>OV702282.1:240135455-241385455 GCA_916181665.1 Avena sativa
ACACGAGCTATTTTTGCCAGCAGAAGCGTCGCACACCAGCTATTTCCACGAACAGCGTCGCTTTCTGTCCAATTCCACTGAAAGATGTCGCGCAGGAGCTATTCGCTCCCAATATGGCGCATGGTTGGGTTACATATGAAGTTACGGTCCAGATAATAAGAACCGAGAGGAGAAGGAGGGCGTCACAGGACGCCTCCAAGATGATGGAAGTAGAGTGGTTTATCCGAGCGATGGACTGGAGTCGGACCTCGTCGCCGCCGGCAGCGAACCGGTGGTGGAGGGCGCAGAGGTGATAGTGGCCTTTTCCCCTCGTTTTTTCTTCATGGAGACCAGAACCAGCGATTGGTGGCCTGGCCAAGGACGGGGATGCGGGGCAAGCCGGTCGGTATTGGCGTGAGGATAGGGAGAAGCACGCCAGAAACCTAAAAATCTCTTGGGAAATTCGTCACCGGCGCCGCTACCGGGTACAGAGCGGAGGGGCAGATCTGGACAAGGCGCTCCTCCTCACGAGGGCCCGCTGCAAGTCTCCGTTCAAGGTTAAAATGGTCATTTCCCGTAGCAACAAAGAGAAAAAGAAAGGACGTTCTACATAGCAACCGGTCTGAGAAAGTTAAAATCTGGCGGGCGTTTTAGCCCACCAATTGCATGCATCCACGGTGGCTTGCTAAGTATTAAAGGACAAGATTTTTATTAGCTAGCTCAATTCAAATATGAAAGTTTAAAAGTGTTCTAGGTTAATCCGTTTGTCCAAATTAAGATTCGTTCTCACTGTTAGGCTAGTCGTGACGAGATCCCATGTTGGTATGTTCTGACAACTTTTTTTTAACAAAAGTTATTCACCCGTAACATGCAAGTTATTCAGGCTTCATCATATAAGTTATCCATCCAATAACATGTAAGTTATCAACCACTATAAAATTTACCCACGGATCACATGTTTAAGATGGGTAACTTTTCTTGTTTTCCTACAAGTTACCTATCAGTAACACGAGAGTTATCCAGGCTTTAGAACGTAAGTTATCCACCAAATAACATGTAAGTTATCTACCACTATAAAAATTTACCCACAAATATAATATAAAAAGTTATTCTAACGGCTCGGCCTCCTCGTCCATAGCCGCTCTCACAACGTACGAAGTACTCAACCTCAAAAGGCTACCACATCAAACATTAAACATATTTTTTAAAAGGAACTAAATCTAACCTTCGTTTGCATACGATATAAATAAATGGGTCTTATGGTCACTCGTCACGCAAATAGTAATCTAGCGGCTTAACTGCGTCGTCTATAACCACTACCATGGAGTATGGGTGACAAAGCCTTGAATGGTGTTAGAATACGAAGTCTTAATCTCTCGTCGACGTTAACGCATTAATGACAGTGAAATGTCGGTACCCTGATAACTAGTTACGGTATTTCAATTAAACTTGCTCACTACGTATGCGAGAACACCTTTATCCAACATGTCTATATGGTGGGTAAATTATGTGTTAGTAGGTTGATAATTTATATATTATGACATGGATAATTTTATGGTGGATAATTTTTTGGTCAGATTTTTTTTTCTCAAAATATGTCAACATGGGATTTAGTTTTGAAGATCTTGTCGTGACTAGTTCAACGGCAAAAATAGATCTTAAATTGGATAAATAGTTTGATCTATAGGATATTTTAAATTTTTTATACGATTCTAAGATAACATGCATTTATAACTCCTGCAAACCTGAAGACCGGTATGAGAATAGAATTTTCGAAAAGAAAATAATATAGAGAGAGACGGGCCTCTCTCCCCTTCCGCTTCCACCCAAACCCCCCAACAGTTCCACTCGTCCCGGCGTCTTGCTCTTGCCGCCATGGATGGTTGAAATTATCTCCGAGAAACCAAAATCCCCTCGCGCATGCCACACCATTGGACTCCCCGTTCCACGGGCATTCCACCGACCCAACTCTCGTGGACATGCATTGAGCTCATCTGCTCCCGCTCCAGGCTCACTTCTAGGCTCTAGCACACGACGACAGTGAGGAGAACAACCGAGCAGCCGTCTCCATGAGCGGTGGCTCTGGGGAAGACTCGCCGGAGGGTCCATCCGGGGAGGACGGAAGAGCCGAATTGCGGCGTATCTACGACCGGGTCGAGGCGTTGCTGCCGCGGGTCGATGAGCTCGCCGCGGACCGTGCGAGCCTGGAGGAAATCAACAGGACCCAGCAAGGGCTGTTGGAAACCCTCCGTGCCCGGCTCCTCCAGGTAACTCACTGAATCGCGAGTTCGTCTTCTAGGGTTTTTATTTATTGGGATTCTTCGCGGCTGATGCTGGTTGTGTGTTCGCGCGGCAGGCGGGGGAGAGCAGGAACAGATGGAAGACGGCCTACATTGGTCTGCCTCTTTTGGCTAATGCAAAAATTGCAGGTAAGAACACTCGTCAATTTGTAATCTCTCATCAATTTCGCCCAATTCTTTTTGGTTGGATATTTTGGATTGTTTGTGGTGGAAAACTTGGCACCCCTTTTTTTTTTTGCCTTGTTTTGTCTCGATTGTGCACTACCAAGTGACGAATTCATTAGGCATTAGGGGTATTTTACTTGCTAATCTATGTGAAGTTATCTTACTGCTGATATCGTCGGCTTGTATGCTCAATGTAGAACTGGAAGAGAATGACTTGGAGGATTCCAAGAGCTCTGAAGCTCTTTTTGACATCGACAGTTCAGGATCAAAGGTACTTACAGATATATATCAGTTCCATAGGGTTGGGCTTTGGGTATATCATTCATTTTCGAATTCATTGCTTGCTCCATGCTTTTTTTCTTAATCATGCTAGATACAACTGAAGGAAGCTAGAAATTGTGTGCATCTTAGTCAAAACAGTGAGTGTAATGATGACACTGCAAGGGATTTAAGAGAAGAACTAGGAAAACTGAAGCAAGCTTATGAGACCCTGAAAACAAACGAGGATAAGGAATTTTCTGCATTGCTTGCATTAAAAGAATTTATGTGGAACCAATTCAGGACAATCAACGAGGATAATGTGATGCTCCTTAACAAAAAAGAACTGGAGGCAGCAGAAGCTACTGAAATAGCAAAAAAGCTTCAGCGGCTTGTAGAGGAGATGCAAGTGATAGCCCGAAATAAGGATAATGAAATTGGAAGATTGAGAGCAGAAGATGTTAATGCAAAAGAAAGGGTGCTGATTCTTGAGGGTAAGCTACTGGAATTAAATTCCATGGTTAAGAAGAAAAACAGAGAAATCCAGAAAAATGCAGAGCAGATGCAAGTCTTAGCCCGAAATAAGGATAATGAGATTGGAAGATTGCAAGCAGAAGCTGTTAACACAGAAGAAAGAGTGCTGATTCTTGAGGGTAAGCTACTGGAACAAAATTCCTTGGCTAAGAAGAAAACTGATAAAATGCAGCAACTTGTAGAGGAGATGCAAGTGACAGCCCTAAATAAGGATAATGAGATTGGAAGATTGCGAGAAGAAGCTGTTAATGCAAAAGAAAGGGTATCGGTTCTTGACGGTAAGCTACTGGAATTAAATTCCTTAGCTAAGGAGAAAAACCAAGAAATCCAGAAGAATGTAGAGGAGATGCAAGTCTTAGCCCGGAATAAAGATAATGAGATTGGAAGATTGCGAGCAGAAGCTGTTAGTGCAAATGAAAGAGTACTGATTCTTGGGGATAAGCTACTGGAGCAAAGTTCCTTGGCTAAGAAGGAAAATGACGAAATTCAGCAGAATGTAAAGGAGATGCAAGTGGCAGCCCGGCATAAGGATAGTGAGATTGGAAGATTGAGAGCAGAAGCTGTTAATGCAAAAGAAAGGGTATTGATTCTTGAGGGTAAGCTACTGAAATTAAGTTCCTTGGCCAAGGAGAAAAACGAAGAAATCCAGAAGAATGTAGAGGAGATTGATAATGTGATTGGAAGATCACGAGCAGAAGCTGTTACTGCAAAGGAAAATGTACGGGTTCTTGAGGGTAAGATACTAGAAATAAATAACTCGGCTAAGAAGAAAATCAACGAAATTCAGCAGAATGTAGAGGAGATGCGGTTGGCAACCCAAAATAAGGATAATGAGATTGGAAGATTGCAAGCAGAAGCTGTTATTGTAAAAGAAAGAGTAAAGATTATATTTGCTAAGCTACTAGAAGTAAATTCCTTGGCTAAGGAGGAAAACGATAAAATGCAGAAGAATGCAAAGGATATGCAAGTGGCAGCCCAAAATAAGGATAATGAGATTGGCAAATTACTAGAAGAAGTGGTTGGTGCAAAAAAAAAGTTAATGATTCTTGAGGGTAAGCTAATGGAAATGCATTCCTTGGATGTGGCAAAGAACGATGAAATCCAAAAAATGAAAATTGGGCAATCTGAGATTCTGAAATGCAAATGTGTCCCTCCTTTATCAAATGTAAGTTTTCATTTCCAAGTATAAGGCCAGATCAGACTAGATCTTGATTTCTTTTCCTATTTTATGTTTATGTACATATATAGTCGCTGACCAACCACCAATCTCGTGTTTATAAGTAAACCTTTAAAAGGTGGGGTTTGTCCAAATTCACTACTCACAGTTTAATCGATCACCTCATGATATGTAATCATGGGCTTTTACTTGCATATGCGAATATTTCCCTGTGTCCATATTTTCCTCAAAAGGTAAATCCGTGTATGCATCCTGGTTCTTGATAAGCTGCACATGTGGTTCGCGTGTTACCGCAAACATGGACCAATAAATTTCGGAATTTGATTTACTTCAGAGAGTGCTACTAACATACCAGACTTTGTTTTGTAATAGGAGACTAGTCAAAAGCGCAGGAGGGATACCAGAGACATGCATATACAACCTATCCATCGATGTTAGTGTGGGCATCGAACACGGTGAGTCATCCACTATTTTTATTACTGGTCCTCAAGTCTTGATGTTCCTTTTATGTTATTCCATGGTTTCGTTTGTATCAAAAATAAGAAAATAACTGACCTGTAGGATTCTTGAGTAGTATTTATTCGTCAGAGTATGTATCAAATTTATGTTTCGTAGTTGAGTTTCTCTACAAGAAAAATGTTTTATATCTGTGAAGGACCCAAAGCATGACACAAGCTAATGTTTATACCGGTCACTCGTTCTGCCGCCATGGGTAAGTGTATATGTTCCAAGCCGTTCTGATCTGAAAAGGATGTCTTACCCTGTGCAATACCAACTGGTATCGTCGTAGAACCTGTTATTTGTCGCGGCTAACATGTGGATTTCTGTTCTTCGTTCTACTATCTGTTACCGTTCTTTTTCATTTACCGTGTGGTGTACTGAAAGCCTATTATCTAAGAAGACTAAGATGCAGATGTTTGGTGTGCTGACGTTTGACGATAGGCTGTGGGAGGGTGGCGGCACCCTGGAGGACCATGTCATCCAGAAGAACTCCACCCTTCACCTTGTCCTTGGAGGTATGCATATTGGCGTCAAGACACTGGTTGGCGATAATGTGGCGCACGAGGTTGAGAGATCTGATACCATCGCTGTTGTGAAGGTGAAAATTTTCGACGAGACGTATTCCAGCAGACTACCTGGACCTCCAGATGATGATTTTTGTTGAGAAGGGCATTCCCCCAGAGCAGAAGCTCCTCTTCTTCCACGGCATGTTGCTGGAGAACTATCGAGTTCAGTGTTCGTCCTCCTTTCGTCTGCAGCACCGCCGCCCTGGAAGTCCATGAGCCGGATGCCGTGGTCACATGGTGGGTGTTGCTGCTGCTGCTTTTTTTCCCAGTGTGACTGGGATCATCTCTGTGTCACTCGCCCAACCTGCCTGTTATGTAGAATGTCTCTCGTAGCAGTGAAAGGTAGTCTGTAGCTCTACTGTAAAGTTGGATGTAAACTGCTCTCAGACTCGCGCGAATCGCTGAATATATACTCTGTTGAGCTTGATATACTAGCTTCCTTGGGAATTAACATTGTCCGCGTTGTCATCAGGCTTGCAGAATATCTGTACTCAGACTTGTGCTATAATAATAAGTTGATGTTTGAACTTTGAAGCATTTCTAGATGAGTCAATTTTCTTTGGTACGTGTGGAGAACTTGTTTTATTTTTTACAAATTGGCCATCTACACATGTTGTAATCTTTTTTTAGATGGAACATTTCTATTCCACTATATACTCTGGAACTCGTGGCTATAGATTACCTATAGTTTTGAATGGAAAACATGTCGTTTGGCTCCCATGTGATGGAGCAGGAATCGCGGAATTGTAGTACTCCCTCCAACCCCTATTAGTTGATTTGTATTTATTAAAATTTGGATGAACCTATATATAATAAATAGTATTTAGATTCATTTATATCTAGACAAGTTTGAATCAACTAATATGGATCGGAGGGAGTATTTCGTTCACTGAACGGCTAAACTGTGACTGTTCACCAATCATTTTAAAAGCATGTTATAGACAATATCTCAATAATAAAAAGACAGTTAGACATTCATCACCCAGCAGCACATCAGGAAGCAAAAGAAAAAAAAAATCTCGTTCCAGCAAAGAACTATCTGGGCCCCTCAGCGGTGAGCACATCATCAAAAATCTGGGCCCCTCAGCATATCGCATTTGCAGTAATTATGTTTTTCATCTAGTCACCTAGATGTACAAGGTTTTTCATCCAAGGGCAGAGTACCAAATAACACTAAATGTTTCAAGATACCATGAATTTGGACAAGCAGTATTCATACACATCAACAAAAGGAATCTCACGGGCACAAACTTCATGAAGTTCATAAAGATCACACTTATACATGATACAGTTGAGCAAGAACAGTAAGGTTTGTAACGAGTCACGGACCACCTAACTCTATATTCATCAGTTACACTTATACTACTCTACATTCAAGGAGTATATGATACAGTAGAGCAAAAACAGTAAGGTTTGTAATGAGTCACCAACCACCTTACTATACATTCATCGGATGCTGAGGGTCCCAACTCCAATGCAAATTATATATCAACACGGACCAGGACAGATGCGGAGCGGCAGCAGCTGGTCACAGCCCAATGCAAAGAAGTATCAAGGAGGCCACCAATCTAGGACTTGACTGGGTTAAGATCATAATGAAACCTAACTAAAAATCTTGATTCAATACACCTACTAGATCATTCATATTCAGGTACGGTATCATAACATTGTGCCTTTTACACGAATGAACCATTCCCTTAAGAATGATAGGTAACAGTCAAATAGAAATGATGGAGTTCTTGCAAACAAGAGCCGGTATAGCACAATTTTGGATTCAGCACGGATATCTTCATAAATTAGCTCAAGTTGCATAGTTTTCTCCCATCAAATTTCCTGACATACTCAATTTTCCCCATCTCTTATAGTACCAAAAAAAAAACATAACGATATGCAGAAAGCACTGGAAGCATGTCCATGTGTTCAGAATACCAGAAAACAAAGAGGCAACATAGATCTCAAGTCTAAGAAAACATAAATCTAAGCAAGATTAGACCATCTAAAATAATCTAGCAATCGCATAAAAAAGTCTATAAATTTTGACATAGTGGTATCTTGCACACATGAGCACTACTGGCTTCACTCTAGACACTCGGTAGAATTTGCATATTTCTCATACATCTGAGACCAAGCAGAGAATGGATATGTTGCTGCCAAATAAGAGTCACAACTTTCCTGAGCATAACTCTTGCAACCATCATTCAGACCAAGTAGTTTGCAAACATAATTCGTACATCAACAAAAGAGTAGTTGAGTGCACAAACTTCATCCAGTTCAGAGAGACACTAGAGCAAGACCACCAGAGCAACAAAGACTAAACACCCCTCTCCAGCCGTCAGATGAAAGACCAAGCATTCAGAGTACCCTGCAGCGCTGAGAAGAAGCTATGTTGAACAAGGCTTTCCTTGATCCTACGTGTAGGTCGAAAGACGGTAAAAGCATCCAACTGCGAACTTGCCAACAATTTCCCCTCAGTGTCAACAAGAAACACCTTTTTTCCAAAATTGTAGAGGACACACACATCTCTCTCCTCGTGTAGTACAACTATCACATCCCGGCCCTCATGCTCCCTGATCTCGGCCACCGGCAATTTGACATGGTATTTATGGCACCAGACCTCACTATCATAGTCCTGCATCACCCAGATATCAACAGCCGTCACGCTATGGTTACAGCTGTAGATGCCGAGTGTGCCATCCACCTCAAACAGATACGCTGTGCTTGTCTGAACCACTGGACCTCGCATCAGACGAAACGACTCGGCTGTGGTGTCAAACACCGTTATCGAATTTTCGCTCTGATCCTTCTTCACAGGGTCCGGCCACCAACTCCAATGCAGGTTACCACTGACCAGTACAGGTGCGTCGAAGAAGCCGGCCTGTTCCGGCCGACGCGCGATGCACCTCGGCCGCGGCTGGTTACAGCCCAATGCGAAGACGTAGCAGGGTTCTTTCTCACGGTGCATGCATCTCATGTGCAGTAGCAGCCTGTACTCGCCGGTAGGATGATGCCGATATAGCCCCGTGACATGGAAGTCCTGTATCTCCGGGACTTGGCCAATCTGGCGCGTGGTTGGGTTACAGATGAAGTCACGGTGGATAAAAGGAAAGAAGGTGCAAACCGAGAGGAGGAGTAGGCCGTCGCAGGACGCCTGCACTCTGATGGCAGTAGACTCGTCAATCCGGACGACGGGCTGAAGCCGGGCCTGGGCGGCGGCAGGTCGGTGGTCAAAGGTGCGGATGTCGCCCCATGTCTGCTTGAGAACGTGGACGAGGGGGAGGGAGGGCTGGTGGAGGTGGTGTGCCAGGAGGAAGTCGCGGGTGGAGGCGAGGCGGCGCCAGGCGCGGCAGACGGCGCGGCAGCGCACCAGGTCCTTGGTGGGCAGGCGCACGAGGATCTCAAAGCCGAAGCCCGGTGGAAAGTGAATTCGGGCCTATTCGTGGAAGCCAGCTCATCCTGCTTCTCGATTGATTGATTCTAGGGAAGAAGAAGATTGGAGGTGGAGGTGACGGCGTGCGTGCGTGGGGAAGCGGCACGGGAGGCGAGCCGAGGCAGGTGTGGAGGCGACACGGGAATCCAGGAGGTCGGGGAGGCACATGGAAAGCCCACCCGGCGATGCCTACGGCCGCACCGGTTACCCTGTGCGCAGCTAGGGTTTGTCGCGGGGCGGCGGGGGTGCGTGCGCCGGCCGGCGTAGAGCACAGCCGCGGCGGGGAATTGGCTGGGAGATAGAGGCGAACTCGCCCCGGTGAGCGGTAACACCAGAAGGTGGCGGAAGCGGCCGAAATCGGCGGAGGCGGCGGGTTGTGGAGCAGAGACAAGCCCGGCTGGGATAGGGAGAGGCGAGGGTATTTGACGGGATAGTATTATTTCGTATTTCGTATTTTCCCATAGGTTGTTTACTAGACCAAATTTGAAGGAAATAATTCGAAAATATTTTTATAAATCTTTTTTATAGTAATATATTTTTGGCTAGATTAAAAACTCTTTATTATGGTATAGCATTTTTAAGGAAGAATATTTTAAAGAGATTAGAGAGTATTGGGTGAATACCAAATCTCTGCAATATTCCTATATTTTTTAGGGATAAAAATACCGAAGAAGTAAACAAGCCCTGAGAGATGAAAAGTGAGGCTAAACCGAATGTCGACAAGAGATATTTCAGTTTTTGGTTTTCGAAAAACAGGTTCTCGGCCTATTTTTAATACTCCTTCAGTCCAAATTTATTGACATAGCACATACGTATTTAGACAAACCTCACACGTTTTAGAAAATCATGGCTTCAAAACCGTCGTACTCTCTTCATACTGGTTTATTGGGTAATACGGATTTCAAAAAATATGGTTGAAAACAAATTTCGTCAATAAAATATGAATCATATGTCAAAAAATTATATCATTGGAAAGAGCTTTTAAATATCAATTCAATGATATAACTTTTGTGATATATAACTCATATTTTATGGATAAATTTTATGGTCAAACTTTTTTAAAAACTTTGTGTTAGCACAATAAACCGGTATAAATGTTGTATTTAAAACCAAAATAGTCTAGATATCATGGTATTTTAAGATACTTTGAAAATACTTTGCATCCAAACACAACTCGAGAGGTTTTGTGTCAAAAAATAATACTAATAGAGATTTCATGTCAAATATAATAATAAAAGTAATACTTTGCATCCAACCCCTAGATCGGCAGAAAAAGAAACTACAACCGTTGAAACCAGTTGGTGGAGTCTACTTTATTTTCTTTACAATCCTCACTTTCGGACTAGTACTCCCTCTGACTTAAAATAAGTGATTAAGTTTGTCTAATTCTTTTTAAATGTTAGCAGGAGAGCTGCTAAATTCATTGAACGGATAGAAAGTTGGTCCAGTTTATAAGGAAAACCACCCAAAAACCATACAGACAATGCCTGTCGGCTTACACCGCACAATCCAAAGCACACAACAAGGACTTAGCCTTGCCTAACCTAGCCGAATAGGCGAGAGGTTAGGACACAGAGCCACTAAACCGCTTCACAACCAAAGCAAGATAGCTCGCAGACACAACCCTCACACGAAGACATCACGTGTCAACGTACAGTCTACCCTTGACGCCTATAAGAAAGTGGCGGTATAGATTGCAGGACCCGACCGTATCCTAGGAGAGCATCGTCGAAGAGGTGTTGCATAAGTGTACATTGCGCCCTAGGGGCCCACGCTCCGAGCAGCCGCCAACCTTGACTCCAACAGTTGTCTTGGACTCCATGTGCAATCCGAACAATGCCTCCAAGGAGGGAACGACGCCGTAGCGCCGCTATTGCCTGAACCAATAAGATGGATCTAGGGTTTCCCTGTTGCACGAAAAGGGGCATGATGAAGAGTGTTGGAGATATGCCCAAGAGGCAATAATAAAATGGTTATTATCATATCTTCATGCTTATGATAAATGTTTACATACCATGCTATAATTGTATTAACCGGAAACATTAATACTTGTGTGATTTGTAAACATAAAAGAGTCCCTAGTAAAGCCTCTTGTTAAACTAGCTTGTTGGTTAATATGTGATCATGGTTTCCTGATCATGAACATAGAGATGTTATTAACAACAGGTTCATATCATTAGGAGAATGATGTGATGAACATACTCCTAGAGTTAAGCATAGTATAAAGATCAAGTCATTTGATATAGTTCATTTGATATAAGCTTTCTGATACATATTAACCTAATTCCTTCGACCATGAGATCATGCTAATCATCATCAGCGGAAGGATGCTTTGATGACATCAAACACCACACCGTAACTGGGTGGCTATAAAGGTGGCATTGAGTGTTCGGAAAGTATGTGTTGAGGCACATGGATCAAGAGTGGGATTTGTCCATCCATATGACGGACAGATATACTCTGGGCCCTCTCGGTGGAATGTCATCCAATTAGCTTGCAAGCATGTGACTGGATCACAAGGGATCAAATATCACGGAAACGAGAAAAGAGTACTTATCGGTAACAAGGTTGAACTAGGTATGCAGAGATACCGACGATCAAAACCTCAGATAAGTAAACTATCGTGAGACAAAGGGAAATTGGTATCGTATGTAAGTGGTTCATTCGATCGCAAAGTAATCATAGAAATATGTGGGAGCCATATGAATTTACAGATTCCTCTATTGGTTATTGATCGGAGAAGTGTCTCGGTCATGTCTGCATAATTCACGAACCGTAGGGAGACACACTTAAGGATTTGATGTTGTTTAGCAGATATGGAATATTAATAGGGATACCGAATGTTATTCGGAGTCTCGGATGGGATCTGGGATATCACGAGGAGATCCGGAATGGTCCGGAGAATAAGATTCATATAAGGAAAGTCCGATTCCGGAGTTCGGGAAAGTTTCCGATGGTTTCATCGGAGAGGTTCTAGAAGGGTCTAGAAGGTTCACCGGTCCGGAAGGGGAATGGTCCATGAATGTGCCATGGATATGTGGAATGATTGGATCATATCCTAGGTCACTTGGTGTTGGCATTTGTAAGAGAGAATTAAAGCTCTAAATTGAAAGTCAAATGGGAAGTTTGAAAAGTCAAACTGGAACAATGGTTTCCTAGTGGAAGAAGAAACAAGTCCTTCTCTCAATCCAACTTGGGTTTGGGTTTGGATTCAAACCCACCCCTACCAAGGCTGCCCCTCCCTCTCATAAATATAGGGGGAGGGCTGCCCCAACACCATAAGATCCAAGCCCTCCCCACACCGCTCGCCGCCGCCCGCGCGCCACCGCCGCCTTGCGCCGCCGCCGGTCCGTCGTCGCCGCCCTAGCCGCCGTCGACACCTCCTCCTTCTCCTCCCGGTCTTCTAAACCCCAGATCTTCGGGAAACCCTAATCCACCATAACTCGCACCGGCTTAGGCGAAGCCCTGCAGGATCTTCCCTCTACTTACGACACCACGCCGTCGTGCTGCCGGAATCGCGAGGGGAGAACTACAACCTCCGCTGCCTGCTGGAAGAAGGGAGAGAAAGGTCTTCATCGAGTACCGAACGTGTGACCGACTGCGGAAGCGCTGCCGGAACGCAGCGCCGGAAGGATCGTCTACGCGATCTTGAGATCGGCAAGTGTACGACTACATCACCCACGAGAATCTGCTCTCGTTAACCGCTTTGGAATCTTCGAGGGTGAGTGCTTCTATCGACTCGTTGCTACAATCTAGTAGATAGATCTTGGCTTGTTTGTATGTGTGTGGTAGAAATTTTTTGTTTTTCCATGCTATGAACCCCAACAGTGGTATCAGAGCCATGTCTATATATAGATCTGTTGCATGAGTAGAACACAATGGTCATTATGGACGGTGGTGCTTTTATTATCAATTGCTTTTAGTGTACTTTGCATCTTGCGGTATGATGGGATGAAGCGGCCCAGGCTAACCTTACATGACATCGTTCATGAGACTTGCTCCACGCTCAACATGCAACTTGTATTGCATAAGTGGCTTTGCGGGTGTCTGTCTCTCCCATCATAGTCAAGATTCAATTTACAACAGGCACTTGATAGTTCAAACATCAACGTTGTGGTTCTTGTTCGTAAGTTAGAACGACACTTATTGGAAGCCCCAAACCACGTAAAATATGCAAAGAAAATTAGAGGTGTCTAACTTTGTTTTGCAGGGGTGTGCTGTGATGTGATATGGCCATGATTGTGATTATATATGATGTATACAATGTTCCTTATTGTAAGTTGGCAACTGGCAGGATCCATATGGTTGTCTTTTAATTCCGTTAAGACTTGTGTGTCTATTATTCAAAGTAGTTGTAATAGTTGATGCTGGTGGAAGACAACCATGAAGCGGCGCCATTGACCTTGACGCCACACCGGTGATGATGGAGATCATGTTCATGCTTGAAGATGGAGATCGGAAGCACAAGAAGAAAGGCCATATCATATCACATATTATGAATTGCATGTGATGTTAATCCTTTTATGCATCTTGTATTGCTTAGTTCACGACGGTAGCATTATAAGATGATCCCTCAAGCACACAATTTAAAGTTTTAAAGTGTTCATCCTTATTAAGCACCGTTGCTAAAGCTCGTTGTTTCGAAGCATCACGTGATGATCGGGTGTGTTAGATTCTGCGAGTGTATACAACGTGAGCAAGCCAGATTTGCTCATGCGGAAGCTAAGGTATGATCTTGATGAGCCTAGCATGTATAGACATGGTCTCGGAACACGGATCACCGGAAGGTAAAGCATGAGTCATATAGTAGATATGATGAACATGTTGATTGTTCGCCATTGAAGCTACATCAACTCTCGTGATGATCGGTTTTGATGTGGTGGATTTGGTTCGTGTGATCAGTAAAACAATGTGAGGGATATTGTTTTGAGTGGGAGTTCAACAGCAATATGATTAAAAGTTGAACACTATTTATCATAAATTAAATCAAAGTGAATTTGCATAGTTGTTGTAGTCATTGGCATCCGTTTACCACCTTGCGCTTAGTTATAATTGAGATGATAGAACTATAGAATTATGGTTAGTTACTTTATGAACTGGTATCGTATTGTTTTGAAGTGTTAATCTAAAGTTTAAAAGTCCCATTGCAAACTTTCAGTAAGTTTCGATTACTCCGTGAAGTTTAATAGTTGGTATTAAATCAAGAGTAACAATTCTAATGTTAGTATATAAGTATCATGTTTATCTCCATGATTCTTGATATTCGAAAGATAGTTTCAACATCAAGGTAATCTAGGAGTTGAAAGAGTTGTTTCAGAAACCATCATGTATAGAATATATTGCGATATCTGAAATGATGTTTTGGTTACAACATAATAGAGTATAATATGGCAAAGTTTATGTTCTCATATTTGATGAGAATTTACAAAAGGTTGGAGACACTAGTTGTCCTAATCCTCCAAAAGGTATTGGAGAGCAACATTATACTCGCGATTCACCGTTATAAGCTAAAAGTAGCTTCATCATGAATAATTCCATGATAAGGGTGAATATTTGATGTAGGTAAAATGTTTACTACACCAAGAGATTACTAAAGAATGGAATTTGAAAGAACACCAAACATTTGATGATGGTGATCTACTTCAAAGTGTAAGTCCAAAGACATTGGTGTTTAACTATACATGCTTTGGACTATGTGTCATATATATGGCTCCACTATTTATGTTGATAGATTCTTTCAAACAGAAAAAGGAAATACTAAAAGAGAATCTCATAAATATATGGCAGAAAAGAAAAGACTAGAATTGTTTAACTTAAGTATATAGAGGATATACGTGTTACGGCTGTATTCTTTGCTTGTTAAATAATGTGGTTCTTAAGTATTGGATACTAAATTTGTTGGCATGAATCGTCATACGAAACAACAGAATTCATGAAATACAATGGCCTAAGTAACTAGCAAAAGAATATGTGATAATGTTCATCGAGAACAGATAAAGGGTTATTGTGTTGCTCGTTAAACATCAAATCTTGCCTTCAAGATTTGTTTTATCAGGTATTATGAGAATAAAAGGGTTGTTCAAATAATTGCCGTAATCCATAAAAGATGGATGATTTACAAATGTCGTTGGAGAAATCACATCCATAAAACTAGTGCTAAAAAAAAGTCGAAAGACAAATTGATTGAAAGATCACTTAGGAAGTGACATCGCCGTTTAAATTATATTGGAAAGAAAACATGAAGAAACTCCATGTGGATGGAATTTTGGAGTCTTTTGATTTTTGATCAAATGACGCTTGTGAAACTTTCCTAGAGATAATTAAAACTTCGTTCATAGGCCAAAAGGGAACGAATGCCTAGCTTATTGGAACTTGTACATATTGTTGTATGAAGTCCATTATGTGTAGTCAAGAGCGATGGATTTCAACTTCATATGCTTTCTTTGAAAATTTGAGTAAATATATGAATATTTACTTAATAAGTAAATATATGAATATTTACTTAATAAGGATGAAGTATGAAACATTTGAAAAGTTCAAAGACTTTCAAGATGAAGTGCAAAATCATTGTAACAAGAATATAAATAGTTTATGATAAGATCATAAAATAAGATATTTTAGTTACAAGTTTAGCATAATACCTAAGATTTAAGGAATCGTTCCGTGGATTTGCATTTTCCGAAACACCATAAGAGTATGGAGCGTTCGAGATATGTAATTAAACCTTATTTGACATGGTAAGATCAAAGGTGTAATTCATAAAACTGCCATTATATTTTAAAGATTAAAAGCTTTACAAACTACCATTTTTCCACTGAAAAGAGCTTCATCATAATCCGTTGAAATGACACCATATAAAGTTATGGTTTGGGATAAAACCTAAGTTTTCTTTTCTTAAACATTGGTATGCTATGCATAAGAAAGATGTTTGCAACCAAAGTCGGATGAACCTGTATTTGTATGTTATTTCGAATAACTGTTAAGTATTCCTCCATAACATCGGAGACAAAAGTGTTTGTCGCTTAGAACGTCAAGTTTCTTTGAGAAGTATTTTTTTTGTGAAAAGATAAGTGGGAGGACAATAGAACTTTGATAAGGTTAAAAGAACCTTAGCTATATGTGCAAAGTTGCGCAGCGCCGAAAAGTGTTCCGGAGGCAGCAACAATGCTCATGGCTCATGTGCCTCAAAGGTTGTGGTTACGGAGGTCAAAGTTTCTATTGAACCAAGTAGGTCGGGTAAACAATCAAATACCAAGATTTGAGGGTTGAATCATTATTTGAGAATAATGAATGGACTACATACAAAGAAGTAATGATGAGCCCTAACTCCGCAAATGGCTTGAAGCCATAAAATCCGTGATAGTTCCATACACGAGAAATCAAGCTTTGAACTTGAAGGACCCTCGAGAAAGGTGTAAGACCTTACAGTAGTGTTTGGATCTATAAAGAAATAGACATGGATGTTTCACATCTATGAAATAGTCGACATGTTGGGAAAGAGTTCACAACAATGTTCAAAGGTTGACTATGACAAGATTTGATCTTTCATAGCAATATTTAGTCTAGACGGGTTAATGTAACAACCACTACATATAATTTTGTTATGTGGTAGTTGAATAAACAAAACAAGTTCTTCTAATAGAATTGTTACCTAGGACATGTGCATAACACGGTCCAAAGGGTTTTGTTAATTCAAAGGATGCTAAAAGCATATGCAAACTTCAATGGTTGAAGTAAGTATCGCGGAGTTAGAATCTTCACTATGATGAAACTGTTAAAAGAGTTTAATTTCATCGAAGATAATGAAGATGCTTGCATTTGCAAGAAATTAAGTGGGAGCGCTAAGACATGTTTCTAATACATTATGTGGAATACATATTGTTGATTGGAAATGATGTATATTTTATTAACATATATTAAGAATTTCATCCTGATGAAAGATTTAGGCAAAACCCAAATATTTGGCATCAATATCTATATAGATAGATTGAGACACTATTATGGTTGTGCCGAAAGTACATAGATGATATATTGAATGAGTTCAATATAGAAACTACAAGAAAGGTTCTTGTCACACATAAAGGATTGAATGAGTTCAATATTGATGATATATTCAAGTGTATTGACACTTGGTAAGTGAAACAAAGATTCAAGTATAGATTGATACTTGATGTATGGAATCACAAAAAGTATTTATATCAATCATACTGTGATATGTACAAATCCAGATATGTCCTATGCTCTAAATGTTATGAGCATATACCAGAATGATTCATAAGATGATCATTAGACGATAGTAAGGATATTCTTATGATCTTTTGGAAGAACTAAGAATATATTATTTTGTAGAAGTGACAAATAGATGGTTAGTTCATTGTAAAAGTACTACATTGATACTAGTTTTGTCACAAAGTACAAATTAAGTTTATCTCAATATAAACTACGGGTGGCATGATATAATGGAAAGTAAGTTCCATAATGGATTTGGATGAGTTCCAAAGTTAATACATTGTGATAGATACTACAACAAAAGGCTAAGTATATGACTGCTATAATAGCAGCAAAAGAGGGCATTTGTGTCAAGTAGTTTGTTATCAAACTAGGTGTGGTTCACAGCGGGATAGTACTATGAAGATATATTGTACGGCAATATTATCAACATGTTTTAATCCCAAGGAACTAAAAGGTCTCACCAAAGGGCAAAATTTATACAAAGCCATCTCATTAGAGAATGAGTGATGCGTAGAGACGGAAAGACATGCAATTACACACGGACCTGAAAGTGTCGGATTCGGAGATCAGTTGACCACTAGCAATCATGTAAATACAACACCGGAAAGCCATAGGTGTTGAATGCACAAAGGTTTGAAACTAGATTATTGACTCTAGTGCAAGTGAGAGACTGTTGGGGATATGCCCAAGAGGCAATAATAAAGTGGTCATTATCATATCTTCATGATTATGATAAATATTTACATACCATGCTATAATTGTATTAACCAGAAACATTAATACTTGTGTGATTTGTAAACATAAAAGAGTCCCTAGTAAAGCCTCTTGTTAAACTAGCTTGTTGGTTAATATGTGATCAAGGTTTCCTGATCATGAATATAGAGATGTTATTAACAACAGGGTCATATCATTAGGAGAATGATGTGATGGACATACTCCTATAGTTAAGCGTAGCATAAAGATCAAGTCATTTAATATAGTTCATTTGCTATAAGCTTTCTGATACATAGTAACCTAATTCCTTCGACCATGAGATCATGCTAATCACCATCACCGGAAGGATGCTTTGATGACATCAAACACCACACCGTAACTGGGTGGCTATAAAGGTGGCATTGAGTGTTCGGAAAGTATGTGTTGAGGCACATGGATCAAGAGTGGGATTTGTCCATCCACATAACGGATAGATATACTCTGGTCCCTCTCGGTGGAATGTCATCCAATTAGCTTGCAAGCATGTGACTGGCTCACAAGGGATCACATATCACGGAAACGAGAAAAGAGTACTTATCGGTAACAAGGTTGAACTAGGTATGCAGAGATACCGATGATCAAAACCTCGGATAAGTAAACTATCGTGAGACAAAGGGAAATTGGTATCGTATGTAAGTGGTTCATTCGATCGCAAAGTAATCGTAGAAATATGTGGGAGCCATATGAATTTCCAGATTACTCTATTGGTTATTGATCGGAGAAGTGTCTCGGCCATGTCCGCATAATTCACGAACCGTAGGGAGACACACTTAAGGATTCAATGTTGTTTAGTAGATATGGAATGTTAATAGGGATACCGAATTTTGTTCGGAGTCTCGGATGGGATCCGGGATATCATGAGGAGATCCGGAATGGTCCGGAGAATAAGATTCATATAGGGAAAGTCCGATTCCCCACACTGCGATCCCCACACCGGAGAATAAGATTCATATAAGGAAAGTTCGGGAAAGTTTCCGATGGTTTCATCGAAGAGGTTCTAGAAGGGTCTAGAAGGTTCACCGGTCCGGAAGGGGAATGGTCCATGAATGTGTCATGAATATGTGGAATGATTGGATCATATCCTAGGTCACTTGGTGTTGCCATTTATAAGAGAGAATTAAAGCTCTAAATTGAAAGTCAAACGGGAGGTTTGAAAAGTCAAACTGGAACAATGGTTTCCTAGTGGAAGAAGAAACAAGTCCTTCTCTCAATCCAACTTGGGTTTGGGTTTGGATTCAAACCCACCCCTCCCAAGGCTGCTCCTCCCTCTCATAAATAGAGGGGGAGGGCTGCCCCAACACCACAAGAGCCAAGCCCTCCCTACACCGCTCGCCGCCGCAGCCTTGCGCCGTCATCGGTCTGTCGCCGCCACCCTAGCCGCCGCCGACACCTCCTCCTCCCGGTCTTCTAAACCCTAGATCTCCGAGAAAACCTAATCCACCATAACTCGCACCGGCTTAGGCGAAGCCCTGTGGGATCTTCCCTCTACTTCCGACACCACGCCGTCGTGCTGCCGGAATCACGAGGGGAGAACTACAACCTCCGCTGCCTGCTGGAACAAGGGAGAGGAAGGTCTTCATCGAGTACCGAACGTGTGACCGACTGCGAAAGCGCTGCCGGAACGCAGCGCCGGAAGGATCGTCTACGCGATATTGAGATCGGCAAGTGTACGACTACATCACCCACGAGAATCTGCTCTCGTTAACCGCTTTGGAATCTTCGAGGGTGGGTGCTTCTATCGACTTGTTGCTACAATCTAGTAGATAGATCTTGGCTTGTTTGTATGCGTTCGGTAGAATTTTTTTGTTTTTCCATGCTACGAGCCCCAACAAAGAGGGCCTAGACGACGCCTTCAAAAAGGTGACAACGCCCGCGGGCATCGCCGTCGTCCGCTACCGCATAGGGATTTCTCCCAACCCTAATATCAACCCGCTGCCACAAGAAGAAACCAGCCGGAGGCCAGACAAGCCACCGAAGAAAGGCCAACACTTGTCGCCGGCGAGAGAGGCGCTGATCACCTCAAGCACCACCTAGGCCAGGCCGACGCGCCGCACAACCTTCTTCCTCAACCTCTTGGACGGAAGGATGCAACGCCCATCCTGGCGCCATTCTTCTTCCGCCAGCCGCTCGTGCCCCGCCTAGCCACACGCCGCTGCAACGCCTGCCAGCCATCTTCCTGTGCCTCCACAGCCGCTCGTGCTTGTCCCGCATCAGCTTGACCATCTTGGCGACCAGCCCACTGATGCTGGTCGAAACTTCCTATTCCCCGCATTGATGGAGAGCATGCAGCATCGTCCCGCTCGAGCTCCGACCGCGGCCCTTAGAGCCCAGATCGGGCCCAAAACAGAGCCGCGTCCCCACCTCCCACAGTCCCTGAAGGGTTTCACATCATAGTAAATAAAAAAAATTCTACGGATGCGAACGGGACAGCCAAGATCTAATCTAGGAGATGCAAACAACGAGGGGGGATAAATGAGATCTTCATACCCTTGAAGATTCGCACAGCGGAATGTTCAACGGAACATGGTTGATGTAGTCGTACTAGCTTCTCCTCGCGATCCGATCCGATCCAACACCGCAAGTGGCGATGCCTCCAAGAGATGCACACGTACGGCACCTCGACGTCTCCTCCTTCCTCGGTCCAGCAAGTGGGGGTGGAGAGATAGATTGGATCTACAACACGACGGCGTGGTGCAAAGTTGGAGCGTTTCTGCAGCGCAGTCGGGAGAGAGAGAGATCTGGAGGGCAGCAGTATGGCGGCTAGGGTTGAAGGAGTGGGGGAGGAGCGTTGCGCCCCTTCCCTCTATATATAGGGGGCTGGACGGCCCCCTTGGACCCTCCTCCAAGCCCTAGGGCGGCGGCCCCAAGGGTTGGAGTGGGGGGCAAGTTTCCCCCCTCCTTCTAGAAGGTTTCCCTAGGGTTTCCCCTAGGGCTTGGCCGGCTGGGCCTATGGGGCCTTGTGCCCCTGGCCCAATGCGGCCAGGGCACTCCCTCGTAGGCCCACACCCCCTCCCGACAAGTGGGGCCACGTTGGTCCCACTCCGGAAGGTTCTAGAAGCTTCCGGTACAATACTGAACAATCCGAAATAATTCCGAAAACCAAAAATTGCTTTCCCTTATATGTATCTTATTCTCCGGACCATTCAGGAACCTCTCGTGACGTCCTGGATCTCATCCGAGATTCCGAAAAAAAAACTCATAAACCAATTATCCATTCTATCCTAGCGTCAAGACACGTTAAGTGTGTGACCCTACGGGTTCGAGAATATGCAGACATGATCTTCTATCAATAATCAACAGCGGGGTCTGGAAACCCATATTGACTCCCACATACTCATCGATGATCATATCGGATGAACCACGATGCCAGGATTCAATTAATCCCATATATATATATATATATTCCCTTCGTCACACGATATTTTACTTGCCCGAGATTCGATCGTCGGTATCGGCATACCTAGTTCAATCTCGTTCACAGCAAGTACTTTACTCGTTCCGTAATCAGATATCACTTTGTGATTAACTCCTTAACCACGTGCTTGCAAGCGGCGTTGATATTGATTACCGAGTGGGCCCGAAGTATATCTCTCCGACTTGGGAGGGACAAATCCCATCTCGATACATACAACCCAACAGATACTTTCCGATCACCTGAGAGACACCTTTATGATCACCCTCTCATAGGATTACGTTTGATGACCTCAAAGCTTTCTTCCGATACCAGGGATTTGCATTATCTCATGGTCTAAGGAATACAATATTTGACATAAGAAAAAGCTTCGCAAAGATGAACACGATGACACGATCTAATTGCTCTGCTTGATTTGGGTCTGTCCATCATATCATTCTCCCAATGATATGATCTCATTATTAATCGACAACTCATGTCTATGGTTAGGAAACCTTAACCATCATTAATCAATGAGCTAGTCCATAGAGGCATACTAGGGACACGGTGTTGTTCATAAACCACACAAGTATCAAAGTTTCCGCTTAATACAATTCTAGCATGGAATATAAACTTTATCATGAACAAGAATTATAATAATAACATCTTTATTATTGCCTCTAGGGCATAATTCCAACAGTCTCCCACTTGCACTAGAGTCAATAATCTAGTTTACATCTGGCAACAATCTAACACCCATGGCACTAAGGTGTTGATCATGTTTTGCTCGTGGAAGAGGTTTAGTCAACGGATCTGCGACATTCAGATCCATTTGTACTTTGCTAATCTTCAGATCTCCATCTGTTATATAATCTCGAATTATATGAAACTTGCGGTTGATATGCTTGGTCTTTGGATGATATCTTGGTTCCTTAGCCAGTGCTATGGCGCCAGTGTTGTCACACAATATCTCTAGTGGGTCCAAGGCACTTGGAACCACACCAAGCTCAGTGATGAAGTTCCTGATCCAAACTCCTTCACTTGACGCTTCTGCAGCAGCCATGTATTCCGCTTCTACTGTAGATCCCGCGATCACGCTTTGCTTGCAGCTTCTCCAGCTCACAGCTCCTCCATTCAAAATATAAACGTATCATGTCTGAGATTTAGAATCATCCTTGTCGGTGTCGAAACTAGCATCGACGTAACCTTTTACGATGAGTTGTTCATCACCTCCATAGACTAAGAACATTTCTTTAGTTCTATTTAAATACTTTAGGATGTTATTCACGGCTGTCCAGTGTTCCACTCCTGGATCACTTTGGTATCTGCTCGTCAAACTAAGAGCATTGGACACATCCGGTCTAGTACATAGCATGGCATACATGATAGATCCTATGGCCAAGGCATAAGGCACTTTGCTCATAGCTTCTCTATCGTTTACCGTAGCTGGACACTGAGCCCTGCTCAATATCTTACCTGACAACATAGGCACTGAACCTTTCTTTGCCTTATCCATTCTGAACCTTTTCAGAACTTTGTCTAGGTATGTACTTTGGCTTAAAGCTATCAGGCGTCTTTGTCTATCTCTATAGATTTTGATGCCCAATATATAAGCAGCTTCCCCTAGGTCTTTCATTGAAAAACATTTGTTCAAATAACTCTTCACATCGTTAAGCATGTCAATGTCATTTCCGATAATCAATATGTCATCCACATATAGTACCAAAAATGTCACTGAGCTCCCACTCACTTTCTTGTAGATACAAGCTTCATAGCAATTTGGAGCAAATCCAAAGCTCTTGGTCACTTGATAAAAACGAAGGTTCCAACTCCGAGATGCTTGCTTCAGTCCATAAATGGAACGCTGAAGTTTGCACACCTTATCAACATCCTTAGTGAAAGTACCGACTTGATACGACTAGAGGGGGGTGAATAGGCGTCTACCCAATTTTAATTTGTTTCTCACTTTTAGGCTCAACGAGAAAGGAAGTTATCTAGAGATGCAACTAAGTGAACAACCTAAATGCAAGAAAACAAACACCAACAACAAAAACAGTAAATAGCAAGGAGTAAAGGAAGGGAACGAAGTAACCGGAGAGGGGACACGGAGATGTAATTCCCGTAGTTCACTCCCAAGGAGCTACGTCTACGTTGGAGAGGTGTCGGGGCCACACAAGGTCACCCGAGCGCCACAAAGGCCTCACCTTCTTCTCCGGTGAGCTCCCCCACAAAGGAGGCCTCACAATCCACTAACCGGTGACCTTGAAGGCGCTAACCAAAACCTTTACACCAAGGTTGAGGGGGAGGCTCCACAACTCAATTGGAGGCCCTCAACGACACCTCGAAGCTTTACAACGCAAGCTTTAGCTCCGAGGATGCCCTACACCGTCTAGGGTTCCAAGAAACCCAAGAGCAACAAGATCCACAAAGGATGGGTGGGGGAAATCAAATCTTCTTTGGTGGAAGTGTAGATCTAGATCACCTCCCTCACCTCTCAAAAGATCAAGTCATTTGAGTGGCTAGAGAGAGAGATCTAGTGAGGTGAAGCTCAAGCATTAATGGAGGAGAGAGAAAAATTCGAGAGGGAGTGGGAGGAAGAAGAGGGGTGCCTTAAATAGGCCCCCTCGCGCTGAACCGTTACAGCCCCCGCGACCTCACCGGAAGTTCCGGTGAGAGGCCGGAAGTTCCGCCCAGCCTGGATCCAACGGTCATCAGACCGTTGACGCCCGCTCCAAAAGCGCAACCGGAAGTTCCGGTCAAAACAGACCGGAAGTTCCGGTGAACTTACGATGCTAGTTCCGACCAAGTTCCGGCAAATAGAACGCTTCAAAACAGAAGGTTACTGAGCCACCACCGGAACTTGGAGCGGAACAAGGGGCGGAACTTCTGGGTCGCGAACCGAATCTGGCCGGAAGTTCCGGCGTCTGGGCGGAAGTTCCACTCAGGATCTTTTGGCAGGAGAAGTTCCGATGCAAGTTCCGGCCCAAGTTCCGGCAAATATAACACTTCATATAGAAGGTTACTGATTCACCATCGGAACTTGGGGCAGAACTAGCGTCGGAACAAAGTGTAGAACAGCCCGTAGAAAAAATCTGAGTGGAACTTCCGGCCTAGGCCGGAAGTTCCGGTGATACACAAAAGGCTCCAACAGAACAGGAATACGCTCTCTCACGGGATAATGGGATGGTTGTGGCGGTGCATATAGGTTTGTGCAAGAACAAGTGATTTCCCACAGCCTTCCAAAGTGGACCCCCTCTTAATAGTACGGTGACCTACAAACAACAACCGGAGAGAAACTAGGAGAAGACTAAAAGGCCACCGTCTTCATGAGATCCCAAGAGAGCATCCACCACAATAGAAGGAGACAACAACAACGTTCCCCTGAAACTCATGCGCACAATTAAAAACACAGTTGGGATTATCATTAACACCAAAAACATCATGGGAAGATATAGTCCTTTCAATCTCCCCTTTTTGGTGTTAGATGACAATCCCAAAGATTTGCATAGAATCAAAGCAATCTTTGCAATGGACGGGACAAGCTCCCCCTGTATGTGTGCAAGGTAAAGAAGAGACTAGACTGGCACACATACACGGAGGCTCCCCCTACCAATTGCAAAGATAGCACAAGTGCAAGGTACAAGAAAGGATAGAGATCATACCAGAACCAACCAAATGTGGTGGAGACAAAAGGAGTAATAATAACAATAAGAGCAATGAGGCTCCACCACCATATGCATGAGCTCATAAGATGACAACAAGATACCACACTCACGTCAATGTATAAGATACCACAAAGATACCACATAGTCTCAAACATAACATACCACAAGGTCCACAAGCACACATCACATAAGTTCACGGACATAAAACCACAAGCACACAAATAAACTAGAGAGTTCGCGAGCAAGAAAAGATCAAAGGCAAGAACATGCTCGCGACTCAACCCATGCAAATCCCGTAGACAACCTAATAGACATCTTTCTCCCCCTTTGGCATCGAGACACCAAAAAGGAAGAGAAGGTCAAGCTAATCGTCCTAGCCACGAGAGGGAGAAGGAGAAGACTCAGGGACCCAAGGACCCCACTCAGGTGGACCAGTGACCTCCTCCTCAGACTCATCCTCGGACCAGTGGCAGTTGTCGCGAATCCAATCATCCTTGGGAACAGTGACAGAGCTAGTGACCGGTGAGCTAGGAATGTTGAGAGCGGTCATGATGGCCTTCTGGCGCTGAACATTGTGACGCTGATCAACATAGGCCTGATACTCGCGGTCCTGCAGAAAGCAGAAAGTTTTCTTCACCTTCCCAAGCAGCTTCTTTGCCCAAGACGGCTGCCTCTGGAGAGAAGGACCACCAGCACTAGAGCCACCAGGAGCAGAGGAGGGACCACCAGCAACATCTCGAGCCTTCTTGAGTGTAGCTTCCTTTTCTTCTTGATAACGAGGCTTTTGGTGCTTACTCACACGTAGCTTCTTCTCTTCATGAATGGTGATGTTGTCTTGAGGAAAGCGGGTGCCAGTCGTCTCAAGCCACTTGTGATTGATGAGAGTCTGTATGTAGGGAGCATAGATGCAGGAGCGCTTTTCAATGAGAGTCGCCCACATCTCTGAGTAGATGAAGTGCATAATATCCATTGACCTGTCAGAGTCACGGCGAAGATAAGTTTGATGCATGAGGTCAACCTGATAGCCATGAAACTGATCAAAGTTGCCAGCCTTGGGAGAGATGGTGTTCAAGTACACCCTGCGCATGATGTCAAAAACTGGCAGCAGATGATTCACAAACCCAACAGTTCCCCACCCTTCAATGTAGAGAGGCTCCAGGACCTCAGGATCAGCAGCTTCAGGACCATGAACACGCCAACCATTTGCCTCGCGGCCAGGCTGAATGGGATAGCCAAGAAGCTCAGCAAACTCAGACCAAGTGGCGGTAAGAAACACGTCCCTGGTCATCCACTTCAACACTCAGTAGAGGACTGCATGTGAATAAACAGAGTTGAGTAAAACTGAGCAATAGCAGTCACATCAAAGTTCTGACGGTGCTCCATGAGGGGAACCAGCCCAAACTTCTGGCAAATATCAAGAGCCTCGCCAAAGTAAACTTGCTTCTCTTCCATGTGAGCCACATTGATGTACTTTTGAGGAGCAACCACTAACTTCTTCTTCGATGCATAAATTTCTTCATATATCTGTTCCTGACGGCAGGTGTGGAAGTGAGGGTCCAAGCAAAGACGACCACGAGGCACGAGGTAGGGATCCGTAGCCCTGAATGCAGAGTAAGCTTTCTGAGACCACTTGGAAATCTTGGCTCTGGTCATGTCTAGCCCAGCAGCAGTGGCCTTCTGAGCAAGAGAAGGCCTTTTCCCTGCAGCAGCAACAGCACGACGAGCAGCAGCAGCCTTCTGACGAGTAGTCTGAGTGGTCGGACGCATAACCTCAACATCTTCTTCATCAATCTCAGGAGGAATGTCAGAGGATGGTCGGGCACGCTTGCCTTGGCGGGTATCTCCTTGCCCTGAGAGGAAAGCAGAAGAATAGGGAGGGAAGGTGGGGTAAGTGCACAAGTTCGGAAGAGGAAACAAAAGAGATAGATTGGAAAATCAGGAAAACAAATTGCATTGTTGCCGGAACTTCCGCTGAATCGCCGAAACTTCCGGTGAAAATAGTACACCGGAAGTTCCGGTCGTGGCTCACCGGAAGTTCCGGTGAGACCACGAACTGACGGTTCCAAACAGCAGTTCACTAGATCTAGATCTAAAAGCCACAAGTGCAAAGATTTTCAAGAATGTATTGGACCAATCTACTCTAGCATGATACCCTAGGCCTACCAAGATCTTCCAACAAGTTCTTGCCAAAGAACTAGCCTAGACAAGGTGTGCCCTAACTCAAGCCATGGTGAGAGCAAGATCTCCATTAATGGAGGGAGTTGAGGGCAAATACCGGATTCCATGGCGGGAGATCGAGGTGGGGAAGGATCCCACGGAGCAGATCTGCGGAGGAATGGTTGGAGACGAAGGGGTCGGAGCACCTTCGTGAAGAGGTCCTGGCCGGCGGCTGCTCCAAATAGAGGATGGGTCTTGGGGAAAAAGGAAGAAGATCCCGTTTTCCCCCAGGGCCCACCTTATATAGGATGGGGAGCACCACCGGAAGTTCTGGTCAGGGACCGGAAGTTCCGGTGGACCGGAACTTCTGGGTCAGACTGACCGGAAGTTCCGCTGACGCCAGGAAGACCATCTCAGGTTAGGAAGATAACAAGGAAGAACTTGTGCAGGGAATAGAGAGGGCTTGAGGTAAGGAAAGGCTTAGGATAGAGGGCTCAAACTGTGAAGAACCAAAGCCAACAAAAACCAAGAAAAACAAAAAGGTCAAAGACACAAATAAAAACGGGTCGGTGGCCGAGGCCACCTTATATAATAGTAAATGGCTTGACACCGCGAATACATATCTTGGGTTCATTACCAACACTCATCATGAATCTCAAATGGTCTCCTTTAGAGACTATAGAGTATGAAAACTTTAATGTGCGCATAATAGGGATAGCGTTTGTCATAAGAGGAACTACACTCCCCCTAAATCCATGCCTACATCCAAACAAGATACACACTGAGACGCGGGTAGGTGTGCAAGGTACTCAAGCAACATTGCTTGAATCAATGATATTTAGCTCATGCCTTAACTCCCGGAACCTTGCTTCATCAAGAGGCTTCGTGAAAAGATCCGCAAGATTTGCCTTGGTGGGAACATACTCCAAATAAATGTCTCCTCTAGCAACATGGTTCCGAATGAAATGATGACGAATCTCAATGTGCTTGGTCTGGTTGTGTTGCACGGGATTGTGAGCAATAGCAATGGCACTCTCATTGTCGCAAAGAAGAGGCACCTTGTCAAAAGATAGTCCAAGATCCTTCAAAGTTTGCTTCATCCATAGCAATTGAGCACAGCAGCTTGCGGCAGAGATGTACTCAGCTTTGGCAGTGGACATAGACACACAGTTCTGCTTCTTCGAGGACCAACAAACCAAAGATCTTCCGAGAAACTGACAAGCTCCGGAGGTTGACTTTCTTCCCACTTTGTCGCCAGCCCAGTCCGAGTCCGCGTAACCAATGAGATCAAAGTTGGCTCCCTTGGGGTACCACAACCCAAAGTTTGGGGTATGAGCTAAATATCGAAATATTCTCTTGACCGCCACCATGTGACTTGTAATGCCCAAGAAAATATTCTGAAATAAAATCGATTGTTATTTTATTTTTTGCATCATCATGATATCATCATGCATATTTTACCCGTAAAATTATGTTATCAAACCATATTTTGTTTTACTAAATATCCATATGGTTTTATTAAACCCGTCTCTCGTTCTTATTTTAAAACTAAGACAAATAATATTTTTCGCGTTAAAAGCTTTTCTTGTTTTATAAATAAAATTAGGCTAAAGCCCGTCTAATGTTTTAGCCCAAAACTAGCCCCATCTAGTCTACTTTGGACTAGATAAATTGTTCATTCTCTTCTTTTGCCTCCCAAACCCTAGCGCCAAAATCTGAGATCCAGATAAAAATCCCCTCACTTGAGCTCTCTATTTCTTTATTTTATTTTCCTCCACCGGATCCCATCTTGCTTAATTCCTTTTCCCAGTCACGAACCACTAAATCCTCTTAGCTTCAATGTGTTGGCTGTGTCATTCGATACATAGCATTGTCACTGTTTCTTCGATTTAATTCAGCCGCCCCTATCTCCTTGATAAGCACCGGTGCATGTCTCCTTGGCCGATGTGCCATCTCTCTTATTTGCAGCACCAAAGCCACAAATCAAGAGCCTTGGCGTTGCTCCACCTCATCTGCTCAGGTTCGATCAGCTTACCACTCCTCCGGCTTCAATAATCCAACAGCAAATCGCCACCAATCCACACGCCAACACCAGCAAGGCAAGAATCTCCTGACGCTGGTCTCTGATTTTTCCTCTCCACCGCAGATGCCCATCTCGGGTCCCCGCAGGCTATCCACTTGACACCCGCCGCCGCATGGGGCCTTGATCTGCTCCGTGCGCGCCTATAGCTGCTCTCCTGCAGCGCGTGTCGTCTGCAAGGTCCTGGCTTGCCCCTTTGCCCAGCATCAGTCGACAGGTTGCATCGCGCTCCTCGCCGCCTTTTCTTTTCTGCTGATGTGTTCCGTTCAGCTACGACCTTTGTCCCCTGCAGTAGCACATTAGCAGAGCATCAATGCCAGCGTTTGTAGTTCTCTTGCATTTTCTTTTCTGGCGGTTCCAGTTGTTGTCCCTTCACCTACGTCCATGGTGATTCTGCACGTCAACTGTTCGTCCATTTTTCCACAAGAAAATTGACCGTGATACCATTCTCTGCCGATGACTGTTTTGGCCATTTCTACTCCAACCATATCAATACAATATAATCGCGGCTACTTTCCAGTGTAAACTGCTTCCACTACTTTGTCTACGATTCGAAGATCCATCTCTCCGTGTTTCCAATCGTGAGTCCCAACCCTATCCTATTTTGTATAAATAACATATATCTTGTTGCATATTAAATTGTCATCCTTGCATACATAATGTGGTTTAGGGGCTTTTGTCGACTCATCTCATAATTAAATATAGAGACCATATACGGGCGAATCTAGTCTAATGTTGGTCTCATTTAAATTTGTGTAGCGAACCGATGTCATGCTTTTTCCTTGCTACTCAATATTTAATCTGCGGGGTAGTTAAATAACATGAACCATAATATTTATTTGTCGGGATCCTGATTCTATTTAATATTGCTAAATTAGACTGCATATTTCCATGCCATGCATCATATCATAACATGCCGGATCTTCTGCCTTAGTATTAAATATTGCACCGGTTGCTCTTTTTAGTGTTTGCTTCTTCACCGGATAGGACGATGAGCCGATGTGAGGAACGACAAGCCTCCGGCTATCCGACTTTGTTCCTCAGGCGAGCATTCTTCCCCTTCTACCTATTTTGCATTTATAGTCTTTACTTCCTCCAATTGATCTATTGCTATCTGTATTATCGATGCTTTAGTATTGTCCCTTTAATCACCTGCTCCACTATATTGCCTTGGTTATCCTATTGCCTTGTTTGAGTAGCTAGTTTGTCCTTGCGAGTCGTAGGCATGCTTAGTACCGCTCTCATACAGGTGGAACATGCTACTCGGATATTGATGGTGATAAGATAATTAAATTGGTGATGTTGGTTATGGTTATGGTTTCACCTAATGATAAGGCCCCGACAGGGACCACCTTTGGGAACTGCTTGAGCCGACCTAGGACCCGTTTGTTCTACAATACCAGTTCTGAGTTGATCGCGCTAACCAAACGTGGGGGCCTCTGGGATCCCCCCCTCAACTACCGGTGCTATTCGTATATCCAGAGGGTTACAAAATTGGTTTTCCATTTGGTGCATACGCATAATATGTCCTCGGACATGGGTGAGTTGATATGTCTTCGGACTTGATGTTTTGGTGGACTGCCATGGCTTGCATTGCATAAAATCAGGATATCGTGCCGGAGGTGGGATGGAGCTTTACAAGTTATCTTCCGATCATCGCCCGGCCGTAGACTCAAACGCTGTGCTACCTGGAGAATCAGCTGTATCTCTTGTGTGGGTAAAACACAGTAGGTGATGCCTCTGGATATGAGTGTAGTTAAGGGACAGTTCTTGTTGTGAGATTCGGATGGCACGCGTGATATGTTGCCTGATGGGTTGAGCATGTGTTTTGGGTACAGTAGTGCATCCCTGCAAGGTAAATCTTTTCGAGAAGCCGTGTGTCCACGATTATGGACGCCTCAAGAGTACAGTGTCATGATCATAGACAACGCCACTAATGTTTTACCTCTAATAATATGATTAGTAATTAGCCTTATCAACTAAACACCTGCTTAATTAAAATTGCCACCGTGTGCGTTCCGCAAGGGGACTTCCTCGACTGGTCTTCGAGGGGGAAATCTTCGGATGGGTTATGTTTGGTGTTATATATGGTTATCGTGTATCGCTCTCTTATCTCGCTCTAATAGCCGAAGTTGTAGCGTGTCTCTATAAGTTAGATAGTGCAAGCTTTGCTGCCGCTGAGCCCACCATACCTATGTAGGCGAGGACCGCCGAATTCTAGTCTCGCCGTGTACTGGCCTCAGTACTGACCGCTCTCTTTCTGTTTTCCTTTGCCCTTCGCCGGCACCCTTTTGGCTTGACAGGTATGTGATTGACGACGTTAGCAAGGTTACCCTTCCGGCTTGGCCTGGGCAGGGTTGGACACCGCTTGGTTATTCTTCAGGACTCTTAGTCCCATTTGGATCCTGACCGTACTCGGATACTATCTTGCTTTCTTCTGGATTTGTATCTTTGTGTTGTACCTTTTGTATTCTTGACTCATTGAGTCGTTGTTGTATATATAAGTTCTTGTGGACTCTGTTGTAAACTATTGTGATGTAACTACTTTTATTCAAATCCCACCCACACGAAAGTGTCTGGTGGGCGTCTTTGAATCGCTTCTATGCGGATTTTGGCGGGAAATGCCGAGATCTGCATAGACCCGATTTGGGGGCGTTACATGACTTTCCTTTGGTGTGGCTTGAAATCTTGCACACATACCCACACTCAACGTAATATCCGGTCGGGATGCACAAATATAGAGCAAAGAACCAATCATAGATCGATAGAGTTTTTGATCCACCTCCTTACCCTTGGGATCGAGATCAAGATTAACCTTAGTTGGCATGGGAGTCTTGACACCTTTGACTTGATCAAACTTGAACTTCTTGAGCATGTCTTGGATGTACTTGGCTTGGTTGATGAAAGTCCCTTTCCTCAATTGCTTGACTTCAAACCCAAGGAAAAACTTCAACTCCCCCATCATGGACATCTCGAAGCGATCGGTCATGAGCTTGGCAAAATCCTCATTAAAAGTTTTGTTAATAGACCCAAAGATAATGTCATCAACATAGATTTGGCATACGAACAAGTGGCCTCCAACTTTCTTAGTAAAAAGAGTGGGATCAATGAGGCCCACTTCGAAGCCACAGTCTAACAAGATCTCCCTAAGGCAATCATACCACGCACGTGGGGCTTGCTTGAGGCCATAGAGTGCCTTATTGAGCTTGTAGACATGGTTCGGAAAAAGTGGATCCTCGAAACCCGGAGGTTGCTTGACGTATACCAACTCTTTCAAAGGACCATTAAGAAAAGCACTCTTAACATACATTTGATGCAACTTAAAGTTATGATGGGTAGCGAAGGCAAGAAGCATACGAATGGATTCAAGGCGAGCAACGGGGCGTAAGTCTCACCGTAGTCAAAGCCCTCAACTTGTGAGTATCCTTGGGCAACTAACCTTGCCTTGTTGCGCACGACAATTCCATTCGCATCGCACTTGTTCTTGAAGACCCACTTGGTTCCAATGACGTTTCGACAGTCTTTGGGCCGCTCAACCAATGTCCAAACATTGTTCCTCTTGAAGTTGTGAAGTTCCTCGTTCATAGCATCAAGCCAATCATCATCTTCAAGAGCTTCGAAGACTTTCTGTGGTTCCACAAGTGAGATAAACGCATGGTGAGAGCTAAAGGAAGCTAGTTGCCTCCTAGTAGTGGAACCTTTATTGAAATATCCATAGACATTATCAAGGATATGGCCATCTCGAACAAGCTTGGCGAGACGATAGGCTTGACGGCGGGCTTGTGCTTCAACTCGAGATTCTTGAGCTACCACTTGGTCATTGCCACCAATTGAGCCGCCGCCTTGACTATAAGCACGAACACGAGGGTCATCTTCATCAATTTCCACTTCGGGGGAGTCATCACTTGGAGAGGATCCTTGAGGATCATTGACTTGCTCTTGATCTCGACGAGCTTGACCTTGGGGAGAGCCGTGACCTTGAGGAGGAGCCCCATCTTGGGGAGGTTGATGAAGAGCTTGTCCGTGGGAGGTGCCTTGAGGAGGAGCCCCATCGTGGGGAGGTTGATGTTGTTGATGAAGAGCTTGTTCTTTGGAGCTTGGAGAGTCATGAGCATGGGAATCTTCGAAAGAGCTTGAGGGAGCTTGTGCCAAGGAAGTAGGTCCTTGAGGGGCAAGATGATCTTGTGAAAGTGAGGGCTGAACTTGAGTAGAGCTTGGTCCTTCTCCTTCGTCCATAAGGGGATCCTCAATGGGGAGGTGGAAGCCCACACCCATTCTTCTTATGGCCTTGGGAGGAATTGAAGGGAATATGCCCGAGAGGCAATAATAAAGTGGTTATTATCATATTCCTTATTTATGATAAATATTTATTTTACATGCTATAATTGTATTAATACAGAAACGTTAATACATGTGTGTTTAATAAACAAAAAGGAAGTTCCTAGTTATGCCTCTCTTATAAACTAGCTCGTTGATTAACACGATGATCAAAGTTTCCTGATCATGGACATTGGATGTTGTTAATAACGAGGTCACAACATTAGTGTAATGATGTGATGAACATTCATCCGAAGTATAGCATTACGATCAAAGTCATTGAGTTTATATTGCTATAACAACTTACGAAGTGATCCTAATCCTTAGACCATGAGATCTTGTCAATCACTAACACCGGAAGAGTTTCTCGATGACATCAAACGTCACACCGTAACTGGGTGATTATAAAGATGGATTTAGAACTACTAAAGTGTTATGTTGAGACCCATGGATCGAGAGTGGAATTTGTTCATCCCGATGACGGATAGATATGCTCTGGGCCCTCTCGGTGATATCACATTGATTAGCTTGCAAGCAAGTGATTTGATCACTAGAATGTTATATCACGGGAACGAGAAAAGAGTGCATGTCGGTAACGAGATCAAACTAGGTATGGAGATACCGATGATCGAATCTCGGACATGTAATATATCGTGAAACAAAGGGATTAAGATACTAGCGTAAAAGGTTCACACGATCACAGAAGTCATCGTTGAATGTGTGGGAGTCAGTATGGATCTCCAGGTCCCGCTACTGATTATTGATCGGAGAAGGGTCTCGATCATGTCCGCATTATTCGCGAACCGTAGGGTGACACACTTAAAGGATACCGACACCATTCAGAGCAAATGATATTCCAGAAAAAGAAAAGGAAAGCGCAGGAATATATTTCACTAGACACCAGAACTGTTTCGGTTGAAATTGCTAAAACTGGTTCTGCATGTGAAATTTAAATGTTGTAAGGGGTTTTATGTGAATGTTTGTTAATTAAAGTAATTAACAAAATTCTGAATAAATAAATCAAAGATTTTTATTTAAATGAGATCTTGCATTAATTTTGGTGGAAAATTAATGCATGTGAGTGGAATTGTGAGTGGAGAGGTTTTTATGTGAGTGGAGCTTCCACCACATGAATGAGGGAGAGGTGGGGGAACCCTCCATGTCCGGCGGCCATGCCCCCTTGGGCTGACCCCTCCCCTATAAAAGGACCCCTTCCTCTCACTTGTCTCACACACCTCCTCGCGAAGGATCTCTCTCCCCCTTTAGAATTTCCTCATGGTCTCGGATCAGCGAGATACATGTTCCCGGTGGTTTTTTCTGGAAGGATTTGTTGCTTCCGCTGCTTCGCTGGAGAGAGGGCGCGGAGGTTGTCGGGGTACCCGTACGTGTGTGCGATCGCGAATGCACCACTGCTTTGAGGTGCTGGACTTGATCGTGCTGGACCGGCTGGACCAGACGGACTTCATCACGATCTTGAGATCGGCAAGCGTTCGTCTACATCATCCACGAGTACAACTTTGTTAATGCTATTTGGTCTTCGAGGGTATGTATTCTATGGATGTATATCCACCCGTTGCTTATATCTAGTAGATAGATCTTGGTACTTAGATGTTCCCATCGTAGGAAATTTTTTGTTTTCTATGCTGCGAACCCAACAGTGGTATCAGAGCCGGATCTATGCGTAGATACTTTGCACGGGTAGTACACATATGAGTATGTGGGTGATGATGATCATTTTAATGCTTCTTAGTTTTACTTTGGATATTGGTGGCATAGTGAGATGAAGCGGCCCGGACAAACTTTACATGTCCTCGCACATGAGACCTGTTCCACTCTTGACATGCAACTAGTTTTGCATAAGTGGCTAGCGGGTGTCTATCTCTCCTACTATAGTCAATATCTAATTTGCAACGAGTTGTCAACAATTTGGTTATCCTTGTTGTGGTTCATGTTCGTAGGTAAGAACGGTTCTATCTTCGAAAGCCCTAAGCCACGTAAAACTTGCAATGGATTAATTAGAGGCGTCTAGTTTAGATTGTTGCTGGGCTAGTGTTATGATATGGTGATGTTGTAAGTAGAATTATGAGATGATACTCTTACAACACGCATAACGTGTAGGTTCCATAGACCTTGGCCTTACACATAGAGGTATGATAGTGATCATACCACGGTGCACGTGATGGAGATCATATGCGGGAACCATATCATTCCACTAATAAACATGTGATGTTTGATAGCATCTTATATTGCTTGTTTGGCGTTTTATTAGCATAATAAGATGATCCCTCATTTAGATATCAAGATAAAAATGTGTTCTTCCTTAAGTATGCACCGACAATGTTTCGTCGCTTCAAGACATCACGTGATGATCGGGTGTACTTGAATCCACGAGCATATCTCGAGTGTAAGACAGTTACACACGCGAATACTAAGGTTCTTACTTGGCGAGCCTAGCATGTACAGACATGGCCTCGGAACACGGACCGAAAGGTTAAGCATGAGTCATATAGTAGATATGATGCCCATTTGATGCTCGCCTTTGAAGCTACACCGACTCACGTGATGATCGGACTTGGTGTAGTGGATTTGGTTCATGTAATCACCAAAAAGACACGAGGGATGTCGTTTTTGAGTGGGAGTTCATTTCTAATTTGGATTAGTAGAACTCAATTTATCATAAATTAAATCAAAGTGAATTTGCATAATTTGTTGTAGTCATTGGCATTCGTTCACCACCTTATGCATAGTTGTAATTGAGATAATAGAACTATAGAATTCTGGATATATACTTTACGAACTGGTATCGTATTGTGTTGAGTGTCAATCTAAAGTTTAAAGTCCTATTGCAAACTTTCAGCAAAATTCTATTTACTCCGTGAAATTTAATAATTGGTATTAAATCGAGAGTAACAATTCCAGTGTTAGTATCTTAAGTACCATGTTTGCCTCCATGATTCTTGATTGTTTTAATATCAAGTTTATCTAGGAGCTGAAAGAATTGTTTCAGAAACCATCATGTGTGACAGATATAACGATATCTGAAACAATGTTTTGGTTGCAATATGATAGAGTATAATATGTGTTCTCATATAGGATGAGAATTTACAAAGGTTGGAGATGCTAGACATCCTAATCATCCAAAAGGGTTTTGGAAAGTAATGTTATACTCACGATTCATCTTTATAAGCTACAATAGCTTGATCATGAAAGTCATCATGATAAGGATGAATAGAATATGTATGTAAAGTGTTTACTACACTAAAAGATTACTAAAGAATGGATTTTGAAAGAACGCCGATCATTTGATGATGGTGATCTACTTCAAAGTGCAAGTCCAAAGGTATTATTATTTGAATATACACGCTTTGGACTATGTGTCATGTATATGGCGCTACTTTTGATGTTGATAGATTCTTTTAAAAAGGAAAAAGGAAATGCTGAAAGAGAATCTATAAAATGTATTTGGCAGAAAATAAAAGATTGGAAATATCCAATTTAGGTATATAAATGATATACATGTTATGGTTGTATTCTTTGCTTGTTAAACAATGTGGTTCTTGGGTATTGGATATTGAATTGGTTGGTATGAAATTTCATACAAAACGACGCAATTCATGAACCACAATGGCCTAAGTAACTACCAAGAGAATATGTGATGATGTTCATCGAAAACAAACAAACCGTTGTTTGTATTTCTCGTTGACATCAAAGCTTGACTTCAAGATTTGTTTTAATAATTGTTATTTAAATCAGGTATTATGAGAACAAAGGTTGTTCAAATAATTACCATATTCCATATTAGATGGATGATTTACAAATCTAGTTGGAGAAATCACATCCATAAAGCTAATGCTAAAATGTCGCAAGACAAATGATTGGAAGATCACTTACGAAGTGACATCGCTGTTTAAATTATATTGGAAATAAAACATGAAGAAACTCCATTTTCATGGATTTTTGGAGTCTTTGATTTGATCAAGTGACGCTTGTGAGACTTTCCTCGGGATAATTAAAACTTCGTTCAAAGGCCAAAGAAGAACGAATGACTAAAATATTGGAATTTATACATATCGATGTATGTAGTCCATTATGTGTAGTCGTAAGCGATGGGTTTCAACTTCATATACTTTCTCCGGAAATTTGAGTGAATATTCACTTAATGAGAAAGAAGTATGAAATATTTGAAAACGTTCAAAGAATTTCAAGATGAAGTGAAAATCATTGTGACAAGAAAATAAATGGTTTATGATTTTATCGTAAGGGATTTATTTGAGTTACAAGTGTAACAAGAAAATAAATGAATTATGATTTTATCATAAAGGGATTTATTTGAGTTGCAAGTTTAGCAAAACACCTAGATTTACATATCCCGGAACACCATAGGAATATGGAGTGTTTGAGATTTGTAATGAAACCTTGTTTGACATGGTTGGATCAAAGGTGTTATTTATTAAACTGTCATTATGTTTTAAAAAGATTAAAGCTTTAGAGACTACCGCTTTTACACTGAAAAGAGCTCCATCTTGATCCGTTGAAATGACACCATGGAAGTTATGGTTTGGGGTAAAACCCAAGTTGTCATTTCTTAAATTTTGGTATGCTAAACATAAGTAAGATGTTTACAACCGAAGTCGGATGAGCATGTCTTTGTAGGTTATTTCGAATAACAATTGGTTATTCCTTCATAACACCAAGGACAAAAGGGTTTGTTGCTTGAAACGTGAAGTTTCTTGGAGAAGAAATTTTTCGTAAAAATTAAGTGGGAGGACAATAGAACTTTGATAAGGTTAACGAACCTTAGCTATATGTGTTGAGTTGCGCAACACCGGAAATTGTTCCGAAGGCTGCCATAATGCTCATAGATTATGTGCCTCAAAGGTTGTGGTCACGGAGATCTAAGTTCCTATTGAACCAAGTAGGTCGGTTAAACAATCAAATGCTGAGATTTGAGAGTAAATCATTATTGTTTGACAATGATGAACCGACTACAAAGAAGCGATGATGGGCCCTAACTCCGTCAAATGGCTTGAAGCCATAAAATCCGTGATAAGTCCATAAACGATAAATCAAGTTTTGAACTTGGAAGACCCTCCGGAAAGGTGTAAAAACCTATCGGTCGTATTTGGATCTATAAAGAAACAGACATGGATGTCTCACATCTATGAAATATTCGACATGTCGTAAAGTATTTTATGACAATGTTCAAGGAGTTGACTATGACAAGATTTGATCTTTCATAGAGATATTTAGTCTGGACGGGTTAAATTAGCAACCACTACATATAATTTGTTATATGGTAGATGAATAAACAAAACAAAGTTCTTCTAATAGAATGGTTACCTAGGACGTGTACATGACACGATCCAAAGGGCTTTGTTAATTCAAAGGATGCTAAAAAGGGCATGCAAACTTCAATGGTTGAAGTAAGCATCGCGGAGTTGGAATCTTCACCGTGATGAAAAAGAGTTTTCATCAAGAGACGATGAAGATGCTTGCATTTGCAAGAAATTAAGTGGGAGCGCTAAGACATATTTCTAATACATTTTGTGGAGGACATCTTGTTGATTAGAAATGATGTATCTTTTATTGATAAAGGTTAAGAATTTCATTTCGATGAAATACTTAGGCAAAACCTGAATATTTAGCATGAATGTCTATAGTGGATAGACTGTGACGCTAATATGGTTGTGCCAAACGTACATATATGAGATATTGAAGGAGTTTCATATAGAAACGACAAGAAAAAGTTCTTGTCGCATGGAAAAGGAATTGAATCAAGATTCAAGTGTATCGACACTTGATAAGTGAAACAAGATTCAAGTGCTTTGACACTTGATGAGTGAAATCACGAAAATGTTTTGATCAATCATACCATGATATGTACACATCCAGATATGTCCTATGCTCTAAGTGTTATGAGCATATACCAGAATGAATCATAAAATGATCATTGGACTATAGTAAGGATATTCTTATGATCTTTTGGAAGAACTAAGAATATATTTGTGTAGATGTGACAAACAATTACAAATAGTTCATTGTAAAGCGTTACATTGATACTAGTTTTGTCGCAAGATACAAATTAAGTTTATCTCAATTTAAATTATGAGTGGCACAATTAAATGGAAAGGAGTTTTCATGATGGATTTGGATATATTCCAAAGTTAAGACATTGTGATGAATACTACAACAAAAGGCTAAGTATATGACTGCTATAGTAGCAGCAAAGGAGGGAATTTGTGTCAAGTAGTTTGCTATCAAGCTAAGGTGTTGTTCGCAACGGGCTAACACTAAAGATATATTGTACGATAATAGTATCGACATGGTTTAACCCCAAGGAACTAAAGGTCTCACCAAAAGACCAAATTTATACAATGCCATCTCATTGGAGAATGAGTGATGCGTGGAGACGCAAAGACATGCATATACACACGGACCTGAAAGCATCACATCCGTAGATTATGTTAACCACTTGCAGTTGCGTATATGGAACACTATAAAGCCATAGGTGTTCAATACACAAAGTTTTCAAACTAGATTATTGTCTCTAGTGCAAGTGGGAGACTGAAGGGAATATGCCCGAGAGGCAATAATAAAGTGGTTATTATCGTATTTCTTATTTATGATAAATATTTATTTTACATGCTATAATTGTATTAATACGGAAACGTTAATACATGTGTGTTTAATAAACAAAAAGGAAGTTCCTAGTTATGCCTCTCTTATAAACTAGCTCGTTGATTAACATGATGATCAAAGTTTCCTGATCATGGACATTGGATGTTGTTAATAATGAGGTCACAACAATAGTGTAATGATGTGATGAACATTCATCCGAAGTATAGCATTACGATCAAAGTCATTGAGTTTATATTGCTATAACAACTTACGAAGTGATCCTAATCCTTAGACCATGAGATCATGTCAACCACTAATACCGGAAGAGTTTCTCGATGACATCAAACGTCACACCGTAACTGGGTGATTATAAAGATGGCTTCAGAACTACTAAAGTGTTATGTTGAGACCCATGGATCGAGAGTGGAATTTGTTCATCCCGATGACGGATAGATATGCTCTGGGCCCTCTCGGTGATATCACATTGATTAGCTTGCAAGCAAGTGATTTGATCACTAGAATGTTATATCACGGGAACGAGAAAAGAGTGCATGTCAGTAACGAGATCAAACTAGGTATGGAGATACCGATGATCGAATCTCGGACATGTAATATATCGTGAAACAAAGGGATTAAGATACTAGCGTAAAAGGTTCACACGATCACAGAAGTCATCGTTGAATGTGTGGGAGTCAGTATGGATCTCCAGGTGCCGCTACTGATTATTGATCGGAGAAGGGTATCGATCATGTCCGCATTATTCGCGAACCGTAGGGTGACACACTTAAGGGATACCGACACCATTCGGAGCAAATGATATGCCAGAAAAAGAAAAGGAAAGCGCGGGAATTTATTTCACTAGACACCGGAACTGTTTCGGTTGAAATTGCTGAAACTGGTTCTGCATGTGAAATTGAAATGTTGTAAGGGGTTTTATGTGAATGTTTTTTAATTAAAGTAATTAACAAAATTCTGAATAAATAAATAAAAGATTTTTATTTAAATGAGAGCTTGCATTAATTTTGGTGGAAAATTAATGCATGTGAGTGGAATTGTGAGTGGAGAGGTTTTTATGTGAGTGGAGCTTCCACCACATGAATGAGGGAGAGGTGGGGGCACCCTCCATGGCCGGCGGCCATGCCCCCTTGGGCTGCCCCCCTCCCCTATAAAAGTACCCCCTCCTCTCACTTGTCTCACACACCTCCTCGCGAAGGATCTCTCTCCCCCTTTAGAATTTCCTCATGGTCTCGGATCAGCGAGATACATGTTCCCGGTGGTTTTTTCTGGAAGGATTTGTTGCTTCCGCTGCTTCGCTGAAGCGAGGGCGCGGAGGTTGTCGGGGTACCCGTACGTGTGTGCGATCACGGATGCACCACTGCTTTGAGGTGCTGGACTTGATCGTGCTGGACCGGCTGGACCAGACGGACTTCATCACGATCTTGAGATTGGCAAGCATTCGTCTACATCATCCACGAGTACAACCTTGTTAACGCTATTCGGTCTTCGAGGGTATGTATTCTATGGATGTACATCCACCCGTTGCTTATATCTAGTAGATAGATCTTGGTACTTAGATGTTCCCATCGTAGGAAAATTTTTGTTTTCTATGTTGCGAACCCAACAGGAATTTCATCACTTGGATCACAAACACCATCTTGCCTAACAAGAGACTCATGATTTTCATCAAACTTCATGTTGCTCGTTTCTTCAACTCTTCCATTGGCTGTGTTGTAGACTCTATAAGCATGGGACTGATTTGAGTAGCCAACGAAAATTCCTTCTTGAGCCTTGGATTCAAACTTGGACAAACGAACTCCTTTCTTGAGAATGTAGCACTTGCAACCAAACACCCGAAATTAGCTAACATTAGGCTTTTTCCCGGTGAGAAGTTCATAGGAGGTCTTGTTCTTTTTCTTGCGGAGATAAAGCCGGTTGGTTGCATGGCAAGAGGTGGAGATGGCCTCGGCCCAAATGTTGTATGGAGACTTGAACTCAGCTAGCATAGACCGAGCCGCATCCATCAATGTGTGATTCTTCCTTTCGGCAACTCCGTTTTGTTGAGGGGTGTAGGGAGTGGAGTATTGATGCTTGATTCCTTCATCACTGAGAAACTCATCCAATGTATAGTTTTTGAACTCGGTGCCATTGTCACTTCGAATTGAGAGAATAGTTGCATTGTGCTTTCGTTGAACCTCATTAGCAAAGTCAATGACGGTTTGTTGAGTCTCACTCTTTAACTTGAAAAAGAACACCCAAGTGTATCTTGAGAAATCATCCACAATAACCAAGCAATACTTCTTGCCTCCAAGGCTATCATGAGAGGGAGAGGACCAAAGAGATCCATATGCAAGAGGTCCAAACACCTCTCGATAGTGATCTGATTGAGTGCTTTGTGAGGAGTTTCATGCATCTTCCCTTCAATACAAGCCCTGCAAACATGATCTTTGGCAAAAGAAACATCGTTAGTTCCAAGGATGTGGCCCTCGAAGTGAAGTCTTTGCAAAGTTCTCATGTTAACATGGGCTAGGCGGCGATGCCACAACCAGCCCTTGTCGGCTTTAGCATAGAGACATAGAGCATGAGGAGTAGTGGTTCCTGAAAAGTCCACCACATACAAGTCATGTTCTACATATCCTACAAAGCCACCTTGAGAGATTTGCTCCACATGAGGACCACGGTATGAGAATTAAAGAAAGAAGAAAGACCCATAAGAGCAAGAGCACGAACTGAGAGTAAGTTGTAACCAAGAGTTTTTACAAGCATGACGTCAACCAAGGATACATCCGGGGTTACCACCACTTTGCCAAAACCCAAAACCTGAGAGCTTGTTTTGTCACCGTAGGAGACCATGGTGTTGGCAATATTGGGCCTCAATTCGGTCATGATAGACTTGCTTCCGGTCATATGACTCGTGGCACCACTATCAAGCACCCATTTTGATCCACCGGAAGCATAGTCCTACAAGAAAATCAAGCCTTGGTTTTAGGTACCCATTTTGCAATGGGTCCCCTTTTGTTAGTGACAAGAGCCTTTGGCACCCAAATGGCCCAATGATAATCATGCGTGTAAGACGTTCCCACGTATCTAGCATATACATGACCATCATAAGATTTGCAAAGAATATAAGAGGGATTGTTCTTTCCGGCAAAGTTGTCACTTTGCAAGAGGGTTAGGCCATTTGGTACCCCTTGGGCCATGCCCTTGTTCTTTTTCTTCTTCTTCTTCTTAGTCTTGGCAAGTTGATCCTTCAACACCTTGACTTCCTCTATGATATGCTCATGCTTGCAACAAGGGTTAGGAGAGCTAGACAAGTCTATAATTTGCACAGCAGAAGACTTAGAGAGATCACAAGTTAATTGAGTTTGAAGCTGTTCATGGGCTTCAAAAAGATTTGAGAATTTACTCTCCAAGGCTTTGTGTTCCTCTTTGAGTTTCTCAAGATCCTTTTGAGTCCTATCATGACCACCCACAAACTCAGGATTTTCTTTCTTGAGAACCTTAACCAAAGCAAGAGCATGGTCACGTTCTTTAATTGTAGAGCACAAAGTGTTGTTATGATCATCTACAAGCTTAGACACATTTTCTTCAAGATTAATTCTCATATTTTGTTCATCCTCAAGACTTTGAGTGAGAGAGGCAATTTCATCGGCGGCATCTCTTTCATTTTTACTTAGCAGGTCAAGAAGTTCTTCCTTTTCATCTAAGGCATCTCTAGCATTGTCAAGTTGTGCAAGTAAGGACTCAAAGCAGTTTTTAGTTTCTTCATCTAAGGTAGCAACAAATTCACACATGACAATCATCTCTTTCTTCACCTCTAGACCAACAAGATCAAGAGAGGAAGGCTCACTAGAGATAGGTTGAGGAGTGGGTTTCGGTGTTACCTCGGTGGCCTTGGCCATGAAGCACTTTTGGTTGGAGAAGATGACATTTTCATTTGGCGAGTCGAAGAGGGATAGACGTGGAGTTGAGGTAGTGGAAATAGCAGCAACTCCCACAATCTCTCCACCATGAACTTCATCATCATCATCTTCATCCGTGCCCGAAATATATTCTTCATGGACCACAATTGCTCGTTCCTTGTTAGTGGTGTTCTTGATGGCGTAGTTCTTGTTCAAGGGATGAGGAGGTCTTGACTTGATCTTGCAAATGAGACGACCACCATTGTCTTCACGGTTCTCAAAGGGACACTTGGACACGAAGTGACTCTTGTCGTTGCAATTGTAGCACGACCTTGCCTTGGGAGACTTGTTGGGTGAGTTGAATCTTGAGTTGTCCCTTGATCTTGACTTGAATCCGAACTTGTTCCAAAAGGCCCTTGAAGCGAGAGCAAGATTTTAGTTGAAGGCACATTTGAGGTCCTCTTGAGACCACTCACTTGATGTATCATCATCATCAACTTCAATAGCCTTGGCCTTCAAAGCAAGATTCACTTTGGTTGACCCAATGGCTCTAGCTCGAGCGGACTCCGCATTCTTCTTGGCAATAGTCATGGCAATTACTTCACTCAAGACTTCTTGGGAGGTCATTAGGTGAAAGTTGGTTCTTCCCTTGATAGAGTTGAGATTTTGTTCTTCAAATGGGAGGAGAGCTTGAATGAACTTCCTCTTCATAAACTTGTCATCAACATAGTGAGCCCCAAGGTCCCTCATAGTGGAACAAAGGACCTTAAGGCGCCTATACATGTCTTCGGGGGTCTCATCATCTTGCATTGCGAAACCATCGCACTCGTTGTTGATCTCATCAAACTTGGAGCTTTGGATGCTTGCATTCCCAACAAAGAGCTCGGTGAGTTGATCCCAAGCTTCCTTGGCGGTGTCAAATTGGCGAATGTGAGCAAAATCCTTTGGAGTCAAGGCCTTTTGAATCATTCCCAAAGCTGTGGCATTGAGTTGCTTGTCCACCACTTCACCTCATGTCAACTTCTTTGGGTCATATGGAGAGAATCCATCCTCCACAATCCTCATTAACTCAATAGACGAGATGAAAATATGTGAGCGCATTAGATATTGCCAATTGGCGAAATTAGAAGTATCTAGTATGGGTGGTGCTCCTTGAGGTATAATGTGTGGCATGGGGATGGGTGGATCCGGAGTGTACTTCGGCGGTGGGGGTACCGCCGAGTAGTCCTTTCCTCCATTTTCCTCTTTGGAAGTTGGGTTCTCGGGCTCCTCGATGTTCTCACTTGGAACCTTGGTAGAGGTTTGAGCAACAAAACCAAGTCCCAAGTGAGTGGTGGCAGCCGCGGGAGTTACCCCGGGGGCGGACAACGTAACGGTGGGAGGAACCTCGTTAGGTTGGGGTGTGTCAATAGCAACCATGGGGTTTGGCTTGAGAGACTGCAATAGAGTCATCATTTCCTCGAACTTGGACATCATGGATGACTCCAATTGCTTGAGGTCATCCATAGTGGCCAAGTTCTTGGATTTTTCGGTTTCACTACCCCCTTCGTCGGCCATAGTCTCTTAGGCGGTAAAGCCCGAAATAAGAGCCTTGGCTCTGATACCAATTGAAAGTACCGACTTGATACGACTAGAGGGGGGGGGGGGGGTGAATAGGCGTCTACCCAATTTTAATTTGTTTCTCACTTTTAGGCTCAACGAGAAAGGAAGTTATCTAGAGATGCAACTAAGTGAACAACCTAAATGCAAGAAAACAAACACCAACAACAAAAACAGTAAATAGCAAGGAGTAAAGGAAGGGAACGAAGTAACCGGAGAGGGGACACGGAGATGTAATTCCCGTAGTTCACTCCCAAGGAGCTACGTCTACGTTGGAGAGGTGTCGGGGACACACAAGGTCACCCGAGCGCCACAAAGGCCTCACCTTCTTCTCTGGTGAGCTCCCCCACAAAGGAGGCCTCACAATCCACTAACTGGTGACCTTGAAGGCGCCAACCGAAACCTTTACACCAAGGTTGAGGGGGAGGCTCCATAACTCAATTGGAGGCCCTCAACGACACCTCGAAGCTTTACAACGCAAGCCTTAGCCCCGAGGATGCCCTACACCGTCTAGGGTTCCAAGAAACCCAAGAGCAACAAGATCCACAAAGGATAGGTGGGGGAAATCAAATCTTCTTTGGTGGAAGTGTAGATCTAGGTCACCTCCCTCACCTCTCAAAAGATCAAGTCATTTGAGTGTCTAGAGAGAGAGATCTAGTGAGGTGAAGCTCAAGCATTAATGGAGGAGAGAGAAAAATTCGAGAGGGAGTGGGAGGAAGAAGAGGGGTGCCTTAAATAGGCCCCCTCGCGCTGAACCGTTACAGCCTCCGCGACCTCACCAGAAGTTCCGGTGAGAGGCCGGAAGTTCCGCCCAGCCTGGCTCTAACGGTCATCAGACCGTTGACGCCCGCTCCAGAAGCGCAACCGAAAGTTCCAGTCAAAACAGACCGGAAGTTCCGGTGAACTTCCGATGCTAGTTCTGACCAAGTTCCGGCAAATAGAACGCTTCAAAACAGAAGGTTACTGAGCCACCACCGAAACTTGGAGCGGAACTTCTGGGTCGCGAACCGAATCTGGCCGGAAGTTCCGGCATCTGGGCGGAAGTTCCGCTCAGGATCTTTTGGCAGGAGAAGTTCCGATGCAAGTTCCAACCCAAGTTCCGATAAATAGAACACTTCATATAGAAAGTTACTGATTCACCATCGGAACTTGGGGCGGAACTAGCGTCGGAACAAAGTGTAGAACAGCCCGCAGAAAAAATCTGAGCGGAACTTCCGGCCTAGGCCGGAAGTTCCGGTGAGACACAAAAGGCTCCAACAGAACAGGAATACGCTCTCTCACGGGATAATGGGATGGCTGTGGCGGTGCATATAGGTTTGTGATGGAACAAGTGATTTCCCACAGCCTTCCAAAGTGGACCCCCTCTTAATAGTACGGTGACCTACAAACAACAACCGGAGAGAAACTAGGAGAAGACTAAAAGGCCACCGTCTTCATGAGATCCAAGAGAGCATCCACCACAATAGAAGGAGACAACAACAGCGTTTCCCCTGAAACTCAAGCGCACAATTAAAAACACAGTTGGGATTATCATTAACACCAAAAACATCATGGGAAGATATAGTCCTTTCACTTAGGATCGACAAAACCTTCGGGTTGCATCATATACAACTCTTCATCAATGTTGCCATTGAGGAACGCAGTCTTGACATCCATCTGCCATATTTCATAATCATGAAACGCAGCAATTGCTAATAAAATCCGAATGGACTTAAACATCGCTACGGGAGAAAAATTCTCATCGTAGTCAACACCTTGAACTTGTCGAAAACCTTTCGCGACAAGCCGTGCTTTATAGACAGTAACATTACCATCCGCGTCCGTTTTCTTCTTGAAAATCCATTTGCACTCAACGTCCTTTCGGTCGCTAGGAGGGTCCACCAAAGTCCATACTTGCTTCTGTAGGGGTTCGTAGCATGGAAAACAAAAATTTTCTATCGCATACAAACAAACAAGCCAAGATCTATCTACTAGATTGTAGCAACGAGTCGATGGAATAACTCACCCTCGAAGATTCCAAAGTGTTTAACGAGAGCAGATTCTCGTGGGTGATGTAGTCGTACTCTTTCCGATCTCAAGATCGCGTAGACGATCCTTCTGGCGCCACGTTCTGGTAGCGCTCCCGTAGTCGGTCACACGTTCGGTACTCGACGAAGACCTTCCTCTCCCTTGTTCCAGCAGGCAGCGGAGGTTGTAGCACTCTCCTCGCGATTCCGGCAGCACAACGGCGTGGTACCGGAAGTAGAGGGGAAATCCCGCAGGGCTTCGCCTTAAGCCGGTGCGAGTATGGTGGAGCTTATGAGAGAGGCTATTAGTGGTCTAGTAATTAGACACACCAATTAGAGGGCTCTAAACCAATTAGAAGGCTCTAAACCGAATAGCTCTAAACCGGGGTCTAGATCTAGGGTTTAGTTTAGAGGATAGGAAACTTGTGTATCTCTAGGAGGAGCCCTGCCCCTCCTTTTATGGGAGGGGGGTCTTGGCGCGCCAGGGGAGGGAGGGAGTCCCTCCCCAACTCGGCCTTGGGCTGGGAGCCGGCCTGGAGGAGTCCAACTCCTCCTCCAGGTTGGTTCCAACTCCTCTTGCTTGTTTCCCACAGTTTCTTGTTTTGGCAGTTTGACTTTCAAACTGGACATTTGACTTTTCTGTTTTAGGATTCAATTTAATCCTATATTTGGGACAGCAAGAACACTTAGTACATGATGCAATCATTCCAATATGTAATGACACATTCATGTACCCCTTCCCCCCCGGAGTGCCGGACAATCCGGAACCTTCTAGAATATCCCCGATGAAAACACCGGAATCATTCCCGAACTCCGAAACGGGACTTTCCTTATATGAATCTTATTCTCCGGACCATTTCGGATCACCTCGTGATATCCCGGATCCCATCCGAGACTCCGAACAACATTCGGTCTCTTTCTCATAATACCATAACTACTCAAACAACGTCGAATCCTTAAGTGTGTCTCCCTACGGTTCGTGAATTATGCGGACATGATCGAGACACTTCTCCGAACAATAACCAATAGAGGAATCTGGAAATTCATATGGCTCCCACATATTTCTACGATTACTTTGCGATCGAATGAACCACTTACATACGATACCAATTTCCCTTTGTCTCACGATAGTTTACTTATCCGAAGTTTATGATCGTCGGTATCTCTGCATACCTAGTTCAACCTCGTTACTGATAAGTACTCTTTTCTCGTTCCCGTGATATGTGATCCCTTGTGACCCAGTCACATGCTTGCAAGCTAATTGGATGACATTCCACCGAGAGGGCCCAGAGTATATCTATCCGTCATATGGATGGACAAATCCCACTCTTGATCCATGTGTTTCAACCAATACTTTCCGAACACTCAATGCCACTTTTATAGCCACCCTGTTACGGTGTGGTGTTTGATGACATCAAAGCATCCATCCAGTAAAGGTGATATGCATGATCTCATGGTCGAAGGAATTAGGTTACTATGTATCAGAAAGCATATAGCAATTGAACTATTGAAATGACTTGATCTTTATGCTACGCTTATCTATAGGAGTATGTCCATCACATCATTCTCCTAACGATATGATCCTGTTGTTAATAACATCTCTATGTTCATGATCAGGAAACAATGATCATATATTAACCAACAAGCTAGTTTAACAAGAGGCTTTACTAGGGACTCTTATTTTAGTTTACAAATCACACAAGTATTAATGTTTCCGGTTAATACAATTATAGCATGGTATGTAAACATTTATCATAAGTGTGAAGACATGATAATAACCACTTTATTATTGCCTCTTGGGCATATCTCCAACAGTCTCCCACTTGCACTAGAGTCAATAATCTAGTTTCGAACCTTTGTGTATATAACACCTATGGCTTTCCGGTGTTGTATGTACACGATTGCTAGTGGTCAACTGATCTCCGGATCTGACACTTCCAGGTCCGTGTGTAATTGCATGTCTTTGCGTCTCTACGCATCACTCATTCTCTAATGAGATGGCTTTGTATAAATTTGGTATTTCGGTGTGACCTTTAGCTCTTTGGGGTTAAAACATGTTGATAATATTGTCGCACAATATATCTTCATAGTATTATCCCACTGTGAACTACACCTAGTTTGATAACAAACTTCTTGACACAAATGCCCTCTTTTGCTGCTATAATAGCAGTCATATACTTAGCCTTTTGTTGTAGTATCTGTCACAATGTCTTAACTTTGGAACTTATCCAAATCCATTATGGAACTCACTTTCCATTATATTGTGCCACCCTTAATTTAGATTGAGATAAACTTAATTTGTACTTTGTGACAAAGCTAGTATCAATGTAGTACTTTTACAATGAACTAACCATCTATTTGTCACTTCTACAAATATTATACTCTTAGTTCTTTCAGAAGATCATAAGAATATCCTTACTATTGTCCAATGATCATCTTACGAATCATTCTGGTATATGCTCTCAACATTTAGAGCATAGGACATATCTGGATTTGTACATATCACAGTATGATTGATATAAATACTCTTTGTGATTTCATACATCAAGTATCAATCTATACTTGATTATTTGTTTCACTTTACCAAATGTCAATACACTTGAATATATCATCAACATTGAACTCTTTCAATCTTTTCTTGTGCAACAAGAACCTTTCTTGTAGTTTTTATATTGAATTCATTCAATATCTCGTCTATGTACTTCTGGCACAACCATATTAGCGTCTATTGATGCCAAATATTTGGGTTTTGCCTAAGTCTTTCATCGGGATGAAATTCTTAATATGTGTTAATAAAAGATACATTATTTCCAATCAACAATATGTCTTCCACATAATGTATTAGAAACATGTCTTAGCGCTCCCACTTAATTTCTTGCAAATGCAAGCATCTTCATTGTCTCTGATGAAATTAAAATCTTTTAACAGTTTCATCATAGTGAAGATTCCAACTCCGCTATGCTTACTTCAACCATTGAAGTTTGCATATGCATTTAGCATCCTTTGAATTAACAAAACCCTTTGGACTGTGTCATGCACACGTCCTAGGTAACCATTCTATTAGAAGAACTTGTTTTGTTTATTCTACTACCACATAACAAATTATATGTAGTGATTGCTGCATTAATCCGTCTAGACTAAAAATCGCTATGGAAGATCAAATCTTGTCATATACAACCTTTGAACATTGTTGTGAACTCTTTCCCAACATGTCGAATATTTCATAGATGTGAAACATCCATGTCTACTTCTTTATAGATCCAGACACAACTGTAAGGTCTTACACCTTTCTCGAGGGTCCTTCAAGTTCAAAACTTGATTTCTCGTGTATGGAACTATCACGGATTTTATGGCTTCAAGCCATTTGACGGAGTCAGGGCCCATCATCGCTTCTTTGCATGTAGTCGGTTCATTATTCTCAAATAATGATTCAACCCTCAAATCTTGGTATTTGATTGTTTACCCGATCTACTTGTTTCAATAGGAACTTGGATCTCCGTGACCACAACCTTTGAGGTACGTGAACCATGAGCATTGTTGCTGCCTCCGAAACACTTTTCGGCGCTGCGCAACTCTACATATAGCTAAGGTTCCTTTAACCTTATCAAAGTTCTATTGTCCTCCCACTTAACTTTTCACGAAAAATTCCTTCTCAAAGAAACTTGACATTCTAAGCGACAAACACTTTTGTCTCCGGTGTTTATGGAGGAATACTTAACAGTAATACAAAGACAGGTTTATCCGACTTTGGTTGCAAACATCTTTCTTATGCATAGCATACCAATGTTTAAGAAAGGACTACTTGGGTTTTATCCCAAACCATATCCTTATATGGTGTCATTTCAGCGGATTATGATGAAGCTCTTTTCAGTGGAAAAACGGTAATCTCTAAAGCTTTTAATCTTTAAAATACAATGGCAGTTTTATGAATTATACCTTTGATCTTACCATGTCAAACAAGGTTTAATTACATATCTCGAACGCTCCATACTCTTATGGTGTTTCGGGAAATGCAAATCCACGGAACGATTCCTTAAATCTTAGGTATTATGCTAAACTTGTAACTCAAATATCTTCCTTTATGATCTTTATCATAAACTGTTTATATTCTTGTTACAATGATTTTGCACTTCATCTTGAAAGTCTTTGAACTTTTCAAATGTTTCATACTTCATCCTTATTAAGTAAATATTTATATATTCACTCAAATTTTTCGGAGAAAGCATATGAAGTTGAAATCCATCGCTCTTGACTACACATAATGGATTTCATACAACAATATGTACAAGTTCCAATAAGCTAGTCATTCATTCCCTTTTGGCCTATGAACGAAGTTTTAATTATCTCTAGGAAAGTTTCACAAGCGTCATATGATCAAAAATCAGAAGACTCCAAAATTCCATCAACATGGAGTTTCTTCATGTTTTCTTTCAAATATAATTTAAACGGCGATGTCACTTCCTAAGTGATCTTTCAATCAATTTGTCTTTCGACATTTTTAGCACTAGTTTTATGGATGTGATGTCTCCAACGAGATTTGCGAATCATCCATCTTTTATGGATTACGGCAATTATTTGAACAATCCTTTTGTTCTCATAATACCTGATGAAACAAATCTTTGAAGGCAAGCTTTGATGTTTAACAAGCAACACAATAACCCTTTATTTTGTTCTCGATGAACATCATCACATATTCTTTTGCTAGTTACTTAGGCCATTGTAGTTCATGAATTGTGTTGTTTCGTGTGACGATTCACACCAACAAATTCAGTATCAAATACTTAAGAACCACATTGTTTAACAAGCAAAGAATATAGCCATAACATGTATATCATCTATATACTTAAACTGAACGATTCTAGTCTTTTCTTTTCGGCCATATATTTATGAGATTCTCTTTCAGTATTTCCTTTTCAGTTTGAAAGAATCTATCAACATCAATAGTGGAGTCATATATATGACATCTAGTCCAAAGCGTGTATAATTAAATACCAATGTCTTTGGACTTGCACTTTGAAGTAGATCACCATCATCAAATGTTTGGTGTTCTTTCAAATTCCTTTCTTTAGTAATCTCTTGGTGCAGTAAACATTTTACCTACATCAAATATTCACCCTTATCATGGAATCTTCCATGATCAAGCTACTTTTAGCTTATAACGATGAATTATGAGTATAATGTTGCTATCCAAAACCTTTTGGAGGATTAGGACAACAAGTGTCTCCTACCTTTTTGCAAATTCTCATCAAATATGAGAACATGACTTTTGCCATATTATACTCTATCATGTTGCAACCAAAACTTTGTTTCAGATATCACAATATCTTCCACACATCATGGTTTCTGAAACAACTCTTTCAGATCCTAGATAACCTTGATATTAAGGGAATCCTTTGAATATCAAGAATCATGGATACAAACATGATACTTATATACTAACACTTGGAATTGTTACTCTTGATTTAATACTAATTATTAAACTTCATGGAGTAACCGGAACTTACTGAAAGTTTGCAATAGGACTTTTAAACTTTAGATTAACACTTCAAAACAATACGATACCAGTTCGTAAAGTATCTAACCAGAATTCTATAGTTCTATCATCTCAATTATAACTAAGCGCAAGGTGGTAAACGGACGCCAATGACTACAACAACTATGCAAATTCACTTTGATTTAATTTATGATAAATTGAGTTCTAATTAATAATTAAATTAATCTAGGTGAACTCCCACTCAAAACAATATCCCTCACATTGTTTTAGTGATCACACGAACCAAATCCACCACATCAAAACCGATCATCACGAGAGTTGATATAGTTTCAATGGCGAACAATCGACATGTTCATCATATCTACTATATGATTCATGCTTTACCTTTCGGTGATCCGTGTTCCTGAGGCCATGTCTGTACATGCTAGGCTCGTCAAGATCAAACCTTAGCTACCGCATAAGCAAATCTGGCTTGCTTACGTTGTATTCACCCGCGGAATCAAAGACACCCGATCATCACGTGGTGCTTTGAAGCAGCAAGCTTTGGCAACGGTGCATACTAAGGGTGAACACTTTAGAACTTGAAATTTATGTGCATGAGGGATCATCTTATAATGCTACCGTCGTCTACTAAGCAATACAAGATGCATAAAGGATTAACATCACATGCAATTCATAATATGTGATATGATATGGCCTTTCTTCTTTGTGCTTCTGATCTCCATCTTCAAGCACGAACATGATCTCCATCATCACCGACATTGCATCAAGGTCAATGACGCTTCTCCATGGTTGTCGTCTACCGGCTTCAACTATTACAACTACTTTGAATAGACACGCGGATCTCAACAGAAATTAAAGACAACCATATGGCTCCTGCCGGTTGCCGACTTACAATAAGGAGCATTGCATACATCAAATATAATCACAATCATGGCCATATCACATCACTGCACACCCCTGCAAAACAAAGTTAGACGCTTCTACTTTCTTTGCATATTTTACGTGGTTTGGGGCTTTCCATAAGTGTCGTTCTAACTTACGAATAAGAACCACAACATTGATACTAGCATTGTTGATTACCCGTTGTAAATTGGATCTTAACTATGCTAGGAGAAACAGGCACCCGCAAAGCCACTTATGCAATACAAGTTGCATGTCAAGCGTGGAGCAAGTCTCATGAACGATGTCATGTAAGGTTAGCCCGGGCCGCTTCATCCCAACATACCGCAAGATGCAAAGTACACAAAAAGCAATCTACAATAAAAGCATCAACGCCCACAATGACCATTGTGTTCTACTCGTGCAACAGATCTACATATAGACACGGCTCTGATACCACTGTAGGGGTTCGTAGCATGGAAAACAAAAATTTTCTATCGCATACAAACAAACAAGCCAAGATCTATCTACTAGATTGTAGCAACGAGTCGATGGAATAACTCACCCTCGAAGATTCCAAAGTGTTTAACGAGAGCAGATTCTCGTGGGTGATGTAGTCGTACTCTTTCCGATCTCAAGATCGCGTAGACGATCCTTCCGGCGCCACGTTCTGGTAGCGCTCCCGTAGTCGGTCACACGTTCGGTACTCGACGAAGACCTTCCTCTCCCTTGTTCCAGCAGGCAGCGGAGGTTGTAGCACTCTCCTCGCGATTCCGGCAGCACAACGGCGTGGTACCGGAAGTAGAGGGGAAATCCCGCAGGGCTTCGCCTTAAGCCGGTGCGAGTATGGTGGAGCTTATGAGAGAGGCTATTAGTGGTCTAGTAATTAGACACACCAATTAGAGGGCTCTAAACCAATTAGAAGGCTCTAAACCGAATAGCTCTAAACCGGGGTCTAGATCTAGGGTTTAGTTTAGAGGATAGGAAACTTGTGTATCTCTAGGAGGAGCCCTGCCCCTCCTTTTATGGGAGGGGGGTCTTGGCGCGCCAGGGGAGGGAGGGAGTCCCTCCCCAACTCGGCCTTGGGCTGGGAGCCGGCCTGGAGGAGTCCAACTCCTCCTCCAGGTTGGTTCCAACTCCTCTTGCTTGTTTCCCACAGTTTCTTGTTTTGGCAGTTTGACTTTCAAACTGGACATTTGACTTTTCTGTTTTAGGATTCAATTTAATCCTATATTTGGGACAGCAAGAACACTTAGTACATGATGCAATCATTCCAATATGTAATGACACATTCATGTACCCCTTCCCCCCCGGAGTGCCGGACAATCCGGAACCTTCTAGAATATCCCCGATGAAAACACCGGAATCATTCCCGAACTCCGAAACGGGACTTTCCTTATATGAATCTTATTCTCCGGACCATTCCGGATCACCTCGTGATATCCCGGATCCCATCCGAGACTCCGAACAACATTCGGTCTCTTTCTCATAATACCATAACTACTCAAACAACGTCGAATCCTTAAGTGTGTCTCCCTACGGTTCGTGAATTATGCGGACATGATCGAGACACTTCTCCGAACAATAACCAATAGAGGAATCTGGAAATTCATATGGCTCCCACATATTTCTACGATTACTTTGCGATCGAATGAACCACTTACATACGATACCAATTTCCCTTTGTCTCACGATAGTTTACTTATCCGAAGTTTATGATCGTCGGTATCTCTGCATACCTAGTTCAACCTCGTTACTGATAAGTACTCTTTTCTCGTTCCTGTGATATGTGATCCCTTGTGACCCAGTCACATGCTTGCAAGCTAATTGGATGACATTCCACCGAGAGGGCCCAGAGTATATCTATCCGTCATATGGATGGACAAATCCCACTCTTGATCCATGTGTTTCAACCAATACTTTCCGAACACTCAATGCCACTTTTATAGCCACCCTGTTACGGTGTGGTGTTTGATGACATCAAAGCATCCATCCAGTAAAGGTGATATGCATGATCTCATGGTCGAAGGAATTAGGTTACTATGTATCAGAAAGCATATAGCAATTGAACTATTGAAATGACTTGATCTTTATGCTACGCTTATCTATAGGAGTATGTCCATCACATCATTCTCCTAACGATATGATCCTGTTGTTAATAACATCTCTATGTTCATGATCAGGAAACAATGATCATATATTAACCAACAAGCTAGTTTAACAAGAGGCTTTACTAGGGACTCTTATTTTAGTTTACAAATCACACAAGTATTAATGTTTCCGGTTAATACAATTATAGCATGGTATGTAAACATTTATCATAAGTGTGAAGACATGATAATAACCACTTTATTATTGCCTCTTGGGCATATCTCCAACAGCTTCCTCATAGTTCGCAGGTCCATACTTGCTTCCTCATAGTTCGCAGGATCCCAATTCGGATTTCATGGCCTCTAGCCATTTCTCAGAGTCTGGGCTCATCATTGCTTCCTCATAGTTTGCAGGTTCACTGTTGTCTACTAACAAGACAGTTAAGACAGGGTTGCCGTACCACTCAGGAGGGGCACGCGACCTTGTCGACCTGCGACGTTCAGTAGTAGCATCGTTCGAAGCTTCATGATCCTTATCATTAGCTTCCTCTATTGTTGGTGCAGACGGCACTGGAACAATTTCAGGTGCTGCGCTACTCTCCAACTCAAGAGAAGGTTCAATAACCTCGTCTAGCTCTACTATCCTCCCACTCACTTCTTTCGAGAGAAACTCCTTCTCAAGAAAGGATACGCTCTTAGAGATAAACACTTTGCCTTCGGATCTGTGATAGAAGGTATACCCAATCGTTTCCTTAGGGTATCCTATGAAGACACATTTCTCCGCTTTGGGTTCGAGCTTGTCCGGCATCAATTTCTTGACGTAAACTTCGCATCCCCAAACTTTAAGAAACGACAACTTAGGTTTAGCACCAAACCACAGTTCATACGGTGTCGTCTCAACGGATTTAGATGGTGCCCTATTTAAAGTGAATGCAGCAGTTTCTAATGCATAACCCCAAAATGATAACGGCAAATCTGTAAGAGACATCATCGATCGCACCATATCCAATAAAGTTCGATTCCGGCGTTCAGACACACCATTGCGCTGTGGTGTTCCAGGTGGCGTGAGTTGCGAAACGATTCCGCTTGCTTTAAGATGCATGAGAAAATCATAACTCAAATATTCACCTCCACGATCGGATCGTAGAAATTTAATTTTCCTGTTACGATGGTTTTCCACTTCGTTCTGAAATTCTTTGAACTTTTCAAATGTTTTAGATTTATGTTTCATTAAATAGATATACCCATATCTACTTAAGTCATCAGTAAAAGTGAGAAAATAGCGATAACCACCGCGCGTCGAAACACTCATTGGTCCGCATACATCGGTATGTATGATTTCCAACAAGTCCGTTGCTCGCTCCATTATTCCGGAGAACGGGGTTTTGATCATCTTACCCATGAGGCATGGTTCGCACGTGTCAAATGATTCAAAATCAAGAGACTCCAAAAGTCCATCAGAATGGAGTTTCTTCATGCGTTTTACACCAATATGACCTAGACGGCAGTGCCACAAATAAGTCGTATTATCACTATCTACCTTGCATCTCTTAGCCTCAATGTTATGGATGTGTGTTTCATTGCTTTCGAGATTCAGAAGAAATAAACCATTCACAGCAGGTGCATGACCATAAAAGATGTTACTCATATAAATAGAACAACCATTATTCTCCGATTTAAATGAATAACCGTCTTGCAATAAACACGATCCAGATATGATGTTCATGCTCAACGCAGGCACATAATAACATTTATTAAGGTTTAAAACTAATCCCGAAGGTAAAACTAAGGAGAGCGTGCCGACGGCCATCACATCAACTCTTGATCCGTTGCCAACGCGCATCGTCACCTCATCCCTCGCTAGCCGCCGTCTATTCCGTAGCTCCTGTTTCGAGTTACAAATATTAGCAACTGAACCAGTATCAAATACCCAGGCACTACAACGAGGGCTAGTGAGGAAAACATCAATAACATGTATATCAAATATACCTTTGATGGTGCCAGCCATCTTGTCCGCTAAGTACTTCGGACAGTTGCGCTTCCAGTGACCCTTGTCCTTGCAATAGAAGCACTCAGTGTTCAGCTTAGGTCCAGACTTGAGCTTCTTCTCTGCAGGGGCAACGCGCTTGCCGCTGCCCTTCTTGAAGGGCTTCTTTTGCACCCTTACCTTTCTTAAAGTTGGGGGGCTTGTTGACCATCAACACATGATTATCTTTCTTGATGTCCACCTCCGTAGCTTTCAGCTTAGCAAAGAGCTCAGTGATCATATCAGTGGAACCAATCTGATTATGAGTAACTACAAAACCTTTGTAGCTAGGAGGGAGTGATTGCAGAACTCTGTCAATCTTGAGCTCCCCTAGAATCTTGCAGTCCAGTTTCTCAAGGTGTTGAGTGTAGCCCGACATCTTAATGGCGTGCTCACTAACAGAACTCCCTTCCTCCATCTTGCAGTTAAAGAATTTATCAGAGATCTCATATCTCTCAGAACGGGCCTGAGTCTGAAACATAGTTTTCAGTTCCTCAAGAATCTCAAAGGGCCCGGGGAACTCCTCAAAACGATTTTGAAGGTCCGATTCCATAGCAAACAACATGGTGCTCTTAATCACACCATAATCATCCTTGCGCGACTGATAACCAACTTTCTCATCAGCCGACGCATCTACAGCAGGGGTGTCACCTAGCGCTTTCTCAAGGACATAGTCCTTTTGTCCGCCAGAGAGAATGATTCTCAAATTGCGGAACCAGTTGGTGAAGTTAGACCCATTGTTCTTAAGCTTTTCTTTCTCAGCAAAAACATTGAAGTTGAAGTTGGACTTAGCCATTTGATCTACAAAATTTGCAAGTACAATTTAGACTATGTTCATGATAACTAGTTCAACTTAATAAAATTACTAGATGAACTCCCACTAAATTCAACATCCCTCAAGTTGTTTAGTGAACATGATCCAAATTCACCACACCTGATCGCGATCTAAGCATAATAAGATACATAAAAGGATAAACATCACATGCATATAATTTTATGTGACATGGTATAGCCAATCTCCGCGCAATGATCTCCATCTTGTGCATGACAGCATGATCTCCATCACTCCACCATGATTGCCTCCACCACGAATAACAACTACAACTATTGCTAAGTACTTAGCGATAAAGTAAAGCTATTACATGGCGTATAAGAAGTTGACACACATGTCATACACAATTATAAAGACAACCATATGGCTCCTTCCGGTTGTGTACTCATCAACATGCAAGTCGTGAAACATTACAAAACATGATCATTGCATACAACATACACATCACATCTTGGGCCATACCATATCACAGAAACACTCCCAGCAAAAACAAGTTAGACGCCTCTACTTTGTTGTTGCATGTTTTACGTGGCTTATGGGAGTAACAAGCTAAGAACGATTCTTACCTACGGAAAGCCACAACGGTGATATTATGGTTGCCAACATCCGGTGTAAATCCCATGACAACTATAGTGAGAGAAACTGGCATCCACCAGCCGCATGTGTGGAACAAGCCACACGTCAAGTGCGGAGCCGGTCTCGCGAACGAGGTCGCGTAAAGTTGGCCTGGACCGCTTCGATCTCACTATCCCGCGTCATAATAAGTACACAAACAAGAGGCTTGCAACAGAAAACATCAACGCCCACAACAAGCATGTTGCGTTCTACTCGTGAAACACATCTACACATAGATCTAGCTCTGATACCACTGAAGGGTTTCGTAGCATAGTAAATCAAAAAATTTCTACGGATGCGAACGGGAAAGCCAAGATCTAATCTAGGAGATGCAAACAACGAGGGGGGATAGATGAGATCTTCATACCCTTGAAGATTCGCAGAGCGGAACGTTCAACGGAACATGGTTGATGTAGTTGTACTAGCTTCTCCTCCTCGCGATCTGATCCGATCCAACACCGCAAGTGGCGATGCCTCCGAGAGATGCACACGTACGGCACCTCGACGTCTCCTCCTTCCTCGGTCCAGCAAGTGGGGTGGATAGATAGATTGGATCTACAACACAATGGCGTGGTGCAAAGGTGGAGAGTTTCTGCGGCAGGGCTTCGCCTACGCGCAGTCGGGGGAGAGAGAGATCTGGAGGGCAGCAGTATGGTGGCTAGGGTTGAAGGAGTGGGGGAGGAGGGCTGCGCCCCTGCCCACTATATATAGGGGGCTGGCCGCCCCCCTTGGCCCCTCCTCCAAGCCCTAGGGCGGCGGCCCCAAGGGTTGGAGTGGGGGGCAAGTTTCCCCCCTCCTTCTAGAAGGTTTCCCTAGGGTTTCCCCTAGGGCTTGGCCGGCTGGGCCTATGGGGACTTGTGCCCCTGGACCAATGCGGCCAGGGCACTCCCTCGTAGGCCCACGCTCCCTCCCGACAAGTGGGGCCACGTTGGTCCCACTCCGGAAGGTTCTAGAAGCTTCCGGTACAATACCGAACAATCCGAAACAATTCCGAAAACCAAAAACTGCTTTCCCTTATATGAATCTTATTCTCCGGACCATTCCGGAACCTCTCGTGACGTCATGGATCTCATCCGAGACTCCTAACAAAGAACTCATAAACCAATTATCCATTCTATCCTAGCGTCGAGACATGTTAAGTGTGTGACCCTACGAGTTCGAGAATATGCAGACATGATCTTCTATCAATAATCAACAGCGGGATCTGGAAACCCATATTAACTCCCACATACTCATCAATGATCATATCAGATGAACCACGATGCCAGGATTCAATTAATCCCATATATATATTCCCTTCGTCACGCGATATTTTACTTGCCCGAGATTCGATCGTCGGTATCGGCATACCTAGTTCAATCTCGTTCACAGCAAGTACTTTACTCTTTCCGTAATCCGATATCACTTTGTGATTAACTCCTTAACCACATTATTGCAAGCGGTGTTGATATCGATTACCGAGTGGGCCCGAAGTATATCTCTCCGACTTGGGAGGGACAAATCCCATCTCGATACATACAACCCAACAGATACTTTCCGATCACCTGAGAGACACCTTTATGATCACCCTATCATAGGATGACGTTTGATGACCTCAAAGCTTTCTTCCGATACCAGGGAGTTGCATTATCTCATGGTCTAAGGAATACAATATTTGACATAAGAAAAAGCTTCGCAAAGATGAACACGATGACACGATCTAATTGCTCTGCTTGATTTGAGTCTGTCCATCATATCATTCTCCCAATGATATGATCTCATTATTAATCGACAACTCATGTCTATGGTTAGGAAACCTTAACCATCATTAATCAATGAGCTAGTCCATAGAGGCATACTAGGGACACAGTGTTGTTCATAAACCACACAAGTATCAAAGTTTCCGCTTAATACAATTCTAGCATGGAATATAAACTTTATCATGGACAAGAATTATAATAATAACATCTTTATTATTGCCTCTAGGGCATAATTCCAATAGTCCCGTGCCGCACAACACCATTGACCTCGACGGAACCAGCTGCTCAGCGATGTTGCAGTAGCACCGCGAAGCGCAGGAAACGGCCACGGCCCTGCGGGCCCAGATCGGGCCCAAGTCGCCGCCCACGACCTTGCTAGTGTTGCCGCGCCTGGGACCTCCGCCATCATGCTGCCTGCATCACCATCGCCCAGCACCAGCACCACCCTCCACCACCACTGCTCCATCTCGTCCACGTGACCTGCCCGTCGCGAAAACTTCTCCACAGCGGTGCATCTCCTCTACCCTCCGTCTTCGACGGGATGGGCGCCGCCACCGGCGCCATCTTCGGCGCCAGCGACGACCAAGGGCGTACTTGGCGGGGGGTGGTCTGGCCGGAGTTTAGGAGCCTCCGGAGCCGCTCGAGCGGGAGCGGCCTAGGAGGAAGAGAGGTATTTTTCTCGGCAAGTCAAGTTTGTCTAAATTCACAAGACATATTTTACTATATAGATACATGTGGCTCTAGATAAACTCAAGTCACTTATTTTAGGACAGAGGGAGTACAAAAAATTAAACTATGCCTAATATCAGCTCTAGCAGCTACCGTAAAAGGCCCCAAACCATATAATAACCGTCACTTTTGCGTCCTCCTAAAAAATCGCATCGTGCAGCTACCATAAAACGATCTGAACCCTAAATTTTTTTACGGGAAGCGCCAAATTCCGCCCGCCGAGCGCTACTTCTTCAGGCTTCCTGGGGAAACCGAGCACGACCCGCACTCCCTCCCATATTTTGCGGGACGGAACATTCAATCCCAACCATTCCCGCTCCCAAGCCGCCGCCGTCGATCTACCTACCCAGTGATCCTGCGAGGCCGCCGCCACCGCGAATCGGCTCCATGGAGTCCTCCGACCTCCCGCCGGCCGCTGCTCAAGTCCCGCTCTCGAGAGCGCTGCCTCCTATTGCTCCAATGGTCGACTCGAGCCTGCCGCCGCTTCCGCTCTCAAGAAGAGGAAGCGCGCGGCCGCCATCGCAGCTTCCTCTTCCAGTGACGCCGCTTCCCTGGTCATCGCTACTGCCAGGGACGCCGTCGCCCCGAAGACGGCCGCACGGCGGAAGAAGGTTGGAACCGGGACCGAAGAAGGTGGCGCAAGGCGGCACAAAGCAGCCCGTGAGTTGGAGGAGAGAAAGATTACTCTCGAGGAGAAGAAAGAAAATGCCGAGCTTCTTGCCGAGGAGAATAGAACAATGATGATGGATCCATACACTAGGGAGTGGTGGGACTTGAGAAGGATGGAGATCATTGCAAGGCGGAGGGAGTCCATGGCGGAGGCCCAAGCTACATTCGGAGGAGGTGCTTCGGCGAGTGGTGATGGTACATTGGTTGGAGGTGCTTTGGCGAGTGGCGGTGCTACATTTGATAGACGTGCTTCGAAAGAACACGGTGCGGCTTGAGCATGCCTTGCATTTGCAGTGTTGATCCTATTTTGGATGTGATTTGATGGAAACATGTTTGCAAACATTGCCACTGAAATGACATATTTACTGTAATAACTATCAAACATTCAATTAAGTTTATGCAGTTACAGTTTTCAATCCACTAACGCAGTGCAGCCACCGCAAACGCAAACCGCGAAACGTTATATTTCGAATATAGGGTTCTGCGATTTACGTTTACGCGCCGACTCTCGGCGACCATGAAATCACGCTTTGCACAAACTGAACTCAGCTGTTTACGATTCACATTTTAGGTAGCTGTTAGAGCTGCTCTAAACGGGTCAAACCATGAAACTGGTTTTGCACACCGCTTCGTGTAGGGGCAAGGTTAAATTAGTCTTTTGGCGTTGGAACAAAAAAAACTGGAGAGAGACGGTCGGGGAGTCAAGGATGCAATTATCACCTTCGTGTTCCGTCTGCGCCTCGACGGCAATTCCACTCACCCAACCTCGTCTTGCTCCTGCCGCCATGGATGGTTGAAATTGACTCCGAGAATCCAAAATCCCCTCACGCGCGCATCACACCACCGGGGTGATGCCCCATTCCACAAGCATTCCGTCGATCCAACTCTCATCCGTCGACTCAACGCGCATTTGAGCTCATCTGCTCCCCGCTCCAGGCTCACTGCTAGCTAGCACACGACCATAGTGAGGGGAATTACCGCGCGGCCGTCTCCATGAGCGGTGGCTCCGGGGCAGAATCGCCGCCGGAGGGCCCCTCCGAGGAGGACGGAAGAGCCGAACTGCGGCGTGTCTACGACCGGGTCGAGGGCTTGCTGCCACGGGTCGAGGAGCTCGCCGCCGACCGTGCGCGCCTGGAGGAAATCAACAGGACCCAGCAAGAGCTGTCGGAGACGCTCCATGCCCAGCTCCTCCAGGTGATCCTCTGAACCGCGAGGTCCCTCTAGGGTTTGTATTTATTGGGTTTGTTCGCGTGGCGCCTGATGTTGGTTATTGTGTTCGGCTGTTCGCGGTGCAGGCGAAGGAGAGCAGAAGGATGTGGAAGACGGCCTACATTCAGCTGCCTCTCTTGGCTAATCCAAAGATTGCAGGTATATTATATAAGAAGACGCCGGCACTGGCCCGCCTTCCTTTCTTAGTGCTAATCTCTCCTTGGGGGTGCTAATCTGTAATCTCTCATCCTCCTGTTACTTACTCTGGATGATTGGGTGGTTTGTGGTGGAAAACCTGACACCAATTTTGCCTAGTTTTGTCTCGATTATGCCCTCCCAAGTGAGCAATTCATTGGGCATCCTGGAACATATAGCACCTATTATCTGTGAAAGTTATGTTACTGCTGATATCGTCGGCTTGTGTTTAATGCAGAACTGGAAAAGAATGACCAGGAGGATTCCTGGAGTGGTGAAGCTCCTTTTGAGGTCGATGACTCAGGGGAAGAGAATGACATGGAGGATTCCAGTAGTGGTGAATCTCTTTTCGATGCCGAGAACTCAGGGGAAGAGAATGACCTGGAGGATTCCAGGAGTGTTGAAGCTCTTTTTGACGTTGATACCTCAGGACCAAAGGTACATACATGGAGATCATTTCCATAGTGCTTACGCACGACATTGATTTTCTTATTCACTGGTTGCGTCTAATCATGCTAGATACAACTGAAGGAAGTTAGCAACTGTGTCGATCTTAGTCAAAACGGTGAGTATAATGATGACATTGCAAGGGATTTGAGGGAAGGACTAAGGAAACTGAAGCAAGCCTATGAGACCCTGACCTCAAACGAGGATAAGGAAACTGCATTACTTGCAGTAAAGGATTTTCTGTGGAGCCAATTCAGGACAAGCGATAAGGAGAATGTGGCACTCCTTAATATAAAAGAAGTGGAGGCAGCACAAGCTACCGAAGCAGCAGAGAAGCTTCAGCGACTTGTAGAGGAGATGCAAGTTGCAGCCCGAAGTAAGGATAATGAGATTCAAAGATTGCAAGCAGAAGCTGTTAATGCAAAAGAAGGAAAAATGATTCTTGAGTGTAAGCTGCTGGAATTAAATTCCTTGGCTGAGGAGAAAAACAATGAAATCCAGAACAATGCAGAGGAGATTGGAAGATTGCAAGCACAAGCTGCTAATGCAATAAAAACGTACGGATTCTTGAGGGTAATCTACTGGAATTAAATTCCTTGGCTGAGGAGAAAAACAAAGATATCAAGAACAATGCGGAGGAGATTGGAAGATCGCGAGCAGAAGCTGTTAATGCGAAAGAAAAGGTACGGATTCTTGAGGATAAGCTACTAGAATTAAATTCCTTGGTTGAGGAGAAAAACAAAGAAATCCAGAACAATTCAGATGAGATTAGAAGATCGCGAACAGAAGCTGTTAATGCAAAAGAAAAAGTACGCATTCTTGAGGGTAATCTATTGGAATTAAATTCCTTGACTGAGGAGAAAAACAAAGAAATCCAGAACAATGCAGAGGAGATTGGAAGATCGCGAGCAGAAGCTGTTAATGCAAAAGAAAAAGTACGAATTCTTGAGGGTAATCTACAGGAATTAAATTCCTTGATTGAGGAGAAAAACAAAGAAATCAAGAACAAGGCAGAGGAGATTGGAAGATCGCGAGCAGAAGCTGTTAATGCAAAAGAAAAAGTACGGATTCTCGAGGATAAGCTACTGGAATTAAATTCCTTGGTTGAGGAGAAAAACGAAGAAATCCAGAAAAATGCAGAGGAGATTGGAAGATCGCGAACAGATGCTTTTAATGCAAAAGAAGATGTACGGATTCTTGAGGATAAGCTACTACAAATAGATTCCTTGGCTAAGGAGGAAATCGATGAAATTCAGCAGAATTTAGAGGAGATGCGATTGGCAGCACGAAATAAGGATATTGAGATTGGAAGATTGCAAGCAGAAGCTGTTATTGTACAAGAAAGAGTAAAGATTAATGTAGCTAAGCTACTGGAGATAAATTCCTTGGCTAAGAAGGAAAACGAGAAAATACAGAAGCATGTAAAGGATATGCAAGTGGCAGCTCAAAATAAGGATAATGAGATTGACAGATTACGAATAGACATTTTTAATGCAATAAAAGGGACAATGATTATCAATGGTAAGCCACTGGAAATGCATTCCTTGGATGTGGAGAAAAACAATGAAATTCAGAAACCAGAAAATGGGCAACCTGAGATTCTGAAATGCAAACGTGCCTCTTTATCAAATGTAAGTTTCTTTTCCATGTATATGATCAGCTCAGATTAAACCTTGTTTTCTTTTCGTATTGTAAGTTTAGTGAACCTACTTGCCATACTAGAGATACAGTCGATGGCCAATCTCATGTTTATAAGTAAACCTTAATAAAATGTGGCGTTTGTTCAAATTCACTACTCACAGTTTAATAGATCACCTCATGATGTGTGATCATGGGCTTTTACTGATATGCGTAGATGAATAGTCTAGTTTTCCTTTATTGATCTAGAAACATATATTTCCCTGTGCCCATATTTGTTTTCCTCAAAAGGTATATCCGTATGTGCACCCTGATTCTTGATAGGCTGCACACATCAGTTCTGTTGTTACTGGAAACATGAACCAATAATAAATTAAGGAGCTTTGTTTTCCTTAGAGAGTGATAATAACATACCAGAGTTTGTTATCTAACAGAAGACTAGTCGAAAGCGCAGAAAGGATATCAGTGAGATGCATGCACAACCTATCTAGCGACGTGAGTCTGGGCGGCACACGGTGAGTCTCAGGTCATCCCAAATCCACCATTATTGTTACTGATCCTCAAGATGTAGTTGATTTTCCTGCTAAACAATTTTGTACTGTCATGTTTTTATAATTGATGAGTAGATCTAAGTCTTGATGTTGCTTTTATGTTACTCCATGGTTTCGTTTTTCTATCTAAAAAAGAAAAAGAACTGACCTTTAAAATTCTTGATGAGTAGTATGTATTCATCAGAATATCTATCTGTAGCAGCTAACTTGTGGGTTTCTGTTCTCCGTTATACCATCTGTTGTAATTGTTACTGTTCTCATTTGCCTTTTGATGGTGGTACTGAAAGCCTGTTGTCTAAGATGCGGATGCAGATCTTTGTCAAGACCATCACTCTGGAGGTCAAGAGTTCATACGATCTACGGAGTCAAGGCTAAGATTGGAGACAAGGAAGGCATCCCTCTAGGCCAGCAGAGGCTCGTATTTGATAATAGGCTGCTGGAGGGTGGTGGCACCCTCGAGGACCACGGCATCCAGAAGAACTCCACTCCTCACCTTGTCCTCCGTATCCATATCGGCGTCAAGACTCAAGACACTGGTCGGCAATATTATAACTCTCGAGGCTGACAGCTTGGATAGCATCGCTCGTGTGAAGGCGGGAAGTTTCGATGAGACGTGTATTCCAGCAGAAGGTGGAGGAGGATCGCACCTTGGCCGACTGCAACATACAAAAGGATTCGATCCTTGATCTCGTGTTGCGCCACCCCCCTGGATCCAAAGGGATGGGGTGGTGTATAACTGCATATCCGAGTGAAGACGCTGAATGTCAGCACTGTTGCCAGTCTTCCGGTTTCGCGCTTAGAGGCCATCGGCTCTATCCAGATGATGATTTACATTGAGAAGGGACACGGCATTCCCCCGGAGCAGCAGCTCCTCTCTTCTTCCGCGGCAAAGCTGCTGGATGGCCGCGCCCTGGTGGACTATGGTATTGGGAGTTCGTCCCCCATTCATCTGCAGCACCGCCGTCCTGGTCTGGCGGTCCGCAAGATTGACGCCGCGGTCGCAGGATGGGTAGCTACTGCGGCCTTTGTTATGGTGTGTGACTGGGATCTTCCCCAGTGCCACTTGGGCGAAGCTGGATAAAAAGATCATTGAGGTCAGCTGTACTAGTTATGGTGTGATCTTCCACTAATGAGTTAAGAGAAAGACTAAATTAGTGAAGGTTTGACGGAAGTCGTTGGGTTCATATGAACCCGACCCTTGTATACCAGCTCCGCCACACTTGCCCAATCTGTGTGTTATGTGTAATGTGTCATCAGTCATAGAGATCTCATCAGTCGAAAGCTAGCCTGTAGCCATAGTTCAGAGTTGGATGTAAAGTGCTCTCTGGCTTTGCCGAATTGCTTGGATGTAAAATGCTCTCTGGCTTTGCCGAATTGCTCGAACTCTCTAGCTTCCTTTTGAATTGTACTACTACCTCCGATCCATAATAAGTGTCTGCAGTTTTAAACTAGCTAATAAGTGTCTACAGTTTTGAACTAGCTATAGTTTAAAACTGCGACACTTATTATGGATCGGAGATAGTATCAGAGTTGGTGGTCACCTCTTCGCTTACAAATATTGACCTGATGACCAGGGTAGACAGATTTTTGAGCTGTTTTTTTTTAGTTTGTTTCGTTTAGAAAAGGAGGAGAAACCCAAATAATCGTGTCAATTTTGTGATCTACACTTGTAATATCTCGTTTAGATGGAACATTTATGTTCAGTTGAATGGTGTGCTTTTTTTCGACAGACGCGGATGATGCAGATCTTTGTCAGGACCATTAATTCATGGCAAGACCATCACTCCGGAGGTCAAGAGTTCATACTATATATACGATCTACGGAGTCAAAGCTAAGATTGAAGACTGTCATAGGCTATCATGCAATGAACTCAGAAAGTCAAGTCAAGAAGCATCTTTCAATGATCTACTGGGCACCATTGTAACCGGTGTGGGTACGCTTATGGTACGCTTGGAGTCGATTCAGTGGTCTCCGTTGACCGCTGAAATTCTTGACAACGAGTTGCACAGAGACACTGTCGGTGCCCAGAGTGAAGGGGAAGGAAGGAGGCAGCAGAAGCGCCATGGCTTCGCTCTGTAATCTCTCTTCCGTTATAGTATAATTGTACTCCCTCCGACTCATATTAATTAACTTGGATTTGTCGAAATTTGAATGAACTTATATACTTCCTCCATCCAAAATAGATGCTTAGATTGTGGATGACAAATCTAAAACATCTATTTTTAAACAAGGGAGTAGTAAATAGTGTTTAGATTCATCCAAAACTTATATCAACTATACTATGGGTCGGAGAGAGTACTATGATTCTGTTCCCAGTGTCCGGGAACTTTGATATATAGATCAAAATGAAGATCAGAGATATTCGTAGTTGGATATTCGATTGATGAGACGGATATGCTTGGGCCCAATTCACATGTTGCGTTGTCCCCCCCAAACTATCATGCAGTGAACTCAGAGAGTCAAGAAGCATCTTTCAAGTGTACAGTCTCCGTCAGGCAGCATTGCAATCACAGGTCGCCTGTGGTACGACTCAGAGTCGATTCAGCGTTCTTCCTTGACCGCTGAAATTATTGACCACGTCGCACAGAGACGCTGTCGATGCCAAACGAGGGAGGATGACTTGTTTGTGCTTATCCAGCAAATTGCAACCAATGAAAAAAATAGCCCCCTATTTCAGGTTATTTAGCACGCTCAGGGCTGTACCTGAGAATTTTGGGGCCCTGTAAAAAAAAAGAGTAAACTGCACCAGCGGTCTTAGTTCTTTTCACGCACCTTCAGTTTGGTCCTAGTTCTTTGAAATTGCACATTTAGGTTCTAAATCTTTTATAAGTGATTCACGCAAGGTCCTAAACAGGTTTGACTGGCGTTGACTAGTGTCACGTCAACATTGGGGCCCAGGAAACGGACAGTTTGGCATGTATATTTGCAAATAGCCCTCTGAAGTTGTATTTGTTTCAAAACACGATCCCTGTAAGCATGCATCCAGCTCAGCACCGAGGTAGACGTCGCGTGGAGGACTTGCCGGCCAAGCTCGAGCTTCCCCTGCTCGCCACAGGCCGGGATGACACTACACACAGATATCCGGTCGGGCCACGCGACGCCGTCCTTGAGCAGCCGGAGGAACACCCGGACCACCTCCGCCGGGGAGTCGCCATCCTGCGTGAGCCCGTAGATCATCGCGTTCCAGGAGACGAGGTCCTGGACCGGCATCTCCTCGAACGCTCAGGTGGCCGCGTCGAGGAGCTCTGCCCGGGAGTAGGTCATGACCAGCGCGTTGCCGACAAACAGGTCGGCGGCGAGCCTGACCCGGCCCGCGACGCCAGCGCGTGGAGTTGACGCACGAGGCCTAGGGCGTCCTCCCCGCGGCCGGCAGCGAGCGAGAGCGCGACGGTGAACATGACGACGTCGGGCCGCACCTCGCTGGACTTGAGCATCCGCGACAGGAACGCGAGCGCCTCGGCTGGGTCCAGGAGCGCGGAGAGGATGGCGTTGTAGGAGCTGACATCCCGTGCCCATGCGGTGTCGAACACCCTGGCGGCCGCGGGGAAGGAGCCGGTCGTGGCGTAGCGGGCGTCGACGGAGTTGGTCACAGAGGCGAAGACATCGAGGCCGGAGGTCAAGGTGAGCGCGTGGAATGCCAGGAGGGCAGCCTGGCCGAACAACGCGACAGCGGCCGAGAATGCAAAGGGGAAGCAGGTGGCGGGATGGCCCGCGCAGGGGGCGCGGGAGGTGTGTTGTTGTTGTTGTTGTTGTTTAGGCGGGGGCTGACGAACAGGTGGTGAGCGGCCACCGAGGAGAGCGTGGCCGAGGCACGCGTGCGGCGGGGGATCTGCAACCGCCGCAGCGGCATCGATTGACAGAGAGAGTAGAGAGAGAGAGTAGTAGGATTAACAGAAGGGAGCGGGGATCGTGTTTTGGAATAAATACAACTTCAGAGGGCTATTTGCAAATATACGTGCCAGACTGTCTGTTTCCTGGCCCCAATGGCTACGTGGCAGTAGTCAACGCTGGTCAAACCCTTTTAGGACCTCGAGTGAATCACTTACAAAAGATTTAGGACTTAAATGTGCAATTTTAAAAAACTAGGACCAAACTGAAGGTGCGGGAAAAGAATTGGGACCGCCAGTGCAGTTTACTCAAAAAAAAACTAGACCCTATAAAACAGGGGACTAATCTAGAATAATAATTTGCTACAAAAGGATTTTTTCCCCCACAAGTCTTGGAAGTCACATTATAAATTTATTGTAACATGGCATCCTTGTAAAACTCCTTAATGTAACAATAATCCAATTCTTGATATAATATATGCATCAACTGATACAAATTTTAACTAGACCTACATTCGCACTCTTCTAAAAAAGAAGTTTTGAATCGCTATGGTGTTTGTATAGTAAATAGGATTATTTTCTTTTGAAAGCAGACTACTCTTCTTATTGTGGAGTAAATTGTAGCTGTCTGATTCTATCGTGTTGTGATAGGGACACTGTCGGTGTCTAGAGTGAAGGCATCGATAGTGTCCCTGTGCAACTCGGTGTCAAGAATTTATTTTTGGAGGCCTTGTGCCATCGCACATTCTGTACATGCTTGTGATACGGGCATGAGCACGCTATAATGTATTTAGAGGGTATTTGAAGGGCCGACACTAAATTTTCACATTTTTTCTCGCTATAGTGCTATTTATAAAATAGCATGTTAAATCGTGCTAAAACGTTATACCGTTAGCGCTAATTTATATATAGTACGCTATTTTTTTGTTAGTGGGTGTAGAGTAAACGAGCATATGTTGATCTTGTGGACAAAGAAAACATATGATACAAATCTTGATTGTTAAGCATAACTAATCTGCTCTAAACATCATTTTGTTTCACAGAGTTCTTTATTCTCGCTGAAATACTTTATTTTTTGGCTATTTTTAAAATGCTATTTTAAAAAATAACGTGCTATTAGTATGCTATAACTTCTATAATGCCGAAGAAGGGTCACGCTAAATTAAATAGCGCGCTTTTTTTCATTGATTGCAACTCCCGTCAACTTCATTCTCCACCCTTTTCTAAAAAGAAAAGAAATCAGACTGTTTTTTTGCGGAAAGAAAATAAATCAAACTACCACGAGGCGGAGTGGAGTATTTCTGTCAAATGAAAAAAAAACGAGACGGGGTATTAAATACAGGACAAGTTTCCTAAGAATATTCCGAGGAGGGGACAACGCTTCTTAAAAGCTCATCGAAGGGGAAGCAGCAGGCAAAGAAGGGGAAGGAAGGAAGGAGGCAGCAGGAGCGCCATGGCTTCGCTCTGTAAGCACAAACAATCACCTGTCTCTTTCAGTCTTAGATACTCGTATCGTACCCCATTTTCTTTGCTCAACAACCCAGCATCTCCCTCTATCTCTCTCTAATCTTCTCTGGCGTTTAGCCCTGTTCTCACTGCTCTGTCTTTTTTTCGTGAGATAAACATTCTCACTGACCTTCTTGGCTCAAAGCTATTTGTTGCTGTTTCTAGGCTGAAAACGGAGCATTCATCCTTTTGTTTCATCTTGAAGACACACTCAGTATTTAAGTCAGTTCTATTTTGCGTGGTCCGACCGATACCATCCGGTTTTATCTGTATTCAAATGTACTTATGCATTCTCCAGCTTCTTTGTTGTGGATCCTGTTGGTAGACTAAGAATACAGCTGCTGCATTAACGCCTTCTCTGTTCAACTGAATCAGAAGCTCGCCGTGTGGTTCATCTGTCATGACTAGTTAGTGAGTTTTTCAAGATAAAGTTTATTGAATGCAATCTTTGATGAACAGGGCACATCTCTGTTGTTGTTGTCCTTGTACTCCTTGGAGGATCCGACGCAAATCCAGTTGCCCCTCGCCGTAGTCAGCTGGATGTACTCCACAAGAAGCCGCTGCAGACATTCAGACCTTTCAACATTGCCCACAGGGGATCCAATGGCGAAATACCTGAAGAGACCGCGGCAGCCTACGTGGTAACCGACAATTTGTTTCCTCAGTTTATTGCTCAATTTTTAAATGAGGATATTTTTTTCAAGTGGCCCATGAAACTAGGATGTACTTAGTATTGACCCTATTAGTTTACAATATAATATCAGTCTATGACATGACAGTCCACATGCCCAACCATAATAAACTGAGTTGTATTCTAAAACAATATCTTGAAGATCATGTCCAGATCATTATAGTACTATACTGGTACTGGTTGAGATTCTCTCAAGACTGAAATTCAATATTGTAATGCAAGCCTGAATGTATGCATTGGTTCTCGCAGAGGGCTATCGAGGAAGGCGCAGACTTCATAGAGACTGATATACTTGCGTCCAAGGACGGGCATCTGATATGCTTCCACGATGTAACCCTCGATGACACGACCGACGTTGCTGACCGTGCGGAGTTCGCTGGCAGGAAGAGGACCTATGAAGTGGAGAGAGCAAACGTGACCGGATGGTTTGTTGGTATGAGAAAACTGTGACTGCCTTGTTAATTCTGTGGCTATTTCAAGCTCATTTTGTTGCTGTGAATCTACTTATGACTATTGGATTATTATTTCTGCTTGCAGTGGATTTTACTCTAAGAGAACTGAAATCACTGAGGGTGAAGCAACGCGCCACATTCAGGGATCCACAGTACAATTGTATGCTTTGCCTTCTCTATATTTACTGCTCTCTTAATTTTTGAATACTACCGCCTTATACGCTGTTCATGTTCATAACAGTAGTCGAATAAAAACAATGTTATTGCTAGTCGCATGTCATTCAGATTTCTTGTTTTTCATTGATTCACCATGTTTTGCCGGGGAACAGGCAACCCCATTTTTCTTTTTACCTAACAAAAGAACCCTATCTCTTTCCTTTGCACTTTCTGATAATGTTTCTCCTATTATATTGCAGGGAAGTACAACATCATTACGTTTGATGAGTTTATATTGATTGCACTTTATGCTGACAGGGTGGTTGGAATATACCCAGAGATCAAGAGTCCTATTTTCATTAACCAATATGTAGGTGAATTCAACCTCACCAACTCCTGAGAACAGTTTGTGCACTTGAGGATGAACCGACTTTATTGCGGAGAAATTTCTTCTTGAAAATTAACTCTATGACTATATTGGATGATCATGTAGGTAAAGTGGTCAGGTGGCAAAAAATTTGAGGACAAGTTTGTGGAGACACTTGTGAAGTATGGCTACAAAGGCGAATACATGTCTGAAGATTGGCTCAAGAAGCCACTATTCATCCAATCCTTTGCTCCAACTTCCCTCATTTACATCTCAAACATGACAAAATCTCCAAAACTGCTTCTCATAGATGACACGACGGTTCAGACTCAAGATACTAACCAGGTACTCAAAATCATCAGAAAGCAGTGACGCCTTTTTTTATCCCATCAAATATACACCTAGTTTTCAAACACATTTTCCACACCGTGCAGTCGTACTCTGAGATAACTTCGAATGGTTATCTCAAGTTCATAAGCAAGTATGTAATTGGGATTGGTCCATGGAAGGATACAGTTGTTCCCCCAGAAAACAACCACTTAGGGCCTCCGAACGATCTCGTGGCACGAGCGCATGCTCTGAATCTTCAGGTGAGCTGTCTGAGCTGTCAAGTGATTGATCTTGGATTACAGTACCATGCTAAATCATGATGCATTTCAGGTCCACCCATACACATTCAGAAACGAGAACTTATTCTTGCACTTCAACTTCAACCAAGACCCTTATGCCGAGTATGAGTACTGGCTCACAGAGATCGGCGTCGACGGCCTGTTCACCGATTTCACTGGCAGCTTGCACAAGTACCAGGAGTGGACATCCCCATACCAAATGAAGCCAAAGAATGCCGAAGCACTCCTGCATCAGATCTCCAACATGCTGAAGGATGATGGATACTAATTTGGTTGGAAAGTTGTATACGGCCTTCCTTTTGAGATTGATTTTATTCTTTCCACCATCGAGAAAAAGATTGGTGCTACTATTATCTGTAAATGTTACCGATATATACTTAAAATAATGCTTATTGTAGAGCATCATAAAGTATTTTTTTAAAATAAAACTTGGAAGTATCCACTGTTTAAGATGAATCTTTATCCAGCAAAATACATTTTGAAAAATGTACCGGATGGAGGCTATGGTTTCACACTGAGAACAGGACAGAAGATACGGTTTCACATTGAGAACAGGATGGAGGATACGGTTTCACATTGTTGAGGTAAACGGAATATTTAATTTTAATTTTGATTTTTGCGAGACATATAAACGATTTTTATGTTATAATTAGGTGTGCAGTCTTACATGTTACCTAGACTCGAATAAGGATATATCTTCATAGCTTTTGCGTTGACCAAGTCTGCTCCAATGTTACTGTGGATGCTGACCTTCATAAAAAATGTGCACAAGAAAAGAGAAAAAAATGTACGAGGCACTCACATACATGTTGGCCTACTACAGAACCTACATAAATACAATCACTATGAAAATATTATAAAACTTCTTCTCAGTCAATAAAAATGACAAGTCTTTTGCCTCGTTTCCAAAAATAAATACAATCATCACTATATTTACTTCCGTGTACTATACCCCTGCTTAATTTACTTTCCCCTTTTTCTTTTAAGGTTTTGTTTTTTGTTTATATTTGAAACAAATGTTTAAATTATGGAAATCATATTAGTACTTTTTTATTTTGTGTTCAAGTAATACAAAAGTTATATTAAAATCACGCAAACAACATAAATGTTCATTTTTTAAATTGTTGTAATGCTACTATTACTAGGTTTTTTGTTCAAATGAGATTAATGTTATTTTTAAAAAAATAGTTTGAATAACATAAATTTTCAAATTAAATAATCGTTCAAATAAGTTAATTGTTCTTTAAAAAAATAGTTTAAATAACATAAAAATCATATTTTAAAACCATTTAAGTAAGTTAAGTGATCTTTTGAAAAACAATTTAAAAACTAAATTTTATACTAAAAATATAAAATAAAAAGGAGAATTTAAAATAAAAATAATAACAAAAATCAAAAGAATAAGAAAAAAACAGTATCTGTTATTTTGGGCCACATTGGAGGTGGGCCATGAAGAAGTGCCGTAGGCGGATGGAAAGTGTCCTGCGTTGTGCGGTGCATAGGAGCCCCTGCCCCTTGGTGTTTTTTACTGAAAGGTGCCGTTGTGCAGGTGATCGTTTTTCACGCAACCACATCGACGTCCAGACGGCAAAGGTAACTGAAAAAATAAATTCAAAGCTTTATACAGTTTTGAAAGATGAGAACCCACCCTATGGAGGGGAAGCCTCGGAGATTCGTGGAGGGCCTACGAGCAAAATTCCAGCAGTTGCCATGTTGCAATAAACTCAGAAGTACTCTTGCAAGTACTATGCACTATCCTCATCTAGTCAGCATTTCAACCGGCGTGGGCGTGGTCCTACGATAAATCTGGAGTTTTATTCAGTGTTCTTCATTGACTGCTGAAAATTTTGACTACTGCATCACATGATCCTGTGCAGCTGACAGCAACCTGCATAGAGAATTAGAGACACTGTGGATGCCAAGAGGGAGATGACTTGTGTTTATCCCGTCAACTTCATTCTCCGTCACTTGCTTCCCTTTCTGAAGAAAAAAGAAATCAATCTGTATTGGCAAAAGTAAAGAGAAGAAATCGAACAAACACGACCTGGAGTATTAATCGAACAAATTCTAGGAAGTAACAGCGTTGCGAATTGCAATAAAAAAGGGCCGGTGCCGGTCTCTGAGGAATATTCCCAGGCAGGGGCAGCCTTGTTGTGCCATTTAAAAGCTCATCGCCGAGGAAGCCGCTGAGGGCAAACAGAAGGGGAAGGGATCGAGGAGGAGGCAGAAGAAGCGCCATGGCTTCGCTCTGTAAGCATAATAAGCTCTCTCTTTCAGTCTTGTACACCTCATGTTCTTTGATCTACAACCCAGCATCTCTCCCTCTCTCTCTGAACTTCCTCTCTGTAGATCCGTTCTTCACAGACAGTTTTTTGAGATAACTAACCATTCTCACTGCTCTTCTTGCAACGCCAGTTTTATTTGAGTGTATCTTTATGACATGCTCAGTATCATATCAGATTTATATGATCATCAAGTATACTCCCTCTGTTTCAAAATATAAGATGTTTTAGGTTTGTGAAGAAAATGTATCTAGATTTTTTTAGTGTGTAGATTCACTCCAAGTGAATCTACACACTAAAAAAATCTAGATACATTTTCTTCACAAACCTAAAACATCTTATATTTTGAAACGGAGGGAGTACATGTATGTGATAATGCATATATTTTCCCTGACTAGTACTGCTGCATTCTTCAGCTCCTTTGTTGTTGTTGCTAGACTGAGAATACAAATTTTGTCTTTCTGTTCAACTGGATCAGAAACTCGTCATGTCGTTCTTCTTCCTTGAATAATTAATTATTTTGAAGGTACCGGTTGCTTAAATGTCATCTTTGATGACAGGGCACGTCTCTATCATTGTCCTTGTACTCCTTGGAGGATCCGATGCCAATCAAGTTGCCCCTCACCCTCGACAGAGTCAGCTGAATGTAAGCCACAAGAAGCCACTACAGACATTCAGACCTTACAACATTGCCCACAGGGGTTCCAATGGAGAGATACCCGAAGAGACGGCCGCAGCCTATTCGGTAATCGAAAATTTAGTCCTCAGTTACCGGCATCAAAATGTCACACTACTATTTCTTATATAAAGATATAATTGCTCCTGCGTCTGCAGAAGAACGGAAGGTTGTGTGAAAGTGTGGAAGTACATATAGATTTTTTTTTTTGGAAATGGGCGCTTTATTACTAAATAGTAAGATATAGATATGTTCTTTTTTTGAACAAAACATATGGATATGCTTTTTAGTGAACCGCGAAACTCGACGGTCCTATTAAGTATTGACCCTATTAGTTTACAGTATAAAATATAAGGATATGATAGCCCTGTCTCATGCCTAACCATAATAAAAGAAATTGTATGCTAAAGCGATATCTTTGGAGATCATGTTCAGATTATGATTAGCATACCGATAGAGACCTCTGAAGACTGAAATCCAATATCCTAATGATAAACCTGAATGTACGCATTGGTTGCTGCAGAGGGCGATTGAGGAAGGTGCAGACTTCATTGAGACGGACATACTTGCGTCCAAGGACGGGCATCTGATATGCTTCCATGATGTGACCCTCGACGCCACGACCGACATCGCTGACCATGCGGAGTTTGCTGGCAGGAAGAGAACCTATGAGGTCGAGAGAGCAAATGTGACTGGATGGTTTGTTGGTATGCGAAACTGTTGCCACCTTGTTCTGTTGCTATTTCTAGCTCATTATTTGTGACTTTTGACTTTTAGAGTTGTGTTTTCTTGCAGTGGATTTTACTCTAAGTGAACTGAAATCGCTGAGGGTGAAACAGCGCTATGTATTCAGGGATCAGCAGTACAATTGTATGATTGTCTTCTCTACTTATTGATTTCTTAATCTTTGAATACTTTGCACTCGCTGATAATTTTGTCCTAATATGATGCAGGGAAGTACAATATCATTACATTTGATGAGTTTATCTTGATTGCACTTTATGCCGACAGGGTGGTTGGAATATACCCAGAGATCAAGAATCCTATTTTCATTAACCAACATGTAGGTGACTTCTGTTGGATTATTAGGCATAATTTCCACGATTAATTCCAGAATATAAATCATGACAAAACCAGCTACTAGCTCATGTAACTCGAACATACTAGCTGTACTAAACAATAGGATGATCGGAAACAAACAGCAGCCTAACATGTACTCGCAGAACATGATGAACAACCAAACAGGATCACGTAGCGCGTACCGTTCGGTTGTAGTAGTAGAAACTTTGGGGAAGAGGGATCGCAACAGATGGCGACGAAGACGGCGGTAGGCAGCACCGCCTGACTTGGATGGAAGACGACCCGTGATGAAGAACTCGAGCAGTCGCGCAGAGCGCTTCCCAAAAACCTTATTCGCCCTCTCCCGTACAGGATCACAAGGGCGAGTGGTTCCGGAGACCTGCTCTCCCGTCCGCCGGTGCACGCCGGCAAGCGGGATGGAGTAGACTACGGTGACGGCGCAAGTAGAGAGGAAGACAAAACCCTAGATTGGTTTTCGGTGGTGTTGTGGCGATAGCCGCGCAGGACTTTATATAGAGCGGCTCAGGAAACCCTAACGGAGGCGAACGTGGGCCGAGTCCACGTTACGCACGTTCGGGTCGGTTACAGTAGCCCACGATCCGGGAGCGACCCGAATAAGCTGACTGTTTGACACGTCTGTCAATTTTCCTGAGCAGCAAAATAAAGCTCGGCTCGGCGAGATTCCCGCAACCCGCGGCGCGCGCGTCGTGACGAGACGAGACGAGCGTGCGTGCGAGCGGCGGCGTCGTCGGAGGAGGAGCGCGCGTGTGTATTTCTCTTATTCCCACTTACTTACAAAGTGGTGCAACACTCCTCCAACTTTCCATGTGGGACTAAACTTTAGCTCCCACTCCACTCCCATGTGAGCTGCCACAAACATGGGCCCAAACACATATGGGCTGCCACAAATTTGGGCTTTGAGATTTAGGGAAAATCTGAAATACTCATGGGCCTAAATGGATTAGCCCCATTATTTCTAACAATCCCCCACCAGATCTCAAATGCCCATTTAAAGATTTGCCAATCCTTGCTACTTGTTTATATACCAGTGTTTCAGCAGAGACTGTTAAGTTGAACTTCCGCCTAGAAACTTGAACTACGTCTATCAACAACTTGAACAATGGACGAACCTTGAATTGCAAGTTTGGTGCCAATAGATTTCGCTCAAAATCATAACTAGTACTTGGCTGTCAGTAGCCTACCCCGCGGGTTGGAGCATATGCGTCATACTCCCTGGTCTCTTCATGAGTTTACTAGAGATCACCCAGATCTCATAGACCGCGACGTTTACAGTCGAGCTCATATAGGTGTGTTCTTTCAAGAATGCCCTGTAGGACGGCATCTTTGCTAATTAAAGCCAACAGAAACACATTAAGGCATGTTGCCAACCTGCCTTACAGATTATGAGAGTCATGCTTCTTCACATAGAGAGGGATTTCAAAATACTCTCCTCAGTCAAACCACTAGCTTGTTCTTCCCAGGTCCTAATTCACGGGATCTCCGATCACATAGGTTGGGTTACCACTAAGGTGTGACATCCATGGGTCTCAACCCCATCTCCCTCGATGCACTTTCTATCACATTTCGTGATAGTCCCTTTGTAAAGGGATCTGCCAGGTTTTTGTCTGTTTGAATATACGTAACAGTTATTACTCCGGAGTTTCTCAATTTCCTGACAGATTTCAAACGTCTCTTCACGTGTCTTGATGACTTCGCGTTATCCTTAGAATTGTTCACTTTGACAATAACAGTTTGGTTGTCACAATTCAAAAGGATTGCCGACACAGGTTTTTCAACCACAGGCAAGTCCATCAAGAGCTCACACAGCCATTCTGACTCAACAGTGGCTGTGTCTAAAACAGTAAGTTCTGCTTCCATAGTTGACCTCGTCAATATGGTTTGTCTACGAGACCTCCATGACACTGCGCCACCTCCAAGGGTAAACACATACCCGCTCGTGGCGTAGAGTTCATCAACGTCAGAGATCCAATTCGAATCACTATATCCTTCAAGCACAGCAGGATTCCCTGAATAGTGAATCCCATAGCTCATTGTACCACATAGATAGCGCATGACCCTTTCAAGTGCATGCCAATGATCAATACCCGGGTTAGACATGAACCTACTCAACTTGCTCACAGCAAAAGAGATATCGGGTCTTGTAGCGCTTGCTAAGTACATGAGAGAACCAACAACTTGTGAATATTTTAGCTGATCTGTTGGTTCCTTCTTATTCTTTTGTAATGTCAAACTGGGATCATAAGGTGTTGGAGAAGTCTTGCCATCATTAAAGCCAAACCGGCTCAAGACCTTCTCAACATAATGAGATTGCATTAAAGTAATCCCATTCTCGTTCTTAATAAGCTTGATGTTCAGAATGACATCAGCCTCTCCCAGATCTTTCATATCAAAACTCTTTGATAGGAAAGACTTGACCTCATTTATCACTTTCATGTTTGTACCAAAGATCAGAATGTCATCCACATACAAACATAATATAACGCTATCGCCCCCACCATGGCGATAGTAAACACACCTATCAGCCTCATTAATGACAAAGCCAGCAGAAAGTAGAGTTCTGTCAAACTTCTCATGCCATTGCTTAGGTGCTTGTTTCAGGCCATATAAAGATTTCAATAACTTACACACCTTTGTCTCTTCACCTTTTACCACAAACCCATCCGGCTGATCCATATAGATCTCCTTTTCCAACTCTCCATTAAGGAAAGCTGTCTTCACGTCCATTTGATGAACGAGAAGACCATAAGAGGCAGCCAGGGATAGTAGTACTCGAATGGTGGTCAGTTTAGCGACAGGTGAATAGGTGTCGAAGTAATCTTCGCCTTCTTTCTGTGTGTAGCCCTTAGCTACAAGCCGTGCCTTGTACTTCTCAATAGTACCATCAGGCCTTAGCTTCTTCTTGAACACCCACTTACATCCCACAGGTTTACAACCATAGGGTCGTTCTGATAATTCCCAAGTTCCATTAGAAAGAATCGAGTCCATCTCATTTTGGACAGCTTCTTTCCAATCATCTGCATCAGGAGATGCATATGCCTCAGTAATGGATCTGGGAGTATCATCCACAAGGTACACGATGAAATCATTGCCAAAGGATTTTGCAACCCTCTGTCTCTTACTCCTCGTGAGAGGTTCATCGTCATCCTTCTCAAGAAATTCCTCATGTGGTTGTTCAGAATTATCAATAGATGCACTAGATTCAGGAAGTATTTCAGAAGAAATCCTACCAATGCTATGCATATCTTTCATAGGAAAAATATTCTCAAAGAATGTTGCATCACGAGATTCCATTATAGTATCAACATGCATATCAGGTACCTCAGATTTAACCACTAGAAATCTATAGCCTACACTCCGTGGAGCATATCCTAGAAAGATACAATCCACTATCTTGGGTCCGAGCTTGCGTTTCTTGGGAATCGGTATGTTGACCTTCGCCAAACACCCCCAAGTACGCAGATACGAAAGTGATGGTTTTCTCCCAACCCACTCCTCATAAGGAGTCTTTTCTTTATTCTTGTTAGGAACTCTATTCAGGACATGACATGAAGTCAACAAAGCCTCCCCCCACCATGCCTTTGATAAACCAGCAGTGGCTAACATGGAATTCACCAAGTCAGTCAGCGTGCGGTTTTTCCTCTCGGCAACCCCGTTTGATTGGGGCGAGTAGGGAGGCGTCCTCTCATGAATAATTCCGTGTTCCTGACAGAATTCATCAAATATTTTGGGAAAATACTCACCACCACGATCCGACCTAAGACGCTTGATCTTTCTCTCTAGTTGATTTTCAACTTCGGCCTTATAGATTTTAAAGTAGTATAAAGCCTCATCTTTAGTTTGCAACAAGTAAACATAGCAGAATTTAGTAGCATCATCTATCAACGTCATGAAATATCTCTTTTCACCTTTTGTCAACACACCATTCATCTCACATAGATCAGAATGTATGAGTTCTAGAGGTGCCAAGTTTCTCTCCTCGGCAGCCTTGTGAGGCTTTCGAGGTTGCTTTGATTGCACACAACTATGGCACTTAGAACCTTTGGCAATAGTGAAATTCGGAATTAAACTCATGCTGGACATCCGAGACATCAAACCAAAATTAATGTGACATAAACGAGAATGCCAAACACTGGTATCATCATTAACACCACCACAAATATGATTCACGGATTTATTACAAAACTCTGAAAGTGAAAACCGGAACAAGCCTCCGAACTCATAACCTTTACCAATAAATTGTCCATGTTTCGAAACAACGACTTTATTAGACTCTAAGACAACCTTAAACCTATCTCTGCAAAGAAGGGAGCCACTAACGAGATTCTTGTTCATAGTAGGGACATGCTGCACGTTCCTCAGCTGCACGATCTTTCCGGAAGTAAACTTTAGATCCACCGCGCCAACACCACGAACAGAAGCATGTGATCCATTCCCCATTAGGACGGATGAATCCCGAGCGACCTGATAAGAAGTGAACATAGAGATGTCAGCACACACATGAACATTAGCACCCGTATCAAGCCACCAACACGGTGATTGAAATACTGAAAGAACAGTAAATAAATTACCATACCCATCAGTATTGCTAGCGGTCACGACGTTGACAGTCTTGGCCTTTTTCCCTCTGCGGTCTGCGCGTTCTGGACAGTCCTTGGAAAAATGGCCGGACTCTCCACAAGTGTAACAAGATAGTTCACTCTTGTCCCTGTTCGTCTTCTTCTTCTTGAAGGTTGTAGTCTTTACAGGCTTGTTAAAGGAGGGTTTGAAGTTCCCTTTGTTCTTGCCTACGTATTTGCCTTTCTGCACAAAGTTAGCAGTAGCAAGACCCTCTCCTTTCTCAGTAGTGTCCTTAGCCCGAGCCTTCTCCTCAACATCAAGGGACGCTATCAGATTTTCAACTGATATCTCCTGTCTCTTGTGTTTGAGAGTTATGGCAAAGTTCCTCCATGAAGGGGGCAACTTAGCAATAATGCATCCCGCCACAAACTTGTCGGGTAAGGTACACTTAAGGAGTTCGAGCTCCTTGACAATGCACTGTATCTCATGAGCTTGTTGAACCACAGGAAGGTCCTTAGTCATCTTAAAATCATGAAAGCTCTCCATGATATACAGTTCACTGCCAGCATCTGCAGCACCAAACTTGGCATCCAGTGCATCCCAGAGCTCCTTTCCGTCTTTTATGTGCATAAACACATCACACAGACGGTCAGCAAGAATGCTCAGAATACATCCCACAAAGACAGTATTAGCATCCTCGAACTTCTTCTGATCCTCGTCAGATATAGTTCCCTCAGGTTTGCCTTTACTGATGTGGAACACTTTCATCGTGGTCAGCCAAAGCTCAGCCTTGTACTGCCACCTCTTAAAGTGCACACCGGTAAACTTATCCGGCCTCAGTGCATCGGTAAAACCAGCCATTGTTAATTCAGGAAATTGCCTACAATAAGGTTTTTGGGTTGTTGGATTATTAGGCATAATTTCCACGATTAATTCCAGAATATAAATCATGACAAAACCAGCTACTAGCTCATGTAACTCGAACATACTAGCTGTACTAAACAATAGGATGATCGGAAACAAACAGCAGCCTAACATGTACTCGCAGAACATGATGAACAACCAAACAGGATCACGTAGCGCGTACCGTTCGGTTGTAGTAGTAGAAACTTTATGGAAGAGGGATCGCAACAGATGGCGACGAAGACGGCGGTAGGCAGCACCGCCTGACTTGGATGGAAGACGACCCGTGATGAAGAACTCGAGCAGTCGCGCAGAGCGCTTCCCAAAAACCTTATTCGCCCTCTCCCGTACAGGATCACAAGGGCGAGTGGTTCCGGAGACCTGCTCTCCCGTCCGCCGGTGCACGCCGGCAAGCGGGATGGAGTAGACTACGGTGACGGCGCAAGTAGAGAGGAAGACAAAACCCTAGATTGGTTTTCGGTGGTGTTGTGGCGGTAGCCGCGCAGGACTTTATATAGAGCGGCTCAGGAAACCCTAACGGAGGCGAACGTGGGCCGAGTCCACGTTACGCACGTTCGGGTCGGTTACAGTAGCCCACGATCCGGGAGCGACCCGAATAAGCTGACTGTTTGACACGTCTGTCAATTTTCCTGAGCAGCAAAATAAAGCTCGGCTCGGCGAGATTCCCGCAACCCGCGGCGCGCGCGTCGTGACGAGACGAGACGAGCGTGCGTGCGAGCGGCGGCGTCGTCGGAGGAGGAGCGCGCGTGTGTATTTCTCTTATTCCCACTTACTTACAAAGTGGTGCAACACTCCTCCAACTTTCCATGTGGGACTAAACTTTAGCTCCCACTCCACTCCCATGTGAGCTGCCACAAACATGGGCCCAAACACATATGGGCTGCCACAAATTTGGGCTTTGAGATTTAGGAAAAATCTGAAATACTCATGGGCCTAAATGGATTAGCCCCATTATTTCTAACAACTTCAACCTCACCAACTCCTGAGAACAGTTTATTTACTTAAGGAAGGAACCAAATTTAATGCAGAGAGATTTCTTCTTGAAAATTTCACTATATGACTACATTCGGGAATCATGTAGGTCAAGTGGTCAGGTGGCCAAAAGTTTGAGGACAAGTTTGTGGAGACACTTCTGAAGTATGGCTACAACGGCGAATACATGTCTGAAGATTGGCTCAAGCAGCCACTATTCATCCAATCTTATGCTCCAACTTCGCTCATTTACATCTCAAACACGACAAACTCTCCGAAGCTGCTTCTAATAGACGAAACCACGGTTCGGACTCAAGATACCAACCAGGTAATAAAAATCACCAGAAAGCAGTGACGTTTTTCCTTACAAAAACGCCTAGTTTTCAAACACATTATTCCACAAACTTGCAGTCGTACTCTGAGATAACTTCGAATGGTTATCTCACATTCATAAGGGAGTATGTTACTGGGATTGGGCCTTGGAAGGATACAATTGTTCCCCCAGAAAACAACCACTTAGGTCCTCCAACCGATCTCGTGGCACGAGCACATGCTCTGAATCTTCAGGTCAGTTGCCAGTTGTCAGCTGTCAAGATATTGATCTTACATTACATACCATGCTAAATCATGATCTGTTGCAGGTCCATCCATACACAATCAGAAACGAGAATCAATTCTTGCACTTCAACTTCCACCAAGACCCTTATGCTGAGTATGAGTACTGGCTCGGCGAGATCGGTGTTGACGGCCTCTTCACCGATTTCACTGGCAGCTTGCACAAGTACCAGGAGTGGACATCTCCACACCAACCAAATGAAGGTCAAGAATGCCGAGGCACTCCTGCATGAGATCTCCTACATGCTGAAGGATGATGGATACTAAAGCTTTGGTTTGCAAGTCTGTATACAACCCCCTTTAAGATTGGTTTCATTGTTTCGAGCACCAAGAAAATGGACAGGTGCTACCATTCTCTGTAATTGTTACTGATATATAATCATGGGAATTCTTATTCTAGAGGATCATGAAGTACAAAAGTTCTAAAATTTTGGAAATACTGCACTGTTAAAAATGATAATTTATAAAAAAAAGTGCATATTTAAATGAGTACCATGTTGATGGCATTTGTTCTCAACTTCAAATGATGAGAGCAGATGGAAGATATGGTTCGTGTAGTCTTATTAACTGGACTCGAATTAAGGTTATAATATCTTTCTAGCTTATTCGTTAACTAGTTCTGGTTCCACATCGTTAAGGTGGATGCTGGCCTTCATGCAAAATGCACGCGAGAAAAGAAAATATGAAGTATGTGTGAGGCACTCATCACATACATGTTGGCCTACTACAGACACATGAATAATCACTATAAATATCCAGTCTGCATCCATATACTGCGTACACTCCTGTTTCATTTACTTAGCTACCTTTGTAGGAATTATTATTTTGTCCCCTTCGAGTTTTGAGATACTGGAGGCAACCACATGGTCAGTGGATTACATGGAGGAGAGAGTTGTGCTGTGCGGCACTTGCACACTACATCCTCTTCACCACATCCCAGGACAGAGTACACAGTTGCTTCATCCAAAAGTTCGTCTTGACCTGCTATGCCTCCAAGGGGAGCAATTGGGTGTTTGACACCGCTGTTAGAACTAATCTGTTATTAGTGTTGTTTTTAGATAAATTAGACACAGAGAGTGCATGTAGTAGTTTAACCAGTTAGATGTTAGAACTAATCTTGTTATTAGTGTTGTTTTTAGATAAATTAGACACAGAGAGTGCATGTAGTAGTAGCTGTGTCACGGTGTGCACATTCAGATATGTGACCATGTACACACATGCAAAGCTAGAGTGTTAGTCGCAAGTATTGTTAGTCTAAGAGTTTAGTGGTCAGTTCTGTTAGGATGCATGCATACGGCTTTGGCCTGGTCGTGTGGCCGTTGGAGGGCTATGCAAGTGCTGAAACGTGTACACGCATGCACCTAGTTATGACGTGAGTTTAGGATCACGAGATAGTGGAGTCTTATCTTGTACTACCTATTTAAGATGAGCAAAGGAATGGGAAAGAGAGGTCTGCGGGCAGAGAAAACAATGTAGTGTTTGTGGCTGCCAAGGAAGAGAGTCTCGGCAAAGCCTTTGTGGTTCTTCCTTGGTGTAGTGTGCGTGTGTGTTCCTGTCAGTTTTCAGATCTCTTGTGTGTGTTTAAGGAGAGTAGGGAGATTGAGAGGTAGAAGAAGAAGAAGAAGATCAGGAGCTGCGAGGAGCAGCTCCGTCATTTGGTATCAGAGCCTCGTGCGTTCGAGGATCCGCGTCTCCATCGTCGTCAAGCTGCGTCACGAGCGAGGAGAAAGGTATGCTGCCTGGTAAGTTGCGCCACCGGTGGAAAGGAGGTTATGGCCATGGCGTGGAGGCCATTGCCATGACGAGTTCATCGTTCATGTCCGAGTCGTCGAGGAGATGCGGCATCGACAACAACATGAAGGTGAGTCGCCGGAGAGTTGCGGCACCGGCGGCGAACATGGAGGTAGGTCACCGGCGAGTTGCAGCACCGGCGGCGAACATGCGGCAGCGAGCGCATCACGGTGGCGCGCTCGTGGTGAAGGCGTAGGAGGTGTGTGCCTCTCTTTGAGGCCAGCGGCGACGGCGACAAATCGGTGTGGCAAGATGGCAATGGAGGCCGTCTACGCGCTGCACCGATGACATCGACGACGATGGGCTTCAAGAGAGGAATAATAAATAACAAGATTAGGGAGGTGATTGTTAGAACTAATCTTGTTATTAGTGTTGTTTTTAGATAAATTATACATAGGGAGTGCATGTAGTAGTAGCTGTGTCGCGGTGTGCACATTCAGATATGTGACCATGTACACACATGCAAAGCTAGAGTGTTAGTCGCAAGTATTGTTAGTCTAAGAGTTTAGGGCACGTACAATGCGGTGACGTCAGCTTTCTCTTATGCTCGCCACGTTGGATTTTTGCTTAGTTGGAGGAGAGAGAAACAAAAGAGAGAGAGTTGTCTTCCCTTAGCTAAGGGATGATCTCTTAGCAATAAGAGAAGACTATTTTTCTCCATTGTATCATATGTCTTCTCTTAGTCAACCAATTTTTTACTAAAAATAGTTAATTCTTATTAATTGCTAGAGATAGCAATAAGAGATAATACATTGTACAAGTTACATATTGTGTCTTCTCTAAATAATGTGGAGAGCTAAGAGAAGGCATGCCTTCTCTAGCATTGTACATGCCCTTAGTGGTCAGTTCTGTTAGGATGCATGCATACGGCTTTGGCCTGGTCGTGTGGCCGTTGGAGGGCTATGCAAGTGCTGAAACGTGTACACGCATGCACCTAGTTATGACGTGAGTTTAAGATCACGAGATAGTGGAGTCTTATCTTGTACTACCTATTTAAGATGAGCAAAGGAATGGGAAAGAGAGGTCTGCGGGCAGAGAAAACAATGTAGTGTTTGTGGCTGCCAAGGAAGAGAGTCTCGGCAAAGCCTTTGTGGTTCTTCCTTGGTGTAGTGTGCGTGTGTGTCCCTGTCAGTTTTCAGATCTCTTGTGTGTGTTCAAGGAGAGTAGGGAGATTGAGAGGTAGAAGAAGAAGATCAGGAGCTGCGAGGAGCAGCTCCGTCATTAGAGACAGTCAAGTTGTGTGTGAGTGTCAATGTACGTACCTGTAGCCGTATATGTATAGGATCTTGTATATGTGTGTACACCGATAGTATCGGTTTGTAACCCTAATTGTAACCATCTACATAATGAGAAGGGCGTGCACCGCATCAGTTGCACAAGCCAATACCCCAAACTTTACATGGTATCAGGATCAGGTCTTCCCAGAACATCCTCGATGACTTCCTCCAGCGCTTCGGCGGCGGCGGCCGCCAACACCATCGACAGCAACCCCACCGTGCGCCTCAACCGAGAGAACTACCTGATCTGGGCGGCGCAGCAGGAGCCGATCCTTCGGGGTCGTCGTCTCCTCGGCTACGCAGATGGCACCATCGCGGCGCCCCCCTCGACCATCACGGTCACGGAGACGATCGACGGCAAACCTGTCGAGAAGCAGATCTCCAACCCGGAGTACGATGAGTGGCTCACCAACGACCAGGCAGTGCTCGGTCGCCTTCTCGTCTCCCTCGAGCCCGACGTCCACCTTCAGGTGATCGGCCTTAAGACGTCGGCGGCGGTCTGGTCCGCCCTCGCCACTTCGTTTGCGGCTCAATCCAAGGCCCGCGTGAATCTTCTCCGCGTTCAGCTCACGCAGACGCGCAAGAACGAGCTGTCTGTTGCTGATTTCTTCAGCCGCATGAAGATCCTGGCCGACCAGATGGCAGCGGCCGGCTGATTGGCTACATCTTGGCTGGGCTTGATGAGGAGTACAACTCCCTGAATCAGGCCTACAATATGCAAGGAGGCAACATGTCCCTGTCAGACTTCTACTCCCATCTCATCACCACCGAGCAGACCTTGGAATAGCAGGCGCGCTCCCGTCAGTTCGGCGCACAGGCTCATGCTGCTGCGCGTGGCTACCATGGCGGCGGTGGTGGCTATGATCATCAGGGTAGTGGTGGCTATGGTGGCTACCTTCCTCAAGGCACCGGTGGATACCAGCAGTATCCCGGTGGCTACCGTGGAAGCAATGGTGGCAATGCCGACCGCTACGGCGGCAATGGCGGTGGCTCTGGTGGTGGACACCCGACCCAGGGTGGCCCTGGTGGCGGCTTCCGTGACTATAGTGGACAGCAGCAGCGCAACCAAGGCGGCGGCGGCAGGAACAACAACAACCGCAATCGTAACCACGGCCCGAAGTGTCAGATATGCAAGACGCTCGGACATACTGCACTACAATGCAAGAATAGGTTCAATCACTCCTTCCAGGGAGAGGAGGAGGAGCGCCATGCTGCGTACGCCCACCACATGCATGCGCAAGCTCCCTAGTACACGGACACTGGGGCGACGGACCACATCACCGGCGAGCTAGATCGTCTCACCTTCCGCGACAAGTACTAGGGACGCGATCAGGTTCAAACCGCTAACGGGTCAGGTATGATCATTAAACATGTTGGCCAATCCTCTATCAGTACCCGGCTAAAGATCTTTCTCTTAGAAATATCCTTCATATACCTGCAGCTACAAAAAATCTTCTTTCAGTACATCGCTTAGCTGTTGATAATGATGTTTTCTTGGAATATCATCCTTCACTATGGAAAAAAATGTCGCTGCCGTCGCCTCACTCCTTTTCCGTGTGCCAAAAGGCCCGGAACATGGCAAAGCCCGTGTGCAAACCAAGCTTGGTATTTTCTTGTGAAGGATCGGGTCACGAAGAGGGTTCTTCTTCGCGGGGGATGTGAGGGCGGTCTATACCTCTTATTTCGGCGTCCACTTCTCTGTCCAAGAAGCACGCCTACTTCGCCTCGTCTCCCAGTCAGGAGCTTTGGCATCATCGCTTTGGTCATCTGGCATTTCCAGTTGTGCGTCGGATTCTTGAGTCAAATAATCTAGGTTTTTCCAAGGGAACAAATAAAGTGTCGGTTTGTGATGCATGTCAACAAGCCAAAAGTCATCAGCTACCCTATCATCATAGTCATGAGATTTCCGCTTCACCTCTTGAACTTGTTTATTCTAATGTATGGGGTCCAGCCATTACTTCGGCTGGTGGTTTTAAGTACTATGTGAGCTTTATCGATGATTTTAGTAAATTTGTGTGGTTTTATCCCCTTAAAACTAAAGCTGATGTGTTCCCTATCTTTACCCAGTTTCAATCCCTTGTCGAGCGCAAACTAGGTAAAAAGATTATTTCTGTTCACACGGATTGGGGTGGTGAGTATCGCAAACTCCACTCCTTGTTTCAGCGCATTGGCATTGATCATCGTGTCTCGTGCCCCCACACCCACCAACAAAATGGTGCTGTCGAGCGCAAGCACCGTCACATTGTTGAGATGGGCCTTGCTCTTCTTGCTCACTCCCATGTTCCCTTGAAATACTGGGATGAAGCATTTAGTACCGCTAGCTACTTGATCAATCGTCTACCTAGCCCTGTTATTGATAACTCTACACCCCTCACGCGTCTCTTTGGACATACACCCGACTACTCTTTTCTCAAGGTCTTCGGGTGCGCCTGTTGGCCTCATCTTCGTCCATATAATGCTAGGAAGCTTCAGTTTCGCTCCCGTAAGTGTGTCTTTATGGGCTATAGTATGATTCATAAAGAATATAAATGCCTAGATATTTCCTCTGGACGCATATACATCTCCTGTTATGTGATTTTTGACGAGCATGTTTTTCCCTTTGCGGGTTCTGCTCCTACCGTTGGCCCTCGCATTCTCTCTGAGGAATTTCTTTTTCCGGGTACTAATGATGGCCATATGTATTTTGATCATCCAGCCTCACGTGGTTTTGTTCCTAGTCCTTTGGCTAGTCCTTTGTTGCAGCAACAGGTACCTCCGGCAGGAACAAACGATTCTGTTCCGCACCTGATGTGCATGGCCTCGGTCCCGTCGCCCGGACCGGCCACGTTCCTGGTGCACGTACTCCTCCTGTCCTGGGCACTCCACATGCGGCCCAGCATGGTGGCTCGCACGTGACCCAGCCAGGAGCTTCATCTGTGGCTCAACACGACAACGCCGACGCGAACGACAATTCGAGTGCCGCCTTGCATGATGGCGGTGCTGACCTCACTGCCATCGACTCCGATGGCAGCTCGCCATCCGCATCTGGTGGCGCCTCCCCTTGTCTCCCGGCAGCCCAGCTGGCTCTTCATCACCCTTGTCAGCCGGCCTCTCCCCGTCTGTGAGCCCGGCGGTGACACCATCGCCCCCGCCACCTTCCCCGCCTCCTCCGACACGACTGGTGACGCGGCTGCGTACCGGCAAGCTCAAGCCAGTAGTCCGTACTGATGGCACGGTGCCGTACGGCCTCTCCGCCACACACGATGTTGAACCAGCGTCCCTTGATGTGGCTCTCTCCTCCTCGCATTGGAAGGCGGCTATGGATATGGAGATTGATGCTCTTCACGCCAATGGTACCTGGTCCCTTGTTCCTCCCATTCGTGGTCACAACCTCATCGACTGCAAGTGGGTTTACAAGGTCAAGCACAAGGCAGATGGCTTCGTTGATCGCTACAAGGCTCGTCTTGTGGCTAAGGGTTTTCGTCAGCGCTACGACATTGACTATGAGGAGACATTCAGTCCCGTGGTCAAGCCGACCACTATTCGACTTGTACTGTCGATTGCTGTCACTCGTGGTTGGGATCTTCGTCAATTGGATGTTCAGAACGCGTTTCTCCATGGTGTTCTGAAAGAAGAAGTTTATATGCGCCAGCCATCCGGTTATACGGATGTGACTCGTCCTCACTTTGTCTGCAAGCTTCAGAAGGCTTTGTATGGGCTTAAGCAGGCGCCTCGGGCTTGGTTTGCTTGCCTGAGTTCCAAGCTGCAAGCTTTTGGTTTTAAGCCGTCACGAGCCGACACCTCTCTATTTATCTTCGACTCCGGTGATACAGTTCTCTATGTTCTGGTTTATGTCGACGACATCATTGTCACTGGCTCTTCTTCGGCTGCTATTCAGGATTTGCTTCATGACTTGCATGCCTCCTTTGCTCTCAAGGATCTCGGTGCTTTGCATTTTTTCCTTGGTATTGAGGTACAGCGCACTTCGGATGGTCTTGCTCTTTCTTAGACTAAGTATGTTCATGATCTGCTTCGTCGTGTTGGCATGACAGGATGCAAAGGTGCTTCTACTCCGATGTCCACACTGTCCCTCTCTATTGGTGATGCTCTTAGTCCTGATAATGCTACCAAGTACCGCAGTACCGTCGGTGCCCTTCAGTACTTGGTCCTTACACGCCCGGATATTGCTTACTCTGTTAACAAGGTGTGCCAGTTTCTTCATTCCCCTACCAACGTGCATTGGACGGCGGTGAAACGGATACTTCATTATCTTAATCTCACTGCATGTACTGGTATGGTCATACGGCAGTCCTCTTCCACCTTGGTGAGTGTCTTCTCAGATGCCGATTGGGCAGGATGTCCTGATGATAGGAAATCTACTGGTGGTTACGCAGTTTTCTTTGGATCCAACTTGATCTCTTGGAGTGCGCGCAAACATGCCACTGTCTCTCGATCGAGTACTGAAGCAGAATATAAAGCGTTGGCTAATGCTACAGCAGAGATCGTATGGGTACAGTCTCTTCTCGGTGAACTTGGGATTTTTCAGTCTCGTTCAGCTTGCTTGTGGTGTGATAATCTTGGTGCGACCTACTTGTCGGCGAATCCAGTTTTCCATGCCCGGATCAAGCATATCGAAGTTGACTTTCACTTCGTCCGAGATCGGGTGGCACGCAAGGTGCTGGATATACGATTTATCCCTTCCCAAGATCAAGTTGCAGATGGCTTTACGAAGCCACTGCCCGTACGTCTACAGGAGCTGTTCAAATACAATCTCAATCTTCGTGAGTTGTGATTGAGGGGGTGTGTCGATGTACGTACCTGTAGCCGTATATGTATATGATCTTGTATATGTGTGTACACCGATCGTATCGGTTTATAACCCTAATTATAACCATCTATATAATGAGAAGGGCGTGCACCGCATCGGTTGCACAAGCCAATACCCCAAACTTTACAGTGAGGAGCCACACCAATTCACTTGCTTCGCTTCTATACACCGCTTCTCTACATGGAAGACGCTTGGGATGTCTTAGAAGTTAGAAGACAATCAGACACGACATTGAGCAGGCTCATGTTCAGTCTTCTCTCAATTGTCGAGATCAATGATTTTGTCACCATTACTGGTTTCAGATAAAGATGACATGGTAATTTAGTTGGGAATGTTGTTCAGTCTAAAGATTTACTAGAGAATGTTCTATTTTAGTTAAATCATGACCACTTAATTAATGGAGTAGATGTCAATGGAGGGTATTGTGTTAGTGATTTATCTGTATTGATAATTTGAGCGTGTCGCAAGGACCCATGGCTAACTTTCACAACCAGCTCCTGTTGGAATTCGGTGAGTTTTGAGCTGTTGGCCCATTAGACAAATTCTAAAATTCTCTTTGGTCCACTTGTATATGGCAGCATATGGCTGTGCTAGTGGTGCTAAAGTTTAGTCCCATATTACTAGTTAAAGGGGAGTTGGACCACCTTATATAGTAGAGTGTTGCACCACTCACTAAGGTGTGAGAAGAAGAGTAGCCCTCATGCACTCCTCCTCCGACGCCGCCCGCCTCGCCTCGTCACGACGCGCGCGGGTTGCGGGTTGCGGGAATCTCGCCGAGCCGAGCTTTATTTTGCTTGTTGGGAAAACTGATTATGAGTCATTAACGGACAGTTTTTATGGACGTGGCTGTTACCGACTCGGACGTGGGCTGAGCCCACGATCCTCCTAACCTGCACTATATAAGCGTCTGGGCTAAACCTAATCGGCACCGAATCAATCCACACACGCGCCTATCCTCCAGAACCTTGTGCCGCCGCTTTCGTCTTCCTCATTCCGGCTTGCGGCGTGCACCGCAGATCGGGACAGTAGGCCTCCGGAACCCCACCTCTTGTGAACCTGTACGGGTGAGGGGCGATCAGGTTTTTTGGGAGCACTCAAGCGCAACTACCGGCAACCACGACGTCGTCCGGCGACGAGTTCCTGAACGGCGACTTCTTCCCGGACGTCAGCGACCTCTTCGACAACCTCAACATGGGCGACACTGCTACAACCGCTGTGGCTGCTATTCAGCCTACATCGTATGTGATCTCGATTTCTCTCTTTCAGATTATGCTAGAGTTCTTTGAGCGTTTGGTGTAGATGTGATAGGTTTATCTCCTATAGATGTAATCTGTTTATCTACTTTGCTGATCTGCATTAATTGATTTTAGTACCGTTTGTATGATCATGATTTAAAAGTTTATTATTCGGATTAAATCATATGGATTATTGCTTATATTGCCAACAGCTCCCTGGCCCCACATAGGTGCTAAAGCAAGAACATTCGAATAGGCACCGTTTTTGACACTTGAAATGCCTTTTGGTATGAATGCAACGGTCAGCCCTTCTCGATGTGATTGAACTTATATGGGCCTAAATAGTTAGGATAACTAGATTATTGTACATACATGTTCAGAACATAGCAACTGGAAACCAGGCCCCTGGTCCCTTGCCTCTTTGTGAAAGTAGTTGCCATAGCACAAATAGACATGGATCATGCTTGTTGTTGTAAGGCTCGCCGACAAACTAAAAATGTATGACAGTTTGAGGAAAATAAGGAAATGCGTGAGGCATTCATCACAGATCCATGTCGTGTAGTATACTAAGGATACAGCCAACCACCATATATATATGCAAGCAGTTCAGGTCTCCTGGCATCACCTTGTATTTGTACCATCTACTAGTTAGCAATCTCTGTGGAGAGAATTGTATTAGTTATGAGATACTGGAGGAAACCACTGGCCTCACAAAGTGCTTGGGCTGCCTCCTGTTCAAAGTACCCAAGGCTATGGTTAATTCATGTTAATACCTGAGTTGATCGTAGCGATAGTCGGAGCTGTACCGATGGCAGTGATGGTTCCAACGCTGTAAAAAGAAGGAAATTAATCCCAGCGTCCTGACGTAAGAGTCCATGGTTCCAACGCTGGCCTCCAATCTGAAGCGTTTATTTCTCTAACCGTTTCGATCAGATTTTCCTACCGTAGTTCAAACTCTAGCTAAGCGCCTGGTGCAGCATCTTGCATCGACGTCTTTAACAAAGCGTCCGTCGGCCGGGATCCTACAATACAACTGCCGACTCGCTGGGATTAGCGCCCCGGAGTGTACATGTCCTTAGTTACCTATTCATGTCCATGTTCATTATCAATTGTGTTCGCTACTTTACTGTCCTAGGTGAATACATGTACTATATCTCTCTGAAATTCTGCCATATAAACAGATGAGACTGTCGGAGTTAGTTAATCAAAAATGTTTACTCAGGTTTAGAGTGAATCTACATACTAAAACAAGTCTAGATTCATTTTCTTCACAAACCTAAAACATCTTATATTTTGAAACTGAGGAAGTAGGAAACAAAGATGTACATTGCAGAATTGGTGTGTGCCGTTGTCCAGACTCAAGAGGTAAAATGGATGGACCTTTGTTTCCTTATCCTGCCTGGTCTGCACCCTAAGAATGGCGAAGCGAAAACATAATTCACCAAGAGTCTGGACTTACTAATACACGCGCTGTGGAGAGTGGAGACGGCAGATTAGATTATTCTGAGTAACTAATCCTAGTTGAGATGTAAACGAAATCCTAATCCGACTCTGCTGGCTGAACCAATTAAGTGATCCGGCCAATGGCCCAAACACAAGACGTAGTGACGTACTACAAACCAAATTAATCCCAGATTCACAATACGACTCCGCTGAACCAAGTGATCCTACTTGAGCTTTGAGTTTGCTGAACCGGCGAGATTTCCATCAGCAAGGGCGTACTCGAAACATGCCCAATCGGGCGAGATTTCCGTCGTTCCCGCCGCCGGCGATCACCCTGCCGCCTCCGCTCCCAGCCCATGACGACCCATGGCCGCGCTTCGCGGCTCTGCAGCCCGTGAGTCCCCTCGTCGAGCCCGCCAGCGCCAGGCCTCACCATCAAGAGATGGACGCGTACCACCCGTCCACGGAGCCCGCGGCGCCGGACTACACCTCGATGATCCCGGTGCCCACGAAGCTGGAGGAGACGGTGACGCCGCCGCCCATTCTTGCCGTCGTCATCAACTGGCTTGTCTCCCTGGCGCCGACCTTGGGCTTCGAGCCGCTGCTGCCTCGCTAGCAAGATAAATGACATCAATCAATTCGACACTATTTTGGAGAAAAGGGAGTTGATCTGTACGCTGGCTAGCTATGTACGGTTGCGTAAGTAGTTCAGTTAAAGTTATTTTTTACTCTAGTTTTCAGATTAGATGTGCATCATTCCTGTATATACTTCTTCTATCCCAAGTTAGATGTCGGAGTTTTGGCTAGATTCACATATGTCTATCTAAATATGTTCTAGTGTCTAAGTATATATTAATTTAGACAAATCTTCAACATCCTTTTTGTTTATTTGATCCACACTATTTCTGTTAAGAGTCGGCACACCTTTACAAATTGACATGGGAGCAAAGTTTTAAATAGCGGGGCTATAGCCGCTATAGCCTTTTTCGTATGGTGTGGCTAAGTGCAGTGCAATAGCCGGCTAAAAGGTGCGAAACCTCTTAAATAACCGGCTAAGCTATAGCCGGGCTATAGCTGTTTCCGGAGGCCGCATCTATAGCCTATAGCCGGCTATTTAAAACATTGCATGGGAGTAACTTCCCTCGGCGGCTACTCATAAACCTCACGTCCTCGTTAGTCCAAATATCGGTTGTTTCACCTCATCAAGTGAAAAAACATGACATTGCGCTAATTTGGCGTGAATGTGATCGTTATGTTAATCTCCATTGAATGAAAAATCTATGGAGACCACAAAATTGGTGTGTTTTGAGCATGCATGTCTTGCTAAATTGTTGATACATGCATGCATGTTGGCTTGCACTCAGTAAACACAAACGACCTTCTATATATTAGTTCTGCTCTTGTGCAATGGTTTCTTGATTGTACCATCTGATGAAATGTTTGCAAAACAGAAAAGTAAAGAAAAATACCCTCAAGGACGGATCGAGGTCTAAGATATGAGATATGAGATATTGGGGGTAACCAATAGGTTAATTATTATTATTACATCGTACAAAAGAAGACATGTCTTCATTCCGGAACCTATGGGCAAAGCATGATATAAGGATAGTCTAGAAGACAGAAACCTCCGGCATGGAGACCCCGAGTTTTCTAAAGGAGCAACGAGCACCAGAAACATAGCAGGGTTTTTTTTATGGTACCTTTTACTTCCCATTGGAGGTGAGAAGTATGATTTAAAATCTAGCCGCTGATTTAGAGGGGTATCATAGACTTTTTAATAGAAAATCAATTATGGTAACAATAAATTAGCTAATTATCCTATCAATTATGCTTAAATCCCGTTAACTAATTCTCAGATTACGATTACAGAATCTTCAGGTGTCTTGAATCTTGATATGACTCATGCTAACTATTGTGCTACAGAACTTTAGCCATAAGAGCATCTCCACTCGTGTCTCCGGAACGCCGAACCCAGGATGAATTTTAGGTTAATTGGTCTGATCGTGTTTCCAGGATCCTGTTTTCGTCCGGATTTGGGCCAACTTTGGTCCGGACTTTTCAGGCCACTTCCAGCATCCCGGGAACGCCCTGAAAACGCCGGACGAAGCGAATTCGGAGGAAAAAAACAGCCGGCGAGTGGACCCTCCTAGTCAGCGACTGAAGCCGAGTCGTCGTTATCCTCCGGCGTCGAACCCCGCGATGGACCGCCGGGCAATAACTGCCCATACGTCGGCCCACACGTCGCCGTAATGGCGCGCCACCGCTTCTTTTCTCCCGCAACGGACTGCTGGTCACTAATTTCCCGTTGTTTCCCCTTTTCCCTCCCGCGCAACTACACCCCTCTAGCCCTCGCCACCCACTTCGGCCTATATAATCCGGCGACCTCGCGGACGCTCGCGGCGGTGCTGGAACACATCCACGCCGGCAACAACCCGCGCCTCGGCTTCCCGCGCACGCCGGCGCTGGCGTCTAGGGCGAGGTGGCACCCTCCGGCCAACTGGCTGCCAAGGAAAATGGCCAGCCTGAGCTCCTCCTCATCCGCCTCGGCTTCCCGCTTGTCGGGGTCCACGCTGGCGACATCGCCGCTAGCCCTGTCAAGCGCGAGGTGGACACACCGGTCCTCTCTCCACCGAGGACACGCTCGCGGGGCATCGTCATCAACGAGCCCTGCACACCGGCGCAATCGCTGCCCACTGGCCGTCTTCACCTTCGCACGCTGAAGCCGGAGCCGGCCGACTGGGCGGTGCCGGTCGATGAGGACGCCTTCGCCATGAAAATGGCGATGGAGCAGTCCTGAGAAGGACATCCTTGCCTAGTCCAGGGCGTACTGGGAGGAGTCCGAGAGGCTCTGCGTTCAGCAGATGCAGGAGGAGGCCGAGAGGCAGGCGAGCGGTCGCCGCCAGTTCGCCTACTAGGGCGCTGCTCATCGTCCTCAACAACGATGACGAAGCAGGGCCGTCGTCCCAGCCATGGAGGTATGGTGACCCAAGCTAGGGCAGCTCCCGCCCACCGCAGTCATCGGGTGACAACGACGGCACGGCCTACCCTGACTACACCTGCTTCTACAACAACTTCGACATGTAGAAGCGGCATCGGCGTCGGCGGCGACATCAGCCTTTTTTAGTTTTTTTTAGTTATTTTTTAGCCTAAATGCAGTTTAAGTTCGGGTGTTCACCGAAATCTATGTAATATATATGTATCCATCTTAATTAATGAAAACCGCCTATATTCGCTCAAAGTTTGTCGGAATTTGCTGAAACGCGGGAACTCGGCCTAGGAACACATCTTAGAAACTCGGCGTTTCTAGATTAAAATCTAATTTTGTCTGACCCAAAATATATCCGAATTTAAACGGCTAACGAGTGAGGATTCTCTAAGAGGAGCGCTATATCGCCGGCGCGCATGATGGCGGAAGACGCGACACTGAAACCAGTCAGGCTGTTTTATCAATCAAGCGCAGTATCAAGTCACAATCTGTTGCTCTTCGGATCCGCAACATGATTTGAAAATTGAAGAGATAAAACAGAAAAAAAATATGGAAGGAGGAAATATATGGACGATCTCCATCTTTTACGGGATTTGTTGCGGTCATTTGCCACGTGGCTGTTTCAGCGCCGCGGGGGGCTAAAACCCTCTAGTCTCGGGCTGTAACACCACCCGGGACTAAAAGGTTTCCTGCCGCGGCAGAGAAACACACATTTCTCTGCCGCGGCAGAGATTGTGTATTTCCTTTTTTTTACCATTTCGTTCCTTTTTCGTTTTGTGCTTTACTATAATTCAAACATATATTTCAGTATACGCTACTACATACACACTACACGTCGATGCATTTATATAATTAATTGATCCCTTGCAAGCATATATATAATCAATCATATCAAAAGGAAGAAATGTTTTGAAATTACATGGTCATTGATGAATATATATATCATATCAGCTACATGAAGATGACTAAGGCAAATCGAGTTCCACGTCATCCGCATAATGCTCTCCATGTACATTAAGGACTTCCTTCATCATAAATCCCGCCAGCTCCTCTTGAATTGCTCTTATGCGCTGGTCTGGCTCTAGTTTCTCCCGCAAATCATAAATATAATGTGAGTCAACTTTCCGCTCACTGGTCAACTCGCGGATGTACTCGCAGACGTAGTATCCACATAAATGAGTTCCCGGTGGCTGCTGTAAACTCTTCACTATTTTATAAGTTAACTCCTCTTTTAATGGACCTGGTATTTTCTGTCTGAACCGTGTCCAACAACTGCTCGGCAAAGAAAATAAACAAAGGAGTTATTAGTTACTTGATATCAGGAAATGAATGAAAGAGGACGATATAATGTGATAATGATTAAAATTACTTATGGAGCATTGCTTTCATGTCGCTCCACTGCTCTTGGTCCCAACTTAATGAGTCGTGGACTTCAACTAGGAAGTTGTCAACTTGAATGTTTAGCAAGATCCAGTGAAATCTGCGGACATTTACATAAGCATACATGCATAGCTCATCCAGTAAGCAAAAATAAAATGTGTACAAGATATAAACACTCACTTGAAGTTGTAAGAAAATAGTATTTCCTTAAACAAAATTATGCTCGGTTAAGAACCTGCACAGGTCTTCCTCCACGTCTTTGGGGTGATTCTTTAACGTATATTCATTAATGATATATGGGTCAATAAACCCAACATCGTATCTTCTAGCTCTTTTGCATTCAAGCATCTTCATTCTGTGGAATATAATATCATCATATAAAAGGATATATAGTTAGGATAATATATTAAATGCAATGAACGAGCTGAGCTACAAACTTAATTATAGAAATAAATAACTACAGACAGTAGCAACCAATGATAGATTTGTCGAGGGCGCGCTGATTGTATAACTGAAACAGTTCGGTCATTTGAACCTGTATCGAGTATGGTTTGAAGTGATGCTCCTTTCTAACGTCCACCAGAAACCAATCTTTCTGATGTTTTTTCTGCTTGCGACATGTACCATTTATGCAGATTTCGTATATGTGTGGATAGACGCGCGAGCTCCTCATTACTGACTAGAGGCCCCCCTTGGACATACTGCCGTACTATCTGACCCACTGGCGTATCTTCATAGCCTAAATATTGGCCAAGAGACATATTTGCTTCGTTAGCAAGTGCTTTGGCCTGCGATACAGTGATTCGCATAAGTACAGCATTATTACGGGCTCTAGGGTCCATTATTTGCACGTCCATATCCATTTCAGCTCTGAAAGCCTTGTCGAGGTCTGAAATGACTTTGAGCGGGGCGACCGATTGATTCTTCTGTGCTCCGAGCTGGGCAACTTGCTTCTCGCTTTTTGCACTTGTGATTTTTTTCTTCTGTGCTTCCTTAATAATCTCCCGGTCATAGTCTGATTCCAGATTCATCGATATCTGGGATGGTTGCTCAAGAAAGGACTTAGCCCACTTTTTGGTTTTTTCATTATATACCGGCTTTGGCTCAGGCTTTTTGGGTGCAAAATGCGCCTTACCTTAGGCAGCCACATCCGCGTTAGTTTCCTCATCGGTCTTGTCATAAGGTCTCTTTGGAAGAGCCGGCGGGATATCGACTATCTTCGGCGTTTGACCTTTCTTTGATGTGGGGCGCTGGGGACCGTCGAACTTCCGTTTCTTCGACGAGGTAGTAGTATTGCACGGAGGCGGAGGCGGAGATCGAGTTGATGTACTCCTGCTGCGGCGATCGTCAGCGGGGCGGGGTGGACTTGGAGGTTGGCGATGATCGGGTTGGGGTGGACTTGGAGGTTGGCGATAATCGGGTTGGGGTGGACTTGGAGGTTGGCGATAATCGGGTTGGGGTGGACTTGGAGGTTGACGATATTCAATGCCGGGTGGACTTGGATTCCTTGGAGTCGGTGGCCTTGGCGCCGAGCCTGGAAACTTGATGTACTTCTTATTCCATAGAATGATGTTGCGCTTGACATCTCCTAGTTTTGTAAGGCCTTCAGGCGTAGCGATTTCAATCTCTAGGTACGCAAAATCCTCCACTATGTCATCCACCGTGACACGAGCATAGCCTGGTGGAATCGGAAGTGAATGGTGGAGTGCTCCAGGTAGACAAGGTAAAGCAGTGCCGATCGCCACCTTGAAGGACAGGTTGTTCATTGGATGATGTAGCTCACATTGTGCCATCTCTCTGACATCATCCACGGGGTAGTGAGGAGCCGGTGCATCATCCAGCAGTGCTTGATCATCAGCACGGACCTCCGTGGAAGCCACACTGCTTCTCCGTTGGCTAAGATCCAATGCAGGATCATCAGACCACGCGTGAGTTGACGACGGTGGACTTTGGCTAATTTCATGCATGAGGTTCTTCAGATCAGCTAGGTCCTGCTCTACCCTGGAGATCCGGTCTGCCTCCTGGTCCTTCTTTCTCTGACGGCTTCTATAACTGGCATCGTACTGAGGAAACCCTTTCTTCCACGAGACACCGGCGCCTTTGCCTCGTGTTCGTCCTCTCTTTTCAGGATTCCCTAGGGCGCGTGTCAGCTCGTCGTTCTCTCTCTCGGGACGGAACAATCCCAATTGATCATCGTTCATTGCTTGAATAAGGTCTTGGGAGGGTTTTAGAATTTTATCATGAAATAATGTCTTCCCTGTTTCTGGGTCCAAGGATCCCCCGTGCCCGTACCACCAGTGCTTTGACCTCTCGGGCCATCCATCTGTACCAGGAGTGACGCCTCTAGCCCTCATGTTCTTCTCCATAGTTTCCCACTTAGGGATGGCACTCTTGTAGCCACCTGTCCCCATTTTATGATGGTATTTCTTATTGGCAGCATTTAACGTGTTCTTTGCCGACTTTGCCTTTGCTTTATCAGATTGCTTGTACTGTACAAAATCGGGCCACTGTTCTCTCAACTTATCGTTTACTCCTGTGAAGTCTGGAGTTTTCTTTTTCGCGTATAAACTTTTCTTGTGGTTCCGGTACAGTTCAGCCATCTTGCTCAGTGCCCACTCCTTGACTTTCGCTCTATTTTCAAGCCCACCCGGCCTTGGGGTAATACCATCTACCTCAAATTCCTCATACTCTGGAGGTAGTATGAAATGCGCTATGAGCTTCTGCTAAAGGTCATCTTTGGCATCATTGGTGACATAGCTGTTGGATTCTTCACCGGGTTTCTTTGACTTATTCCATTCTTGGATGGTGATCGGCAGGTTGTCCCTAACAAGCACCCCGCATTGATTTATAAACATCCTCCGGTGCTTCTCTGGAGCAATCGGTTCACCATCATCATCTATTTCTTCGATGGTGAACCTCTGATTACCATCCAACTTTTTGTTCGGCCCTCGTTTCGTTCAAGCTGTCGATTGCTTCGATCCGGTGGGCTAAAAGAAGAAGAGAGAGTGATTAATATATATCTAGATCAGTTAATGAATAGAGGTAACACGAGACTTTATATATATATATATATATATGTACCTCGCCGGATCCTGTCGAGGGGCCATCATTATTGTTGTTATTTGTTTGCCCTTCGTCCATCTGGTCTTCCCCTTGGTACATTAGGTTTTCCTCTAGTCCATCACCGGATGGATTCAGATATGAGGATATCTCTTCCTCGAGCAAAATATCTTCGGCGCCGGTAGTAATATTAAGAGGAATTTCACCTCTTATCATGCCCTGAAGAAAACCTTCACCGATGCGACCAGGATCTTCGGATGGATCCATGACTTAATTATCTATAACAAAAAGAGAGTTAAACAGGTTCGAAAAACAATAATCCTAATAACTAAAACAATATAATCCTAATTATAATAATCCTAATATTATTTGTGCTAAAACAATAATCATAATAACTAAAACAAAAAAATATCCCTAATCCTAATCCTAATTCTAATCTTAATAAATAAAACAAAAAAATCACTAAAACAATAATACTAATCCTAATTCTAATATTTTAATTAAAACAATAATCCTAATACTAAAACAAAAAACCCTAATATAAAAAAACTATAGAAAAAACTATAACATTTCCTAATATTAATTGTGGTAAAACCTAATATTATTTGTGGTAAAACAATAATCCTAATATTACTTGTGGTAAAACAATATAATCATAGCTAATAACTAAAACAAAAAAATAACCCTAGCTAATTATAATTAAAAAAATAACCCTAGCTAAATATAATTAAAAAATAACCCTAGCTAATTATAATTAAAATAACCCTAGCTAACAATATAATCCTAATCCTAGCTAATTATAATTAAAACAATAATTAAAAAAAAACAGATTTGTATTTAAAAAATACAAAGAGAAAAGGAAAAACAGAAAAAGAAATTTTTTTGGAAAAGAAAAACAGTAGGCAGACCCCAACCAGGCCGACCCATCTCTCCCTTCTTCCTTTCCTGTCGCTCGCATGTGCAGCCAGCAGCCCAACACGACCCAGCAGCCTCAGCCCAATACCTCACCGGTCGTCCTTCCTCCTGTCGTATTCCTCCTCTGGCCAAGCTGCTCGGTGGCGACGCCCTCGCCGGCCGTCCGTCACCGATCCGCGCTGTCGCCACCCTGGAGAGCACGCCTCTCCCTCTTCCTCTCCCCTATCCTCTCATTACCCCCAGGCTTGCTCCGGCCCTCTCTCGTTTCCTTTCCCTGGCCGAACCCTAACCGTCGCAGAGGCGTCGTCGTTGTCGATGTTCCCGGCCACCCCGAGCGACACTGAGATGCCCTGGAGAACCATCTCACCTGCGGAGCGGCGGCGGCACGAGGGAGAACGTACGCACGGCGAAGCGGCGACGGAATCGGACAGCACCTCCCCTGCTTTCATCTTCGTCTCTGTGTGCTTCGTCTTCGTCGAGAAATGCGAAGTGTTGGGGCAGCACCTCCCCTGGCGCCAGAATATAAAGGGACAGACCTTTAGTCCCGGGCTAAGCCACCGCCCACGACTAGTGGGTCTCTAGTCCCGGGCCGTGACTTAACCCGCGACTAAAGACCCCCCCTTTAGTCGCGGGTTAAGCCACGGCCTGGGACTAGTGTGTATTTTTCGGCCGTTCGTTTTCACGCGCAGGCACCCTTTAGTCCCGGGTACATCCACGACCGCGACTAATTGTTTTTTTTGTAAATTTTCTTTTTTTAATTCAAAACTAATATAAAAACTTTGGAAAATCATATCTTTTATTGTAATAATCCAAATAAAACAAATAATATGTCTATTATTATCAGAAAAATATAAAGAATCTTAATATAATATCCATTTATCTGTTTGCATCATTTATAAAATTATTTCATTTGTAAATTTTCTTTTTTTAATTCAAATCAAATATAAAAACTTTGGAAAATCATATCTTTTATTGTAATAATCCAAATAAAACAAATAATATGTCTATTATTATTAGAAAAATATAAAGAATCTTAATATAACATCCATTTATCTGTTTGCATCATTTATAAATTATTTCATTTGTAAATTTTCTTTTTTTTAATTCAAATCAAATATAAAAACTTTGGAAAATCATATATTTTATTGTAATAATCCAAATAACATAAATAATATGTCTATTATTATCAGAATAATATAAAGAATCTTAATATAATATCCATTTATCTTTTTGCATCATTTATAAATTATTTCGTTTGTAAATTTTCTTTTTTTAATTCAAATCAAATATAAAAACTTTGGAAAATCATATATTTTATTGTAATAATCCAAATAAAACAAATAATATGTCTATTATTATCAGAAAAATATAAAGAATCTTAATATAATATCCATTTAGTCCCGATTGTAGTCACAAACCGGGACTAAAGATATTTCCTGCCATTTCCCACCGCTTCCCGCCAAGTTTTCCCTTTCCTTTCCTTTCTACGAGAGCTTTTAGTCCCGAATGTAGTCACTAACTGGGAAAGGGAGCTCGCCAGGTACGAGGGTGATGGCCCGCCACCGGTGAACCACAACGAAGCCGGCCGTCGTCTGTGGTGGGCGAACCGTACTATCATCGGAGTGATGCGCTACATCACCGGGGGAGACCATCCTCGCATGCGGTGCCCACGAGTCCACCCGCCATAGAGCCACAAAAAGGCCCCACACCGGCCCGGCGGTAGGGGCATCGTCTTCTAGGAGACCCCTCCCCCACCCGCCGTGAATCCGAGGTTGGAATGGCCCCTGGTATATGCCATGGATGGGATGAGGATCCCCGGAGTGGCAGGTGACGATGACGATGATGATGACGATGACGAAGAAGACCCTGAAGCTGCGTACTATAGGACTAGGCATGATTATGACTAAAGGGGGCGGCTTTAGTCCTGAGTGTTAGCTAGTCCTGGTTTGTCCTGGTTTTTAATATTAATAAATGTCTTGAGTGTTACCTAATAAATAGAGGGAAATGCCTATATAAAGAGAGGGTTCATCTTTAGTCCCGGTTGGAGAAACCAACCGCGACTAAAGGGATTGCGGCAGACTGGGCCAGGCAACACTAATAATAGGGGTGAGTGTCGACATTATGTCGTGCGGCTTGTACCTTGTCCCGGATGGTGTCACCAACCGGGACTAAAGATGAACCTTTAGTCCCGGTTGGAGACACCAACCGGGACAAAACATGAGTCAGCACTAATAATAGAGGTGAGTGTCGACATTATGTCGTGAGTGTCGACATTATGCCGAGCTGCTTGTACTATTAATAGGCATCCTTGTGAGTCCAGTCCTCCAGCCAGTTTGAGGCATCTCCAAGATGGTTTTCGAGAGCAGGGACACCACTACGGCCAGTTTCAGGGAGATGCCGCCGGAGCCCAGTCCTCCGGCATCTCCGAGAAACTGGTCATAGAGGCACTCCCTAATATGTGAAATTAGTTAGCTCCCAGGCGTATTGATCTAGTTAGAGAAGTTACAAACTGCAAGATGGTTTTCGAGAGCAGGGACACCACTACGGCCAGTTTCAGGGAGATGCCGCCGGATCCTAGTCCTCCGGCATCTCCGAGAAACTGGTCATAGAGGCACTCCCTAATATGTGACCTCACGCGTTTGGAGATCATATCTTAATGGTAAGTATGAATCGGGACTAATTCCCTCCAGCCACAAAACGGGACTAACACACTCAAGATTGTTTGCAGACAACACTATAAAAATGGACACATGGAGCATCTTCACTCATAAAATGTTACAATTATTACATATCATTTCTTCGCGTGTGTTCCTTTCTGATCCCTTCATATCCATGGAGCATCTTCATTCATTAACATGATGCTTGGGTCATCCTTCACCGCGAAGGGCGGAATTTCATGAAACTTATCACAATCTTCTGACATGTCTGTCTTGTCCTCCACTCCCACGATGTTTCTTTTGCCTGAAAGAAATATGTGGCGCTTTGGCTCATCGTCTGATGTATTCTTTTTCTTATTTTTTTATTTTTCTAGGTTTGGTAGACATGTCCTTCACATAGAAAACCTGAGCCACATCATTGTCTAGGACGAATGGTTCGTCTAAGTACCCAAGATTGTTGAGATCCAACGATGTCATTCCGTATTTCTTGTCTACCTCAACCCCTCCTCCTGTCAGCTTGACCCATTTGCACCGAAACAAGGGGACCTTAAAAGTAGGTCCATAGTCAAGTTCCCATATCTCCTCTATGTAACCATAATATGTGGTCTTTGACCCATTGTTGTTTGTTGCATCAAAGCGGACACCACTGTTTTGGTTGGTTCTCTTTTTATCTTGGGCTATCGTGTAAAATGTATACCCATTTATCTCGTACCCTTGGAAAGTCGATATAGTCGAAGATGGTGACCTAGACAACAAGTATAGTTGATCTCCAAGAGTGTTGTTTTTTATGAGATGTTGCAACCAACCGCCAAAACTCTTCATGTGTTCATCTCTAATCCAAGATTCATGCTTTCCAGGGTTGTTGGAGCGTAAGATTTTATCGTGTTCCTCGATATATGGGGCTGCCAAGATAGAATTCTGTAGAACGGTGTAATGTGCTTCGGTGTAAGAATGTCCGTCTCTACATATTATTGATTTCCTTCCTAGAGTACCCTTTCCACTCAGTCTCCCCTCATACCGCGATTGAGGAAGACCAATCGGCCTAAGGTCAGGAACAAAGTCAACACAAAATTCAATGACCTCCTCTGTTCCATAGCCCTTGGAGATGCTTCCTTCTGGCCTAGCACGGTTACGAACATATTTCTTTAAGATTCCCATGAACCTCTCAAAGGGAAACACATTGTGTAGAAATACAGGACCGAGAATGGAAATCTCTTGAACTAGGTGAACCAGCAGGTGCGTCATAATATTGAAGAAGGATGGTGGGAACACCAACTCAAAACTGACAAGACATTGGACCACATCATTCTGTAACCGTGGTAGATCTTCAGGATTGATTATATTCTGAGAGATTGCATTGAGAAATGCACATAGATTCACAATGGGTACTCGAACATTATCTGGTAGAAGCCCCCTCAATGCAATCGGAAGCATTTGCGTCATAATCACGTGGCAGTCATGAGACTTTAGGTTTTGGAACTTTTTTCTGCCATATTTATTATTCCCTTTATATTCGACGAGAAGCCAGACGGGACCTTAATACTGCTTAGGCATTCAAAAAATATTTCCTTCTCTTTTTTGGTAAGAGCGTAGCTGGGAGGACCTTGAAACCATTCTGGATGCAGGCCATCTGGGTCTTTCATACGTTGATGGTCCTTTCGTGCTTCCGGTGTATCTTTTGTCTTCCCATACACGCCCAAGAAGCCTAGCAGGTTCACGCAAAGATTCTTCGTCACATGCATCACATCAATTGCAGAGCGGATCTCTAAGAATTTCCAATATGGTAGCTCCCAAAATATAGATTTCTTCTTCCACATGGGTGCGTGTCCTTCAGCGTCCTTCAGAACAGATTTTCCTCCAGGACCCTTTCCAAAGGTTACCAGTTGATCCAAATCTTTGACCATATCAAATATATCAGCACCAGTACGCTCCTTAGGCTTCGTCTGGTGACATGCCAGACCATTGAAATGCTTGCCTTTCTTTCTTAAGGGATGCTTGGCCAAAAGAAATCGACGATGCTCATTGTATACATTCTTCTTACAATGTTCCAAATATATACTTTCAGTCTCATCTAAACAGTGTGTGCATGCATTGTATCTCTTGTTTGACTGCTGAAAGGTTACTAAGAGCAGGCCAATCATTGATTGTTATGAAAAGCAATGCTCAGAGGTTAAATTCTTCCTGCTTGTGCTCATCCCACATGCGTATCCCGGGTTCATGCCACAACTGTAAAAGTTCTTTGACTAATGGCCTTAGGTACACATCAATGTCATTGTCGGGTTGCTTCGGACCTTGGATCAACACTGGCATCATAATGAACTTCCGCTTCATGAACAACCAAGGAGGAAGGTTATAGATGCATAGAGTCACGGGCCAGGTGCTGTGACTGGAGCTCTGCTCCCCAAAAGGATTCATGACATCTGTACTTAGACCAAACCTTAAACTCCTTGCGTCATCTGCAAAGTCCGGGTACTTTCTATCGATTTTTCTCCATTGCGACCCATCAGCGGGGTGTCTCAACATCCCGTCTGACTTACGTTCCTCTTTATGCCATCGCAAAAACTTGGCGTGCTCTTTGTTTCTGAATAAGCGTTTCAACCGTGGTATTATAGGAGCATACCACATCACCTTCGCAGGAACCCTCTTCCGGGGGGCTCGCCCTCAACGTCACCAGGGTCGTCTCGTTTAATCTTATACCGAAGTGAAGTGCATACCGGGCATGCATCCAAATTCTCATACTCCTCACCGCGGTAGAGGATGCAGTCATTAGGGCATGCATGTATCTTCTGAACCTCTAAACCTAGAGGGCAGACAACCTTTTTTGCTTCGTACGTACTGGCGGGCAATACATTATCTTTTGAAAGCATATTCTTCATCATTTTCAGCAACTTTTCAAATGAAGAGTCAGGTATAGCACACTCAGCCTTCCATCGCAGCAATTCCAGTGTGCTGCCCAGCTTTTTCAGACCATTTTCGCAATTTGGGTACAACAACTTTTTGTGATCCTCTAACATGTGATTGAACTTCTCCCTATCCTTTTCAGTTTCACAATCTCTTCGTGCATCTGTAGGGGTTCGTAGCATGGAAAACAAAAATTTTCTATCGCATACAAACAAACAAGCCAAGATCTATCTACTAGATTGTAGCAACGAGTCGATGGAATAACTCACCCTCGAAGATTCCAAAGTGTTTAACGAGAGCAGATTCTCGTGGGTGATGTAGTCGTACTCTTTCCGATCTCAAGATCGCGTAGACGATCCTTCCGGCGCCGCGTTCCCGCAGCGCTCCCGCAGTCGGTCACACGTTCGGTACTCGACGAAGACCTTCCTCTCCCTTGTTCCAGCAGGCAGCGGAGGTTGTAGCACTCTCCTCGTGATTCCGGCAGCACAACGGCGTGGTACCGGAGGTAGAGGGGAAATCCCGCAGGGCTTCGCCTTAAGCCGGTGCGAGTATGGTGGAGCTTTATGAGAGAGGCTATTAGTGGTCTAGTAATTAGACACACCAATTAGAGGGCTCTAAACCAATTAGAAGGCTCTAAACCGAATAGCTCTAAACCGGGGTCTAGATCTAGGGTTTAGTTTAGAGGATAGGAAACTTGTAGTGTTTAGAGAGGGGAGCCCTGCCCCTCCCTTTATAGGTGGGAGGGCCGGCGGCCAAGGGGAGGAGTTCCTCCCCAACTCGGCCTTGGGAGGTGCGCCGGCCAAGGGGAGGAACCCTCCTCCAACTCGGCCTCCACCTCTCCTCCTCTTTCTCCTCTTTCCGAAAACTGGCAGTTTGACCGAAAACTGGCAGTTTGACTTTTTCAATTAGGATTTGAATTAACCCTTTATTTCGGACAGCGAGAACACATAGTACATGATGCAATCATTCCAACATGCAATGACACATTCATGTACCCCTTCCCCCTCCGGAGTGCCGGACATTCCGGGACCTTCTAGAATGTTCCCGATGAAAACACCGGAACCATTCCCCAACTCCGAAACGGGACTTTCCTTATATGAATCTTATTCTCCGGACCATTCCGGATCACCTCGTGATATCCCGGATCCCATCCGAGACTCCGAACAACATTCGGTCTCTTTCTCATAATACCATAACTACTCAAACAACGTCGAATCCTTAAGTGTGTCTCCCTACGGTTCGTGAATTATGCAGACATGATCGAGACACTTCTCCGAACAATAACCAATAGAGGAATCTGGAAATTCATATGGCTCCCACATATTTCTACGATTACTTTGCGATCGAATGAACCACTTACATACGATACCAATTTCCCTTTGTCTCACGATATGTTACTTATCCGAGGTTATGATCTTCGGTATCTCTGCATACCTAGTTCAACCTCGTTACCGATAAGTACTCTTTTCTCGTTCCCGTGATATGTGATCCCTTGTGACCCAGTCACATGCTTGCAAGCTAATTGGATGACATTCCACCGAGAGGGCCCAGAGTATATCTATCCGTCATGTGGATGGACAAATCCCACTCTTGATCCATGTGTTTCAACCAATACTTTCCGAACACTCAATGCCACCTTTATAGCCACCCTGTTACGGTGTGGTGTTTGATGACATCAAAGCATCCATCCAGTAAAGGTGATATGCATGATCTCATGGTCGAAGGAATTAGGTTACTATGTATCAGAAAGCATATAGCAATTGAACTATTGAAATGACTTGATCTTTATGCTACGCTTGTCTATAGGAGTATGTCCACCATATCATTCTCCTAACGATATGATCTTGTTGTTGATAACATCTCAATGTTCATGATAAAGAAACCACATCATCAATCAACCAACAAGCTAGTGAAGTATAGAGGCTATACTAGGGACTTCAAATTAAGTTTACAAATCACACAAGTATTAATGGTTTCCTTGTTAATACTATTATAGCATGAATGCAAACATTTATCATAAACACAAAGATATATAATAATAACTATATTTATTATTGCCTCTAGGGCATATCTCCAACAGTCTCCCACTTGCACTAGAGTCATCTAATCTAGATTACATGGTAATATACCGAACACCCATGGCAGTTTGGTGTGGGTCATGTTTTGCCCTCGGGAGAGGTTTAGTCAACGGATCCGCCACATTCAGATCTGTGTGTACTTTGCAAATCCTTATATCCCCATCCTGGATATGTTCTCGAATAGCGTGAAAACGTAGCTTGATATGCTTCAGCTTCTTGTGTGACCTTGGTTCTTGCGCATTGGCTATGGCGCCCATGTTATCACAGTAGATAGACATTGGGTCCAGCGCACTAGGAACCACACCCAGCTCTGTAATGAACTCTTTCATCCATATCGCTTCTTGTGAAGCCTCCGAAGCAGCCATGTATTCCGATTCAGTTGAAGATCTCGCCACAACGCTTTGCTTTGCACTCCTCCAGCTAACTGCTGCACCATTCAAAATAAATACGTATCCAGATTGTGATTTAGAATCATCTGGATCGGTGTTCCAACTAGCATCGGTGTAACCATTAACAACGAGCTGTTCATCACCTCCATAAGAAAGAACCATATCCTTAGTTCTTCTCAAGTACTTAAGGATGTTTTTGACCGCTGTCCAATGATCCACTCCTGGATCACTTTGATATCTGCTAGTTAGACTAACAGCATATGCAATGTCGGGTCTAGTACATAGCATGGCATACATTAGAGATCCTATGGCTGAGGCATAGGGAGTCTTACTCATCCTTTCTCTATCTTCTGCCGATGTCGGACTTTGAGTTTTACTCAAGGTCGTATTGGGCAACATGGGCAAGAACCCTTTCTTGCTATCTTCCATTCCAAACCTCTTTAGAACTTTGTCCAAATATGTATTTTGTGACAATGATATTTGGCGTTTCGATCTATCTCTATAAATCTTTATGCCTAATATGTAAGCTGCTTCTCCAAGATCCTTCATTGAAAAACTATTATTCAAATATTCCTTGACACTATTAAGAAGGTCTACATCATTCCCAATCAACAATATGTCATCCACATACAGTATTAAGAATGCTACAGAGCTCCCACTCACTTTCTTGTAAATACAAGCTTCTCCATAAGTTTGTATAAAACCAAAACTTTTGATTACCTTATCAAAACGTTGATTCCAACTTCGGGATGCTTGCTTCAATCCATAGATGGACCGTTGAAGCTTGCATACCTTGTTAGCATCTTTAGGATCGACAAAACCTTTGGGTTGCATCATATACAACTCTTCATCAATGTCTCCATTGAGGAATGCTGTTTTGACATCCATCTGCCATATCTCATAATCATAATATGCAGCGATTGCTAACATAATCCTCACAGACTTTAGCTTCGCTACCGGTGAGAAAGTCTCATCGTAGTCAACTCCTTGAATTTGTCGAAACCCTTTTGCGACAAGTCGAGCTTTATAGACAGTAACATTACCATCAGCATCTGTTTTCTTCTTGAAAATCCATTTGTTCTCGACAGCCTTCCGGCCATCCGGTAAGTCCACCAAAGTCCATACTTGGTTTTCGTACATGGATCCAATCTCGGATTTCATGGCTTCTTGCCATTTATTGGAATCTGGGCTCATCATCGCTTCCTCATATGTCTCGGGGTCATCGGTGTTGTCCACCAACATGACATTCATAACGGAATCATACCAATCTGGAGTGGTACGAGTTCTCGTTGACCTCCGAGGCTCTGTAGCAACTTCAACCGAAGTTTCATGATCACCATCATTAGCTTCCTCTCTTATTGGTGCAGGCACCACAGGAACTTCTTCCGGTGCTGCGCTACTCGCAATTTCGAGAGAAGGTTCGACAACCTCGTCGAGTTCTACTATCCTTCCAGTCACTTCTTTCGAGAGAAATTCCTTCTCTAGAAAGGATCCATTCTTGGCAACGAAGATTTTGCCTTCGGATCTATGATAGAAGGTATACCCAATAGTTTCCTTTGGGTATCCTATGAAGACGCATTTTTTCCGCTTTGGGTTCAAGCTTGTCCGGCTGTAACTTCTTTACATAGGCTTCGCACCCCCAAACTTTAAGGAACGACAATTTAGGTTTCTTCCCAAACCATAATTCATACGGTGTCGTTTCAACGGATTTAGATGGTGCCCTATTTAAAGTGAATGCGGCTGTTTCTAATGCATAACCCCAAAATGATAGCGGTAAATCTGTAAGTGACATCATAGAACGAACCATATCTAAGAGAGTTCGATTACGACGTTCAGACACACCATTACGCTGTGGTGTTCCCGGCGGTGTCAATTGTGAAAGTATTCCGCACTTCTTTAAATGCTCGCCAAACTCGTAACTTAGATATTCACCTCCACGATCAGAACGTAGAAATTTAATCTTCTTGTTACGTTGATTCTCTACCTCACTTTGAAACTCCTTAAACTTCTCGAAAGTTTCGGACTTATGTTTCATGAAATAGATATACCCATATCTACTCAAATCATCCGTGAAGGTAAGAACATAACGATAACCACCGCGCGATGCTACACTCATTGGACCACACACATCGGTATGTATGATTTCCAATAAGTCCGTAGCTCGCTCCATCATACCAGAAAATGGAGTCTTAGTCATTTTACCCATCAGACATGCTTCGCATCTTTCAAGTGATTCAAAATCAAGTGATTCAAGAAGTCCATCGGAATGGAGTTTCTTCATACGTTTCACTCCAATGTGACCAAGACGACAGTGCCACATATAGGTCGAATTATCGCTTGATTTCAAACGTTTAGCTTCAATGTTATTAAGATGTGTATTTCTACTATCGAGATTCAATAAGAATAGACCATCTATCAAAGGTGCATGTGCGTAAAACATATTACTCATATAAATCGAACAACCATTATTCTCTGATTTAAACAAGTAACCGTCTCGCAATAAACAAGATCCCGATATAATGTTCATGCTCAACGCAGGCACCAAATAACAATTATTTAAGTATAAAACTAATCCCGATGGTAGATGAAGAGGTAGCGTGCCGACCGCGATCACATCAACCTTTGATCCGTTTCCCACACGCATCGACACCTCGTTCTTCGCTAGCTTCCGTTTATTCTGCAGCTCCTGTTTCGAGTTACAAATATGAGCAACCGAACCAGTATCAAATACCCAGGCACTACTACGAATACTAGTGAGATACACATCAATAACATGTATATCAAATATACCTTTCTTCTTGATGTTGCCGTTCTTCAAATCCGCCAAGTACTTTGGGCAATTCCGCTTCCAGTGACCTTCTCCCTTGCAGTAAAAGCACTCAGTTTCAGGCTTAGGTCCAGCCTTGGTCTTCTTCGTTGGCATGGTAACTTTCTTACCACCCTTCTTGAAGTGTCCCTTTTGCTTAGACTTGCCTTTCTTGAATTTGGTGGTCTTATTGACCATCAACACTTGGTGCTCTTTCTTGATCTCCACTTCTGCAGATTTTAACATAGCAAATAGTTCTGGCAACTCTTTGTTCATGTTCTGCATGTTGTAGTTCATCACAAAGTTCTTGTAACTTGGTGGTAGTGATTGGAGGATGCGGTAAACTCCCAAAGTATTAGGAATCACTATACCCAAGCTTTGAAGTTTATTCGCGTGCCCAGACATCTTAAGCACATGCTCACTGACGGAGCTACCCTCTTCCATCTTGCAGTTAAAGAACTTTTCAGAAGCTTCATAACTTTCAATTGCCGCATGAGTCTCAAAAATTAATTTGAGATCCTCGACAATATCATATGGATCTGACTCTTCAAACCTTTTCTGAAGCTCCGATTCTAAACCATACAAGATAGCACACTGAACTATGGAGTACTGATTCTTCCGAGCGAGGTAAACATTCTTTACTTCATCGGTAGCATCAGCTGCAGGTGGGTCACCTAGCGGTGCATCCAGCACATAGGTCAAATTACCAGCTGTGAGGACAATCCTCAAATTGCGGAACCAATCCGCGAAGTTGCTTCCATTGTTTTTCAACTTTTCTTTCTCTAGGAACGCATTAAAATTGATGGTAGGGGCTGCCATTGATCTACAACATATTTGCAATAGTTTAGACTAAGTTTATGACAAATTGAGTTCAAATTAATTAATGAAATTAAACTAGGTGAACTCCCACTCAAAACAACATCCCTCACATTGTTTTAGTGATCATACGAACCAAATCTACTATATCAACACCGATCATCACGAGAGCCGATATAGTTTTAATGGCGAACAATCATCATGTTCATCATATCTACTATATGATTCATGCTTTGCCTTTCGGCGATCCGTGTTCCTGAGGCCATGTCTGTACATGCTAGGCTCGTCAAGATCAAACCTTAGCTACCGCATAAGCAAATCTGGCTTGCTTACGTTGTATTCACCCGCGGAATCAAAGACACCCGATCATCACGTGGTGCTTCGAAGCAACAAGCTTTGGCAACGGTGCATACTAAGGGTGAACACTTTAGAACTTGAAATTTATGTGCATGAGGGATCATCTTATAATGCTACCGTCGTCTACTAAGCAATACAAGATGCATAAAGGATTAACATCACATGCAATTCATAATATGTGATATGATATGGCCTTTCTTCTTTGTGCTTCCGATCTCCATCTTCAAGCACGAATATGATCTCCATCATCACCGGCATAGCATCAAGGTCAATGACGCTTCTTCATGGTTGTCGTCCACCAGCTTCAACTATTACAACTATTTTGAATAGACACGCAGGTCTTAACAGAAATTAAAGACAACCATATGGCTCCTGCCGGTTGCCAACTTACAATAAGGAACATTGCATACATCAAATATAATCACAATCATGGCCATATCACATCACTGCACACCCCTGCAAAACAAAGTTAGACGCTTCTACTTTCTTTGCATATTTTACGTGGTTTGGGGCTTTCCATAAGTGTCGTTCTAACCTACGAACAAGAACCACAACATTGATACTAGCATTGTTGATTACCCGTTGTAAATTGGATCTTTACTATGCTAGGAGAAACAGGCACCCGCAAAGCCACTTATGCAATACAAGTTGCATGTTAAGCGTGGAGCAAGTCTCATGAACGATGTCATGTAAGGTTAGCCCGGGCCGCTTCATCCCAACATACCGCAAGATGCAAAGTACACGCAAAGCAATCTACAATAAAAGCATCAACGCCCACAATGACCATTGTGTTCTACTCGTGCAACAGATCTACATATAGACACGGCTCTGATACCACTGTAGGGGTTCGTAGCATGGAAAACAAAAATTTTCTATCGCATACAAACAAACAAGCCAAGATCTATCTACTAGATTGTAGCAACGAGTCGATGGAATAACTCACCCTCGAAGATTCCAAAGTGTTTAACGAGAGCAGATTCTCGTGGGTGATGTAGTCGTACTCTTTCCGATCTCAAGATCGCGTAGACGATCCTTCCGGCGCCGCGTTCCCGCAGCGCTCCCGCAGTCGGTCACACGTTCGGTACTCGACGAAGACCTTCCTCTCCCTTGTTCCAGCAGGCAGCGGAGGTTGTAGCACTCTCCTCGTGATTCCGGCAGCACAACGGCGTGGTACCGGAGGTAGAGGGGAAATCCCGCAGGGCTTCGCCTTAAGCCGGTGCGAGTATGGTGGAGCTTTATGAGAGAGGCTATTAGTGGTCTAGTAATTAGACACACCAATTAGAGGGCTCTAAACCAATTAGAAGGCTCTAAACCGAATAGCTCTAAACCGGGGTCTAGATCTAGGGTTTAGTTTAGAGGATAGGAAACTTGTAGTGTTTAGAGAGGGGAGCCCTGCCCCTCCCTTTATAGGTGGGAGGGCCGGCGGCCAAGGGGAGGAGTTCCTCCCCAACTCGGCCTTGGGAGGTGCGCCGGCCAAGGGGAGGAACCCTCCTCCAACTCGGCCTCCACCTCTCCTCCTCTTTCTCCTCTTTCCGAAAACTAGCAGTTTGACCGAAAACTGGCAGTTTGACTTTTTCAATTAGGATTTGAATTAACCCTTTATTTCGGACAGCGAGAACACATAGTACATGATGCAATCATTCCAACATGCAATGACACATTCATGTACCCCTTCCCCCTCCGGAGTGCCGGACATTCCGGGACCTTCTAGAATGTTCCCGATGAAAACACCGGAACCATTCCCCAACTCCGAAACGGGACTTTCCTTATATGAATCTTATTCTCCGGACCATTCCGGATCACCTCGTGATATCCCGGATCCCATCCGAGACTCCGAACAACATTCGGTCTCTTTCTCATAATACCATAACTACTCAAACAACGTCGAATCCTTAAGTGTGTCTCCCTACGGTTCGTGAATTATGCAGACATGATCGAGACACTTCTCCGAACAATAACCAATAGAGGAATCTGGAAATTCATATGGCTCCCACATATTTCTACGATTACTTTGCGATCGAATGAACCACTTACATACGATACCAATTTCCCTTTGTCTCACGATATGTTACTTATCCGAGGTTATGATCTTCGGTATCTCTGCATACCTAGTTCAACCTCGTTACCGATAAGTACTCTTTTCTCGTTCCCGTGATATGTGATCCCTTGTGACCCAGTCACATGCTTGCAAGCTAATTGGATGACATTCCACCGAGAGGGCCCAGAGTATATCTATCCGTCATGTGGATGGACAAATCCCACTCTTGATCCATGTGTTTCAACCAATACTTTCCGAACACTCAATGCCACCTTTATAGCCACCCTGTTACGGTGTGGTGTTTGATGACATCAAAGCATCCATCCAGTAAAGGTGATATGCATGATCTCATGGTCGAAGGAATTAGGTTACTATGTATCAGAAAGCATATAGCAATTGAACTATTGAAATGACTTGATCTTTATGCTACGCTTGTCTATAGGAGTATGTCCACCATATCATTCTCCTAACGATATGATCTTGTTGTTGATAACATCTCAATGTTCATGATAAAGAAACCACATCATCAATCAACCAACAAGCTAGTGAAGTATAGAGGCTATACTAGGGACTTCAAATTAAGTTTACAAATCACACAAGTATTAATGGTTTCCTTGTTAATACTATTATAGCATGAATGCAAACATTTATCATAAACACAAAGATATATAATAATAACTATATTTATTATTGCCTCTAGGGCATATCTCCAACAGCATCGGCAATGGTCCGACTAAGATCATCAACGGGTTCATCATGTGTCTCTTCTTCATCCTCCCCTTCAGCATCCCCCATGGAAGTATCTCCGTACTCAGGGAAACCATGATAGTTGTCATCCTCCTCCTCTTCTTCATTGTCTTCCATTATAACCCCTCTCTCTCCGTGCTTGGTCCAACAATTATAACTGGGCATGAAGCCGGACTTCAACAGGTGGCTGTGAAGGGTTTTTGAGTCAGAGTAATCCTTCTGATTCCTACATCCATTACATGGACAGAATACAAAACCATTGGGCTTGTTTGCATCAGCAATACAGATGAATTCATGCACGCCATTAATGAACTCGCCAGAGCGTCGGTCAGTACCGTACATCCATTCTCGGAACATCTGCATTATAGTAAAAGTATATCAAAAACCATTACACATCATGATAAAATTATTACAAGTTATATTGAGAGCTTCTAGAGCATTAATTTTGAATTTTGAAAAATTTACATGCACCAATTTGTGAATTGCAGAAAACAATCAACATGATAAATGTGGAGTTTTTTATTATTGTTCTATCAGTGAAAACCTCATTCCATTCTAAGCTCTGAAACTCTAAAATTACACATTTAAATTTTCAGTAATTATGTGCCTAATCAAAATTTGTTACACATATATATCAAAATCCTTCTAGCTACTTCTAGAGCATGCATGCATTTGATCCATATCTCTATACTTCTAGAACATTATAGAGCTAAAGTAGCAATAAGAGATAAAAGAATGAAGTTCTAACCTTTCAAAGCTTTGGATTTAGGTGTTTCAAACTAAATCTTGACAAATCTTGAGAAAAAAAATGGCATGAACTCTCTTGCTTCTTTGAGAAAAATGGCCACCATATGCATTAGGGCAGCAGGACAGGAGGCAGATTATATAGTCATGGACAACTAGTCCCGGGCCATGATACGACCCGGAACTAATAGTCCACGAAAGGACCAGCTGGCCTGCTCTAGGTTATTAGTCCCGGCCCGTATTACAGACCGAGACTAGTCACTACGGCCGTTTCTAGCCGTTAGAGGCCTCACGGTCCGGGACTAGTGCTCCCACTAGTCGCGGGCTGTGCCAGGCCGGGACTACTGGGCTTGTTCTGATCGAACCGATGATGGTTTTTCCAGTAGTGGTAACACCAATACCAATACTTGGCCAACAGTAACTACATTGGCCTTTCTGGGTGTCTTCATCAACTGGCTTGTCTCCTTGGCGTCGAGCTTCGGCTTCGAGCCGCTGCTTTCCCGCTACCAAGATAAATGACATCAGTCAATTCAACACCATTTTGGAAAAAAGGGGAGATTGATCTTTACGTCGGCTTATGGTTGCATAGCTAGTTCGGTGCAAACTTGTTTTTACTGTATGTATAAATTAGATGTGTGTCATTGTTGTATATATAATTAGATCCACGCTATTTATGTTAAGAGTCGTCACACCTTCACCATAAGTTGACAAGGGAGTAATCTATCTCAGCGAATGCTCATAAACCTCACGCCCTCATTATCCCAAATACCGATTGTTTCACCTCATCAAGTGAAAAAACGTTAATAGTGCTATAATTCTTGTTTGGGTAGCTAATTACTGATTTAACTTTTTTATGAATATTCACCGATGATGAGTTCAATGCATGCGAGAACTATTAGTGTTCATGAGTCAAAGTTGGATGAGTATCGGCGTGAATGGACGGATATCTTGCGCTAGCTTCTAACAACTTTTAATTGTTTTCCCAATATCTTAGTGAAAGTATTTTCATACTTTAACGGATGTATGTTGGCAAAGTATCGAGTAGCGATACAACTTCCATCTGAGTTAGGACTCAATGTTATCTTACCCTATGGAGAAGCACACAGTTCAGTTGTAGCATTCGAAATAGCGGTGGTGGAAGCAATAACTAGGGGGTTCAAATCCAAGGAGTTGGCAGGAAGAGTTTTCATGGCTATTTCTTTTGGCGACTTTGGAGAACGAGTTGATATGGATCACCTTGCATTTGTAAAGGCTGAACCTATAGTAGCAGCACGGTACCTAGACCGATGTGCAGCCGTTATCGCTTCATTCTTTGATCTCCATGGAAACATGGTGAATGAAATTGATACAATTGTTGGAGAAGTACACGGATCACGATCGTGTAGTGGAGAGACGGAGGATGATGGACATGGAAGCCAAGGGTTCCAAATCCCAAATCCCAATTTCCAATGTACACTTACCTAGATGGTGAAGTAGATCTTGAAAGCCTAAACCCTATTAGCAAACCTACCAAACCAATATCCCTTATGTTCCCAGTGCCGGGTACCATGTTGATGAAAACAATTGGTAAATCCCAGACACACCTATAGGGCCATCAGGTTGGGGGAAGCGATGATTAATCTACACCAAGGGGAGTTTATGAGGATGGATAGATGTCAACTGAGTTTTATTCCATGGCAATGGAAAGTTGTGAGAACTCAGGGGATGTTAGGATCAACATGGATGAGGAGATGAGTCCAATAAATTGTTACTATACAGAGAACAAATGTCCAATTTATCCCGTGTTTGATGAGGAGGATGCGAATCTGTATGAGTTGGTCAACTCAGGTAGTGTGAATATTCTGTGCACGTGTGAAAAGTTTAACGGAATCATCGAAGAATATCATTATCTGGATAGGTACTTTGCTATGATCGATATGATTTTGGAGACGTGTATAGAATCAGAGTATGTACCACCTGTAGAAGTCATACTTACATGAACACTGTCACGTTCTTCGCGTTTTAATGGATGGAACCCATGAAAGTATTACGAGGGAGATGACTAGAAGTCAGGAACGATTGGTAGTATGGGAAGTAGAGTAGTACTAATTATTGTTATGAGTTGTAATGTGTGGGCCCTAATGCCAATAAGTGATTTGAGACTCATGAGAATGCTTATGTGTGTAACCTATTGTAAATATGACTATGTAAATACATGGTATATTTTCTGCAATGTTTGGATTTTGTTGGATCTTGATTGTGTGACTATCATTGAACATTCAAAATGAACAATCCTTTGTGCATTGAATGATGTAACATGGTGTTCTGACATAAATGTTATAGGAATACAAGGTTATGCCACCAGTAGAAATGATAGAAACCCAATCCGAACGATAAGCTAGGAAAACCCAAAAGAAAGAACATGTCGTGACATCATCAAAATGAGAGGCCACGACATCATCATGTCCAGTTTCGGAGCAAAATTTCATGTAGTTTATGCAACTGGTGGAAGAAGGACATCAAAGAGATCAAGAAGTCCAGAATAAGCTTATGCACCACATCATGCCACAAAGTAGACAAGGGAGAGACAACAAAGAACGAGAATTGAGTTTATATGATTTTCAAAATATAGGCCCACTTCCTTTTTCCTCAACACCAGAACCTATGGATGCCAAAGATTGGCAAAGATATACATAAAGAAAACTAAATATCGTCGGCTATAACGATGAGGGAAAGTTGCGGTTGTAACTTATATGCTTAGTGGACAATAAGTAGCATGGTGGGAAAACATATTAGAGACCTAGGGAGTCGATATAAACCCTCGAGTCACCCTTGTGCAGAAAATACGCTTGCTACAACACTCTGTACTTGGAGTCCCAACAAGTTGGTACACACAGAGTTGTTGTCATCGGTGTGTTACGACAATAAGGCCAGTGACGTTTGTGGAAAAGTATCGCACCTCTCGAGAGTGTATAAAGCGTGTCATTATACTCCTTATCCGAGGAACGGATTGCGGACGTAGCTTGAAAAGGAACTTAAGAAAGTTATAACAACCCCTAAAAACTGATTTACATAGTCTTTCTATAAACAAAATAACCTTTAAAGAGAAACCAGTTTGAAAACCAAATAGGAACCTGGATGCTTAATCTATGGTTACGACCAACTATTAGAACTTGCTGAGTACGCTCGTACTCAAATTATCTTCTTAATCCTTGCTAGACTATGATATTATCGAGACAACGGATACTAGTATAAACAATGACAATGAAGAGGTCTATTACAAGGAGCGAGATATTTCTAGAGGCATTAAAGGAGTAGACTATGATATAGATATGGAGCAGAACCTAAAGACATAGAAACAGAAGAATAGTCATTAGGATAGAATAGATGAGTCAGGCAGCATAGATTTACCTATAATAAGTTGTTGAGCTCTAGTGGCATTTCATCTAGTAATGCCATTGCTACTCAAATAGTTAGTTTGAACTTCAACATTAGAAGAAGTCCTCAATGGACCGATGAGGATTTCAAAACCTTTGTACAATTTTGTTTGAATATTATGAACATGTAAAAGTTATGCAATGTTTCTGTTGTACCACTCTGAGAGATGTGATATCAACGAAATGGTACTTTGTGAATATTATATTATCGATGACTTGCGCACTACAACCTGCAGTGGTGTGATAGGTCACCATAGTGTTGAAGAGTTAGGTAGGGAGGAGGAAGAAGGGATCCTTAAATAGGGTCATTCAATTTGAACTGTTACCAATTTTCATGACGCTCACCAGTACTACCGATGGTAGGCCAGAACTTCTGGTGGGTCTTGTTCCAACGGCTCCAAAGCCGTGGAAGCTGCCAAAAAGTACATGTCGGAAGTTCCGCTAGCGTGTGGATGGAAATTCTGGACGGTACTTCTGGAAAACTTCCTACCAAGTTCCGCTTATAGAAACTCCATATTATGAAGGCATATAGAGTGTGTCCCGAGCATGGAAAAACTAGGTCGGAACCAGGCCCAGAAGTTCTGGGTCGTGAAAACCCCTGTCCCAAACTATAGATGGTCCATCGGAAGTACCACTAGGCGAAGTACCAATGGCACAAAGGGCCATGGAGGTGATGGCATGGCAGTATGATCCTGAAGTGCCATTCGGATGGGACGGGAACTTCCGACCGGTGCTATCGGTAAACTTTCGGCCAAGTTCCGATTATTTGGTCACAATTACAGAATTAACACTGTGAGCATTCTTGAGGTCATCGAAACCGAGCCGTTACTTCACTGGTAGTACGGACTCCTAAAACACCGCAGAGAAACTTCGGATCATAACAACCAATGCTTCACTGGTAATTTCCGCCATAACAGAAATGTCTCAAACCCTCAAGCAGATCACTCTCTTGTTGAGAACTGAGAGGGATGTGGGGGTGCAAGTATGGTTTATGCAAGAAACATGATTCCCCTCAACCTTCCGAGGTGGACTCCCTCTTGATAGTACGGGCTCCTAAAACAACAAAGAGAGAGAAAATAAAAAACAAGGAGCGCCGTCTTCGAACGTCTTCATGAGAAGGGTCCACAGAACAAGATGTGAAAAGGTATAATCCCTCCAGCTTAGACACAAGTTTAAACCACAATAGGAGTTGTCATCTAGACCAAAAAAACATATAGAGAGATCAATGCCCTTTCAATAGTGAACAAGATAAGGTTCTCTCCGTCGAGTGTATGTTTCATGCTCCATCCTGCACAGCACCACTATTGCCAACTCAGCCGATGCATGCTACTATGAACAATGCCATTGGCAATGTCCATGCGAAAGCTGGATTAATCACTTTTGATAAGATCAAGCATTATATATGTGGTTCCATGCACTTAGATAAAGTAGCTTTATGGATGCTTGGGTGAGTCTCATGCATGCATACATGGGTGCAAATTTGATTTGATGGAACCCCCAAGGCCCTATCCAACAGTCAAAGAAAAAAATAGGGTCATGGTGGATGCATATAAATCTTTTTACACGTGAAGCACCTTTACGTATACAGTTATTATTAAATCGAGGATATGAATTTCTTCCAGGAGTAAGTTATTGAATCTATTTCACAAAATGGTGCCACTTGATCTTGATAATTCCATGGAAAAGCTTTCTTCCCTAACAATGTTGTCAATTGTTTTGCCATGACGTCACAATTCTTGACAAATTTCCTGTAATATCTAGTTAAACCTACGAATCCCCTGAGCTTAGTGATATTTGTTAGGAATGGAAAATTCAATATGACATGTGTATTATGATCAAGATTAGTGGCTACACCTTTGGTGGAAATAATATGTCCTACATATTCTAACTCTGACCGTGCAAAAGTATATTTACTTGTTTTGACAAAGAGTTGGTGTTGTCTCATAATTTGAAACACTTGCTACAAATGTCTGATATGTTGTGGCAAATCATTGCTATATATCAGAATATGATCCACAAACACTTAGAAAAACATTCTATGTAAGTAGCAAAAATGGAATTCATGAAGCACTGAGATGTGGATGGAGCATTAGTAAGCATAAAGGACGTCACTCTAGATTGAAACCATCCACTATGAGTTTTGAAAGAATCACTTTGATACCAACTTGTGATATTCTGGTGAACATATGATTCATAGATCGGGGAGATACATGTGAATAGAATTAAGACAGGGAGGAACATGAGATTAGGAGGAAGAACAACAAGACGGATAATAGATTTCTATTATATTCATTTTTGTTTCTTTCTGTCCACACATTGGGAATATACCTTATCTGTTACATTGGATCAAAGTACACACTCGTCCGGCACGGTCTACACTCACATGACCCAATAACGCTTTAATTAGAAACCGTCACCCTCACTTGACGCTTACTCCACCGTCGTGTCGTTAATGCTCCACAACACTGACACTGAGCTAAGGGGAGTGCACCGTACGTTGAATAGGTTGCACCGTAGTAACACATCATTGTCAATGTTTAAGCATATGAGGAAGATATATAACAATTTATATTTGTTTTTTGTGGTGAAGAACTATTTCAATTTCAACCGCTTGTTGAGCTAGCCCTCTAGCTTGTATTTGAATTCTGCCAAGATTATGATGTAGAGTACTTGTTTTCAGATGACCCTAAGTGTAATCTTGCTACATCCACAACGTTTGTTTTATGTAGAAATAAATAGATAACATTCGCAAAAAAAGATAAAATATCATTTTCTCAAAACCGAGAGTGAAACAAACCCGTCCATATATTTGTGCGCCTAGATAAGAATAAGATCATCAATTTTATAGCTATGAGCTATGGTCCGAGTGTTCACTCTAAACGAGCCTCATCCCATGTAGTGTTTGGCATGAAACTATACAAAAACAAATGAGCACCGGTAGCCTAAGATTTATAAGCTGGCGCTAGATCAGAGTGACTAACTTTAATGCTCTACAAACTCTAGGATGAGGACTACACAAGAGGATTGAATTGACCCTGAATGAAACCACTTGCTTCCTGCCAACTGCCACGGGAGAAATTAAGGTGTAAAGCAGGATCTATCACATGTATAGTTTTCAGTGTAAAATTTGGTCTTTAAATTTACACTATAAATGCTAAAATGAACTAAAAGTGGGATTCAAGCCGGATCTACTCACATCTCCGGGAGAAATAATAAATATCCTTCCTCCAATGAAACATGGTACATGTGCACCTACCAGTCTACCACAATGATATATAAATCAGCATATATCAAACGTGAGCCTATCTCAGCTAACACTAGGTTTTGTAATCTTCAAAGAGACAAAGGAGGAGACAAGAATTTCACTGCCATATTTTAAACATGACAATTGGCCGCGAGGCGAAAATGTTAGCATTTTTGTTCATAGGCTTGGGAAATGCCAGGAACTAAGAGATAAATCTTTACGGTCCATACTGCTCGTGCGGTCTTGGAGAGACAGTCCGCTATCCCAAAGGAAAAGATAAAGGGAAGCGAATCGGGGGCAATTCCATGAGTACATGTAATCGGAACCTGCTAATTGGCGCTGTAATAGGGGACACAACTCCATAGTGGTTAACCACTATTAGCATCCGGAGTGGTTAGTTCAGACTTTCCCATTTTTGGGAATTGACCGTATCAGTGCGTGCACAGTGTCTAGTCATATAGTTGACCTTCTTTGACCAAAATGTTCGCTGTTTCTAAAGAAAAAATCGTTGAATGTTGTTGTTTTTACAACTAAATAGCAATCTATCTATTATCTATACCTAATAATAAACGGAATTGCTATTTCTTAGACGCCTGAGAAATAGCTATTTCTTAGTCGCGCGTCCCGCCGTACGATTTGCTTCGCGATTCGGTCTGTTTTTATGGTACTCTGTGGTGTGTGGACTGTATCTTTCACCATTTTGGTGGAAGCTGAAGTGGGCCTGTACGAATTTACTATGCGCCGTTGCTAACTGTGCATAGAAAACTCCAAGAATCCACTATGTGCCGCTCGTGCTGGATGGGGTTGTCTGTCTATGGACCGGCGGCCCGTCTGTTTTTTTACTTTGTTGTTTTATTTCTGTTATTTTGTTTCTGTTGGAACTAGAAGTGCATTTTCTTTTTCTGGATGTTTTTTGTTGATGTTTATGATTTTTCAAAAATTCAATTTTCCTTTTTTAAGGGTTTTTGTTCACTTTTTTGGTATGTTTTTGTTTTATGTCGTGAATGAACTATTTCAAACCCCCTTTAAATTTTTTTCACTTCTATTTTGGTCATGAATGAACTTTTTTGTAATTAGTTTTCTGCTATTTTTTTCTTATGTTCGGTTTTTCTCTGCTTTTCTTTTTTTTTGGTTTTTTATTGGTCTGTTGTTTTTTTCCGAAAATCCATTTTTATGTTTTTGAAATTTTATGTTTTGCTTGTAACGAGAACGCACCGAGCCGGTTGCAATTATGTAGCGACTAGGATTTTTGGATTTGAGTCATTTTGCAATTTTGCTTGTAACCAGAACGCCCCGAGCCAGTCACAAGTATGTTGTGACTAGGATTTTTGGATTTGAGTCATTTGCATCTTGCTTATAATCGAGGACGCGCCGAGCCGGTCGCACGCACGTATGTTTGCAACTGAACCATAACCCTAGTTGCAATCATGTTGATGCTGTTTTTTAAATTTTGAGTCATTTGTAACTTGTTTTGTAATCGGGAATGTATTGAGCCAGTCGCAAGCATGGTGTGACTGAAACCCTAGTTGCAACTGTGTCGCGACTAAATATACTTGGATTTGAATCATTTTGTAATTTGCTTTGTAATCGGGAATGTACCGAGCTAGTCGCAAGTATGTTGTGACTAACCCCTAAACCCTTATAACTTGGGGGGGGGGTGACTTGATTTCCATCGGCGGGCCAGTTGCTACTTGCTTGTAACTGGGACCCCGCCGGAGGGACAGTTGCAACTTGGTTGTAACTGAGCTCTGCTGGGTCCCAGTTGCAACTTCCTTGTACCTGAGCACCCATCGGTATGGAGGGGGTGCAGTTGCAACTTACTTGTAACTGAGCTCTGACGGGTCCCAGTTGCAACTTGCTTATAACTAAGGCCCCGCCAAGGGGGGAGAGTTGCAACTTGATTGCAACCGGGAGGGAGGGGGACCTCATCGGCGAGACCTCATCGCGGGGAGTCATTTTTGCAACTTGCTTTGTAACTGAGAATGTTTTGAGCTAGTCGGAAGCATGGTGTGACTGAAACCCTAGTTGCATCCATGTCGCGACTGGATATACTTTTGGATTTGAGTCATTTGCAACTTGTTTTGTAACCGGGAATGTATTAAGCCAGTCGCAAGAATGGTGTGACTGAAACCCTAGTTGCAACTGTGTCGCGACTATATATACTTGGATTTGAATCATTTTCTAATTTGCTTTGTAATCGGGAATGTACCGAGCTAGTCGCAAGTATGTTATGACTAACCCCTAAACCCTTGTAACTTGGGGGGGGACTTGATTTCCATTGGCGGGCCAGTTACAACTTGCTTGTAACTGGGGCCCCACCGGAGAGCTAGTTGCAACTTGGTTGTAACTGAGCTCTGCTGGGTCCCAGTTGCAACTTATTTGTAACTGAGCACCCATCGGTGTGAAGGGGGTGCAGTTACAACTTACTTGTAACTGAGCTCTGACAACGACGTCAGCGACTGAGAAATATCCTGGAACTTGCTTATATTTGACAACGACGTCAGCGACTAAGAAATAACTATTTCTCAGGCGCCCGGAACTTGTTTATAATTGACAATGACGTCAGCGACTGAGAAATAACTATTTTTCAGGCGCCTGAGACGTAGACACTCTCAATAATAAAAGCAGCAACAGAACGTTATTTTTCCTTTTTTTTCGTCTCGCAGCTACCGACCGCCCCCAATTTGCCGCCGCTCGCTCCACCTCCGATACGCCCAGCGGAATCGCGGCTGCAGCGCCTGCCTGGCTGGCCGCCCGTCGCCGCGCAAGGCAAGCTACAGCGGCTGGCCGCCCATCGCCTCGCGTCCGGGGATGTAGATGCAGGGCGCCATGGGTGGGTAAGGTCCAGATCCGGCCGCCCGTCTACGCGGAGCGACCGATCGCCCCCAATTCTCAGGACGCTCGCGCTCTCCACCCTACTTCTTCCCCACTGGCGGCAGCTTCTTCTCCACTGGCGGCATAACGCGCCCAGGGGCGGACCCAGGTACAACCGAGTGGGGGCCTAGGTCCCCACTTAAAATTTGAATTCCCTTTGTATTTATACATGTTTTGAATGAAAAAAATCTGAAAATCTGCAATTTTATAGAAGGTATGCCCCGAGTCAAATAATATGCCCCAGTCAGAATTTTTTCTAGGTCCGCCCCTGAACGCGCCCCCGCTTCTTCCCTGCCGCTGGCGTCCCGCCACCCCATCCTCCTCCAGTCCCCACCCTCCGGCCTCTATTGCTACCTCCATTGTTTCCCAATCACCTTCCCCTGCCCGCCTTCTACCCCAATCACCGTAGCAGGTACCCCGCCATCGGTCTAGAGCTCCACAAGTGGCCTGGCTCCTCGACCCCTCCATTCCCCTATGAACCCTGTGGTGAGTCCCCTGCTACCCGTAGATCCGTCCCCATCACAGCAGAAGGTCGTCTGAAGTTCTGCAGGATCGAATCCAACAAGCTTCCGCTATGGTCGTGCGGGCCGAGCTTGGGCGTTGTCTTCCCTGGCTCCATGGTGCCGTGCCTCTTCTCCCCGAGTGAAGCGTGAGGCCTTGGTCTCGCTCCATCCTTCGGCGAGGCTTGATCGCGCTGGGGAATGACGTTGATGACGGGACTCGTGTCTCCCGTGCGTGTTCCGCGTTGGACAAACAAAGAAGACCGTGTGGAGGGAGAACAAGCGAAGGGATATTGGTTAAGGATCTGACAGTGAGGATTCGTAATCGTGAAAAGGAGCTTAGCTTTCGTGGCAATCTTCATTGGTCTACTGAGAAGTTAGATCAGTAATCTAGGACTAATTAAGATGTCATTAAATTTATCGAGGCTTGAGAGGATTCCATTTTAGTGAACAAATTCAGTTTTAACATATTTTCAGATTCTTTCGCTATAAATGACACATGCTATTTTGATGTCTGAGTATGACCAACTGGCAACAACAACACTAAGTACTGAATTTTGTCTGTTTGCGGATACTAAAAAGAAGATTTGTCATGTGCTAAGAAATTGTATGATATGAGGAGATCATACGCTGTTACAAATAATTCTATAGCTGTGTTCTATTTGATTTTACTCAAGAATTCTGATATTTTGCCTTCATAACTGAAACTTATGATAGAAGCAATGTGCTGCAGTTCGTTCTGCTTCCAGTCTCTGATTTTGGTGAAGTGCCCTTGTAGTTTGTCATTGACAGCATACTCATACTTCTTTGGAGCTCTTTTAATGGTCATCTCAGGAGTGTTTTCAACAACTAATAAGGAAGATTGGACTTTGACTAAGTCTGAGTTTGCTTCGTAGAGTGTGCCTTTTTTCATGGCTGACACTATTACATCATTGTATTCTCTTACATATGAGTGATAATTTATCTGTTGTTGTTGCTCTGTTCTGAGGTTATTGCATCCCATGCATGGAACCATGAATTGAAATTGTACAGCTATATGTAGTACTATGGAGGAGATGGTGGTAAAATAATGCACTTTTGATGTTTTGTATAACAAATTATCTTTTGAATTAATCAATTACTTTGTAATGGTTACGTTCTTTTAAAATAATTAAATGTTGACCATGTGATATTTACATTATGTTGCAACTGCTATGTGTCTTGATTTGATAATTCATTTGCTTCTTATTTTCCTATTCTTCTTCTCTTTTGTGATGGATTCGGTTATTCTGATTGATATCCATATTTCATATGGTCGAGTGGCTCCGGTTACAAGTTTTACTTTTAGGCCTTCGCAATGAACATAAAAAATTAGAGAGCCATCGCAACGCACGGGTGTTTCTCCCGGTGCAACGCACGGGCACTTTTGCTAGTATATACCAAAAGCAATATAAGGTTGTTTTTCGAGACATCACGTCGATCCACAACATTAAAATTATTTTAGCTATTAGATCTATAATTAAGGGTGAAGATGTAGTCTGAAATTAAAAGATAAGTAGTGTTACGTAAAACTAAACGTGTAACAAAAAAAGCCCATTGTCACGTTAGCCTTTAAGGAACATCGTCCGTCTCTTCTGAGTTGGATGGGGTCCCAACCTGGAAGGCTGAAACCTCTGGATCAAAGACGCGGCTCCATAGCGACTACATCGAACACATAGTTTTTGGACAGAGTCTGTCTCAACTCTCAAGTATTTGTAGTCTTTGAAAATCCAGTTTCATAGGTAGTCATTTTCTTCGGGTATCCCTAAAAAAAATCTTCCGTTAACGCCAGGAAGGTGTTTGTTAAGAATAGGCATAAGTACACTAGGACCTAGCAGGAATAGAAACTCTGGGCTATGACAAACCAAAAATGTCGATCTGTTATCAACCTAGCTAGCCTTTGTGAAGTCAAAGAGTTGTATGAAGCAAATCGATTATACTTCCTCGGTCTCAAAATAGATGTCTCAGATTTTTTAAAATTTGAATAAATTTACTCCCTTGTCTCAAAATAGATGTCTAAAATTTGATTGAATCTAGACATTATTTAGTATATAGATTCATCTAAATTTTGAAAAAACTAAGACATCTATTTTGAGACGGAGGGAGTATATACTAAACAATGTTTAGAATCATCCAAATTTTGATAAATTTAAGACATCTGTTTTGAGATGGAAGGAGTACATGATTTTTCAGTGGCACCAAAGTGACCCACATCATCTTTATTATTTAGGCAGTTAGATTTATAGATGACGGCAATGTTTCAACAAAATATTACCTCATTTTCCATTTGATACAAAAAGGTCTCAGCAGCTTGTGGTTCAAGTTTAATTGAAACAGAGTCCATATCTCCGTTTGATAGCATTTTCTTTGAAAGGCATATCGTTCCAATTGTAGGTGTATCACTTCCCATACTTTCTGGTGATCCTGTAGAAGCCTTGCAATTATCAATAAAGTATGTTCATCTACAAAAGAGCCGTATCTGTGTATGATGGATACGGCCACAACAACTATAGAGCCAAGAGATTGTTGTAGTCCGGCCTACCGGCGTCTATCGAGGAGGAGAGCGGCGGCACCAGTCATGAGATCGAGGATAGCTAGACACACCAAGTGCTCGATGAAACTTTGGTGGGAAGATTCATCATGGTAATTCAGCTGGTAAAGCAACTTGTACTACTTATGTTCTAAATCAGGGTTAATACTTCATATCAAGTGATGGAAAAGGTGAGTCAATCATGGAGTAATATAGCCCTATGTTGTTCATTTAATATAAGCTTGAAATTTGCCCAATCGATCCATGGTAGTTTTTTAGTTGGACATTAGGCATGCTTATCCACTTGACATAACAAATTAATTCTCAATATTCACGTGTAGTAATTATTAGCACTCCCGTCCGATCCATAATAACTGTCATTGATTTAGTATAATTTTGTACTAGGAGTACATTATTTTGTTACTTCTCCCATGAAAGGACGAAGTAGAGATCAATATTAACTTTACAAAGGAGTGCAAGTATAACAATGTGTGTTGGAAGAAATAAAAATTGAAGAAAATAAGGGAACAATGGGGATTTAATATGATATAAATTTATATTCTCGCATCCGTTATTTTGTTCAAACTCATGGAACTAAAGAACAACATGGTACTTAGACCATCCTTTAATAAGACTATATTCAGTGGCGGATCTAGGATTGTATCAAACCCCAGGCAAAAACTTTAACCAGAAGATTTATGAAAAAAAATCTTTGAAGAACACAATTTTTTTCTGTAGAGCTGCATATGAGCATATATTTTCCAACACATAGTTAACGCTCCAAGAGCATACGAGAGGCTAAAAACAAAAATAGTTGTATAAAGAGATACAAAATATACTACAAAATCAATGGTTTAGTGAAACATAAATTCAGTTTGGTAGCTTCTTTGGCTTTGGGGAGTACAAAAGATATAGTATTAAATCAGTTGAGATTGAATGTCCACTTTGTGGAGTTCATTCAGTTTCCGTAGCTCCTTCAGCTTAAGCAGCTTCTGCTTTTGATTTGTATTTGCTGATTTGTTCAGTTTTGAGATCGATGTATAAGATCTCTCGTCATCTTGTGTTTCCGAACAATAAAAATCAAACAATTGTTAAATCACATAATCAGTAAAACATAAACCCAATCATCCAATGTATCCAATTGAACTACGGATAAAATTACATGGCTAAGGGGAGCAGCAGCCGAGTTCAATCGAGTGAGGAGCAGACGAGCAGGGAGGCAGAGCCGCAAGCCGCAGCAATAGGTCGACACCCTAAACCCTAAACCAATAAAACACCGTTCACTAGTATTACATCCCTCAGAGTGGTACAACAGAAACGCAGCAGGTCGAAGACATGGCTAAAGGTTACAACTCGACTCTTTATATAAGATCCAGAGAACACTCTAGGTTAAAGAGAGAGAAAGAAGCTTCTTACAAAGAAGACTCAGAAATAATCAACTCATAACTATTATGCTAATAAGGTCAGCATCAAACTATTTGGCTGGTATTGCTGCTATTGCAATACTCTACAGAAGTAGGTTCTACGGCTAGAGATTATATTTCTATCTAATCAGCAACTTCGTCATTATTTTAGTTGATGTATCAGTTGACTTCCTTGATGTTATTGAAGAGCTTTAGCTTTTGATGTTGTTTCCTGGAGCATAAGTTGATGTATATGTCGTCTGTATTGGCTTCAGAATCTAGCAAGGGTTAAGAAGATACGTTGAGTACGATCATACTCAGCAAGTTCACTAGAAAGGATTGTTTGATGCACTATATATACAACCACAAACCATAGGTCATAGGCAATGCAAGTTTTCGTAAACATTTCTTCAAAGGTTGCTTTTATTCTGAAAAGCTATGTCCGTCAGCCGTCACTGGTTTACCAGAACTTTCATAGAGTTCCTTTCTCGCCGTGTTCGCAGCTCCTTCCCGGAACAGGGAGTAACAAGTGATACGTCATATCTATAATTTTTGATGCTCCATGCTTGTTTAGTATCTACTTTGATTTGTCTACACTTTGAGATGTTTCTATATCTTTTTTGGAACTAACCTATTAACAAGTTGCCACAGTGCCAGTTGCCTGTTCTCTTCTGTTTTTGGTTCCAGAAAGGCAGAAAATCAATATTCTCGGAATTGGATGGGACAAAAGCCAAAGTCAATATTTTACAGTGGGCAACACGAAGCCAGAAGACGAGAGGGAGAAGGCTCACCAGGAGGCCACACCCCCAGGACGCGCGGGTGGGCCCATCCCGCGCCAGGGGGGTGCAGCCGCCCTGGTGGCCCCCTAGCTCGCCCCTTCGCCTATAAGAAGCCTCCGATGCAGAAACCCTAGGCACCCGATCAAAAACTCCACGAATACTTCTGTAGCCGCCGCCACCATCGCCCCTAGATCGGGGGGGGGGATCTGAAGTTCTTCCCGGCACCCTGCCAGAGAGAAGATCATCCCGGAGGCCTTCTTCTTCATCATGCCAGCCTCCGGTATGAAGCGTGAGTAGTTCCACCTTGGACTACGGGTCCATGTAGTAGCTAGATGGTTGTATCTCCTCCTTTGTGCTTTCATGTATAGATCTTGTGAGCTCCGTTCATGATGAAGATCTAATCTATTTGTAATCATGCATGTTGTGTTTGCGGGGATCCGATGGATATTGAGATTACTATGTCAGATTGATTAATGGTTTTTTCTATTTGATTCTATCATGTCTGTATTGTTTGTGATCTTGCATGCTCTCCATTGTTAGTAGCTATCTTGGCCAAGTAGTTGCTAGTGACTCCAAAAGGGGGTATTTATGCTCGATAGTAGGTTCATGCCTCTAGTTTCCAAGGAAAGTTACAACAATCTCTTCGGTTGTAGATGTGCTGTTGCCACTAGGGAGAAAACAACGGTCTCTTGTTCATGGAACAAGTGGATTGTTTACCTTACACACTTTGCTTAAAGCAGTTGTCTGTTGCTTGCAACTTAATACTGGAGGGGGTTCGGATGATAACCTGAAGGTGGACTTCTAGTCATAGATGTAGTTGGATGGCGGTCTATGTATATTGTTGTATTTCCCAATCGAATCTCATAGGATCTTTTTGTCTAGTATTGCATTGTTATGCCTTGCTCAGTTCCTGTTAATTGCCCTGCTGTAATTTGTTTACCCTTCATGCCTTGTTGTTTATCTAAGGAGAACACCTCTAGTGAACTATGGTCCCCGGTCCAATCTTTACCATTGATACATCTTCCACTGTTACTTGTTTACTTGCTGCAAACCATCATCACCTTTGTTATAGCAAACCAATAAGCTTGACAACCTCACTGTTTGTTGGGGCAAAGTCTTGAGTTTGTGTTGTGCAGGTTTCCACGTTTCTTGCAACACCTTTGAGACATTTCCTTCCTCCTACTAGTTCGATAACCTCAGTTTCTTACTAAGGGAAGACTTGCTATTATGCTCTTCACACCTTGCTCTTGGGGTTTCCAACGAAGCGCTCCCACGTCAACACTGGGCGCCATCAAGTTTTCTGGCGCTGTTGCCAGGGAGGCTAATGACGTCTTCACAAGGGGAGTCCTCCTCAACCTTTCTCTTTACTTTGTTTTTAGTTTGCTTATTTTCTTTTGCTTGTTTTTGTTTTCCTCTTTTTATTAAAAACTAAAAAAAATTAGTTTGGTTTGGTTTGCTTTCTCTTATCAAAAACACAAAAAAATTAGTTCCTGCCCTGGTTGCTACCATGTCTGGTTTTGGTCCATTCTCTGTCACACCTATGGAAGAGATCTTCACTTTTAAGCAAAAAAGTGAAGAGAGTTTCAAAGAAGCTTGGTCTAGAATCTCTGCTTTACAAAGGGAAACTGAGCCTAATATGAGTCTTAGCTTGGTTATTAATAGTTTCTACCGCGGTATTGCTCTTTGTTATAGATATGATTTGGATGTTGTGGCTGAGAAAGATATTTTTCAATGTACTGAGGATGAAGCTTTTGATGCCATAAAAAGTTGATTATAATTTATAATACTCCTGGCAAGTCTGATTCCTCTTTCATAGATATTTTTGCTAGGTTGAACACTCTTGAGTCCAGTACTGCTGCTTTGAACAGTTGCTATCACACACTTAGGGAGTACCATAATTATGATCCAATGAATTCTGAGCCTTCAAAGTGGTTTCCCACAATCAAAGTCACTATAAATAGTGCAACTTTTGATGCTCGCTGTGATATCATGTCTGAATTTTTCCTTATGCCTAAAGATATTTATGAGTCTTTGAGTCTTTGGGGACTTTCTAAAGAAAGCGAAAAAATATCTCTTACCAATAATTCCACTTTATTACCCATTGGAATAGCTGAAGGTGTGTTTACAAAAATCTCAAGGAAAATGGTGTCTACTGATTATCTTGTTATTGAATGTGTAGGCAAAGGACAAATTACGCTTGGAAGATCCCTACTGAAACACCTTGGAGCTATAATAGATGTGGGAAAAGGCATTATGCATTTTGCTACTCCAGTAAGCAATCATATTTTCCCTAAATAAAATAAGAAAGGTAAGAAAGGTAGGAGCAAGAGGGTTAATGCTTCCTCATTTGAAAATACTTGATTTCTTGCTTCTTGTGCCTAACTTGAAGGCGTTAAAGAAAAGTACTTGTTGGGAGATAACCCAAGAGTTTCCTTGAGTCTTCGAAGTTATTACTTCAGTAATGACGTCTCCTTATCCTTTTTGTTTGCTTTTTGTGCCAATAATGACCTCTAATGAGATGAAAGTAAGATTTGGGGAGTTGCTGTCCCGAAACAGATTTTTGACCTCCATCATAAAAATTCGTGAGGAGTCTATGTAAGTATTATTGAGATTAAAATTTACGAATAAATCCCCCAGTATGTTATCTAACTTTAGTTAGTTCAACACTTTTTGATTTGAGCAACAGAAGATTTTCGAAAAAATAGGTTTCTACTTGCTGGTCTGTTTTGACAGATTTCTGCCATTATTTGCATTTGCTTCTTATTGATTCCTTTTTGAGTTCTCTTTTGGGGAATTGAGATTTTTGAAGGAGTTGCTACAGTAGCTTGTGTTTTTAGTGAAAAGTTTTGCTGTTCCAAAGCTAAACCCAAAGGTCTATTATATTTTGAATACACTAATGTTGCTCATGAAAATTGTGTGAAGTTTTGTATGAAGGAAAACTTTCAGGTGTAGAGAGAGAATGATGTAATAAGATGAAGAATGGACAAAAGCTCAAGCTTGGGGATGCCACCCCGGGGTCACCCCAAGAAATATCCAGGAGGTGCAAGCGTCAAAGCTTGGGGATGCCCAAGGCATCCCCTTCTTCATCAATAAAAAGCTCAGGTCTTTCTAGACATTTCGTTTTTATTGATTCATGCACTGTTGTGTTATTCTTGGAGCGTCTTAGTTTTCGTTTGCTTTGATAAGTTTGTTTAGTAATGTAGTTTGTACCCCCGTTCTTGCTGTGTTGTTTCAAATTAGTCGATTGGTGTTGGAAAGGAGTAGAAAGTTCTTGCTTGAAAGTGCAAGAGGAGCTTGCATTGACTGTGACTTAGACTTTAGCATGACATGCTAGGTGTTGTTTTGACATTATGCTTAGTGATTATTGTTGTAGCATGTCTTGTTCCAAACAAATGGTATTGCTTAGTGTGCCTTGAAAGAATCATGTGTTGTTTTAGCATAAAAAAGCATAGTATTGCGGTATTCTCCTTTGATGCTTTGTTTGGGTTAACTTGGCACATGCTCACACCATGTTATGACTATGAACAAGTCACCATAGCCTCCATGATCATTTAGTCCTTGACTTGTAATACCACTCTATGCTTTAATTAGTAATGTTTTGTCGCTCTGCATGATTATGGCCATTATTGCTCTCTTAGTTGGTTGCTCCTAGTCTTTTGCTATCCTCCACTTGTATGTGTAAGTTCTACTCATGCTTCCAACTCCCAAGAAACCAAGTTATTCCAAAGTGTCCACTATAAACTCCTATGCATGGTGTGTTACACCATTCCAAGTATATTCTTGTTTTCAGCTATCTTCCAATTAAAAAGTATTTTGTTATGTGAAAACTTAGTGATTAAAGCCCTCACAAGCTTGATGGCACACTTTATATTCTTTGCTCCTAATAAACTTGAACCATTGTGTCATCTATGTTGTATATGCTTGCACTTATACGTTGGAATTAGCAGAACCATGCTATCATGGGGAACATTTTCAACATTGCACTTGTACTTTGTACACAGTTGATATCATGCTCTTTTGTCTATGGATGTCACCGGTGTGAAATAAAGAGGGAGCTTGTAAGTCCATGGAGTTATGTATTTTGTGTTAGAGAAATGCCTGGGCCGCTAGCCTAAGCCATGCCTAATCATGATGGAAACTTGCAGCATCACCATAATGAGCATTCTGTGAAGCATCCTCAATAAAAAGCTATGCACATAGTAAATAAAAAGATCGCTGAGATGCTCATTGTCTGCTTGCCTTGTCATTTTGGTTATGGGATAGCTCCTGTACCATGTGCAAGGGGTACCCTGTTGACGGTTCTCTATGATACGCATGTACTTACTATGGCAAGAACTTACAAGTGACTGAAGTTTAGTAGCATGAGGTGTGGCCCTCGTATTCAAGGGACATGAGATTGCCAACTTATACTTTGTCAAGCATATACTCCATAGTTTGTTCACTTTAACCTTAATCACTTCAAGATGCTTATGATAGGGGCAATGAGGGCTGAAAGCTAACAAGTACCATAATTTTTGGAAGCTCTTTTTGAAACTTGAAATCCCCGCCTCCCTTTATGAAGGTCCTTTCTTCCACTATTATATTGAGTCTCCACCTTCTACCTTTAGGCACCATTAAGAGAGCATAGTTGCCATTCTTAGTTCTATGTGCAGTGCCCCAAAACTTATTGATTGATGCATATTGTGATATTACTTGAATTTGTGCTATTTGTATCTATCACACATATGAACTTTGAAGGTGTCCTATGAATCTATTTGCTACTCTATGAGGGACAAGCTGATTGCCACTATGCCATGTTTTCTGTATGTGAAACAAACAAACATTTTTCAATGCATGTTATTCATGATCTTTGTTTGTAGCCTTTCATGTTGCATGCATAGTTACTTTGTCTTATTGTTAGAACTCCATCTTTCATGCACATGTTTAGAGTTCTTTGATCCCAGGTTTCAATGCTTGCAATTGGTTCGATCTTGGTTTTGATGGTGCATGTCACCTCAAAAATTATTATTTTATCACTTACCTACTCGAGGACGAGCAGGAGTTAAGCTTGGGGATGCTTGATACGTCGGAAACGTATCTATAATTTTTGATGCTCCATGCTTGTTTAGTATCTGCTTTGCTTTGTCTACACTTTGAGGTGTTTTATATCTTTTTTGGAACTAACTTATTAGCAAGTTGCCATAGTGCCAGTTGTCTGTTTTCTTTTGTTTTTGGTTCCAGAAAGGCAGAAAATCAATATTCTCGGAATTGGAACGGACAAAAGCCAAAGTCAATATTTTACCGTTTGCAACACGAAGCCAAAAGACGAGACAGAGAAGGCTCACCAGGGGGCCACACCCCCTGGACGCACGGGTGGGCCCACCCCGCGCCTGGGGGTGTAGCCACCCTGGTGGACCCCTGGCTCGCCCCTTCGCCTATAAGAACTCCCGATGCATAAACCCTAGGCAACCGATAAAAAACTCAACGAATACTTCTGTAGCCGCCGCCACCATCGTCCCTAGATCGGGGGGATCTGAAGTTCTTCCCGGCACCCTGCCGGAGGGGAGATCATCCTGGAGGTCTTCTTCTTCATCATGCCAGCCTCCGGTGTGTAGCGTGAGTATTTACACCTTGGACTACGGGTCCATGTAGTAGCTAGATGGTTGTATCTCCTCCTTTGTGCTTTCATGTATAGATCTTGTGAGCTCCGTTCATGATGAAGATCTAATCTATTTGTAATAATGCATGCTGTGTTTGCAGGGATCCGATGGATATTGAGATTACTATGTCAGATTGATTAATGGTTTTGTCTATTTGATTCTATCATGTCTGTATTGTTTGTGATCTTGCATGCTCTCCATTGTTAGTAGCTATCTTGGCCAAGTAGTTTCTAGTGAGTCGAAGAGGGGGTATTTATGCTCGATAGTCGGTTCATGCCTCTAGTTTCCAAGGGAAGTGACAGAAATCTCTTCGGTTGTAGATGTGTTGTTGTCACTAGGGAGAAAACAATGGTCTCTTGTTCATGGAACAAGTGGATTGTTTACCTTACACACTTTGCTTAAAGCAGTTGTCTATTGCTTGCAACTTAATACTGGAGGGGGTTCAGATGATAACCTGAAGGTGGACTTCTAGTCATAGATGTAGTTGGATGGCGGTCTATGTATATTGTTTTATTTCCCAATCGAATCTCATAGGATCTTTTTGTCTAGTATTGCATTGTTATGCCTTGCTCAGTTCCTGTCAATTGCCCTGCTGTAATTTGTTTACCCTTCATTCCTTGTTGTTTATCTAAGGAGAGAACCTCTAGTGAACTATGGACCCCGGTCCAATCTTTACCATTAATACATATTCCACTATTACTTGTTTACTTGCTGCAAACCATCATCACCTTCCACACCATACATTTAATCATTCGTTACAGCAAACGGTGAGCTTGACAACCTCACTGTTCGTTGGGCAAAGTCTTGAGTTTGTGTTGTGAAGGTTTCCACGTTGCTTGCAACACCTTTGAGACATTTCCTTCCTCCTACTGGTTCGATAACCTCGGTTTCTTACTGAGGGAAGACTTGCTGCTGTGCTCTTCACACCTTGCTCTTGGGATTTCCAACAAAGCGCTCCCACGTCAACACCGGGCGCCATCAACAAGTTACAATTCTTACACTCTGCAGAGGTGCGTCACTTTACCCATGAGAGATCAACTCTTTGTTGCACAACCGGGCAGCTTATTCCCGTCCACAATTCCGTCATGTGGGGCCCAGAAGATGATCCCAGCCAATCACTACCTCCTTCGCGACCCCGCATGTGTCCTTGGTGTACACCATGCCCACCCATTGAATTACGGCAATGGTTAGTACAGACCGTTAGATGCCAGAACTATCATGGGACGTTGAGGGTTCCCACCCATATGCTGCATATCCTCTACAAATTACCAATTAATGCATGCTACGAGGATAACAGCCATGACCTGCACATCCAGCTACATGCAAGAGGAAGAAGATACATCTGACTTCTCCGTCCCATTCCAAATCTCATGGTTAACGCGTGATATACGGCGCAAGAATCACTGGCGGCATTGGTTGTTAAGTCCTAGATAATATGTTCCTTTACCACTTTAACTTTCATTTTAGGTTATTACCTCCTGGTAAATAACCTATAATTAATTTATTATGAAAATAGTATTTTCTAACCTTTTTGGAAATGTAGGTGATGACAAAACTGGATTTGCAAAATACTTTACGGAAAATAATCAAAGGACATGAGCAAGTTGATACGTCCAAAACGTATCTACTTTCTCGAACACTTTGCTATTGTTTCTTCTCTAAACTTGTGTGATTTGGATAAAACTAACACTGACTGACGTTGTTTTCAGCAGAATTACCTTGGTGTCTTGTTTTTGTGCAGAAAATGAACTATCAGAAAAAACCCGGAAAATATGCCAAAAATTATATTTCACGAGAAGATTTACAGAGCCAGAAGGGGAGATAGAGGGGAGGCCTAGGGGGCCCAGACCCACCCCAGGTGCGAGCCCACTGACCCCGCGCCTGGGGGAGGTTTGGCCACCCCAGGCAGCTTCTCGGCCTCCCTCCGCGTCTATAAGTTACCTTCTGACCTAAAAACAGAGGGGGTTCGATAGTTTTCCAGAAAGAGTTCCGCTCCGTCGCCACCAGAAACCAAGATTCAGATCCAGAAACTCCGTTCTGGCACCCTTCCGCGATGGGGAATTTGGAGAGGATCATCGCCATCGTCATCACCAACGCATCTCCATCAACCACCGATGTTTCCCTCATCCATGAGTGAGTAATCCCCCGCTATAGGCTTGGGGATGGTAGGGATTGGATGAGTTCTATCACGTAATCGAATATGATTGTTAGGGCATAGTGTAAGATCCCTCCTTTGTAAAGGAAAAGGATCCCTGTGATTGCAATGCTAGTCCCTGGATCATTGCTAGCATCCACAGTTTAAGATGAAGTACACAGATACAAAGGTCATTTATTACATTCATTCCAGAGATAAAACATAGTCTTTTACAACTCAGGGCCACAGGCCTAATACAAGAGTCTTTGTAATAAGTAAATAAACATAAGTCTTCATCTTCATGTGCCACAGGCAAGCATGTTGAGTGTAGACTCATGACTCCTAATCATCATCGGAGTAACCTGCAACATCACAAGTTACAGCCAGAGTGGGTCAATACTTTGGAATAGTATTGGCAAGTGATACCTTAGTAAATTTTTAGGTGGACTATTTTACTATATGCATTTTGGCTAAGTGTAGCTTGGCTTTCTTTGCTCAAAATAGATTTTTCCTATTAGTTGAAAATACTAAGTTTTTCTTTGTCAAAAACTTTCCCAAGAAACCACCAATAGACATTGGGGTCCTTCACCCTTGTTCACCCACCAATTTTTACTTAGAAGTTGGAGTGATGAGATTCTTGTAGCTTCCATGTCTTGATGCTCAATTTGTCCATTGCCATGGACTTGGCTAAGTACTTAGATTTTCCATCTGCAGAGGTTGTGCACTTTCCCCACCAGACTTGGTTTCCCAAGACAGGACCTTTCAGAAGCCTTTCCTTCTCCAAATGGACGCGCTCCAACCTATCATTCCCATTACCACCAACTGTCCAAAAGGCTAAGTTCTAGCAACCTATATGATCAAGGCAGAGCCCATATTGCCAAGTGGTTGCACTATAAGCTTGTAACACCCTCAGAATCGGCCCTATGCAAGTTTTAGCGAAACCCGCCAAACCCGCATAGAAACGATTCAAAGGTGCCCACCAGGCACTTTCGTGCGGGTGGAAAACGAAGTAATAACATTACACAACAGTCCTCGATGGGACCCACAGAACAGATATATACAACAGTGACTCAACGAGTCAAGAATACGGATATAATATACAAAGATCCAAGTCACCTTGAAAATGATAGAGCGTCCGACTACGGACAAGATGCAAATGGGGCTAAGAGACCTGAAGAATAACCAATGGCGTCCATAACCCTGCCCAGGCCAAGCCGGAAGGGTAACCCTGCTAACGATGTCGATCTCACTACCTGCTTAAACAAAAGGGGTGCCGACAAAGGGCAAAGGAAAAAGAGGAGCGTCAGTACTGAGGCCAGTACACGGTGAGGCTAGAATTCGGCGGTCCTCGCCTACATAGGTATGGTGGACTGAAGCGGCAGCGGCAGCATGCACTAAACAACCTATAGAGACTCGATACAACTGTCGGCTATCGGAGAGGGATAAGAAAGAGCTGTTCGGATCCAACCTGAATCTTACACCAAACAATCCCATCCTGGTATTTCCCCTCGAGACCAAACGAGGAAGTCCACCGAGGAACTCACACGGTTGGCAGTTTTATTTATTCAGTTATCGTTGCAGCAATTACTAGTCAGGTATAGATAGTCATCCTGATAAAAATAAGCAGTGGGCACTTTTATTTAACCATTCCATTGTAGTTGCAACACTTACTAGTCAAATACAATTAGCATGAGATATCCCAAAACCCAGCAGTTGTTGGTACTTTTATTTAGCCATTCCGTTGTAGTTGCAATACTTACTAGTCAGATACAATTGTCGCAAGCGACAAACCAAACAAGCAATTGTTGGCAGTTTTATTTAGCCATTCCATTATAGTGAAGCTGATTACTAGTCATTATAAAGTCAAATTTATAGCACTACTTTAGTTATAGTTGTCTATGATCGAGATACTGTGCTCCAAGTCGTCCATAACCGCGGACACGGCTTTCAGAAAGTTTTACCCTGCAGGGGTGCACAAATAGCAACACACACTCGATCAACCTCGGAAAAAACAAATCAAAACCCAACGAGGCCTTCACGACAAAGCAATCACAGGATTCAGAAATATTTCAGGGGGCCACCCCTTGGAGTACACCCGCAACGAAGTTAGCTGACTCTGAGACGGACCCGAGGTTTGGGTGGACGGCTGTGAACGACTGGGAACCCAAAACTGGGCTTGTCGACACCGCGAAAACGTGTCCCGATCCTAAACAGTACAGGTGCTATCCATCGCATAGTTTAAATAAAGCAGTAAAGCATGGCATAAGTACAGGATCGTAAATAAATCCTCAAACTAGTTTGTGGCCCCAAGAAATAAGACTGAATCAAGCTCTGGCTCAGGGGGGTCCCATAATCCTCCCGGATGTGGATAGCGCGAAAATTCAAGGAACAGGTATCAAGTACTCGGGGTCCTACGGGACACAAGTGGACGGTTAACAACCAAATAACATCTATTGCCCACCTGTGCCTCTGCTTACCTACTTCAATTTTAGTTGTTAAGCAGTAATTAAAGTGAACGATAAGTAAAGCCAGGATCGTCTCCCACATCAAACATGCGGCCATACTCCAACAACTGTGGTACTTGGCGACACGCAGCAGCACTTGAGCAAGCGTCTACGACGCGCAAGTCCAACTATCTACCAAACAACAGGTAATAGGATGTGTCCAAGGAAATATAGGGCTGCAAGGGATATCGCGGGTACAAAACTAGAGCAACGCAGCACAGATAGCAATAGATCAACAGGAGGGAGTAAATACAATAAAAGTAAGATAGGTAGAAAGGAGGAGATGCTTGCCTGAAAACATTGCCGAAGGTTCATCCGAAGATCGGGTCGACACTCGCATCAACTCAACGGCCTTATCCGCGAAGAACCAAAACACTAGAATAAACACCGGATGCAATATTTAATACTACGACAAAAGATCGGGCATGATGCATGTATGGTGTTTGACATGGCAAGATGCGATGCAATTAGGCAATATTAAGCGGAACAAGGGCCTCGACAATTAATTAAACGGTTCAAGTTATGTGACTACCCCGCCATTTAAATGTTGTGATAACAGGCAAGATAAGTTACCGGTTTGCTACACAAATTTAAATGAGGCCAATATAAGACTAGATTTGCCCGCATATGGCCCTCATATTTAATTAGGTGAATCGTCCTAAGGCCCCCAAACCACATGATATGCATGCGAGATGAACAATTATTATGCAACAGGTTTTTATATTTAGCTTTTATAAAAATAGGGTCTCGAGGAAAAGTTCACACATTAGGGTTCGGAAGATCTTGGGGTTCCGGGGTTTCGGGGTCGGTCTCAGGGTTCGGATCTGGGGTTCGGCCTCGGCGGGTTCGTTCTCTGATAACGGAGGTAGATCTTGGCGCATCCGTGGTCTTCGGGTCATGTCGACAGTCATGGCGTATCGAACTACTCGCGTCCTCGGTAGATCTTGTTGACTCCACTCCGAAGACCTTGTCGTTCTGCAGCGGAGATCATGGGGTCATCGGGGTCCGGGTCTTGGTCGGGTCGCCGGTAGTTCTTGGTGTCTAGGGATGCTCCGGGTCCGGGGTTCGCCGCTCCGTGAGGTAGATCTTGTCGATTTGGCGTCATCGCCCCTAGTTTCCACGACGAAGTACTCGGGGTTCCACTCGGTTGTCGGTGTCGAGCTTGTTGTCACAAATAACTTGAAGGGTTCATGGCCTTAACGGGATCGGTCTTCGGACTCTGGGAAGACGACCTTGTCGCTCGGGCTTCGAGGATCGGTGAAGGAGATCTCCACGGGTCCGTGGATATCTTGGTTCGGCATCGGATCGGCCCTGTCGTCGAGATGATCCTGTCGACCCCAACATTGGGCATTGGTTTCTCTGCGGGCGAGCTTGTCGAACCATCGGGGCGTCGGGTATGGGTAGTGAGGAGCGCCAGACTGCAGCGGTGAACGGCGGGGCCCCGGCGGTGATGGGCCGGGCAGAACGGAGAAGGAGGGTCTGGCCGGCGACGCGAGCCGGCGAGGTCGACGGCGTGCTTGGGGCCGGGGAGTGCGCGCGACGGCGGGGCGCAGAGGCGGCAGCGGACTCGAGGTGAGCGGCGGGCCGGCGAGCTCGGAGCAGAGGGCGCTCGGGACCGCGGCCGGTGGCGGCTCCGGCGGCGAGGCCGAGCTCGCAGCAGACGGCGGCGCTCGCGGAGGACGACAGGAGGGGGACGCAGGCGGCCAGAGGGGCGGTGGGGCCTGCGGGGCGCTGGAGATGGCGGGGAGGCGGGCAGAGGCGGGGACAGCGCTCGGATGGGGAGAGGAGGGAGAGTCGCGGCGGCGGCCTCGGCAGAGCTCGGCCCGAGCGGGGAGGGCGTGGAGGCCGGGCCGGGAGGAGGACGTGCAGGGGCGGAGGCGGGTGGCCGGCGGAGGGGAGGAGGCTCGGGGCCCGCTGGCGGCGGCCGGGGGCGATGTCGGGGGAGAGGGCCGGAGCCGCGAGGTGGAGGAGGCGGCCAGAGGCGGGCGGGCTGGTGGCGGGGCACGCGACCGCGGCGGAGGCGGGGCCGGAGGAGGAGAGGGAGGCGCTGGAGAGGAGGGGCGGGGGAGCGAGCGGTGGGCGTGGAGAGGGAGGCCGGAGGCACGGGCGCGTCGGCGGGCAGAGGGAGAGGCGAAGGAGGAGGGGGGACGGCCGCGCCGGCGGGCTCGGGCGGTTGCAGGAGGAGGGGAGGTCGCGGTGGGGAGAGAGGAATGCGTGGGGGAGGAGAGAGGTGGTGGTGGGGCCGGTGGGACCGGGTAGTGGGTCCAGGCGGGGCCGGGGTGGGGTTGACCAGGGGAGGCAGGTGGGGAGGGAGTGGGGCTGGCGGGGTCAGGCGGGAGTGGGGCCTGGGGTGGGGCCAGGCTGTCGGTGGGGGAGAGAGAGAGGGGGTAGGTGGGACTGGGGTGAGAGAAGGAGTGGAGGAAAAAGAAGGGGATTGATGAGGTGGCAGGGTGGGTAGGGATTGGGGCCAGGGGTGAGGTGGCGAGCTAGGATAGGTGGGTAGGATAGTTTCGGGTAGGAAAAGGATTTAGAGTTTGGGTGGACCGTTTGTAGGTAGTCTGGACCGATTGGGCCTCTGGCCTGACCGGTCGGACTGCCTCTCCGGACAAAAGATTTTTAATGCTTTAATTTTATTTGTAAAACATTTTGGAAATACTTTTTAGACAAATAAAAGATCTGACCAAACCGATGTTTTAATTTGAGATAAGGACGGGGGTTAGTTAGAAAACAAAACTAGGCGTTTCGAATTGGTTTCAGACAACAATGCATGATGATGACGATGCAATGCACAAAAACAACGCGATTTTCTAGTAGTGGTTTTGCGGGATGCCACAATTCGACACCACTAACAATGGATCTCGCCCTCGAGATCCGCCTCATGGTACCGGGAAGAAGGCCGGCGATCTGGATCTTCTCGCGTCGTGTAGATCCTCGCGACACCACTAACAAGAGGTCGTTGTCCCTGCTCGTCGAGAGAACACTCCGGAGAAACAAAGGACGAAGGTTGAGGTATCAAAAGATAAGGCCACCTCTAACTTCCATGAGAAGAGGGAAAAGTTACATTGATCCACCAGTTCGATGTACAAGAGTGAACAGTAAGAGTCGGGTAGGGTGATCAGTCCATCCCGTACCCAAACTATCAACTCTATACATGAATAGGAAAATCAGGCAACTCAACTCTCGAAATTTAGAATGAAGATCTTCTTAAGCGGTATTCGGAACACAGGGATGATGCCAGCTCTGCATTGGATCTGATGTAGATGAGGTCATCACATCGGAAAACACCGGAAGATACAACAGAAATCGTATGAAAGACACAATGATTAGGTTCCGCGATGGTTCCATTGGCATGAACAACACATGCTCAAGGTATACTCCAACTTCACCAATGCTCGTCCTTCTCATATGTTTTTCCACGACACGTATATCCAGCAAGGTACACATATAGATAAAGAGTTCAAGAACAAAAGATTGGATGAAGGGTACAACAGACAAGTTGCAGTTTTGATGATCGTAGCACCTCCGTTATAAAAGGGAGAAAGCGAAACCCTGACGGTACGACGGAAACCCCACCGCGAGAAATCCTGGACTCGAAGAAAGATAAGAGAGTAGATTCAAAACACGGCGAGATAAGAGGAGAATAGCAGAGGGGTAAGGAGTAAAATCAGACCTAATCAGAACTATCCAAACGATTTTTCAAATATAGTTTTGACACTCTACTTCGGCCGTTAGCTAGGTTATCCTACAGGCTGGACTTGTGGGGTATCGCAACTGCTGAGCTCTGATACCACTCTGTAACACCCTCAGAATCGGCCCTATGCAAGTTTTAGCGAAACCCGCCAAACCCGCATAGAAACGATTCAAAGGTGCCCACCAGGCACTTTCGTGCGGGTGGAAAACGAAGTAATAACATTACACAACAGTCCTCGATGGGACCCACAGAACAGATATATACAACAGTGACTCAACGAGTCAAGAATACAGATATAATATACAAAGATCCAAGTCACCTTAAAAATGATAGAGCGTCCGACTACGGACAAGATGCAAATGGGGCTAAGAGCCCTGAAGAATAACCAATGGCGTCCATAACCCTGCCCAGGCCAAGCCGGAAGGGTAACCCTGCTAACGACGTCGATCTCACTACCTGCTTAAACAAAAGGGGTGCCGACAAAGGGCAAAGGAAAAAGAGGAGCGTCAGTACTGACGCCAGTACACGGCGAGGCTAGAATTCGGCGGTCCTCGCCTACATAGGTATGGTGGACTGAAGCGGCAGCGGCAGCATGCACTAAACAACCTATAGAGACTCGATACAACTGTCGGCTATCGGAGAGGGATAAGAAAGAGCTGTTCGGATCCAACCTGAATCTTACACCAAACAATCCCATCCTGGTATTTCCCCTCGAGACCAAACGAGGAAGTCCACCGAGGAACTCACACGGTTGGCAGTTTTATTTATTCAGTTATCGTTGCAGCAATTACTAGTCAGGTATAGATAGTCATCCTGATAAAAATAAGCAGTGGGCACTTTTATTTAACCATTCCATTGTAGTTGCAACACTTACTAGTCAGATACAATTAGCATGAGATATCCCAAAACCCAGCAGTTGTTGGTACTTTTATTTAGCCATTCCGTTGTAGTTGCAATACTTACTAGTCAGATACAATTGTCGCAAGCGACAAACCAAACAAGCAATTGTTGGCTGTTTTATTTAGCCATTCCATTATAGTGAAGCTGATTACTAGTCATTATAAAGTCAAATTTATAGCACTACTTTAGTTATAGTTGTCTATGATCGAAATACTATGCTCCAAGTCGTCCATAACCGCGGACACGGCTTTCAGAAAGTTTTACCCTGCAGGGGTGCACAAATAGCAACACACACTCGATCAACCTCGGAAAAACCAAATCAAAACCCAACGAGGCCTTCACGACAAAGCAATCACAGGATTCAGAAATATTTCAGGGGGCCACCCCTTGGAGTACACCCGCAACGAAGTTAGCTGACTCCGAGACGGACCCGAGGTTTGGGTGGACGGCTGTGAACGACTGGGAACCCAAAACTGGGCTTGTCGACACCGCGAAAACGTGTCCCGATCCTAAACAGTACAGGTGCTATCCATCGCACAATTTAAATAAAGCAGTAAAGCATGGCATAAGTACAGGATCGTAAATAAAACCTCAAACTAGTTTGTGGCCCCAAGAAATAAGACTGAATCAAGCTCTGTCTCAGGGGGGTCCCATAATCCTCCCGGATGTGGATAGCGCGAAAATTCAAGGAACATGTATCAAGTACTCGGGGTCCTACGGGACACAAGTGGACGGTTAACAACCAAATAAGATCTATTGCCCACCTGTGCCTCTTCTTACCTACTTCAATTTTAGTTGTTAAGCAGTAATTAAAGTGAACGATAAGTAAAGCCAGGATCGTCTCCCACATCAAACATGCGGCCATACTCCAACAACTGTGGTACTTGGCGACACACAACAGCACTTGAGCAAGCGTCTACGACGCGCAAGTCCAACTATCTACCAAACAACAGGTAATAGGATGTGTCCAAGGCAATATAGGGCTGCAAGGGATATCGCGGGTACGAAACTAGAGCAACGCAACACAGATAGCAATAGATCAACAGGAGGGAGTAAATACTATAAAAGTAAGATAGGTAGAAAGGGGGAGATGCTCGCCTGAAAACATTGCCGAAGGTTCATCCGAAGATCGGGTCGACACTCGCATCAACTCAACGGCCTTATCCGCGAAGAACCAAAACACTAGAATAAACACCGGATGCAATATTTAATACTACGGCAAAAGATCGGGCATGATGCATGTATGGTGTATGACATGGCAAGATGCGATGCAATTAGGCAATATTAAGCGGAACAAGGGCCCCGACAATTAATTAAACGGTTCAAGTTATTTGACTACCCCGCCATTTAAATGTTGTGATAACAGGCAAGATAAGTTACCGGTTCGCTACACAAATTTAAATGAGGCCAATATAAGACTAGATTTGCCCGCATATGGGCCTCATATTTAATTAGGTGAATCGGCCTAAGGCCCCCAAACCACATGATATGCATGCGAGATGAACAATTATTATGCAACAGGTTTTATATTTAGCTTTTATAAAAATAGGGTCTCGAGGAAAAGTTCACACATTAGGGTTCGGAAGATCTTGGGGTTCCGGGGTTTCAGGGCCGGTCTCAGGGTTCGGATCTGGGGTTCGGCCTCGGCGGGTTCGTTCTCTGATAACGGAGGTAGATCTTGGCGCATCCGTGGTCTTCGGGTCATGTCGACGGTCATGGCGTATCGAACTACTCGCGTCCTCTGTAGATCTTGTTGACTCCACTCCGAAGACCTTGTCATTCTGCAGCGGAGATCATGGGGTCATCGGGGTCCGGGTCTTGGTCGGGTCGCCGGTAGTTCTTGGTGTCTAGGGATGCTCCGGGTCCGGGGTTCGCCTCTCCGTGAGGTAGATCTTGTCGATTTGGCGTCATCGCCCCTAGTTTCCACGACGAAGTACTCGGGGTTCCACTCGGTTGTCGGTGTCGAGCTTGTTGTCACGAATAACTTGAAGGGTTCATGGCCTTAACGGGATCGGTCTTCGGACTCTGGGAAGACGACCTTGTCGCTCGGGCTTCGAGGATCGGTGAAGGAGATCTCCACGGGTCCGTGGATATCTTGGTTCGGCATCGGATCGGCCCTGTCGTCGAGATGATCCTGTCGACCCCAACATTGGGCATTGATTTCTCTGCGGGCGAGCTTGTCGAACCATCGGGGCGTCGGGTCTGGGTAGTGAGGAGCGCCAGACTGCAGCGGTGAACGGCGGGGCCCCGACGGTGATGGGCCGGGCAGGGGCAGAACGGAGAAGGAGGGCCTGGCCGGCGACGCGAGCCGGCGAGGTCGACGGCAGGTCGACGGCGTGCTTGGGGCCGGGGAGTGCGCGCGACGGCGGGGCGCAGAGGCGGCAGCGGACTCGAGGCGAGCGGCGGGCCGGCGAGCTCGGAGCAGAGGGCGCTCGGGACCGCGGCCGGTGGCGGCTCCGGCGGTGAGGCCGAGCTCGCAGCAGACGGCGGCGCTCGCGGAGGACGACGTGAGGGGGACGCAGGCGGCCAGAGGGGCGGTGGGGCCTGCGGGGCGCTGGAGATGGCGGGGAGGCGGGCAGAGGCGGGGACAGAGCTCGGACGGGGAGAGGAGGGAGAGTCGCGGCGGCGGCCCCGGCAGAGCTCGGCCCGAGCGGGGAGGGCGTGGAGGCCGGGCCGGGAGGATGACGTGCAGGGGCGGAGGCGGGTGGCCGGCGGAGGGGAGGAGGCTCGGGGCCCGCTGGCGGCGGCCGGGGGCGATGACGGGGGAGAGGGCCGGAGCCGCGAGGTGGAGGAGGCGGCTGGAGGCGGGCGGGCTGGTGGCGGGGCACGCGGCCGCGGCGGAGGCGGGGCCGGAGGAGGAGAGGGAGGCGCTGGAGAGGAGGGGCGGAGGAGCGAGCGGCGGGCGCGGAGAGGGAGGCCGGAGGCACGGGCGTGTCGGCGGGCAGAGGGAGAGGCGAAGGAGGAGGGGGGACGACCGCGCCGGCGGGCTCGGGCGGTTGCAGGAGGAGGGGAGGTCGCGGTGGGGAGAGAGAAATGCGTGGGGGAGGAGAGAGGTGGTGGTGGGGCCGGTGGGACCGGGTAGTGGGTCCAGGCGGGGCCGGGGTGGGGTTGACCAGGGGAGGCAGGTGGGGAGGGAGTGGGGCTGGCGGGGTCAGGCGGGAGTGGGGCCTGGGGTGGGGCCAGGCTGTCGGTGAGGGAGAGAGAGAGGGGGTAGGTGGGACTGGGGTGAGAGAAGGAGTGGAGGAAAAAGAAGGGGATTGATGAGGTGGCGGGGTGGGTAGGGATTGGGGCCAGGGGTGAGGTGGCGAGCTAGGATAGGTGGGTAGGATAGTTTCGGGTAGGAAAAGGATTTAGAGTTTGGGTGGACCGTTTGTAGGTAGTCTGGACCGATTGGGCCTCTGGCCTGACCGGTCGGACTGCCTCTCCGGACAAAAGATTTTTAATGCTTTAATTTTATTTGTAAAACATTTTGGAAATACTTTTTAGACAAATAAAAGATCTGACCAGACCGATGTTTTAATTTGAGATAAGGACGGGGGTTAGTTAGAAAACAAAACTAGGCATTTCGAATTGGTTTCAGACAACAATGCATGATGATGACGATGCAATGCACAAAAACAACGCGATTTTCTAGTAGTGGTCTTGCGGGATGCCACAAAGCTTCTCAACACTTGGCCTCCAAATCCCTTTGTGCCTGGGTGGCATACCACAAGTGTGATACACAAGGTAAACCATATCCATGGGCCTTGTGTAACCACTCAACCAAAAACCACCATTCAAGTCCCATTCCACCCAGGAGGTTCATTGACTTAGTTGTTTTATTAAGAAAAACATAAGTCCAAAGACTTAGAAATATTTTCATCATAGCATGTATATACTTTACCAACCCTTGTTTGCTACTAGCTAGGCTAAGCATGGCATAGTATCTTAACTCAGGAAAATTCCTAGCAATTCTACAATTCTACAACTACTTAGGATTTCCCAACATAGCATTTGGCAAAAAGTAACATGCAAGACTTAGCAAAATATTTCTAATGCTTATACAAAATATAGGGATGGAAATATTCATGAAGTACCACTTTCCTTGGTAATGGGGAGAGCAGCACTCTTCACAATCACAGTCACTAGCAAAATCTACACAAAATTTGTGGCACACAATTACACACAATTCATATACAAACAAAAATATGAATGCATGCATGCAAGACAATGCTAAGTGATGATTTTTGAAAACTCCACCAAGCAAGTGCATGATACAGAAACATAACCAAGTCAAAAGTTTGCTAACTAAACTTATTTAGCACTAAAACCATTTACTAAACAAATTCTATACTCAAAATGGAACTAAACATGTTTCTGCACACAAAGTCATTTTAACAGAAACTTTTTGTTAAACACATTGCAGATTCAGAAAGGGCTTGATTCACTGATTCCAACGGTATAAAATTTGCAAAAATCTAACGTGGGAATCTCAAGTTATAGCCCTTTGAAAATTGGATCTAAATCTGATTTGAATTCTATTTTTGAATCCAACCCTAGGCACACGTCAAGTTTCTATTGGTGCGTACCGGTTCGCGCCGGATCACCCTTCCGCGCCGTTGGATCTAACTATCGCTGCACGGCTCAGATCTATCCATACCCCTTCGGCTGGGATCTATCGTGTCCACTGGATCTAAATCGAACGATCCTAAGCAAAGGACCAACAAGTGGCGGCGCTAGCGGCGGCGACAGGCGGCGGCGCGCTCAGTCAGTGGCGGAGCCGACGAACTAGGTCGCGCGGGGAGGTGGGAGGAGGCTCACCGGAATCGCCGCGACGAGGAGATGCTCAACGTGTGCTTGGTTGGCGAAGGGGCGCTCGGAGTCGTCGCTGATTGCTCGTCGGAGTAGTCCCTGGCGACGGATGCTGCTGTTCGTCGACGTTGGCGAGGGTGCAGATCATGCCAAGGCAAAAGGAGCGGTGGGTCAGATGCGCAAGACGATGCTAGTCACGTGGGTGTCAACGAGAGGAAAAGGGGTGGTCGGAGATTACCACTGGAGATCGTCGGAGTTGAAGCCGAAGACGGTGGCGCTCAGTCGCTTGCGTTGCTAACGTTCTGGGTCACGCGCGGGCGAGCTAGTGGTACTGGGAGGTGCGCAAGGGGAAGTGGAGCCTGCTCGTGTGAACCAGGAGCAGAGGGGTGGTCGGGGTTGGCCGGAATTGTGGCTGCGGTTCGTCGGAGCAGCGAGGTCGCGGTGAGCAATTCTCGCAGCCTGGGGGCGCTCTGTGCTTGGTTTTGGGGGAGAATGGAGAGGGGGCAGAGGGGGTTTAAGTAGCAAGGATGCGGGCGAGATTTACTCGAGCATTGATGCGAATTGAAGTTGCGAAATCAACCAGGAAACGCCCGGCGTAATTTGGGGATGAACCAGTCGCGGGGGTGAAGACGACGAAGGTCGTGTGGGCCGTGACTGTCAACGAAAAAGGGGGAGAGGGAGTGGGTCCTGCCTGTCAGCGAGCTAGTGGGTGCGGGGGCGAGTGAAAGAAAACGTTTTGCGGGGGAGGGAATGCTAGGCTAGCTCGGCCGAGTTGGGCTGGGTTGGCCAGATTGGCTGTTTGTTTATTTTTTTCCTCTTTACTCTTTTTCTTTTTCTGTTTGACTTTCTAGGAATGGTTTTCAAACTCCAATTCAAATAAGTTTGAATCCAAACCTTCTCTAGCTTTTTGTACAGTGTACCTTGCACTCAACTATGTGTCAAACACTTCTGTTCACTCAAACCTACTTGGGTCATTTGAAAAAAATAAAATAAAACCAAGGCTTTAGGAGATATAATAATAGGCATAAATTTGGTTTTATTTCATACTTTGTTTTGAAACTTTGCTCAAGCTTTTGAAATCACTTAAGTTTGAACTCAAAACATTTCTGAATACATAATAGTACCTTTCTCATTAGCAAGTAGCACAAGGCTAGAGCATTCATACATCAAATAATGAGCAACATATGCTCCTGTTTTTGAAATGATTTTGAGATGAAACCCTAAATGATGATGGATGCATGGATGATATGCATAAGTTTTGAAACATGATTTTAGGGATGTTACAAATCTAACCCCCTTAAGGTGAATCTCGTCCTCGAGATTCGGGTTGGCTAGCAAATAGGTGAGGGTGGTCTTTCCGAAGATCATCTTCTCTTTCCCATGTTGCTTCTTCCTCGGAATGGTGATTCCATTGTACTTTGCAAAACTTGATAGTCTTTGTCTTTGTGACTCTTTCTGAAGTCTCAAGAATCTTGATAGGCTTTTCTTCATAAGTGAGATCACTTTCTAGTTGAACTTCCTCCAAAGGTATGGTATCCTTCAAAGAAGTTTCTTCCATTTCTGGGTGACATTTCTTAAGCTGACTCACATGAAACACATTATGGACTGCTGATAGAGATGCTGGCAGTTCAATTTCATAAGCAACTTCTCCTTTGCGACTCAGAATCTTGAATGGCCCAACATATCTTGGTGCCAACTTTCCTTTGACTCCGAATCTCTTCACTCCACGAAGTGGTGATACTCTAAGATAGGCTCTATCACCAACTTCGTAGGTGACTTCTCTACGCTTAGGATCCGCGTAGCTTTTCTGTCGGGATTGTGCTATCTTCAACCTGTCCTTAACTAGTTTGACTTTCTCTTCGGCTTCTTTGATAAGATCTGGCCCGAATAAACTTCTTTCTCCCACACCATTCCATAACAACGGGGTGGTACACTTTCTTCCGTAGAGAAACTCAAATGGTGCCATCTCAATGCTGGCTTGATAGCTGTTGTTATAAGAAAATTCTGCATAAGGCAGACTTTCATCCCAACTGGCTCCATAGTCTAGGGCACATGCCCTCAACATGTCTTCCAGAATTTGATTTGTCCTTTCTGTTTGTCCATCGGTTTGAGGATGAAAAGAAGTACTGAATTCCAACCTCATTCCCAATGACTCATGTAGCTGTCTCCAAAAATGGGAAGTGAATTGAGTTCCCCTATCAGACACAATACTCTTAGGCACACCATGAAGGCATACAATTCTACTCATGTAGATTTTGGCTAACTTGGCACTTGTATAAGTTGTCTTCACGGGTATGAAATGAGCCACTTTAGTTAGGCGATCCACTACTACCCATATGGAATCATATCCCGATCTGGTCCTTGGTAATCCGGTAATGAAATCCATACCAATCTTGTCCCATTTCCAATCAGGACTTGGTAGTGGTTGAAGCAAACCTGCTGGTTTCTGATGCTCCGCCTTTACTCTACTACACACATCACACAAAGCAATATGTTCGGCGATGTCTCTCTTGAGATTATTCCACCAAAACCTTTCTTTCATGTCCATGTACATTTTGATGTTACTCGGGTGAATAGAATACGGAGAGTTGTGTGCCTCCTGCAAAATCAGTTTCCGTAACTCCGGATCTTGTGGAACACAGATACGTTTCCCATGCCATAAAGTACCCTGTTCGTCTTCATGGAAATTCTTAGCTTTCCCTAGGCCAATATTTTTCTTAATCTCTTCAATTTCCTTATCGGTCTTCTGAGCTTCTCGGATCTTGTCCAACAAAGTGGGTTGAACATCTAAAGACATGAGATGTCCTTCAGGCACAATCTCCAATCTGAGTTCTCGGAATTGGGTACACAAATCATCTGGCAATTCTCCTTTGTAAGGCCATTCACAAATACCTTACGACTTAGAGCATCTGCTACAACTTTTGCTTTACCGGGGTGGTATTCCAAACTTAAGTCATAATCCTTGATAAGCTCTAACCATCTTCTTTTTCTCATATTGATTTCCTTTTGGGTGAAGATATACTTCAAACTCTTGTGATCGGTGAACACTTCACAACGCTTTCCCAAAAGGTAATGTCTCCATGTTTTGAGTGCATGGACGGCGGAGGCTAACTCTAAATCATGAGTAGGATAGTTTACCTCATGAGTTTTGAGTTGTCTCGAGGCATAGGCCACAACTTTACCGTCTTGCATAAGTACGACTCCCAAACCTTGATGAGACGCATCACAATATGCTTGGAAATCCTTTTCCAAATCTGGCAGACATAGGACTGGTGCTGTCACAAGTCTCTTCTTTAATTCTTGAAAGCTGACTTCACAACCTTCAGACCAAGCAAACTTTTTGTCTTTCTTTAACAACTCAGTCATTAGCTTAGCAACCTTTGAGAAATTTTCAATGAACCTTCTGTAGTAACCTGCTAAGCCAAGGAAACTACGTACTTATTTCACATTCTTAGGAGATTCCCATTCTGTCACAGCTGAAACTTTATCAGGATCAACTGCTACACCATCCTTTGTCATAACATGACCAAGAAATCCAACTTCCTCTAACCAGAACTCACACTTGCTAAATTTGGCATATAGTTTATGCTCTCTCAACTTCTCAAGTATCAAACGCAAATGTCCTTCATGTTCTTCTTTGCTCTTGGAGTAGACTAAGATGTCATTGATGAAAACAACAACAAACTTGTCGAGGAATTCCATGAACACCTTGTTCATCATATTCATGAAGTATGCTGAAGCATTGGTTAAACCAAAAGGCATTACGGTGTACTCATACAATCCATACCTTGTGGTGAATGCTGTTTTAGGTATGTCTTGCTCTCTTATCTTGAGTTGAAAATAGCCTGACCGGAGATCAATCTTCGAGAACACACATGCTCCTTCTAGCTGATCAAACAAGTCATTGATTCTAGGCAAAGGATATTTGTTCTTGATAGTTACCTCGTTGAGTGAACGGTAATCTATGCATAGCCTTTGACTTCTATCCTTATTTTCCACAAACAAGACTGGGGCTCCCCAAGATGAAGAACTTGGTTGAATAAATCCTTTCTGCAACTGTTCTCCTAGTTGCTTCTTGAGCTCCTTCAGTTCATCAACTGACATTTTGTATGGTCTCTTTGCTATTGGTCCAGAACCTGGTACCAAATCTATCAGAAACTCCACATCTCTATCTGGTGGCATTCCTGGTAATTCTTCCGGGAACACATCCGGATACTCACACACAATTGGCACACTGTCCATGCTAACCTCCTTAAGAGAATTAAGCTTACTTCCTTTGGATTCAAAGTTTGACTTGAATTTTATTCTTTTTCTTTCTGGGGTTGTGAGTGCAACAGTACGATTAGCACAATCTAGCACTCCTTCATACTTAGCCATCCAATCCATTCCTAAAATTACATCCAATCCTTGGGAATCTAAGATTATCAGGCTCACTGGAAACTTATGCTTTCCAAACTCTATGAAAAGGTCCCGGCATCCAAGACTTACTATCATATCTCCACCCGGAGAACTAACTTTTATTGGACACCCAATGTTTTCAGATGCAAACCCATTTCTATCAACAAATGCTTTTGATATGAATGAATGAGATGCAGGAGTGTCAAAGAGTACAAATACTGGAATGGAATTGAGTCTGAACTTACCAGCAACAGCGTCAGGCTCCTCATAGACCTCCTCCACATTAATGTGGTTCACCTGACCTTTCTGGAAAGGATTGGGCTTGACAGGTCCTTCAACTTTCTTTTCGGGGCACTCATTTGGATAGTGTCCCATCTTCTTGCATTTGAAGCACTCAACCTGACTGATGTCCCTTTTAGCAGGCTGACTTCCACTTCCACTACCATTCCCACTGTGTGGTGGCTCTTATGTCCACTCTTGTGGTTTTTGTACTTGTCATTGTCATGACTGCGGTGATGCTTGTTGTCATGACGGTTGTGGTTGTGGTGCTTGCTGAATTTCCCATGCTTATGGGATCCTGAGCTTCCACTGTCATCATAGTGAGATCGTTTGTGAGACGACCCCGAGCTGTGCTTGTCGGAGTGTTTCCTCTTCCTACTCTCGACTTGCTTCATTTTGTTCTCCAATATAGCAGCCTTGTCACAGAGCGACTGATAAGTGGGAACATATGCCACAGCCAGCTGCAGATTCAGCTCATCATTCAAGCCTTCTAGAAAATTTTCCTTTCTTTTGGCATCTGTGTCAACCTCATCCGGTGCATAACGCGCCAGATTGTTGAACTCTTCAATGTATTTAGCCACGCTGCGGTGGCGCTGCTTCAGATTGTGGAACTCTTTCTTTTTCAGGCTCATTATTCCTGATGAGATATGAGCAGTGCGAAAGCCATCCTCAAAGATAGCCCAAGTCACCTCATCTATAGGAGTGGTGATTTGGAAGTTGTCCCACCATGTGGCGGCTAGTCCTTCCAACAGATGTGCTGCAAATCTGACCTTTTCAGCATCCGTGCAGCCCACGGTCACTAAGTCTTTGTTTACAGAACGTAGCCAATCATTGGCCACCATGGGATCAGTCGTCCCCGAGAACTTAGCTGGCCTCAAACGCAGAAATCTGGTGAGCATATCAAAGCCCGGAGGGTTGTTATTGTTATTGTTGTTATTGTTGTTGTTATTGGGGTTGTTGTTGTTATTGTTGTTATTGTTGTTGTTATTGGGGTTGTTGTTGTTATAGTTATTCTGGTTCTGGATGAATGTTGTCATCATCTGCATGAGCTGTGTTTGAGCATTCATCATTTGTTGCATTTCCGGAGTGATGTTGTTGGGGTTGGGGTTTGCGCGACGGGGAGGCATCTGTGGTTTGTTCAAATAGAGATAAGAATGAGATACCCATAGATGTTTTATGCACATTAGATCACAAGCAAACACATAGCATGCAACACAAGGATAAAAGTTCAACAACCAGATAACAAGTTCTCAAAATAAAACACACAAGTGGCAAGCCATCCACATGTCGGATGGTCCAATAACAAGTTCACAAATAACAAGTACGATAATGAAAGATAAACGAGTAGTCAAGTCTACTCATCAGCATCAATCTCCTCCTCGACAAAGGTAAGACCTGCGTTCTCCATCGCGGTCTTGTTCTCCTCAATGGTAGTGGTCAAGGACTCAATCTTGGCCTTGAGATCCCTCTTCTGGGAGCGAAGCCTCTCGATCACCATCTGCTGCTGCTCTAGCTCGAAATCCTTGGACTTCAGTTCTTCAGTCATGTCCCGGATCTTCTTGTTCCTATCCTGGACGCGTTTCTCCTGACTCTTGAACTTACGGTCCTGGGTCTCGAACTTCACCTCCATTTCCTTGATTATCTCATCCTGCTATGCGAAAAGCTTGTCCTTCTCGCGAAGCTGCACCTGGAGCTCGTCATTACTGAGCATGACATTGGTCCTGTCCGTGTCCACGTGCCTAATGAGAGACTCTAAGTCCTGGAGATAGAGACATATCGGCTCTGCTGCGTCCCTCGAGTCGTCCTCAAAGTCAATGGACTCTCCATCATCATCACGTCTTCCGAAGACGTGGAAGTGGGTGCCTCTAACCTGTCGGGAGTGACGGCCTAGTAGACGTCCTATCAGGTCCTGCATGACTACCTCCATGCCTATCTCCCTGTCATCGTGCATAAGCTTGAAGACGATGGCCTCCGTAGTAGGCTCTGTCTGGCGTCCGGGCTGGTTCACCTTGAAGCCCCAGAGGTCCTTCCTCTCGAACTTGGTGAGTGGATGCACCATGATGGTGGGAAGAGGGAGATCGAGCAAAGTGGTAAGCTCAACGATACGAGGACCAAAGCGGGTAACCTGGAACTCCTCAACAGTGCTGATGGTAATAGGCATCTATTTATAAGATAGAAAAGTTAGAACAACACAATTTAAGATAAAACAAGACAAACATTTCACACATATCCTTGGAACACAAAATCACACAAGTCATGCATACATGAATCCATTACATCAACCAAGGTCCAAACTTATTTAAGGTATCATTTTGGAAAATAAGGTGATAGGTGGTGGTCCAACTAACGAAGTGCGTTTACAATCCTATCTCACTGGATCTGTTGGCTAACACAATGTTCCTAGAGGCAATCAGCCTATCTTGTTCACATGATTCCATCACTAAGTCTATAATATCTCCCCTTAAGGTTTGGTTGGTGGCTTCCAACTCTTGGGTAAGCTCCTTCTCTTTCTCTAAGTCTTTTTGGAGGTTGAGCATTCTGCACTTGACTCTAACACTAAGTTCTTTGATAGTCCTCCAAGCTGCTTCTCTGGCTGACTCAAAGAATGTGGTGTGCATCACAGTGTTGGTGTACATGCAGAATCCTCTTTCTTTGTGGTTGTCTTCCTTGTTTTTGTACAAGTGAAGTTGCACCCACCAGTACTCAACTCCTTCATCCATCACTGGAAAGCCTTTGTAAACAGCTGCACCATGTGCTTCCATTGCCACCATGAGGTCCTTGAGAATTTTGGGAAACTCAGTTTCACACTCCAAGGTCATGGTCATGAGTGGTCCTTTCTTCACGACTTCGTTGATGGAGTTCATCTACAAATAGAGATGAGAATGAGAAGATTAGAAAAGCTTACGAGAAGAATAGACAAGTGTAGAAGTAGTTGAAAAATTTTCCTTAGTGGTTTTCCAATCCTAGGGTCATAATCCTATAGGCAACACAGTGCTCTGATACCATCTGTAAGATCCCTCCTTTGTAAAGGAAAAGGATCCCTGTGATTGCAATGCTAGTCCCTGGATCATTGCTAGCATCCACAGTTGAAGATGAAGTACACAGATACAAAGGTCATTTATTACATTCATTCCAGAGATAAAACATAGTCTTTTACAACTCAGGGCCACAGGCCTAATACAAGAGTCTTTAGAATAAGTAAATAAACATAAGTCTTCATCTTCATGTGCCACAGGCAAGCATGTTGAGTGTAGACTCATGACTCCTAATCATCATCGGAGTAACCTGCAACATCACAAGTTACAGCCAGAGTGGGTCAATACTTTGGAATAGTATTGGCAAGTGATACCTTAGTAAATTTTTAGGTGGACTATTTTACTATATGCATTTTGGCTAAGTGTAGCTTGGCTTGCTTTGCTCAAAATAGGTTTTTCCTATTAGTTGAAAATACTAAGTTTTTCTTTGTCAAAAACTTTCCCAAGAAACCACCAATAGACATTGGGGTCCTTCACCCTTGTTCACCCACCAATTTTTACTTAGAAGTTGGAGTGATGAGATTCTTGTAGCTTCCATGTCTTGATGCTCAATTTGTCCATTGCCATGGACTTGGCTAAGTACTTAGATTTTCCATCTGCAGAGGTTGTGCACTTTCCCCACCAGACTTGGTTTCCCAAGACAGGACCTTTCAGAAGCCTTTCCTTCGCCAAATGGACGCGCTCCAACCTATCATTCCCACTACCACCAACTGTCCAAAAGGCTAAGTTCTAGCAACCTATATGATCAAGGCAGAGCCCATATTGCCAAGTGGTTGCACTATAAGCTTCTCAACACTTGGCCTCCAAATCCCTTTGTGCCTGGGTGGCATACCACAAGTGTGATACACAAGGTAAACCATATCCATGGGCCTTGTGTAACCACTCAACCAAAAACCACCATTCAAGTCCCATTCCACCCAGGAGGTTCATTGACTTAGTTGTTTTATTAAGAAAAACATAAGTCCAAATACTTAGAAATATTTTCATCATAGCATGTATATACTTTACCAACCCTTGTTTGCTACTAGCTAGGCTAAGCATGGCATAGTATCTTAACTTAGGAAAATTCCTAGCAATTCTACAATTCTACAACTACTTAGGATTTCCCAACATAGCATTTGGCAAAAAGTAACATGCAAGACTTAGCAAAATATTTCTAATGCTTATACAAAATATAGGGATGGAAATATTCATGAAGTACCACTTGCCTTGGTAATGGGGAGAGCAGCACTCTTCACAATCACAGTCACTAGCAAAATCTACACAAAATTTGTGGCACACAATTACACACAATTCGTATACAAACAAAAATATGAATGCATGCATGCAAGACAATGCTAAGTGATGATTTTTGAAAACTCCACCAAGCAAGTGCATGATACAGAAACATAACCAAGTCAAAAGTTTGCTAACTAAACTTATTTAGCACTAAAACCATTTACTAAACAAATTCTATACTCAAAATGGACCTAAACATGTTTCTGCACACAAAGTCATTTTAACAGAAACTTTTTGTTAAACACATTGCAGATTCAGAAAGGGCTTGATTCACTGATTCCAACGGTATAAAATTTGCAAAAATCTAACGTGGGAATCTCAAGTTATAGCCCTTTGAAAATTGGATCTAAATCTGATTTGAATTCTATTTTTGAATCCAACCCTAGACACGCGTCAAGTTTCTATTGGTGCGTACCGGTTCGCGCCGGATCACCCTTCCGCTCCGTTGGATCTAACTATCGCTGCACGGCTCAGATCTATCCATAACCCTTCGGCTGGGATCTATCGTGTCCACTGGATCTAAATCGAACGATCCTAAGCAAAGGACCAACAAGTGGCGGCGCTAGCGGCGGCGACAGGCGGCGGCGCGCTCAGTCAGTGGCGGAGCCGGCAAACTAGGTCGCGCGGGGAGGTGGGAGGAGGCTCACCGGAATCGCCGCGACGAGGAGATGCTCAACGTGTGCTTGGTTGGCGAAGGGGCGCTCAGAGTCGTCGCTGATTGCTCGTCGGAGTAGGTCCTGGCGACGGATGCTGCTGTTCGTCGACGTTGGCGAGGGTGCAGATCATGCCAAGGCAAAAGGAGCAGTGGGTCAGATGCGCAAGACGACGCTAGTCACATGGGTGTCAACGAGAGGAAAAGGGGCGGTCGGAGATTACCACTGGAGATCGTCGGAGTTGAAGCCAAAGACGGTGGCGCTCAGTCGCTTGCGTTGCCGACGTTCTTGGTCACGCGCGGGTGAGCTAGTGGTACTGGGAGGTGCGCAAGGTGAAGTGGAGCCTGCTCGTGTGAAGCAGGAGCAGAGGGGTGGTCGGGGTTGGCCGGAATTATGGCTGCGGTTCGTCGGAGCAGCGAGGTCGCGGTGAGCAATTCTCGCAGCCTGGGGGCGCTCTGTGCTTGGTTTTGGGGGAGAATGGAGAGGGGGCAGAGGGGGTTTAAGTAGCAAGGATGCGGGCGAGATTTACTCGAGCATTGATGCGAATTGAAGCTGCGAAATCAACCAGGAAACGCCCGGCGTAATTTGGGGATGAACCAGTCGCGGGGGTGAAGACGACGAAGGTCGTGTGGGCCGTGACTGTCAGCGAAAAAGGGGGAGAGGTAGTGGGTCCTGCCTGTCAGCGAGCTAGTGGGTGCGGGGGTGAGTGAAAGAAAACGTTTCGCGGGGGAGGGACTGCTGGGCTAGCTGGGCCGAGTTGGGCTGGGTTGGCCAGATTGGCTGTTTGTTTATTTTTTTCCTCTTTCCTCTTTTTCTTTTTCTGTTTGACTTTCTAGGAATGGTTTTCAAACTCCAATTCAAATAAGTTTGAATCCAAACCTTCTCTAGCTTTTTGTACAGTGTACCTTGCACTCAACTATGTGTCAAACACTTCTGTTCACTCAAACCTACTTGGGTCATTTGAAAAAAATAAAATAAAACCAAGTCGTTAGGAGATATAATAATAGGCATAAATTTGGTTTTATTTCATACTTTGTTTTGAAACTTTGCTCAAGCTTTTGAAATCACTTAAGTTTGAACTCAAAACATTTCTGAATACATAATAGTACCTTTCTCATTAGCAAGTAGCACAAAGGCTAGAGCATTCATACATCAAATAATGAGCAACATATGCTCCTGTTTTTGAAATGATTTTGAGATGAAACCCTAAATGATGATGGATGCATGGATGATATGCATAAGTTTTGAAACATGATTTTAGGGATGTTACACATAGTGCCTAGTATCTCTATTAGTGCTATTTGAATTTGTTGCAACTTGTTGTGCTTAATGTTTGTCACTAGGGCCCGAGTGCCATGATCTCAGATCTGAACGTATTATTGAATCATTATGGTAGTATTGTTTGTGATCTTATCTACAAGTTGTGTACACATATCATTGTCCGGATCCAAAGGCCCCAAAGTGACAATAATTGGGACAACCGGAGGGGATGGTTGTGGTGTGAGGATCACATGTGGTCACGGAGTGTTAATGCTTTGCTCCGGTGCTCTATTAAAAGGAGCACCTTAATTGTCAGTAGTTCCCTAGAGGCCCCGCTGCCACGGGCTGGCTGGACAGAAGATGTGCAAGTTTTCATTGCGAGCACGTACAACTATATTTGGAGCACATGCCTAGGATTGTTTAGTACTTGAATGCTTGTTATTATTTATCTGCAATGCCCTAGGTCTTGAAGTTACATGTTTAGACTCGTCCATGCAACGCCCGTCCATCCATCCCTATGCCTACCGCACTCGAATCCCACTGTTTACTGTACTATTACTGTTGCTACTGTTCACTGTTGCTGTTGTTGTTGATTTGCTACTACAAACTCTTGCTACTGATAAACTTCTGTGAGCAAGAACTATTTCCAGGTGCAGCTGAACTGACAACTTAGTTGTTAAGTCCTGCAAGTATTCTTTGTCTCCCCTTGTGTCGAATCAACAAATTGGGTAATACTACCCGCGAAGACTGTTGCGATCCCATATACTTGTGGGTCATCACAAGTGTAAACTTTCCTTTTGTGATTGCAAGATTATGCACTCACAGTCTTCGAGAAAATATTAGATCCAATATCTGAAATCAGCATCATTGGTCCGGTAAGGACTAATGTTCAAAGGATCAGGATGCTATTATGCATAAGTAATGTAATGCAATTTGGTAAGTTCGTATCCCCAGAATAAGCGTTGATCTAGGGTTTGGAAATTGGAAAGATTTCTTTAGGATGTGATATACATTTTAGATAAGCTTCACACTTGTGCTTCTTATTAAGGCTGGTGAGTGTGTGTGAAACAATGTGTAATTAGAAGATCATACAACCCATAAGATATACAAATGAGGAACCTACGCAAGGCTGCTTATATAAGAATTGTTCTATCTTCACATTTTACTTTACAAGTAATGACATTTGAAAGGAGGTTAAGTGTTAACAATCCTAAGTATACAAATAAAGTTTAAATCAATGTGATTATGAATAACTGTCATCTGTTGACTATGATGAAAGTGCTTGACTTCAGTTGTTAAGAGTTGGAGATATTATCTTAAGATTTGTTGGTCGAAGTGGTAGAAAGAATAACATTTGAAGAAATGGTTTCTTTACTAAGGTTTAAACAATCCTGATAGCTTTTAGAATATGATTGATAGAATCTGATTGATGAAGGGATTATGCCCTAAGAGGCAATAATAAAGTGTTTATTATGTGTATTCCAAGTATATGATAGATGTTTATTTTGCATGCTATAATTGTATTAATACAGAAACATTAATACATGTGTGTTTAATAAACAAACAGAAAGTTCCTAGTTATGCCTCTCTCATAAATTAGGTCGTTGATTAACAAGATGATCACAGTTTCCTGATCATAGACATTGGATGTTGTTAATAATGAGATCACAACATTAGTATAATGATGTAATGAACATTCATCCGAAGTATAGCATTACGATCAAAGTCATTGAGTTTATATTGCTATAAACAACTTACGTAGTGATCCTAATCCTTAGACCATGAGATCATGTCAATCACTAACACTGAAGAGTTTCTTGTTGACATCGAACGTCACACCGTAACTGGGTGATTATAAAGATGGCTTCAAAACTACTAAAGTGTTATGTTGAGACACATGGATCAAGAGTGGAATTTGTTCATCCCGATGACGGATAGATATACTCTGGGCCCTCTCGGTGATATCACATTGGTTAGATTGCAAGCAAGTGATTTGATCACTAGAATGTTATATCACGGGAACAAGAAAAGAGTGCATGTCGGTAACAAAATCAAACTAGGTATGGAGATACCGATGATCGAATCTCGGACATGTAATATATCGTGAAACAAAGAGATTAAGATACAAGCATAAAAGGTTCCGACGATCACAGGAAAGGCATCGTTGAATGTGTGGGAGTCGGTATGGATCTCCAGGTCCTGCTACTGATTATTGATCGGAGAAGGGTCTCGATCATGTCCGCATTATTCGCGAACCGTAGGGTGACACACTTAAGGGACACTAACATCCAATTGGAGCAAAAGTTTCATGTCGGAAAGAATAACAAGCGCAGGAATTTATTTCACTAGATACCGAAACAGGTTTTCGGGTGAAATTGCAGAAAGTGTTTTTGCATGTGAAATAGAATTCTAGCAAGGGGTTATATGTGAATGTTTGTCATTAAAGTAATTGAAAAAATTCTGAATAAATAAAAAGAGTTTTATTTAATGAGAATTTGCATTAAATTTGGTGGAAATTTAATAGCAAGTTTGAGTGGGATTTTGAGTGGAGGGATTTGAAGAGGATTTTGTGAGTGGATTGTCCACCCACATGAATGAGGGGAGGGCAAGGGGGAAGCACCCATGCGCTGGCCACCCCCTTGGGGTTCCCCCTCTCCTATAAAAGGCACCCCTCTCCCTCTCTCTCACTTACACCTCCTCGTGAAGGATCTCTCTCCCCCTCTAGAATTTATCCCCCATGGTCTCGGCCTAACGAGATACATGTTTCTGTTGGCTATTCGGCAAGAAAGGGTTTTGCTTCCACTGCATCGCTGGAGCGAGGAGGCAGAGGTTGCTTGGTGTCTTGTACGTGTGTGCAAGCACGGATGCCTGCTGCTTTGCGGCGCTAGGACTTCCTCTCGATCTTGAGATCGGCAAGAGATCGTCTACATCAACCAGGAGTTCAACTCATTAAGCTTTGTCGGTCTTAAAGGGTATGTTCTCTACGGATATACATCCGCCCGTTGTTTGTATCTAGTAGATAGATCTTGGTACATAGTTCCCATCGTAGGAATTTTTTTGTTTTCCATACTGCGAACCCTTCAGTGGTATCAGAGCCGGATATATACGTAGATGCTTTACACGGGTAGTACACATATGAGTATGTGGGCGATGATGATCATGTTGTTGCTCCTTAGTTGTAATTTTGGATATTGGTGGCATAGTGGGATGAAGCGGCATAGACAAACTTTACATGTCCTCGCACATAAGACCTGTTCCACGCTTGACATGCAACTAGTTTGCATAAGTGGCTAGCGGGTGTCTGTCTCTCCTACTATAGTCAATATATATTTTGCAACGAGTTTTCAACAATTTGGTTATCCTCATTGTGGTTCATGTTCGTAGGTAAGAACGGTTCTATCTTCGAAAGCCCTAAGCCATGTAAAACTTGTAATGGATAAATTAGAGGCGTCTAGTTTAGATTGTTGCTGGGCTAGTGTTATGATATGGTGTTGTTGTAAGTAGAAGTATGAGATGATACTCTTACAACACACATAACGTGTAAGTTCCATATACCTTGGCCTTGCACACAAAGGTATGATAGTGATCATATCACGGTGCACATGATAGAGATCATATGCGGGAACCATATCATTTCACTAATAAACACGTGATGTTTGATAGCATCTTTTATTTCTTGTTTAGCGCTTTATTAGCATAATAAGATGATCCCTCATTTAAATATCAAGATAAGAATGTGTTCTTCCTTTAGTATGCATCGATTATGTTTTCGTCGCTCCAAGACATCACGTGATGATCGGGTGTTCTTGGATCCACGACCATATTTCGGGTGTAAGACAGTTACACACGCGAATACTAAGGTTCTAACTTGACGAGCCTAGCATGTATAGCCATGGCCTCGGAACACGGACCGAAAGGTTAAGCATGAGTCATATAGTAGATATGATTCCCATTTGATGCTCGCCTTTGAAGCTACACTGACTCATGTGATGATCGGACTTGGTGTAGTGGATTTGGTTCATGTATTCACCAAAAATGCACGAGGGATGTCTTTTTGAGTGGAAGTTCATTCGTAATGTGGATTAGTTGAACTCAATCTATCATAAACTTAGTCTAAACTTTACAAATTCTATTGTAGATGGCACCACCTGCTTTTAATTTCAATGTGTTCATGGAGAAAGAGAAACTTGCAACGAATGATAGCAGCTTTACCGAATGGGCCATGAATTTGAGGATTCTCCTCTCTGCTGCACAAAAGCAATATGTGCTAGAAGCGCCGCTAGGCCCCCCACCTATTGAGCATGCCCCTGACGAGGAGAAAGAATGTCTATCAGACTCGTCAGGAGGACCACAACTTAGTTCATTGCGGCATGTTGTATGGGCTAGAGCCGTAACTTCGAAAGCATTTAGAAAACGACAATGCATTTGATACAATGGGTGAGTTGAAAATGATTTTCGACACACATGCTGCTGTAGAGAGCTACAATGCTTCAGAAAAGTTCTTTAGCTGCATGATGGAAGAGCACAACTCCGTTAGTGAGTATGTACTCAAGATCTCGGGTTGCGCCGATAAGCTTGTGTCCTTGGGAATATTGATTCCCATTGACTTAGGCATCCATCGTGTTCTGCAGTCTCTGCCACCTAGATATAAGAGCTTCGTGATGAACTATAATATGCAAGGCATGAAGAAGTCTATCCCCGAGCTTTTGTCAATGCTTAAAACTGCAGAAGTGGAGATCAAAAAGGAACATCAAGTGTTGATGATTAATAAGAACACTGGTTTCAAGAAAGACAAGAAGGGAAAATGGAAGGGAAGTAAGGGCGGCAAGCCGGTTGCCGTGCCTGAAAAGAAACCCCGACTTGGCCCTAAGTCTGATACCAAGTGCTACTATTGTAAGGGGACTGGCCACTGGAAGCGCAACTGCCCCAAGTATTTGGCAAACAAGAAGGACGGCAAGGCAAACAAAGGTATATATGATATACATGTTATTGATGTGTACTTGACTAGTGCTCGCAGTAGCACCTGGGTATTTGATACCGGTTCAGTTGCTAATATTTGTAACTCGAATCAGGGGCTGCGGAACAAGCGACCGCTAGCAAGGGGTGAGGTCAAGATGCCTGTCGGCAATGGATCAAGCGTTGATGTGTTAGTCGTCGGAACACTACCTCTCCACTTGCCGTCGGGATTAGTGATAAACATAAATAATTATTATTTGGTGCCAGCACTGAGCATGAACATTGTATCTGGATCGTGTTTTATGCGAAGTGGTTATTCATTTAAATCCGAGAACAATGGTTGTTCTATTTATATGAATGCAATATTTTATGGTCATGCACCGATGATGAATGGTTTATTTCTATTGGATATCGATAATAATGTTACACATATTCATAATGTTGATGCTAAAAGGATTAAACTAATTGATGATATATCCGCATATATATGGCACTTCCGTCTAGGTCATATTGGCGTTAAACGCATTAAGAAGCTACATTCGAATGGACTTTTGGAATCACTTGATTTTGAATCATTTGATACATGTGAGCCATGCCTTATGGGTAAGATGACTAGAACGCCGTTTTCCGGTTCAATGGAACGGGCGACAGATTTATTGGAAATCATACATTCTGATGTATGTGGTCCAATGAGTGTGTCGGCGCGAGGTGGATATCATTATTTTGTTACTTTCACAGATGATTTGAGTAGATACGATTATATCTAATTGATGAAACACAAGTCTGAAACCTTTGAAAAGTTCAAGGAATTTCAGAATGAAGTGGAAAATCATCGTAATAGAAAGATCAATTTTTTACGGTCCGACCGTGGAGGTGAGTATCTAAGTTACGAGTTTAGCACTCACATGAAAGAGTGTGGAATTGTTTCACAACTCACACCTGCCGGAACACCACAGTGAAATGGTGTGTCGGAACGTCGTAATTGTACTTTATTGGATATGGTTCGATCTATGATGTCTCTGACGGACTTGCCGTTGTCATTTTGGGGTTATGCACTAGAAACTGCTGCGTTCACTTTAAATCGGGCACCATATAAATCCGTGACACCGTATGAATTATGGTTTGGAAACAAACCTAAGCTGTAATTTCTTAAAGTTTGGGGATGCGATGTTTATGTGAAGAAACTTCAACCGGATAAACTCGAACCCAAAGCGGAGAAATGCGTCTTCATAGGATACCCTAAGGAAACTATTGGGTATTCCTTCTATCACAGATCCGAGGGCAAGGTTTTTGTTGCCAAGAATGGATCCTTTCTAGAGAAAGAGTTTCTCACGAAAGGTGTGAGTATTCGGAAGATAGAACTCGAAGAGGTTATTGAACCTTCTCTTCAAAGTATGGCGAGTAGCGCAGCGCTGGAAGTTGTTCTGGAGTTTGCTTCACCAGTTGAAGAAGGAACTAATGATAATGATCATGAAACTCCGAAAGAGAATACTACCGAACCTCGCAAGTCTAGCAGGACGCGTGCAGCTCCCTAGCTGTATGGAAATCCTGTTATGAATTTCATGGTTGATGAAAATGATGACCCTGCGACGTATGAAGAAGCGATGATGAGCCCGGATTCCAACAAATGGTTAAAAGCCATGAAATCCGAGATCGAATCCATGTATGAAAATCAAGTTTGGAACTTGGTGGAGTTACCTCACGACCGAAAGGCCGTGGAGAATAAATGGATTTTCAAAAGGAAAACTGATGCTGATGATAATGTAACCATCTATAAAGCTCGACTTGTCGCAAAGGGGTTCCGACAAATTCAAGGAGTTGACTACAATGAGACATTATCTCCCGTAGCAATGCTAAAATCAGTTAGGATTATGTTAGCAATTGCTGGATATTTCGATTATGAGATATGGCAGATGGATGTCAAAACCGCATTTCTCAATGGTAATATTGAAGAAGAGTTGTATATGATATAACCAAAGGGTTTTGTCGATCCTAAGGATGCTAACAAGGTGTGAAAGCTTCAACGATCCATCTATGGATTGAAGCAACCATCACGAAGTTGGAATCTCCGCTTTGATGAGGTGATCAAAGAGTTTGGATTTGTCCAAACTTATGGAGAAGCTTGTATTTACAAGAAAGTGAGTGGGAGCAATGTGGCATTTCTGATACTATATGTGGATGACATATTATTGATCGGAAATGATATAGATCTTTTAAACAGTGTTAAAAGTTATCTAAACAACAAATTTTCAATGAAGGACCTAGGTGAAGCATTATACATATTAGGCATAAAGATCTATAGAGATAGATCTAGGCGCCTAATAGGGCTATCGCAAAGTACATACCTTGATAAGATTTTAAAGAAGTTTAAAATGGAAGATAGTAAGAAGGGGTTCTTACCTATGACACAAGACACGACATTGAGTAAGACTCAAAGTCCGGCTACGGCGGAAGAAAGAGAGATAATGGACAAAGTCCCCTATGCTTCAACCATAGGCTCTATAATGTATGCCATGCTATGTACAAGACCGGATGTGGCACATGCTATTAGTTTGACTAGTAGGTACCAATCGGATCTAGGTTCAGAACACTGGAAAGCGGTCAAGAATATCCTTAAGTACTTGCGAAGAGCTAAGGATATGTTTCTTGTATACGGAGGTGAAGAAGAGCTCGTCGTTAAGTGTTATGTCGACGCTAGCTTTGACACCGATCCGGATGACTCTAAGTCTCAATATGGATACGTATTTCTCATGAATGGCGGAGCGGTTAGTTGGAGGAGCTCCAAACAACCTGTGGTGGCAGGATCAACAACGGAGGCCGAATATGTTGCTGCTTCGGAAACGGCTCAGGAAGCAGTTTGGATGAAGGAGTTCATATCCGAACTAGGTGTGGTTGCAAACGCGTTGGACCCAATGGTGATCTATTGTGACAACAATGGTGCCATTGCCAATGCCAAAGAACCAAGGTCTCACAAGCATTCCAAGCATATTAAGCGCCGGTTTCACTCCATCCGCGAGCATGTCAAGGATGGAGATATAAAGATTTGTAAAGTACATACGGATCTCAATGTAGTAGATCCGTTGACTAAAACTCTCTCTAGAGCGAAACATGATCTACACCAGAACTTCATGGGTGTTAGATGCATCACTATGTAACTAGATTATTGTCTCTAGTGCAAGTGGGAGACTGAAGGGAATATGCCCTAAGAGGCAATAATAAAGTGTTTATTATGTGTATTCCAAGTATATGATAGATGTTTATTTTGCATGCTATAATTGTATTAATACGAAAACATTAATACATGTGTGTTTAATAAACAAACAGAAAGTTCCTAGTTATGCCTCTCTCATAAACTAGCTCGTTGATTAACAAGATGATCACAGTGTCCTGATCATAGACATTGGATGTTGTTAATAACGAGATCACAACATTAGTGTAATGATGTGATGAACATTCATCCGAAGTATAGCATTACAATCAAATTCATTGAGTTTATATTGCTATAAACAACTTACGTAGTGATCCTAATCCTTAGACCATGAGATCATGTCAATCACTAACACCGGAAGAGTTTCTTGTTGACATCAAAGGTCACAGCGTAACTGGGTGATTATAAAGATGGCTTCAAAACTACTAAAGTGTTATGTTGAGACACATGGATCAAGAATGGAATTTGTTCATCCCGATGACGGATAGATATACTCTGGTCCCTCTCGGTGATATCACATTGGTTAGCTTGCAAGCAAGTGATTTGATCACTAGAATGTTATATCACGGGAACGAGAAAAGAGTGCATGTCGGTAACGAGATCAAACTAGGTATGGAGATACCGATAATCGAATCTCGGACATGTAATATATCGTGAAACAAAGGGATTAAGGTACAAGCATAAAAGGTTCCGACGATCACAGGAAAGCCATCGTTGAACGTGTGGGAGTCAGTATGGATCTCCAGGTCCCGCTACTGATTATTGATCGGAGAAGGGTCTTGATCATGTCCGCATTATTCGCGAACCGTAGGGTGACACACTTAAGGGACACTGACATCCAATTGGAGCAAAAGTTTCATGCCGGAAAGAATAACAAGCGCAGGAATTTATTCACTAGATACCGAAACAGGTTTTCGGGTGAAATTGCAGAAAGTGTTTTTGCATGTGAAATAGAAATCTAGCAAGGGGTTATATGTGAATGTTTGTCATTTAAGTAATTGACAAAATTATGAATAAATAAAAAGAGTTTTATTTAATGAGAATTTGCATTAAATTTGGTGGAAATTTAATAGCAAGTTTGAGTGGGATTTTGAGTGGAGGGTTTTGAAGAGGATTTTGTGAGTGGAGTGTCCACCCACATGAATGAGGGGAGGGAAAGGGGGCATCCCCCATGCGCCGGCCACCCCCTTGGGGTTCCCCCCTCTCCTATAAAAGGCACCCCTCTCCCTCTCTCACTTACACCTCCTCGTGAAGGATCTCTCTCCCCCTCTAGAATTTATCCCCCATGGTCTCGAACTAGCAAGATACATGTTCCCAATGGCTATTCGGCAAGAAAGGGTTGTGCTTCCGCTGCATCGCTGGAGCGAGGAGACAGAGGTTGCTCGGTGTCTTGTAAGTGTGTGCGAGCACGGATGCGCTGCTGCTTTGCGGTGCTAGGACTTTCTCTCGATCTTGAGATCGGCAAGAGATCATCTACATCAACCACGAGTTCAACTCATTAATCTTTGTAGGTCTTCAAGGGTATATTCTCTACGGATATACATCCGCCCGTTGTTTGTATTTAGTAGATAGATCTTGGTACATAGTTCCCATCGTAGGAAATTTTTTGTTTTCTATGTTGTGATCCCTTCAATTGATGTTGTTTTTCGCTTGCATGGAGAGTTTGGATATGATATGCTTTACGTCTTAATTAAAATAGACCAAAGTTAACTATAAAAATATAACAAAGTCTTTAGCATTATATTTAAAGTCTTGTAGACTAAAGTTAACTTTAAGAACATAGATGGACTTAGGGTATAATGATTATGATACTTGTATCTTGTTCACTTTATATTGTTTCCTTAAAGTTATTTAAGAATGGTATTACTTCTATTTGAGTAGTGTTTTCTTAATTTTATAATGGAATAGAAGCTTTTATCTCCTTATAAAGGTGTGGTTATGATTTGTATCCAAGGGAATACTATTACTTATCTACTTATGAATTCACTATACTGTTTTGGTATGTTGATAAACTTGTGGTTTGAAGTAAAGGAATAAGTTTTATTTAGCCATAATTTATTCTTGAAGATTTTATATTTTAAAAGGATATTATTTAAAGATATTCTACACTTATGGTGGAATGATATTCTATAAGATTATATTTAAATGTGTGGAACCATTTTGTATTCGTATTATATTTAAGACTAATACTATTTATTAGATCTCAATTAGCTAATCTTAAAACATTAGAAATTTTTATTTACCCTTTCAGGAATTATCAATTAAGAAAATAAGTTTAAACTCAATTTATTAGAGTATTAGACTTTTACTTACTACAAAAGTGGGATGTTATAATTTTAACATGTAAATATTATTTTTGTGATCATTTTGGTATATTACATTTGTTTTTGTGATTTATAAATAATAAGATATGATTTTTATAAGATTAATAGTTAATTAAGTGAAATAATAATGAATGATTATACTATTAAGTTATGGTTCTTATTTTTCTAAGAATTTTGGTATATTATTTATATGTTTTTGCATTTACCATTATTAAATTATGAATTTATCAAAGTATTATTACTTATAAATTCTTTATTAAGTAGTAATTATTTAAATTATTCATAAAATAATGTTTGGTAATAATTTCAAATTGTAGATTTTATTTTTCTGCAAATTTTCATATATTAAACATATTTTTCTGAATTATAAAACAAAAGTTATTGAATTTACAATGTTTAATCATTTATTTAATTTCTGGAAATATTTAAGTTTAGACTTATTATGTTTTATCTATTTCGTAAAAAGGAAATAAATTTTCACACCACACGCAGATCTACCCTACTCACATACGTGTGGGCCAGTGACCACGTTGGCATGGACTATTCAACGCACGGACCCGGTCAACATGACGACGTGGCGCCAGGTGACATCACCATGACGTCACCTCGCCGGTGACGGTCAGATGCGACACGGCGGCGGCATTCTAGCGCGAATTATCAAGCGTGGTTAGTCTAGTTAGAATAGTGCGACGCGGTGAACCATATAGTGGCGGTGCCGCTAGCGATCATGGTAGCGTGGATCTAGGAATCAATTGAAACAACGGAGACCACTGGGAGGTAGAGGGACTCACCCTGGTCACGATAGTATGCTCGGGGAAGCAAGGGGAGGCGTGACAGCGACGAATCGACGACGATGGCCACGGTGGCCGATGAAAGGGAACGCTTGATTTCACATGATTCACGACACGCCAGCTCCCGTGCTTGATCCTAGGCGAACAAGACCACGATGGCGCGTACAACGGTGGTTTCAACGAGGCGAGGGGTGGTCGGACCTAACCAGAACGACGATCTCCGGCGAGCTTGGGTTTTGGGTGAGGAAGAGATATAGGTCTAGAGAGCGAGATAGAAGATAAGATTGGTATGAGAGGATAGAGGAGGACGCGACGGTCTTATATACTCCTCTCAGGGTCGGACGGCGAGCATCACGGCGGTCAATTCGTGCTGATGATGGTAGACGACATCGGCGGGGCGCTCACAACTGCCTGTGTGCGTGAGGATGACGACAACGGCAATTTTGCAGAAAACCCCCAGGCAACTGTCCTCTCTACCCGCGATCCCTCCTCAGGCCCCACTCGTCAGTCACCGTGGCTGGCCTTTTGGGTTCATTATTGGGCCTTGATTTACTGCGCGTGAGCAGTAGATAGAAGGTTAGGAAATGGGCCTCGGGGAAGATTCTAAATTGAGATGTTTATTTGATTTATTTCTTTTCAAATTCTGTTTAGTTTTCTAGCTTATGTATTTTAACATTTGTTTTGAATATTCCTTTAGAATTCTTTTTGATAAATGCTTGCAGCAATAATTAAAATATATCTGGATTCTTTTAGTGAATTTTTGTTATATTAGGTTTATGTTTTATTTATTTCCTTTATTTAGATCCTTTTTCTATTAATATTTTATAGAGATTTTTTTTATAAGTTTGATTACCTAAATAAACCATAATTTATTAAGGAATGCATTACTATTAATTTATGAGATTTAATTATTTTCAACTTATCATTTAAGAAATTTTTATATAGTAATCCCTCTTATTATCTGACACATATAATTCTTGAGAACTAAAAATGGTTAGTGTTATTCTCATAGACTTAAATGATATTAAGATAAATGGTTGGTCATAACTTGCATAGAATTTAGGGTTTAAGATTATAATTGTTTACTATCTATTTTAGGAGGCTTAAATAAATTCCTGATCTTATAGATAGGAATATCATTTAAGGTTTAAGACATATTGTCTTTATGCTTATGATTAGAAATGATACCATTATTTAAGGTAAAGTAATAGAGTTGTTCTTTTTAGAATGGCTTAAAAGTAAGGGTTGATAATTATAGTTCCTAGGCACTTATTGTCTTAATGTTGTGAAGTGGCAAGACATACTTTAATGATTTACTATAGGAAAATATCCCTGTAGGCCATTGTGGAAATAAAATGGTTGATCAAACAAATGAAATAGCTATTGAGTTTGATTATAGATTTAGGTTGAATGTTACCAAGAATTCCTAACTTCTATACTTCATAAGTCTGGACTCCTAATTAAGGAATTCCTTTCCTAGATATCCTTCTTCTTCATATCCATCATCATGTGTTCACATGATGAGATTTACTTCACAATAATATTCTTACTAATACTTCCTCCTTCTAAGAAGGGAATATGCCCGAGAGGCAATAATAAAGTGGTTATTATCGTATTCCTTATTTATGATAAATGTTTATTTTGCATGCTATAATTGTATTAATACGGAAACTTTAATACATGTGTGTTTAATAAACAAAAAGAAAGTTCCTAGTTATGCCTCTCTTATAAACTAGCTCGTTGATTAACAAGATGATCAAAGGTTTCCTAATCATGGACATTGGATGTTGTTAATAACGAGGTCACAACATTGTTGGAATGATGTGATGAACATTGATCCGAAGTATAGCATTACGATCAAAGTCATTGTGTTTATTTTTCTATAACATCATACGAAGTAATCTTAGTCCTTAGACCAAGAGATCATGTCAATCACTAACACCGGAAGAGTATCTTGATAACATCAAACGTCACACCGTAACAGGATGACTATAAAGATGGGTTCAGTGCTACGAAGGTGTTATGTTGAGGCTCATGGATCAAGAGTGGAATTTGTCCATCCCGATGATGGAGAGATATACTCTGGGCCCTCTCGGTGATATCACATTAGTTAGCTTGCAAGCAAGTGATTTGTTCACTAGAATGTTATATCACGGGAACGAGAAAAGAGTACATGTCGGTAACGATATCAAACTAGGTATGGAGATACCGATGATCGAATCTCGGACATGTAATATATCGCGAGACAAGGGGATTGAGTTACATGCGTATAAGGTTCACACGATCATAGAAGTAATCGTTGAATATGTGGGAGTCAGTACGGATCTCTAGGTCCCGCTGCTGATTATTGATCGGAGAGGGGTCTCGATCATGTCTACATTATTCGCGAACCATAGGGTGACACACTTAATAGATACCGACACCATTTGGAGCAAATAATATGCCAGAGAAAGAAAAATAAAGGCGCAGGAATTCATTTCAGTAGACACCGGAACTGTTTCGGTTGAAATTGCTGAAACTAGTTCTGCATGTGATATTAAAAACTTGCAAGGGGTTTTATGTGAATATTTGTTAATTAAAGTAATTAACAAAATTCTGAATAAATACATAAAAGAGTTTTATTTAAATTAGAGCTTGCATTAAATTTGGTGGAAATTTAATGCATGTGAGTGGATTTTTGAGTGGAGGCTCTTTTATGCGAGTGGAGAGTTTTCATTTTGAGTGGGAGCTCCACCCACATGAATGTGGAAGAGGTGGGGGCAGCCACCATGGCTGGGCGCCATGCCCCTTAGGGTGCCCCCTCTCCTCCTATCAAATCACACCTCCTCGCGAAGGATCTCTCTTCCCCCTTTAGAATTTCCCCATGGTCTCGGATCAGCGACATACATGTTCCCGATGGCTTTTTGTGGAAGGATTTGTTGCTTCCGCTGCTTCGCTGGAGCGAAGGAGTGGAGGTTTTCGGGGTACACGGACGTGTGTGCGATCACGGATGAAACACTTCTTTGCGGTAATGGACTGGATGGTGCTGGACCTGCTAGACCGGATGGACTTCTTATCGATCTTTAGATCGGCAAGTGTTCAACTACATCATCCACAAGTACAACCTCACTAATGCTATACGGTCTTCAAGGGTATGTATTCTATGGATGTATATCCACCTGTTGCTTGTATCTAGTAGATAGATCTTGGTGCTTTGTTCTCATTGTAGGAATTTTTTTGTTTTCTATGATACGAACCCTTCAGTGGTATCAGAGCCGGATCAATGCGTAGATGCTTTGCACGGGTAGTACACATATGAGTATGTGGGCGATGATAATCATTTTATTGCTTCTTAGTTGTACTTTGGATATTGGTGGCATAGTGGGATGAAGCGGCCCGGACAAACTTTACATGTCCTCGCACATGAGACATGTTCCACGCTTGACATGCAACTAGTTTTGCATAAGTGGCTAGCGGGTGTCTGTCTCTCTGACTATAGTTAATATCTAATTTGCAACGAGTTGTCAAAAATTTGGTTATCCTTGTTGTGGTTCATGTTCGTATGTAAGAACGGTTCTATCTTCGAAAGCTCTAAGACACGTAAAACTTGTAGTGGATAAATTAGAAACATCTAGTTTAGATTGTTGCTCGGCTAGTGTCATGATATGGTGATGTTGTAAGTAGAAGTATAAGTCGATACTCTTACAACACACATAACGTGTAAGTTCCATAGACCTTGGCCTTACACATAGAGGTATGATAGTGATCATACCATGATGCACATAATGGAGATCAAGTGCAAAAACCATATCATTTCACTTATTCACATGTGATGTTTGATTGCATCTTATATTTCTTGTTTGGCATTTTACTAGCATAATAAGATGATCCCTCAATTAGATATCAAGATAAAAATATGTTCTTCCTTAAGTATGCAACGATTATGTTTCGTCGCTCCAAGACATCACGTGATGATCAGGTGTTCTTGGATCTACGATCATATTTCGAGTGTAAGATAGTTACACACGCGAATACTAAGGTTCTTACTTGGAGAGCCTAGCATGTATAGACATGGCCTCAGAACACTGATCGAAAGGTTAAGCATGAGTCATATGGAAGATATGATGCCTATTCGATGCTCGCCTTTGAAGCTACACCGACTCACGTGATGATCGGACTTGGTGTAGTGGATTTGGTTCATGTAATCACCAAAAAGACACGAGGGATGTCATTTTTGAGTGGGAGTTTATTTCTAATTTGGATTAGTAGAACTCAATTTATCATAAATTAAATCAAAGTGAATTTGCATAATTTGTTGTAGTCATTGGCATTCGTTCACCACCTTATGCTTAGTTGTAATTGAGATAATAGAACTATAGAATTATGGATATTTACTTTACGAACTGGTATCGTATTGTGTTGAGTGTCAATCTAAAGTTTAAAGTCCTATTGCAAACTTTTAGCAAACTCTGTTTACTTTGTGAAATTTAATAATTGGTATTAAATTGAGAGTAACAACTCTAGTGTTAGTATCTTAAGTATCATGTTTGCCTCCATGATTTTTGATTGTTTTAATATCAAGTTTGTCTAGGAGCTGAAAGACTTGTTTCAGAAACCATCATGTGTGGCAGATATAACGATATCTGAAACAATGTTTTGGTTGCAATATCTTAGAGTATAATATATGTTCTCATATTGGATGATAAATCGCAAAGGTTAGAGATGCTAGATATCCTAATCATCCAAAAGGGTTTTGGAAAGTAATGTTATACTCACGATTCGCCTTTATAAGCTACATTAGCTTAATCATGAAAGTTGTCATGATAAAGATGAATAGAGGATGTATGTAAAGTGTTTACTACACTAAAAGATTACTAAAGAATGGATTTTGAAAGAATGCCGATCATTTGATGATGGTGATCTACTTCAAAGTGCAAGTCCAAAGGTATTAGTATTTGAATATACATGCTTTGGACTATATGTCATATAGATGGTGCCACTATTGATGTTGATAGATTCTTGTAAAAGGAAAAGGAAATGATGAAAGAGAATCTATAAAATATATTTGGCAGAAAAGAAAAGACTAGAAATATTTAGTTTAAGCATATAGATGATATACATGTTATAGTTGTATTCTTTGCTTGTTAAACAATGTGGTTCTTGGATATTGGATACCGAATTGGTTGGTATGAAATTTCATATAGAACAACGCAATTCATGAACTACAATGGCCTAAGTAACTAGAAAGAGAATATGTGATGATGTTCATCGAAAACAAACAAGCCGTTGTTTGTATTTCTCGTTGACATCAAAGTCTGCCTTCAATTTTTTTAATAATTGTTATTTAAATCAGTTATTATGAGAACAAAGATTGTTCAAACAATTATCGCATTCCATGTAAGATGGATGATTTATAAATCTAGTTGGAGAAATCACATCCATAAAACTAATGCTAAAATGTCGCAAGATAAATGATTGGAAGATCACTTATGAAGTGACACCACTGTTTAAATTATATTGGAAAGAAAACATGAAGAAACTCCATATTCAGAGATTTTTGGAGTTTTTGATTTGATCAAGTGATGCTTGTGAGACTTTCCTCGGGATAATTAAAACTTCGTTTAAAGGCCAAAGAAAAACGATCGACTAAAATAATGGAATTTATACATATCGATGTACGTAGTCCATTATGTGTAGTCGTAAGTGATGGATTTCAACTTCATATGCTTTCCCCGGAAATTTGAGTGAATATTCACTTAATTAGAAAGAAGTATTTGAAAACGTTCAAAGACTTTCAAGATAAAGTGGAAAATCATTGTAATAAGAAAATAAATGATTTATGATTTTATCATAAAGGGATTTATTTTAGTGGCAAGTGTGACAAGAAAATAAATAATTTATGATTTTATCATAAAGGGATTTATTTGAGTTACACATTTAGCAAAAACACCTAGATTTGCATCTCCCGAAACACCATAGGAATATGGAATGTTTGAGATTTGTAATGAAACCTTGTTTGACATGGTTAGAATCAAAGGTGTTATTTATAAAACTGCCATTATATTTTAAAAGATCAAAGCTTTAGAGACTACCGCTTTTACACTGAAAAGAGCTCCATCTTGATCCGATGAAATAACACCATGTAAGTTATGGTTTGGGGTAAAACCCAAGTTGTCATTTCTTAAATTTTGGTATGCTAAGCATAAGTAAGATGTTTACAACCAAAGTCGGATGAGCATGTCTTTGTAGGTTATTTCGAATAACCATTGGGTATTCCTCCATAACACCGAGGACAAAAGGGTTTGTCTCTTGATACGTGAAGTTTCTTTAAAAAGAAATTTTCGCAAAAGTTAAGTGGGAGGACAATAGAACTTTAATAAAGGTTAACAAACCTTAGCTATATGTGATGAGTTGCGCAGCGCCGGAAAACGTTCCAGAGGCAGCCAGAATGCTCATAGCTCACGTGCCTCAAAGGTTGTGGTCACAGAGGTCTAAGTTCCTATTGAACCAAGTAGGTCAGATAAACAATCAAATGCTAAGATTTGAGAGTAAATCATTGTTGTTTATCAGTGATGAACTGACTACATACAAAGAAACGATGATGGGCCCTGACTCCGTCAAATGGCTTGAAGCCATAAAATCCGTGATAGTTCCATACACGAGAAATCAAGTTTTGAACTTGAAAGACCCTCCGGAAAGGTGTAAAAACCTATCGGTCGTATTTGGAACTATAAAGAAATAGACATGGATGTTTCACATCTATGAAATAGTCAACATGTCATAAAGTTTTTTTACGACAATGTTCAAAGAGTTGACTATGACAAGATTTGATCTTTCATAGCGATATTTAGCCTGGATGGATTAAAGTAGCAACCACTACATATAATTTGTTATATGGTAGATGAATAAACAAAACAAAATTATTCTAAAAGAATGGTTACCTATGACATGTACAAGACATGGTCCAAAGGGTTGTGTTAAATTCCAAGGATGCTAAAAGGGCATGCAACCTTCAATGGTTGAAGTAAGCATCATGGATTTGGAATGTTCATCGTGATGAAAAAGGAGTTTTCATCTAGAGACGATGAAGATGATTGCATTTGCAAGAAATTAAGTGGGAGCGCTGAGATATATTTTTAATATATTATGTGGAGGACATCTTGTTGATTGTAAATGATGTATCTTTTATTGAAAAAGGTTAAGAATTTTATTTCGATGAAAGACTTAGGCAAAACCTGAATATTTAGCATGAATGTCTACATGGATAGACTGTGACGCTAATATGGTTATGCCAAACGTACATATATGAGATATTGAAGGAGTTCAGTATAGAAATGACAAGAAAAGGTTCTTGTCGCATGGAAAAGAATTGAATCAAGATTCAAGTGTATTGATACTTGATAAGTGGAACAAGATTCAAGTGCTTTGACACTTGATGAGTGGAATCACAAGAATGTTTTGACCAATAATACCATGATATGTACATATCCAGATATGTTCTATTCTCTAAGTGTTATGAGCATATACCAGAATGAATCATAAAATGATCATTGGACGATAGTGAGGATATTCTTATGATCTTTTTGAAGAACTAAGAATATATTTGTGTAGAGGTGACAAACAATTAAAAATAGTTCATTGTAAAGCGTTACATTGATACTAGTTTTGTCATAAGATACAAATTAAGTTTATCTCAATTTAAACTATGGGTGGCACAATGTAATGGAAAGGAGATTCCATGCTAGATTTGGATGAATTCCAAAGTTAAGACATTATGACGGATACTACAACAAAAGGCTAAGTATATGACTGCTATAGTATCAGCAAAAGAGAGAATTTATGTCAAGTAGTTTTTTATCAAACTAAGGTGTGGTTCGCAATGGGCTAACACTAAAGATATATTGTACGACAATATTATCGACATGATTTAACCCCTAGGAACTAAAGGTCTCACCAAAAGACCAAATTTATACAATGCCATCTCATTAGAGAAATGAGTGATGCATGGAGACGCAAAGACATGCAAATACACACGGACCTGAAAGCGTCAGATCCGTAGATTATGTTAACCACTTGCAATTGCGTATATGGAACACCAGAAAGCCATAGGTGTTCAATACGCAAAGTTTCTAAACTAGATTATAGTCTCTAGTACAAGTGGGAGACTGAAGAGAATATACCCGAGAGGCAATAATAAAGTGGTTATTATCGTATACCTTATTTATGATAAATGTTTATTTTGCATGCTATAATTGTATTAATACGGAAACTTTAATACATGTGTGTTTAATAAACAAAAATAAAGTTCCTAGTTATGCTTCTCTTATAAACTAGCTCGTTGATTAACAAGATGATCAAAGGTTTCCTGATCATGGACATTGTATGTTGTTAATAACGAGGTCACAACATTGTTGGAATGATGTGATGAACATTCATCTGAAGTATAGCATTACGATCAAAGTCATTGTGTTTACATTGCTATAACATCATACAAAGTAATCTTAGTCCTTAGACCATGAGATCATGTCAATCACTAACACCGGAAGAGTATCTTGATAACATCAAATGTCACACCGTAACAGGTTGACTATAAAGATGGATTCAGTGCTACGAAGGTGTTATGTTGAGGCTCATGGATCAAGAGTGGAATTTGTTCATCCCGATGACGGAGAGATATACTCTGGGCCCTCTCGATGATATCACATTAGTTAGCTTGCAAGCAAGTGATTTCATCACTAGAATGTTATACCACGGGAACGAGAAAAGAGTACATGTCGGTAACAAGATCAAACTAGGTATGAAGATACCGATGATCGAATCTCGAACATGTAATATATCGCGAGACAAATGTATTGAGTTACATGCGTATAAGGTTCACACGATCAGAGAAGTCATCGTTGAATATGTGGGAGTCAGTACGGATCTCCAGGTCCCGCTGCTGATTATTGATTGGAGAGGGGTCTCTATCATGTCTACGTTATTCGTGAACCATAGGGTGACACACTTAAGGGATACTGACACCATTTGGAGCAAATAATATGCCAGAGAAAGAAAAAGGAAAGCGCAGGAATTCATTTCACTAGACACCAAAACTGTTTCAGTTGAAATTGCTGAAACTGGTTCTGCATGTGATATTAAATACTAGCAAGGGGTTTTATGTGAATGTTTGTTAATTAAATTAAGTAACAAAATTCTAAATAAATAAATAAAATATTTTTATTTAAATGAGAGCTTGCATTAAATTTGGTGAAAATTTAATGCATGTGAGTGGATTTTTGAGTGGAGGCTCTTTTATGCGAGTGGAGGCTTTTCATTTTGAGTGGGAGCTCAACCCACATGAATGTGGAAGAGGTGGGGGCAGCCACCATGGCTGGGCGCCATGCCCCTTGGGGTGCCCACCTCTCCCTATAAAATGCCCCCTCTCCTCCTCTCAAAGCACACCTCCTCGCGAAGGATCTCTCTCCCCCCTTTAGAATTTATCCATGGTCTCGGATCAGCGAGATACATGTTCCCGGTGGCTTTTTCTAGAAGGATTTGTTGCTTCCGCTGCTTCGCTGGATCGAGGGCGTGGAGGTTGTCGGGGTACCCGGACGTGTGTGCAATCACGGATGCATCACTGCTTTGCGGTGCTGGACTGGATGGTGCTGGACCTGCTGGACCGGATGGACTTCTTCTCGATCTTGAGATCGGCAAGCGTTCAACTATATCATCCACAAGTACAACCTCGTTAACGCTATACGGTCTTCAAGGGTATGTATTCTATGGATGTATATCCACCCGTTGCTTGTATCTAGTAGATAGATCTTGGTGCTTTGTTCCCATCGTAGGAATTTTTTGTTTTCTATGCTGTGAACCCTTCACTAAATCCATTTAAATCCAATGAGCTTGACACTGAGCTCAACATGATCTTCCCATATAGATCATTCTCATCTCTAAAGCACTTCTTATGAATCTAATTCCACTTGGATGATCCCTCTCTTACTTTACACATTATTTTGTAATCATACTTATAAATTTTAGATTCTTGGTGCTAAAGCTTTTCATAATCTTTCTTCTATCTACACTTGGTTATATCAGACTACTCTGATAAAGATAACCTCAAATCCATTAATTAGTTACCTCTAACTCCATTTATACACTTCCTTTATCATCCATCACTAACATTACTCCAACAGATGTATCTATCCAAATGTACTTTCCTTAAGTGTCTAATATCCTATAATAGGAGTATTACTACTTTAATAACTCAATGTTGTTCTGGAAACATCTTAATCATAGTATCTTATCCTTAGCTTGCCTCAGTAACTCATATACTAATTCCTCATTATACCCTTGTGATTTGTCATGACTAACCTAGGACAACATATCCATACTTGGTTATATTTATATTCTACCACCAATATCATTTATACATGATATCATCATTCACTCTCAATGTCATGAGCATGTTCATCAGAGCCCTTGTATCATTTATGGCTTAGATTTCCAGTTGGCTAATTAAAAATTTATCAATACAATAATATAATTGTATTATAATTATCTTCTTAGTATCTTTATTTAACTAGGAGATTTATTCCTGGACTATACCTACTTGATACAATAGGATTACTCCAAGTAACTATCTTCAGAATTCATCCTTATAATCTTCTTGGTTACCACATATATATATATATCTTTATTTAGGTTAACTCTTTTATCTAATCAGGAGTGAATTAACTCCATCAAATATTCTATTAATTTGATTCTCTTCAAACACTCCCATCTATAGATGATATCAAAAGCTAGCATTACTACTTACCTAATTTTAATTCTTCCTTTATAAGCTTTAAGTGAATGCTATGATAAGGACCATAGTTAATAGATCAAGGATTGATAAATCAACAGTTGATCCTTCAACATTGATTAACAACATATACAAGGATGTGGTTCAATAGAGATGATAAAGATTGTTATGGAAAGAAAGATATATGGTGAATGGTCTTGAATTGTTTTCCTTACAACTCAACAAGTGATAAGGAATTAGTGTTAAAGAGCTACCATGGTGCTCATGGTAAGAATGGATGAGAATTTGATAAATCAATATTTTGGTTATTGGATTCTGGTTACTTGAGTTGTATTCTTAACTTGGTATTCATGGTAAGATCAGGTATCAATCATTAAGTAAGATGTTGTGGTTTAGTTTTACTGCATTTGATCTACCCTTAGATCAAATCATGTTTACCTAAAATAAGGTTTTAGCAAAGGTCATATTGAAACTTATCGCAGTCAACTTGATGATCTACTTCAATTCCATCAAATTAAGAGAAATTTCAATCACTTTGACAAGTTTTATTCAAAAGCGCGAAAATTATTCAGATTTTCTATACATGAATGCAATGCAAACATTTGAGTTCAGCTTATTTCTAAGCTCTAATGCTGGAATGTTACACCGGCCGAGGGCCGGGACAGACAACTAGAGGAGGCAGCAGCTAGAAGATACGCCAGCGACACCGCGTGGAGCCGTGGAGACGTGGACCCTGGCGTAGAGGTCATGCGGGCGGTGGCGTACAGGAAGGGCCAAGAGCGCAGTCGTGCAGGGCGAGATGGGGGTCCGACAAGCGGCGGAAGCCAGGGGACGGGGGATGACGCGTGGCGGCGCGCTCTAACCGCAACAAGCAAACTAGCGAGGCTGCGATGCGAGGTGACGCGAGCAGAGGAGTCCGAACTGCCGGAGGGGTTTCGCTCGCACGGTCGAGAGTGTTGGGCCAGGCATGGGCTATGACCGTGGCCATTTTTTTTCTTTTTCACAGGTGGTATGCCTAAATTTTTCTGCTCCTCGGGCCATGGCCCCTGTTGCCCTGAGCCTAAATCCGCCCCTAATATTCATGGAATAGTAGGAGGTGAACCGGGACAAACTACAAACTACTAAACCTTGCTTAGGTATTTCTCCAAGAAATTCTTAAAGTTTTATATGTTGATTTGAAAGAGAAGTGGAACTTTAGATATCATGCCAAAATATTTTGCAAGTCATCGATTTAACAAAGAATATCACAAGCATCATATGTGAGTGGAGTAGAGAGATTTAGCGATGGGAAACAAGGATTAGAGTGAAGAGGACAAATGGTTTCTAATGCTTCCTACTCGACAGTAGAAAGGTACACAATTCGGGGTAGGCTATTTTTTCAACCCACAGACACTGCCATATTTTGCATATTTGTATATGTATGTCTCTTCTATCTAATTTTTTATGAGTTGTAGATTCCATGGCCGATGTTTTACCAGGTTGGGATGAAAGGATGATGTGATGGATAAGTCTGGCTATCAACTTAAATATGCCCTTCTATTGTATATGAAAATTATAACTTACAATATCAAAATACGTATGTATAGTTAAAAAAAATAGGCATGTTGCTTACAAGTAAACGCTCCATTCCAAAAATTTAAGTGTACTATTCTGCTCAATAATTAGTCAAATAAAAGTATGAGGTTTATAATACACAAAATAATACGCCATCACATTTTTATTCAAAACCAAAGTTCTTATAGTTGTATTGTGTAACTATAAATATAGCGACCAAATCTCAAAACTGAAAGAACATAATAAACTTGGAAGTATTTCAAACAGACAGATTAGAAAACAAAGATTGCATGTCACTAGAAATTCAATTCAGAATAAGTAGGTCACTCTAAAGACGTTGCACACGCATATTTGCGTGCCAATTTTCTACAAATTAGGGAGGACATCATTGTGTTAAATTCCCTTTATATATGGTAGTGAAGGAAGTAGACACCCAACTATTCGATATTTCTCATCATTATTTTGATTTTGAGAGTAGGGTAATTTTTGTTAAAGAGTGTGGTCATGTAAGCAGGGATAATTTATATATCCAAACAACAATGCCTACTTAGCCTATGCAAACAGAGGAAGTACTAATAGACAAGATCCCGAGGATGGAATGGTTGAACATGTGGGAGATTTAGCCCCTTCCGCTAGAGTAAGAATGTAACTAATTCTAATAACTCAAAATTTCAAGGTAGTTTTAAAATCACTTTCAGAGGCTTACAATCTTGAGGGCCAAAACAGGAAGATCACTCATGGATAGTGATTTGAGAAAATATGATCCTTGGATCATTTTTAGACTAAACAATAGTGATTTCCATTTTGAATCTGGTGGTATCTAGTGTGAGGAATTTAATCTCTTCCAATCAGTGAGATGCATTGTATATAAGGATCAAAATACTAGCACTTTTTTACCTTTTATTTTATATAGTTCCATGTGTAAATAATCATAAGTAAATCATTAAAATTGTAATTTTTCAGATGACATAACAACCACTAACTAAAAAATGCTTACAAAATTCTGAAATCAAACTATTAACTTCTAGTATCATGACATGAAGATCCATGAAACTATAAATTTATGTTTCAAATACTTTCAAGTAAACAAAGGTGATGCCCTCGCAAATGCGAGGGACATTGTGCTAGTTTTAGTTTTAAAATCTCAAAGTTTTTAGGTTGGGGAGGTGTTAGATTTTTTTTGTAAGTTATATGTTACGAAGTCTTTAAGGTTTTTCGTTATTCTGTATTGATCTTTTCAAAGGATTGGATGAAAGTTAAAGAAGGGTGTTCCATGTTTGTGAATACTAGATGAGTTGAATTTTTCGAACGTTCTCTCTTCAATTCCTTACTAGCACGGGACGAACTCGTGTATCGATCCCCATGAATAAGAAGTCGTTGTGTGATGTAATCAATCACCAAAAGGCGTGGCCATCCGTCCAAACTAACTTCTGTCGAGCCCTCAACCGGCGATGTCCCTGCAGCCTCCGTCCCCAGCCCACGACCCACCGTTGTGCGTTGCTCTTTTCCAGACCGCGGTCACGCCCTCCTGCACCGCCGAGACCTACAGCATCTTCACTCGCCTATCCAGGAGGCTGATCCGGGTGCCGAATTTTGGTCCGGACGCCGAAAAATGGCTCAGTCGCGTACCCAAGGACCTGTTTTCGGCCGGATTTGGGACATTTTTTGTCCGGACTAACCCAGGCCGAACCCAGGTTTCTGGGTACTCCCTGGGGACGCCGGACTCAGCGAAATCGGCGAAAAAATCGAAACGGCGCGTGGACCCGCCGAGTCAGTGACGGAAGCCGAGTCGTCGTTATCCTCGAAACCACGCGGCGACCGCTGGGCAATAACTGCCCGTCGCGTCGGCCACGCTTCGTTGATTTACGGCGCCACTGTCGCCGCCTCGGCTCCCGCGACGGACCGGCGGACACTAACTTCCCGCCGTTTCCCCTTTTCCCGCCCTCGCCGCTACACCTCTCCCGCCCTCGCCGCCCACCTCGGCCTTTATAAGCCGTACCCCTCGCTGGAGATCTCCACACTCTCTCACAGCTCTCCCACCCACAAACTCCGACGAACCCTCCACTGCTTTTCCCTTCCCAGCTATGGCCTCACGGTACCCTGGCGACGGAGCTGCGGCGAACGGCTTTGGCCGGCGTACCCTGCAGGCCTGGGAGGCACGCCTCCTGCACGACGCCGGCTATATGGCGCCGCCGCATAACAATGCGGCTTACCGCCGCCGCTGGTGGAGTATTCCAGGGCGGACTCTCGCCGGAGTCATGGCGCACATCGAGGCCGGCAACCACCCCCGCCTCGGCCTCTAGGTGCGTCGTCCGGCGTCGACCACGGCGGCGACCTTTTTCTAGTTATGAAATCTGATATACTATGTGCGCCCTTGCCCTACCTAATAAAATTCCATCTATATTCGCCCATATTTTGCCAAGTTTAACTGAATTTAGTCGAACTTAGGGACTCGGCCTAGATACGCGAGTGGGAAACTGGACGTACCCAGACCAAAAACGCATTTCGTCCGGCCAAAAATTGGTCCGGTTTTTTGTCTCGGTTCGTCGAACGAGTGGAGATGCTCTTACAATCAAGACGTCAACGCCTACCTCGGGTCCATATGGAGGCAGCATCACGCGCCGGACTGCATGGCGCTCCATGCGAAGCGGAGCGAGCGGGTGACGCCCGCCTTGCGCGCTGCCCTTGTCCAGTGGCTCGCGTCCCTCGCGCCGACCCTGCACTTCCACTCCAGAACACACCTCGCCGAACTGGGTCCACAGCGCCGAGCTCAAGGAGTGCCCCGAGACTTTGAACTTGTCGCACCGGAAAAAACGTCCAGTACCCTTCGTTTTCATTGTCAAGGTTTGAGCATTTAAGGAAGAAATACGTATACAACAATTTCAATTCCAACTGCAGTATGGCGTCCTTGTATTCGAGATCTCCTAAAATTATGATCAGGGGGACTTCTTATCAGACCGTGAGCATAATATTTCTAAATCCACAATGTTTGTGGTGTGTGGAAATATACAAAATATTTTTTCTAAGAACCGTGAGCGAGAAAATTTTATCCAAATATTTGTACACCTAAATAACGAATAAGAAAAAATTCCATCATCTCGAGTACCATTTGGAAATCGGAGTGAGCTCCATCCAATGTACTAGTTATCGAAAAAAAAGGTGCACCGGTGCAGCCTAAAATTTATACTATGATACTTACTATAATGAGTAACATTAGAGCTTTATAAGCTGGAACTGTGGAGAACACAATGACTTCACAAGAGGGATTAAATTGACCCTGAATGAAACCACGTGCTCTCTGCCAACGCCCACGAGAGAAATAATAAACAGCATCCACCCAATAAGGATGGTTGATGTGCACCGGGCACCATGATATAAATAACAACATACATCGAACATGAGGCTACCAGCAAATTAACAATAGGTTTAGCAATCTTATTACTTTAAACATATTGTTTGGACGCGAGGTGAAAACATTAGGGGTCATGGGCTTGGGAGACATCAGGAACTAGAAGATCAGATATTCAAAGGCTTTCCGCCACGAACCGCGGATGCTGGGGTGGTGGCCCCAGACGGTGGTTGGACGTCGAAGCGGCAGGATCATGGCCTTGCATGGTGTTGGGTGATGCCTTAGAGCTGCGTGGGTGGCATGTCATCGACCCGGCTGGTCCGTCTTTAGGCAACACGAAGTTCGAACTGGTTGCTATGCCAGGGCGGGCGGCGGCCCCAGATTTGGCGCAGTGTTTGAGGCTTTTGGATGGTTGCCTGGGTAGTGAGGGCTTCCAGATGGCTGGGACACGCGGCACTACAGCTCGTGTGCGACTTTGGCGCCGAGTGGTGTATGTCGGGGTGGTGGCCCCAGAGTCATAGGTGTGTGTTTGTTGCGGTTGGTTGCCTTGGGTCGTGTGGACGGCGGGCTCCTCCCTTATGCGTTTTTCAACCTGATTTTTCTTATAAATCAGGCATTGTATAGTTTGTATGGTTTTTCGACCCGGTTTCTTATAAACTGGATCATCTCTTCTATTTAATCGAGCAACATATATCGACTTCCTTGACCTAAAAAATATTCAAAAGTTGGTGGTGTTGACTAGCTTATTCCTTCGCCAATGCCACGATGAGCCCTCGAGTAGTACTCCTAACTCAATCCAATATCTCGAGTAGTTTCTCATTGCTAGAGGATTAGATTGAGGATGTACCACAACTTTCGTTGGAGGAAAATGCTCATCTAACAGCTGAATTCCCTGAACGAGAGATCTTTGAGGTTATTTCTTAGATGGAACGTAACAAACCTTCGGGCCAGATGATTTTCCGACAGAATTTTATCAGACTTTTTGGGAGGTTGTCAAAACTGATTTAATCTACCAGAAAACAAAATATTTCTGTGCGCTAAACTATTTCCCTGTAGGGCACGGAACGAGCCGACGATAAAATTGTTTGTACAGTGGGCCTGCTCCAGCACGTCAGGAGTATGTCAAATTTTCCTGTGAGCTATGCCGGGGCCGACAGTAAAAATTGTTTCACTGTCGTGTCCTACAGCTAACCCACAGAAGAATAAGGAGTTCAGCTAGCGCGCCAAAGGATTCAGCTAAGCCTCTTTTCGCGCGCTTCGTCGCGCCACGCTCTGGTAGAAAGAAACCCTTGGACCGAAAATTCCCCAATTATTTCACACACCCTACCTGAAGCTTCCAGCTGCGCCCAAAATCGCTCTCCGTCCCCAAATCCCTCGCGGCCTCTGACCTCATCCCAACTGGCTGGGTCGTCGACCACCATTCTGGCTGCCCGCGCTCCCAATAGTCCGCCGCCGCGGTCATCCACCTCGCTGAGGTGACGTTCCTCGCCACCTCCGTCACTCGCCAGCGACCCCTGTTGGAGATATGCCCAAGAGGCAATAATAAAGTGGTTATTATCATATCTTCATACTTATGATAAATGTTTACATACCATGCTATAATTGTATTAACAGGAAACATTAATACTTGTGTGATTTGTAAACATAAAAGAGTCCCTAGTAAAGCCTCTTGTTAAACTAGCTTGTTGGTTAATATATGATCATGATTTCCTGATCATGACCATAGAGATGTTATTAACAACAGGGTCATATCATTAGGAGAATGATGTGATGGACATACTCCTATAGTTAAACGTAGCATAAAGATCAAGTCATTTAATATAGTTTATTTGCTATAAGCTTTCTGATACATAGTAACTTAATTCCTTCGACCATGAGATCATGTTAATCACCATCACCGGAAGGATGCTTTGATGACATCAAACACCACACCGTAACTGGGTGTCTATAAAGGTGGCATTGAGTGTTTGGAAAGTATGGGTTGAGGCACATGGATCAAGAGTGAGATTTGTCCATCCATATGACGGATAGATATACTCTGGGCCCTCTCGGTGGAATGTCATCCAATTAGCTTGCAAGCATGTGACTGGCTCACAAGGGATCACATACCACGGGAACGAGAAAAGAGTACTTATCGGTAACGAGGTTGAACTAGGTATGCAGAGATACCGACGATCATAACCTCGGATAAGTAAACTATCGTGAGACAAAGGGAAATTGGTATCGTATGTAAGTGGTTCATTCGATCGCAAAGTAATCGTAGAAATATGTGGGAGCCATATGAATTTTCAGATTCCTCTATTGGTTATTGATCGGAGAAGTGTCTCGATCATGTCCGCATAATTCACGAACCGTAGGGAGACACACTTAAAGATTCGATGTTGTTGAGTAGTTATGGAATGATGAGTAAGAGACCGAATGTTGTTCGGAGTCTCGGATGGGATCCGGGATATCACGAGGAGATCCGGAATGGTCCGGAGAATAAGATTCATATAAGGAAAGTCCTGTTTCGGGGTTGGAGAATGGTTCCGGTGTTTTTATCGGGAATGTTCTAGAAGGTTCTGGAATGTCCGGCACTCCGGAGGGGAAGGGTACATGAATGTGTCATTGCAAGTTGGAATGATTGCATCATGTACTAGGTGTCATCGCTGTACAAAATAAAAGGTTTAATCAAATCCTAGTTTGAAAAGTCAAACGCCAATTTGAAAAGTCAAACGGTTATTTTGGAAAGTGGAGAAGAAGTGGAAAACCGAGTTGGGGAGGAGTTCCTCCTCCACCGCCGGCCCACTAGGGATCCGAGTTGGGGAGGGACTCCCTCCCCTTGGCCGGCGCCTCCCTCCACCTAAATAAGGAGGGGCAGGGCTCCCCTCCTAGACACACAAGTTGCCTCCCTCTAAACCTAAACCCTAGCCACAGCCTAGGGATTTTTCCCAAGCCGCCGAGTTAGAGCTTCTAATTGCCCTAGCCGCTGGTTTAGCCCCTTCTAATTGGTGTGTCTAAACCCTAGATCACCAAGGCTCTCTCATAGTCCACCATACTCGCTCCGGCTTAAGGCGAAGCCCTGCGAGATCTCCCCTCTACTTCCGGTACCACGCCGCCGTGCTGCCGGAATCGCGAGGAGAGTGCTACAACCTCCGCTGCCTGCTGGAACAAGGGAGAGGAAGGTCTTCGTCGAGTACCGAACGTGTGACCGACTGCGGAAGCACTGCCGGAACGCAGCACCGGAAGGATCGTCTACGCGATCTTGAGATCGGCAAGTGTACGACTACATCACCCACGAGAATCTGCTCTCGTTAACCGCTTTGGAATCTTCGAGGGTGAGTTCCTCTATCGACTCGTTGCTACAATCTAGTAGATAGATCTTGGCTTGTTTGTTTGTATGCGGTAGAAAATTTTTGTTTTCCATGCTACGAACCCCTACAACCCCTCCCTTCTCCGAGCGCTAGTCATTCCCCTTCTAGGTGCCGCCTCGACCGCAGCCTCCTCATCCCAAACACCACTGCACCCCTCTCAGTCCAGCACCCTCTCCATCTCCGGTGACTTCCCCAGCTGCCGTGTCTCAGGTATTTTCCCCCAACTCCAGTTGATTTGACCTTTATCTTTTCGGTTGTTGCTCCTGGTGTCTATATTAACCTGAAATTTCTTGTCTTTTGGAGGCCTAAGTAACATCTTTGAAGAGCACATTAGTACAAAGGGGTTCAGTTATTTTCATTGAGCATTAGCAGAACGAAGCTAGATTTTTCCCAATGAGGTCAGCTGTATGTTATCAGTATTTCAGTTTCATCCCTGCAGCAGCAGGATACTAGATCATTCTCTATAATTAAATCCCCATGAGCCAACTCCGTCCCTGCATGAGCAGGATACTTGAACATTTTTTTGTCTTCTGTTGGAACAATTGGTGCATAGGGAATTAGCAGGATACGTACTTAATCAATCTTTTTCTTCTAGCAAAAAGGGGAATACTGAATACTACATTCCTGAAATCTATTTTTTTCACCACAAGGGTTGTTTATCCGACGTATTTGAAAAGATTAGCATATTTGATGTGTCGAGTGATTCTAACTATTTTATGTCATTTGGTTCTGTAGGTCTTGGTTGTGTCAGCAACGTAGACGGTCTTCTATTGGACTTTGCAAGTTTATTTGCTACCTTGGTGATTTCACATTAACACTATTTCAGCAAATTTGGTAAGCATTAACTGTCAACTTGATTTTTTTTGTGTTTTGTATATTGATGTGTTGTTTGGGGTGATATATATATGTATTGCTGCTGCTAAATACCTCATCTTTTCTATTTTTTGTGTTGTTTGAAGTGATATGTGTATTGATGCTGCTAAATAGCACATCTTTTCGACCCGGTTTCTTATAAACTGGATCATCTCTGCTATTTAATCGAGCAGCAGATATCGACTTCCTTGACCTAAAAAATATTCAAAAGTTGGTGGTGTTGACTAGCTTATTCCTTCGCCAATGCCACGATGAGCCCTCGAGTAGTACTCCCTAACTCAATCCAATATCTCGAGTAGTTTCTCATTGCTAGAGGATTAGATTGAGGATGTACCACAACTTTCGTTGGAGGAAAATGCTCATCTAAAAGCTGAATTCACTGAACGAGAGATCTTTGAGGTTATTTCTTAGATGGAACATAACAAACCTTCGGGGCCAGATGACTTTCCGACAGAATTTTATCAGACTTTTTGGGAGATTGTCAAAACTGATTTAATGACTTTGTTTAGTCATTTACATCAACAAGAATTACCCTTGTTTAAGTTGAGTTTCAGGGTGATTACCCTGCTACACAAAAAAATGCGGTACAAATACAATAATATGTTAGAATACGTATACGTGTATGGCTAAAAATAGACTAGAACTCTACATCTTATACTCCAAGTCTCCACCTACCCCCGTGTAATTCTATATAAACCCCACAAGGATCAATGCAATACAAAACACAATATTCTATGGATTCTATAATTTTCACATGGTACCTAGACCGATGTGTAGTCGTTATTGCTTCATTCTTTGATCTCCATGGAAACATGGTGAATGAAATTTATACGTTGTTGGAGGAGTACACAGATCATGATCGTGTAGTGGAGAGAAGGAGTATGATGGACATAGAAGCCAAGGGTTCCAAATCCCAATTCCCAATGTACACTTACTTGGATGGTGAAGAAGTAGATCTTGAAATCCTAAACCCTATTAGAAAACCTACCAAACCAAATTTCCCTTATGCTCCCAGTACCGGGTACCATGTGAATGAAAACAGTTGGGAAATCCAGAGAGTTCGATATAAACCCTTAAGTCACCCTTGTAGGGAAAATACGCTTTCTACAACACTCTGCACTTCGAGTTGGTACACATGGAGTTGTTACCATCAGTGTGGTACGATAATAAGGCCAGGGACGTTTGTAGGAAAAGTAGCGCACCTCTCGAGAGTGTATAAAACGTGTCATGATACTCCTTATCCGAGAAACGGATTGCGAATGTAGCGTGGAAAGGAACTCAACAACCCATGAAAACTGGTAGACATAGTTTTTCTATAATAAAAGCAAACTTCAAAGAGAAACTAGTTTGAAAACCAAAAAAGGAACCTGAATGCTTAATCCACAATTCCAACCAACTATTAGGACTTGTTGAGTATGCTCATACTCAAATTATCTTCTTAATCCTTGCTATACTATGAGATTATCGAGAAAGAGGATACTAGTATAAACAGTGACGATGGAGAGGTCTATTACAAGGAGCAGGATCTTTCTAGAGGCATGAAAGGAGTAGATTACGATATAGAATATGGAACATAACCTGAAGACATGGAAATAGAAGAATAGTCGTTAGGATAGAATAGATGAGCCAAGCAGCATAGATTTACCTATAATAAGTTGCTGAGATCTAGTGACATATCATCTAGTGATTCAATTGCTACTCAAATAGTTAGTTCGAACTTTAACATTCGAAGAAGTCCTCAATGGACCGATGGGGATTTTGAAACCTTTGTACAATTGTGTTTGAAAATTATGAACATGTAAAATTTGAGGACCCGCAATGTTTCTGTTGTACCACTTTGAAGGATGTGATATTAACGAAATGATACTTCATGAATATTATTATAAACGACTTGCACACTATAACCTTTAGTGGTGTGCTGGGTCACCGCAATGTTGAAGAGTTATGTAGGGAGGAGGAAGAAGGGATCCGTAAATAGGGCTATTCAATTCGAACTGTTACCAGTTTTCACGATGCACACTGGTACTACCGATGGTGGACTAGAACTTCCGGTGGGGCTTGTTCCAACGCTTCCAAAGCCGCGAAAGCTGCCAAAAAGTACAGGTCGGAAGTTCCGCCAGCGTGTGGCTGGAAATGCTGGCCAGTACTTCCGGAAAACTTCCGAACAAGTTCCACCTATAGTAACTCCATGTACTGAAGGCATAGAGAGTGTGTTCTTGAGCTCGACGGAACTAGCACAAAACAAGGCCCAGAAGTTCTGGGTCATGAAAACCCCTGGCCGAAACTATAGAGGGTTCATCGAGAGTACCAACGACACGAAATGCCATGTGGGTGATGTGGCAGTATGAGCCAGAAGTACCATTCGGGTGGGAGAAGAACTTCCGAATGGTGCTACTGGTAAACTTCTGGCCAAGTTCTGATTATTCGGACACGATTAAAGAATTAATACCGTGAGCATTCTCAAGGTCATCAGAATCAAGCCGGTACTTTTCTAGTACTTATGGAGACGCCAAGACCTGCTGAGAAACCGCGTTTTCTCCGTGGATTGGAATTACCGGTGCATCACTGGTACTTTCGGCTAGAATAGAAACGGCTCAAACCCTCAAGCAGATCACTCTCTCGCTGAGAACTGGGAGGGCTGTGGGGGTGCAAGTATGGTTTGTGAAAGAAACATGATTCCCCTGAATCTCCCAAGGTGTACCCCCTCTTGATAGTACGGGATCCTAAAACAACAAAGAGAGAGAAAATAAAAAAGAATGAGCGCCGTGTTCAAATGTCTTCATGAGAAGGGTCCACGAAACAAGATGTGCAAAGGTATAGTCCCTGTAGCTTAGGGACAAGATTAAACCACAAGAGGAGTTGTCATCTACACCAAAACACATAGAGAGATCAATTCCCTTTCAGTAGTGAACAAGATAAGGTTCTCTCCACCGAGTGCATGTTTCATGCTCCATCCAGCACATCACCATTGTTGCCAACTGATGCATTTAAAATGCATACATGAACTTTGTAGTTTATTGATACTTATTTCACATATTTGCAACATATATAATATAATATCCATGTTTTATATTGATTTTTGGGGATTTACCAATGATCCCATTTATTTTTGTTATACAGGACAAGAAAACCCTGTTTTGTGTATTTTTATCTTTCAGGGACCTAAACAAAGTCTAATGGAGCTAAGATTCTGGGAAAGGAAATATTTTAGGGATATGATGATATGGAGTGCTTGGACCTCACGAGAGGGGCCTGGATGCCCAAAAGAGGCGTGGTGGCGCGACCTGCCCTACTACATGCGTCACCCACCCTATTTTGGTCCTAGGCCATCCGATTCGCTTCAATCTTTCGCCCACATACTTGGTTTGACCTAACAACTACTATAAAAGGCCCCCCTAGGGCATCCTCGAGGAGAGCACCACAGAAACACCAAAAAGGAGTCAGAACCAGCAAAGATTGGAGGAGGAAACTCCATCGGAGCTGCTGCCAGAGGGATGTCTACCTTCTCCAACATCTCCAACTTCATCACCATGACGATGAGGGAATAGTCCACCTGTGTACTATGGGTTTGTGGCAGTAGCTTGATCTATCTATCTCTTGTTCTTTATAGATCTAGTACCATATGAGATGCCCAACATGATTATGATCATATATGTAATTCCTATGTGGTGGATCTTTATTCTATGATTTGATATATGAGATTGGAACCTATCTATGTGTAAGATTTATGATAGATGCATATCATATACCTCATTCTTAATTGCTTGTTTTGATCCAACTTGTATGCAAGAGCGTGTGTGTGTGTGGCGGGGGGATGTGTATTAGATGGAGTAACATGGTGGTGGTTGAGTGAATAGTGACAACAAATTCAAGATCAACTATGGTTTTTACCTTTATTTTTTATCTCACTAGCGATTAAGTGAATTCACGTGCTATAATTATCTTGTGACAGCATGATAATCTTGTTTGGTCAAGGTAGCATATTTTATATTCAAACATCGTGTCAAAGTACTTAAGGCTATACTCTGTTAATTATTAATTCTAGATTGCTTGGAGTTTGTCCTTTCTACAGAAATATAATAGAGTTGTGTTTTAGCATCTCTATGTTAGGACGTGATGCCCATATAAATGCTTATCAAACACACACTGAAGTTTCACCAATACTATATTGATTATGAATTGTTTTATGTCTACTATAACTTAAAAAGAGAGTAGACAGGTGAATACATAAACCTCGGTCCAACTTTTATCATAAGAAACAACCTTCAAACATTACTATTATCATTTACATTTGCTGAAATTTATTAGTTCTAAAATACAAAAATACTTTCTTTATTTGCAAACACAAACAAAACACAAAAAGACCTTCTATCATTGCATTTACTTTACTTGCATATTTTATTACTGTTTTTATTTTACTTTTTATTATTATTATTTCATATTATTAATACAAAACCTTGTGCTTGACAACCACATGGTGGAGGTGGGACACAAGGAAAAAACTTTGTTTTGAAGGTTGCTTGAGAGGAGAAGAAAAAGATACTATTTGCCAATTCTATGAGAGTTCGACATAAACCCTCGAGGCACCCTCGTGGGGAAAATACGCTTGTTACAACACTCTGCACTTGGAGTTGTAACGGTTTGGTACACATAGAGTTGTTGCCATCACCAACTCAGCCGATGCATTCTACTATGACCAATGCCATTGGCACCATCCATGCGAAAGCTGGATTAATCACTTGTGATAAGATCAAGCATATGATATGAGTTTCCATGCACTTAGAGAAATTAGCTTTATTGATGCTTGGGTGCATCTCATGCATGTATACATGGGTGTAAATTTGATTTAATGTAACCCCCAAGGCCCTATCCAACACTCAAAGAAAAAAATAGGGTCAGGGTCGATGCATATAACAATCTTTTTTACACGTGGAACACCTTTACATATACAGTTGTTATTAAATCGAGCATATGAATTTCTTCCGGGCGTAAGTTATTGAATCTATTTTGAAAAATGCCACTTGAACTTTAGAATTCCATGTAAAATCTCTAACAATGTTGTCAATTGTTTTTCCATGCAAGTCATAATTCTTGACAAATTTCCTGTAATATCTAGTTAAACCTACGAATTTCCATGAGCTTGAGTGATATTTGTTAGGAATGGAAAATTCAATATGACGTGTGTATTATCAAGATTAGCGGCTACAACTTTAGTGGAAATAATATTTCCTAAATATTCTAACTCTGGCCATGCAAAAGTATATTTACTTCTTTTTACAAAGAGTTGGTGTTGTCTCATAATTTGACACACTTTCTACAAATGTCTTATATGTTGTGGCTAATCCTTTCTATATATTAGAATATGATCCACAAACAATAGACGAACTTTCTATGTAAGGAGCAAAAATGGAATTCATGAGACATTGAGATGTGGATGGAGCAGTAGTGAGCCTAAAGGGAATCGCTCTAAATTGAAAACATCCACTATGAGTTTTGAAAGCATCACTCTGGTACCAACTTGTGATATTCTGGTGAACATAGGATTCATAGATCAGGGAGATACTCGTGAATAGAATTGAGACAGGGAGGAATATGAGATTAGGAGGAAGAAGAACAAGGCGGATAATAGATTTATGTTATATTCATCTTTGTTTCTTTCTATCCACACATTGCGAATATATCTTATCTGTTACATGGGATCAAAGTACCCACTCGCCCGGCACGACCTACACTCGCATGACCCAATAATGCTTGAATTAGAAACCGTCACCCTCACTTGACGCTCACTCCATCATCGTGTCGTCAATGCTCCACAACACTGACACTGAGCTACAGGGGAGTGCACCGGATGTTGAATAGGTTGCATCGGAGTAACACATCGTTGTCAATGTTTAAGCATATGTGGAAGATATATAACAATTTATATTTGTTTCTTGTGGCGAAGAACAATTTCAATTTCAACCGCTAGTTGAGCTGGCCCTCTAGCTTGGAGTATTTGAATTCTGCCAAGATTATGATCTAGAGTACTTGTTTTCAGATGACCCTAAGGGTAATATTGCTATATTCACAACATTTTTTATGTAGAAATAACTATATAACATTTGCAAAAAAAGATAAAAATATCATTTTTCAAAACCGAGAGTGAAACAAACCCGTCCATATATTTGTGCGCCTAGATAAGAATAAGAGAACATTATCAATTTTATATCTATGAACTATGGTCAGAGTGTTCACTCTAAACGAGTCCAATCACATGTAGTGTATGACATGAAAAAAAATGAGGAGCACCGGTAGCCTAAGATTTATAAGCTGACACTAGATCAGAGTGACTAACTTTGATGCGCTACAAACTCGAGCATGAGGACTACACAAGGATTGAATCGACCCTGAATAATGAAACCACTTGCTTCCTGCCACTGCCATGGGAGAAATTAAGGTGTAAAGCGGGATCCCACCTAAATGACACTTATAGTTTTTGGTGTAAAAACCAAAATTTACACTAGAAATGCTAAAATAAACTAGAAGTGAGATTTAAGAGGGATCTACTCACATCTCCGAGAGAAATAATAAATATCCTTCCTCCAATAAAACATGGTACATGTGCACCTACCAGTCTAACACGATGATATATAAATCATCATATATCAAACGTGATCCTATCTCAGCTAACACTAGGTTTGGTAATCTTGAAAGAGACAAAGGGGGAGACAAGAATTTCACTGCCATATTTTAAACATGACAATTGGCCGCAAGGTGAAAATGTTAGCAGCTCTGTTCATAGGCTTGGGACACGCCAGGAACTAAGAGACAAGTCTTTACGGTACATATTCCTCATGCGGCCTCGGAGTGACAGTCCGCTATCCCAAAGGAGAAGTTAAAGGGACAGTCCGCTATTCCTCAGAGTGACGAAGTCTTCAACGTTTGTCGTTATTTTGTAGAGGTGTGCTTCGGTCCTTCCCCTGGATAAACTTAAGATGCATGAGCCGTTTTACATTTTTGACCCGTCGAAACACATATCGAGGCTCCGTATATCTTCGTATATGTGTACTCGGTCAAACTGGGTATAATCCACGTTCCGATCAGCTGATCCCATCTCTCATTATCGCGATCTACGTCTTTACATATTATATTTTAAATTTTTTTGTTGTGTTGTTATATAACTTTTGATTTTCGTCTTCCGCAGGTACATGAGTAGACGTATATGATGAGTATATGTCTAAGAGAACCATACGGACTTTGGGTGGATTCGTATGGTCCTTTAAACAATCGGTATCGAGTTTTTGTTTGTCAAAATTTGAAAAAAGAGGGCACCGAAGCAAAAGTGTATTTTGTATCGATCTTTCAAAGGATCTATTCTATTATATACTAAAAGTAATATAAGGGTGTTTTTTCGAGACACCACGTTGATCCACATCACCCGAATTTAGAACACTCGGATATATAATTTGTGGCTAGAATTTAATAGGAGAACCTGAGTTAGCGTAACACATATCTATACCTAATAATAAAGCACGAAGTGTTTCTTTCGGTCCAATACTTTTTTAGACACATTTACCATTCTATCAAATAGCAAATTACCCACCAATGATATCTATGTAAAACTAGCAAAGTGCCCGTGCGTTGCGACCGGATCTAAACTTAGAAGTTCGCGGATCCTCTATGTTTGATGTTTAAATGTAATGGAATCATCACACAAACTTATGAATCGGTAACAAAATCTCTATAAATGTTTTGCTAAATTCTATGGAAGGCCACTAAAAAAATGTTGTTAAATCACCAAGTGATGCACCGTTGGTAATCTTGCTATCTCTACCCTTCGCACCAGCACCATCGTCGATTTTTTTGTGAAACCCAATACAGACACATGCACTTAAAAATATGTACATACACTCATCCATATGAACACCTCCGTAAAACCGGATCTGAGAGACCAATCCAGCGGGTCTTGAGATTGAAAAAATCATCACAGACGCCTCGCTATCGACCTTCGACCGTCTCAACAACACAGCATATAACCTTGTAAAGCTCGTAACAAATTGTGTTGAGCTTTGGCGCATGGCCCAAAATTTACCACAAAATATATCCACCTGTGTGACCCTAGTCTAGCACATATGTACAAGTGTGCTATAACAGCAGAAATTTTTGACATCTATTCAAATGTTCAAAGAACATGAAAATGTCTAAAGGACCATCTAATATATACACCATAAAACTCAAACCCTTTGTATATAGGACACCTTAAACCATTTTTACGGTGTGAAACTGACCTAGACAAAATCAATAGTGTAAAATAGAAGTTGTATCACGTAGACGGCACTTTTGGCCTATTTTTTATGGGAGTGTCTACGTCTTAGGCGCCAGTCGCTGATGTCATTGTCAATTATAAGCAAGTTCCAGTTATTTCTCAGTCGCTGACGTCGTTCTCAATTATAAGCAAGCTCCAGACGCATGAGAAATAGCTATTTCTCAGTCGCTGACGTCGTTGTCAATTATAAGCAAGTTGCAACTGGGACCCGTCAGAGCTCAGTTACAAGTAAGTTGCAACTGCACCCCCTCCACACCGATGGATACTCAGTTACAAGGAAGTTGCAACTGGGACCCAGCAGAGCTCAGTTACAACCAAGTTGCAACTAGCTCTCCGGCGGGGCCCCAGTTACAAGCAAGTTGCAACTGTCCCGCCAATGGAAATCAAGTCCCCCCCCCAAGTTACAAGGGTTTAGGGGTTAGTCACAACAAAGAAAAATACAAAATGATTCAATCCAAGTATATGTAGTCGCGACACAGTTGCAACTAGGGTTTCAGTCACACCATTCTTGCGACTGGCTCAATACATTCCCAGTTACAAAACAAGTTGCAAATGACTCAAATCCAAAAGTATATCCAGTCGCGACATGGATGCAACTAGGGTTTCAGTCACACCATGCTTCCGACTAGCTCAAAACATTCTCAGTTACAAAGAAAGTTGCAAGAATGACTCCCCGCGATGAGGTCTCGCCGATGAGGTCCCCCTCCCTCCCAGTTGCAATCAAGCTGCAACTGTCCCCACTTGGCGGGGCCCTAGTTATAAGCAAGTTGCAACTGGGACCCGTCAGAGCTCAGTTACAAGTAAGTTGCAACTGCACCCCATCCACACCGATGGGTGCTCAGTTACAAGGAAGTTGCAACTGGGACCCAGCAGAGCTCAGTTACAACCAAGTTGCAACTAGCTCTCCGGCGGGGCCCTAGTTACAAGCAAGTTGCAAATGGCCCGCCGATGGAAATCAAGTCCCCCCCCCCAAGTTACAAGGATTTAGGTGTTAGTCACAAACATAGTTGCGACTAGCTCGGTACATTCCCGATTACAAAGCAAATTACAAAATGATTCAAATCCAAGTATATGTAGTCGCGACACAGTTGCAACTAGGGTTTTAGTCACACCATTCTTGCGACTGGCTCAATACATTCCCGGTTACAAAACAAGTTGCAAATGACTCAAATCCAAAAGTATATCCAGTCGCGACATGGATGCAACTAGGGTTTCAGTAACACCATGCTTCCGACTAGCTCAAAACATTCTCAGTTACAAAGCAAGTTGCAAAAATGACGCCCCGCGATGAGGTCTCGTCGATGAGGTCCCCCTCCCTCCCGGTTGCAATCAAGTTGTAACTGTCCCACCTTAGCGGGGCCCTAGTTATAAGCAAGTTGCAACTGGTGAAAGAACATTTCTTAATCGCTAGTGTTTTGTGTGTTAGATAACAATACCAAGGATCATTTAATGTGTGTTGAAGTGTTGCAGCTCTATTTGAGAATAAAGGGAAAAGAACTCTGCCTTTGGGGGCGGATAATCCGGCCCCACCAGGGGAGGATAATCCGCCCCTCCCTTTGCCCAAGCAGGCGCAAGCCCCAGAAGGGGGGCGGAATTTTGGCCGGATTTTCCGGCCCCGCCGGATAATCCGCCCCCCCTGCTCATCGCCAAGGCGCAAGCCCCAGAGAGGGGGCGGAGTTTTGGCCGGACTTTCCGGCTAGGCCAGATAATCCGCCCCTCAGGGGGGGCGGATTATCCCCCCCCCCCAAGATCTTCACCAAGCTTCACCAAGGCGCAAGCCCCAGAGAGGGGGCGGAGTTTCCCCCGGAGAATCCGCCCTTGGGGCGGAGTTTTCCCAGGGGGCGGATAATCCGTCCCAAGTGGGGGGCGGATAATCCGCCCCCAAAGTTGTGCAACGGCCAGGTCTGGGGAGGGGGTATTTAAGCCATCCATCCCCTTCCTGCCAGAACTCTTGATTCATCTCGAAAACGACTAGATCAGATCTGAAAGCTCCATCCAAGAGTGCTCCACCTAGATCCACCCAAAGGCCCCATCCCTTGGGGAATCGAAGGAGGAGAACTCGATCTTCATCATCAGCAATCAAGCGCTTCATCTCCTCTCCATTCATTTGGAGAACCTCCGATCTAGTATTTCTTGCAAATATCTAGATCCTCGTTTTTGTTTATATTGATAAACCTTGTTCTTGTGGCAGCTTGTTGTCATCTCGGGAGCCCCCAATTCAGTTGTGGGTGTGTGCCCCGATAGTGTTGTAAAAGGCACCGGTTCCCTCCTCGAAGGGATCCAATAGTGGAGAAGGTGGATCAGGCCTCTCGGGGTGAGATCCATCGGAGAATAGGGTGAGGCCTATTGTGGCGTGGTGGTCTTAGAACCGCCCACCCCTCCAACGCAGATGTACTTCCCTTAACAAGGAAGGAACTGCGGTAAAACAAATCCCTGTGTCTCCGCGTGCTCCACTACGGTTTCCTCGCTCCTATTTTACGTGCTTAGTAGTTAGGGTTACATATAGGGAAATTCTCGTAGTTGCATATCTAGAGAATTTACTTTGTGTCAAGCCTAAAATTGAAAAAGTATTAAAAATTGGTTAGCACCTATTCACCCCCCCCTCTAGGTGCCCATACGATCCATTTCAATTGGTATCAGAGCCTCGACTCTTATTTCGGGCTTAACCGCCTAAGAGAAGTATGGGTTCCAAGGGAGATGGGAGTGATGCTCCGGAGGTAGTCACCATGAACGATCTCAAGACGTTGGAAACAACCTTGGTGAGTTCAATGGAGGCTAAGATGGAAGAGATGCATCAATTGATAATGCGTCTCTCCATATCCGCAGCATCACCTCCATCTAACTCTGAGGATACCACTCCGCAATCCAAGGAAACGGTGAAGGGAATATGCCCGAGAGGCAATAATAAAGTGGTTATTATCGTATTCCTTATTTATGATAAATGTTTATTTTGCATGCTATAATTGTATTAATACGGAAACGTTAATACATGTGTGTTTAATAAACAAACAGAAAGTTCCTAGTTATGCCTCTCTCATAAACTAGCTCGTTGATTAACAAGATGATCAAGGTTTCCTGATCATGGACATTGGATGTTGTTAATAACGGGGTCACAACATTAGTGTAATGGTGTGATGAACATTCATCCAAAGTATAGCATTACGATCAAAGTCATTGAGTTTATATTGCTATAACAACTTACGAAGTGATCCTAATCCTTAGACCATGAGATCATGTCAATCACTAACACCGGAAGAGTTTCTTGATAACATCAAACGTCACACCGTAACAGGGTGATTATAAAGATGGATTCAGAACTAATAAAGTGTTATGTTGAGGCCCATGGATCGAGAGTGGAATTTGTTCATCCCGATGATGGATAGATATGCTCTGGGCCCTCTCGGTGATATCACATTGATTAGCTTGCAAGCAAGTGATTTGATCACTAGAATGTTATATCACGGGAACGATAAAAGAGTGCATGTCAGTAACGAGATCAAACTAGGTATGGAGATACCGATGATCGAATCTCGGACATGTAATATATCGTGAAACAAAGGGATTAAGATACTAGCGTAAAAGGTTCCGACGATCACAAGAAAGTCATCGTTGAATGTGTGGGAGTCAGTATGGGTCTCCAGATACCGCTTCTGATTATTGATCCGAGAGGGGTCTTGATCATGTCCGCATTATTCATGAACCGTAGGGTGACACACTTAAGATACACCGACATCCATTTGGATCAAAAGTTTCATGCCGAAAAGAATAACAAGCGCAGGAATTTATTTCACTAGATACCGAAACGGGTTTTCGGGTGAAATTGCAGAAAGTGTTTCTGCATGTGAAATGAAATACTAGCAAGGGGTTATTTGTGAATGTTTGTCATTAAAGTAATTGACAAAATTCTGAATAAAATAAAAGAGTTTTATTTAATGAGAGTTTGCATTAAATTTGGTGGAAATTTAATGGGAATTTGAGTGGGTTTTTGAGTGGAGGGAATTGAAAGGCATTTGAGTGAGTGGAGTGTCCACCCACATGAATGTGGAAGAGGTGGGGGAAGCCCCATGGCTGGGCGCATGGCCCCTTGGGTGCCCCCCTCTCCCTATAAAAGGAGCCCCCTCCCTCTCTCTCACTCACACCTCCTCGTGAAGGATCTCTTTCCCCCTCTAGAATTTATTCCCCATGGTCTCGGACTATCAAGATACATGTTCCCGGTGGCTATTCGGCAAGAAAGAGTTGTGCTTCCGCTGCATCGCTGGAGCGAGGAGGCGGAGGTTGCTCGGTGCCTCGAACGTGTGTGCGAGCACAGATGCGCTGCTGATTTGCGGCGCTAGGACTTCCTCTCGATCTTGAGATCGGCAAGAGATCGTCTACATCAACCACGAGTTGAACTCATTAAGCTTTGTCGGTCTTCAAGGGTATGTTCTCTACGGATATACATCCGCCCGTTGTTTGTATCTATTAGATAGATCTTGGTATATAGTTCACATCGTAGGAAATTTTTTGTTTTCTATGCTGCGAACCCTACAAACGGGTAAAACTGTTTCCAAAGATAACGAAGTGGTAGGTGATGAGACTAGCAAGAGCTCCTCCTCGAAAAAGGATAGCGGTAAGGATGGATACAATGAGGTTTCTCATGTGTATTCCCCTGATCCGCCTATCCCTCACCCACATATACATAATAGGGGTGATCCACCCAAACTTTCAGCATCTACTTTCTCTCAATGGCAATTTTTGATGAAATCTCATGTGTGCAGTTCCTCCATAGAGTTGTGGAAGATCATCGAAAATGGTCTTCATGTTGGAAACCCCAACAATCTCACAAGAAGAGAAGTGGTCGATAGCCAACTCAACGCTACAGCTCTACACATGATACAGCTTGGCGTGGGTGACAAAGACATGCCACACATTCAGCATCTTAGCACAGCTAAAGAAGCTTGGGATGCCCTCACCGAGCTCTTCATCAGAAAGGAAAGTATGAGAAGGAATAGATATGATGCCTTGAGCAATGAAGCTGAAGGATTTTATATGCTGGATGGAGAAGACCACGAGGACATGTATAGGAGGCTCAAGGCAATAGCCACAACATTCAGAAACCACGGTGCAACTCATGTTGATGATGCTTGGATCAAGTGCAAGTATGTCAGTGCTCTTATGCCATTTGAGCCCACAGATTTGAAAAGTCTCCAAGGTAGGCATACCTATCACCTCATGTCATCCAATGAGGTAATGCAAGAAATGGCCGCCTTCAAAGTGGCTACCAAGAATGCCGAAGATGCTTGTGCTCGAGCTATGGGGATGCAAAAGGGGGTCAACATGGACTTGAAGACTAGTGTGATTGATCATGATGAATATGCGGTAGAAGGTCTGGACTGTCCCGAAGATATAAAAAGGATCCACGGACAATACTTGGCTCTTTATGCAAGAAACTTTTGGAAAGATCCAGCCAAGGCTAAAGCTGAACTAGATCGCAAGAGTGGAGCCTATGGAAGAAAAGAAAATGGTCCCAAGCTGAGAACATGCTTTAATTGTGGTGACCGGCTGCACTTCGTAGCTGAGTGTCCATATCAAAGTAGAGAGGATAATGGAGGAAGACTCATTTTCAAGGGCAAATCAAAAGCTCCACGTAAGAAACAGTTTGTAAAGAAGAATGCTCCTTTCAAGAAGCAACCAAAGATTGTTCTAGTGGCTCAAGAAGAATATTCATCGGGGAGTGAAGATGAGGACGAGGACGATAGCTCTCAAGAGGTGGCTGCTATAGCCACTACATCTACATCAACATCTCTCTTTGACTCTCCGAACGAAAACATCCTCAACAAGAATGCTACTTGCCTCATGGCAAGAAGCTCCGAGGTAACTTCTTCTAACTCTTCTTTTCCCAAGGCTATGATAGACATGGATGATCCTGCTAGTCTTAAGGTTAAAGAAGAGATTATTGCTTTGGATTATTTCTATACTAACTTGCAAGGTGAGCACAAAGTTCGTTTTGAGGATCTTATGGATCAGCTGGCCCAAAACGAAGCACTCCTCGAAGAAAAGAGCAGAATTGAAAGGGAGGATGCAATGGAAATTTCATCCTTAAAAAATGCTCTTGAAGAAGAAGAAGAAGCTCGGGTCTCTCTTGAAGAGAGGCTCAAGTCTATGGAAGAGTCACATGAAGAAATTGTGACTAAACTTGTTAAGGAACGTGACATGCTGTCACCAAAGCAAAGAAGTTAAAGAAGGAAAGGATTGACTTTGGGGCTGCTCATGATAGACTCTCCGAGGAATTGGAGAAACTTGACAATGCTCACAAGGCGTTGAAAAACGAGTTCTCTATTCTCAATGAGTCACATGATCAGCTTCAAAGTCGATTGGCCAAATATGATACTCCTAGCTCGTCCAACTCAACATATAGTAACAAGAAAAATGCTAGTGTGGAAAAAGAAGTGATCAAGGACATCACTACAAAGGACAAAGGTGTGCTTGATGAAGTCCTTGGCAAGCAAAGGTCAAATCATGGTAAAGAGGGACTTGGGTATGTCACCAAGTCCAAGAAGAAGAAAACCAAGAAGAACAAGACCAAGAATGTGCAATTAAAGACAAGCATTGCTGAGAAGGTTGTCACAAAAGACAAGACTAATAATATTGGTTTTGCAGGGTCTCACAATCCGAATTATGAACTATTTTGTGATGACTATGGCAATGTTTATGCTTATTATGTTGGTACTTTTGATGAATATATTGCTTGGTCTATTTGGGTCCCAAAGACCCTTGTTACTAACATGAAAGGGCCCATTGAAAAATGGGTACCTAAAACCAAGAAGTAATTTTCTTGCAGGGTTATGCTTCCGGTGGGTTGAAATGGGTGCTGGATAGTGGCTGCACTAGTCATATGACCGGAAGCAAGGAGATCATCACGGAGATGTGTCCAAATCATGATAATATCACAGTCTCCTATGGTGATAAGTCTAAATCTCAGGTATTGGGTCTTAGCAAGGTTGTGGTTGCCCACGATATCTCTCTTGTGGACGTCATGCTTGTTGAGACCCTTGGCTACAACCTTCTTTCTGTTCGTGCCCTTGGCAAGATGGGTTTTGCTGTTTTTATCGATGATGATTTGGTGGTACTCTTATGGAGCAAGTCTCTAAAGGTCGCTTTCGTTGGATACGTCGAAAATGACCTGTATGTGGTGGACTTCTCGGGGAAAACCACTTTGGGTTCGATGTGTCTATTCGAAAAGGCCGACGTGGGCTGGCTATGGCATCGCCGTTTAGCCCATGTCAACATGAGAACTTTGCAAAGTCTCCAAAAGGGTGGCCACATCCTTGGACTAAAAGACAATGTCTCTTTTGCCAAATATCGTGTTTGCAGGGCTTGTGTTGAAGGAAAAATGCATGACTCTCCCCACAAGAGGAAGACTATTGTGTCATCAAAGAGGATCTTGGAATTACTTCATGTGGATTTATTTGGTCCTCCTTCTCATGCAAGTCTTGGTGTGAATAAATATTGCTTGGTCATTGTCGATGACTACTCAAGATATACATGGGTATATTTCTTCAAGCTGAAAAGTGAGACTCAACAAACTGTCATCGACTTCGCCAATGAAGTTCAACGTCAACACAATGTTCCCATCTTGGCAATTAGAAGTGACAACGGCTCAGAATTCAAGAACTACACTTTAAACGAGTTTCTTAGCGAAGAGGGGATTAGACACCAATATTCCGCTGCGTACACCCCTCAACAAAATGGTGTAGCTGAGAGGAAGAACCGGACTTTGATGGATATGGCAAGATCTATGCTAGCTGAATTCAAGTCTCTTTATAATTTTTGGGCTGAAGCCATATCCACTGCTTGTCACTCATCAAACCGGCTCTACCTTCGGAAGATCTTGGACAAGACCCCATATGAAATACTTACCGGTAACAAGCCCAACATCTCATACTTCAGGGTATTCGGGTGTAAGTGTTTCTTTCTTATTAAAGGTGTCCGTTTGTCAAAATTTGAATCCAAGGCTTTAGAAGGTATTTTTGTTGGTTACGGTGCCGAATCCCACACTTATAGAGTCTACAACAAGCTCACTGGGATTGTTGTAGAATCTTGTAGTGTGGAGTTCGATGAAAATAATGGCTCCTTTGTAGGGCAAGTTGATGTTTGTGATGCAGATGTTGAAATACCCCAAGATGCCATAAGAAGAATGGGCGTGGGATTTTTCCGCCCCATTGAGGAACCCCTTGTGGTGGATCGGGAAGGACAATGCTCCACACATGTGGAGCCCTCATCTACACAAGATCAACAAGCTCCTACTGTTGGAGACAATCCTGCACCAACACCACAATCTGCTGAAGATCATCTGTCCTCTGAACAAGTTGGTAGTCCCAGGCCGGACTTTCCGCCCCCTCCAAGGGGCGGACAATCTGCCCCTGGCACTCCAACTCATTCCAGAGGATCCAAAGGAGAAGTCAGCAACTCTGAAGCTCCCAGGCCGGATTCTCCGGCCTCCGAGGGCGGATTATCCGGCCCTAGGTCTCCAACTCCCGTCAGGCATTCTCAGAAAGATGGTTCTGGTACTTCACCTCCCAGGACGGATAGTCCGGCCCCTCCAAGGGGCGGATTATCCGGGCCTGAAGAAAATTTTCAGCAACAATCTTCTGTGTTAACGAAGACCAAGGTCAAGGGCAGGGCAGTAATCAAGACAAGGATACAACTATTGAATCCACTCCTCCTAGAAACAATAAGGACATTGAGGCTCGTCGCAAGGCTCGTGCTGATCGGAACCTTGAACTAAGAGGTCACACTCTTGACAAGGTTGTTGGTGATCTACGACGAAGGGTATCCACTAGAAGAGAGCTTGCAAGCTTCTGTGATCATCAAGCTCACATTTCCATGGTTGAACCGAAGAAGGTTTTTGATGCTCTTGAAGACCCCGATTGGGTTGTTGCAATGCATGAAGAATTAAATAACTTCGAACGCAACAAAGTTTGGAAGCTCGTTCAAAAACCAAAGGATTGCCGCAATGTTATCGGCACCAAGTGGATCTTCAAGAACAAACATGATGAAAATGGCATTGTTGTGAGGAATAAAGCACGACTCATGGCTCAAGGATTCTCTCAAGTGGAAGGAATTGATTTTACTAAGAAGGTTAATGGTGAGCTTTTTGTATACCAACTTTATGTAGATGACATTATTTTTGGCTCTACTAACCAAGCTTTTAACGATGAATTTTCGAAGCTTATGACTGACAGGTTTGAGATGTGCATGATGGGTGAGCTCAGGTTCTTTCTTGGATTTGAGATCAAACAACTTAGAGAGGGAACCTTTATTAATCAAGCTAAGTACATCCAAGACATGCTCAAAAGGTTCAAGATGACGGATCTCAATGGCGTTGCTACCCCAATGCAAACAAAGTGTCATCTTGAGCTCAATCCCAAGGGTAAAGACGTGGATCAAAAGGTATACCGATCCATGATCGGCTCTCTCCTTTACCTTTGCGCATCTAGGCCCGATATCGTGTTAAGTGTAGGAGTGTGTGCAAGGTACCAAGCCGCTCCTAAAGAAAGCCACTTAGTGGCAGTCAAGCGAATCTTCCGATATTTGCTTCATTCCCCAAATTTTTGGGATATGGTATCCCAAGGGTTCAAGTTTCTCTCTATGTGGTTACACTGATTCAGATTGGGCTGGTGACAAAGATGATAGGAAATCAACCTCTGGTGCATGCCAATTCTTGGGCAGGTCTCTAGTGTGTTGGTCATCAAAGAAACAGAATTGTATTTCACTCTCAACCGCCGAAGCTGAATATGTTGCTGCTGCAAGTGCTTGTACTCAATTGTTATGGATGAGGCAAACTTTAAAGGAATATGGTGTCAATTGTGACACAATGCCTCTCTTATGCGACAATGAAAGTGCTATCAAAATTGCTTACAATCCCGTGCAGCATACAAGAACAAAACATATAGAGATTCACAACCACTTTATTCGGGATCATGTTGCTCGTGGAGATATTGCTCTATCCTTTATGAGCACGAAGAACCAACTTGCTGATATTTTCACGAAGCCTCTTGATGAAGCAAGATTTTGTTATTTGAGGAATGAGCTAAATATCATAGATTCAAGGAGCTTGGCTTGACTACCCTTGCACACTCACTTGCGCTTATTCATGTATTTGGTTTAGATGCGGGCATAGACATAGGGGGAGTGTGGTCCTAATTGATTGGGCCAACCCTCCCCCCATAATGCCGAAAGAAAGTAAAATCATTTCCCTTAATATCATTTTGTGATATGTGGGTCATCGATGAGCATTGGTTTTGAACTCAAGATACATCTTCGCGGTGTCATGCCATGCGCTCCAACATGGTGGCTTCGGCCACCGCCCTCTTCCTTGAGAAGAGTTGGTTTTTTAATGGGTCCCGTTGGATTTTCTTGCATATCTCTTGTTCTTATGGAAAACACACTCAAATTTGGCTTTTGATTGATTTGATTCTTGCAAATTTGGGTGTGTAGTACCATCTCAGTTTGATGCTCTCAACCCAAGCATTTCGATGCATATCGCTCTTCTTCCTTTTTGGCGTTTCTATGCCAAAGGGGGAGAAGTAGTTCTATTAGGTTTCGTGTATTTGCAAGGTTTGGGCACAAGCTCTTCGATTTTAGTCGTTTTTAGTCGATTTTAGTCGTTTTTATTTTACGTGCTTAGTAGTTAGGGTTACATATAGGGAAATTCTCGTAGTTGCATATCTAGAGAATTTACTTTGTGTCAAGCCTAAAATTGAAAAAGTATTAAAAATTGGTTAGCACCTATTCACACCCCCTCTAGGTGCCCATACGATCCATTTCAACTGGGACCCGTCAGAGCTCAGTTACAAGTAAGTTGCAACTGCACCCCCTCCACACCAATGGGTGCTCAGTTACAAGGAAGTTGCAACTGGGACCCAGCAGAGCTCAGTTACAACCAAGTTGCAACTGGCCCTCCGGCGGGGCCCCAGTTACAAGTAAGTTGCAACTGACCCGCCGATGGAAATCAAGTCCCCCCCCCCAAGTTACAAGGGTTTAGGGCACTACAAGGAATCTAGCTATATATGACCCTCCATTTTCGTCACAAAATCGTCATAGTAGTTCGTTTATGACGATTCTATGATGATTTTGAGATCGTCGAAAGCTGGGCGTCGCAAATGAACTATAACGACGTTTTTGGTAAAATCGTCATAACCGTATATGACGATATTAAATCGTCATAACGTCTATGACAATCTAATATCGTCATGGACCATCTAGCCAAGCCAGCTCAGATCCTACGTGGCCGATCCTACGTGGCAAAATTGTGACGAAATGAAATCGTCTTAAATCAAAATCAGCCTGGTCCAATTAGTTCACCTATATGGGCTGAGCCCATTAATTCAGCTTTTGTTCTTCTAGGCCATGGCCTTTTTAGGATCAACTTTTGGAGGATTTGGCCTTTTTAGAGTGATAATACTTGGCCCTGTAAAATTTGGTTGTAGCCTTTTTACAGTGCAATCGAGTTTGGGCCTTGCCCTATTTTTGTAGTAATCAGCAACTCAATTATATAGATTAGGCCAATATATTTAATAATGCATTTCCCCAGGAAATATACAAATGAACCAGCATCGAGCATTTTAATTACATGGCACCACGACATACAAGTATACAAACAGGTTCACACATGACAACCTTATTAGATTACAAGTATCTCCAGCATTAGATACAAGTATGCAAGCATGTAATATCTCGAGCCACTTGTTCTGAACCTTTACAATCAGGTGAGAAAACCTCGCATCAGTCTTCTGCCTTATTGAGAATCAACTGGTACCCCTTGTTGTGTTATGCTTGTGCTGAAACAACTTCCGTTTATTGTGCTGTAACGTATACAAGTGGGATCAACAAGTATTCACAAGGTAAAACTTACAAGTAGAATCTAAGCAACATATACTTGACTTCGTGTTGGAGAAGACTAAGAGTAGATACCTGACTTCATGTTGATGTGGTGGATGGAGTTGTAGTAGAAGATCTAGTCTGCATCTTCATTGACGCTGAACAAAGATACTTGTCCATGCAGAAGCCCGCTCTGCGCTCCCAAGACATGAAAATATATGTATACACAGTTAGAAAAGCTTATGATTTAATGCAAATAAGTACTTGAGGATTTGGGATACCAAATTGATCTCAGAAATGAAAATTTCTATACAGGTCCTATGCCTATATGGTTATACATAAACTAGTAGTAGTACCACTACTACTAGATGAAAAGATGTTGTATAATGAATCTCTTGGCTTCTCTTTAGAAAAGGAAGGGAATACAAAGAGGGAGAGACACACACGCTCACATAGAGATTTCATTCTTTGAGGAACCTTGACAGATTTCTCCAACCAGAACAATATGACAATACATGCATCCACCATCATGTGTGAACTATTCTGCATGTCTCAGTCTTTCAGTACTAATCAGACAAACAAGCATTCATGTGATCATGTACCCAGCCTTTGTTAGGTCATGTCAGATCATATCAAAAACAGGAGCTACTAATCATCAAAATTGATTATCAAACTATAACTGTAACGACATTGAAAAAACAGCCTCTGAATCAAAACTAAACACAAATATCTCCTAGCGAGTCCCTGAGATTTCATCCACATCCAAGTGATAAATCACCACATTGCGGCACAAGCAAACTAAATGAGCCACAGGGGAGCAGAGAGGGGGGGAGAGGGGAAGCACATACCAATGCAGCTGTCCAGCTTGATGTGCGCCTTGTCATGGTCGTTGTAGAGATTGACAGCCAACTCGAAATTGTCGACGATGAAGGCCACCTCCCTGCTAGAGCTCCAGGCAAGGCCACCCTCCTTATAAAAAACTTGCCACCACCTGAGAGGTCGGTGAGGCCCTTCTTGTTGATTTCCCAATGCTCAGGCATCTTGTAGATCTATAAGAGAAATACAACACAAAATGGTATATGATATGTGATTCATATGGATAAGAGATTAATTATGGTTTACGGAAATGATTATGGCAAGTCTAAAATGAAACATGCAACAATGGTTTATAGAGATACATTATGATGCATACACTCAGTTCTTTAAACTGCTGTAAATAGAACAAATCAACAACCATTAATAATAGGTCAATGCATGCATGATGAAATAGATAAGCATCTGCATACAAACAAATCATTCATCCAACAGCCATATACACAAGTACAAGATAGCATTAATGTAAAATAAGTAGCACCTGAAGCACAAAGTAGTTATAGTGCAGATTCAACCACCAAATGTACAAGATGAACTAATGTACATGAAGGCCAGAAACTTTGAAGAGTTAAAAAATGGCAATCGATCAATTAAAGTTGTACAGAATGAACCTAAGCACAGGCAGCACACTAAATAGGAATACACTCAAGCCAAACCATTATTGCCGCATTTCTCTAATATCCATAGAAATATGCAGTGATAAAGTAGCCATATCATTAACAGAAAGATAGACCAAACTGGTGTAGAGAAGGAATCTGAGAAGAGAAACTCCTACATTGTGCAACACTAATATATGCTACGGTATATCTGTATGATCCCCTTCTGGAAAGTTTGACATATATTCTCATCATAAAGCTAATAGACTCTACACTAGCATCTACTGAACATGAAAGCACAGAATAAATTAATTTTTAAGAACCTGGACAGCGGGTAAGAAACACTTAGACTGTTGTTCTAGGACAGTAATCTAACAAAGTGTAAATTCTACCCGCTTCATTATTTTTAGATTAGACAGTAGTCGAAGTGTTTGTTGAGTAGAATTAACAATTGATTTAATCATAAAAGAAACAAGAAATTAACATGCAGCATACTCCTATTGGACAGATAATCCTAGGCAAAACATGACAAAGTATAATCAAAGATAACCAAATGTGGAATAGGGGACTTATCTAGATCATGGAGATTGTGAAGAAGATGATTAGACCGTGAAGATTTGAAGAACTAGCCAGCAGATAAAGAGCTAATCAAATAGAACCACAACAACCGGGCACAACATCAACTCGAGATTCGTTGTTGGGCTCGTCTACAAACCCAGTATAATCCCAATTCAATCAGCACTCGTCATATTATCGGTGTTACCATGAGTCATCAGAATCAAACCACAACAAATAAAGGAGCGATTATGCTCTTGTAACAGGGAGATGCAAATAATGGAGCTAACAGGGAACAACATCTTATTAACAAAATCAAAACAACATTATTACAACCTCTTCTTTTTAACAGATCACACTTTACACATATGACAACTACCCTGTAAATGGAATCCGGAAGAACCAAGTAAGTATGCAAAACAATATCATGCAGCATCGGGACATAATGGGATGATACAACAGCCTATTCCACTATCAGGTCATAATTAGCTATTGGTAATACAACAACCCATATTTATAGGCATGAACTAACAAGAACACATGACATGAACTAGCTCAATAAGGTTTGCAGGCCACAGGGAGATGCACCGAGAATTGCATCTAGCGCAACAAGGTTTGTAGGCCAGAGGGAGATGCAAAAACACAAGTTACAGAAGTCGCATGATCATATCTGGGTGTTAAGTACTTGCCTTTACAGAAGTTGATGGCCTCGATCTCGGTGATGCGTGGGTTGCTGGCGTCGATCTCGCTGACGAAGCGCGAGTTACAGAGGAGGTGAATACCTCGCTGTCGAAGATGGATGACTCGCTGATGTTCCCCGTCGTCTGTGTGTGCAGGTTCCTCGTGGGCCCGTCTGCCCCCATTGGCCCGTGATGCAGAGGCCACCCTCGATCTGGCGCCCCACCTGCCGCCGCCGCCCTTGATTGGGTCCCCATCTGCTGTCGCCGCCCTGATCTGGCACTAGGATGTTCCCACCTGTCGTCGCCGCCGAGTCCGCACGCGTCCGGACCTGAAAAAGCGACAAGAAAAAATGTGAGATCAGCGCGCATCGAAGCCAGAGATGTTGGATGTGTGCTCGTCATGCTCTGGATGCGTGCCCGTGATGCTCACCTGGATACTGGGTGTGGAGCTACGGGCGGCCGTAACCGTCAGCGTCGACGGCCGGGATTCCCAGATCCGCGGGCATCGAGGTAGGGAGCTCGGACGTCCGCACACAGAGCTTGGTGGCTCTCCCAGCGCCAAGTACCGTCGCCGTGGCGCTGGACACCCCACTGCCAACTATGGAGCACCGCTGCCATCTACTAGGGCACTATGCTGAGGCCCAAGCGGCCAGATCCGCGGGCATCGAGGAGGATACGACAGCCTCCATAGGGATCTACGGGCATCGAGGTCAGCCACCGGTGGCCATCGAGGTGCGGTGAGGAGAGGAGGATAGGGTGGTGGTGTTGTGGATCCATCGGAGGATAAGAGCGAGGGGAGAGAAAGACCGGAGATGGGCGTGGTGTGGCGGCGGGGGAGAGATAAGGGTTAGGGTTAGAGGATAGAGGGTTGCGGCGGGGACTTTGGTGTGTGCGCCAAATATTTGCCACTATGCGCGCGTTGGATGCCAGATTGCCAGGTCATCGATCCACACAACAAGTTTCCATACTTCACCATCCATCCGTTCAGTATGTTTACATCCTACGGCTGATATTGACCTTCTCTTATATCTTGATCTGTCTAGCAATTATGACGATTTTGTCCATAGAAATTACGACATTTTTTCACGAAATCGTCATAGTTTAATAAGGATTTGGCCCGCCCAAACAACCTACGACCATCTGATGTAGAATCGTCATAAATCTATGACGATTTTATTTACGGTCACTACCAAAACGTCATAGTTTGACACATTCCTTGTAGTGGGGGTTAGTCACAACATACTTGCGACTAGCTCGGTACATTCCCGATTACAAAGCAAATTACAAAATGATTCAAATCCAAGTATATTTAGTCGCGACACAATTGCAACTAGGGTTTCAGTCACACCATGCTTGCGATTGGCTCAATACATTTCCGGTTACAAAACAAGTTACAAATGACTCAAAATCTAAAAAACAGTATCAACATGATTGCAACTAGGGTTATGGTTCAATTGCAAACATACGTGCGTGGGACTGGCTCGGCGCGTCCTCGCTTACAAGCAAGATGCAAATGACTCAAATCCAAAAATCCTAGTCACAACATACTTGTGACTGGCTCGAGGCGTTCTGGTTACAAGCAAAATTGCAAAATGACTCAAATCCAAAAATCCTAGTCGCTACATAATTGCAACTGGCTCGGGGCGTTCTTGTTACAAGCAAAACATAAAATTTCAAAAAACATAAATATGGATTTTTGGAAAAAACAACAGACCAATAAAAAACCAAAAAAAAGAAAAGCAGAGAAAAACCAAACATGAGAAAAAAATAGAAGAAAACTAATTACAAAAAAGTTCATTCATGACCAAAATAGAAGAGAAAAAAATTTGAAGGGGGTTTGAAATAGTTCATTCACGACATAAAACAAAAACATACCAAAAAAAGTGAACAAAAACCCTTAAAGAAGGAAAATTGAATTTTTGAAAAATCATAAACATCAACAAAAAACATCCAGAAAAAGAAAATGCACTCCTAATTACAACATAAACAAAATAACAGAAATAAAACAGCAAAGTAAAAAAACAGACGGGCCGGCGGTCCATAGACAGACAACCCCATCCAGCAGGAGCGGCACATAGTGGATTCTTGGGGTTTTCTGTGCACAGCTAGCGATAACTCATAGTAAATTCGTAAATGCCCACTTCAGCTTCCCGTTAAGGGCATGTTTGATTCAAAGGATTTGTATAGGAAATTTATAGGATTAAATCCTATAGGAAATTTTCCTATGGTGGTTGTTTGATTTGTAGGATTGATTTCTATAGAAAACTTTTCTAGGAAATCCTTTGCACTAGATTGCATAGAAAATCTAACATCCACCCAAAGCTCTTTCTTAGAATCCTTTGATGGAATCAAACAAACTTTGTTGCATGTGGGTTTCTATAGGATTGAAGTGAACATGACATTGCAATCCTATGGTTTTATTATTCCTTTGTTTTTCCTATCCTATGAATCAAACAAGCCCTAAAAAGGTGAAAGATATAGTCCACACACCACAGAGTACCATAAAAGACAGACCGAATCGCGGAGAAAATCGTACGGCGGGACGCGCGACTGAGAAATAGCCTGAGAAACAATAATGCTACAGCTATGGGCTGTTTTCTACAAAATCTAAGTTACGGGCTGACGTGGGAATCATAGATTGATTACCGTTTCCTAAAAGCACGGGAGTAAAAAGATTAGCACCACTCGACAGCCTCCATCTCATCCCGTACAACTTCCCGTAAGTAAAATTCCGTAGGTGTAGCATTATTGTCTAAGAAATAGCAATTCCGATTTTTTATTAGTCATCTTCTTCGTGAGAACTGCCCGCGCCGCCGCTGGGCCTTCCCGCACTGCCCTCAGCCGCCCGCCGTCCTTGTCCCCGGCGCTCATCGTCGTCTAGGTAGCTAGCTTAATCACGATGGATAGCACCACCTAGCTAGCTACCTAGCTATGGAATCGGGATATATAAAATTGATCGGGGGATGGATAGTACCACCTATTACTCCCATGTCCACCAGTTCGCTTGCTCCATGATGTGCCCCTGCTGCTTGCGTGCGTTGTTTACCGGAATTGGCACAGAAAATCGGAACAGGGTGAAGGGATCTTTGACCGGCGGTACGCAATTTTATCAAACAAACGAGGAATCGATAGCTAGAGGCGTTGTATGGACAGCGGCGCGAGTAGAGGGGAGGGGGAGTATTGATCCAATCGATTACCTTTAGGAACGGGCTGGTTTCTCAAACCTATCAGGTTCCTTTAAGAATTGGAGAAGCTAATGCGTAAGGCAGGGACGACGTACGAGAACTTTAGGACAGGCGAAAACCACCTCAACAAAAATTATATAGTAGAGATAGAGATACCGGTTTAGAGACCGATCGGATCGTTAAAAAAAGAATCACGAAGGTTTATGTCTCTATCTCCAGCTGATTAACCTAATTACGTGGAGCCTACGACATGTCTTCGTATCTAGCCTACGACATGTCTTGGTATCTAGCGTAACTGGCACTAGCGCACGGATCAGCCATAATCTGTAATGCTTTGGGGGATCAAATTTGTGCTAGCTAGCTGCCTATCATCAACCGATCATCGTTCCATATGTTGGCTTTTGTGCGCCGTCGTGAGTTGATCTTCCGACGTTTGACAGAGCAGATTGCATCAAGGAACAGATTCTCCATCCTCTAGCGCCATGGCCCGCGGCTTCTCCTAGATCCCGCATCGACGACGTCCTAGGAGCACACATCTAATTCGCTCCTACTCTGCCACATAGATCGTTGCTAATTCGCTCCTATCTCTACCACATAGATCGTGGAGACCGCAACAAGGCCGACGAACACACGAAGTATGCCGTCAACGTGACCTATCGGCCGAGATTTTCTTCGCAGGTTCAACAATTATCAATCTACCATGCTAATTCACTCCTATCTCTACAACATAGATCGTGGAGACCGCAACAAGGCCGACGAACACACGAAGTATGCCGTCAACGTGACCTACCGGCCAAGATTTTCTTCGCAGGTTCAACAATTATCAATCTACCAATTGATTTGGTGAGGTGGCAGGGTGGGCGTCTCATTTGTGACGGTGCTACAGAACGATGAAGTGGCGATTGAGGTGTCCAGCAGTGGAGATTGATTGGCGGCGTGTCCAGTTGCGCCGCGGCTGCATCTGATCGTTCTTGGTTCAAATCTGACCAGTCTTGACCAGGAAACAATGCGGGCAAAGGGAACAAAGGCGACTGAGATGAATTGTTCCGGGGCGGCGCCGACTCGTCTGATTTTGCCGATGGCGGAGGTGATGTTGAAAGGAGGAGAGAGAAGGAGACGATTCATGCAGAGACCAGAGGAGACAAAGAGAGAATCATCTAGGCTTCTCAGACTTGCCTTATCTCTAAAACGGTTCATGAAATAATTCTTGGCCAGAAGTTACTTTCGGTTGAGGTCTATCGAATTCACTCTAAGATTTTTATATAGTTCATAAATAGCTCTAGCTTTGCACTACCTATTTTTCAATAACGCGAGGTGTTAGCTCCATGCCTTCTTTTCTCTAACTGTTATTTAATTATGATTATATTTTTATAATTTGAATGCAAAAATGCCATGCCACCTCCTTAGTGGTCTATGAATATTGATTTTAGTATAACAGATAAACTAATAAATTGATATATGTATTTTATGTAGTGTCGTTTGCTTCTCGCCACCGCGTAGAATGATACAAGGTAACAATCACGGCGGCTGATGGTTGTGGGAAGAGTAGCTATGCAGAGTACAAAACATTCTTATGGTGGCGGTCTTCACACACACTTTCAACTCCACGCGGATGAAGACATTGGTGTAATTTTTCTCCTAGAATAATCAGGTATCTACATATCTTTTATCTCTTTCGGTGTAACGCACGGACTTGTTTGCTAATATAATTAATTATGTGACAGATCGGTCCATCTAGCTCACCGCAGCTATTTTCGCGCAAAAAAAAAAGCTAACCGCAACTATGCATCAAGTATTCTACGGTGGACACATACGAGAAGCTGACTTCAAAGAGATACCCGAAAGCTGATCATTATGTACATATGGAAAGCTAGCTCGAGAAGCCAAGAATAGATCGGTCATCTATAAGGGGAACTCCACATCTGATCAATACGTGCTCCAAAAAAGAATTGATCAATATGATCTTATATTATCTTATCTAAACTACAAAGGAGAGCTCACTTCAAAGCAGATCGGTGATTTAAAAAATCTAAATCTGGCCGTTTTGTACCTACAGGAAGCTGTCTTCAGAACTCCAGACACTACAGGAGAAGCTGAATACGCCGACGGCCGGGTCACATCGTCATAGGCCCTAAATACCGTCGGCGTAGGCTGGCCGAACGGTTACCGTCGGCGTACAGTTCCGTAGGCGTAGCCTCTCCTCCCGTCGGCGTAGAAAAGCCGTCGGCGTAGACCATATGGGCCCACCTAGATGACTAACGGCCGTTTGGCTACGCCGACGGCTTTACCGTCGGCCTAGATTTTTTTATTTTTTTTTCAAATTTTTTTAATATTTTTGTATTGTTTAACTTATTAATCTCACATGGACATTTTTAATTCTAAGTATACTTAGTCTCAAGTCAAATTGCACAATTAGTCAAACTTCCCGACCGGTCACCCATCATAATACTACTCCAGCCCCAGCACGCTTAACTTCTTCGTTCCTTCCACATGAGCTTTCGACAAAGAAACTAGAACTTGTTGTGAATATTATCATATCAAACCTATTAACCATTACACTATAATGTTAGACATATTTGTTTTTTTACATTCCATACAATTTTTTGAGTAAACAACAATAAATAAGTAATAATAATCTTGAATTCAAATAAAAATAAAATAAATTTTATTTATTTTGCTTTTTTATTTAAATTTGAATAATTCATATCTACAAATCCGTAAATCACAATTCGACAAATAATATATCCAAATCGATCAGAAAAATGAGAGGAATCCAAATATGACATCCCTATCATCTATATAATTATATATCATAAACTTTAAATATTAGACCAACTGAAACTATGTCAAGATTCATGAAATACCCCGTTTTTGGCACTCGAAAAATAAAAAATGACTTTTTGGTGCGACGAAAAGGAAAACTTCCTCCTGCAACATTGTTCGCCATCCCATGATATACACGAGTGCATAATATGGGCACATTAGCGCAAACTATATCGCGATTCTAGCAATAACATTGGTCATTTGACCTGAAATCCAGAAAACTTCGATTGAGATAGGTCATTTTGTGAAGGTTTTTTGAGACACGATCAATATATCAAGTTTATATTTTTCCATGCAACTATGTCATATAATATGACACCACGCGAAGGTTTTGCATTGTTTCGATCGTTTTTGAATTTTTTATGCCCGTTTCAAACTATCGTCAAATTTTCTAAATCGAGGGGCATGAAAATTCTTAGCTCGGGGCTGAGCCTCACTAAACTTGCATTAGATATCTGATGAAATAGCATATTGTGAACCTAAAAATGATTTTTGCAAAAAATCATGAGCATCATATCATGTACATGTAGTTCAAATCTAACTCATTTCCTACTGATTCGGCAGGAATTTGTCTTTTTCACGAGGGGTGGACGGAAAGGTTTGAGATACCCCGGTTGGGAAATTGTCCATTCAATATGGTCTAGTATTTTTAACAAATGTGGTATTATCATTTTGAAACTTTTATTTGGTGGTTGCTTCACAAAAACACCCCGTTTTTTGCACTCACAAAATGAAAAATGGCTTTTCGGTACGACGAAAAGGAAAACTTTCTCCTGCAACATTGTTCGCCATCCCATGATACACATGCGTGCATAATATGAGCACATTATCGCAAACTATACCGTGATTCTAGCAATAACATTGGTCATTTGACCTGAAATCCAAAAAACCTCGATTGAGATAGGTCATTTTGTGAAGGTTTTTTTGAGACACAATCAATATACCAAGTTTTGTATTTTTCCATGCAAGTATGTCATATAATATGACACCAAGCGAAGGTTTTGTATTGTTTCGATCGTTTTTTAATTTTTTATGCCCATTTCAAACTATCGTCAAACTTCCTAAATCGAGGGGCATGATGATTCTTAGCTCGGGGCTGAGCCTCACTAAAATTTCATTAGATCTCTGATAAAATAGCATATTTTTAACCTAAAAATAATTTTTACAAAAAATCATGAGAAATATATCATGTACCTGTAGTTCAAATCTAACTCTTTTCCTACCGATTCAGCAGGAATTTGTCTTTTTCACGAAAGGTGAACGGAAAGGTTTGAGATACCCCGGTTGGGAAACTGTCCATTAAATATGGTCTAGTATTTTTAAAAAATGTGGTATTATCATTTTGAAACTTTCATTTGGTGGTTGCTTCACAAAAACACCCCGTTTTTTGCACTCGGAAAATGAAAAATGGCTTTTCGGTGCGACGAAAAGGAAAACTTCCTCCTGCAACATTGTTCACCATCCCATGATACACATGTGTGCACAATATAGACACATTATCGCAAACTATACCACGATTATAGCAATAATATTGGTCATTTGACCTGAAATCCAGAAAACCTCGATTGAGATAGGCCATTTTATGAAGGTTTTTTTAAGACTCAATGAATATACCAAGTCTGGTATTTTTACATGGAACTATGTCATATAATATGACACCACGCAAATGTTTTGCATTGTTTCGATCGTTTTTTAATTTTTTATGCCCATTTCAAACTATCGTCAAACTTCCTAAATCGAGGGGCATGATGATTCTTAGCTCGGGGACGAGTCTCACTAAACTTGCATTAGATCTCCGATGAAATAGCATATTGTGAACCTAAAAATGATATTTACAAAAATTCATGAGAAATATATCATGTACCTGTAGTTCAAATCTAACTCATTTCCTACCGATTCAGTAGGAATTTGTCTTTTTCACGAGAGGTGAACGGAAAGGTTTGAGATTCCTAGGTTGGGAAATTTTCCAATCAATATGGTCTAGTATTTTTGAAAAATGTGGTATTATCATTTTGAAACTTTCTTTTAGTGGTTGCTTCAGAAAAACACCCCTTTTTTGCACCCGAAAAATAAAAAATGGCTTTTTGGTGCGACAAAAAGCAAAACTTCATTGTTCACCATCCCATGATACACATTCATGTACAATATGGACACATTATCGCAAACTATACCGCGATTCTAGCAATAATATTGGTCATTTGACCTGAAATCCAGAAAACCTCGATTGAGATAGGCCATTTTGTGAAGGTTTTTTTAAGACTCAATGAATATACCAAGTCTGGTATTTTTCCATGGAACTATGTCATATAATATGACACCACGTGAAGGTTTTGCATTGTTTCGATCGTTTTTTAATTTTTTATGCCCATTTCAAACTTCATCAAACTTCCTAAATCGAGGGGCATGATGATTCTTAGCTCGGGGACGAGTCTCACTAAACTTGCATTAGATCTCTGATGAAATAGCATATTGTGAACCTAAAAATAATTTTTACAAAAAATCATGAGCAATATATCATGTACCTATAGTTCAAATCTAACTCATTTCCTATCGATTCAGTAGGAATTTTTCTTTTTCACGAGAGGTGAACGGAAAGGTTTGAGATTCCTAGGTTGGAAAATTGGCAATTCAATATGGTCTAGTATTTTTCAAAAAATGTGGTATTATCATTTTGAAAATTTCTTTTGGTGGTTGCTTCACAAAACACCACGTTTTTTGCACTTGGAAAATAAAAAATATGTTATACGAAAGTATTTGTATTTTTATGTATTTTTTTAAATAAAAATATATAATATTTGAGTTTATATAGATATATCTTATTTTTCTGCAAATTTTGATATATTATATGTATTTTTATGAATTTAAATGATTTAGTTATAATTTTTCTAAGATTAATGTGGCAAAAAAAGAAAAATAGCTACGCCGACGGCTTTGCCGTCGGCATAGGTCTGAAACCTACTTGCCGTCGGCGTAGACTTGACGCCGTTGCTCTGCCGTTAGCCCAATGGGCTACACCGACGGTCATGTTTACGCCGACGGCAGCCGTCGGCCTATTTATTCTACGCCGACGGCAAAACTGGGCCGACGGCCCCGACATTTTGCCGTCGGCGTATAAAAAGATCGTCGGCCTATTTAGTTATTCCCGTAGTGTGAGAACAGATAACTCATTAAGGAAAACTCAAAAGCTGAGTGATACGTGTTCAAAGCTGATCAATAATACGATCTGATTTCAGCTTATTCACACACGTGCTAGCAGTTTGACAGAAAAAATAAATTAAGGATCCAAAAATAATGATTTGCACTTAAATTAGCTTCATAGGTTTTCAAAAATCATATGAGAAGCTTCCCAACAGATAGTGGTATATGGCACATGCTCCTCCCAAGACAAATGGTCGAATATTCACTCTATCGCCAAACCGCCAAGAAAAAAGGATAACTAGAAATGACAAGCCATGAGAAGTTATGTTCCATAGACTATAAACATCTAAAATACAAAAAACATCAAGAATTAGACGGAGCAATTGACCGAGCCTCGGTTTCGTATGACACAATCTCAACCATCAAGTCATTTCATGGAGATCACACTAATGTAATATACCTAAACTACAGTACAGAGACAAATTGTCAAAGGTGAAAAAACTACGTAGAAACTAAAATAATCTATTTTTCATGGCAATAAAAGGGCATAAAAGAGGTTTAAGGCAAAGAGAATTCTAGCGTTAAAAGAGGCGGCTAGGCTCCTTCGTGGACTACACATGTCACCATACATCTTATTTATGAGAGAAAAACAAAAAAATGTTCTAAACTAACATAAGAAAATCAACATCCTTACAAACTCCAACAAAATATAAACACATTTTTTTTCTTCGAAAAGGGGATAAAAACCCCGGCCTCTGCATCGACTGAGTCTATGCATATAGCCTTTATTGCCTTATTGAGTTTATTACAAGTTCTTACAGTCCGAGCTCATGGGTCGCATAAGGTTGAGACATGTACCAACCATCTAAAGAAAGCAAGAATCAAAAACATCTTGTGCATCAACATGATATTCTATTATCAAAACGCCAACCGCATCGGCCGAATAAATCATGTGCAACCGTTTCCAAACGGCTGCACCCAATAGCCATGGCCGGCCTGCGCTCCTCCGCCTGAAGTAGAGACCACAGATGGATCCAGTGTGTAGTTAAAGGAATAACCTGCATAAATGAAGTGTTTGTTGATTTGTTAAAAGTCAGGTCATTTCGAATATGCCATATTGCCCAGAGTAAAGCACAAACACCCACTCGTATTTGAACTCTCTCAAATTTATCGACCCCATTAAGCCAATTACCAAACAAGTTCTTAATATTTTTTGGGGGAGCCAGATTAAAAGCCATATGCACTATGCGCCAAACTATTCTCGCAAAGGGGCAATCAATGAATAAATGTTGGATCGTCTCATTATCATTACAAAAGCAGCATATTTGGCTACCTTGCCATCTCCTTTTTGCTAATTTATCGTTTGTTAATAAGACTTTTCTATACAAAAACCACATAAAAATCCTAATTTTTAATGGCACCTTCATTTTCCATATATACTTACGCAGGAACCTCGTGTTCCCATTAAGTAAGTCTAGATACATAGATTTCACCGAGAATATCTTAGATGATGTCATATCCCACTGAAAATGATCTTCACCATCAACTAAATTAAAATCCATCAATCTATTAACAAGATGCAACCATCTAGACCACCTTGTCCCGAGAATACATTTCTTATACAAGCATCTACTCCATATAGTCACATACTCAACACATTAATTATTCCTACAAACAATATCTAAACCTCATTATGTCAATCTGTCACATTCCAAAAATCTTACTCTCGGCAGGCATACAATCAAAACATAATACAATAGGAAAAATAAGACGAACTAGCAAATTATCTTAGAATACAAAAAAACCCCGACAATCACTGACCAATTTTTATTTATGGATCGCATCCAACAGATATTGATAAGTGCACCAAAACAGATCAATATTAATACATCATGATAATTTTATCTATTCATATCACAAAACAAACTGTACACTAAATATGGTAGAGAGAAGAGAGAGATCACATAAGTTAACAAAAAATCATAGCACCTGGTAATCAACTTAGCGGATCCTATTAGTTGTAGTTAAAAAGTCATAGCCAATAAATCATCATAACCATAGATGAACATATCACAAAGAATAGATCTGTCCAAAGTGTATCAGGTTAAACAATTATTAATTATATAACCTAAACTCATCACATTCTAAAGATTACATGAGTTTACTTAAACATCATATATAAAAATAATATCATGATTGTAAGAGTTCTTGAAGGACTAAAACCGAAAAATCAATCGATCATCCCATTTTTATGGAAGGTGGAGGGTCGTATGTTGGTTATTGGGCATGTGTATGCTTAAGGGAGAGAGATGACACCACTACACAAGTATCAATACCAACAAACTAGGTTGTTGTCAGGATAAATCGTTACTAATATTTTCTTCATAAATTTGGAATGATATGTTGCCACTTTTATTAAAGAAACCGAGAGTCAATTTACATATTGATTCTTGGGGGGTTTTCTATGGAGCTTGATCATTTAATTTTGAGTATTGTCAATCTTAAAAAATTTGTAGCAAGTACAAAATTTGGACAATGTTTATGTCTAATGAGTTCCTATGGTTTAACTATGATGTGACTACATACACTTTTATGTTAGTTTCTATGGTTTTTTCAAGGAAGTTTCTATGGTTTGTTGAGAAAGTTATATGGGTTTTTATCCAAAAATACACGTAATTAGAATTTGTAATCATACCAACGTGACAATGTCATGTGTTTTATGAACAACTGAAACTAGAGGTAGAAAAATCAAATCATGGTAAATTTATAATACTTATTATTAGTAGACATGTATATTAAGTTGGATAGATTCATTTATGGTTCACTTTATGAAGAAAAACTATTTTATATTCGATTAGAAATATCTAACATTGTATGGTTAGGACTCAAGTAAACACTCATTATTTAACAAATTGAATGTTCAACTTGTGTGCTGATCTAACATCACATAAGAACTACCACCTACCTCACGGACTAAACTTTGTTGTATATACCATTTTAATCATGGAAAAAAACGACACATATGGTAATATAGTGATTTTGGAATGATATTCATTTGCAAAAAAATAGAGATGATTAAAGATATGTTCTACACAAGGGATAATTATTTAACATGAGTGCTGGCCATAAAATTTCAAATTTTCTATAGCATCATTTGAATGACCATGAATCTATAAATTTATGCCCTGGTAAATTTTGACTCTCTAAGTACAATAATGCTCCTCTCTACAAAAACCAATTAAAACCGATGCCCTCGCATTTGCGAGGGCCACCTTGCTAGTTGGATGAAAGTTAAAGAAGGGTGTTCCATGTTTCTGAATAATACTAAATGAGCAAAAGTTAAAGTTCTCTCTTCAATTCCTTAAATCTCCTGAGAAATTTTTGATCTCACGATGGTTTCCTATGGCCCGAAGAAAAACGAAATCCCAATCCAACATCGAACGATTATTAGGTGTTCAACATGCTGGCCGGGAACAGTAGTACCTAGGTGTACGGTGTATTAGAGTGCAGAATCCCAATACAATACGACCGGGAACACGAACTCGGAAGGAAATCTTATACGACCCTGGGTCGTACCATCCGATCGTGGACCCAGTTTTCCGTTTGACACGTAGCGTTACCAATCTCAAAGCCTCTCTGGTCTCTTAGTCAGTTATTCCCCAATTTCCCTAATCAAATCCCTAATCTCACCGGTTCCAAACCGTTCGTCTACCTGCGATTCATCTCCCCGTCCCTTTTTCTTCCGACGGCGCTCAAGATGGCAACTGAATCATCCCCGTGCACATGGTGAGTATACAGCTCCTCCACCGCCTAATCTTTTCTTGAGTCTTGACTGAATCATCCCCGTGCAGGGAGTCGTGGCGCGAGCGCCGGCGGAACCGCGACCAGTTCCGGCGCCGCACACACACCAGCGTCCCCTCCACCGATGGCGCGGCGCCGTCCTCCCCCATCGACCGGCTGCCGACCAATCTGATCCCGGCCAGAGCCGCAGGGCTAGTCCATGGCGGGCGGTACGGTGGTGCGCCGGCAGTGCCTCGCCGGCGGGAGCCACCGGTTGCGTCGAGTATAGGCAGGACCGTGCCGGCGGGAGGCACCTGTGGCATCGAGGAGAGGCAAGACTGTGCGGGCAAACATTCAGTAATTGGGAATTTGGGGATAAGTGGGCTGTTTGCTTTGAGATCCGTGTTGCCAGGTGTCAGCCTACCGAGCTGGTCCAGCGAGCGAGCGTACGACCCCGGGTCGTATAAGATTTTCTTCCCACGAACTCGGGTATCATCCCTATGAATAAGAAGCCGTTGTGTGATGTAATCAATCACCAAAGGGGGTGGCCAATCCGTCGGCGATGTCCCTGCAGCCTCCGTCCCCACCCCACAACCCACGCCGCGCGTGCGTCACCCCTTTCTAGACCGCGGTCACGCCCTCCTGCACCGCCGAGGCTTACAATCAAGACATCGACGCCTAGTACCTCCGGTCCATTGGAGGCACCGTCCCGCGCCGGACTACATGGCGCTCCATGCGAAGCGGGGTGCGCTGCCAGTGTCCAGTGGCTTGCGACCGTCGCGCCGACCCTGCAGTTCCACTCAAGAACACACCTCGCAGAACTGGGTACACAACGCCGAGATTTTGAACTGGTTGCATATGAGGAAGAGGAGTACAACAATTTCACTTCCAACTGCGTGTGCCGTGCTTGTATTCGAGATCTCCTAAAATTATGATCAGGGCACTTCTTTCTAGACCGTGAGCATAATAATATTACTAAATCCAGAATGTTTGTGATGTGGAAATATACAAAATATTTTTTCTAAGAACCGAGAAAAATTTATCCAAATATTTGTACACCTAGATAACGAATAAGAAAAAAGAATCCAACTTCTCGAGTACCCTTCAGAAATCGGAATGAGCTCCATCCAATTAATGTAGTTATCGAAAAAACTATGCAAAAAAAAAAAATGGTGCACCGGTGCATCCTAACATTTATAAGATGATACTACTTACCACAGTGAGTAACATTAGAGCCTTATAAGCTCGAGCTGTCGAACACCATGGCTTCACAAGAGGGATTTAATTGACCCTGAATGAAACCACATGCTCTCTGCTAATGTCCACGAGAGAAATAATGAACAGCCTCCACCCAGTAAGGATGGTTGATGTGCACCTGGCACCATGATATATATAAATAACAACGTACATAGAACATGCGGCTACCAGCAAGTTAACAATAGGTTCAGCAATCTTATTTTGAACATATTGTTTGGACGCGAGGTGAAAACGTTAGGGGTCCATGTCATGGGCTTGGGAGACATCAGGAACTAGAAGTTAGATATTCAAAGCTTGGTGGTGTTGACTTATTCCTTCGCCAATGCCACAATGAGCCCTTGAGTAGTATTCCCTCTGTTCGGGATTATAGGTCCTATGCGCATACCTAGGTTGTTAATTTAACCAATAAAATATAACTTATATATCACAAAAATTATACCGTTAGAAAATATAATCTCTAAAGTTTATAATGGTATAATTTTTATGTTATACTATTTATATTCTGTTGTTCAAATTGGCAACCTAGTTATCCGCGCGGGACTTATAATGTCAAACGGAGGGAGTACTCCCTAACTCAGTCCAATATAGCTAGTAGTTTCTCATTGTTGGCGGTTCAGATTGAGGATGTACCACAACTTTCGTTGGACGAAAATGCTCTTCTAGCAGCTGAATTCACTGAACGAGAAATCTTTGAGGCCATTTCTGAGATGGAATATAACAAAGCGCCGGGGCCAGATGGTTTTCCGGCCGAATTTTATTAGAATTTTTGGGAGGTTGTCAAAACTGATTTAATGACTTTGTTTAGTCATCTACATCAACATGAATTACCCTTGTTTAAGTTGAATTTCGAGGTGATTACCCTCCTACCCAAGAAGGAAAATACGGCACAAATACAACAATATAGACCAATTTGTCTTTTGAATATGAGTTTTAAAAGATTTACTAAAGTGGCAACTAATCGTATAACAGAGTTGGCCCATAAGGTGATTAAGCCTACTCAAGTGGCCTTCATTCCAGGAAAACACATTCTTGACGGTGTGGTTATCCTGCATGAAACAATTCATGAGTTACACCATAAGAAACTTGACGTGGTGCTTTTAGAAATTGAATTTGAAAATGCTTATGACAAATTTAAATGGCCGTTCCTTTAACAAGTCCTACGCATGAAATGTTTGATCCAGTATTTGTGAATGAGTCAAAGATTTTGTGCAAGATGGAAGTGTGAGAATAAAGGTAAATGATGATATTGAGCATTATTTTGAAACTCGAAAAGTCCATAGACAGGGTAACCCATTATCTCCTATGCTTTTTAACATTGTTGCGAATTTGTTAGAAATTCTTATTGCAAGAGCAAAGTAAGATGCACAAGTTGGGAGCCTTATACCTCATTTGGTGGAGGGTGGCCTTTCTATCTTACAATATGCGGATGCTACCATTTTGTTTATAGAACACGATCTGGATAAGGCTATAAAGATGAAGTTAATCCTGAGTATTTTTGAACAATTATCAGGATTGAAAATTAACTATCATAAAAGCGAGATTTTCTGTTTTAGGAAAGCAAAGGAGATGGAACAACAATACAAACAGATTTTTGGCTGTGAGTTAGGTTCCTCCATTTTCGGTATCTTGGTGTGCCCATCCACCATAGAAAATTGCATAATGCCAAGTGGAATCCAATTGAGAGTCATTTCATGGCCAAGTTGGATTGTTGGCAAAGCAACATACTCTCATATGGTGACCATTTGGTATTAAGTTCTCACTAGTTTACCTATGTTTATGCTTTTGTTTCTTGATATACCCATTGGGGTGAGAAAGCATTTAGATTTCAATAGATCAAGATTCTTTTGGCAGAGTCATGATTCTAAAAAGAAATATAGGTTATCTAAATGGAACATTATATGTCACCCAAAGGACCAAGGAGGACTAGGAATCGAGGTGTTAGAATTCAAAAATAAGTGTTTGTAAGTAAATGGTTATTCAAACCACTCATTAAATAGGGTATGTGGTGGCATTTTATATATAATAAATACCTACACAACAAAACCCTGGCTCAAGTGGAAGCGAAACCGACTGATTCACCATTTTGGAAAGGCCTTATGAGGGTCAAAGAGGATTTCTTTGCCGGAGGTTTTTTCAAAGTTGGTGGTGGTTTGACGATGCGTTTTTAGGAAGATGTGTGGCTGGGTGACACGATGTTGGATCAACAATAGACTTCTTTATACAACATTGTGAGAAGAATGTCCTTCTTGTAGATGTTTTAGGACAAACCCCTATGAATCGGTTTTAAAAGGGCCTTGACTAGTAATAAATGAAACAGTGCTAGGAGGAATGGGATACTTTTTTATATAGAAGAAGCGGGTCGGCGTGAGAATTCTGGAAATTCGTTCCTGACAGGGATCGAACTCTGGTCGTTGGGATATACCAACTCACAAATGAGCTGATATTTTTGTGTGTAAATTATCATCTACGGATATATTTACTGTCAAATCTATGTATTTAGATCTAATGAGGCTGGTCATAGTGCTAAGTAACTTAGACTAGTAACATGCACATGTTACTCATTCATGTTATTACTGGCTTCATAGTGGGTAGTAACATGTGTGTGGTGTCATGCAATGACTAATTAATTATGTTGTAGACTCATATAATCTTGGTATGTGATATTAGGCCTTTTCCAATGGGTGTTTCTTAGCACGGTATCATAGACAAATTGCTTATGTGGCACTATAGTTAATGAAGAGAGAAGGTGTGATTGTATCTTAGCTTAGCTACAAGCCTTTCACGATATCATAGGCAAAGTACATGATTAGCCCAATCACATGCATGCATGTACCCAAAATCATTAAATGTAGATACAACTCTTAAGATACAATCCATTGTACTAGTTGTTTCTTAAGATATACCACCACCTAGGATAACGAGCTAAGAAACACCCCATTGTGAAAGACCTTATGATAACTAGCTAAGTTACCATCTCACTCTCTTTCTTCATTAATTATCATGCCATGTCACCAATTTACTTACTTGGTATTGCATGTACATGCTTGTTATTACTAGCTAAGTTACTCCCACTATCACTAGTCTGAATGATCACACAAGATAATTGCGTAAATACCTATGGAAATTAAAAATGCCACTTAAAATTAAGATATTCATGTGGTTCCTTAGTAATAAGGTTTTGCTAACAAAAGATAATCTAGCGAAACACAATTGTACGGGATGTCAAGTGTTGCTTTTGTGATTATTTGGAGACAGTAGAACACTTGTTTATCTCTTGTCCTTTTGCAAAAAGTATTTAGCATATGATATTATTCACTTATAATATTACGCTACGGCCTCCAACATTACCAATATGTTTGAAAATTGGCTAAATGGGATTGATAAGATTACTAAAGCTAGAATAGTATTGGCGTGTTAGCTTTATGTTGGGATATTTGGAAATGCCGCAATAATATTATCTTTAACAAGCAATCTGTTACCAATTTATTGTAGGTTATTTGTATTGCGGCGCACTGGATCAATTTATGGTCGCATCTTGTCCAAGTGGATCAACGGGAGCACATGGCTATTGGATGCAATCAGCTCCCGACGGTCACTCAAGACTGCTATTTTCAGGCTATTGGGTGGTGGCATACTAGTAGAATTTAAAATCTCTAGTTAGTTATTGCTTCTCATTTTTAGATGGTTGAACTCTGTTTCAACCTTGGCCGATCCATGATTGTATTACTTTGAACCTTTTGAACTTTGTAATGAAAAAAGGATGTGTGATGCAGAGATCGGGCCTTTGCTCTTCATTTCAAAAAAATACGAGAGTCCCCCATTGTATGAGAAAATCTATCCAGCTAAACTGGAAAAACTTGTATCCACGACAAGGCGCGCTCTGAGGTGTGATGGCGGCTCAACATGTTTTTGTCCGACGTTGGGGTTGAACGGTAGCACTACATGAAGGACAAGCTGCTCGCCAAGAAGGCCGCAATGCTTAAAGCGCTCAGGAACGAGCTGGGCGCTCCCATGGCACGCACCTTCCTTCCTCGAGCACTTCATGGAGAGTGCCATGGCATCTATGGAGGCGACTCGCAGAGCTGAGCCTGATAGACTACAGCATCCTCCGGTTCCGGCTGAGCTACTTTTTCTTTTTTTCATTCCATCTGTCTACGTATGCTTGGGGGAATACCATAAGCGGATGACGATGAGGCCATCTGACGACAGCCCGTGGGGGCACGAACACGAAAGCACGACTGGGTACATTGCGGCCAAGCTCAAGGAGCGCGCCCACATTTTGAACCGATTGCACCGGAAATACGCTTAAGGATACCCTTCGTTTTCGTTGTCTAGGACTCTAGGTTTAAGGATACGAGAAAGAAAAATACAAAAAAATCAATTTCAACTCCGTGTGTTACGCTTGTATTCGAATTCTCCTAAAATTTTGACCAGGGGTGCTCTTTTCTGACAATGAGTATGGTATTTCTACATCCACGATGTTTGTGTTGAGTGGAAGTAAATATACTAAATATGTTTTCTCAGAACCGTGAGCGTGACAAATTCATCCAAATATTTGCAAACCTAGATAACGAATAAGAAAATTATTCCATTTTGTCAAGTACCCTTTGGAATGAGCTCCATCCCATGTAGTATTTGGAAGGTGACTATGCAAGAAACAAGGTGCACTGGTTCAGCCTAACATTTATAAGAGCTTTATAAGCTCGAACAACATGACTTCATGAGAGGATTAAATTGACCCTAAACGAAACCACATGCTCTCTGCGGCTCTGCCAATGTCCACGAGGGAAATAATAAATAGCATCCACCCAATAAGGATGGTAGATGTGCACCCGACATCATGATATAAAAAACAACATACATAAAACACGTGGCTATTAGCAAACTAACAATAGGCTTGTTAATCTTATTTTGGACATATTGTTTGGGCGCGAGCAGAAAAGATTAGGGGTTCATTTAATGGGCTTCGGAGACATCAGGAACTAGAAGATCTGATCACTAGTGGAAAAAGGGCCATCCGTTCGCGCCCCCTCAGAGTATTAGTCCCGATTGCGCCACCAACCGGGACTAATGCTGGCACGCGTCCCGGTTCGAGCGGGCACGGGGCCCGGAGGCATGCGTCCCGGTTGGTAACGGGGCATACGTCCCGGTTGGAGCCACCAACCGGGACTAAAGGTGTGTGCCACGCCACGTGGCTGTGGCCAAACCTTTAGTCCCGGTTGGTGGCTCCAACCGGGACGTATGCTCCCGCCCTCTATAAATGCAACTCCCCAGCCACCTCTGCCTCCACTCTGTTTTTTTCTCTTGGTGGAAGGTGTGAGGGGTGTGCTAGTTTTTTCTCCCCTATGCATGCATTCAAGGTGTTTGATAAAATGTTTGAGTGAATAATCCCGTTCAATTTCTCATAGAACAAAAATATAGAAGGTGTCCGAGACGCAAAGCTTTCTCCTCTTTATTTCCCTCGATCGAGGTTAGCAATCTTATCTTTTCTAATGCATATGTCGATGTGAATTGGTCATTTCACTATTTATGATGTCCTGTTTTTTGATAAACTTACTTATATGATGCAAATGAACGGTCGGGAATGGATGTACGGTGACCGGCGCGTAGCCGGGTATATAAAAGGCGTGGATAAATTTATCGATGTGGCTACGACAAACAAAAAGAATGGTTTTGTACGTTGTCCATGTGCTCAATGTCGGAACAACAAGGAGTACTCTTCCTCGAAAATCATTCGCGGCCACCTGATTATGAAAGGTTTCATGCCCAACTATAATTGCTGGACCAAGCACGGGGAAAGAGGTGTTATGATGGAAGATGGTGAAGAAGAAGATGATGATAACAACTATCATCATATGTTTCCTGAATACAGTGATACTGCAATGAAAGACAATGGAGAGGAAAGAGGTGAAGAACGGGCATCAGATGAGCCGACTGATGAACTTGGTAGGGTCATTTCTGATGCAAAGCGAGACTGTGAAACAGAAAATGAGAAGTTGAAGTTAGAGGGCATGTTAGAAGATCACAAGAAATTGTTGTATCCAAATTGTGAAGATGGCAGCACAAAGCTCGGTACCACACTGGAATTGTTGCGATGGAAGGCAGAGTGTGGTCTAACTGACTCCTCATTTGAAAAGATGCTAAAAATAATGAAGCCGAAGTTTCCAAAACATAACGAACTTCCCGAGAGTACCTACGAAGCAAAGAAGACTCTCTGTCCTCTAGGATTAGATGTGCAAAAGATACATGCATGCATTAATGACTGCATCCTCTACCGCGGTAAGGAGTATGAGAATTTAGATAAATGCCCGGTATGCAATGCGTTGCGGTATAAGATCAGACGAGATGACCCTGGTGATGTTGAGGGAGAGCCCCTCCGGAAGAGGGTTCCTGCTAAGGTTATGTGGTATGCTCCTATAATACCAAGGTTGAAACGCATGTTCAGAAACAAAGAGCATGCCAGGTTGTTACGATGGCACAAAGAAGACCGTAAGAAAGATGGGAAGTTGAGACACCCTGCTGATGGGTCACAGTGGAGAAAAATCGAGAGAGACTTCCCAGACTTTGCAGGTGACGCAAGGAACTTATGGTTTGGTCTAAGTACGGATGGCATGAATCCTTTTGGGGAGCAGAGCTGCAGTCACAGCACCTGGCCCGTGACTCTATATATCTATAACCTGCCTCCTTGGTTGTGCATGAAGCGTAAGTTCATTATGATGCCAGTGCTCATCCAAGGCCCGAAGCAACCGGGCAACGACATTGATGTGTACCTTAGGACATTAGTTGAAGAACTCTTACAGTTGTGGGGCAAACCAGGTGTACGTGCGTGGGATGAGAACAAACAGGAGCCATTTGATCTACGAGGGTTGTTATTCGTAACCATCAATGATTGGCTTACTCTAAGTAACCTTTCAGGACAGACAAACAAGGGATATAAGGCATGCACACACTGTTTAGATAAGACTGAAGGTACATATTTGCATAAATGCAAGAAGGTTGTGTACCTGGCGAATCGACGATTTCTTCCGACCAATCATCCCATAAGAAAGAAAGGCAAGCATTTCAAAGGTGAGGCAGATCACCGGAAGAAGCCTGAACTCCCTGCTGGTGATGATGTATTTGGTATGGTCAAGTACATAGAAGTAATCTTTGGAAAGGGTCCCGGCGGTCAATCAGTTCCGAACGACGTCGCTACAGGACACGCACCCATGTGGAAGAAGAAATCTATATTTTGGGAGCTGCCATATTGGAAAGTCCTACGTGTCCGCTCTTCAATCGACGTGATGCACGTGACGAAGAATCTTTGCATGAACCTGCTAGGATTCCTAGGCATGTATGGGAAGACAAAAGATACACCAGAAGCACGGGAGGACCAACAAATTATGAAATACCCAAAGAACATGCATACACATAACAAGACGGATAAAGGGCGTCACTTAAGTCGTGCCAGCTATGCTCTTACCAAAGCAGAGAAGGAAATCTTTTTTGAAGCTCTTTACAGTATCAAGGTGTCGTCGGGCTTCTCATCTAATATAAAGGGGATAATAAATATGGCAGAGAAAAAGTTCCAAAACCTGAAGTCTCATGACTGTCACGTGATTATGACGCAGTTGCTTCCGATTGCATTGAGGGGGCTTCTACCGGAAAATATTCGAGTACCCATTGTGAAGCTGTGTGCATTCCTCAATGCAATATCTCAGAAGGTAATCAATCTAGATATTCTGCCAAGGTTACAGAAGGATGTGGTACAATGTCTTGTTAGTTTTGAATTGGTGTTCCCACCATCCTTCTTCAATATTATGACGCATCTCCTGGTTCACCTAGTGGAAGAGATTGCCATTCTCGGTCCGGTATTTCTGCACAATATATTCCCCTTTGAGAGGTTCATGGGATGTGCTATACCAGAAGGAAGCATCTCCAAGGGATATGGAACAGAGGAGGTCATTGAGTTTTGTGTTGACTTTATTCCTGACCTTAAGCCGATTGGTGTTTCTAACTCGCGGCATGAGGGAAGACTAAGTGGAAAAGGCACGCTGGGAAAGAATGCAATGATATGTAGGGACGGGGATTCTTTCACTAAAGCACACTACACAGTTCTACATAATTCCACCTTGGCAGCTCCGTATATCGAGGAACACAAGAATATTGTACGCTCCAAAAACCCGGGGAAGCCTGAATCATGGATTACAGATAAACACATGAAGTCTTTCGGTGGTTGGATGCGGACACATCTCTTGAATGACACCACTGTTGGAGATCAGCTATACTTGTTGGTCGCGTCACCATCTTCTACTGTATTGAATTTCCAAGGGTACGAAATAAATGGGAACACATTCTACACGATCTCCCAAGATAAAAAGAGCATCAACCAAAATAGTGGTGTCCGCTTTGATGCAATAGACGAGAATGGACAAAAGGACACATAATATGGTTACATAGAGGAGATATGGGAACTAGACTATGGAGTCTCTTTTAAGGTCCCTTTGTTTCGCTGCAAATGGGTCAACCTGAATGGGGAAGGGGTAAAGATAGACCAGTTGTACGGAACAACAGTGGATCTCAACAATCTTGGTTATAGATATGAACCATTCGTCCTAGCCAATGATGTGTCTCAGGTTTTCTATGTGAAGGACATGTCCTCCAGACCAAAAAAAAGAAAAAATATGCAAACGAATACATCATATGATGAGCCAAAGCGTCACATAGTTCTTTCAAGGAAAAGAAACATCGTGGGAATCGAGGACAAGACAGACATGTCAGAAGATTATAATAAGTTTGAAGAAATTCCGCCCTTCACAGTGAAAACTGACCCAAGCATTCCGTTAAGAAAAGAAGATGCTCCATGGTTATGTCTGAAGCGATCATAAGGAAGGACATATGCCAAGAAGTTCATGCTCATATTATGTAACTCTAGTTCATGTCGTTCGCGGTTTGTGGCTTGAACGAAGGATATCTTTCGCGGTTTGTGGCCTTTAGTCCCGGTTTTGTAGTCTCAGTTTTTAATATTAATAAATGTCTTGAGTGTTAGTCCCGTTTTGTGGCTGGACCGGGACTATGAAGAAGTTGTACCGATTCGTACTCCAAACACGCGCAGTCACATATTAGGGAGTGCCTCTATGACCAGTTTCTTGGAGATGCCGGAGGACTGGGATCCGGCGGCATCTCCCTGAAACTGGTCGTAGTGGTGTCCCTGCTCTCGAAAACCATCTTGCAGCTTGTAACTTCTCTAACTAGATCAATACGCCTCGGAGCTAACTAATTTCAAATATTAGGGAGTGCCTCTATGACCAGTTTCTCGGAGATGCCGGAGGACTAGGCTCCGTCGGCATCTCTCTGAAACTGGCCGTAGTGGTGTCCCTGCTCTCGAAAACCATCTTGCAGCTTGTAACTTCTCTATCTAGATCAATACGACTTGGAGCTAACTAATTTCACATATTAGGGAGTGCCTCTATGACCAGTTTCTCGGAGATGCCGGAGGACTGGGCTCCGTCGGCATCTCCCTGAAACTGGCCGTAGTGGTGTCCCTGCTCTCGAAAACCATCTTGCAGCTTGTAACTTCTCTAACTAGATCAATACGCCTCAGAGCTAACTAATTTCACATATTAGGGAGTGCCTCTATGACCAGTTTCTCGGAGATGCCGAAGGACTGGGCTCCGTCGGCATCTCCCTGAAACTGGCCGTAGTGGTGTCCCTGCTCTCGAAAACCATCTTGGAGATGCCTCAAACTGGCTGGAGGACTGGACTCGTAAGGATGCCTATTTATAGTACAAGCAGTTCGGCATAGTGTCGACACTTACGAAATAATGTCGACACTCACCCCTATCATTAGTGCTGACTCGTGTTTTGTCCCGGTTGGTGTCTCCAACCGGGAATACAGGTTGATCTTTAGTCCCAGTTGGTGACACCATCCGGGACAAGGTACATGCCGCACGACATAATGTCGACACTCACCCCTATCATTAGTGTTGTCTGGCCCAGCCTGCCGAAATCGTCCATCCCGGGTAAAAAGGACAAATGTCTGCCGAATCGGTAGGAAGTGGTCCGGTTTGTACTACAGGTACATGATCTATCGCCCGTGATTTTTTGAAAAAATTATTTTTAGACTCGCAATATGTGGTTTCTTCAGAGATCTAATGCAAGTTCTAACGATGCTCGTCCCCTATCTTCATGCACACCGGTTCGACCATAGTTAGAAATTCAGATAATTCAAAACGGGCATAATAAATTCAAAAAAAATCCAAACAATGAAAATCCTTCGCGTGGTGTCATATTATATTACATAGTTGAAAGGAAAAATACTAGACTTGGTATATTGATCATGTTTCGAAAAAACCTTCACAAAATGACCTATCATGTTCGAGGTTTCATGGCTCTCGGTCCAAATGACCGATGTTATGTGCTGAATCACGGCATAGTTTGTGATGTTGTGCCCATATTATGCATGTGTGTGGAAATTGGTATGGAGAACAATGTTGCAGGAGGAAGTTTTCCTTTTTGTCGCACGGAAAAGCCCTTTTCCATTTTCCGAGCGCAAAAAACGGGTCGTTTTGTGAAGTAACCACCAAAATGCCGTTTCAGAATGCTACCGTCCCATTTTCCTAAAATACTAGACCACCTTACATGGACTATCTCCCAACCGGGACATCTCAAACCTTTTCGTCCATCCCGAGTAAAAAGGACAAATGTCTGCCGAATCGGTAGGAAGTGGGTCCGGTTTGTACTACAGGTACATGATCTATCGCCCATGATTTTTTGAAAATATCATTTTTAGACTCGCAATATGTGGTTTCTTCAGCGATCTAATGCAAGTTCTAACGATGCTCGTCCCCTATCTTCATGCACACCGGTTCGACCATAGTTAGAAATTCAGATAATTCAAAACGGGCATAATAAATTCAAAAAAAATCCGAACAATGAAAATCCTTCGCGTGGTGTCATATTATGTTACATAGTTGAAAGAAAAAATACCAGACTTAGTATATTGATCATGTTTCGAAAAAACCTTCACAAAATAACCTATCATGTTCGAGGTTTCATGGCTCTCGGTCCAAATGACCGATGTTATGTGCTGAATCACGGCATAGTTTGTGATGTTGTGCCCATATTATGCATGTGTGTGGATATTGGTATGGAGAACAATGTTACAGGAGGAAGTTTTCATTTTTGTCGCACGGAAAAGCCCTTTTCCATTTTTCGAGCGCAAAAAACGGGTCGTTTTGTGAAGTAACCACCAAAATGCCGTTTCAGAATGCTACCGTCCCATTTTCCTAAAATACTAGACCACCTTACATGGACTATCTCCCAACCGGGACATCTCAAACCTTTTCGTCCATCCCGGGTAAAAAGGACAAATGTCTGCCGAATCGGTAGGAAGTGGTCCGGTTTGTACTACAGGTACATGATCTATCGCCCGTGATTTTTTGAAAAAATCATGTTTAGACTCGCAATATGTGGTTTCTTCAGAGATCCAATGCAAGTTCTAACGATGCTCGTCCCCTATCTTCATGCACACCGGTTCGACCATAGTTAGAAATTCAGATAATTCAAAACGGGCATAATAAATTCAAAAAAAATCCGAACAATGAAAATCCTTCACGTGGTGTCATATTATATTACATAGTTGAAAGGAAAAATACCAGACTTGGTATATTGATCATGTTTCGAAAAAACCTTCACAAAATGACCTATCATGTTCGAGGTTTCATGGCTCTCGGTCCAAATGACCGATGTTATGTGCTGAATCACGGCATAGTTTGTGATGTTGTGCCCATATTATGCATGTGTGTGGAAATTGGTATGGAGAACAATGTTGCAGGAGGAAGTTTTCCTTTTTGTCGCACGGAAAAGCCCTTTTCCATTTTCCGAGCGCAAAAAACGGGTCGTTTTGTGAAGTAACCACCAAAATGCCGTTTCAGAATGCTACCGTCCCATTTTCCTAAAATACTAGACCACCTTACATGGACTATCTCCCAACCGGGACATCTCAAACCTTTTTGTCCATCCCGGGTAAAAAGGATAAATGTCTGCCGAATCGGTAGGAAGTGGGTCCGGTTTGTACTACAGGTACATGATCTATCGCCCGTGATTTTTTGAAAAAATCATTTTTAGACTCGCAATATGTGGTTTCTTCAGAGATCCAATGCAAGTTCTAACGATGCTCGTCCCCTATCTTCATGCACACCGGTTCGACCATAGTTAGAAATTCAGATAATTCAAAACGGGCATAATAAATTCAAAAAAAATCCGAACAATGAAAATCCTTCGCGTGGTGTCATATTATATTACATAGTTGAAAGGAAAAATACCAGACTTGGTATATTGATCATGTTTCGAAAAAACCTTCACAAAATGACCTATCATGTTCGAGGTTTCATGGCTCTCGGTCCAAATGACCGATGTTATGTGCTGAATCACGGCATAGTTTGTGATGTTGTGCCCATATTATGCATGTGTGTGGAAATTGGTATGGAGAACAATGTTGCAGGAGGAAGTTTTCCTTTTTGTCGCACGGAAAAGCCCTTTTCCATTTTCCGAGCGCAAAAAACGGGTCATTTTGTGAAGTAACCACCAAAATGCCGTTTCAGAATGCTACCGTCCCATTTTCCTAAAATACTAGACCACCTTACATGGACTATCTCCCAACCGGGACATCTCAAACCTTTTCGTCCATCCCGAGTAAAAAGGACAAATGTCTGCCGAATCGGTAGGAAGTGGGTCCGGTTTGTACTACAGGTACATGATCTATCGCCCGTGATTTTTTGAAAAAATCATTTTTAGACTCGCAATATGTGGTTTCTTCAGAGATCTAATGCAAGTTATAACGATGCTCGTCCCCTATCTTCATGCACACCGGTTCGACCATAGTTAGAAATTCAGATAATTCAAAACGGGCATAATAAATTCAAAAAAAATCCGAACAATGAAAATCCTTCGCGTGGTGTCATATTATGTTACATAGTTGAAAGAAAAAAATACCAGACTTGGTATATTGATCATGTTTCGAAAAAACCTTTACAAAATGACCTATCATGTTCGAGGTTTCATGGCTCTCGGTCCAAATGACCGATGTTATGTGCTGAATCACGGCATAGTTTGTGATGTTGTGCCCATATTATGCATGTGTGTGGATATTGGTATGGAGAACAATGTTACAGGAGGAAGTTTTCATTTTTGTCGCACGGAAAAGCCCTTTTCCATTTTTCGAGCGCAAAAACGGGTCGTTTTGTGAAGTAACCACCAAAATGCCGTTTCAGAATGCTACCGTCCCATTTTCCTAAAATACTAGACCACCTTACATGGACTATCTCCCAACCGGGACATCTCAAACCTTTTCGTCCATCCCGGGTAAAAAGGACAAATGTCTGCCGAATCGGTAGGAAGTGGGTCCGGTTTGTACTACAGGTACATGATCTATCGCCCGTGATTTTTTGGAAAAATCATTTTTAGACTCACAATATGTGGTTTCTTCAGAGATCCAATGCAATTTCTAACGATGCTCGTCCCCTATCTTCATGCACACCGGTTCGACCATAGTTAGAAATTCAGATAATTCAAAACAAACATAATAAATTCAAAAAAAACCCGAAGAATGAAAATCCTTCGCGTGGTGTCATATTATGTTACATAGTTGAAAGGAAAAATACCAAACTTGGTATACTGATCATGTTTCGAAAAAACCTTCACAAAATGACCTATCAGGTTCGAGGTTTCATGGCTTTCGGTCCAAATGACCGATGTTATGTGCTGAATCACGGCATAGTTTGTGATGTTGTGCCCATATTATGCATGTGTGTGGACATTGGTATGGAGAACGATATTGCAGGAGGAAGTTTCCCTTTTTTGTCGCACGGAAAAGCCCTTTTCCATTTACAAAAAAATCCTCCCGCCATTTTTTCCCGCCAGTTCTTCCCGCCATTTCTTCCCGCCAGTTTTTCCCGCCGGTTCTTCCCGCCAGTTCTTCCCTCCAGTTATCTTCCTGCCATTTATCACTATATATATATGTAGGGTTGGCCTCCATTGTCATTGCACATCTCTAGACTCATATCTGCAACCTCATCACTCTTTCCCATGACTTCCACCATAGCACTAACTCCCAGGGAGGCGGAGGCGCTTTGCGCCTCGAACTACCCCTGCCCGCCGGGCTACTGTGTCCCCGTCGGCTAGATGCTGAGCGCCGTAGGAGTGCCGATTCTTCCTGTCCCTCTAGGTGTGGCGCGTCGGATGGCCATCACGAACCACTACTACTTCGAGCTCATGCCAGAGCAGCGGAGGAATCCCAGATGGCATCCCGACTATTTCCCGACTTGGGAAGCCTTCTTCGTGGATCGGCGTGAGAGGGCACTCGCCAGGCACGAGGAGGACGACCCACCTCCTCCGAACTTCAACGAGGCCGGCCGTCGGCTGTGGTGGCGCGGCCGGACTCTCCAGAGCGTCATGGCCTACGACACGGCCGCCGACTCTAGCCCCCGCCTGCGCTACCCTCTAGTCCAGCCCACTCGTACTCAGCCTTCAAGGTTCAACTACGGCGACCCCGACGACGATAGCGACGACGGCCGCGGCGAGGACGACGACTACAGTGGCGAGTATTACAGGTGTAGGCAGGAGCATGACTGAATTATTCCAACATTGCAAAACAAGTTCGGCCGATTGTGGCTTAATCTGGCCATGTATCTTAATTTTCAGTTCTTCTATGTAACTTTGTGTTAGTTGCGTTATGTACTTTAATTCCAGTTCTATCCTAATCAAATTTTCTTTCCGCCCATTATTTTCCGTCCTTTTTTTTCCGCCCATTAAAAACATAAAATGGTTTTGAATTACTTATTCAAATCCAAACACTTTTTATGTTTAAAGTTTTTCTAAATACCAAATTAATATTAAAAAATTATGTTAATTCATTTTTAAATTGTAAATGGTTCATATTTTAAATGGTTACATTAATTATTTTTTAAAACATAAAATGGTTTTGAATTATTTATTCAAATCCAAACACTTTTTATGTTTAAAGTTTTTCTAAATTACAAATTAATATTCAAAAAATATAAGTTAATTCATTTTTTATTTTAAATGGTTCATAGTTTAAATGGTTACATTAGTTATTTTTAAAAACAGAAAATGGTTTTGAATTATTATTCAAATTCAAACACTTTTTATGTTTAAAGTTTTTCTAAATTCCAAATTAATATTCAAAAAATATAAGTTAATTAATTTTTAATTTTAAATGGTTCATATTTTAAATGGTTACATTAATTATTTTTTAAAAATAGAAAATGGTTTTGAATTAGTTATTCAAATCCAAACACTTTTTATGTTTAAAGTTTTTCTAAATTCCAAATTAATATTCAAAAAATATAAGTTAATTCATTTTTAATTTTAAATGGTTCATAGTTTAAATGGTTACATTAATTATTTTTAAAAATAGAAAATGGTTTCGAATTAGTTATTCAAATTCAAACACTTTTTATGTTCAAAGTTTTTCTAAATTCCAAAGTAATTATCATTTAAAAACATTACAAATTTAAACCCTAAAATAAAAAATAAGGCGGGAACAGAGAGAAAATTCCTGAAATTTTTTGAAAACAAGGTCATATGTCCCGGTTGGAGCCACCAACCGGGACTAAAGACCCCTGCGTGCGCCAACCCTTGGTCTGCTGAAAAAATTGGAGTATACGTCTGGTTGGTGGCTCCAACCGGGACGTATGACCCTTTAGTCCCGGTCGGAGCCACCAACCGGGACAAAAGGCCCTTCATTTATAACTGACGCGCCTCCTCTTCTTCTTCCCCATCTCACTTCACTGCTTCTCACCGACACGCGCACAGGAACCGCCCCCGACGCCGGCAGGCTGCCCGAGCTCGCCGCCACCCGCGCGTTCCGTCCGCCACCATCGCTGCCTCCGTCCGCGCGCGCCCCGGCTACTTTTCCCCCTCGCGCGTGACCTCAATCGCCTGGATTGGAAGCTCCATCTGTCGTCTGTCTCCGTCGATTCCGGCGTCTCCCGAGCTCGCCCGGCCTCGCCACCACCTCTGTCGTGTTCCTGGTGAGCTGCTGATCCTCACGTTCTTCTTCTTTCTCTCCCTCTCCTCCTGTACTATTCTCCCCGCGTGTGCCCGACGCCGCCGCCGCTCGAGCTCGACGGAGGCGACGCTCCGGTGACCAACAAGGAGCGGCGCCGCCACTCTCTTTCTCCCTGCATCGCGCTCTCTCTAACGCGCCCATCCGCGCGTCCGGGCGTGCCCGCTATCGCCGTCGCTACCGCTGCCTGGGAGCTCACCGCCAGCGTGACGTCGTGCTGACGTCACTCGTGCGTCACCTTGCTCGCGTGGCAGCTGATGTGGCCTAGGCCACATCAGTCAGCCTCAGTGGGTAGGCTCCTCTGTGGTATAAAACTGATCTGTATGTGTGGAGGCTGAGTTGGCACTGGGGCCCTTCTGTCAGTCTCACTGGCTAGGGGTCGCCCCGGTGTAAAAACTATTTGCCTTTTTTTAATTCCAGAAAATGATTTAATATTGTAAATCAATAACTTATTGTTTATAAGTCAGAAAAATACAAATAATATATCAAATTGTTCAGAAAAATGAAACCTATCTATTTAACCTATAATCATGCATTGTTCAACAACTTAAATGACAAGTATAATTAGAAGAACAAATGCACCCCTCTCATATGTTCCGGAGTTTCCCCGAGTTAGGGTTTTCACCCCTCGGAACCCCGATTAAATCGTTGAGCATGTATTAGGGTTACATTCCAATGCAAATTATCTTGTCATATCATCATACTTGCTTGAGCATTGCATCGATGCCATGTGTTGATTGTTTCCCTTTCTTTTCGGTGTTTGGATTACTAGGTTTATTATTAGTTAGGTATTATTAGGTTTATTAATTAGTTTGGTATTATTGGTCTTCGGCCCCACTGGTCAGTCACTTGGGTAGCCCCAGACCCAATTCACATTGTCAAGCAACTTAAAAGCCTATCTTAGATAAGGAATCATTAATACCCCTTAGGTGCATGTGGGTTCGACGATGTGCCTTCGCGAGGGCATTCTGAACCCTCTTAAATGGATTCCAATATGGTATTTTGTTAGTATCTAGTGTTACCTATCTGCTGGATAGTTTCCCTTTTGTAGCCTTATACTCATGTTCCCCTCTCATATGCATCCGAGGTTTCTCCGAACTAGGTTTTACACCCCTCGGAACTCCGGAATATTGATTTTAGTTGATTTTAGCTAGAGTTACCTATCTACTACACAGTTTCCTTTTTGTAGCTAGGTTTAGGGTTTAGGGTTTCTCTTCATTGTTATTATTGTGTATGTATATATTAGGGTTTCTCTTAATTAGGGTTTATATCTCTCAACATCGTACCTAACTTTCTCCCTTAGCCGCTTTGACTTATTCGTTTTTCCACCTATGCAGAAAATATGGACCCAAACGTCAGAGACAAAGAAAAGGAAGAGTTGATCCAAGGTGTGATCCGTGGGGAAGAAAATTTAGACGTATCAACGTTTCTGAACAACTCCGGTGAGGGTGATCCTCTTTTTACCGGAATAGACGACTTGTTTGAGGTTGAAGGTGTTGCCTTCCGCGAGGGAGAAGGCGATGCCTTGTGTAATCGAGAAGACGACCACTCCGGCGAGGTGCATGTAATATAATTAATTCATTAATTAATCATCTGCTATCTATATAGAAATAGTAACGACGATCTTTCTTCTTTTAGCCCTCCGGATCAAAGGAATCTATTGAAAAGAGCAGACGAGGCCCAACCAAAAAGTTGCAAGACCATGAGAGGTTCAGGATCGAAGATGTCGTTGAAGACGGCAAACCGACGGCTCCCGAAGTTGTCGCAAACAAATGTGTGGCACAATGCGGAGTAATCGTTAGGGACTTAATCCCGATCACCATTAGAAATTGGAATAGGCCTGCTAATGCGGATGAAGAGGGAACATGTTTATTTGTCCCTAACCACGCCAAAGATTTACTGTGGAAGAGGCTGATGGTTAATTTCAAACTACCGAAGATAGAGCTGGATCCAAATGCGGAGGATCCAGTTGAGGACGCCTTACAACATGGGAGAGCCATGGAGGCTAATGTCAGGGAGTGGGCTTTGAAGAAGATGGCCCAGTGTTTCACCAACTAGAAGAAAAGATTGCACCTTGACTATGTCGTGAAAGAGAAGACTCCCGATTTCAAGAATATTCAGTTTGAGAAGATAAAACCATTCTGGGCTGAGTTTGTGGAATACAAGACATCAGAAAAAGCTAAGAAAATGTCTGCAACAAATAAGCTGAATGCTGCTAACAAGAAGTATCACCATACTATGGGGCAAGGTGGCTACATGGCTGGCATTCCTAAGTGGGAGAAACTTGAGAATGAACTGCGTGCTAAAAAGATCACCCCAGAGACAGACGATTGGGTAGAACGTGCAAGGAATTGGTTTTACGGGCATGGGGGCACGTTGGACTCGGAAGGGAGGTGTATATATAACATACGACATAAAGAAGACCCCTTGCCAATCGAGAGGATGAGAAAAGCAGTAAAGGTTGTTAAAGATGGGGACTTCATTCCCGATAGAGAGAATGATGAGCTCACACTCGCCCTTGGAAATAAGGAACATGATGGACGAACACGAGGCGCAAGAGGCTCCCAACCATGGAGGACTGGGTTTCCCGAAGAGAGGAAGAAATATCCTGATAGAAGCCGTCAGAGGAGAAAGGACAGGGCGGAAGTTGAAGCAGATAGTCAGAAAGAGCGAATGCATTTAATTGAAGAACGATTAAAGCAACAACAAGATGAAATTAACGCACTTAAAGAGCAAAGTACTACCGGCCCATCTCAACAGCACACTGCATTGGATGCTACCGGCCTATTGAATAATCGAAAAAGCAGTGTGGCTTCCACCAAGATCCCGGGTGATGACAATGGCGATGACGATGGTGCACCGACGATGTCTCCTGTTGGCTACCCATTGGATGATATCACAGAGATGACACACTGCGAGCTACATGTCAAAGTTGTGAACATATCAATGAAGATGGCGGTCGGCTATGCCTTACCAATTGGACCCACACCAACTTACCACTGTCGTCCGGTTCCAGAGGGCTACGCTGTTGTCGGGGTGGATGAAATCATGCCCACCTTTGAAGTTTTGGATCTTGACTACCCTGCAGGTGAAGGGGGTGTGACTGTACTAGGAGACGCAAAAAACGTCACCATTCTATGGCCAAAGGAATGTATCGTGCTTCGAAATCACACGCCAAGGCCATCTTTGCCGCCGCCTCACCCGTCTTCAGTGAGGTCGTCGCCGCCGCGACATCCGTCTTCGTCGCTTCACCCGGCTCCGTCGCCTCACCAATCTCCGGCGCAGCCATCGCCGCGGGATCCATCACCGGTGCCTCAGGATAAAAAGCGTAAGCGTACTGCTACTCTGCGTCGTGGTAAGCGATTGCCTAAACGTAAACAAGAGCCTCTTCCAAAAGTACCAAAGGTTCCTCCCAAGAGAGTTTATGACTGTACTGAAGAGGAGACTGCGGCGATCGTTGATGCGGAAACGACAGCGGTTTTCGCTAAGCTGAGGCGGCCGAAAGAGCCAGAGTTCCCCAGCACAAAAGAAGAAAAAGCCAAAGTGTTGAAAATGCTAAAGTCTCTTCATCAACCCAAGCCAAAGCTGTCATCAGACTATGAGCGTTCTATTCTCAAGTCACATGCGGCACAAAAAGCCTCGAAGAGAAGTACTGATGCAAGCGAGAAATCTGTTGCCCGGCTCGGAGAACAAGCAAAACAGTCTTGCGCCCCTCTCAAGGTGATTTCCCAAATCAATGTGGGGTCGAGCAAATATGGGGCCGAAGAGCAGTATGATCCAGAGGTAGTTGCACAATACGGAGAAGCTGCCACTGCTCAAGGTATGAGTATTGCCTAGTACTTATCCCAGTTAGAGTACTTCCCCGTGAGTGAAGTAGCATACAAATACCAGTACGGCAAACCTCTCGTCAAACCTGAGGAGGTAAATAATCTTTCAACAAAAATGCGAAGATTGCATAACTGGTACTTGCATGCCATAAAGGCCGGGGCTAACTGGATAGTGCTGAAGGTTACAAAAAAGCATTATGGGAAAGATATGGATGACATGATATCCATTGAATTTGATGAACTATTTCAATTATTCAATCAAGACGCCTTGGACAAATCGATCATCAGTGCCTATTGTCTGTAAGTACTAATTCTGTAATTAATTTAGTCTCCAGCTATCTTACCTTGTTTATTGCATGTATATAATCATACTGTAATATGCAGAATGAAGATTCTCGAATGCAGTAGAGGAAAAATCTATGACATTGGCTTCATTGACCCATATTGGGTTCATCAAGCTAATATCAAAACAAACCCCCAGGATACGGAGGATAATATAGTACACGCGTTAAGGTTTCAAGAAACCAAAAGGGAAATACTATTTCCTTACAACTTCGAGTGAGTGTTATTGTCTTGTATACACTTTCGATTTCGCTTACTCGATGTTAAATATATAATTGATTAGTTATGCCTTCGCAGCTACCACTATATTCTGTTAATCATTCAACTTGACAAAGGGCGTGTACTAGTCATGGACTCGAAACATAAACCCCTTGAGACATGGAAGGACATGCAGATACTTCTCCAGCGGTAATTCTAATCATTACGACACTATATCGACAATGTTCGTGAATTTTATGATATCAAGTACTTAATAACTTATTTTATTCGTTTTCTTCGCCGGGCAGCGCTTGAAAAAGGTTCATCAAAAAGGCTAGGGGTGTTTGGAAAGAGGAGCTTACATTTGAAGCACTAGATGTAAGCACCACTAGCTATATCCGCGCATCTCTTTGATTCTAGTTTTGATATAGTTATTATCATGCTTGATTATTATTTTGATTGAACTATGTTCTCGTAAAGTGCCTGACGCAGGGACCAGGTAACAATCTATGTGGATACTATGTTTGCGAGTTCATCCGGCAGACGTGCGATGAGAAGGGCAGAAATTTAGTGCAACTCCAGTACGTAAACAATTTCCATAGTTTTTAATTACAATCAAATTGTGTTTAGTTTCATTCATATAGGCTGACTCCTTTTTTAAATCAGATCGAACGTCTACGGGACGGTCTTCTGCCAAAGGATCGCGTACGAGCAATTCAGGAGGAATTGGCGGGATTCTTGGATGCAGAAGTCCTAGACCCAAAAGGGGAATACTGTTCGGCTGTATATAGACAATAGGGATTGTACAAAGAGCAACTTTTGTATGTAGTGCATGAACTCGATCCGTGTATCGAATGTAATATTGTCATGATGATCTTGTGTAATATAATGGTTTCTTCATTGATAGTGCAAAACACTAAATAAACAATAAATCAACCTAAATGAATTCTCTGCCGCGGCACAAAAAGTGGCGAAAATGCTGCCGCGGCACAAAAAGTGGCGAAAATGCTGTCGCGGCAACAAAATGTGCCAAAATGAATTCTCTGTCGCGGCAGAGAAATGGGCCAAATCTCTGCCGCTGCAGAAGGTTATTTGTCCCGGTTCGTGTTACGAACCGGGACTAATGCTCCACCCCCCTCGTGCACTGACGCCGACACGTGTGCCCCCATTTGTCCCGGTTGGTGGGGGCAATCGGGACTAAAGGTTGGGGCTTTAGTCCCGATTGCCCCGTCCCGGTTGGGCAACCGGGACTCAAGCCCCTTACCAACCGGGACGCATGGCACGTTTTCTACCAGTGGATATTCAAAGGACGGTGGTGTTGACTTATTCATTCGCTTATGCCGTGCTAAGCCTTCGAGTAGTATTCCCTAACTTTTTGTTGCGAAAATTCCACCGATCTATTCATAATCCTCTACAATCCTCAACGGTAGTACAAGAAAATCTAAAAGTAATAGAAATTAGAAACAGATGGTTGGACCACCTAGCGATGACTACGAGCACTCTATTAAGCCAAAGGCACTCCGTCGTCCTCGCCCCTCCCTCAGTGCAGCCCGAGGAAGCTTGGAGTAGTAGAGCTTGTTGTAATAGACACACGAAAAGTCATCATGCTAAGTCCCCAAAGGACCAACGCACGAGATCAGTAACTATGGTTGATGAAGAGAAGCGTAGATTAGAAGAAACATCGACCAAATCCAGTGAGAACTTCTAGAGACAGACATCCACACGCCCTACGATGATGCTATATGCATCGTTAAAATGGGGGTTCAACGGGATCCCTGAATTAATCCAGTACTAGAGTCCCCCGCAGTGTTGTTTTTTCTTCTATCTTTGGAACATTGCTCAACTAAAGCAAAATTCGGATACATTTGAAAATGGAGGATCTTGGTTAGAAATATCACTTGGTGGAACTAGAAAATATCTAAAACATGGCAAGACATGTTTTCCACAATATCTTTGTCCTACACACATATGATAAATTAATTAGAAAAATAAATTTGCAAACGGATGAAAGAACCAAAATAGAGGATATAGTTCACATCTCACTTGTTATCGGATTTGTCAAACCCAAAGTGAGTTCACATTTATTAGGACGTGAAAATACAAATAGATTCAATCCTTCTTTTCATGTTGGTTGATATGAAGGATTACTTTGGTAACATATTTTGCTCATCAAATTGTCAACACCCGGATTTTTCAATCCTAGATGCCTGTTATGCCATACATCGCAATCCCAGGATTACCATTTTTGCGAGACATAACAGAATTGGATACCATAGTATATCATCCATTACAAACGATACATAAGTTCTTACACAAATAGGGATCTCATGATCCAGTTCTTAATACAACATCAAGCAGCGGAATACGTAATAATAACGGTAGCGTAGGCGAAGCTCCATCTTCGGGGTCACAGGCAATGCTGACGATGGGAGATGATCCTAGTTGTCGTAACCTTCCTGGGGTCCATCCTCCAGGTACTCCTCTTCATATTCTGGCCATGGGAATAGCCAGGGACAAAGCCATGAGTACTCTTTAAGTACTCGCAAACTAATACTAACAAGTAAAAGGGTTTTTTGGATAATAGGACACTAGGCTCTAGGGTTGTTTTGCAAAAGCCAGATTTATCTCTACTAGGTTCCAAGGCTAGTCACAATTTTATAATTCCTAAGTGGTAACTTGTATTTCATATCACAACTCTGTTGTGGTCAAGTCAAAGTCTCAATTCATTTCACCAGTCATTTTGAAAAGTCTGACAGGGGAACAGTATGGCCACTCCAACTGTCCATAACCGCGGACGCGGCTATTCGAATAGTTTGACACTCTGCAGAGATTGTACACTTTCACCACAACATTCGATACATCCGTCAGGAACAAATCCTGAATTCACCATACTCAGTATGCGGATAATCAATCCTAACCTTTGAATTACACGCCCTAGTATAAGCATATCTCCTGTGAGTTTGGCCTCCCAACCATGACCAACTGTCATCTTGGGTACTTCACAGGTGGACAATATTCACAAGGTAGCCTCAGCTCAGACCTTGGCCATGAGGGAACTAATACTAAGAAATATAAGTTTCCAGTCAAGCCCTACCCAATATTCGGGTATTGTGGTTGTACTATAAAATTGGAATGGTATCGCATCCAGACAACCATCAGTTTTATAAAGGGCTAAGGCTCATGCCTCAACATTTTTATCACCAAAATCCTCAAGTGTTTGGAAACACATGTCCAAAACATTTCAATAGAATGATCCATCATTCCAAGGTTTTCATAACCATTTTTCCACCAAGTATTCCCATCTAAAAGTTGATCAAGTTTTATGCTTAGCACTAGCATCTACAGGTGGGGGTAAGCAATAATGAGGGATGGTAACTAGTGGAGTTTCAACTAAGTACAACCTTATGTCTCAGGCTGAGGTCAAGGTTTCTAACTTAGGCCAAATTTTATGCTCTTTATGCAACCTTCAGCATCTTTCCAATATCTACCAGTCACTTAAGTAAACTCTAGGTAAGCTTTGATAACGAAATAAAGTAAGAAGCTTGCACATAAAACTAGGATTGGTTTATCAAGTGGGTATGATCACATATACTTAAGGCATATAGTAATCATATAACAAGTAGGGGTTTGTTGCATCAGTAGGGTATCTTGCAAGGGTTAACTTGCATCAATATCAGTATAAGCTTGCTAAATTGCAAGTGTTAGCTTGCATAGGTCAACTTAATTAGTAAGGCTTGCCTTGTGCAGAGCAGTGGTTGAAGTTCTCCTCGGCTTCTTCTTCGTAGTATCCTCCTTCCTCCTCGTATCCTTGGTCGGTACTAGCGTCTATGAATAAATACGGGGTACACAATCACCAAACAATACTTAACTACTTGCAATCATCACACACAAGGGTCCTATGGATGATCTAGCATCATCCCTAACATTACAAGGTTAAGGCTTGATTTAATTCCTTTTTTTTAGAAAAGTAATTTCTACTCATTGAAAAACTACTTAAGATTTAATATTCTTCAAACCAAATATGGGATCATGTTGACACATGTCATCACCACATATTGTAGTCCATGGGAATGTGATTTAAAGTGGTGTCACAATTTAATAAGGTTTTACCCTTTTATTTTAATTAATTAAAGTGGCTAGAAATGCTTATGTAGCATTCTTTTATTACTTGAACATTATTTCTGCAAGTAAACCTATATATTATGGTTAAATGTGATTTTTGAGAGTTGGAATCAACTCAAAAGCTATTATGGTTTAAATTTGAAAAATGTTTGAATGCAGAAAAGCTTGTGCCTTGTTATTTTTACCATGGGTGATCTATAGATCCAATGACTTGAATCCAATAGGCTTGGATTCAGCATTCACAGACCTTTCCAACAAAATTGGTTTCATTCAATTTGGTGCACTTGAATCGATCTGGGTTGATTTTTGAAGTTGGGTACAGAAGTGTGTTTGAATTGAAATAGAAAAAGTTTTAATTTGAATAACTAGGCTGCGCGGAAAAAATTACTGGGCCGGCCTGCTAAGCGCAGTGCTCCTGCGGGCTGCTTAAGTGGGAGTCCCCACTCGTCAGTGACACGGGGCTGGGCGAAGCGGTATGGGGCAACGTGGATCGTTCTATCTAGTTCTAATCTAACGGCTGGGGGTCATCGTCGACGCGAGACAACGCCAGCGAGAACGAAACCTAGCGCGGCCAGTGAGGGTTGCTGGGGGCTCACCCGGGTACTGGCGAGGGTCGGCGAGGCGGGGGAACGACGAAGTTGACGACGGAAAATCTCCTGGTACCGGTGGCTTCTCCTGGGGCGGCTCCAATCGCTGGCTCCCTTCTTCTCCAGAGGCGGCGGGCTCCGGTGAAATTCCGGCGGGGTGGTGCTTGCCTTGCTCTGAGAACGGTGTGGCACGATCAGTGAGGAGAGGGGAGTGAGATGGTGTGAAGAAATCGTGTGGGGGTGGACTCTATTTATAGTCGAGCGAGGGGACCGTCGGGGCGCACGGTGAGCTCGTCGGGGACGAGGTTACAGGCGGCTAATGGCATGGGCAAGGGTAGGGGACGGTGCGGTGTCTCCTGGCGATGCTCAACAACATGGTCTCGAGGCATGGGGCGGTGTGGTTTGGTCTGAAACGGGCGGTGCTCTGCGCGGCAGAGGCGGCGTCTTCGACGGCGGGCGGTGGCTGTGCGGCACGGGGCGGCAAACGGGGATGTCTGGCGGTCTCCTAGGTCGGTGGGGATTGTGTATGCACGCGGTGAGGGCGGCGCGCGGTCTGTGGACGCTGGTCGAGGGTGGTGCTCTGGCGCATGCCCGGCATGGTCCCTAGCGGTCTGGGCGCGCCTTGTGCGCGTGGTCCAGGGCTGGGCAACGCTTGCGGCTAGGACAGGTAGTGGCGATGGACGGTGGGCTGCCTCCCATACAAGGTTGGCACGGCTAGTTCCTCCTCTAGCCTGCTGTCCACAATGGGGTGACATGGGGGTGCTCGGCTGTTCACCATTGATGGCAATGGCAAGCTCACAGGGTTGCTAGTCCTTAGCTAATCTTCCTAGATGATCTACTGAGCTGTGTGTGAGCTAACTAGGGAACAAGTTAGGCCAATTTTACTGCACACTATAGTGTTTGATGTTTGTTTTATTTGTGTCTGCAACCTGTTTGATGAAATGGCCGAATGAACTCAAGTTTTGAATTTTGAAAAGATTTTTGGTGGGTTTGCTAGATTGGTGCTGGTGAGTCTGCAGATGCTTGGGTTTTGCAAGTTGAGCTTGTTTGAGTGGTTTTTGAAAAAGTGGGATCTTCTGATATGATACAGATTCAATTTTGAATTGTCATTTAAACTATGCATTTAAAAGTTTCTGGATGATCACAAAGTGGGCCTTGATACCTTGTTATGAGTACATTCAAGGGGTGCAAAGATCCAGAAAAATTTCTGTTAGGATCTGAAAGTTTGAGACAGCCAAAGTAGGCATGGGAGTTAAATTGGCCAAAATGACCATTCATTTCATATATGTGTTTTGATTTACTTATCTTTAGGAAAAGTGTGGGAAATGTTTTAGATGATGTTTATTTCACCTAAGAAACATTTTACAAGCAATGAAGCAAACAAACAAGGTGGTTTTAAAGGAATTCAAAATCCATGCATACACATATGCATGCATTCATAATTTTATTTAACTAAGTTTTTGTTAACCCTAATTTTGATGATTTGAATTTGATGATCCAAGCTTAGTATTTTTGGGATGTTACACAAATCATGTTTATAGTACCTCTTCTCTAAGATTCCGTCAATTCTAAGCAGATCTTATCCCACTCACCTAGGTGTTCAACCATTTGAACTAATCAAAATCATGATGCGTAATATGGAGAAAATAGGAAAGGAAATGAAATTGCTCGTATTTCACTGGTCAAAATCGTAAGCATGGTGAAACATTATCGGATCGATGGTCTGCCGTATGATCCTTATGAAGCAAATTTATCATGCTTCGCGAGGCAGATTAGGATAACTATATTGTGATGGCTATTCGGAGAATGAGGTTTCTCATAAAGTATAACTAGTTCTATATATAGTTTGGCTATCTGATTATCTTCTATGCAGTTTGAGATTAGTCATTTTTGTCAAATTAAGAAACTAGTAAAACTCACATAGTTAGAACTAGTCAATTATCTTCTATGAAGTTTGAAATTAGACAGCGATTTGCGTCTTGAGCCGTCCGGATTGGACATATGGATGCACTAGAATCTTTATTTCACACTGGTGTCAACTGTGTTAGACAAATATATTGTCATGTTGACACACTACATGTTGTACCTGTCTAGAACTCCTTTTGCATGTTCTCGTACGTGTACGCGCTAGGGACTTGGAGTAATACTCCTCTCCCGATCGCCCCCTCTCTCATTGTACAATGCCACCGTGAGGGTTTTCTCACACTATATTAACACGTAACCGAGGCCACAAAGGGTCATCGCTTCTGCCACGACCATAGTGCTTTCATGGTATCAGATCTTACCTCTTCCATGACCTAGCCGCCACAAACCAATCTACAAGAAAACCATGACCAAAACCATTGCCTTAAGTGTATTGGCCCCGGTCATATAAACCCCCTAATGGAACTCTAGAGATCTAGACAAACTTACTATCATCTCCTGCTATCCATACTCCCCTCATTACATTAAGGTGCAACCATGTGAGATCATATAGGTGAAGTAAAATGCAATCGATGTTTGCATATTACCATCATAGAACCACATGGAAGCATACAAATTGACGAAATACTCATAGATATTATACAGAAATCATAACCAATTCATCCTATGCCCTCAGGAACATGGGGAGCTACTCGCAAGAGAGGGGCATTACAAAGATTAAAGGCTTGAGGAAGTTTTTGATGAAAAGGAGAAGACCCGTGGTGGAAGCGATGGCAGCCACGAAGGCGGCACGACGGAGGCGCGACGGCACCGACGAACACCAAGGAGGGAGGCTTACCTAGGGGCTATAGCATCTCGGTCCACCATATTCCTTGGATTTGCTACAGCAATGTAGGAGCTTATTTCCCTCCTTGGCAGCTACAAAGGGGAGGAATTTTCATGGATTTTCCTTGGTGCCTCCAAAAGTAGATTTCCCCCTCAATATATAGGGTTGGAGATGCAATCTAAGCCATTTGATTGATATCCTTTTGATCCAAGGGCTCTTGGGCATATCTAGAACCTTCCTAGGGCTTCCCTCTATCCCATGGAGTCCACCAAACAGACCATGAGATGAATACATCAAGCATAAAAATAGTTATGGTAAATTCCGTCACAAACTTTCGAAATCCTAAAACTGCTTGTTTATTCTTAAGAATCAGGGTCCATAGGTCTCATACGAACTCCGTTTTGGACATAATTTAGATCAATCCGTGTTTGCATCAAATTTCCAAACTTCATGTTGAACATTGCTTCATTTGACGTTATATTCGGTTTGTGATATTGGCATGTTTGAATATTGTTCTACAGAGGCAGAGTTCAGTAAACTCCAAATTCAATTATAGTGAGGGATATCTTTCTATATTTGTGCAATTACTACACCACAAAGTGTAAAAATACTGCACACTTTTGTAACTTTTACTATGTTATTATCAATAAATATAATAAAGTTTCTAATTGTTAATAAATTTAACATAATAAACTACAAAAAATATAGATGCATTTCACATGCATCACTAGCCTGACGACAAGCCATGGGGCAAAAAGCTTGAACAAGAGACATGGTAGATGGCAGTTGAGCTCAATAAGTGCACTAAGGTTTTGGATGGATTGATCTAGAACAACAATGAGTTTCGAATCGGGTCTAGGTTTGAGCATATAAGTAAGGAATAAAACAAATTTCAGCTTTGTGTCGATCATGCCTCCTAATTTTCTTTCAAAATTGAGGTGATACCCCCGGTCTCTGCATCATAATGGTGTATAGAACCTTTTTTACTTATTATTCAACAACATCTTACAAAAAAAAATACAAAGATCAATTTGAAGCAACCTCATTAATGGCATCCGTCATAACACATGCAACCTTGACGAAGGGGGTGGCCATGTTGGGCAATTGCCTTGACCTCACACCTACGCACATCATCATAATACCAGAGGTCTCACCAGACTGCCTAACAGAGAGCTAGGAGCACAAACTGGTTCGGCGGACCCTCATCTCATACCAGCACACACACTTCAGAAGTCGCCACCACCATCTTCCTCCTACCCATATTCAGAAATGGATCAAGGTAATGGCCTTGACAGGCATGCCGTCGACGCCACCATGATACCATACAACACCACCGCCTTGCGCTTGTCCATCAATATGCCCCCGTCGCCAAGACCACGATGCACCACACCACCGAGACATGCTGCCAACGACGCGGTAGATGAAACACCGCTCCACCGGTAGACCCCTACATGCATCACATGCTCCAAAACAATATGCACAAGCTATACAAAATCGGAAGTGTCCCCATTGTCCGATCCGAAAGACCTAGATCTAGGGTTCCCCCAAAGCATCCTGAGCAAGGAAGCGACAACTGCAAAAACGATGCCTCGATGCCGTCGACAAGGACACGACACCAAGATACACCACCATCGTTCACAAGTCATACTATGATATCGTATCATGGCACGTTGAACTAGATAATTCAATGACAAATATATCTCATACTCTCTACGTACCGGTTTATTGGGCTCAGTAGTTTCTTCATCAATACCTAGGCACCACATCATTGGACACCCCATATTTCCTCCAATCACATCCTAGTACTCCGTGTTCAATTAACCACATATTAATCAGGGGATCGTAAAGGCCAACTGCATGCCCACAGACTGTTCACCGTAACCATATCATAGCACATGCAATAATCTCTTTTCATTAATTGTTGTGTCACACTAGCAATTTGTGAAAGTGGCATGCATGACATCCTTTATGATACTACCACTATAACACTAGCCTAAAAGCAGCATACAAGCAACATGATGATATCACATGCCAGTATAGGTTTTGGAATCTTGGAAACAGAGGAAGGAAGAGAAGAATTTCACGGCCATATTTTGAACCTGACATTGAGGGTGAGGTGCAAATATTATCAGCTCGGGGAGTGGGCTTGGGAGACATCGGGAATTCAAAGACAAGCCGGTCGCCTACTTGAGGAGGGGGACTTGTTCCATATCCAAAGTCCCGATTAGCTTCCCGCTCCAGCAACAAGTTCGGAGGCAACAAGTTCGGACGGTGCTTGAGTTCATAACTACTACTCCCTCCATTTTAAAATATAAGATGTTTAGCTTTTTAAAATATAAGAGGTATCTAAACTTATTTTAGTATGTAGGTTCACTCAATTTTAGGATAAATCTATACACTAAAAGAAGTCTAGATTTTCTTTTTATAAACCTAAAACATCTTATATTTTGAAACGGAGGGAGTACCACCGTTTTGGTGCTGCGCGTAGCTTCTAAGGAAGAGTGAATCCACCAACCGGGTGTGAGAGACCAGCTACAGCGGCTGTTGCAAAAAAGACGAGATGCTCGCCCTAGAGGTCTCGGCGCTCAAGGTGCCCCCATATGTGCTTGGCGCGCTAATGGTGCGCACCTTCCTTGAACACGTCATTAAGCGGATCGGTGTCCATGGAGCCAAGGATGCGGTGACTCGGCTTTCCCAGCTAGAGAGCCTTGTACACTACGGCGTTCTTCAGTACGGGTCATCCGTTGTGGTGGTGTCGTCAAAGTAATCATTTCACATGCATAAAGCTTTGATACTAATTCCGATCCGTATTAATTGATTTGGATCTATCAAAATTTGAATAAACCTATATAATAAATAGTGTCTAAATTCATCCAAATCTAGACAAACATAAATCAATTAATATGGGCCAGAGAAAGTACCATTGTTTTCTTTCAAAGTACGAATAAATAAGAATTTCAATATTTCCTTCGGCCCATACAAATTCACTCAAATTTGTCTAGTGAATCTAGACACTATTTAGGATATAGGTTTATCCTAATTTTAACAAATCAAAGTAATTAATATGAATCCGGAGGGAGTAGGTGTACACCTAGGTAACTAACAAATAAAAAAAACATTGCAATGCACCGCTAATAACCACGCCGACTGACTTTGAAGCTTCGTGATTCATACGATGACTAAAATGACCCTGACGGAAATCAAATGCTCCCAGCCGATGCCCACGAGAGAATATAAATACTCTTCACTCGAACAAAGCATTAAGCCGCGACCATGATGCCATCATCTGATAAAAGGTTTTGCAATTTCACTGCCATGTCCAATGCTACGTGAAAATGTTAGCTGCTCGTGTTGTGGGCTTGAGAGACCTCAGGAATTCTAGCACTACTCCTTGGCACGCTGGATGAGGGAGTAAATTGCAAAAACTCTGACAATTGAGGTTAGGGCTTAAAAATACTATGACTTTTCAGATTTGCTGCAAAAAAATACAATTTTTAGGGCAGCTGACTACAAAGAACTACAACTTATGTGTAACAGGGCAATTAGCCGGTTTGATCATAATTCTAACATGGCGGGCCCACATAGTTTTCTAAAAAACACCTTCATCTATTGCATCCTTCTAATAGCAGGTCCCCTTTCCAACCGTCGTCCATACGCCACCGCTGCTCCGACTGGCCGCCTCCATCTGCCGCCGCCACTCCCGGCGAGCGCGCGGGACGGGCCGGTTGAGCTACTTCCAGGCCGGCAAGCAAGCACGGGCCAACGAGGGCGCGGGGGTGCAGGCTGCGGGGCGAAGAGGGCGTGGGGTGGCGACTTGCTGCGGGGCCCAACCGCGCGCGGGGCGGATAGCTGCTGCGGGCTAGCGAGGGCGCGTGCACTAGTAGAAAACAGGCCTTTCGTTTAGGCCATTAGTCCCGGCTGTGGCTGGGGCCGGGACTAATGGCCCTGGCCGGACGGCTCGAGCCACCCAGAACCATATGTCCCGGTCCGTTAGACCCCATTAGTCCCGGTCTGAGGCTCAAAACGGGATTAAAGGGCCCTGGACCTGCCGCTCGCTGGGGGCACCCCCTTTAGTTCCGGTTTGGATCTCCAACTGGGACTAGTGTTCTGGTCCTATATATACGCACAGCCCTCTCCCCCTCTCAACTGTTTTTTTTCTGGTGGGAGAGAGTGTTGTTGTGCTATTTTTTTCTTGTTTATACATATGCACTAGAGGTGTTCGATGAAATGTCCATTAGAGCGATGCAAGTTTAGGTCACACAAGACAGACATGATATGAGGTGCCCGAGCCACACTTAAGTTTTCTCATCTTTGTTTCCAAGTGTAATAAAAGGTTAGCAACTATTTTCTCGTTAAGACCGTCATGCGGTACTAATTTTAGCGTAGTGATTGCGTTTGACATATATTTGTATGATACAGATGAGCCATCCATTGATGTACGGTGACCGACGCTCTGCCGCTTTCAGAGAAGGCGTGCGTTCTTTTCAAGTTATGGCCGAGGAGAACAAGCGGCGGGATGATGACAACTACCGATCTATGTTCCTTGAATACGCCGATACCGCAATGGAAGACAATGAAGAAGAAGGAGGTGAAGAACGGGAACCAGACCGGCCCGCTGATGATCTTGGTCGGGTCATTTCTGATGCAAAGCGAGACTCAGACACAGAAAAGGAGAGGTTGCAGTTTGAGCAGATGTTACAGGACCACAACAAATTGTTGTACCCAACTTGTGAAGATGGCTAGAAGAAGCTGGGTAGCACACTGGAATTGCTGAAGTGGAAGGCAGAGACCGTGTGACTGACTCGGGATTTGAAAAGTTGTTGGTACTCCGGTTTCGCTTAATATGGTCTAATTACATCGCACCTTGCCATGTCATACATCATACATGCATCATGCCCGATCTTCTGCCCGTAGTATTAAATAGTGCATCCGGTGTTTCTTCTGACCGTGTGACCGTGGTACAACATTTAAATTATGGGGTATCTAAACAACATGAACCATCTAATTAAATATCGGGACCCCGGTTTCGCTTAATATGGTCTAATTGCATCGCACCTTGCCATGTCATACATCATACATGCATCATGCCCGATCTTCTGCCCGTAGTATTAAATAGTGCATCCGTGGTTTCTTCTAGTGCTTTGCTTCTTCACGGATTAGGCCGATGAGTTGATGCGAGTGTCGACCCGATCTTCGGATGAACCTTCGGCAATGTTTTCAGGCGAGCATTCTCCCTCTTTCTACCTATTTTACTTTATAGTCTTTATTTCCTCCTGTTGATCTATTGCTATCTGTGTTGCGATGCTCTAGTTTTCGTATCCATGATATCCCTTGCAGCCTTATATTGCCTTGGACACATCATATTACATGTTGTTTGGTAGATAGTTGGACTTGCGTGTCGTAGTCGCTTGCTCAGGTGCGGTTGCGTGTCGTCAAGTACCATAGTTGTTAAAGTAATGCTGCATGTTTAATGTTGGAGATGATCATGACTTTAATTACCGTTTAATAACTAAAATTGAAGTAGGTAAATAATGCAGAGGCACAGGTGGGCAATAGATGTTATTTGGTTTTTAACCGTTCACTTGTGTCCTGTAGGACCCCGAGTAATTGATACCTGTGCTTTGAATATTCGCACTATCCGCATGTGGGACCATGAATCCCCTTAGCTAGAGCTTGAGTCATATCTTATTTCTTGGGGCCATAAGTAGTTTGGGGCTTTATTACTATCCTGTACTTATGCCATGCTTTACTACTTTATTATGATTGCGCGTGGAGCGCCTGTACTATTTTGGAACCCCGTGCCACGTTTTCGCGGTATCGACAAGTTCAGTCACATTTTTGGGTTCCCAGTCGTTTACAGCCGTCGTCACAAACCTCTGGGTCCGTCTCGGAGCCGGCCAACTTCGTAGCGGGTAGCTTGGTGGGGTGGCACCCTAAAATTTATATGAATCTTGCAATTGCTCTGTCGTGATGCCTCGTTGGGTTTCATTTGGTTTTTCTCGAGGTTGATCGTGCGTGTGTTGCTATTTGTGCCCCCTGCAGGGTAAAACTTTCTGAAAGCCGTGTCCGCAGTTATGGACGACTTGGAGCACAGTATCTCGATCATAGACAACTATAACTAAAGTAGAGCTATAAATTTGACTTTATAATGACTAGTAATCAGCTTCACTATAACTGAATGGCTAAATAAAAGTGCCAACAATTGCTGGTTTGGATTATCACCTGTTACCATTGTATCTGACTAGTAAGTAATGCAACTACAATGGAATGGCTAAATAAAAGTGCCAACAACTGTTGGGTTTTGGGATGCCTAATGCTATATGTATCTGACTAGTAAGTACTACAACTACAACGGAATGGTTAATTAAAACTGCCCACTGCTTATTATATCAGGATGACTCATGCTATCTATACCTGACTAGTAATTGCCGCAACTATAACAAAGTGAATAAAACTGCCAACTGTGTGAGTTCCTCGGTTGACTTCCTCGGTTGGTATCGAGGGGGAATACCAGGATGGGTATGTTTGGTGTTAGAATCAAGTTGGATCCGAATAGGTCTTTCTTATCCCTATCTGATAGCCGCCAGTTGTATTGAGTCTCTATAGGTTGTTTGGTGCATGCTGCGCTGCCGCTTCAGTCCACCATACCTATGTAGGCGAGGATCGCCGAATTCTAGTCTCGCCGTGTACTGGCCTCAGTACTGACCGCTCTCTTTCTCCTTTGCCCTTCGTCGGCACCCCTTTTGTTTAAGCAGGTTTTGAGATCGACGTCGTTAGCAGGGTTACCCTTCCGGCTTGGCCTGGGCAGGGTTATGGACGCCATTGGTTATTCTCTAGGGATCTTAGCCCAATTTGCATCTTGTCCGTACTCGGATGCTGTATCATTTTAAAGGTGATTTGGATCTTTGTATTGTATATCTGTATTCTTGACTCATTGAGTCGCTGTTGTATATATATGTTCTGCGGGTTCCATCATGGACTATTGTGTAATGATATTACTTCGTTTTCCACCCGCACGCAAGTGCCTGGTGGGCACCTTTGAATCGTTTCTATGCGGGTTTGGCGGAAGTCGCTAAAACTTGCATATGGTCGATTCTGAGGGTGTTACAGTAGCTCCGTATATCGAGAAACACAAGATTATTGTACGCTCGGAAAACCCGGGGATGCCTGACTCCTCGATTAAAGTGGAACACGAGGACACTTTCGGCAGTTGGTTGCAGAAGCATCTCATGAATAACAACACTGTTGAAGATCAGCTGTACTTGTTGGCACGGTTACCATCTTCGACTATATGTATTTTCCAAGGGTACGAGATAAATGGTAACACATTTTACACGATCGCCCAAGATAAAAAGAGCACCAACCAAAACAGTGGTGTCCGCTTTGATGTAACAGATGACAATGGGCAGAAGGACACATATTATGGGTACATAGAGGAGATATGGTAACTTGAGTATGGACCTACTTTTAAGGTCCCTTTGTTTCGGTGCAAATGGATCAAGATGACAGGAGGAGGTGTACATGTAGACGAAAAGTATGGCAAAATGGTTAATAATTTGACTATTTAATCGAAGAGGCCAGATGATACCTCTGGCCTCTACATCATAATGATATACACAACCCTTTTTACTTATTATTCGACAACACCTTACAAACAAACATACAAAAATCAATCTGAAGCCACCTCAATAATGACATCCGTCGTAACACCTGCAACCTTGGCGAAGGGGATGGCCATGTCGCGGCAATTGCCCTGACCTTACACCTACGCACATCATCATAATACCGGAGGTCTCACCAGACTGCCCAACAGAGAGCTAGCAGCACAAACTGATTCGGCAGACCCTCATCGTTCACCAGCACACACACACTTCAGATGTCGCCACCACCATCTTCCTCCTACTCATATTCAGAACATGGATCAAGGTAATGTCCTTGACAGTCTTGTCGTTGACGCCGGCATGCCACCACGATGCCAGACAACACCACCACCTTGCTCTTGTCCATTAATATGCTCCCGTCGCCAAGACCATGATGCGCCACACCACAGAGACATGCCGCCAACGACCCGATAGATGAAACACCGCTCCACCGGCAATCCCCTACATCACATACTCCAAAACAATGTGCATGAGCTATACGAAATCGAAAGTGTCCCCATTGTCCAATCCGGAAGACCAAGATCTAGCCCCCCCCCCCCCCCCCCCCGAGCAAGGAAGCGACAATTGCAAAAATGATGTCTTGATGCCGTTCAACCAAGAGAACAACACCAAGAGACGTCACCATCGTCCGCAAGTCATAGTATGATACCGTATCATAGCATGTTGAACTAGATAATCTATCTATTATATACTAAAAGCAATATAAAGATGTGTTTCGAGGCACCAGGTTGATCCACATATGTCAAAATAATATACTCTATTGATTCTGATTTTAATGGCTGAGATTAAAATATAAGAATTGTTACGTACAATAATAAAGACGTACATATAACTACTTGACACGTAAAAAAACAAAAATTTATCACGTGAGAATAAAAGGAAAATTTATTGCCGTAATGGGTCAGTCACGTAGCTGTACGTTTACTTTTAGTTAAACAAAAGTAGTTTCCCATATCAATCTTCTAGGATTTGCACGTACAGTTTTTTTTTTCGAATGAAGCACGTACAGTTTTACCTCGAAGCACGTACAGTTTGAACCGCATGCAACATGGCCAGTGTTTCTGGGGAGTTCTGAAGCCATACGATATGCAAATCCTGGCGGTATTCACATAAGAGTTATGACAAGTACATGCCATGACATCATGCATGACCCCATCATTTTGTAAATGTCTCCAATCGTTGATTTTATCAAACTGCTTGGTTCGTCTTGTGTGCATTGTTAACATTATTTTGATTGATTTTACACACGAAATTTTATAATGTTCACTACATTATAAAACTAAAAAATAAAAGTATATTTCATGTATGTAATCCATAAAAATAAAGGTATATTTGGAGTATCTTTTATACAAAAACAATATATTTCATCCATATAGCATAGTAGAAGGAAAGCTAAAACAAAATAATCATTCTAATTTTCCTTTTTTTTTCTTGTAATATGCAGTCTAAGGTGACCGACCTCATCAAAATTTATATTCTTAGATGTGCCAGCATGATCTACCTGTAAGTATATAAATATTGTCGAGATGAGCACCAAAGTGATCGTATTAGCAATATAAATTGTTTGATATGTTCTAAACAAAGTGATTGACATAAAATGAACAAGTTGTGGCAAGCGTGCATGAAAATGGATACTTTTAAAACTTCAAATAATCATAAGTGTCTAACTAATATTTTATTAGCGAAAAGTATGATACTAAATTTGACGTAAACAAGAGAACTATAAAGAATCGTGTTGTAAAAAAGCATTGATGATAATAATTTAGAAAACACATTTAAAAAAGCTATAAGGAAGAAATCATTCATATATGGAATAAGACACTTTGGTTTTTCTAAAATGTATATGTCATTAGAAACAGCAGGCAGGAACAACAATGAATGAGAGACAATGTTTAGATAATTCAAGTATATGCATGTACCGATACTGCATTTTCTTGTATAGTCGAGCAACAAACAAATTAGATCTATAGGTGGGAAAGCATGTAGGAGCATTGAATAATTGTAATGGAGACGTATTATTACACTAGGGTTATATTTGAGATATAATTTTTGTCTTTGTGTGAAATTCCTCTAACAAATTATTATATTGATGTGAAAGTAGGTACACTAGGGAATTAACTGAATATGGGGAAGTAAAGATCGATATGTAAATTTATAAAACAAGTATACATGATTTTAAATTCATTTATATACTAAAAACACAATATGCAAGCGTCTAATAAATATACCAAGCTGATCCACATAGTCCAAAATAATTTGGAGAGTTGGATCCAAAATTTATGGTTGTGATTTTTAATGAAGATTTATTCCTCATATAAGGGTGGTTCGGTTTGCATAAGAAATGGAACTCACTTTTTTCCAACCATACGTGGGAATATACTTGCCGTGATGCGCTTACTTCTGTTTCATGCGTGTTGTATGAGGAGACTAGGCTTGTGCATGTGACCGAGAGATGTACAAAAGATAATCTAACATGTAACAAGAGGTAGAGCATAGATCACTACATGCGGTATTTCGAGGAGATCTACAGTGGGAGTGTTTCATAATATAAAGTTGGTATAATGAAGTTGCAATCGCAATACCATTCCCAATACCTGCACTGATAACTCAATGTTCTTTGTTTTCGATGGAAGTTCTTGTGTTATATAAAGAACCTTGCACAAAAAATGAACAACAATCGAATAGAAGATAAATTCATGCATGCAAAAAAACATATTGTTCACAATATCTGCACAATTTATCTCGATGTAATATGTATTTTGCGGAAGTTTTAGTGTTATATTCGAAAACAACCTCATGCAAAAAGCATATGCTACTCAAAATGTGTATTAAGTGTATGTTCCGAGTTATTATGTATGTCAACTTAGCGAAGTAGTGGAGCTAGATCAGTAATATCTGGTTCATATTCCACAACCATGACAAAGTTAATAAGGAATATGTGTACAAAAACGATGATGGAATTCAGTGTGCACTTCTTTGTTCTGTCTATGGTTAATAATCCACTACTGCAGAATAGGCCATCAGTGACAGGCTCAAAACACTCATTAGTGACAGACAAAGCGTCTGTCACTGATAACTTGTCACTGGTATAAGGTTACTAGTGACAGGCACATATGACTGTCACTAGTATGTATATATTAGTGACAGGCAAAAGAAATACATGTCACTGGTTATACATGTCACTGGTTGTGATCAAAGGCCGCCACAACCATATGAGGTTTTGTAGTGACAGGCTCATTATCCTGCCTGTCCTAGTTGAATTTTAGTAATAAAAAAATTAAATGCGTTTCAAACGAAGCATTTCATAGCACAATAAGATGTTATAAAAAATTAAATGCATTTTCTGACCAAGTACAAAAACTATAGTACCATGTATATATCCTTAATTTTCCCGAGCCATGATCTAGAATTTCAGATGACCCAACATATGAACGCTCTTGCAAGGCGTAAAAAAATAGTAATTTGGAAGACCATATTGCTAGCCAAAGTTGATCTGAATTGCACGGAATGCAACTTCTGTTTATACAGTAATAACATCATCGGTGAAAATAAACTAGAAAAATGAAAACAACTAGACTAGATATATAATACTCATAGTTCCATCCAATGAGTAGTTTCTCTCTGTCCCTTCAATGCACTATATTTGCATGTGACATCTTCTCATTTTGTAGAACAAAACATGAGGTATACATTGTCATCCAACTCTTCGGCTATCCCTGGTTGTTACATCAAGATCACTTCTGTTTATTCCTCCAGGTTAAGAGAGTATGCCCAGGTGAAGAAAAAATAGAATGGAGCACCAAATGCTAGCTAGCTCCTAGGTTCAGGACCAAAATGTATACAAGTCCCATGCCATTAAGTTACCTGCAAAACATTGCTTCATCACCAAATGCTATTCATCCATTTTCAGGGAAAGACAATAGTATCTTCATCTACATTTCTAGGCTAAGTGATTCAATGTTGATTGGTTTTAGTTTCAGGTTCTTTCCTTCCGTCCCTAGGAGTTTCTCCTTACCATCTAATAACTTCAGGCACATAGTCAAAGCCATCCCATCCTGTAATCACAGCCAATGTTATAAAAACAAATTACTAGTGAGATTGTGAAGGATCTAGATCATAATACCATGAGGTGTTGCAAATGATGCTTCATTCATTCATGCACCAATGACATCTCCACATATATCTAGCTTTGATTTTTTTCCGTTGTCAAGGAGGCACAAGAATACATTTGAAAAGACTACCAGCTAAGCAACACATATATCATACACAAATAACATCAATTTATTGGCATATTAAACATTTCCATATACTACATGCTGCAAGAACACCTCTCTTTCACAACATAGGATGTCATAGGTCAAATTCTCGCATGTGTGCATGTATAATGGTGTATGCGTGTGTGACACACCTCTGCTATCGAAAAGATGAGTCTGACTATGTCTAATTCGACTATTATCCCAAATGTTGTAAAGATTTCAAGATTTCACATGGCTTCTTTCATCACTTGGATATAACCCCTTCACCGAGAGGCCCTAAACCAAGCGCATCCATGTTACTTCTTATTTCAGTGTTAGTACGACCAGTCAATAAGACAGTGTTATCACATGACTTGACCAATAAAAAATAGAGCATCGTTCTGTTACTTTGTTCTATATATATTGTGCTACTCGAACTCTTTTCCTATTGTTAATTTCTGAAGTGTAATAGACGAAACGGCTTGTTCTTATGTGCTCATCTCGCTGTCAGGAAGTATTAACATTAGAATCATGTAGATTAATTGTGATACCATGAAAAATCGTACACATGAACAATGAAATAAACATACTTGGGTTGGAGTATGATCACTGGATACAACCATCTCAGTGCATGTTTATGCATAACAAGAAAATCCTCGAGTGCAATGACGATAACTAAAAGCTCTATAACATGATAACATTGAAATGTACCTCTCTTGAAACCGTAACAACAACATTGACAATCCTAGGGGACCCGTACTTGCTCTCCAAAACAACATTTCTTCCCTTCGCTCCCAATTAACTCAAAAAGATCTGTAAGCTTATTGGCTCTAGCCTAAGACATAGAAACAGCGTATTAGCGTTTCTTCAAGACTCACCATGCATTGGCATAAAATGAAAACTCAAATAGGATGTGAAAGATATGTGAAGCTCACCTGGAGCTTATTGGTGGATGAGCCATCTTTGTTGAAGTTGCACTCCTTCGCCGCTTTTACTCTGAAGATGCATTTCCTCTGCAGGCGCACATTCCATGGGCGGATGTCAAGGGAGATAGATGCTACTGAAAACGACTTCTTGTCCGATATAATGCCATTAGGATCTGCCATGAGTCCAGCAGTAGAAGTGGCGCCAAATGGTGAAGCCATGATCTCTGTCAAAGCAACAATAACATCACAATGACATAACGATGTGAAGCAAATACAAAACCCCTATAATGCGGAAATTTCGTAACACACACAAGCTTCACTTCAGATAATGGGAGTGAAGGTGGAAATATATAACTAAGGACTAAATGAACCAATATATTTTCCATGCGCATGAGGCATCAACATAATAAAGGAACAGTTCAACCAAAGTTGTGAATATACATTAGCCCCCATCAAAAACCTGCGGATATACGCATACACATAGTCCTAAAACAAGATATATAAAGCATGGTGTTCTGTGTACACTAAAGTAACTTTGCATGATCAATACTCTACTGCACTGAGAATTTGCTGCTAGCAAGATATTTTGCCCAAAAAAGAAGAAACTACACCGCTATGCGATAATCCACTGACTAGGCTAATTTTACAGAGCCCGAGCCTCTTGGGAGCCTAGCGAGCACCAGCAGCCCACGGCATCTGGGCAGAAGTGCTCTAATTCCAGTAGCAACCACACTAAATCCTACATCCGAGACCACGCGCTCATCGAATTTCGTTGGGGAACAAAGTGGAACCTCCTCCTTGCGCTTGAATTCACACCCTGGGACTAGTATCGGAACACTCGGCATCTAGCCCATCTAATCGTCTGATAGCGGCGCCCAAATGCGACGACCCATCGGTCGAATTGCGCGGGCGGCGCCGCCAGGAGGAGTTGGGAGGAATTGGGGTCGTTACCTTAGCTCCTCGGCGGATGAGGTGTCGGCGGGCGGAGAGGATAAGGTTGCCCTTTGTCGTCTAGACGACGGAGACCACACCGTGCCGGCGTAGGCACCCAACCCTCTGGTGCTCCTCGTGCGAGAGGCTCCCAACATGGCGAGCGGCCGGTGTCGAGCAGGAGCAGCCTGCGATGCGACGGCGGACGCATGTGATCGGAAGAGGTGCGAGCTCCCTCATGGAGGAGCCAAAATAGTGGTTCGAGCTTTGGGAGGGGAAGGAAGAGCAGATAATGGATCGGAGGAGCAGAGATCTAGAGTTGCGCCTGTGGCTGTGCGGTTGTGCTCCTGTGGCGGCGTGCATCGTGTTCTGGAGATAAAGTTGGGGATCGAGAGGAGAGGTTGTGTGCGTGTTATGCAGATAACCTTGGGCTATTGGGCTAGCGTTGGAAATTTTCCTTGTTAGGCTAGGAAAAAGTTATCTTACCTACCGAAGATATTTGTGCTTTATGTCTGTCTAAGATTATTCGGGTACTATGTTCTGTAACTTGAATTTCCCGAATTTAAATCCAGTTTTCATTTGACACTGGAGTTATCAATCGATTTTTCGGGCTTATGGAATACGGGTTTAGAAAAAATATCCAGTCAGTGGCAGGTCTTTAGAAATATCTGTCACTAAAAAAATTCCTATTTAGCCGGCCTCCATAAAAAATAATAATGACTGACATATTTTGAGGCCGTCACTAATCATTGTGTCATTAGTGACAGGCATTTATAAATATCTGTCGCTAAGTAAATTTTTTATCCAGCCAGCCTTCACAAAAAATACTAGTGACAGTCACATATATATGTCTGTCACTAGTGTTTTGTATTAGTGACAGGCTTATCCTTGCGAGTCACTAGTGATACTTATTAGTGACAGGCATATTTTTGCCCGTCACTAACACCTGGAGGCTATAAGCCTTTTTACAGTAGTGATCCCTTATAATTGTGAGAACATGGCATTGAATCAGAACAATATTCTAAAGTATAGCGGTAAATCTAGGGTACTAAGAGATGAGTATTGATGGCCGATTATGGCAAATATTATAGTTGGATAGCAGGGTTGAAAAAATTTCATGCGGGGAAGACATGCATTAAACCGATGACGAGTTAATTGAGTTGTCACATATATAGTTAGGTTACATGACACAACAACTCATGTAATTGAGAATGTAGCATGGTTGGATTGAACAATGGAAAATATGAAGGAGGGAGTTAAAGAATATATAAAAGTATGGATACCTTTGTTTCAATCTAAACAAATACCAAAATAAATACTAGAGATCAAAGGAAATAATTATACTAAATTTGACAATTAAAAAGTTCCTTATTTTCATTTTTACTATCTCAAACATATCCATAACAATGGTAATGTTACATTTCACTAAAAATGTATGTGTCTAAGTCGTGACATATCTGACATAACGCATCAAGAAGTTCAAAAAAGAAGGAGAAAATGATGTAAAAATGATTTGGATAAGAGAAAGCAAAAAAAAATGCTCATTGTGCATTTCCCTTCCGCCCGTCAACAAGAATATTCCATCACTTAGCTAACAATTGTTTTCATACATATATTGATCTCTTGAACCTTATCATTAACATGAAATACTAATACATATCCATAGTTGTATATAGTATCATCTGACCACTAATCTGTTGGTTCTTTATTATAGTACATACCATGATTAATATTTGTCAGCAATAATACTAAGCATTATCTGGTGACATCCTAATTAATTAGTATGCAAACATCAACTTGTGCATTTTTGGCTCTAAGTTGCTCCAATATCCGCAGCGTATAATCGGAGTTTGAACCATGCACTGATGTAACATCAAGTAAAATGTACATTCTAGCTTGCCATGTGAATTTTATTCTATGGATCAACAAACTGTTGCCATATAAAATAGTACATATGGTTATTGATAATATTTTTAAACTTTGGAGTAATCATTTGCCCACAAACTATACATGGTCAAAGAGGACTACACACATTCATAATTTTATTTAACATTAAGTTGTATTATTATTAGTTGTAAATAAAAAATCTATCTCAAATCATAGGTATATTTTCTTATTTATATAAATAGATGATGCCCTCGCAATTGCGAGGGCCACCTTGCTAGTTTAATAACAAAACATGATTTGGTGTTATTTTTTTCCTCACGCATATTTCCTCCAATCATATCCCAGTACTCCGTGTTCATTAAACCACCTATTAATCAGAGGATGGTAAAGGCCTGCTGCAAGCTCGAATGCAGAGATTGTTCACGGTAACCATATCATAGCACATGCAACAATCTCTCTTCATTAATTATTGTCAGCAATTTTCCAAGATGGCATGCATGCATGGCACTCCTTATCATACTACCACTATAAAACTAGCCTAAAATCAGCATACAACCAACATGATGAAATCACATGCGAGTATAGGTTTTGGAATCTGGGAAACAGAGGAAGGAAGAGAAGAACTTCACGGCCATATTTTGAACCTGACATTGAGCGTGAGGTGCAAATATTAGCAGATCGGGTAGTGGGCTTGGGAGACATCGGGAATTCAAAGACAAGCCGGTCGTCTAATTGAGGAGGGGGACTTGTTCCTTCTCGAAAGTCCCGATTAGCTTCTCACTCCAGCAACAAGTTGGGACGGTGCTCGAGTTCATAACTACTACCACCGTTTCGGTGCTGCGCGTAGGTTCTAAGGACGAGTGAATCCACCACCAAACCTGAGTGTGAGAGACCAGCCGTCCGCTCGACTCCTACTTGCTACAGCGGCTGTTGCAAAAATGACGAGATGCTCTCCCTAGAGGTCGCGATGCTCAAGGTGGATCCGTGTCCATGGAGACAAGGACGGTGACTCGGCTTTCCCAGCTAGAGAGCTATGTCACTGATCTGACCTTGTATACTACGACGTTGTGGTGGAGGACAAAAAAAATTTAAGGTCAGGCGAACTATAAAACAGAATGATCCCCTTGCGGTTATCATTGTACATGACCTAAAATACATGGGTAAATTATACATTGATCGGACAAAAAGGACAAATGCCATTAGGAAACATGATTTGCTAATCCACATAACCCCGCTATGACAGCTCCCCATCCTCCATCATTGAAATATGAAGTTTCTCATTCGAGAAAATGGCCTATATGGAATGACCAATAGCTCCATTGTAACTAACATAAAGCCCAATTCGTTTTTGGAGAAGCCAAAAAAGACACAAGAACATCCTGGTTTCAGGTCACCTTACGGCTTCAGATGCCAAAACAGAATTGCAAGATCTACCTGTACTTTAGAAATCGTAATCTCCCTACAAGTGAAAACTCACGATGCTAGGGGTGGAGAACTACAGCCGCCGCGTTCCTGCACGCCCGCCGGATGCCTGTTGAGATATATGTGTATACTGTATTTTGTACCTATACATTATCTTGTAACAGTCGGTCTGTAACTGCCGTCCCTAGTTGTCAGGATAGGAGCTAGTCTCTCGCCATGATGCCCCTGTTGTATAAATGTGTAACACTTCTGGTTGAATAGATTGCGCGGTGGTTTCAGCAGTTCAGCTTGGTATCAGAGCTTCTCTCCCTCGCCATGGCTACCTCTTCTTCCTCCTCCGGCAATGATGTCTCTGGCTCCCTTTCCCTCTCCCACCCAGTTAACTCCACCTTCCAGTTAGTCCCTTCCCCGCTCTCCACCGGTAACGTCGACATCTCCAAGTACATCAAGTTCAAGCTGGACGCGGCGGCCGGCAACTTCACCAAGTGGCGCACCTTCTTTCTCCAGGTTCTCTCCAAGTACAACGTCCGCGAGCACGTCAAGGAAGAAACCTCACCGCATCTCGCCATCGAGGAGTGGCGCTCGGCGGACGTCGACATCGTCCTATGGATCTATGCCACCATCTCTGATGAACTCCAGGACGTCATTATCTCCGCCGACAGCACCGCGTACGAGGCATTCCAGGCGCTTCAACACTTCTTCATCGAGAACGCGGAGAGCCGCGAGATCCACCTGTCCAAGGAGTTCAACTCCCTCGTTCAAGGCGACCTGGACATGGTGGCCTACTGCCGCAAGATCAAGGCGGTGGCTGATTAGCTGGGTGACGTGGGTGCCCCGGTCAGCGACAAGAAGCTGACCATGAGGCTCATCGACGGCCTCGACGACCGCTTCCAATCGCAGGGTGAGCTCCTGGAGTCCCTCAAGCCGTTCCCCTCCTTTATGCAGGCGCAATCTCGGCTGCAGCTCGCCGAGATCAAACTCAAGGCGAAGAAGAAGGCATCGCCCCAGATCCTGCACGTGAACGGCCCCAACGCGCCGGAGACTCGATCCTGCTACACCTGCAGCATCGTGGGCCATATCTCCCGTGACTGTTCTTGCAACGGGGGCGGTTACGGTCAGCCGCAGGGTCGTGGCGGCGGCTTCCAAGGTCAAGCCCTGCAGTGGAACGGTGGGCGTGGCGTCTTCAACGGCGGGCGCGGCGGTTTCCACGGCGATCACGGCCGTGGCCGCAGCGACACTGGTGGTCCTGGCGGCTACCAACCTGGCTACGGCAACGCCCAACAGCAGGGCTACGACTCCTCACAGCAGCAATACGGCCAGGGCAGCCATATGGCGGCACACCATACGGGGCGGCACCTCGCCCGTACATGCCGCCCAATGCCGCCAGCGTGCTTGGATCGCGCCCCGGCTTGCACACTCAGGCGTACCCCCTGATGATCTCGGCTCCATTGACCACCGCATACAACCATGCCCCCGCCGGCTCCTACGACTACAACGCCATCATCCACCAAGCTCCAAGCCATCACTTCCACCAGCCGCCACCGGAATGGATCGTCGACTCCGGCGCCACCAAACACGTCACCAACAATCAAGGTATCCTCGCCTCATCTCGTCCTCCAGCAAACTTTAATTCGCACAGCATTGTAGTTGGCAACGGGTCGAAACTCCCCATCCACTTGATCGGTAACACCTCCCTTCCCAATTCCTCCTTTCAGCTCAACGATGTCCTCTACTCTCATAACCTTGTTAAGAATTTAATTTCAGTCTGTAGATTCACACGCGAAAATTCTTGTTCTATCGAGTTTGACCCAGACGGTTTCTATGTGAAGGATTTGGCAACACGGACACTTCTTCTTCGCTCCAGTAGCAGCGGGGAGCTCTACCCCTTCTCCGGTGATCATGTTGCACCTGCCGCCGCCCTCTCCGTCACCACCACTCGAGATCTGTGGCATCGATGCCTTGGCCACCCCGGCTCCGCTAGTTTATCACAAATTTCTCATAATTTTCTTGATCCTTGTAATAAAATAGCCAACACCTCTGTTTGTGAGGTCTTTCAGTTAGGCCGACAGCCTCGTTTACCTTTTACTTCATCTTCTAGTGTAACCACATCTCCATTTCAAATAATCCACCGTGACCTCTAGACGTCTCCAATTTCGAGTTTTTCTGGATATGACTATTACTTGGCACTTTTAGATGACTACTCGCACCACCCCTGGACTTTTCCCCTTAAACACAAATCCGACACCTCTCTCACTCTTCAGCGTTTCTTTTCCTATGTCAAAACTCATTTCAATGTGGTGATCAAATGTCTCCAGTGCGACAACGGCGGTGAATTTGTCAAGTACGATCTCCGATCCTTTCTCTCGGCCAACGGCATCTCCTACCATTTCTCCTGTCCCCACACCTCCACTCAGAATGGCAAAGCCGAGCGGCTCCTTCGTACTACCAATGATGTGATTCGCACGCTACTCATCCAAGCTCATCTTCCTCCACCTTTTTGGGTCGAAGCATTGCATACAGCCACACACCTCCTCAACATCCGTCCATCTCGCGCAATTAGTCACAACACGCCTCACTTTCTCCTTTTTCGGCAATATCCATCCTACACGCATCTTTGCACCTTTGGTTGCCTATGCTTCCCTAACCTATACGCCACATCCCCACATAAACTCAGTCCACGCTCCGCACGATGCGTCTTCATCGGTTATCCCTGCGAACATAAAGGGTATAGGTGCCTCGATATCAGTACACGCCGAGTTATCGTGTCCAAGCACGTAACGTTCGACGAGTCCCAGTTTCCGTACTCACCACCCGCCACAAAACCCACCGGTCACCCCAGATCAAGTCTCCGCAGAAAATCCGGCCCCAATCATCTCCGGGATCTGCTCCCAGATACCTACCGCACCCACCGAACCAACATCTTCCTCGGGATCGTCGTCTGTCCCCTCTGCCAGCCCACCTGTGTTTCCCTCATTGGCCAGCCCCACATCCACCTCGACTGCCAGCCCCACATCCACCTCGACTGCCAGTCCACCTGCCGATCTGTCCAGTTGGCGCTCCCTTTCATGACCCTTCTCTGTACCGCAGCCTGGCGGGAGCCCTTCAGTACCTCACGCTTACGCGGCCCGACATTGCATACACGGTGCAACAGATATGCCTATTTATGCACGCGCCTACCACTGCCCATTTTCAGCTTATCAAGCGTGTGCTGCGTTACCTCAAGGGCACTTCTCACTTCGGGCTTCAGCTGTACCGCTCCACCTCTCATGATCTTGTGGCCTACAACAATGCGGACTGGGTGGGATGCCCCGATACCCGCAAATCCACGTCAGGTTTCTGTGTGTACCTTGGCAGTAACCTTGTTTCCCGGTCCTCAAAGCGGCAGCCGACGGTGTCCAGATCAAGCGCCGAAGCGGAGTATAGAGTTGTCGCCAACTGCATTGCTGAATCTTGCTGGATGCATCAACTTCTGTCAGAGTTGCATTGCCCGCCTCGTCGTGCCACTATTGTCTACTGCGACAACGTCATTGCTATGTACCTATCCTTCAATCCTGTGCAGCACCAGAGGACCAATCATCTCGAGATTGATTTGCATTTTGTACGTGATCGTGTGGCTTTGGGCGAAGCCAAGGTGCTGCATGTACCGACCTCGTCTCAGTTTGCTGATGTGTTCACAAAGGGGCTTCCGACGGCGGTCTTCGTAGAATTCAGATCCAGCCTGAACATCTTGCCTGACGATGCGGGAGCTGTTGAGATATATGTGTATACTGTATTTTGTACCTGTACATTATCCTGTAACAGTCGGTCTTTAACTGCCGTCCCTAGTCGTCAAGATAGGAGCTAGTCTCTCACCACGATCCGATCGTGGGTCAGAACGACCGTTGCCGATCCTTGCCCCTGTTGTATAAATGTGTAACACTTCTGGTTGAATAGATCGCGCGGTGGTTTCAGCAGTTCAGCTATGCCTTCCCGCCCATCGGACGCCGCTGCGCTTAGCCGCTAGAGTTCCTCGTCCGAGTCATGTAAGGGTAATTCCGAGTCGGTCCAGATGCACCAGGCTACCAGCGCTCTTCCAACTCAGCCGAAAGAAAGCCCAGTGGCCAGCCCACCTCTTCCCTTTTCTATATTCTCCAAAAGAATGCCATGGAAAAGAACAACTACCACGGATGATCTGGAATGAACTGGAACTGCTGCCGGTGCCTAAGATGCATGCATATGCATAATTTTCTTGCAAAATTTAAGGTAAGACGGCTGCCCTACCCAGCCCAAAGAGGTCCTTCGCCACTGCTTCAGTTCGGGTCATCCGTTGTGGCTGTATGGTCAAAGTAATCATCGCACATGCACAAAGCTTTGATAGTACGTAGTACATTTTTTTCTCTCAAAAGTGCGAATGAATAAGAATTGGACGTTGATACACAGTGCGCGGTCGCCAAACCGTCTTACGCGGTGCCCCCCCTGTCCGAGTCAGGAACTTTCCCAAAATAGAAAGGATCGGTCCCGTGTCCCTTTCCCAGCAGTGTCTCGGTTTTGCCAGCTGCCCCGATAGAAGAAAAACACACCACGGAAATCTCCCACCCCGTACCCATCGTCAAAAACCTACCTACCCTTTCTTCCATCTCCAGCCGCCGGCTGCAAATCTCCATGGCCCTTCTCTCTTTCTTCCCCAAAAAAATATAGCCTGCTAAAACAAAAAACAGCAAGATAGGAGGGGATCTGCCATCCCCCCCTTCTCCCAAAGAAGGGGAACAGAACAATACATACAGTTCATTGGATGAAAAGGAACAAAAGGACGACACAGGTATGGTCCCTAACTTCCATGAACGTCCAGATTTCGAGATCTTTTATACATGTAGAAACCAAAAACCACTTCCAGTAGAAGATACCTAGGTACCTGGACGCTGATTTCTCCACACAGGTTCAGGTGCAAGATAAAAGGGAAAAATGAACCAGATGTAAGAAAACTACAGTTCTTAGGGATAGAGGGCTTTAGTGGATGTAGATTTCTTTCAGTCTGAACCATCCCCAGTCAAAACACCAAGCTTCAGGATCCAAACTTTGTTAATTTGTATGTACAAAAAGCTTCAGGAACCATGACATAGTCATATTCCAGTATTGGGCATCTCTGATCTCTGAAAAGGTTCTCATGGATCTGCAAAAAACACACACAGAATTTTAGTAGCTCTCATGTGAAAACAAGGTGGTTAATAGTATGAAATTAGGAGAATTCAGTTTAATAGTATGAACAGAATATGAAAATGGTATGATTTTACCATCTGTTTTTAGAAAGGACACTTACCTATATTTTGCCATGTCCTGTATAGTATACATACAGATGGAGACTAAATTAGGAGAAATTCAGTTTAATAGTATGAACAGAATATGGAAATGGTATGATTTTACCATCTATTTTTAAAAAGACACTTACCTCATCGCTGTGATCACCCATGACATGGCGTTTGATGAACATGTCCACATCAAAAGGCTCAGCTGAGAACAAAGACCACCTAATCTTGTAACATTGCTTCAGCTGCAGCAAAAAAAATCATGAAAACAAACATTCAGGAAAAGAAAAATTATGAAAAAGAGATGCTTCAAATCTCCAAAAACAGTCCGCGGTTATGTAGGAACCTACCGGTAATTTTCCAAAAGTGCCATCGCTATTTGTATCAAGATCAACTATAAGTCTAACCATCTTGTTTCTCCATATGCATATGCAAGGTCCGTCCTCAGGAAAGTTTAATGCATCAGTTTCAAGTGCGTCAACATATTGAACCTGCCAAAATAAAATTACATCATTTGAAAAGTTTAGAGTATAAAACACATACATAATTTGAAAATTTTAATACACATTGTAAAACAGATTGGAGAAAAGCATGTAGTAACTATCTAAAAACATCCATTCTCTCCAGAAAAGAATGCTAAAGAATTATAATTACGAAAATATTCGAATATATGTGATCAGTTTTTTTACATCCTAAAAATGTGATTCCTTATAACCCTACTGTCATGAAACCCATTGGAAAAATGAATCCTACCTCTATACTAACATGTAAGAAATATGTTAGGGGCATGGATTTTTTACATCCTATATACTAGCATGTAAAAAGAAAATACTAGCATGTAAGAAATTAATGTAAGAGTTTAAAACACATTGTAAACAGACTGAATAGCATGTAGTAATTATCTAAAAATTACATCTCTATTACATCCTATATATGTTTATTATAAAAAACAACATCCTACATACTAGCATGTAAAAAGAAAATACTAGCATGTAAGAAATTAATGTAAGAGTTTTAAACACATTGTAAACAGATTGAATAGCATGTAGTAATTATCTAAAAATTACATCTCTATTACATCCTATATATGTTTATTACAACCTACGTAAGGAAAATGAAAGCTATTTGTATACTAAAGTTTGAGCCAATGTAAGAGAAATTAAAGTAAGAAAAAAGACTAGCATGTGAGAAATTAAAGTTTGAGGCAATGTAAGAGAAAATGTACATGAGGAAAGAAGTAAAAATTTAAGAAAACACACCATGAGATATGGCATGCAAGCTTTAAACCAATTCTTGTTATCTTTTGCACTTGCTGTCTAGATTAGAACATCAACTATGAATCTAGCCCAGTTGAGCTGACTGATTGCACTGCGTTGATCACAGCTGGATAGCATCTAGGGCTGACAAGAGTCCCTGTGGTTGGAGCGAAAACCGAGGACACACTGTAGATAACAAACTTCCTCAAGTACTCCGGACTAGCAGGGTAGGTAGGACCTAGCAGTTTCTTCACAAATGCAACCGTTGGTTGCTTCCCATTGTGAATCCCGAACATCTCCAACATCAGTCCAGTGGCGTTGACGTCTAGATGGTACGGAACTGGACTGTCGCCCCCGGGTACTGTCAACACCCGGATTTTTAATCCCAGATGTCTGTTATGCCATACATCGCAATCCCAGGATTACCATTTTTGCGAGACATAACAGTTTTGGATACCATAGTACATCATCCATTACAAACCATACATAAGGTCTTACACAAATAAGGATCTCATGATCCAGTTCTTAATACAACTCAAGCAGCGGAAATACGTAATAATAAAGGTAGCGTAGGCGAAGCTCCATCTTCGGGGTCACAGGCAGTGCTGACGATGGGAGATGATCCTAGTTGTCGTAACCTTGCTGCGGTCCTTCGTCCTGGTACTCCTCTTCATAGTCTAGCCACGGGAATAGCCAGGGACAAAGCCATGAGTACTCTTTAAGTACTCGCAAACTAATACTAACAAGTTAAGGGGGTTTTTGTAGTAGGACACTAACCTCTAGGGTTGTTTTGGAAAAAGCCATGATTTACCTCTACTAAGTTCAGAAGCAAAGAAAGTTGGTTGAAGTTTTATATCACCTGAGTGGGAACTTGTATTTCATGTCACAACTCTGTTGTGGTCAAGTCAAAGTCTCAATTTATTTCACAGGTCATTTTGAAAACATCTGACGGGGGAACAGTATGGCCACTCCAACTGTCCATAACCGCGGATGCGGCTATCCGAATAGTTTGACACTCTGCAGAGATTATACACTTTCACCACAACATTCGATACATCCGTCAGGAACAAATCCTGAATTCACCATACTCAGTATGCGGATAATCAATCCTAACCTTTCAATTACACGCCCTAGTATAGGCACCTCTCATGTGAGTTTGGCCTCCCAACCATGACCAACTGTCATCTTGGGTACTGCACAGGTGGACAATCTTCACAAGATAGCCTCAGCTCAGACCTTGGCCGTGAGGGAACCCATACTAAGGTATATAAGTTTCCAGTCAAGCCCTACCCAATTTTCAGGTATTGTTGTTGTACGGTAAAATTGGAATGGTATCGCATCCAGACAACCATCAGTTTTATAAAGGGCTAAGGCTCATGCCTCAACATTTTCATCATCAAAATCATCTGGTGTTCGGAAACACATGTCAAAACATCTTAGTAGAATGACTATTCATTCTAAGGTTTTCATAACCATTTTCACCAAGTGTTCCCATCTAAAGTTGATCAAGTTTTATGCTTAGCACGAGCATCTACAAGTGGGGGTAAGTACTAATGAGGGATGGTAAACAAGTGGAGTTTAACTAAGTTCAATCTCATGCCTTAGGATGACATCAAGATTATCTAGCTTAGGCCAAATTTAATGCTCTTTATGCAACCTTCAATTATCCTCCTAGAATCTACAAGTCACTTAAGTAAACTCTAAGAAATAGCTTTGATAAAGAAATAAGGTAGAAAGATTGCAAGTAAAACTAGGATTGGGTATCATCAAATGTGTCTAACCAAGCATGCTTAGTGCATTGCATAGGTTATCTAACTTTCATAATTGCAAGTGTTAGCTTGCATAGGTCAACTTGGTTAGTAAGGCTTGCCTTGTGCAGAGCAGTGGTTGAAGTTCTCCTCGGCTTCTTCTTCGTAGTATCCTCCTTCCTCCTCGTATCCTTGGTCGGTACTAGCGTCTATGAATAAATACGAGGTACACAATCACCAAACCATACTTAACTATTTTCAATCATCACACAAAGGTGTTCCATAGATGATCTAGCATCATCACTAACCTTACAAGAATAAAACATTTGTCTTATTTATTTATTTTTAGAAAAGTAATTTCTACTCATTGAAAAACTACTTAAGATTTAATATTCTCCAAACCAAACATGGTATCATGTTGACACATGTCATCACCACATATTTCAGTCCATGGGAATGTGATTTAAAGTGGTGTCACAATTTAATAAGGTTTAACCTTTTATTTTAAATAAATAAAGTGACTAGAAATGCCTATGTGGCATTCCTTTATTACTTGAACATTATTTCTGTAAGTAAACCCATATGTTTTTATATATTCTGCAAGGTATGATCAAATGTGATTTTTGAGAGTTGGAATCAACTCAAAATCTATTATGGTTGAAATTTGAAAAATGTTTGAATGCAGAAAAGCTTCTAACTTGTTATTTTTACCAAGGTTGATCTACAGATCCAAATGATTTGAATCCAACAGGCTTGGATTAAGCATTTTAGTACCTTTCTAACAAAATTGGTTTCATGCCATTTGGTTCACTGAATCGAGCTGGGTTGATTTTTGAAACTAGGTACAGAACAGAGTTTGAATGAAAATAGAAAATTTTAAATTCAAACGGTTGGGCTGCGCGGGAAGGTTTAATGGGCCGGCCCAGTGTCACTTCGCAGCGCGGGGCTCAGCTGACAGGGGGTTCCACCCGTCAGTGGCTCATAACACGCGAAGCGATACGGGGCGATGAGATTCGTTGGATTAGAGCTGAGATCAATGGCTGAGGGTTGTCGTCGACGATGAACATGTTACCGGCGAGCTCGAACCTTAGCGGCTCATTGGGGGTCGTGGGAGGCTTACCGGGGCTTAGGCGAGGGTCGGCGATGGGGGCGAACGACGAAGTCGACGACGGCGATTCTCCTGGCACCGGCAGCTCCTCCTGGGGTGGCTCCAATCGACGGCTCCTCTCCTCCTCTGCAGCGGCGAGCTCCGGCCAAATTCCGGCGATGCGCTGCTCGCCTTTCTCTGGGAAGAAGTGGGAAGTCTCAATGAGAGGTGGGGAGTGAGATGGTGTGAAGAAATCGAGCGAGGGTTGCCTCCTTTTATAGGCTCGACGGCGAGACCGAGAGGGATGGGCAGGCGACGGTGGCGACACGGCTACGGGCGGCTAGCGGCATGGCTGAGGTTGGCGATCGACGGACGGTCTCCTGGCGATGCTCTAGAGCTTAAATGCGCATGTAGGGGCGGTCTCAATCGGTCGGGAACGTGCGGTGCTCTGCGAGGCAGAGGCGTCGAACTCCGCGGCGAGCGGTGGCTACGGGGTACGGGCGATGAAACGAATATGTTTGGTGGTCTCCTGGGACGGTGGGGTGCATGCTGGCGGGCGGCGAGGGCTCAAGGTGGTCGCGTTGAGTGGGAACGACACGTGCACTGGGGTGCGTGTCGGCATGGTCGACAGCGGCGCGGGCGCGGCATTCCTGGCGGTTCTGGTCTCCGTTCTTTAGCTAGGGCTGGTCGAAAGGGGGCGATGAGGCATGCGCAGCATGCTAGACAAGGTGGGCACGACTAGTTCTTCTCCTAGCTTGCTGTCCACACTAGGGTGACATGGTGAGGCTCGGCCTGCTCACCATTGATGACAATGGCAAGTTCACAATGGTGCTAGAGGTTAGTCAAAGGTGCTAAATGATCTATTAAGGCTAGTTGAATCCAGAGAGGGAACAAGGTTGGCCCAAAACACTGCTCAACATAGTGTTTTTGATTTGATTGATTTGAATCTACAACCTGTTTGATGAAATGGCCGCATGAACTTGAGTTTTGAATTTTGAAAAGATTTTTGGTGGGTGTTCTAGGCATGTGTTGAGGATTCTGTGGATGCTTGGGTTTTGAAAATTGATTTTGTTTGAGTGGTTTTTGAAATAGTGGGATCATCCCATATGAAATAGATTCAATTTTAAACTGGCATTTAAACTAAGCATTTGAATGTTTTTGGATGATCACAAAGTGGGACTTGGTACCTTATTATGAGTACTATCAAGGGGTGCACAGATCCATACATGTTTCTGTTAAGTTCTGAAAGTTAGGGATAGCCAAAGTAGGCATGGGAGTTAATTTGGCCAAAGTGACCATTCACTTAATTTATTTGTTTTGACTTGTTTGTATTTGGGAAAACTTTGGGGATTGTTTAGATGATGTATATTTCACCTAAGAATCATTTTACAAGCAAGGAAACACAGAAGCATGGCAATTCAAAAGAATCCAAATTTTGAATACACACACATATATGAATGCCTTTATATTTTTAATTGGAAAAGTTTTTGTTAACCCTAATTTTGATGATTAGAGTTTGATGATCCAAGTTTAATATTTTTGGGGTATTACAAACCTTCCCCCCTTAAACAAAATCTCGTCCCGAGATTTAAAAAAGGACGAAAAAGATTACCTAGGATTTGAAGAGATCGAGAAACTCCGTCCTGATGTGATCTTCGCGCTCCCAGGTAGCTTCCTCTTCTGTGTGGTTACTCCACTAAATCTTGAGAAACTTGATGCTTCGGGTTCTGGCAGTTCTGAAAGCTTCTTCCAAAATACGGATGGGCTCTTCAGGATAGGTCAGATCATCGTTGATCTCTATGGTCCGGTGAACAATGTTCTTGAACACTTCAGTCTTCTCCGGAACTTCGAGGCACTTGCGAAGTAATGAGATATGGAACACATTATGCACGACTGATATCTCTTCGGGTAGTTCCAATTGATACGACACTTCTCCTCGACAGTTCAGAATCTTCAAGGGGCCGATATATCTGGGGGCTAACTTTCCTTTCAGTTGGAAACGCTGCATTCCCTTCAATGGAGACACTTTCAGATACACAAAATCTCTGATGTTGAAAGCGAGGTCTCGACGTCTCTTGTCGGCGTAACTCTTCTGTCTTGACTAAGCGGTCTTGAGGTGCTCACGAATTTTGTGAACCTTCTCTTCTGCTTCTCGTAGGATGTCGGGTCCGAAAATGTGACTCTCTCCTACTTCCGACCAGTTCAAAGGGGTGCGACACTTCCTTTCATACATGAATTCAAGTGGGGCCATTTGCAAACTAGCTTGATAACTGTTGTTATATGAAAATTCTGCAAACGGCAGACAGTCTTCCCATTTAGATCCATACTCTAACACACATGCTCTCAACATGTCTTCGAGTATTTGATTTACTCGCTCCGTTTGTCCGTCGGTCTGAGGGTGATCAGCTGTGCTGAAATCTAGTCGGGTTCCTAAACCTTCGTGGACTTTCTTCCAGAATCTCGAGGTAAACTGAGTTCCTCTATCCGATACGATGTTCTTGGGGACTCCATGCAAACTAACGATTCTAGTGATGTATAACTCCGCTAGCTTCAAACTCTGATATGTGGTCTTGATTGGTAAGAAATGGGCGACTTTAGACAATCTGTTCACTATGACACAGATAGAGTCATTTCCCCTACTAGAAGTAGGCAATCCGGTGATCAAGTCCATTCCAACGGAATCCCATTTCCATTCCGGAATCTGCAATGGTTGCAACAATCCAGCGGGTCTTTGATGTCCCTCCTTGACTCTCTGACATATATCACACTTGGCGATATAGCTTCCGATTTCTCTCTTCATCTTATGCCACCAAAATTGCTCCTTCAAATCTTGATACATCTTCGTTCCTCCGGGGTGGATAGAATAAAGAGTATCATGAGCTTCCTTCAGAATAACTTCTTTCAACTCAGAATCTTCTGGTACACAAAGGAGTCCTTTGTACCACAGAACTCCTTCTTCATCTTCTGCGAATCCGGGTACTTCGTCTGTACCGATACGACGCTTGATTCCATCGATACTAGCATTTCCTTTCTGCGCCTCTTTGATATGGCTGATCAAAGTGGGTTGAAGTTCTATTCTAGCCAAAAATCCTTCACTCACTAATTCCATTCGGAAATCTTCCATCTCTTTGTGCAGACTTGGTTGCTCCTTAAAAATCATGGAGTTCAAGCGGCACGACAATCTGCTGAGGGCATCTGCTACCACGTTGGCTTTACCGGGGTGATAGTGATTGTCCAGATCATAATCTTTGATTAGCTCAATCCATCTTCTCTGTCTCATATTCAGCTCCTTCTGAGTGAATATATACTTCAGACTCTTGTGATCGGAATAAATCTCGCAACGATTTCCCATCAGGTAATGCCTCCATGTCTTCAGGGCTAGAACTACGGCTGCGAGTTCGAGGTCATGGGTTGGATAGTTCTGCTCATGTTGTTTCAGTTGTCGAGATAGGTAAGATATAACTTTGCCTTCTTGCATTAGCACACATCCGAGACCGATCTTGGATGCATCACAATACACGTCAAAGGGCTTCGTAATATCCGACATGATTAAGATTGGGGCTAAAATCAATCTTCTCTTGAGTTCTTGAAAACTCGCTTCACATTTGTCTGTCCATTCAAACTTCTTGTCCTTCTTCAGCAATTGGGTCATGGGTCTGGCAATACTCGAGAATCCTTCTACGAACTTGCGGTAGTATCCCGCCAATCCGAGAAATGCACGAACTTAGGTTTGAGTGGTTGGGGCTTGCCAATCTTCGACATCTTTCACCTTTGCAGGGTCAACGGCAATTCCTCCGGCTGATACAATGTGGCTGAGGAATCCTACCTCCTGTAACCAGAATTCATATTTGCTAAACTTGGCATACAACTGATGCTCTCTAAGGGTTCCAAGAATGGTCCTTAGGTGTAGCTCATGTTCTTCTTCCGATTTCGAATAAATCAGAATGTCATCAATGAAAACAACGACAAACTTATCCAGGAAGTCCATAAAATCTTATTCATGAGATTCATGAAATAAGCAGGGGCATTGGTTAATCCAAAAGACATGACAGTATACTCGTATAATTTTCGTGGTGGTGGCACGGAAGATGCCATGGGTAGGATAAAGTATGGGGCCAATGGATGCTAGTGGGATCTGGGGAGGGAAGATGCAGTTGATTCTACACACAAAAGACTAAGGCAAAGATCTTTATTTCTCCTCCCTTGGGCTACAAGTGCTTCTTGAGATGTATACAGGGAGAAAATAAGAACTTTACCAGCCTATCCTCTCCTCAGGATCCAAGCCTCTCCTTATAAAGGAGAGCCTTGGGTGCCTTTAGGGCTGACGGGACAAGCATATTCGAGGAATATGCTTGTCCCAAAATAGTAGTTCGGCGGCCTCCTTTCCCTGTCGCCCTTCTAACGACGGCAAGGCTCCAGAGGGCCCCTCTACGTGCCTCGGGCTTCAGGACTGTCGCCTCCGTGACCTCCTTCTGCCCCTCTGACGCTCTGCGCCTTTGTCTCTGGTGCTTGGCTTTGCTCAGATTCCTTCTAGCCTGCAGCTAGAGTTTGACCTTGGGTTTCTCCTTCTCCTGCAAGCTTCGTATCATTCGGCCTTACCTCGCGTAACTCGGCTTGTCCTTCACCTGCATCAATATTACTCGGGCTAACCCGGCCGACTTATGTAGCATCCCGGCCGAGTAATGCTTTGCCTTTGTCATAAAGGTCCTACCCTTCCCTGTCTTGGCCGACCTCTACAGGATTCGGCCGACTCAAACAGTAACTCGGAAACAAGACGGGCAACTTCCTTTCATCTTTCCCCGTCTTTACCCTACCCGAGGTCATCTCCCCAACATTAGTCCCCGAAGCTGGTATGGCCTTGCTAATAACTTCGGCCGAGCCGTATCAGTTTCAAGAGATTTATTTTGCCTTGTTTCCGAGTTAATTTGCTCGTGCTATCATCCTATCTTCTTGCGTACGCCTCGTCCTACGTGTCTTACTCATCATTGTTTTTCTAGTTTTTTGTTCCTCTACAGTATTTATTGTCAGTCTACAGCTACTGCTGCGCCTGCCGCATCGGCTCTGCGACGCCTCGCGTGCTGTTTCCATCGGGGATTGTGGCTTTCTTTCCGACTGTGTGGCCGCTGGTGCGGTTCCCCTCATCATCGTGCGTTGGTGCTACATACACGATCTACACGATCAACTGCCTCACGCACGATCCCACTACCTTGCAGGTAACGTGGTTATAAAGAGGGGTGAGGCGCTAGGGGATTCACTTTCCCCTTTTCGCTCGCCCGTGCCCTTCTTCTTCCTCTCGCCCTTGCGCCCGCTCGCGCTTCCGCCGCAGTGCGCTCGTTTGCGTTCTTGGTAGCACGAATCCGGCCGCACCGCTCCGTCGTCGTTATTTCTGCTCGCCCTCTTTGGCGCCGTCGCCGGTGAGTTTCTCCGGTCCCATCGCCTGGCTTTTCCTCTAGAGATCTCAAATCCTCTTCTGTTATCGCGCGACAGTTTTGTCTCCGCTCCACCACCGTTTTTTAGATAGAATCACGACGGGGCCTTGTAGTTCTAGATTTTCCTCCGCCGCTAGTTCTTCCTCCGCGGATTTCTCCGGCGAGCCCATGTCTAGCTCCGTCAGCGGTGCCCTGACAGAGGATGATGATGCTGGCTCTGGGCCCGAGCGAGGCTCGTGGCAGGGCTCCTCCGTCACTCGCCGCGAGATCGAGTGGCTTATCCGGACTCGGAGGATTCCCGCCGAGGTAGCTTGTCGCTTACCCGACAGCGAGTCCTCTCCCGACCTTAGGGAGGGCGAGTATGTAGTTTTCATGTCGCATTTCGCGCGTGGCTTTGGTCTCCCTCTCAGCGACTTTGCTAGGGAGTTTCTTGATTACTTCGGCCTTCAGCCGCATCATCTTCCTGCCAATGCCATTGCTTCTCTCTCTGCCTTTATCTCTGCCTCGGAGGGATATTTCGGCCTATGGCCGTCCGTGCATGTCTGGTCGAAGTTTTTCCAGATTCGTTCTAACATTGTCCCAGACAAGTCTCTGCACCCTTCCGAGAAGTTGCTTACCCAATGTGGAGCAACGTCCATTACACCTCGGAGGAAGTCTGTGTTTCCTCGTGTCACGGGGCTAGAGTCGTGCAAGAAGTGGCACAAGTCCTTCTTCCATGTCAAGAACACGGGAAAGGAGGATAAGATTTGGCTCCCTGCCTTCTCCATTGGCACACCTTCCAAGGAGAACTGGACTTATAATCCGAGGAAGAGTCACGCTTTGGCCGAGGCTTTTGAGATTTGGCTTAAGGAACTGATCCGCGTCGGGTTACGCGGCGAGGATCTAATGGCTACCTTCGTCAGTAGCCGAATCTGCCCATTCCAGAAACGCACGCACAAACTCTGCTACATGAGCGGTCCTCTTGACCCCAACTGAGTCTCGACCATGGAGCTGGACAACTATCTCATCTTTAAGCGTGTCCGATCTATCTTTAAGACGGAGATGCCTGAGGACTGGGCTTGGGGATTGAAGCCGTTCACCCGCGAGCATCCCCCTCCCGAAGTAAGCTTAATCACTAATGCTTTGTTTTCCAATTGCTTTCGTAACTGTCTTTTCTAATCTTCCTCTTTCTTGTCTTACAGAGGTTTGCGGAGCAAAAGGATGAGGACGCCGAGGTTTTGTCACTCCCGTGGCCTGCGGACCGGAATACCCCGTACAGTGGGGAGCCGGACTCGGAAGAGTTCGTCCCCAAGTCGGATCTCGCTCCGGCTCGTGCTCGTGGCAAAACCTCGGCCCACAAGGAGGAAGGTGATTCGGACGAGGTCCAAGTTCTACAGGTAGTTGCCGCAATGCCAATTTCTTATGCATTTCTGGCTTCTACTTTCCTAGCTAATCCGGCCGGTCAGGTTCACGACACCGAGCCTATTGCTTCCCGGCCCCTTGTTACCTCGGGGAAACGTGGGGCTCCCGCTCGTGCCTCAGAGGCGTCCCCCAAGAAGCGAATGAAGAAATCCGCTCCAAATCCTCCCAGGCGCAAGACCATGCCTGGAGTCACAGGGTGAGTTTCTTTTGCTCGTATTTCTTGTTTTTCTCTTTCTGCTTTTTAACTTGACCTTTTTTATTTTCGCAGTGCTCCACTTTCTGTTAAGCCCGGCGGTCCTAGCATGACGAGTCGTATGACTCGGCAGCCGTCTCCTCCGCCTACTGAAGATACCAGGATTCCCAGTCCTGCTCGCGCTGCATCTCCTCCAGTTCCGAATCGGACGCCACCTCGCCACGATGCACCCGAGATTCCTCCCGTTGATGTTGATTCCACTCGGCTCACAGATATTTCTTCCGAGCCTGCTGCCTTCTCTGTGAACCCTGATGTCTCTACTGAGCCTCTTTCTGCCGCCGCGGTTTCCATAGTGACTCCTTCCCTGGTCGAGGGCATCCATATCTCGGCGCCCTCTGCGACCGTGACTCCTCCGGCTCCTAAAGACGCCGTTCCCATTGCCGAGGTATCAGCTCCTACTGATGCCTCTTCTAAAACAAGAAAAGCCGTCGTCACTAAAGCTTCCTCCTCCCAGAAAGGTCTTGCCGGCTCTTCTCAGCCAAGTATAGCCGATGTGCTGCGCAAAGGAACTGCCTCCACCAAAGCCTCCATTACCCCGGCCGCCCGTACCCAGCTCGCTCTTCATAAAAGCCCAGCGGCAGCGGTGGTTACATGTAGCACCCCGGTTAAATTCACTACTAGAAAATCGTCTGCATTTACCTCTGTGCACCATCATGTCATCATCATGCATCTATTTGCCTAAAAATTATTTTATAAAGCCTATCTTTGTTTTCTAAATACTCCCCTCTCGACTTCAAACATAAACCCTTGGTCCGCCCGGATCCTTTATTTGTCTAAAACTATTTATAAAAGAATATTTAAAAAAAAACTAAATAAAAATCTAAATTGTTTAAGTGGGGGAGGCCGCCACCAGCCAGGCCCAAAAGGCCCAACCGGCAGCCACCTACAACCCCAAACCCTAGAAACCTAGACCCTCTAAACCTAACCCTAATCCCACCAAACTCACCCGACCTTCCTCTACCCTTGCCGCCGCCACCCCTGGACACACATCACACACCTCACATCGCTCCTGGCCCCACCTCTCGATCGGGACCGTGTCCCAACCCTACCCCGCGGTCACGCGTCTGCTCCCTGGAACCCACCTTCCCCGTGACCGAACACCACCTTTCTCTCTCGTTCCCCCTCGCTTGGGACCTTCCCCAACCACCGCCGCCAGAAATCCTCCCAGTTTTCCTGGCGTCGCCCCTGGCCCCCTCCTTGCCCGTGTTGCCGGCCCTCACTCTCCTCTCCGTCGGCCGCCAGCATCACCCTTCCCCTGTCCTCTCTGAGCCGTCGCCGAGATCGCCCTTCCTCGTCGTCGCCCTGTGCATCCCCGACGTCCTCGGCCTCCTCCGCTCCTTCCCGCCAGCGAGCTGCTGCCGACGCCCCTCGCCTCGCAGCTCCTACGGCCGTCGGCCTCGTCCTGCTGTGCCGCCTCCCTCCGGCGCCGCGGCGACCTCGCCTCTGCCACCACTCGGCTCATCCTCGACGCGAGGCCGGCCCTCCTCTAGTCCGCGAGCGCCACCGTCGTTGCTCTGTGTCGTCGGTCTTCCTACTTCGTCGAGCCACGCCTCTGGTTAAGCCACGCGGGATGCCTCTTGGTTCTCTGTAGCATGCAATGGTTCTCTGCCTTGTTTTTGTTCTGATTAGCAGAAGCTGTTTGTAGATGTATTATGGTAGCCAGAGAGTACCTAATCAAGTTCTACACCGACATTAAAGCTGAGACAAGATCTCTGTTGCCTATCCGACGATGATGCACTGAGGTGAACCGCAACCCCCCACAAGGATATCGTGCCGCCGCCAAGGTCTCCCGATGAACCACTCGTGCCCATTCAAGTTCGACACGGACCATCAAGTCGGAGTCCCCAAGTACTTCGACCTAGAACCCGAAGGTGATGACGCCGAACACGAAGGCCTCCATCACAGAACCTCGAAGACCCGATTCCGAGGATCCGAAGACCGATCCCGGAGTCCAAATCTCGAGACCGAGCCTGAACCTGTCGAACCCCTCTCGGTGAACGCCAAGATCGTCGACCCCCATGTGTGACCCCTTCTCAAGCCATATTTTATAAATTGTCTTATAATATATCTTGTGCATATAAATTGTCATGCTTGCATACATATTGTGGGGTTTGGGGGCATTATGCCGATTCACCTCGTAATTAAATATGGAGACCATATGCGGGCGATTCTAGTCCTATATTGCCTCCATTTAAATTTATGTAGCGAACCAATGCCATGTTTTGTCTTATTAAGTCAACATAATTGTGGGGTATTTAAACAACATGAACCAATTAAATAAATGTCGGGACTCTGGTTTCGCTTAATATTTCCTAATCGCATCGCATCTTTGCCATGTCATACATCATACATGCATCATGCCCGATCTTCTGCCGTAGTATTAAATAGTGCATCCGGTGTTTCTTCTAGTGCTTTGCTTCTTCACGGATTAGGCCGATGAGTTGATGCGAGTGACGCCCGTTCTTCGGATGAACCTTCGACAATGTTTTTCAGGCGAGCAATCCTCCCCCTTTCTACCTATTTTACATTTCTAGTTTTTACTTCCTCCTGTTGATCTATTGCTACCTGTGTTGCAATGCTCTAGTTTTCGTACCCGTGGTATTCCTTGCAGCCTTATATTGCCTTGGACACACCCTATCACCTGTTGTTTGGTAGATAGTCGGCCTTGCGAGTCGTAGTTGCTTGCCTAGGTGTTGTTTCGATGTTCTCAAGTACCACCGTTGTTGGAAGAATGCCATATGCTTTATGTTGGAGATGATCATGGCTTTAATTATTGTTTAATAACTAAAATTGAAGTAAGTAAATAATGCAGAGGCACAGGTGGGCAATAGATGTTATTTGGTTTTTAACCGTCCACTTGTGTCCCGTAGGACCCCGAGTACTTGATACCTTTTCTTTGAATATTCGCACTATCCGCATGTGGGCCCATGAATCCCCTTAGCATGAGCTGGAGTCATATCTTATTTCTTGGGGCCACAAAGTAGTTTGGGGCTTTATACTATGCTGTACTTATGCCATGATTATGCCATGCTTTACTGCTTTATTTACTATTGCGCGTGGAGCGCTTGTACTGTTTTGGAACCCCGTGCCACGTTTTCGCGGTATCGACAAGCCCAGTCACACTTTCGGGTTCCCAGTCGTTTACAGCCATCGTCACAAACCTCTGGGTCCGTCTCGGAGCCGGCCAACTTCGTAGCGGGTAGCTTGGTGGGGTGGCCCCCTGAAATATTATATGAACCTTGCGATTTCTTTGTCGTGATGCCTCGTTGGGTTTTATTTGGTTTTTCCGAGGTTGATCGTGCGTGTGTTGCTATTTGTGCCCCCTGTAGGGTAAAACTTTTTGAAAGCCGTGTCCGCGATTATGGACGACTTGGAGCACAGTATCTCGATCATAGACAACTATAACTAAAGTAGTGCTATAAATTTGACTTTATAATGACTAGTAATCAGCTTCACTATAATGGAATGGCTAAATAAAAGTGCCAACAATTGCTTGTTTGGGTTGACACCTGTTACCATTGTATCTGACTAGTAAGTATTGCAACTACAACGGAATGGCTAAATAAAAGTGCCAACAACTGCTGGGTTTTGGGATGCCTCATGCTATATGTATCTGACTAGTAAGTACTACAACTACAACGGAATGGTTAATTAAAACTGTCCACTGCTTATTATATCAGGATGACTCATGCTATCTATATCTGACTAGTAATTGCCGCAACTATCACGAAATGAATAAAACTGCCAACTGTGTGAGTTCCTCGGTTGACTTCCTCGGTTGGTATCGAGGGGGAATACCAGGATGGGTATGTTTTGTGTTAGAATCAGGTTGGATCCGAGTAGGTATTTCTTATCCCTATCTGATAGCCGCCAGTTGTATTGAGTCTCTATAGGTTGTTTAGTGCATGCCGCGCTGCCACTTCAGTCCACCATACCTATGTAGGCGAGGACCGCCGAATTCTAGTCTCGCCGTGTACTGGCCTCAGTACTGACCGCTCCTCTTTTTCCTTTGCCCTTTGTCGGCACCCCTTTTGTTTAAGCAGGTTTTGAGATCGACGTCGTTAGCAGGGTTACCCTTCCGGCTTGGCCTGGGCAAGGTTATGGACGCCATTGGTTATTCTTCAGGGCTCTTAGCTCAATTTGCATCTTGTCCGTAGTCGGACGCTGTATCATTTTCAAGCAGATTTGGATCTTTGTATTGTGTATCCGTATTCTTGACTCATGGAGTCGTTGTTGTATATATATGTTCTGTGGGTTCCATCGTGGACTATTGTGTAATGATATTACTTTGTTTTCCACCCGCACGAAAGTGCCTGGTGGGCACCTTTGAATCGTTTCTATGCGGGTTTGGCGGGGATCGCTAAAACTTGCATAGGGCCGATTCCGAGGGTGTTACATTACACAACACGTCCGAGGTAAAGTCCTAACTCGCACGGCGAGTGGGAACAGCCTCGGCTCGCTGGTTGAATACGCCAATAACTGGAATGCTGCCGATCAGTTCGAGGGTAATCCAGGCAGTCAACCGTTTCAGCTTTCCGACATCAGCAGCCGCCTGCATCAAGCCGCCAAGATCGTTCTTGATAGTAACAAGATGAATGAGGTAATTGCTTTTTACGGAGTTTTGATTAATTCTCCAGATGCTATTATATATATTCTAGTCCCCGAAGCTTGCAAGCGAATAACTTGTTATTCGTTTGGAAGTTTTATGATTCTCTACTCTGTTGAATTTTATCTTAGAATTCGAACCTCTATCCAGCTAGATCTGCCTTAAATTCTGCTTGATTTGTCTCTATCTGAATTTCGATTACCTAGCCACCTAGGTCCGAGTTAAGTTTTGCTTGACTCGGATCTGTTTTAGCTTCGAATATCCAGCCACCTAGATCCGGGTTAAGTTTTGCTTGACTCGGATCTGTTTTAGCTTCGAATATCCCGCCACTTAGATCCGGGTTAAGTTTTGCTTGACTCGGATCTGTTTTAACTTCGAATATCCCGCCACTTAGATCCGGGTTAAGTTTTGCTTGACTCAGATCTGTTTAGCTTCGGATATCCATTCATCATTTGCTCTATTGGTTAGGTTGCACATGACCGGCGGACCGCCGAATTTCAAAGATTACTTTTTTCGCACAGAAAATTGGAAGAAAAATATGAGAAAGTTATTCCTGTGGTGAAAAAAGCTGGTAAGTCGACAATCCTTTTCATCATCTCCGACACTCTTACTGTTTTGTATGCGAGATGTCGGCTCACTTTGTTGGTAAACAGGTAACATCAATAATCTTAACATCCGCCTTGAGAAGAAAGTCAAGGCCCTGGAAGGTTGGTTGCTGTAACACCCTCAGAATCGGCCCTATGCAAGTTTCAGCGCTTCCCGCCAAACCCGCATAGAAACAATTCAAAGGTGCCCACCAGGCACTTGCGTGCGGGTGTAAAACGAAGTAATAACATTACACAACAGTCCTCGATGGGACCCACATAACAGATATATATACAACACGACTCCATGAGTCAAGAATACAGATATACAGAACAAAGATCCAAATCACCTTGAAAACGATAGGGCGTCCAGCTACGGACAAGATGCAAATGGGGCTAAGAGCCCTGAAGAATAACCAATGGCGTCCATAACCCTGCCCAGGCCAAGCCGGAAGGGTAACCCTGCTAACGACGTCGAAACCTGCTAAAACAAAAGGGGTGCCGACAAAGGGCAAAGGAAAAAGAGAGAGCGGTCAGTACTGAGGCCAGTACACGGCGAGACTAGAATTCGGCGGTCCTCACCTACATAGGTATGGTGGACTGAGCGGCAGCGCAGCATGCACTGAACAACCTATAGAGACTCGATATAACTGTCGGCTATCAGAGAGGGATAAGAAAGACCTATCCGGAACCAACCTGATGCTACCATCAAACAAACCCATCCTGGTGTTTCCCCCTTGAGACCAAACGAGGAAGTCAACCGAGGAACTCGCACAGTTGGCAGTTTTATTTATTGAGTTATCGTTGCAGCAATTACTAGTCAAGTATAGATAATCATCCTGATATAATAAGCAGTGGGCAATTTTAGTTAACCATTCCGTTGTAGTTACGACACTTACTAGTCAGATACAATTAGCATGAGATATCCCAAAACCCAGCAGTTGTTGGTACTTTTATTTAGCCATTCCTTTATAGTTGCTATACTTACTAGTCAGATACAACGGTAGCAAGCGGCAACCCAAACAAGCAATTGTTGGCAATTTTATTTAGCCATTCCATTATAGTGAAGCTGATTACTAGTCATTATAAAGTCAAATTTATAGCACTACTTTAGTTATAGTTGTCTATGATCGAGATACTGTGCTCCAAGTCGTCCATAACCGCGGACACGGCTTTCAAAAAGTTTTACCCTGCAGGGGTGCACAAATAGCAACACACACTCGATCAACCTCGGAAAAACCAAATCAAAACCCAACGAGGCCTTCACGACAAAGCAATCACCAGATTCAGAAATATTTCAGGGGGCCACCCCATTAAGCTACCCGCAACGAAGTTAGCTGACTCCGAAACGGACTCAAGGTTTGGGTGGACGGCTGTAAGTGACTGGGAACCCGAAAGTGTGACTGGGCTTGTCGATACCGCGAAATCGTGTCCCGATCCTAAACAGTACAGGTGCAGTACATCGCACAATTTAAATAAAGCAGTAAAGCATGGCATAAGTACAAGATAGTAAATAAAACCTCAAACTAGTTTGTGGCCCCAAGAAATAAGAATGAATCAAGCTCTGGCTTAGGGGGGTCCCATAATCCTCCCGGATGTGGATAGCGCGAATATTCAAGAAACAGGTATCAAGTACTCGGGGTCCTACGGGACACAAGTGGACGGTTAACAACCAAATAACATCTATTGCCCACCTGTGCCTCTGCATTTACCTACTTCAATTTTAGTTATTAAACAGTAATTAAAGTCTTGATCATCTCCAACAATAAACATGCGGCAATACTCCAACAACTGTGGTACTTGACGACACGCAATGGCACTTGAGCAAGCGACTACGATGCACGTTCCAACTATCTACCAAACAACAAGTAATAGGAGGTGTCCAAGGTAATATAAGGCTGCAAGGGATATCACGGGTACGAAAACTAGAGCAACGCAACACAGATAGCAATAGATCAACAGGAGGGAAATAAATACTATAAAAGTAAGATAGGTAGAAAGTGGGAGGTGCTCGCCTGATAAACATTGCCGAAGGTTCAACCGAAGATCGGGTCGACACTCGCATCAACTCAACGGCCTTATCCGCGAAGAACCAAAACACTAGAATAAACACCGGATGCACTATTTATTACTACGGCAGAAGATCAGGCATGATGCATGTATGATGTATGCCATGGCAAAGATGTGATGCAATTAGGCAAAATTAAGCGGAACCGGGGTCCCGACAATTAATTATTAAGTTCGTGTTGTTTAGATACCCCGCAATTTAAATGTTGTCTTAACATGGCAAAAGATAGCACCGGTTCGCTACACCAATTTAAATGAGGCCAATATAAGACTAGATTTGCCCGCATATGGGCCCCATATTTAATTATGAGGTGAATCGGCATAAGGCCCCCAACCACACAAATATGTATGCGACATGAATGATTTAATGCAACAAGTTTATAGCATATATTATAAAAATACGGGGCTTGGAAAGGGCATCACATATTGGTTCGAAGATCTTGGGTTCTGAGGGTCTGGGGCTTAGTCTCAGGGTCCGGATCTGGGGTTCGGAAGGAGGTCTTAACGTCCAGATGGATCGGTCTCCGGGGTCGACGAACTTGGCGTCCGAGAGACGATCTTGTCGCATCCGCGGTTCTCGGGTCGTGTCGTTGGTCTTGTCGTTTCACGGCGGAGATCTTGGTGTCCCGGATCTCGGCGTCTTCGGGTTCGAGAGGAAGAACTTGGCGTGCCGGGACGAAGAACTTGACGTCATTCGGTTCCATGTTGACGGTCTTGGTGTTCTTGATGGAGAACTTGGTGTATCCGTGTCAGCGGCCTTGGCGGTTATCGGGTTCGGTCTTCGGTTCCATGAGGCGATCTGGTTATTGATGGAGAACTTGAATCTACTCCGGTGGTCATCAAAAGATCTTGACGGGTCCAGGTACATGGGAACAACACCGATTGGGAGGATCTTGAGAGTCTCTAGCAGTTGTCAACACCAAGTGGCAGTACCCGTTCCACCAAAAGGCCACCACTCCACGGGCTCGCACCGGGCATCACCACAACAAAGGATCCCATCGGCAGGGGATCATGGTGAACAAAACAGGGACACGACTACCTGCAGTAGGGCACCCGGAGTCGATGGGGAACATGCAGGAGGGTTGACGGCGGCCGGTGAGGGGCGCCGTCAGCGCAGGGCTCCGGGTCGAGCGGCAACGGCACACGCAGCACGTCCGTCGGTGGAGGGCGGCCGTTGACGCTAGGGGAAGGAGGTCCGGGGTCTGAAGGTGCAAAGGATGGTGGGGAGCTTGGGGGAGAGGGATAACCCTGGCGGCGGAGCCGACTGACGGGAGGCAGAGCACCACGGGCAGACGGGGCCACGCGGCGCCATGCCTGGAGGCGAGCGGAGGAAGGCCGGGAGGCGGACTCGGATGCAGCAAGGCGACAGCCGACGAGGACGGCGAGGCCGGTCACGCAGGGCGGCGCGGCCGAAGGAGCTTGGGCGTCGGGGCGCCGTCGCCTGGCAGAGGCGTGGCGGTGTTGGCAGGAGCCTGCAGAGGAGGCCGGACTGAGGCGACAAGGTGCTCTGCGGGGGACGGGGGCGAACGGCGGGGCGGTCGCGGACTCCGCTCGAGGACGGGACGCGGGCGCCGGGGGAGAGGACGATGCAGGCAGGGGAGGCGGCGCTCTCCCGTCCCTTGCGGCGACAGGGAGACGAGGGGATTCGGTGACGAGCGCGCACGGTGCGGCGCCTGGGCGAGCTGTGCGGCCGGAGCGGCGCTGGAGAGGGGGCTCGAGCAGAGGAGAGGGAGGATGCGGGGAAGACGAGGTGGGGGAGAGGAGCGTCGGGGGAGGCGTGTACTGGGGGCGGCTACCGCGGGGTGGGACGCGGCCTGGGGTGGGGCCGGCTTGCGGCAGGTGGGGCCGGGGTGGACGTGTGTCTGTGGGTGGGGCCAGGGGTCGGTGGGGCCAGGAACGGGGCCAGGGGAGCGGGTCCAGGGGTGTCCAGGGGTGGCAGCGTGTTGGGCGTGTGTGCTGACGTGGGGTTTGACCAGGTGGGGAGGCTGAGGTGGCGGGCTGGGATAGGATAGGGGGAAGGGAGTGGTGAGGTGTCGCCAAGGGATTGGAGGGGGTGAGGTGGCTGAAGGGTGGGTAGAATAGGACTGGGTAGGAAAAGGGTTTAGGCAGGAAAAGGTCTGGGTAATTTTGGGGGTGGCCGACTGGGTCGGATCGGCCCGGTCTGGCTGCCCCCTAAAAATAAAATAAATATTTTATTTATTTAAAACAGGGCTTTTGCAAACCGTTGGTAGACGAAACAAAATAATCCGGAGATCCGGGTTTTAATTTGAACAAAGACGGGGCGTTTAGAAAACAAAAATAGGTTTTTCCGAAAATAGTTTTATGCAAGCAAATGCAAGATGATGACGATGCTCAAATGCAATGTGGCATGATGACATGAGCATGCGGTCATGATGATGCAATGCACAAAAACAACGCGATTTTCTAGTAGTGGTTTTTGCGGGGCGCCACAGTTGCCCTTTTACTTTATACATTCCCCCTTTAAAATGTGCGCTAAGTTTCTTTTATCTCTTTTGGCTTTGGTAAAGCCGAGTTACAAACCTTTGCAGCATCTCACCAAGATTGCACGCCCATGCCTGATGTGATGCTGCATTTTTTAGAACAAAGCGCTACTCATTCGGCGCAGCTAAAAGAAAAAGATGATGAGATAGCTCGCTTGCGCGCCGAGGTGGAGGCCCTTAAGCTCTCTCAGAAGTCCGAATTAGAAAAAGTCGACCAGGAGTTCTCCGAGGAGAAAAATCGGCTAGCTCTGCAACTGCAGAAAAATAAAGAGCTCCTCGAGGCTGCCGAACTGAAGACACGGGGAATGAGCGAGGAGATCGCTCGCTTTGAGAAGAGCAAGATTGACTGGGCTAAAGACCTTCAGATAATGCTGAGTTATATTCATCGTAAGCTTCTTAGCACGACCGGGTTATCTTTTTTCCTTTTCCTACTGCCGACTGACGCAGTCGTGTTTTGTGCAGATCACTTTCCAGAAGCTAAGCCCGTGAGCTCTAAAGCGGTTCTTAGTGCTCGTGTGCACCGAGGTGTTCCTGTTGACGCGGACTCGGAGTACTCGATGGAAGATTTCCTGGTTTCTGTCGGCGCTGCAGTTGGTCCGATGAAGATTATGGGCAGGGATTTGGTGCAGGCAGCTATCCGAGCCTACCATGTTCTCTGGCCAAATACTTCCGGGACTCCTGATATTGATGAGGTCAAATTGCTGGTGGAAAGATTAATGGCATCTGAGAGGCAGCTAAGTCTTTGGAGGGAATCGGCCGGACGAGCTGGTGCTGATATGGCTCTCACCGTTATCATGTCATGGTATGAAGATATTTCTCTTGATATTTTGAGAAATTTGTGCACTGGTTCCCGTTGGGTTGAGGACCCGGCCTTTGTCGCTCTTCGGCAAGCTCGTGCCTTCCAGCTCGTTGAGTATGCCGACGTGCATACCTGGAACGAAGGTCCGAGTTTCCTTCCTAACCCAGAAGACGAGGTCGTAGTTGAGGATGCGTCGGATAACAACTCAGCTGAACAAGGAGAAGATGAGGGTGAGTCGGCTACTTCTGGTGATTCCAGTTCGAGCTCAGATGGTAACGGCGACGCGCGATCCTCCTCCAAAGGTACTGGGCATTCTACTGCGCAAACTGACGCTCCTCAGCAGCCTCGGTCTTCCTCCGTAGTCGCTCTTGGGTCTGTGGAGGGCGAGGCAACCTCGGCCGAAGTTCCATCTACCTCGGAGTGCCCAGCCCCTGACCAAGTTATTGCCTCTCCAGCTAAAAACCTCTAAGTCATTTCTTACCCCTGGTATGTCGGGCGTATGATGTACGTGGAATATTTGCCCGTCTTTTGTACGGTATGAATTTCTTTTGCCGTGTGCCGCTGAGACATATATGGTTGTAATTGGTATCAATTTGTTTAAGCGGTCTTGTCCGTCTGAATCTTTGCTTTGGCGGCCTGCAATTTCTTGAGTTTGGGATATATATTTGCCTTTGTGCTCCCGTGGTTTAGACTATTAATCTGGGTGTGGACTTCGAATATCATACGAGATTGAGCTGTTCTTACTTTGGGTGTCGAAGTTTGGTACCCCCCTTGTACCAAAGGATAATCACTACTTCAAAACAATATAGGACAGTCCCCGAGTCACTGCCTATGGCGCCGAAGTCTAGTATATAAACCAAATTTCAGAAATAATATAAGACGGTCGCCGAGTCGCTACTCAAGGTGCCGAGGTTTAATAAATCACCCAAATCTAGAAAGAACATGAGACAGTCCCCGAGTCACTGCTCACGGTGCCGAGGTTTAGTATGTGAATTAAGCTTAGAAATAAATCTGGGGCAGTCCCCGAGTCATTGCTCAGGGTGCCAGGTTTTAATACATAATCCAATCTTAAAAGCAATCTAGTGCAATCCCCGAGCCACTGCTCGAGGTGCCGAGGTTTAATACATAACATAAAATTGAAATAACATATGGAAGTCCCCGAGTCACTGCTCTGGATGCCGAGGTTCAAAACATAATTGGTGCTTGATCCTGAGATACTACTTTACAATGTGTCACTGATGACTGCTAAGAGTAAAATGGACGAAGTAAAGCTACGTTCCACGGCCTTTTCGTTTCTTCGCCGGCTTTGTCTGCCCTGTTCTTTCCTGGGGATTGGGCATCGATTAGGTAATAGGCATCATTGTGCAATGCTTTGCTCACGACGAATGGTCCTTCCCATGGAGGCGACAGCTTGTGCATGTCGGCCGTGCGTTGCACCAGTCGGAGAACTAAATCTCCTTCTTTGAACACTCTTGGATTCACCTTCTTGCTGTGATATCGTCGCAAGTTCTGCTGATAAATAGCTGATCTTGATAGCGCCAGCTCTCTGGATTCTTCTAGCAGATCAACAGTATCTTGCCGAGCTACTTCATTTACTTCTGAAGTTGTATATTGGGTAACTCTTGGCGAGTCATGTATTATGTCGGCTGGAAGCACGGCTTCTGCCCCATATACCAGAAAGAATGGTGTATAACCTGTAGATCTATTTGGAGTAGTTCTGAGGCTCCATAGTACTGCTGGTAGTTCCTCAATCCAACATCCTGCCGACCTTTGCAGCGGTTCGACGAGTCGTGGTTTTATTCCGGACAGTACTAGTCCATTAGACCTTTCCAGTTGCCCATTGGATGCTGGGTGAGCCACAGAGGCAACATCTAATCTTACGTGCTTTTCTTGGCAAAATCTAGCGAAAGCTCCTTCTGCAAAGTTTGTGTTGTTGTCTGTAATAACACTGTGCGGGTATCCATATCTTAAGATAATATCTTTGAGGAATTTCACTGCTGTGGACCCATCGCATTTTTTTATTGGTTTCACTTCAATCCATTTTGTGAACTTGTCCACCATGAACAATATGTGGGTCATCCCACCTCGGGCCGGCTTAAATGGTCCCACCATATCTAAGCACCACACAGAAAATGGCCAAGTAATGGGTATCGTTTTTAACTCGGATGATGGCATGTGTATCTTGGTTGCATATCTCTGACAACCATTGCATTTTTCAACCAGCTCTTTGGCTTCTTTCAACGCCGTTGGACAATAAAACCCATGCCTGAATGCTTTGGCCACTAAGGCTCGAGATGAGGCATGATGTCCACATTCTCCTTGATGTATATCAAGGAGGATCTCCTGGCCTTCTGCCGAACTCACACATCTTTGCAATACACTTGTGACGCTTCTTTTGTATAGCTCATTATTTATGATCGTATAAGCTTTAGCTCTTCTTGCTGTCTGTCTTGCTAACACCTCATTATTCGGCAAAGTCGCGTCTCTAAGGAAAGAGAATATGGGTTGCGCCCATACAGGTGTGATTTTCTCCTATGTGGTCTCACTGTCTATTTCCATGTTTTCTGCCGACATAACTACCTCGGCTTTCTCCATAATCATGCTTACATCAGCTGTCTTTCTCTTTGGGAATTCCGGGTTATATTGCTGGTCAATTTCCATCGGCACATTATCTTCTCCTGACTTTGCCGGCATAAAGATGGATTCAGACTCTGGTGATGGTGTTATCGATGGTTTCCTCAGGTGCTCTCGGGCGATACCTGGGGGAATTGACTGCCTAGTTGATCCTAGCTTTGACAACGTGTCTGCGGCATCGTTTTCTGCCCGAGGTATATGATGAAATTCACATCCTTCAAAGTATCCACTGATTTTTTGCACATGAAATCTATACAAAGCCATATTATCATCCAATGCATCCCAATTGCCTGAGACTTGCTGTACTACTAGATCTGAGTCTCCATAGCATAATATTCGGCGTATGCCAATCTGTTTTGCCACCTTCAATCCATGGACCAGTGCTTCATATTCGGCTACGTTGTTTGACGCGGCAAAATGTATTTGCAGCACATATTTCAGCTGATCTCTTTTGGGCGAGGTTAACACTATTCCTGCCCCCAAACCATTTCTTAGTTTGGAACCGCCAAAGTGCATCGTCCAATAATTCGGGTCTGGCAATGGTGGCTCATATTGCACCTCGGCCCAATCTACGAAGAAGTCGTCCACAGCCTGAGATTTGATTGCATCTCTCCTATCAAATTGCGGAGCATAAGGTGACAATTCAATTGCCCATTTTGCTATCCGGCCACTTGCATCTTTGTTACTCAATATGTCGGCTATGGGTGCTTCACAAATCACTTTGATGGGGTGCTCTTCGAAGTAATGTTTAAGTTTCTTTGCCGACATGTACACTCCATAAGCCATCTTCTGATAATGTGGGTAATTTTGCTTTGAAGCGGACAACACATCGCTCAGGTAATACACCGGCCTCTGTACTGACTTATCATTTTCGACTCGTTCTACGACGATTACAGCACTCACTACTCTGTTGGTGGCCGCTATGTAGAGTAACATAGGCTCTTTTGATAATGGAGAAGCTAAGATGGGCGCTGTGACCAACATCCTTTTCAATTCATGAAATGCATTATCTGCTTGTGGAGTCCAAATGAACTTATCTGATTTCTTCATCAGTTGATAGAGTGGTAATGCCTTCTCTCCCAGCCGACATACAAACCGGCTAAGCGAGGCTAAACAACCCGTGAACTTTTGTACGTCATTTAGACACCTTGGCAACTCCATCCTTTCTACTGCCTTTATCTTGGTTGGGTTGGCCTCTATACCTCGGCTAGATACGAGAAAACCGAGTAATTTTCCTGCTGGCACGCCAAATGTGCATTTTTCCGGGTTAAGCTTCATTCAGAACCTCCTAAGGTTCGCGAAAGTCTGCCGTATATCATCCAGTAGTGTTTTGCTTTCTTTGGTTTTGATAACCACATCATCCACATATACTTGTACATTTTTTCCTATCTGGTCATGTAGACATTTTTGCATGCATCTTTGATACGTTGCTCCTGCGTTGCGCAGGCCGAATGGCATTGTGCGATAGCAATAAGCCCCGTACGGGGTAATAAACGCAGTCTTTATTTGATCGGCCGGATTTAACGGTATCTGGTGAAAACCAGAATATGCGTCTACAAATGATAATAGTTCACAACCAGCGGTCGAATCAATGACTTGGTCTATTCTAGGTAAGGGAAAAGGATCTTTCGGACACGCCTTGTTCAGGTTCGTGTAATCGATACACATTCGCCATACAATGGCTACATTCGGATCATCCTTCTTCTTTTCTACTAGCACCGGGTTTGACAACCAATCCGGATACAGCACCTCCATGATGAACCCGACCGCAAGGAGCCGAGCTATTTCATCCCCTATTATTTTTCTCCTGTCTTCGGCAAAGTGGCAGAGAGGTTGCTTCACCGGCCTTGCTCCTGGTCTTACATTCAGAGAGTGCTCAGCCAACTCCTTCGGAACACCTTGCAGATCCTGAGTTGACCATGCAAAGATATCCCGATTCTCACGGAGGAAGTTGGTGAGCTCGCTTTCCTATTTAGCATCTAGGCTTGCACCAATAGTAACAGTACGCTCTGGGAATTGCTCATCTATCTGAAACTTCTTTGTTTCTTTAGTCGGCTGAAAGGAGACACTTCCATGTGGATTGGCTAATGCCGCCATATTCAGCTGTGCCGACTGAGCGAGGGCTGCTACCTCCTGAATCCTTCTTTTTTCTCTTGCTATAACCAATGACTCGGCCAAATTTGACCCGGATGAAGCACATTCCATTGACTTCCTGTAATCCTCTGCTACTGTTATCACTCCTTGTGGTCCGGGTAGCTTCATTTTCAGATAATTTACATGACAGCTGCCCATGAATTTGGCCAATGCTGGCCGTCCGAGTAAAGCATGATAACAACTCTCTACATCCACCACTTCAAACTCTAAGTTTTCTGCTCTACAGTTATCTCTTGTGCCGAATAATACATCCACTCGAACCTTACCAATGGGTTCGCACGAAAGCCCTGGTACTATCCCATGGAAAGTGGTCCTTGTGGATTGCAGCATGTTCTGCGATATCCCGAGTTTATGCATGGTATCTTTGTACATGATGTTGATACTGCTCCCATTGTCAATGAGAACCTTTGAAAATTTCACATTAATGCTTGGTCCAACAAATGTTGGATCCAACACGAGTGCATACGACCCCGGACTCGGCATTATCTTGGGGTGATCCTTTATGCTCCAAGTTACTTCTTGATCTGACCAAGGCAGATATCTTGGTACTGCCGGCATAACCGCATTTACTTCCATATGCCGGCGCTGCACACTCTGCTTGTCTTGCTGTTCCGTCGTGAACACGCAATACGACTGATGATGTTCTTTGTAATCATTACGTCCACTATTTCCTGGATTCGTTCTTCCATCCTGGCCTTGGTTCATCACTTGATGTACCGCATCTCTCCGGTCTGAGTTATCATACCTCGGGGGAGGAGGCGGTAACATCAGTTGCTGTGCATTTGCTCCAGTCAACTGTGGCTGATGCTGCTGATGTGCCTGGAGAGGTGATGCCTGAATGCCTGCAGGGTTTCCCATTGCATTTTTCATCCATGCACATTGGCGGGTCGTATGGTTGGCCGGCCTGGCTGGGTTTGACGTGTGAAATTTACACGGCTGATCTAACATAGATTCGAACGTGTACTTCGGCCTCTCCTGCCATTTCTTCTTTTATTCTGGTGTCCACTGTCTTTTTCCTTCATTCCTTGGTGTCCACTGCCGAGGACCATTCTTTTGTCGTTGAGTCGTTCCGTGACTCGACTGATCTTGCGCTACCGCTGCCACTTGGGCCGAATTATATCTATAATCCGGCCTTTCTTCTCTTATTCTTCCTCTAAAGTCATTGCGCCTGGATGACCCGGCCAAATCTCTTGCATATTGGTCTTGTTGCTCCCGATGATCTGCCGACATTAATTCTGGTTGCGTCGGATCTCCCAACGCATAGGAGTCCGCTATTCTGATGGTTTCTGCCAATGTGGTTGGCATATCTCTTTGAAGTCGCTGCCATAACACACTGGCATAACGTCATCCTTGAGCGAACCAAGCTATTGCTTGTGATTCTATAACTCCTTCACACGAGTTTCTCAGGTTACACCACCGAGTTAAAAACTCTCTGTCCGTTTCATTCGGCCTTTGCTTGCACATGGCTAACTGTTGCGGCCTGTTTGGGCTCTTGTATGTACTGGTAAAGTTGCTAACGAACATTTCTTCAAAATCCAACCAGCAGTTGATGCTGCCTGCGGGCAGATTATTCAGCCATACTCTAGCTGGTCCTTCCAACATTTGTGGGACATACCGTACTGCCCATTGTAAGTTCCCACTTGCTATTTTCACTGCAGTGGCATAATCAATCAACCAGTCTTGTGGTTTGGTGCTCCCATTATATGTCTTTGTGCCTCTTGCCAGCTGAAAGTTCGGCACAGGTGGTTCGCCCATGATCCGTGGTCCGAAGCATGTCGGACCCGGTGGACCCTGTTCTTCCAGCAACTCGGATCGGTATAACCGGTCTAGCTTTACTCTGGCATCATTTGATGGCAAATCTCTGTACAGAACTCTGTCTTGCATTCCATAGTGGTTATTTCCACCATGGATCGCATATTCCATCTCGGAATAACCATCATTGTACCTTTCATTTACTTGAATGTGGCGAGCTGGTCTTGCTTCTCTTTCCTGCCGAGGTTCATGTCTTGGCTGCGGGTTGAGCGGCGGTTCTCTCCTTACTTCAACCGGGATATTGTTCTCGTGATTGCCTCTTCCGAGTTCTCTTCTGCCGAGATCTCCATTGCCTCGGCTTCCGCCGTCTTTCTCAGCACGGCCGGGATTCCTCTCACCACTGTTACCTCGGCTTCCATTGCCTCTGTTCTCGTTTGCTTTCCCGGCTATCGCCGGATCATACGGAACGATTTTCTTGTTTCTCTTTCCTGAAGTTACTGCTTTGTCTTTTCGTGCATTGTTTCCTGGTGAGGATGCTGCTGCCACAGATAAGGCAGGTGCTGCTCCAGCCGAGTGAACCATTCGCAAGGCCCCTGGCCTCGCCGGGTCTGCTCTGAGCATTTCTTTGTTTTGCTGGTTTGCGATGCGCACCAGCTCATTCACTCTTTCTTGCTGTTTCTGCCGGGCTTCGCCGGTCAATCCCTCTAACTCTAATGCTGTGGCATTTGCCGCTCTCAGGTTCTTTGCCGGGGTACTGTACCTCGGCAAGCCCAAATCAACTGATTCTGCCTTATGAGCATCATGCTCCTTGTTGATATCATCTATGGGGTTCTTCCCTCTTAATCTCAACTCGTCAACCCGTTCGGGAGCGACGTCAAGCTTGTTAGCTTTGGCATATTCTCGCAGGGTCCTGTTTAAGGACTCCCGCAAGGCCGACACCTTTTTTGCCTCTACCAGCACCTTTTACCTGGTTTCTTCTAACTCTGCCTGAGCATTAGCCGGATCAAGTATCGGCGCTACAGGTGTATTCAGGTTTTCTATGGATGCCTGAAGAATGTTTTCTGGTCTTTCCAGAGGTGGCCCTCTTACTCTTGGTGCCTTTGGGGTAGTGTCCTGTTCTTCGGCCTGGTTGGTCACTGGAGGGATTACCTCAGTGGGTGGTGGTGCCGTCTGCCTGGGCGCGACCTGCATGCCTGCGGCAGGGTCTCTGGTTGATCCGGCACCCGTTACTCCTGCCTGCACTCCAGCTGCGACCATCACCTCGACGCTGCTCACCGGATGCGCTCTGCGTGGACGGCTCGCAGCGCTAAGGGGTGGCTCTCCTGCAACAACAACCTGGTGAGGATAAATGTCGGAGATGTCGACGCCGACGTAGACCTGGTGCCTTCCCAAGCTGATGAAGACACCGTTGCGCGGGGGAGTTTTTCCCCTGAAGCTGCCTGCATTGTCACTGACGTAGTCACAGAGATCAAATCTCCGGACCAAGCTAGAAACAACGCGCTCGCCAGTGTTGATGAAGTTTCCCGTCCGGATCATGACTCCAGCTAGCACCGCTGCTGGCCCCACGGTGGGTGCCAACTGTCGTGGTGGTGGCACGGCAGATTCCATGGGTAGGCTAAAGTATGGGGCCAATGGATGCTAGTGGGATCTGGGGAGGGAAGATGCAGTTGATTCTACACACAAAAGACTAAGGCAAAGATCTTTATTTCTCCTCCCTTGGGCTACAAGTGCTCCTTGAGCTGTATACAGGGAGAAAAGAAGAACTTTACCAGCCTAACGGTACTAAATGAGCCGATCCTCTCCTCAGGATCCAAGCCTCTCCTTATAAAGGAGAGCCTTGGGTGCCTTTAGGGCTGACGGGGCAAGCATATTCGAGGAATATGCTTGTCCCAAAATAGTAGTTCGGCGGCCTCCTTTCCCTGTCGCCCTTCTAACGACGGCAAGGCTCCAGAGGGCCCCTCTGCGTGCCTCGGGCTTCAGGACTGTCGCCTCCGTGACCTCCTTCTGCCCCTCTGACGCTCTGCGCCTTTGTCTCTGGTGCTTGGCTCCGCTCAGATTCCTTCTAGCCTGCAGCTAGAGTTTGACCTTGGGTTTCTCCTTCTCCTGCAAGCTTTGTATCATTCGGCCGTACCTCGCGTAACTCGGCTTGTCCTTCACCTGTATCAAGATTACTCGGGCTAACCCGGCCGACTTAGTAGCATCCCGGCCGAGTAATGCTTTGCCTTTGTCATAAAGGTCCTACCCTTCCCTGTCTTGGCCGACCTCTACAGGATTCGGCCGACTCAAACAGTAACTCGGAAACAAGACGGGCAACTTCCTTTCATATTTCCCCGTCTTTACCCTACCCGAGGTCATCTCCCCAACAATAATCCATATCTGGTGGTAAAGGTAGTCTTTGGAATATCCTCTGCGCGAATCTTGAGTTGATGATAGCCTGTTCTAAGATCAATCTTAGAAAACACTTTGGCACCGGTCAACTGATCAAACAAATCTTATATCTTGGGCAGTGGGTACTTGTTCTTGATAGTGACATCATTCAACTTTCGATAATCCGTACACAAACGGTTACCTCCATCTGTCTTGTCCACAAACAAGACAGGTGATCTCCATGGTGACGCACTTGGTTGAATAAATCCAATTTCCAGCATGGCATCCAGTTGCTTCTTCAGTTCAGCTAGTTCAGACGGGTTCATACTATATGGTCTCTGGGCTATGGGTCCTGTTCCGGGGATTAGTTCAATGATAAACTCGATATCCCAATCTGGAGGCATACCGGGCAAAACATCTAGAAATACATCGGGGTATTCACAGACTATCCGGACTTGGTCAACGGTAGGTTGGGCTATACTCTTGTTGCACTTGAATTGACGAGGTAAGGTTTCAGATATATGCTCGACTGATATTCCTGTTGTACTGGTCATGGTTATGGCTTTCTTGGCACAGTCAATCAATCCTTTATGTTTGGACATCCAATCCATTCCTAGTACTACTTTCAAACCTTTAGTTCTGAGTACTATCAGATTAGCATAAAAATCTATGCATGGATTCAGATAGGGACGGCTTTGCAAATTTGCCTAGCTTTGGTGGTTGAACCGGGGATTTGAACAATCATAACATGCTTCAGTTTGGTTGGTTGAATCTTACTAGTGCATGCAAATTATTCGGTGACAAATGAATGCGATGCACCAGAATCAAACAACACTCTAGCAAGTACTGAATTAACAAAAAACATACCCAGCACGACGTCTGGCGCTTCCTGGGCTTCTTCAGCATGCATGAGAAAAAGATGGTCGTTGCGGTTGAGAGAGTTCCCTGGGGCAAACCTTCCAGGCTGAACACGACGCTGCTGCTGAGCTGGGGCATTTGCATTGGGGGCTGCAGCATTCTTCTTGGGGCACTCATTGGAGTAGTGACCCTTATTTCAACAGTCATAACAAGTCAGTTGCGACTTGTCCTTTGCTGCAACAGGCACAACATTGCTTCCAGTCCCCGGGGCAGTGTTGGTGTTGGTGGTAGCATTTTTGTTGTTGAACTTGGGTGGTGCACGGTTGAAATTGCCAGAGTTGCTGGGGTTGTTGTGATTTCCTCCGGGCCTTGGGTTTCCATGGTTGGGATAGGTCGGACGGTTCATCGGGGGTCTGTTGGTTCTCGGGGCAAATCCTGGAGATGGGTTAGGGCGATACTTTGGGGTATGATGGTTCCTGGCTGATGCATCATGCGATGCTTGCGGTTCTCATTGGCTTGGTTGATCTTTCCTTCCATCTGGATGGCGGAGTCAACAAGGGCTTCAATATCAGCCAAGGGGATATTAACCAGCACCGTCTACATCTCATCATGTAAACCATTCAAGAATCTTTCTTACTTCTTGGCTTCAGTGTCGATCTCATCCGGGGTATACCTAGCTAATGACAAGAATTTGTCACGGTATTCCACTACGGTCATCCTTCCTTGCTTCAGTTCTCTGAACTCATTTCTCATTCTCTTGATCAAACCCGGTGGCACATGTGTTCTGCTGAACTTGACTTTGAATTCCTCCCAGGCCATCATCTGTCCTCCGGTCATTGCACGAACGCTGTTCCACCATGCTCTTGCATCTCCGGCTAGATAGTGGTTGGCGAACAGAACTTTCTCGTTATCTTCCACTCCTGCGACTTCCGGGTTATTTTCCATGGTCTACAGCCAATCATCTGCGTCTAGGGGCTCTTCCGACTTAGTGAAAACAGGTGGGTTGGTATTCTGGAAATTCTTGAGCTTAGATCCATGGTTGTCCTGATTTCCTTGGCCTTGATTGTTGTGGGCCAGCTGAGCTATCTGCTGAAGGGTGGCTAGGTTGGCTTGACGTTCTGCTCTTTCAGCTTCGCGGTCCAAAACCAACATTTGTAGGATCTGCAACATCGGGTCCGGGGATGAACCACTTCCTCCGCGAGGCATCTGAAGATTGAGATAGATCATGAGAGAAGAGGGAAATTTCTAAGGTTCAGGGACTTTGAAAAGTTTTTAAAGTTTGACTCGGATTTTCTAGCAACTTGCTTTTCATTCATTCATCCATAGCACACGATACAACACACACCACAACAAAGGTAAACAGATGGTTTTAAGAACCATTCTTGAAACTACGATACAGTGGGACCGAATACAACTCACTACGCTAGTGCTCAGGTGCTACTACTCCTCAGAGTCGGTGTAATCGTCATCCTCATCATCCTCATCGTCATCGATGAAGGCGAAATCCTCCTCATCGGTGAAGAAGTCAATGGCCCGGTCCTCCAGAAAATCATCATCATCGCTCAGATAGGAGTAGGGGTCTCCACGAAGATCTTCTCCGACATTCTCCCTTTCCTCCAACTGCATGTCTCTCTCGTGGATGGTCTCCTCCAAATCCGAGATACGATGGCGAAGACGGGCAATGATGCACTCCTTCTTGTCAAGCTGACGGCGGAGAGACTTGTGATCCTTCGCTAGCATGGCAATGGTCTGATCCTTCGTCCTGATGATGGCGGACTTGTGGTTGGAGTAGTCACGGCAATTGTCCAATTCCTGCTGACGATCATACATCATGAAGCTAAGGTGGTCCAACTGAGTCTTCAACTCGTGGTGGTATGGGGCTTTTAGTGGCTGTCCCATAGCATCACGCTTTGGACAAAACTCAAAGCGGGTAACCTTTATCTGGTTGATACTCTGCCCACACAGACGGGCAAGAGCTTCTTGCATGGCCCTAGCAAGTCCATCGAGCCAGTTGTTCTCTCTTAAGGTGAACTGAATCCCCTCGGCAGTGGGAGGTTCAATCTTTCCTTGGAGACTTGCAACAACTAGCCATTGCCGATCTTCTCCTTCCTGATCATTGATGTGAGCTCCGAAGAACTCTGGGTGCGGACGCTCCAGAAGTTCCGAAATCTGGTCCAAATCCCGCTCAAAGATGAGGTCTCCTCCATTCCCCAACTGATAAAATTTGTTGTACTTCACATCCATCTATAAGAATATAGGATGAGTAAGTTAGTAGAGTGATCAAGTGTGTCAAATTTTATGTATTTTGCAAGAGTTTTTTGAGGAACATGAATTTTCATGAAAGAATCAAAGTGATAAGAATGGGAATAAGTTTTTTTAAATATTTGCTTCCTTTGGTTTTGAAACTAAGTTTTTGATTCAAACGTCCAGTCTAACTAGGGTCTCCTATGGTCAGGATGGCTCTGATACAAACTTGTCAACACCCGGATTTTTAATCCCAGATGCCTGTTATGCCATACATCACAATCCCAGGATTACCAATTTTCGAGACATAACAGTTTTGGATACCACAATACATTATCCATTACAAACCATACATAAGGTCTTACACAAATAAGGATCTCATGATCCAGTTCTTAATACAACTCAAGCAGCGGAAATACGTAATAATAAAGGTAGCGTAGGAGAAGCTCCATCTTCGGGGTCACATGCAATGCTGACGATGGGAGATGATCCTAGTTGTCGTAAACTTCCTGCGGTTCTTCATCCTGGTACTCCTCTTCATAGTCTGGCCATGGGAATAGCCAGGGACAAAGCCATGAGTACTATTTAAGTACTCGCAAACTAATACTAACAAGTTAAGGGGGTTTTCGTAGTAGGACACTAAGCTCTAGGGTTATTTTGCAAAAAGCCAGATTTACCTCTACTAAGTTCAGAAGCAAAGAAAGCTGGTTGAAGTTTTATATCACCTAAGTGGGAACTTGTATTTCATGTCACAACTCTGTTGTGGTCAAGTCAAAGTCTCGATTCATTTCACAAGTCATTTTGAAAACATCTGACGGGGGAACAGTATGGCCACTCCAACTGTCCATAACCGCGGACGCGGCTAATCGAATAGTTTGACACTCTGCAGAAATTGTACACTTTCACCACAACATTCGATACATCCATCAGAAACAAATCCTGAATTCACCATACTCTGTATGCGGATAATCAATCCTAACCTTTCAATTACACGCCCTAGTATAGGCACCTCTCCTGTGAGTTTGGCCTCCCAACCATGACCAACTGTCATCTTGGGTACTACACAGGTGGACAATCTTCACAAGGTAGCCTCAGCTCAGACCTTGGCCGTGAGGGAACCCATACTAAGGTATATAAGTTTCCAGTCAAGCCCTACCCAATTTTCAGGTATTGTTGTTGTACGATAAAATTGGAATGGTATTGCATCCAGACAACCATCAGTTTTATAAAGGGCTAAGGCTCATGCCTCAACATTTTCATCATCAAAATTATCTGGTGTTCGGAAACACATGTCAAAACATCTCAGTAGAATAACTCATCATTCTAAGGTTTTCATAACCATTTTCACCAACTGTTCCCATCTAAAGTTGATCAAGTTTTATGCTTAGCACGAGCATCTACAAGTGGGGGTAAGTACTAATGAGGGATGGTAAACAAGTGGAGTTTAACTAAGTTCAATCTCATGCCTTAGGATGACATCAAGATTATCTAGCTTAGGACAAATTTAATGCTCTTTATGCAACCTTCAATTATCCTCCTAGAATCTACAAGTCACTTAAGTAAACTCTAAGAAATAGCTTTGATAAAGAAATAAGGTAGAAAGCTTGCAAGTAAAACTAGGAATGGGTATCATCAAATGTGTCTAACCAAGCATGCTTAGTGCATTGCATAGGTTATCTAACTTTCATAATTGCAAGTGTTAGCTTTCATAGGTCAACTTGGTTAGTAAGGCTTGCCTTATGCAGAGCAGTGGTTGAAGTTCTCCTCGGCTTCTTCTTCGTAGTATCCTCCTTCCTCCTTGTATCCTTGGTCGATACTAGCGTCTATGAATAAATACAAGGTACACAATCACCAAACCATACTTAACTATTTTCAATCATCACACAAAGGTGTTCTATACATGATCTAGCATCATCACTAACCTTACAAGAATAAAGCATTTGTCTTATTTATTTATTTTTAGAAAAGTAATTTCTACTCATTGAAAAACTACTTAAGATTTAATATTCTCCAAACCAAACATGGGATCATGTTGACACATGTCATCACCACATATTTCAGTCCATGGGAATGTGATATAAAGTGGTGTCACAATTTAATAAGGTTTAACCTTTTATTTTAAATAAATAAAGTGACTAGAAATGCCTATGTGGCATTCTTTTATTACTTGAACATTATTTCTGTAAGTAAACCCATATGTTTTTATATATTCTGCAAGGGTATGATCAAATGTGATTTTTGAGAGTTGGAATCAACTCAAAATCTATTATGGTTGAAATTTGAAAAATGTTTGAATGCAGAAAAGCTTTTGACTTGTTATTTTTACCAAGGTTGATCTACAGATCCAAATGATTTGAATCCAACGGGCTTCGATTAAGCATTCCAGTACCTTTCTAACAAAATTGGTTTCATGCCATTTGGTTCACTGAATCGAGCTAGGTTGAATTTTGAAACTAGGTACAGAACTGAGTTTGAATGAAAATAGAAAAATCTAAATTCAAACAGTTGGGCTACGTGGGAAGGTTTAATGGGCCGGCCCAGTGTCACTCCGCAGCGCGGGGCTCAGCTGACAGGGGGTTCCACTGTAACACTACGGTTCTGAAAAGACCGTAGCTTCTATGTGACATGCCAATCCCTGGATCGGTTCATTGGCACACAATAGAATAAGATGAATAACATAGCAAAATATCCGTGTATCATAAATAACGAAGATCCAGAGTATCATTATTACAAATAAATCTTAGCTCAAGGCTAGCTCAAATAACTCAAGTAGCATCATAAAAATAGTAAATCATCCATTCTTCAAATTGCCCACAAGTGAACAAGTGCCGAGTGGAGTACTGTGGCCTAAATCGATTACTCGGAATCGGAATATCCTGCAACATGAAACGTAGCAGCCCCGAAGGGTCAATACATGGAATGTATGGCAAGTAGAGCTATTAAAGGAGACAATAGTACCAACATCTACATACATATCTGGCAAGTGGAGTTGTGGCTAGCTTGTATTTACAAATACCTTTGTCCTACTTTCATAAACAGTTTTTGATTTTCTTTGAAAAGATCCCAATTAGTTAACCCATCAACATTAAAGCAATTATGAAATTGGAATGAGCGAGAAACATGTCATGGAATCAATATCAAGCAACTCAGACGTCCATAACCGGGGACACGGCTAATCGATTAGATTATACGCCCTGCAGGGGTTAGTACACTTTACCCATGTGACTTGGCTAGCCCAGTTCGTACCTCCACTCTCATATTGGGTGATGATAGGGAGAAGTCCAAGAAGGGACCGTTCGGGAAGTAGCTCCCCAAACCCGACATTCACCGGTCCAACCTACCAAAATTCTACATCTCTGGATACGTGGGTTCGAGTTACCACAACCTACTGAGTCCAACCAACCGCTCATTCCATTATTGGCACATGGTTGTACATGTAAGCTACAAAATAAAGAAGCCAATCATTCTCTCTTGATACCTGGGTGCCTTTCCGCAATGATACCACCAAAATTACCAATCCCATCACACCCAGGAGATTCATTAATTAAGTTGTTTTAGTTTTCGCAAACCAACACATTTAGAAACAACTTCAGTGATGTAACCTAGCCCTCGTTCATCATAGCATGGCTAAGCACATCTACCAACGGTGGTTCATCTACAGGGAAAGCCCTACCACATAATGGGACATAGCATAGCGATAGTAATATCCTACAGATGCATATACAAAATACACGACAATGCATTGAAAATAGTAGGACAACATCATGAACAAGGTAGCATCTACTTTCCTTGGTTATAGCGGTCAGATGAACAATCCACACACGAGCAAGTGTTGCACTCGTCACAATCTACACGATACAATTGCAATCATGTAAACAAACCATCCACAAACATATACAAACAATGGCGATGCAAGATGCATGCTTGAAAAGTTGAATAACGCTACAGTAGCATCACATATTCTTATTCAGTATACTTACTGTATGCATGCACGGAAAATATTTTAAATGCAAAGAAGCAAGACATGCAACTTATAATGCTCAATAATAGAGCTAGAGACTAAATAATTAGCCACTTCTAACATACTGTTTGTAAAATCTTGGAAAATTTCTACTGTGTAGGAAAATCTAAATAGAGTCATTACCAATTGGAATTTCTCAAAAAGGTTTTGTATAAAGCCCTGGGTAATTAAAACACTCCAGAAAGCCTTTGCATAGGTTCTACCAAAACCAGTACTGTAAGACTAACTTTTAATTCACTAAAGGGTTCCTTTTGTTCTACTGAATCCAGGGACATCTTATTTGCAAATTTTGGAGTTACAGAACTTATTCTATGAATTTATTACTCTAAAAAGAGCATTAACTCATTTAATTTACTGAGGCAAAACCTTGCTGTAAAATTCTAAAGCAACTGTACAGAAATATTCTACACGAGACACTGATTCTACACATATTTTATTTGAAATTTTTGGCCCAATAGATTAATTTCTATGAATTTTACAATTTTCAGCTCTTTTCTGCAAATTTTAATTATCTAAATACTACTTTTATTGCGTCAGCGCTGAGTCAGCGCTGACTGGGTTAAGTGGGCTGCCACGTGGCACGATACTATAGGGCGATACTGGTTTGGCGGGTTTCTAATCTGCTCCGTTGGATCGGGATCCAACGGCTGGGGATGGTTCGCGGTCACTCACCGGCGAGAGGCGGCGTCGATGGCGGTGGCGGCGCAGGTGGTGGTCGGCGGCGGCGCTCCAGTGATCCTTGGCAACGGCGGCAGGGTCGACAGCGTTCAGCTCCTTGCGGCGGTCCTCCTCGTCGCCTCTTCGTCGTCCGTCTCTTCCCCGAGCGCCGACAAACGGCGATCGTTCTTCCGCGGCTCCGACGAACTTCGGCGAGAATTCGGCGGCGTTACGCTGCGTGAGGGGAGGGGAAAAGGGCACGGGGTGAATTGGTGGAGCAAGGCGGTCATCAAGGAGCAGAGAGGGGCAAGGGGGCGGCTCGGAACGTCGGCGGCGAGACTTACCGAGAGAGCGGCGGCGGCGAAAAAATTCAAGCTCAATTCCGAGCTCGTGCTAGGGTTTCTAGACGATTTTTGAGGGGGAAAGTGGCGGCGGGGTGAGGCTTATGAGAGGGCCGAAGATTGGGCAAGGGGCAACGCGGTTAGCGACCGAATCGGGCGAGATACGCGGCGGCGACGCGGAGTCCGCGTCGGTCACGGTGGCGGGGATGACAGGCGGGCCCTGCCTGTCAGCGGCTGTGACGCGCGCGGGCCAGCAGCTGGCTGCGGTGGGCTGGCCCAGCGGCTACGCGCTGCGCGGGGGTGCGGACGAGTGGAGCTTAGCCAGGGGTGGGCTGGGGTTAGGTGGGCCGGGACAGGGTAGGTTAGTTCGTTTTTTTGTTCTTTTCTTTTATTCTTTTCTGTTTTAGTATTTCTATTGTATCTTTTTCATACGAATTCCAATTGAGTTGAAATTTCTTTCTAAATTTTTATAAAATTTAGAAGATCAACATAGGATCCTTTTGTATCCTTTCTGCTAGTTTTCAAATAGTGGATTTACATGTCCCTAGTATATTCCCTTGTAGGTGCATCTCGGTGATTCCAAATAGGGCTTTAAAAATAGTGTTTTGCAATTCAAATAATTCATGACTGCAAAATGTCACTGCAAGTGAATTGTTTTGTCAAAACCCCTTTTAAACTGAATTTTTTTGCAATGAAGATCATGATGCAATGACATGTATGATATGGAGTACCAAATCAAAAATTTGGGATGTGACAAGACTAACCCCCTTAAGATGAATCTCGTCCCCGAGATTCGGCGTGGCTAGCAAATAGGTGTGGGTGGTCCTCTCGGATGTCATCCTCACGCTCCCAAGTGGCTTCCTCTTCGGTGTGGTGGCTCCATTGCACCTTGCAAAACCTGATCGTCTTGGTACGGGTAATCCTCTCCGCTGTTTCCAGTATCTTGACCGGCTTCTCCTCATAGGTCGTCATTCTCAAGCTGAACCTCCTCTAGCGGCACAGTGTCTCTCAATGGTGTATCCACCATCTCCGGATGGCACTTCTTCAACTGGGACACGTGGAACACGTTGTGGACGGCGGACAGAGCCTCTGGCAACTCCAACTGATAAGCAACCTCTCCTTTGCGTGCCAAGACCCGATATGGTCCAATAAACTGAGGTGCCAGCTTACCCTTGATTCCAAATCTCTTAATCCCACGCAGTGGCGACACTCTGAGGTATGCTCTATCGCCTATCTCATACACCACTTCCTTGCGCTTGGCGTCAGCGTAGCTCTTCTGCCTTGATTGTGCTACCTTCAGTCTGTCCCTGATCAAGGCGACCTTCTCCTCAGCGTCCTTGATCAAATCAGGTCCAAACAGCTGACATTCTCCCACTCCATCCCATAGCAATGGTGTTCGGCATCTTTTCCCATATAGCACATCGAACGGCGATGTCTTGGTGCTGGTTTGATAGCTGTTGTTGTAGGAAAACTCAGTGACATGGTTATACCCTATGGGTACGTGACTTTAGCATACCTGGTCCAGCCCAAGGAAGGCCCACAGTAGACATACGCTGGCCCATGAAGATTTTCGGGTAGCCAAGGCCCATGACGCCTTCGGATCCTTGGAGAGCAAAACTAGCGTAGATAGAAAATTCAAAGGGGTAAAACCCTAGAACTTGTAACCGACTAGGACTATGCCCGAGACCTGCCTAAGTATATATAAAGGCCAGGAGGGCACGTCCTAGATCTCTCGACTCATACTCTCGCATACGCACCTCACGCCAGATCGAATCTGCGCACCCTGTAACCTTCGGTTCCGCCGTAATCAAGAGCAGTCAAGCAGGAGTAGGGTTTTCCCTCTAGGGGCCTGAACCTGGGTAAATCTCGTGTCCCCTGGTTGCTTGTTTGTTAACCGTTCCACGATCTCCAGCATCCCCATATTCTCCAAAACCCAAGTCCATAACAGTGGGCATTGACGAGATTAAACCTCGTCAATTGGCGCCGTCTGTGGGAATCGGGGCTGCTGATTGTGCGATCGTGACGGTCCCGACCCGATCGATCTACAACTCCGCGGTGACGGAGAATCACCTCCTCTTCGGTGCTTTCGACTTCACCGCCCACTCGCCGGCCACCATGAAGGATTTCGAGCCCGTAGGCGACGGACTCGAAATTTTGTTCGGGAGCTTCTGCTTCCAGGTGGGACAAATTGGCACCCTTCGCCTTCCTGAGCGGGTGCCCGTGCCATCAATCAGGCCCGCCTCGTGGGCTCCACACCCCGTGCTGCGCACATCACCATCGACAGATGAGTTCTACGACAGCAGCTGCTGCAACTCCGATCTGTGCGATCCACCTTCGGATGAAGGGACCTACGGTTCCGGATCCGAAAGCTGCGGCAGCAGCGGACCAATCTACGAGCGCTACCAATGCGCCGCAGTCATCCAGGAGCAGCAAACGCCTAACCCGCCGCCCAACACGAACCCCAACCCGCAGGACAGAAACGGTGGAAACGGCGGGAACAGAAGAAGCCAGTCCCCCCCACCCGAAGGGGAAAACAACAGCCACGTCATCCAACTTAGGAAAGAAGGATGGGTCCAGGCACGCCGTGCCGTCGCAGGCGACATAGTCCTGCCTGTGGACTCACCACGTGACCTACTGATGGCATACCACTACCTCCTCATCGAGGAACACAAGAAGCAAGTCAAGATGCAAGAGACGCTCGACAAACGCAAGCAAGCAGCCTCTGAGTCCAGCGTGCGACGAGCTGCGCTCTCCGCCATGGCACCCGGCTCTACCACGAACGGAAACCAGGGAAACAAGCACCGCTCGCGGGTGGAGAACATGGATCCCAAGGAGCCGCCGCGATGTGACCCGAACTCTCCACACATCGTTCATGGATATGGATGCCGACGGCAACATCATCCCGAAGACACCACAAGCTGCGATCATGGCAGGCAGTGCGTATCTCGCGGCCCACCCACCTCCGGAGGGGGACCCGAAAAGAGCCATGCATAATTCCACACTCACCGGACTCGGAATAGTCAGAGCTGCGCTCCACGAAGACGCTCCTGCGGAGCCGAAGAAGAAAGCTCCGGCCAGGCGCGACCGGAGCCCCACCCCTTCATCCGAAGAGGAAGAGGAACACGACCTTCCTTGAAGGAATAAGAGCTCGCATCGCCATAAACGCGACTACAACGCCAGAGACGCGCTTACACAACGCAAAATCGACAAAGCGCGAGCAAAACGTGCATGTTCGTCTGAATCCGAGATGGACGAAGACGAAGGAGAACTCTGCGGAGCCCGATGCTTCAGCAGATCTGTTCGGCGAACATAGATGCCACGCAATTTCAAGCTTCCTTCGGATACTCCGAAGTTCAACGGCACGCAAGATCCAAAATCTCATCCCAACTAGAGCCATGAGCCAAGGCGCAAGCTCTCAACATATCCTCCAAAATCTGATTTACCCTCTCGGTCTGTCCATCAGTCTGGGGGTGGAATGCTGTGCTAAACTCCAACCTAGTCCCCAATGACTCGTGCAGCTGGCGCCAAAAGTGTGAGGTAAATTGGGTGCCTCTATCATATACAATGCTCTTAGGAACTCCATGTAGGCACACAATTTTGTCCATATAAATCTTGGATAACTTTGCACTCGTGTAGGTCGTCTTCACCGGTATAAAGTGGGTTACCTTGGTCAAATGGTCGACTACTACCCAAATGGAGTCATATCCCGACCTGGTCCTGGGCAATCCTGTGATAAAATCCATTCCCACTCTATCCCACTTCCAATCCGGCACGGGCAATGGTTGTAGCAGTCATGCTGGCTTCTGGTGTTCCGCCTTCACTCGGCTACATACATCACATAAGGAAATATGCTCGGCGATGTCTCCCTTCATGTTGTTCCACCAAAATCTGTCCTTTAGGTCCATATACATCTTCGTATTGCCCGGATGTATGGAATACGACGAGTCATGGGCTTCCTGCAAAATCAACTTTCTTATCTCCAGATCGTTGGGAACGCACAAACGATCTCCATACCACAAGGTTCCTTGCTCATCCTCGCGGAATTATTTTGCTCGATCCTCCTTCATCTTTTCCTTTATTTCATCTATTTCTTTGTCTCCTACCTGAGCTTTCCTGATCATGTCTTGTATCGTTGGTTGGACTTCCATTGCTTCCAAATATCCTTTAGACACTACCTCCAGTCTAAGGTCCTTGAATTGCTTGCACAAATCCTCGGGAAATTCCCCAACAGTTAATCCATTGGCATAGACCTTCCGGCTCAGAGCATCCGCTACTACATTGGCTTTTCCTGGGTGGTATTGCAGATTCATATCATAATCCTTGATATGCTCCAACCATCTCCTTTGCCTCATGTTCAGTTCCTTCTGTGTAAATATGTATTTCAGGCTCTTGTGGTTGGTGTACACATCACAGTGTTTCCCTACTAGGTAGTGCCTCCATACTTTGAGCGCATGCACAACCGATGCTAATTCCAAGTCATGCGTGGGATAATTCCTCTCATGGTGTTTAAGTTGTCGTGAGGCATATGACACCACTCTCCCATCTTGCATCAGCACACTCCCGAGTCCCTGTCGAGAAGCATCACAGTACACTTGAAAATCCTTCTGAAGATCTGGTAAACACAGAACAGGTGCGGTCACTAGTTGACGCTTCAGTTCCTGAAAGCTGGCTTCACACGCATCCGTCCACTCAAACTTCCTCTCCTTCTTCAGAAGTTCTGTCATCGGCTTAGCAATCTTGGAGAAATTTTCAATGAATCTCCTCTAATATCCAGCAAATCCCAAAAAGCTATGAATATCACCCACATTCTTGGGTGCTTCCCACTCAGTTACAGCAGTCACTTTGCTTGGATCAACAGCGACTCCTTCTCCTGACACCACGTGTCCAAGAAATCCAATAGTGTTAAGCCAGAATTCACACTTACTGAATTTGGCATACAACTTGTGTTCCCTCAGCTTCTCCATAATCACTCGCAGATGTTTCTCATGCTCAGCATCATCCTTGGAATATATCAGTATGTCATCAATAAACACCACCACGAACTTGTCCAAGTACTCCATGAATACCTTGTTCATCATGGTCATGAAATATGCCGAAGCATTCGTTAGTCCAAAAGACATAACTGTATACTCATATAAACCATACCTAGTAGTGAAAGCAGTTTTTGGTATGTCCTCCTCCCAGATCTTCAATTGGAAGTAGCCCGATCGCAGATCAATTTTGCTAAACACCTTTGCTCCTTCCAGTTGATCAAACAAATCATTTATGTTCGGCAGGGGGTATTTGTTCTTGATGGTCACTTCATTCAGCGAGCGATAGTCCACCACTAACCTCTTGCTGCTGTCTTTCTTCTCCACAAACAGAACAGGTGCACCCCATGACGACGAACTAGGCTGAATGAATCCCTTGTCCAACTGCTCCTTTAGCTGTTTCTTCAATTCCTTCAGCTCATCCACATCCATCTTGCATGGTCTCTTTGCTATAGGTCCTGTTCCCGGCATCAGATCGATGAGAAACTCCACATCCCTGTCATGTGGCATCCCTGGCAGCTCTTCCGGAAACACGTCGGGGTACTCCTTAATCACACAGTATCCATGCTAACCCCCTTAAGAGAATTCAGCTTACACCTTCCCGGTCGCACAGCCGACTTGAACCTAATCCTCTTACCATCCGGGGTTTTGAGCGAAACCGCTCGCTGTGCACAATATATGTGTCCCCCATGCATAGACATCCAATCCATGCCCAGTATTACATCTAAACCTTGTGACTCCAAAACTACCAGATGTGCAATGAAATTGTGTGCTCCAATCCTCACAGTTAAGTCGCGGCATCCCGCGCTAGCTATCATATCCCCTCCAGGTGAACTCACTCTAATAGACCCTTTCAGAGACTCCGTAGGTAACTTATACTTATCCACAAATGCCCTTGATATGAATGAATTCAATGCACCAGTATCGAAAAGTATAAGTGCGGGGTGAGTGTTGATTGGAAACTTACCAATCACAAGATCAGGCTCATCTGGGATCTCCTCCACATTCATGTGGTTCACTGTGGCCTTATGGTTGTTTCCTGGCTTCAGTCCCTTATTCTCCAGACAGTTGTCTGCATAATGTCCCTTCTGGCCACACTTGAAGCATGTCACCTCACTCAGGTCCTTCTTCACAAAGCTGCGGTCACGGTTGCGGTCATGTCCACTCTGTCCTCCAGAATGGTGGATGTGTCCTCCCTTGTGGCTGTGGCGGTTGCTCTTGTGGCTATCATGGCGATGTCCATCGCCCCCATGGTTGTGGCGGTCATGGCTTCCATGGTGCCCATGGTCACTCCCTCCATGCTTGGAGTATCCATCATAAGAAGTGCGAGACTTGTGGTGAGAACCAGAGTGGTGATTGTTGCTCTTCCTCTTGCGGCTTTCCACCTGCTTGTGCCTCCCTTCCAAGATTCTGGTCTTGTCCATAAGCTCCTGGAAAGTGGGACAATAAACCACCAGCAGCTGCACTGAAAGCTCATCACTGAGGCCATCCAGGAATCTCTCCCTCCTTTTAGCATCAGTGTCAACATCCTCAGGTGCATAACTAGACATGTTGTTGAACTCCTCAATATACTCATCCACGGTGCGGTTGGTTTGGCGCAAGTTGCGAAACTCCTTCCTCTTCAGGATCAGAACTCCTGAAGATACGTGGTTGGTCCTGAAACTTTCCTCAAACATTGCCCAAGTCACAGTGTCCAGAGGGTGGGTGATCTGAAAAGTATCCCACCACGAAGTGGCTGGTCCCTCCAGTAGGTGAGCGGCAAACCTCACCTTCTCAGCATCTGTGCACCCAACAGTTACCAGATCCTTGTTGACTGAACGCAACCAGTCGAGAGCAACCATCGGCTCCGTTGCAGTAGAGAACTTCGCTGGCCTTAGCCTCAGAAACCTAGTAAGTGCATCCCCCTGAGGCTGGTTGTTCCCATTGTTGTTGTTGTTGTTGTTGTTGTTCTGAGCTTCCATGAACTGGGTCATAACTTGGGTCATCTGTGCCTGAGCTGCCATGAGCTGCTCCAACTCAGTAGGTTGACGACGGGGAGGCATCTGCGGTTCAGCACAGGTAAGCTTAGAAAGAATCGATTACGAAAACAGGATTCTACCCATGCATTATGACCAAACAACAACAAAACAATCACAGACAATCTCAAGCAAGCAACACATCAGCAAACAAATGATCCAGCAACATCCCAGGGGTTATCCTAGCAGTATATGTCTACTGAAATAGTTTTTAGAAGAGTTGGCAATAGTTATCTACACAAAAGGTCAACAAAGCATTAAAACAGAAATCTGCCAGAACAGTCCAGCAGTGTTCACGAATTTTTCTACCTGACTTAAACTCTTCAGGAATTTTTGCTGATTTTTTTGTATACAGTACGGAGAGTTTCGAACCAACCCTACTTTTTTCAGATTTTTCCCAGTTACCGGTAAAATATGAAAAATCGTGTAGTACAGCTGTGTCAGCAGAAAACTGCATCAGGAAAAACTCAGATGTCAAACAAAACTTGCCATAACTCTTCTATAAAATTCGCACGAATAATCCTGGGATATTAGAGTACACATAGGAGCAACTAAACACTATTAAACTAACAGTAATTAAGTTTTACATCGATCGAGACTAATCCTAACGATTTTACCTAACGAAGACTAATTGGTGGACTTCTATCTACTTCTTGAAGAGATTGCGGTAGGTCCTTGCACTCATGCGTTGGCGCTTCTGTCCACGAACCAACCATGGCGCCGGAGTATACACCTCTCCTGAGTCATCACTTGAAATCTAAAACTCCACCTCTTCGGGATCCTCCTCTTCTTCTTCATTCTCTGCTGCGGCTGCAACAGCCTCATCTCCTCCACCATCATCGTCTCCATCATCATCATCCTCGTCCTCATCATCAACGTTGCCATCATCTCCATTGTCATCATCAGAGGGTTGATTCATCTATGCTTGGAGAGCGGCAATCTGGGCTGCCATATCTTCAATAGTTTGGTCCCTCTCCTGGACGGTACCTTGCAGCTGTTGTATGGTCTGATTGTTTTCCTGCACGGTCCCATTAAGCTGTGCTATGGTTGCATCCCTGCCTATCAGTGCATTTTTCAGAACATCCACAGCTTCATGCAAGGTCTCTATCTCCTGTCCCTGGACCACCATACCATTGCTAGCAAAATCTGCTATCACCTTTACCATCATCACTTTCTCAGCTAGAGCTCCATTCTCCTTTACCATATCTTCTATGTGCCTCCGACGGGGCGACATGTTGTTCCTGTCGCCCGGGGTAACCACAACGTTCCCATTCTCATCACGCCTTCCGTAGTCACGGTAGGGTGAGTCTTCTGGTAGCAGGTGTCGGACAAGATGGCACTGGCGTGACAGGGCTTCATGCAGAGCCAAGTTTATTCCAAGTACCCAGTTGCAGTATGTCTTGGTGTAAACCAGATGCACAGGGTTTGGCAAGGCGGCATCCCTGAAGATGAAAGTGGTGATCTCCCATGCATCCTCGTCATATCCATAGGTGTACGGCCTTCTTCCCCTGAACATGGGCAGTGGCAATCCCAATGACTGTGAAAGTTGTGCCAACTGTCTTGCAAAGGTCCTTCGTGACTCCATTGTCGCATACTCAGTCCTGACTTCTCCCATCTATCAATTAAAATAGGAAAGTGTGAGAATAGCATATGGTAAGAATTTACGAGAGTGAAAGGCATAAGATGAAAGACAGAGTTAATATAAGCTTTAATAATTCTATGGCTTCCTAATCCAAACCTAGGTCACGATCCTACAGTCGACACACGGGCTCTGATACCATCTTGTAACACTACGATTCTGAAAAGACCGTAGCTTCTATGTGACATGCCAATCCCTGGATCGGTTCATTGTCCCACAATAGAATAGGATGAATAACATAGCAAAATATCCGTGTATCATAAATAACGAAGATCCAGAGTATCATTATTTACAAATAAAGCTTAGCTCAAGGCTAGCTCAAATAACTCAAGTAGCATCATAAAAATAGTAAATCCTCCATTCTTCAAATTGCCCACAAGTGAACAAGTGCCGAGTGGAGTACTGTGGCCTAAATCGATTACTCAGAATCGGAATATCCTACAACATGAAACGTAGAAGCCCCGAAGGGTCAATACATGGAATGTATGGAAAGTAGAGCTATTAAAGGAGACAATAGTACCAACATCTACATGCATATCTGGCAAGTGGAGCTGTGGCTAGCTTGTATTTACAAATACCTTTGTCCTACTTTCATAAACAGTTTTTGATTTTCTTTGAAAAGATCCCAATTAAGTTAACCCATCAACATGAAAGAAATTATGAAATTGGAATGAGCGAGAAACATGTCATGGAATCAATATCAAGCAACTCAGACGTCCATAACCGGGGACACGGCTAATCGATTAGATTATACACCCTGCAGGGATTAGTACACTTTACCCATGTGACTTGGCCAGCCCAGCTCGTACCACCACTCTCATATTGGGTGATGATAGGGAGAAGTCCAAGAAGGGACCGTTCGGGAAGTAGCTCCCCAAACCCGACACGCACCGGTCCAACCTACCAAAATTCTACATCTCTGGATACGTGGGTTCGAGTTACCACAACCTACTGAGTCCAACCAACCGCTCATTCCATTATTGGCACATGGTTGTACACGTAAGCTACAAAATAAAGAAGCCAATCATTATCTCTTGATACCTGGGTGCCTTTCCGTAATGATACCACCAAAATTACTAATCCCATCACACCCAGGAGATTCATTAATTAAGTTGTTTTAGTTTTCGCAAACCAACACATTTAGAAAAAACTTCAGTGATGTAACCCAGCCCTCGTTCATCATAGCATGGCTAAGCACATTTACCAACTTTATCTACAGGGAAAGCCCTAACACATAATGGGACATAGCATAGCGATAGTAATATCCTACAGATGCATATGAAAAATACACGACAATACATTAAAAATAGTAGGACAACATCATGAACAAGGTAGCATCTACTTGCCTTGGCTGTAGCGGTCGGATGAACAATCCACACACGAGCAAGCGTTGCACTCGTCCCAATCTACACGATACAATTGCAATCATGTAAACAAACCATCCACAATCATATACAAACAATGACGATGCAAGATGCATGCATGACAAGTTGAATAACGCTACAGTAGCATCACATATTCTTATTCAGTATACTTACTGTATGCATGCATGGAAAATATTTTAAATGCAAAGAAACAAGACATGCAATTTATAATGCTCAATAATAGAGATAGAGACTAAATAATTAGCCACTGCTAACATACTATTTGTAAAATCTTGGAAAATTTCTACTGTGTAGGCAACTCTAAATAGAGTCAGTACCAATTGGAATTTCTCAAAAAGGTTTTGTATAAAGCCCTGGGTAATTAAAACACTCCAGAAAGCCTTTGCATAGTTTCTGCCAAAACCAGTACTGTAATCCTAACTTTTAATTCACTAAAGGGTTCCTTTTGTTCTACTGAATCCAGGGACATCTTATTTGCAAATTTTGGAGTTACAGAACTTATTCTATGAATTTATTACTCTAAAAAGAGCATTAATTCATTTAATTTACTGAGGCAAAACCTTGCTGTAAAAGTCTAAAGCAACTGTACAACAATATTCTACACGAGACACTGATTCTACACATATTTTATTTGAAATTTTTGGCCCAATAGATTAAATTTCTATGAATTTTACAAGTTTTAGCTCTTTTTTGCAAATTTTAATTATCTAAATACTACTTTTATTGCGTCAGCGCTCAGTCAGCGCTGACTAGGTTAAGTGGGCTGCCACGTGGCGCGATACTATAGGGCGATACCGGTTTGGCGGGTTTCTAATCTGCTCCGTTGGATCGGGATCCAACGGCTGGGGATGGTTCGCGGTCACTCACCGGCGAGAGGCGGCGTCGATGGCGGTGGCGGCGCAGGTGGTGGTCGGCGGTGGCGCTCCGGTGATCCTTGGCAACGGCGGCAAGGTCAACGGCGTTCATCTCCTTGTGGCGGTCCTCCTCGTCGCCTCATTGGCGTCCGTCTCTTCCCTGAGCGCCGACAAACGGCGATCGTTCTTCCGCGGCTCCGATGAACTTCGGCGAGAAATCGGCGGCGTTACGCTGCGAGAGGGAAGGGGAAAAGGGCACGGGGTGAATTGGTGGAGCAAGTCGGTCGTCAAGGAGCAGAGAGGGGCAAGGGGGCGGCTCGGAACGTCGGCGGCGAGACTTACCGAGAGAGCGGCGGCGGCGGAAAAATTCGAGCTCGATTCTGAGCTCGTGCTAGGGTTTCTAGGCGATTTTTGAGGGGGAAAAGTGGCGGCTGGGTGAGGCTTATGAGAGGGCCGAAGATTGGGCAAGGGGCAACGCGGTTAGCGACCGAACCGGGCGAGATACGTGGCGGAGGCGCGGAGTCCGCGTCGGTCACGGCGGCGGGGATGACAGGTGGGCCCCGTCTGTCAGCGGCTGTGACGCGCGCGGGCCGGCAGCTGGCTGCGGTGGGCTGGCCCAGCGGCTACGCGCTGCGCGGGGGTGCAGGCGAGTGGCGGTTAGCCAGGGGTGGGCTGGGGTTAGGTGGGCCGGGCCAGGGTGGTTCGGCCGGGGTAGGTTAGTTTTTTTTTTGTTCTTTTCTTTTATTCTTTTCTGTTTTAGTATTTCTATTGTATCTTTTTCATACGAATTCCAATTGAGTTGAAATTTCTTTCTAAATTTTTATAAAATTTAGAAGATCAACATAGGATCCTTTTGTATCCTTTCCGCTAGTTTTCAAATAGTGGATTTACAAGTCCCTAGTATATTCCCTTGTAGGTGCATCTCGGTGATTCCAAATAGGGCTTTAAAAATAGTGTTTTGCAATTTAAATAATTCATGACTGCAAAATGTCACTGCAAGTGAATTGTTTTGTCAAAACCCCTTTTAAACTGAATTTTTTGCAATGAAGATCATGATGCAATGACATGTATGATATGCAGTACCAAATCAAAAATTTGGGATGTGACATCCACCCGTCAGTGGCTCATAACACGCGAAGCGGTACGGGGCGATGTGGTTCGTTGGATTAGAGGTGAGATCAACGGCTGAGGGTCGTCGTCGACGATGAACATGTCACCGGCGAGCTCGAACCCTAGCGGCTCAGTGGGGGTCGCGGGAGGCTCACCAGGGCTCAGGCGAGGGTCGGTGATGGGGGCGAACGACGAAGTCGACGACGGTGATTCTCCTGGCACCGGTAGCTCCTCCTGGGGTGGCTCCAATCGACGGCTCCTCTCCTCCTCTGCAGCGGCGAGCTCCGGCCAAATTCTGGCGATGCGCTGCTCGCCTTGCTCCGGGAAGAAGTGGGAAGTCTCAGTGAGAGGTGGGGAGTGAGATGGTGTGAATAAATCGAGCGGGGGTTGCCTCCTTTTATAGGCTCGACGGCGAGACCGAGAGGGATGGGCAGGCGACGGTGGCGACACGGCTACGGGCGGCTAGCGGCATGGCTGAGGTTGGCGATCGACGGGCGGTCTCCTGGCGACGCTCTAGAGCTTAAATGCGCGTGTAGGAGCAGTGGCAATCGGTCGGGAACGTGCGGTGCTCTGCGAGGCAGAGGCGTCGAACTCCACGGCGAGCGACGGCTACGGGGTACGGGCAATGAAACGAACATGTCTGGTGGTCTCCTGGGACGGTGGGGTGCATGCTGGCGGGCGGCGAGGGCTCGAGGTGGTAGGGTTGAGTGGGAACGGCGCGTGCACTAGGGTGCGTGTCGGCATGGTCGACAGCGGCGCGGGCGCGGCGTTACTGGCGGTTCTGGTCTCTGTTCTTTATCTAGGGCTGGTCAAGAGGGGGCGGTGAGGCATGGGCTGCATGCTAGACAAGGTGGGCACGGCTAGTTCTTCTCCTAGCTTGCTATCCACACTGGGGTGACATGGTGATGCTCGGCCTGCTCACCATTGATGACAATGGCAAGTTTACATTGGTGCTAGAGGTTAGTCAAAGGTGCTAGATGATCTATTAAGGCTAGTTGCATCCAGAGACGGAACAAGGTTGGCCCAAAACACTGCTCAACATAGTGTTTTTGATTTGGTTGATTTGAATCTGCAACCAGTTTGATGAAATGGCCGCATGAACTTGAGTTTTGAATTTTGAAAAGATTTTTGGTGGGTGTGCTAGGCATGTGTTGAGGATTCTGTGGATGCTTGGGTTTTGAAAATTGAGCTTGTTTGAGTGGTTTTTGAAATAGTGGGATCTTCCCATATGAAATAGATTCAATTTTAAACTGTCATTTAAACTAAGCATTTGAATGTTTTTGGATGATCACAAAGTGGGCCTTGGTACCTTATTATGATTACTATCAAGGGGTGCACAGATCCATACATGTTTTTGTTAAGTTCTGAAAGTTAGGGATAGCCAAAGTAGGCATGGGAGTTAATTTGGCCAAAGTGACCATTCACTTAATTTATTTGTTTTGACTTGTTTGTATTTGGGAAAAGTTTGGAGATTGTTTAGATGATGTTTATTTCACCTAAGAATCATTTTACAAGCAAGGAAACACATAAGCATGGCAATTCAAAAGAATCCAAATTTTGAATACACACATATGAATGCCTTTATATTTTTAATTGGAAAAGTTTTTGTTAACCCTAATTTTGATGATTAGAGTTTGATGATCCAAGTTTAATATTTTTGGGGTGTTACAGGTACTCCCATAACCCTAACAACAGACTCAACTGTTATGGGTATCTTTCCCCTGTCCCCAAAATCCAGCTCGCACGTTGTTGGATTGAAACATCCCATGAGATACCTGCACCTTGAAGTTCGCCACGGATAACCCCACTTATCCATGGTGCATGGGGGTACCGTGTGTCACTGATAGCAATTTCAAATTTCAAAAAAAGACGGGATATGAAAAATTATCCGTGGCACATGTGGGCATGGTGCGCCACTAATAAAATTTTCAAATTTCAAAAATAAAAGCTAGATCTAGATCTGTCATCGCCGGTGTCGCCTCTCCGCCGTCGCCTCGCCGTCGTCACGTCGCGTCGCTGCAGCCACATCCTACCACGGAAGGTAGATGCAGGAGGCCGTGACCGAGCCGGTAGGAGGCGAGGGCCGGGGGGGGAGCTCGAGGATAACGATGCGGTCGGAGAGGAGGAGGAGGAGGAGAGAAGATAAGAGGAGTCAGAGGAGGAGAAAGAGATGAGGAGGAGAGGGGAAGGAGGAACAAGAGAGGAGGATGAGAGGAGGAGGAGGAGGAGGAGGAGGAGGAGGAGGAAGAAGAAGAGAGGAGTCGAAGGTGGATAAAGAGAGGAGGAAGAGGAGGAGGAGGAGGAGGAGGAGAAGAAGAAGAAGAAGAGAGGAGGGGGAGAGGAGAAGGAGGAGGAAGAAGAAGAGAGGAGGACAAGATAAGGAGAAGGGGATAGGTGACCGGGTGGGGATTCAAATTTGAATCCGGCCCAAACTTACCCTAGAGCACCTCTATACCATGCGCCATGGGTAAGTGGCCTCTTTATTTTGCAGGAAAAATTCTTTTTTGCCATAAATTTTTATCCTTTTCGTATTGTGTAAATCTAAAAATCCCTAAACAATAGTCTGCCTCTTTTCAGAGGCGTCGTGTCCATCCCTATTTATGGCGCACCTAGCCACTCGTACCTACCTTGTACGTGGCACACACCAATTCCGTGCGTCATGGGTAAGCCACCCATGGATGGGGGCGACCCCTGGTCCTAGGGCCCACTTATGAGTGGCGCATCATTTTGTCTGTGCGCCACGAGTATGCCCATATCAGTGGTGCTCCACTTAGCCGTGTGCCACGGATAATTATCCATGGAGCACCCTATCGAGGTGTGCCACGGATATTGCCATCCATGGATAGATCTTTTCCTACTAGCTAGTGCCCTGCTCAGGGCACCTCCGACTAGGTGCTCAACGACTTCGCCATCGTCTCCTTGTTCGACGCCACGGTCACCCCGTCCACTCTGGTAATCGTGGAGGCATACAACACCACCGGCGTCTCTCTCTAGCGCGCTATCCGCAACGTCTTCCGTGATAATCGCGACACTCGCGCGACCGGTCCTTCCTCAGTGACGAGTTTCACGGCTTCAACCAAGGTGACCTCTGGACTACACCTTGAGGAGGGAGACGTACTTGTTCCTTCTCCAAAGTCCCGATTAGCTTCTCACTCCAGCAAAACAAGTTGGGACTGTGCTTGATTTCATAACTACTACCACTAACCTGCAACAAATGAATCCACCAACCTGGGTGTCAGAGACCAGACGTCCGCTTGACTCCTACTCCCTCCGTTTTAAAATATAAGATGTTTTAGGTTTGTAAAGAAAATGTATCTCGACTTGTTTTAGGGTGTAGGTCCACTCATGTTTAAAACAAACCTATACACTAAAACAAGTCTAGATACATTTTCTTCACAAATCTAAAACATCTTATATTTTGAAACGGAGAGAGTACATGCTACAGCGGCTATTGCAAAAAAGACGAGATGCTCGCCCTAGAGGTCGCGATGCTCAAGGTGCTCCCATACGAGCTTGGCGCGCTAATGGTGCGCACCTTCCTTGAGCACTCCAAGCAGATCGGTGTCCATGGAGACAACGACGGTGCCTTGGCTATTAAATTTGTTAAAAAAATCAAACTTTGTTATTTTTTTGTAGTTCGAAATGCAAAGCATTTTAAATTTATATTTTACATGTACATGAAATATATCATTAGTTACCTTTAGGATTTTCTTTCTAATTTTTTAAATCTTGTAAATATTTTTATTTTATTTTTAATATACCAGGAGCACGGGAGCTCGGGAGTCGAAAGAACTTTCCAAAAAAATACGAGTGAATAAGAATTCCAATAGGTGTTGTACACCTAGGTAACTAACGAATAAGAAACATTGCGTTTTTATCTATCAGTGTACTACTAATGATGAATTGATACTTGAAAACAAGAAGAGGCAATTGCGACGGCAACAACAAAACCCATCTAGGGTTATGTCCTCTCTCCGGCGACATCGCATGTCTATTCTGTCTCCGGTGGCCTTGTGGTCTTGGAGATGTGGTGGACCATGGTCTTTCACCGGCGGAAACGTTCACATTCTTTGTTTAGACTGTTTTCAGTGTCTTTTTCATGATGTTGAGGCGATGTTAGTTATAATAAGATCCTCCAAAAAAAAAAAGATCCTCCCACCCTATCCTCAGTCCGGTGGTGCGTGTATCACCGGCGGAGAATGCATGGAGTCGTGTGTCTGGCGGATCCCTTGGAATATGATCATTTTCGGATTCTTTGATATGGTTTGACGTCAGTTTCTTTCAACCTATGATTATCATCTTTGGCGATGGTTTGGCGATGGTTGCTGTTCTCCTGCCTTGGTCCTTTTCGGAGCTCAGCACGATGATTTTTTGTCCATCTACTACAACAAACTCTATTACAATAAGGTATACCCGGCTCCAGTGATGGAGAGGAGAGAATGATGGCACGTCTTCGGCTCGTGCTATTGTATGTAGTCGTCGCTAGGTGGTCTATTGATCTATTCATAATTTCTATTACTTTTATACTCATTTGTACTGTTGTAGATAATTATTAATATGTGTGAAATTTCGAAAAAAGGTGTACTACTCCCTCCTTCTCAAAATAGATGTCAAAAATTTATAAAATTTTAGATATATCTATATAATAAATAGTGGATAAATTTATCTAAATTTTAATAAATCCGCGGCATCTATTTTGAGACAGCGGGAGTACATAACCACGCCGTCTGACTTTGAAGCTTTGTACTTCATACGATGACTAAAATGACCCCGACAGAAACCACATGCTCCCTGCCAATGCCGACGAGAGAAATAATAAATAGTCTTCGCTCGAACAAAGCATGAAACCTCAACCATGATGCCATCACCTGATAAAATGTTTTGCAATTTCACTGCCATGTTTTCAACAAGATCCAATGTCACGTGGAAATATTAGCTGCTCGTGTTGTGGGCTTGGGAGACCTCAGGAATTCAAACACTGCTAATCCTTCAAGCTCGGGAAGAGGACTTATTCCTTCGCCATTGTCGTGTTGAACTTCTAGCTGGAGCAGCCTGTGTTTCTCGCGCGTCCTCGCATTTGTACGGCATGTTCCCCTAGTACCAACAACAATTCATCGTGCGCTAGGGACGCCATGCTGGCAAGTACGAGCTCATACGCATGCTTGCTGTTGCCACCTCCGAGTACGTGTCGCTGTACTCTCTTAAAAAATTGTTCCAATTAAGGCTTTTGTTCGTTTCATCCACTCCCCTAGTGGATTGGAGTGGTTTGGAATGGATTAAAGGGGATTTTGGTTTAGATGGAATTTAATACCCCTTAATTCCTGCCAATTCCGGTCAATTCTAATAAAACCGAACAAGGCCTAATGTAAATTGGAGCACATAAAGCAAGGGGATTTTCACTACAAGTGCCACGTGTACTTGGCAGAACAATCAAGTATCTTAACATGAAAAAATATAAATATATATGGTATATATTGTGATCAAGATTAATTTTCCAGAACATTTCTGTAAACCAAATATGATAAAATAATTAGTCAGATGAAGACCGAAATTGACAATAGAAAAAAGTAGAAGTTTGTAACATAAGACCCATAAGACGCTTCACCTCAACAATCTAACGACCGTTCGTTGATCTGATGGCTGTAAATGAAGAGGCACAATAAGACTAGATGAGGACAGGGGTATCACACTCTTCTACCGACGGTTAAATCCATTCCATGACCGCGCTTATCTCAGCCTCCAAAGCATCATTGAAATTGAGCAACTATGGATCCACCCTAGACGAGGTGTCACACCAGATAGAATGGGGGCTAAATGCTTAAAAAGGGTAATATTTGGGTCAAGATTCACCAAATGAGGTAATGCGGTGAAATTCACACTAAATGGGGTCGATGGTGTCACATGTACAAGCAGGGAGTAAATATTGGAAGTTACTCAATATTTATTTTATCATAGACATTTAAAAATAGTGTGTGAACTGCAAGCACATGAAAGACATACTTTAAAGCTATTTCTGCTAAGAAAAGCATGTGACACAAACAGGAGGGCGCTCCCACAACATGCACCTTGCCTGAGCACATAATTGAGTTCCTCGTCTATGGAAGCAATCAAAGTGACTCTTTTTAGATAATAGACTCGAGAGGAGCCCAGCTTTAACTTTATGAAGCCAACGCCGACAAAAGGTAAAAAATTGTGCAGGATTAAATCATAGATATTGGATCAACACCCGGGTATAGAACACAAGTAAAATGCAAGGTATGATAGACAAATAATATTCAGTTCAAGTCTCGTCCCACAAGACACAAACTAGAGAAAGAAAGGAGGGTAAAGGCAAGATACAAGGATGTTCAAAAGAGAGAGGCTACATAACTCTAGGTCTAGGTCCATCCCTCACTCCTACATGGAGAGATCAAATCTTGCCATTCGCCAACCCCAACTCCAGCTTGTCTGGACTCCTAACCACTGGCTTTCACATATGCAGATGTATAGACATTTTGTATAGTCTGTCAGCCGGTTGTGCTGGGAATTCCCCCTGAATCCTGAACTTGTTCCTAATGTTTCACAACATCTAGCAAAGAGCCGCACAACATGTACTAAAACGTGTTTTGTTGGTAACATATGATTGTACAACAACCCGATATATCCACAAAGCACGAGGGATTCCAAGAGCATCATAGTAGTTCCCTAACAGCACTCCACATGTACTTAACTGAATCGCATTGACTCGGCTTCTAATCATCTTGCTAACAGACTCGCCACGTCGACGGCGAAGCCATCACAACCCAAGGGGCCACGAGCTCAAAAGTGCCTCCAGATTGATGGCAGTGCCAGCCAAGATGTTAAACCGGTTGCACCAAAACACCGCCCAATACACATCGTTGTCAGGGTTCTAGTATACGAGCACGAAATATAACAATTTCAATTTCAACAGTGTGGACCTGGCCTATTCCCACTTGTATTTGAGTTATGCCAAGATTATGACCAGGAGTTGCTGACCGTGAGCGTCAGCTTGCTACATCCACATTGCTTGGGCTATGTAGAAGTAAATATAGAAAAAGAAATTATGAGAAAGCGTGAGTGCGACAAGTTCATCCAAATATTACTAGCTACCATGAGTAATTTTAGAGCTTTATAATCATGAAAAACAGGACTTCGCAGCATTATTAAATTGTCCCTAAATGAAAGCACATGCTCCCCTCTTAAGGTCGTCCACAAGACAAATAATGAACCGTCTTCACCAAGCGCAAGACGGTAGATGTGCACCCACCACCGATGATATTAAAAAGGCTTCATACAAGGACCACAAAGCTATCACTTGACAATGGGCTTTGCAAAGATGGAAGAGAGAAAGGAAGAGATAGAAACTTTCACTCCCATGTTCTGAATATGTTCTTTACACTTGAGACGGGAAAATTAGTAGTTCAAATCATGGGCCTGGAGGCTCCAGGAACTAGAACATATGTTTCCATATTTGGATGTCGGAGAGAGTTGTTCATTCAACAGTCTCAGACGTAGCTTGTGGTTCCACCCGTCTGGAATTCTCAGGCACCCTATGTAGTACCAGCCAAATTTCATTTAATTGGACAGAACCAGCATCAAGGCAGTGGACGAGAAACTCTGCATGTTCATGTGAAAGGAAGGAGATCTAGCAGAAATTTCTCCTTCTGGATCTCGATCTTCTTGTCTTGCTTGGACAACAACGATGCCCACCTTTGATCACTCTTTTGACCTGGGATGATCATGTTCGAATATACCTTAGAGAGACACTTGTCAATCGACACTTGCACCCTGTCGGTTGGCAACGCTTCAACAACGGATGCATTGGCCTTGTTGTTGTGGATCGGACGTCCCGCCAATGTTTTCAGTGGCGGATCCAGATCAACGACGCGGTCGGCTTCCTTCCTTGAAGAATGTGCACTTGCTTCCACTTCTCACACCTTTTGATCTTGGTGTAACAATGCATCAACGTGAACCCTTTCCCATCATTGTTGGCTCGGTACATTTGTAGTGCATGATCCAACTAAGCAAGAAAACACAAACACATCAATGCATGGACATGGATAATCCAGTTGAACAACAAATTGAGTATTCACCATATGGGCAAAGTTCATTCCAATCTCCGGCCTTATTTCAATGTTGGGATGCAAGCCATGGAACTTGTTCACCGAATGTTGTATGATACCCCAACTGAGTTGACATAGATTTTTGGCTCCTCTTCATTACCATTTTTCTGTACTCCTTGCCGACGTAATCCATGGTTGTACGGTAAGTGGTCTGCTCTCGAACGGCTAAACATCGTGTTTCCAATTTTGTATACCTTCTCTTCTGATCAGCACTGCATTGTCGTATTTCAATATCAGAACGGTGATTGGGTCATAGCACTGCTGCTACCTCTATCACACATAGCACAACTAAAAGTGGACATGTTGCTGCTATAATTCCTCCAAGAAAATGATATACAGGTCAATGGTGATAGTGATAGTCTATAAACGTTGACGACGGGCAACGACTCCATCCGCTGCTGACTTCTATGATCTCTTCAGTGACCAGGGAACCCAGGTGGTTGTCTAGCGGCTGGGTGTGGCGATCGCTCATACCGCATAGGCTAAATACCAAGGACAATATGACACCAAGATCCACAACGTTTTTTTATGTAGAAAATAAGTGCTACAAAGTAGTTTTTCTAAACTAGAGAGTGACACAAATGCATCCAGATAATTATTCTCCTAGAAAAAGAGAAAGAAAAATTGTCAATTTATGTATCAACTATGATCTGAGTGCTCCTTGTGAACAAGTTCCATCTGGTTTAGTATTTGCAATGGAACTATCCAAGAAACAAGGTGCATTGGCTTCCTAACATTTACATGCTGGTTCTAAACCACGGTGAGTAACTCGGATGCTTTATAAACACCCAGCGCCCAGACTACGCGAGAGGATTAAATTGACCCTGAATAAAAGCACTTGCTCCCTGCCAGCGGCTAAGGAAGAAATAATAAATAGCCTTAGTCCAATACAACATGGTACATGTGCACCTAGATACCACCATGATATAAGATCAGCCTACAGCGAAAATGATGTTATCTCAGCTGATTGTAGGTTTTGCAATGTTGAAAGAGACAGAGGGAGAAGATGTCCATTTCACTGCCATATTTTGACCTTTGTTCGGAAGAGGGAAATAATAGCAGCTTAGTTTGTGGGCTTGGGAAACGCCAGGAATTAGAAGAAAAGTATGGTTTGGAAATATTGCTCGTGCACCCTTGCACGATATCTTTGACCATATTCGTGTGTTAGTGGACAAACTTCATCCAGCACATCATATATCGTTGCTGCAAGGGGAAAGACAAGGGAAAGCGAATCGGGGCCAAACCCATCATTATAAGTAACCATAACTGTGTGACATGCTAATTGGTGAGGATAACCATTGTATCGATCAATACTTAAGCCCACCCTACTAGCTCTCATGAACCTAAATGCACCATAACCCAACAACAACCCTAGTTAGGCCATCCTCTAAGCCTTTGAGCTCATGGTGGCATATGTTTGTTCCAAGGAGTACACATCTGAAACCCCGCACTCAGAAACCATGCACTGCATCACACCTTAATATTTATTGCCCCACTTCATGAACTGAAAAAGCGTGACATTGCTTGAATTTTTAGTGTCAAAGTAATGTGATTGGTGTGTTGATCTCCATCTGATGAAAAAGAGTTGACACAATAATGTTTTTGTGTTTTGAGCATGCATGCATGTTGGCTTCCACCCATAAACACAAACCACCTTCTATATATTAGTTTTGCTCTTGTGTAATGGTTTCTCGATGAATCATCTATGGAAATGTTTGCCGAACACAAAAAAAAAGCAATTAAAGTATATATCCTCTAGGTTTTATCAAGGTCTCAGATATTGGAGGAAACCAATAGGCGATTGATTTCACAAACTAACACTGATGCATGTCAGGAAAACTCAAAAGTTCTACTAGGAATACTAGTGGGCATAAGCTAACATCGATGCACGTCAACATTCCAAACCGGACATAGCTTGTATCGAACAAGCTATAGGCGAGCTACTATTAAGTCTCGGTTTTATATCGCGAAGGAGATAGACTCCATCTAACAGACCCACAGAACATGATAACAAGATGTATTGCAGCTAATCTCTTCGTAAAACCTAACCATAAATTATAAATCCAATGGTTAAATATAATCAGGATGATGTGGACTCATGTGGTTAATCTCTTGCTAAACCCTAACCATAAATTACTATCTGAATGTCCATGCATTACAGCGTATAAATATATTCCTCGTTGTCTTTATAAATGCACTGGGATTTCATCGCACTCCTCCTCTTTTACCTTCATATTGCAAGAGTAGAACATGTTATCATCTTCATCTACCCTGCTAAACTGCAGCATGTTATGATTAATTTAACTATCTAATACATTTTAATTTTGAAAGACCAAACAAAGTCACAATACAATTCAAGTCAAGGAGTTATAGAAGTACACAAGACAACTTGAATAATTGTTTGCTAACGAAAATACATTGGTTAGATAGTTACCTTGACCAATCCAGGCAGGGCCGGGCCGACAAAATTCAAAACCCCGTGCAAAAATCTAAAATGGGGCCTATCTCATACAAAAATTTGAACAAAATAATAATTCTAATGTATATGATAGAATATTTTGCGTAACAATAGAATATCCTATATAACTTGAAGTTGCATAACGTGTATTTAAACATCATCATTATTTTTGTGTTTTTTAAAATAAAATCTTCAATGATATCTTCGTAATAAATCTTCTCCAACGCTTCGCCCCCAAGTTCTATGGTGTCAAATTGTTGAGTCTTTAGAATGATTGTAAGGAACAATTGCAAGTGCAAGGGTAGAAGGATCAATATACTGATTATTGTAAGGAACAATTGCAAGTGCAAGGGTAGAAGGATCAATAGACTGATTACCAGATGACACTTCTGATATTTATTTTCTAATAAACTTGTTCATAGCACCTTTTTGAGACTTAATTAAATTTAGTTCCTTTTCTTTACTCTTATGCTTCTGAGAACCGGACTGATGTTTCCCCATGTGAATCTGTATTATTGAAATAAAAGATATAAGTGATAAATAAAATGAAATTAAAATATGGATGCAATCAGAAATTAGAAGTGTTTGTTTTTGCGATCGTCCGATGATGATTACGGCGATGAACAGTTGGAGGAACTGCGGCAAGTCGGTCAGCTGGTGTCGCTCGTCCCGACTCGTCGTGTCATGTGGAAGCGATAGATTGAATTGTGTGTCGCGGTGTGGTCGACTCGTCGCTTGGCTTCCTGCGTGTGTGTCGGCGGGGCTGGGAATCAAGGGCGATTGAGTTGATCGATCGATCAGGATACAGTTGTAATTGGTCTGTCCAGCTGCAGCGCAGCCCAGCAGAGCAGCGCGAGCGATGCAACTCAGCGTGCCCAACGCTCTATATACATATAGAGATACTAAATTCTGGGCCCTCAAAACCATGGGCCCTGTGCCACCGGCACACTTGGCACAACTATGGGCCCGGGCCTGAATCCAGGTGTTGCATCCACACGCATCTCACCGAGTTGCCGCCAGGTACTCTTTCATTGAAGCAATATACAATTTATTCCCATCATCATGCCTCCTATTTTGTTGCTTCGTGGTTTCCGATCGGTCTCAATTAAGCATTTAATTTACAAAGAGATGCATTGCAGATTGATAAAATGTATGCTCTTAGTAGTACTCAATTCACATGCAGATCAAACCTCGGCTTTAAAACTTGTCATTATAAAGGCATCTTCATAAGTAGATCATGGCCGATTCCTTACATCTACATGGAACAATGGCATTGGAGCTCATTGTATCATGCATTGGCAAGGGAGAATTTTAGTTTAACAAATAAATACAAGTATTTCTCTTTCGACTGTTATTCAGAGAGAGGCATGAGATGGCTCAGGAATGAAAGCCTAACAAAGAGTTTACTATACTTTTATAACATTATCATGAAAGTGTGCCTTCTTTTTTGGGTAGTGTAACATCTGACAACTCTCCCTTTAATTGAGCAATGTGAATAATAGAGATAGTGCAGTCTAGTAATGAATCGGCACACATTCTTTCTCGTTCGGCTGAGAAATTTGTTTCTTCTTTTATAGGAATTTTACTCCGGAATGCATCCGGCAAACTCTTTGTAATGATGTTTTTTTATTAATAAAGTGTTGTGTTCTCTAAAAAAACATCAGCTCATCCTAGCGGATTGGGCTTGGCTTATTTTTCGGTACTGAGTCCTAGTGACCGGACTTGATACCTAGACGTATTTCCAATGTATGCGCCTAAACTTTTCGGGCTGGGTGACTTAAGAAAACATTTAAGGTCGGGAAACCATCACCAACCATCACGTCCGATTGCAATTTAACAGTAAAGATAATTCCAACAATTTAAGATAATCTAGATGATGTGGACTAATGTGGTGCCTCGAAACAATGACCCTGTATGGTGCTTCTAATATAGAATAGAAAATAGAATAGATAGACTTGATCAAACTTAACATAGTTTAACTTAGAGAAAACCTTAAACTTCAATTAATGGCGAGTCCATCCTCTAAAGAGGAAACCTTCCTCCCTGAAAAATATGAGCACACGTGAAAAGTGCGTGCATCAACTACTTGATGCTAACAGTCATGCAGAAAAATGTGAAAAATCTTGACAGTTTGAGGAAAGAAGGAAAAGCGTGAGGCATTCATCACAGATCCATGCCGATGATTTAGTACACACCAACGATACAGCCAATCCCCATATATATGCAAGCAGTTCAGATCTCCTGGTGTGCACCTCGTATTTGTATCATCTACTATTTAGCAATCGTTGTGGAGAAAAGTGTATTAGTATCATAGTTATGAGATACTGGAGGAAACCACTGGCCTCACAAAGTGCTTGGGCTGCCTCCTGTTCAAAGTACCCTACGCTATGGTTAATTCATGTTAATACCTGAGTTGATCGTAGCGATTATCCAGGTCGCCGTGGTGGTCGTTATGGTTCGGTTGCAACATTTGATAAGGAGCGTGATGTTGCACTCCTCATGATGTATGATTTCACTCTGTAACAATGAGCTCAACCTGCTGAGTAAAAGCACATTTTGCTCCGTCGTTTCATCAGTATTTACCGTGAGGTAACTTGTTATACGTGTGGGCCCACAACAGAGCCACGTCTCTTGCATCGTTACCAGGGTCGCCCTGATCAGAGACAAGATCAGTTTGCTCTGTTGGTGTTGGGTATCGATTGTGTGTTTGCTGGCCTAGGTGAGTAAGTGCATATCTGTCCGAAATTTCTGCGAAATAATCAGATCGGAGTGTCGGATTTAGTTATTAGCAAACAAAGATGTACACTGCAGAATTAGAGTGTACGTACCATTATCCAGATTCAAGAGGTACTCCTGGTGTCGGAGTAGAATCGATGTCCCTTTGTTTTGCTATCCTAGTGTGCATTGTAAGAATGTCAAAGCGAGAAGGACATTGCATTGCAGCATTTGTACTCATTTTAAGAGAGCAGCTCGGTTACATGAAGAGTTCCCAGATTAGATTCGGTGAGAGTTTCAAAACCATGTTGGGAGTTTTTTTAGGGGAAATCTAAGTAGCGACCAGTCGGTAGAAATTAAAACCTGGCGGGCTTCGTGCACTGTACCGCTATCTTTTCACGTCCGACAAAACGAATCAAAACTAGTAAAGAATCAAATTGAAAATTTAAAATATTTTATAGAACAAACCGTTTATCAGCATTAGGATCCGTTTTCACCGTTAGACTAGTCGCGACGAGATCTTCGAAACTAGATCCCATGTTGGTATGTTTCGATAAAAAAAAATTCGGACCAAAAAGTTATCCACCCCTAACACACGAGTTATCCATGTCAAAATATATAAGTTATCCACCTTATATCATATAAGTTATCCATCGTATAAATGAGTTAGGTCGAGGTGTTCTCATATTTCTCATTTGGATAACTTTTATTTATTTTTTGTCTTATAGAACCTCGATTAATGCATCGGCGAGCGATGAATGTTCGATCTCTAACACTCTTTGAGGATTTATCACTCGTATGTCACGGTAGCGACGACGAACAGAACCGAACCGCTAGACTACTGATTGCCCGCTACATTTGTTCATTTTAACTCTGGGTGGTGGGTGGTGGGGTATAAGATCTCATTTATTGTATCATGCAAAAAAAAGTTTAGATTTAATTTCTTTTAAAAATATATGCTTGATGTTTGATGTGGTAACCTTTCGAGGTTGAGTCGCTCGTACTCCTCTCGTGGAAACAAACGACGAAGCCGAGCCGTTAGAATAACTTTTGCATTTTATCTCTAAATTGATTTTTATAGTGATGGATAACTTATATATTATTGGGTGGATAACTTAAATGCTGAAGTATGGATAACTCTCGTGTTACTAGTGGATAATTATTGTACTTCCTCCGTCCTAGAGTGTAAGTCACAATCTCATTTTCAGATTGTCCCGCATATAAAGAAAATAAGGCATAATTTTGCATTAATTGGAGTTAATTAGCCCATGCAGCCCACACCTTTCTCTCCTCCACATGCATCGGTTTGACACGTCCATCATGCATGCCGTAATTATGAGCTGTTTTTGTTGGCTGTACTAGATACGAGGCACCACAGTCCGGCCTAATTAGTCATAATTTCAACCTCAATCACGTTAAGCCTTGGGCCAAGATATTAGAGGATTGTGACTTACACTCTAGGACGGAGGGAGTACAATGTTATGGATGGTTTTTTGTTATCCGTGTGGATAACTTTGTATAATTTTCATGATAACTTTAGTTTTCTTTTGGCATTATAAATTTTAAGCCTTGGTTACCTCCATCGGTAGTAAATTACATGTACAATATACTTACTTGATTTGGACACGTTTGCCTAGGTGTTAGGATACCGTGTCTTTGAGGTTGACGTGGTAAAAAAAATCTTATATAGTTGAAGTTCACATTTACACATGTGCATACATAAAGAAACTCAAACACAAGATCTGTTTATAGGGTGGATAACTTACGTAATACCAGGTGGATAACTTACGTAATTCAGTATGGATAACTTTTGTGTTACAGGTTGATAACTTTTGGGTTCGAAAAAAAGTTGTCGAAACATATTGATATGGGATCTAGTTTTGAAGACCTCATCGCAGCTAGCCCAACGGTGAAAACAGATCCAAAATCGGATATACAATTTGACCTGCAAGTCATTTTGAATTTAAAGATTTTCAAAATTAAATTAGACGTTAGCTATTTTGTCGTTTTGAGATTAACAGCTAAATTGACAATTATTATATCTGGGCCATATCATGCATCGTATATATTCACGCATGCATGTTCGGCGTAAACAAACGCCTGCCAGATTTCGTTATTTCTAAAACGGTTGTTGGGTAGCTGCGCCCTTTTTTTAACTGTACACAGCGGTGCTCGTTGAAAAGATTAGAGTATAATGTAGTTATCTAAAAAAAATTCCTAAACGGACTCTGCTGAACCAACTGATCCGGCCAATGGCCGAAATACATGACGAACGAACTAAACTGATCCCAGATTCCTAATACGACTCGAGACTATACTTCACGACTACTTGAGCTTTGATGCGCTCTCATGTAGCAGGTGCGTGCCTGAGTTTGCTGACACGCGCACAGAAGGCGAGATTTCCATCAGCAGGACGTACTCGAAACATGGCTAATCCGGCAAGATTTCCGTCGTTCCCGCCGCCACCGATCACCCATGGCCGCGCTTCGCGCCTCTGCAGCCCGTGAGTCCCCTCGTCGAGCCCGCCGGCACCGAGGCTTACCATCACAAGATCCACCGGTGCACGGAGACCCGGGCGCCAGACTACACCTCGATAATATCGGTGCCAACGAAGCTGGAGGAGACGGTGACAAAGACACGTATTTTTTGCCAAATCTGTCCAAATCTTTAAAGTTCAAGCAAGTCTGACCCTTCCTTAAAACTAATTTTGAATCTGACCCCTGGGATCGGCGCCATTTAAAATGGCGCCGAAATTGTACAGGCCAACGCCAAGGCGAAGCAGCTGGAAGGCAAACTAGGGAGGTCGACGCCGTTTTAAACGGAGCCGACCTCATTCAGTTCGGTTTTCTGTTGTGTGGCGCCGACCTATACAACTTCAGCGCCATTTTAAACGGTGCCGACCCCAGTGGTCAGATTCCGAATTAGTTTTGATAGAGGTCAGATTCGGTTGAACTTTTTAGATTTGGACAGATTTGACAAAAAAATACCAAAGCCACCTTTTCTCGACATCGTCGTCAACTGGCTTGTCTCCCTGGCGCCGACCTTCAGCTTCGAGCCGCTGCTGCCTTGCTAGTCACTACCAAGATAAATGACACTAGTAAATTAGACATCATTTTAGAGAAAAGAACAGATTGATCTGTACACGCGCAATGTATGTTGCGTAAGTAGTTCAGAGTTTGTTTTTTACTATGATTGTTTCACGTTCTCGAAACAGCCTTTCGTCCTACCCTATAAGTAAAGCAACCACCAGCATAAAAAATCGGATATAGTTGAGTAAAACGACCAAAGACTAGGACAACAACACAAGAACGTCCATGTCTAGAGAAAGCACGAGCAAACGAAAAGGTAAATCGATACAACTCCCATGGAGAGCACATCTCAGCAGCCGGACCACGTAGATAAGTATCAGGATGCCACTAAAAGATGCTCCAGCATCCCGTCCAACCGCTCCCTAGATGGAACACTTCCTACGTCGGCTATTGGCAATGGCATTAAAGTAGGCAGCGTTAGCATCCACTTTGAGGAGCCAATTCTTACGGCTTCGTTGTCGCCAAAAGTCTCCCCCACCCCCCTTATAGATCTCAATGAGGGAATCCTCTAGGGCATACCGCTGGAGCCATTCCTCAACGGAGAGGCCAACAGAGTCTAAAGCTAGGTCCAGGGTTTGTATAGCAAGAGATTGTCTTTATTCCTTCTCAACTCTGCTCCTAGGTTGGCCCCCGCCCTTGCATGAGTTGTCATGCCATCATGGCACAATGATGCCAGATGTCCACTGCATTGTGTATGAAAGGCACGAAGGAGACCGTTGTTTCTCACTTTAGTCGAACCATCTCCATGAACCCTGGTTGTTGTAGCCAGAACTTCTAGAAATGAAAGCGGTTTAGCTTCGGTGGAAACCCTCCCTTCGTAGATAGCAGGAGAAGGGAGTGGTCAATCCGCATCACATCCCGTAGGGAGCATAGTGGGAAGGCAAGTTCCCACTCAACCGACACCAGGACCCTATCTAGCAAACTCTGGATAGGTTCCACACGGTTATTAGACTAGGTGTATCCCCTCCCCCCCCCCCCCCACACACACACACACGGGTGACCTCACTAAGGGCAAGATCAGCAATACAATCGTTGAACATTGTCATCCTCGGGAGGTCAACGTTTGCCGAGATTTTATCATCAGGGACAGATAAGGTTGAAGTCTCCTTCTACCACCACAGGGATGGTGCACCTCTCCACCTTATATTTCAGCTTAGCTAGAAATGCAAGGGACCTCCTATGGTCCACGGGGCCATATAAAATGGTCACCTCCCACTTGAGGTTACACCGCTTATGGGTGAGAGACATGCTCACAAAGAACTCCCCTCGATCCATGTCCTCTACCTCGAAGGTATCCTCCTTCACTCCTTGGAGGATCCCACATGAGTGGCCATCCTCCGGCAACCAGTGCCTGATGAACTTATGATGACTCAATCCCTATAACTCAGGGATTGAAACATCCTTCCTAATCGTTTTCTACAAGCTACAATATCCTCTTTGCCTAGGCTGTCGAAGGCGACGGGCGATCTGAGTGGCCCCGATGATCCTCTTTGCACCAAGGGGTGGACACCAATAGGCGGTGCCGGTGGATCCAATCAGCGGGTGGTGGCGCTCGTCCGAGCGGCATTTGCCAGCAGCTTGGAAGGGAGGCGCGGAGGAGAAGATGGGGGCGATGGTGCAGACTTGAAAGCAACATGGTGGTTGCCTTAGGCGGCGACGCTACATCCTGGTCTCTCTCTAACCGATCTGTGGGTTCAGCCATGGCTTCAAAAGGGCTGAAGGTTGACCCTCTCGTTCCGTTCGTCGGAAGCCGGTCAGCAGTGTGGGGACTGCTGGATCGGCCTGAATAATGGTGGTGGTCCTATGGTTCCTTCTGCGCGAAGAGGAAGAACTGTTGGCTGCTTGTCCTCAATGATCTGGTCTGGAGTGATAAGTTCCAAAAGGCTCCTTCGGCAAACTCCCATGGGCGACTATGCCTGGAGATTACTAGATCGGATTGAATTTGATCGGGCGTACCCATATTTTTTCTGGCAGTTTGGTTTCAGCGGGAGCATTGCGAAGCTCTAATATCTGTTACCATCATGTGTCATGTCTTCGACGATCCTTGGTGAAGTCAGATGTAGAGAATGTCAGGAAACATGGAACATCAGGAAAACGATGGTGATTTGAGTCTTTGTAGCGACGAGGAATTAGTAGCATCATCTATGACTCGCAGCAGCGACTGTTTGTGGGGCGATAACATAGGAAGAGTTTCTAGTCTTACCTTGTAGGGTAAAAACCCAAGGTCTGGCCTTAATTGGTTGTGCATGGCAATAGACTTGTTGAAGACATTGTTTTGCGATTGAGTACTTTCTCTAAGGTGAAAACCTATGATCTTTGATCGGGTGACGATGGCGTTTGTGCATTGTTTCCTTCTTGAAGGCGTAGTTATTGGAGTGATTGGACTAGTGGTGTTCTTCTGGTGGTGTTAGTTTCCTTGCTTCGAAGAATCGTTCTCTATAGAGATACTTTTCTTTTTCGTAATTCTTATCCTTTTTTGCTGGGTTGTGTACACTTGTCAGGCCACTAGGGCATTGCGTCATTATAGAGACTGGATGTAAGTGGTATCTCTTGATATTAATATTTAATTTTTTCCAAAAAAAATCTACAATATCCACATCTTATTGTTTCATATAGTCTCTCAGCTGTTGTTTCCGACCAGCATGCCCAAACCACCCGATGTTCCAAATGAATGCAAAAATAGGGACATTCATTGGGAAACATTGCTGGGAATTGTCCCCTTATGAAGAACAGAGTGGGCCCTACCAACAACCAAGGGCCTGGACGAGGTCTTAGGAGGCCTCCTACGCTTCCCCCCTCCTGGGGTGGCTAAGGACGAGTCCACAGTAGAGGCGAGAAAGACCCCCCACTAGTCGTCGGGCCCTTCTGTCTTGCGCTAGTGGGTGCCTCGGGCAATGTTAACCTCTCTCACTCCGCCTAAGCACGAGATTCCACAAGTGCCCCTTCATATACCCCCTTTGCTTTAATCGTGGTAATTTGTTCCATACGTGGTCCACGGTCTCCACGGAAAACCACCCCCTATCCCGAGCCATCTGATCCAAATGGTCCAGAGGACCCCATCCAAGACATAAAAATCTAGATCCGGAGGGAGGGGAGGGAACCTGAGGAGTGGAGTGAGTACCTGGGTACAGGTTGCGGGTTGTGGCCCGCTGTGCCTCCTGCTCGGGGACGGTTGGCTCACTTCCCATGGTCCCTGACCGTGACCGGTCCAAGCACACGTTGTGATGAGACAGGGCGGTGTAGGATTGAGGTGGTGGGGAGGACGGGTCTTCGACCCCAACCTCTGGAGTGACGGGGAAGTCCTAGGTAGGTGCCACCACCGCATGGCACGTCTTCGAAGGCACAATAGCAGGTGACATCTAGGGAGGGGAAGGAGTAGAGCCCGGAGACAAGGTGTAGCACACCGCACCAGGGTACCTCGGTGAGGCAGGCAAAACCACCTCCATCCCCACACTCGTAGAGCCCCTTGCCTGGTTAGCGGAGGGGGAGAGGCTTAGCGTAGTAGCCGCAAAACTGGCGAGACCTAGAGTCTCCACTCCCGCACTGAAATTAGACCTGGAGCCCGGAGACAAGGTGTAGCACACTGCACCAGGGTACCTCGGTGAGGCAGGCGGAACCACCTCGATCCCCACACTCGTAGAGCCCCCCGCCTTGTTAGCAGAGGAGGAAAGGCTCAACATAGTAGCCGCAAAACTGTCGAGACCTAGAGTCTCCACTCCCGCGCTAAAATTAGACCCGACCGTACTGTGAAAGGCCGAGGCCCACAGTCATCAAGTGGAAAAAAAGACGTCATCACGCTAATTTGGTGTGTCACAGCAATGTGATTGTTGTGCTCATCTCCATGGGTTGAAGAATCGTTGATACAACATAATATGTGTGTTCTGAGCATGCATGTTGGCTTTCTCTCCAGTAAACATGAACCACCTATATATTAGTTCTGCTCTCGTGTAATGGTTTCTTGATTGTACCATCTAATGAGATGTTTGCAAAGCAGAAAAAAAGCAAAGTACCCTCGAGGTCGGATGAGGTCTGAGATACTGGGGGTAACCAATAGGTTAATTATTACTACATCGTGTAAGAGGAGAGGTGTCGTCATTCCGGAACCTACGGGAAAAGCGAGATCTTAGGGTATTCCAGAAGGCAGTTTTCGAATAGAGCAACAAGCACCAGAAAAATAGCAATGCTGTAAAAACAACCTCGAGTAATCAACATTGGAGAGTTTTCCACGAAGCTGGAGGAGACAGTGACAACGCCACCCATTCTTGCCATCGTCGTCAACGGGCTTGTCTCCCTGGCACCGACTCTACCAAGATAAATGACATCACTAAATTAGACATCAATTTGGAGAAAAGAGAAGATTGATCTGTACGCTAGTAGTGAAGTTGTTAAATGGAAGTTTGTCTTTTATGTTTTATATAGGTGTGCATCATTGTTGTATGCACTACAGGAAACGCTCACTACACGCCAACGGCTAATACCCGGCGGCATAGGTCAACAAGCCGTCGGCTGTCGGCGTATGATGGCGTCGGCCTAGACTAATATGCTGTCGGCATAATAAAGCCATCGGCGTAGACGGCTACGCCGATGGCTTAGCCATCGGCATAGTGTATATAATACTATACGTATTTAAGACAAACTTTGACTACTCTCCCTTCGATCTTAACACATTCATTGAATCTAGCGTCACCCTGTCTAATAACATAAGTCACATCATGGGTTTTCATCACTCGAGAGGTCCGACCGAACACGGCGATTCCACACACTACAGGACGCGCGCGCTACGCCGAGGGCAAAAAGCCGTCGGCGTAGGCTAAAATGCCCTCGGCGTATGATACGCCGACGGCTGCCCTCGGCGTAGCCTCCTCGGCAAAGGTCTCCCTCGGCGGAGCACGTAGAGGTCGTCGGCGTATCAAAATGCCGTCGGCGTATGCTACGCCGAGGACAATGCCGTCGGCGTAGCGGCCGTCGGCATAGCTTGTCGACAGGTTGCAAAATATTTTTTTTTAAATAATTTTTTATTTTATTTTTTTTTCTCAATTTTTGAATCTTTGAATTGTTTGACTCGTTAATCTCTCACTTTGAACATTTTTAACACTAATTACACTTAATATTTAATTAAATTACAGTCTTTGTCAAACTTCCCGGCCGGTCACCCATCTTAATACTACTCCAGCTCCAGCACGCTTAACTTCCTCGTTCCTTCAGAATCTATTTCCGCAAAGTAATTCATACATTGTTGTCAATACTATGATATCAATCCTATTAACCCTTATATCAACATGTCACATGTTTGTATTTTTTGAAATTACAAACAATTATCTAAGTAAACATTAATAAATAAGTAAAAATATTGTTGAATTCAAATAAAAATATAATAATTTTACTTTTTTCTATTTTTCTATTTAATATGGAATAATTAATATCTTTAAATCTATAAATCGGAATTTAACAAATAATATGTCTAAATTGATCAGAAAAATGAGAGGAATCCAAATATAATATCCATATCAACTAATCACAAACCCTCCGTCTTTTGAATTATCTATTTGGTGGTTGCTTTAGAAAATTCCCTTTTTGCGCTCGGATAATGAAAAATGGCTTTTTGGTGCGATGAAAAGAAAAAACTTGCATTGAATCTTTAATAAAATAGCATATTGTGAACCTAAAAATGATTTTTGTAAAAAAATATGAGCATCGGATCATGTACCTGTAGTTCATATCTGACCCACTTCCTGCCGATTCGGCAGGAATTTGTCTTTTTCACCAGAGGTGGACGGAAAGGTTTCGGATCCCCTTATTGGGACATTGTCTATATAAGGTGGTATAGTATTTTTGTAAAATGTGTTCGTACCATTTTGAATTAGCCATTTGGTGGTTGCTTCACAAAACCGTCAATTTTTTGTGCTCAGAAAATGAGAAATGGCTTTTTGATGCGACGAAAAGGAAAACTTCCTCCTACAATATTGTTCGTCATCCCATGATGCATGTGTATGCATAATATGGGCACATTATCACAAACTATGCCTTGATTCTAGCCATAACATTGGTCATTTGATCCGAAAGACAAGAAACCTTGAATGAGATAGGTCATTTTGTGAAGGTTTTTTTGAGACATAATCAATATATCAAGTTTGATATTTTTACTTATAACTATGTCACATAATATGACACCACGCGAAGGTTTCGCATTGTTTTGACCGTTTTTTAATTTTTTATGCCCATTTTAAACTATCGTCAAACTTTGTCAAACGGCGGGCATGAAGATTCTTAGCTCGGGGCCGAGCCTTGCTAAACTTGCATTGGATCTTTGATAAAATAGCATATTGTGAACCTAAAAATGATTTTTCTAAAAAAATATGAGCATCGGATCTTGTACCTGTAGTTCATATCTGACCCACTTCCTATCAATTCGGCAGAAATTTGTCTTTTTCACCAGAGGTGGAAGGAAAGGTTTCGGATCCCCCTGTTGGGACATTGTGCATATAAGGTGGTATACTATTTTTGTAAAATGTGATGGTAGCATTTTGAATTAGCCATTTGGTGGTTGCTTCACAAAACAGTCCATTTTTTGTGCTAGGAAAATGGGAAATGGCTTTTTGGTGCGACGAAAAGGAAAACTTCCTCCTGCAACATTGTTCATCATCCCATGATGCATGTGTATGCACAATATGGGCACATTATCACAAACTATGCCTTGATTCTAGCCATAACATTGGTCATTTGACCCGAAAGCCAAGAAACCTCGAATGAGATAGGTCATTTTGTGAAGGTTTTTTTGAGACATAATCAATATATCAAGTTTTATATTTTTTTCTTCTAACTATGTCACATAATATGACACCACGCGAAGGTTTCGCATTGTTTTGATCGTTTTTGAATTTTTTATACCCGTTTTAAACTATCGTCAAACTTTGTCGAACGCCGGGCATGAAGATTCTTAGCTCGGGACCGAGCCTCGCTAAACTTGCATTGGATTTTTGATAAAATAGCATATTGTGAACCTAAAAATGATTTTTGTAAAAAAACATGAGCATCGGATCATGTACCTGTAGTTCATATCTGACCCACTTCCTACCGATTCGGCAGGAATTTATCTTTTTCACCAGAGGTGGATGGAAAGGTTTTGCATACCCTTATTGGGACATTGTCCTTATAAGGTGGTATAGTATTTTTGTAAAATGTGGTGGTACCATTTTGAATTAGCCATTTGGTGGTTGCTTCACAAAACCGTCCGTTTTTTATGCTCGGAAAATGGAAAATGCCTTTTTGGTGCGACAAAAAGGAAAGCTTCCTCCTGCAACATTGTTCGCTATCCCATGATGCATGTGTATGCACAATATGGGCACATTATCACAGACTATGCCTTGATTCTAGCCATAATATTGGTCATTTGACCAGAAAGCTAAGAATAAACCTCGAATGAGATAGGTCATTTTGTGAAGGTTTCTTTGAGACATAATCAATATACCAAGTTTTATATTTTTCTTTCTAACTATGTCACATAATATAACACCACGCGAAGATTTCACATTGTTTCGATCATTTTTGAATTTTTTATGCCTGTTTTAAACTATATATAATGTTTTATGTTTTACTTAATTTTTATTTAAAAATGTGTAATATTTTAGTGTAGATAGTTAGATCTTATTTTTCTGCAAATTTTGATATATTATTTGTATTTTTCCGAATTAGAATGATTTAGTTATGATTTTTCAAAGTTTAATGAGATAAAATAAAAAATAGCTACGCCGAGGGCAGCCGTCGGCGTAGCATAGGATATGCCGAGGGCAATTCTACGCCGACGGCTGCTTGGCGGAGCTGGCCTAGACGATTGCTACGCCGACGGCCCCGACGTTTGGCCGTCGGCGTAGCTTCCCATTCCTGTAGTGACAACTGGTTTCGGGTCTATGTCTTATCCAATGGCAGTAGTTGTTTTAAGATCCGTGCTTCCCTATTTTGCTTCCAACACCCTGTACGTTGTACATCTTCCTTTCGTATGGCCACGAAGGTGTACATGTACACTTTGAAGGTGTACCTGGGGCGGCGACGACATCTCGTACCCAGTCGGCACGTGGGACATGGCATGCCTCCTCCCTTTCCTTTCCCCACAAAATTGATTTGACTTTTTCCCTTTCTTTTCCTGTCCTTAGATCTATTTTTGGTTAGTAGTATTTTTTTCTTCCATATCTGGTTGATTTGTTCACGAATTTCGGTGCCTTCCAGATCTGGATGATTTCTTCCAGGTTACTTTGTGTAAAATAGTTAGGACCGGTAGATTAGAAACCAGTACAATCGAGGGGGCTTTTTGCAATGTTTATAGGTCAGGGAACAGATCTCAAAGCCAGGTTGAACGCTCTAAGATGAGACCTAGACGTCTATATGTGGGTGGAGTTTGTTTTCCAAGGTCCGACCTCCACACAATGCCTTCGACAAAAAAATGATTAGAGAGCTGCCATTATTAGGTACAACCAATAAAGGCTAGACCCAGGTGTTTCACCATGTAAATTAAAATGCATAGCTCAAAGAGAAGCACTAAAAATGAAGTCATCCTTTGTCGTCGTCCCCACTTGCCAAGCTTCTACAATTCACCGATCGTCTGACTCATAGTCACCACATGCACGGTTCTACAACTGCATGCACACAAAGGAGTAGTGAATCGTCATCTTCTCCAAATCAACTACGAGTACTCCTTAGATCGGCCACTGACACTGAGTCGACACGAGTATGAGATATAATACCTTCATAGTCTAACCGATCTTCGAGCACGACCGCCTTGAATCCCCATGTCAACAGGTAGGAATCGGGGCCATGGAGGTGTTGATGCCGATGTTTCCATAGTGACAACAATATGCGGTTGACAATCACCAAACACTCGAGGACATAGCCTTCTACGGCGTCGGCGATGCATCCGCATCAGAGGCACGCGTTGTGGTGGATCAAGAGGTAGGATATGGCATCCTTGGGTAGCACGAGAAAACCGAGACATTGTGATGCGCAACTAGGATCGACAGAGCTGATAGAGCCGCACCCGGAATCGTGAGGTTCAGTAGCGACATGACCGGGTGATCTTGGAAGGAATCGTTGATGAAATCTAGGGTCACGAGTCAAGGAAGGAGAAGCAACGTCCACCGTCGACATCGTCCACTCTCGCAGTGAACACAAGCAGCCTCACGTGGTCGTCTTCCACCAACCCGCTGCAGGGTAGTCGCCCAGAAAACCCCCGCCCGTGGACTCCATCACCCCCACACTAGGCAGCCTTCCCCAATAGAAAAACATTCTGCCACCCTTTGGTATTGGGCCCACAGCCACTGTGGCTCAGGCTGGCGGCAACGGTGGAGGAGTGAGCCGACGGCAATGAACGGGAGAACATCCTACCCGAGGGAAGCGAGTCCTTCTCCACTCTCGTTTGCTCTAGCGGCTTCCACAGCTTTCCCTTTTGAGAGTCGACCCACCTCCCCCGGGCCGATCTGACGCCCTCGCCGGCGGCGATGCCGGGCGGTGGAGGTGGAAGAGAGGCGCCGGACTCAGTAGTGTAGGATCTAGGATTAGCTTTTTTAGATCTTGTGCCATAGTGCCGTCTGGGAGTAGGTCGCTGAGCTTCATCGGCCGAGCTTGGCGCGTCCATGACTGCTTCGTCCTCGCAGCCCTGCTTTGGTGGCAAAGGCAGTGGATTGGGAGGAGGAGGGAGCAAGGCATATCCGACAATAAGGCCGTCCTCCCTTCCCTTCGGAGGCCTTCCGATCTGGCGCTCTGCCGCGGCGCCCGCCGGTCATCTCTACCGCTGACGGAAAAGCTTCCATGGTGGGAGCTTGACCTCAATGGCAGATCTGATGAAGCCTCCTTCAATAAGCGGTGCTTTGCCCTGGCCCGCTGTCATCGCCATCATCTACGCCCACCTACCCTGGTCCGTGGCAGGTTCCATGGGGACGGTGAGCCGATATCTCCGTTTCGATGCCGGTGTGTTGCTGCTGCTCTGGATTCGCTGCTTGCTCTGATTTCCCTCTTCTCTTCAATCTTCATGGTGGGGATTTGGGAACGAGGGAATAGGGCTAGATTCTGGCCAGGTCGGCATAGGAGCACAGGAGACTATCTTCTCTGGAGCACTTCCATGGCGTCCAAGAAGGCGCTGATCCTCATGGCCAAGACGGCCAACTCAAAGCCGGTGAGCTCCGGCAATGCTTCTACCTCCACTCGGAGGCCCTTTCCGGAGACGGGCGCTGAGGACTTCGCTGGGCCGGAGACAAGTGGTCTCGTCCCCGCCTCCGACCTTGGCTGTAGCGTTCGTTCTCCTCTGCTCCACAGCGGGGAAGAGATAGGACTAGATTGCAATTGCCAATCTTTTAGCAAGGTCCTACCTACAAATGTTAGGGACTCATGTGCTATTTGTTGTTTTTATGGGGTCTTCTGTATTTTCATTGTACACCCTCTGAGATAATTAATGAAAAGGCTCCAGCCCCTTCTGGGGCGTTCCGATGTTCAAAAGAAAAAAAGAGTGAGCCGACTGTGGGTGGGGTTGTGGCTTGCGGCCACACTAGGGTTAGTCCCTGGCGTCGCCTGGGAAGCAACGCGAAGGACTTGTCAAACCGGTATTTTTTAGCAGTTGACTTTTTTTTCAGCAATTGACATGGCAGTGACCTCCCTTAGCGGTTGCTTAGAAACCGCACACCTCATTATCCCCTGATGGATGTTTTGCCTCGTCAAGTGAAAAAAGCATGGCATTGCGCTTATTTTGTGTGCCACATTAATGTAACTGTTGTGTTGATTTCCATTTGATGCAAGAAAACGTTGAGACAACAGAACTTGTGTGTTCTGATCATGCATGTCATGTTGATACACATGCATGCATGTTGGATTGCACTCCAGTGAATACAAATCGCCTTATATATATATATATATATATATATATATATATATATATATATATATATATATATATATATATATATATATATATATATATATATATATATATATATATATATATATATATATATATATATATATATATATATATATATATATATATATATATATATATATACTCTCGAGTATTAGTTATGTTCTCGTGTAATGGTTCCTCAATTGTACTGCTCCAGAAATGTTAGCAGAACAGATAAGAAAAGCAAAGTATCCTCGAGGTCGGATCGAGGTCTGAGATACTGGGGGTAACCAATAGGTTAATTATCACACCATTGTGGAGAAGAGGTGGCCTCGTTCCGGAACTTATGTCCAAAGCAAGATCTAAGGGTATTCTAGAAGACACACGCTTCCGATATGTAGAACAGTAGTTTTCCAAAAGAGCAATGAGAACCCGGAAAATAGCAATGCTGTAAAAGCTAGCCTGAAGTAATCAACAGTGGAGAGTAGAGTAGGCATATTCAGTTCCTTGCAATGTTCTTTTCTACTGAGTGTTCTGAACCATGATTTGATTGTATGGTCTTATTTCCACTATGCGAATACGCATGATACTGATCTGATCTTGATAAATGATGATTGTGCAACGGATGTTGATTGCCGCATATAGAGGACCTGAGTAATTCAGGAGTGATCGACTATGGGAAACTTGGTAAAATTTCATAACATATAGTCGGCAATATTTTTTCTGAAACTACAAGACAGTCTGCTCAGCTTTATCTATGCCTCAAGTTTTGGCTTACATTGAACACGTACGAGTGTGTAAATTTGTAGTTGTGTTTGTCACTCCTTTTGGAGTGGACCCTGATTTCTCCTCGGACGCTCAAGTTTGTTATCTGCTTCCCTACTTGTTATATAGTACCAGTGAATTTGGCTCTGCATCTGGTCTTGCGTGGTATGTTCGCAATTCATAGAAATGGAAGGCATCGCGTCACGTGCCAACGTTGAGGGTAGGGAATAATCATCCAGGTCTTATTTTTCAGAGAAGGCGTATGCTAATTGAGCCCTACAAAGCTAATTTCCAACTAATAGAGAGAAAGTACATTATCTAAGTACTCCTTATATTTATTTATTTCTTTATATTCAGTGCCAATAGAAGTTTTAAATCGCCAGCCCATATTTTCCACTCCCCTCGCCAATGCTCCACTCGAAGCATCTCTATTTAAAATTGGGCACAAATATCCTTTCCTTGGGAAAAACTACATGCGATAAGTAAGTGGTCACATATGGTTTTGGTTGCAAACCATGTGTCATGTGTGAGGTATGTTGGAAATTGTTACCAGCTTCGATCCGAGATAGCTCATTACATAATGTGAAGTCCAATTATATAAAACCCAACCCACTAGCCACACCTTGACATTAACATATGCAGCCCCCCTCCCCCGCCCGCCTGAGAGCACGCACACACCGAGAGACAGAGAGCGATCAAAAAGTTTCAAGATTGGTGAAATTAGATAGTTGTTTCTCTGTCGATGAGAACATCGCCTCCCATTCGTAGAGCGATCTGCTTTAGCGCTTTAATGTGATGTACATGACATCAAACATTGGGTTTGATCCCCAAGCAACACTACTATCCATCCAATCGATATTCAGCTTCATCTTCTCATGAATGTCTGGCAACTCCACTTCTTCCCAGCTACTAGTATTTAGAGCACCTGATCTCTTCCCCATACCACCACCACTACAAACATTTTTTGTGAAACTCCACTACATGCCAACACCAATATCTAGACCTACCGCAGATTCACAGTTAGAACCGATCTTTGCTCGATGACTAGTGTGGCAACTTAACATCGGGATGTTGACGCATGGACTACTTGGGTCCTAGTGGTCGATATTCGCAATACTTGTTTTGTTACATAAAATTTGTTGTCGATCCTCCACAGGAGTTTGGTGATGCGACTCATAGAAACAATGATAAGATCATGAAAACAAAGCATAAGAACAATGTGAATTAAATGTCAATTAATGGTGATATATCCAAACATAGTTTCACCAACGACTCTATGGGTGGTATTGGATGAATCAGTACAAAGTATGTGATCTCATGAGGAACACAACAGAATTTAAGATGCCCTGGAAATGGCGGACATGCTACCCTTATATACTAGACTAGAGGATCAAATACTCCTGTTTTGATGCGAACTTTCTCCCTAAAAGAATGTTCCAAACATTAAGAAACACCTTAATTGAGATTTACACTAAGTCTATAGGTTTTTTCGAAATGAAGGATGAGACCCCTGGCCTCTGTATCATGAAGATGTATAGGGCCCTAATTTATTAATTGATTCAACAAATAAAGGACAAAGAGCATACATCAAAAAACCCTAAGCCACCACAAAATACCTATAGACCCAACAATAGGTGAAAGGCATGTCAATGGGGCATAATGCCCGGAAAAACAATAAAATCCCTCCACTGGTTAGGAACCGGGAACATATCGCATAACTCGAGACACCCTCTAGGCGAAACAAGAGCATGCATCCGATTTAGCAAACTCTTGGAGAGAACCTCATGCACACGCCACATGAGCCATCACTGCCAAGCAATCATCATGATTAAGATCCGCATAAACTTCGCTGATCCTGTTGACCACATCACCACAACGCCAGACAACGTCCCCCACAATGCGCGAGTCCATCATTACGCCCGGCACCGAGACCCCTCTACACGACACCGCCGAGACCCGCCTCTGCCAACATAGTAGATGAAACACCACTACACTAGTTGACCCCCTTCAGGCATCTCGAGCTACTAAACGATGCCCTCAAGAGGGAGAACGACACTAAAAATGGTGTCTCGTCCGATCCAAAAATACCCCAGATCTAGGGTTTCTCCCGAAACCTTAGGCATGAGATGGGATTCTGAGCAATGACACCTTCAACAAGTTAACTGCATCCCAGGACGCCGCCATCGTCGGTCCAACTGCATCGGAGGCCGCATCTCACCAGCCAACTGCCATGCCTCCAACCCACACATTGCAGCCAGGGGCCGAGTCACACGAGAGAAAGGCCGTCACCACTTCGATTCAAATGCATGAAGGGTATTGTGTTTTTTGGAGGAGAGAGGGAACACCAAAGCACACCTCCTCGAGTGGTGGTTTGTCTAGCATCCGAGGCAGTGTTGTCAACCTCTAAATCTATAACTTGCTCTGTGGCACTATTGTCTTCTGACGGCTACCATATCTCCCTTTTACAACATTTTTAATTTGGACAAAATTTGTTTGTTGCTTTGTAAGAAAATTTTGTTGGATGTTGGGTTTGGGATTACTGAACATCAGTTTTGGTTTTGAAAGCCCACAATTTTTCATTTGCGGAGATGTTAGATTTTGTTTTTTAGTTATTTTGTGAACCGTGTGAGGGTTCGTCATAATTATGTTAAATTTGCACAAAGATTGGTTCAAAGTTTAAAGAAGTACTCCCTCCGTTCTAAAATATAAGATGTTTTAGTTTTGTGAAGCAAATGTATCTAGAGTACTTTTAGTGTGTAGGTTCACTTATGTTTGGAATGAATCTACACACTAAAAGAAGTCTAGATACACTTTCTTCACAAACCTAAAATATCTTATATTTTGAAACGGAGGGAGTATGTTCCAAAATTCAGATTCATTAAGTTCCTCTCTTGAATTTATGAAATACGCTGACAAATTTCTGAAATCTTTTCACAAGGTTCTGAATTTGTTTTCTCAAGATGATTTGCTCTGGCCGGAAGACAAGCGAAATAAACTGTTGGCTTACACTACTCGGAGTCGGGCATTGGTACGTAGGCGCAGGCAGCACAGACCGCAAAATCCCAATACGAGTCGAACAGGAACTCAAAGTATCGATCCCCATAAATAGACGTCGTTGTGATGTTATGTGCTCCGTCGAGCTCAATCGCCAAAGGGCATGGCCAATCCGGCAAAGCTGCCGTCGCTCCCGCAGCCGGCGATATCCCTGCAGCCTCCGCCCCCAGCACAAGACCAATCGCCGCGCGTCGCTCACCCTGCCGGCGCCGCCGAGGTTTATGATGAAGACATCGACGCGTACCTCCGGTCCATGGAGTCCACTCCCAGGCGCCGCCCCGCGCCGGACTACATGGCGCTCCATACGAAGCGGGGCGAGCCGGTGACGCCGGCCTTGCGCGCCGTCCTCGTCAGGTGGCTCGTCTCCCTCGCGCCGACCCTGCACTTCGAGTCCAGAACACTGCACCTCGCTGTGCTCTGCCTCGACAGATTCCTGTCCGGGGCCAGGTCCAGGCCAGCCGTTCCGTCGGTCCGCGTGCTCATCACTTTCACGGCGGCGGCGCTGCTCGTCGCTTCCAAGTACGAGGAAATCTACCCAGCTGAAGTGGACCAACTCGTAGACGAGACCTACAGCACGCGCGGTGGCTGCACCAGGGACGAGCTGCTCGCCGCGGAGGTCGCGGTGCTCAAGGCGCTCCGGTACGAGCTGGGCGCTCCCACGGCATGCACCTTCCTCGAGCACTTCATGGAGCGGCTCGGCGTCCATGGAGGCGACTCGGACGCTGCCACGCTGGCGAGCAGAATCGCGGAGCTGAGCCTGCTGGACTACGGTGTCCTCAGGTTCCGGCCGTCCGTCGTGGCGGCGTCGGCCATACTCGTCGCGCGGATGACCGCGAGGCCGTCCGACGAAAACCCGTGGGGCCACGAGCACGAACGCGTGACTGGGTACACGGCGGCTGAACTCAAGGAGTGCGCTCACAGGTTGAACCGTCTGCACCGGAACAGCGCCGACTACGCATCGTTGTCGGCGTTTGAGGACATGTCCGGCGGCAATTCCAAGTTCAGCTGCGTCTGGCATTGGCCTCCTCTCACTTGTATTTGAATTCTGCAAGATTTTCATGAGTACTCTTGCTTATGTTCACACGGTGAGGGTAATCTTCCAACATCCAAAACATTTGTACCATGTACTCCCTCCGATTCATAATATATGAAATCCCTTTTGATCTAAAAAAAATCATAATATATGATATTTTAGTTTTTTGAAAGGAGTGCATCTAGAGTTTTTTTGGTGTATAGGTTCGAAGTGAATCTATACGCTAAAAGAGATATAAATACACTTCTTTCACAAAGTTAAAACATCTTATATTATTTAAAGGAGGGAAGTAGAAGCGAACATACAAAATATTTTTGCTCAGAATCGCGAGCCAGAAAAAATCATCCAATTATTTGCACACCTAGATAACGAATAAGAGAAAAATCCATTTTATCGAGTACTCCCTCGGAACAAGACCACCAAACTGCCCCCTCGCACCACCACCACCACCACGTCGTCTCCCTGGGAGAGGTGAGCAGGGGCTCCCCTCCTTCCTTCCAGCGCCTCCTCCCACCCCTAGCGCCCTCCCGCGCTGTTGCTGGCGTGCTCAACCAGGCCTTGCCCGTGTGGTGTCGGCGGAGGCCTCGACTTTCCTTGCGTGCGGCGCCCCTGCTCGGGAGGTGCCGGCTGGAGGCGGTGTACCGAGGTCGAGACCTACTATGGCTAAGGAGCGTCATCCTAGGTGATGCAGCTCCGGATGGTGAGACCTCTTGGCTACGAGGTGGCGCGGTGGCTGGCGACAGAGCCCTCCGACCAAGATCTAGGCCCTTTTGGGCCCCATCTGGGTCAGGGCGGGCCAGTGCCATACTTGAATGCGCTATAGTTGGCGGAATGAGAAGCGGCTCGTGCTAGGGGTGGCGGAGACAACAGTGCGCCTATTGCAGCGCGGTGACGGGGCTTCACGGTCCCGAATTGGACCCAGTCGGACCTATGGGCCCTGTTTTGCTCGTGATGCTGCCTCCAGAAGGTTACATCCAATGGTTGTGGAGGTTGTTCCCTCCCGCATGGTTGTTGTTATGCTTCTCCTCGTTCATGATTGTTTCTTCTCGGCCCCATCGGGCTCGCAACATTAGTCACGACGATATGGTGATGGTGACTGCAAGACCGTGGTGGCGCGTGTTGGCGGGAGGCGATTTTGGTGGAGCGTGATGGATCGTCCAGGGTTGTGGTTTTCTGGGGTCAGGAGAAATTCCTATCAGCTTGACGGGCGTGTTGTCGTTCCTTCCTAAAGGGCGTCAGGTGTACCCCTTCCCCACATCCCTTCGCATACCGGGAAACCCCAGGACCTTTTGCAACGGGTCTACCAACAGCAAAATGTTTAAGCATTACACCTGGCATCTTAATAACTAAGAATCACGCAGTTGCAACCGGTCCAACAAAAGGAAAATAATCTTAAAAAGATCTAAGCTCCCCGGTTTTAAATGTCTGTGGTTGCACGCAGTGCATGTTAGTCCCAATTGACAAGTGAATGAACATGTAGGAACCGCATAGACCGAGGAGGGAGAGTAAAAGCCAAATACGAGTCTTAATCTGATATTTCCTCTTCTCTCTTGTTCGTGAAATCGGCATTGTCGGCCAATAGCAGTTGGGCACAGACGCACAGGCACAACAAAGGTGGCCCTCCTGGTGCTGCACTTGGATGGAGCATGGAGGAGATGACGGCCAGGGCAAGCTGGACGTTCTCGATAACTAAAAAGAGCACGCCACGCAGGCGGAGGGAGCCGGCAGCGCCTACACTCGCGGACGTTGACGCGGTCGTCGAAAGCCGACACGGGTGGCCCGCTGTGGTGCTAGAGACATGGAGGTGGCGAGTTAGAACCACATGGAGACGGAGCCGAAGGACGCGGGCGGATCAAGGCGACGGAGCCCGGCCCGGGTGGCTGTCGATGGTGATGGGAACAACCAGGGCCAGGTGGCAACGCTAAAATGGGGTCTCGAGCTGGGGCTCACGTCGGCCATGGGAGGAGGTGAGCGGCGGTGCGGTTGGTGCTAGGGATTAGAGAAGCAGTGGTGGCGGGTCTCATTTGTGTGATGTATGGGCGATGGACATGGATCGATACACGGTAAGGGTTGCATGCGTGTTGTGCTATTTGGTGGGGTGTTGGGATGGGTTATGGCCGGCCTGGCTATTTGGCCTAGCTGGCTCAGGGTTCTTCTTTCAATTTTTATTTAAGGAAATTTTGTTATTTATTTTTCTTTATTTTATAAAACATATGCTGAATTGATTTCCTAGAAAGAAAAAAAATGATTAAATTTTAAGATTTTAAAATTTTGAAGCTAATAAAGAGAGGAGTTTTATAGCACTTTCGAGCGAAACAAAATAGGCTATTGGGCCTTCAGTTCGACCCTACTTGGCAGCATCTTAATTATTTTAGCATACTATGAAGTGTCCCGGCCACATGGAACAAAAATAAAATCATAAATAGTCCAACACGCAGAGGACGACGCAGCAAAGCATCGCTTGGTCCATCTAGTTCTAGTAATAAAACGAGAAGTACGAGTAATCAAACTGTATGTCCGCAAGAGGATGGTTGGCCTCCCTTGCTAGGGGCTACTTTTTTCTAAAAGCAAAGCGGTGATTTTTAAAATTATAAAAACCTAATTTTACATCTATGAAGATTTGAACATAGGCATCCACTCCTCTAACCAAGTGAGCTAGGCTCACCTCTTGCTACTTCTTTGAATAGATCGAGATTTCTCGTCATGCCCTCTCTCTCTCCTGCAAGGTTTCTCGCCTACACCCGTGTGACATCATGGGTTCGTCGAGCAGGCCATCACGTTGCCCCGGCCTCCGCCTGTTGACTAGACGGCCTCTGGAACGTGCCGCTCACAACCTTCTTGGTCGTTTGCCTGACCGCAGTTGAGGTACGTCCGTCGGTCCTTTCTAGGTTATCTGGTCCGCTGCGAGAGTTGGCATGGCCATTGACAGCCGTATACTTTAACATATGGTAGCAGTCGAAGGACAACGGAGTTCTTCTATAAGAATTTCGTCGAGTTATCGTCCGACGGTGAGACCGAAATTTTGCAGGCAACTGCACAGATGGTGCCCGACCACTACCTCCTATCGCCGCGTAGAGGTGGCTCGACCAAGCGACGCGAAGCCAACCATGAATGTGACCGAGAAGCTAGGCACATACGCCTTTACAAGGACTATTTCCACCCAACTAATCCGGTCTTCAAAGAGAAGACTTTCCGTCGCTGCTATAGGATGTCCAGGAACCTGTTCTTGGACATACTCAATGGGGTGAGGAAGTACTATAACTACTGTGAGGCCAAGTACGATTGTACCAATAAGATTGGCTTCTCCTATTACCGAAAATGTTTTGTTGCCATTCGACAGCTTGCATATGGAGTGCTCGGTGATCTCCTCGACGACTACATGCGCATGAGCGAGTCCACATGCCCATGTACCGGTTTTCTAGCGTAGTTATTTCAGTGTTTGGCAAAGTTTACCTGAGAGAGCCAAACATCGAAGACACTGCCTGCCTTTTGTCCATCAACGAGATAAGAAGGTTTCCTAGGATGCTTGGAAGCATCGACTGCATGCATTGGCAGTGGAAAAATTGTCCCTTTGGTTAGCAAGGGTAGTTCAAAGGGCATGCGGAGGGGTGCACCTTCATACTAGAGGTTGTTGCATCACATGACTTCTGGATTTGGCACTCCTTTTTTTAGCATGGCTGGATCAAACAATGACATCAATGTACCGCAACCCTACCTCTAATGGGCCACCTTTGTAAAGACAATCCGCAACCCTAGAGATGAGAAATGCAGGAGGTTTGCGAAAAAGAAAGAGGCTGCTATGAAAGATGTGGAGGGAGCATTTGGTGTGCTTCAGTCAAGGTGGGTTATTATTCGATACACTGCTAGAACCTAGAGCATAAAGAGGTTGACTGCTTTTGTGATTATATACAACATGATCGTCGAGCACGAGCGATATAACGACATCTTGGACCAAGGCTGGAACTTTCCGAGTAAGTTGGTTGAGCTAGAGTCAGGTCTAGGGAAGATTTCATGGAAGTGAGTGAAAATTTGTGTCATAGACATACCCATGATCGGCTTCAATTAGATTTGGTTGAGCATTTATGGGCTCGCGCGGGATACCAAACCGGTGAATCCCTTTTTCTCTTATAATTTGAATGACGCCCGGATGTTTTTATCGAACCATGTATGTGAACTAGTCAGCTGTAAGCACTGTTTTAATTAGATTACCTAATCTAATTTATTTGCTTATCAAAATATATATTTTATGCTAAATCTGCAAACAGATAAAAATTCTGGCCAGCACCGGCCAGCATGGACAAATGGGTTGCGCAACTAGGTGTGGCTGGCCGGATAGGCTGGATCGTGACCCCAAAACAACCACGGCTCGACCCAAACAGAGAGAAAAGGAAAATTTCGGTCGGCCCTGTAGAGATACCCTTAAGGTCCGGACGACCCGTCTAGACAAATGCGCCCGGCTCGACCCATCTGTGTACCAAATCTGGGCAACGGTTGCGTCGGTCCGGACGCATGCGGATAGCGCGGGTGTCCTGCCAGTCAGCCGCTCGGGGCCCATATGTAAGTGAAATATTAGTACTTCAGGATAGCTATTCATTAGATTAAGCCCCGCTAGTTACAAAAAGAACGGTTTAAACAAAATAGGGAGGGGACTGCTACGGCTACTACTGCTGGAGGAGGACGTTGCTACGGCTACTCGCCGCCGTTGTCGCGGCCGCCGACCCCGTCCATCGCTGCCCGAGTAGACTAGATGACCCACTATTGGAGGCAATCGCGGTAACGGTCGTGTGCCAGGCCGCGAACCACCGCCTTGCCCGCCGCCTTCCTGTGGTCCTCCGCCGCCATGTTCTCCAGGGCCTTCTCCATCTCGGCGGCCCAGTGGTACTCCTGGTCGGCGAGATCCCTTGCCACAGCAACGGCAAACGCCTGGCGCTGGAGTTCTGTCTCAACCGTGAGAAACTCTGCCGGAGAAGGAGCCAGAGCAGGAGAAGGAGCCGGAGCACCATTGGGGTCGAAGCATAGCGCCTGCACGATCTGCAGGGGGACAGCGATCGCCTTCTCCCCCTCCTCCTCCTCCATAGCCTCCGGCTGATCCACCTCGTCCTTGTCGTCCTCCTCCACCTCCGTATCGTCCCCGTCGATGACAGCCCACGCGTCTGCCACCTCAGCGGCCGCAGCCACGTGCTCGCGCCGAGCCACTTCCGCCACGGTGCGCGCTTTGGCAGCATGGCGAAGCTCGCGGACGGCGACCTTGGCGGCCTCCTTGGTCACATCTTCCAGCGTGGTCATGGATGCCTTATGGAGGATCTCGCGAAGAGCCATTGATGCTGCCTCCATGGCCACCGCCTCCTTGGCGGCGACGTGGTGTTTGTACTCACCTCCCATTGGGTGGCCACCATGGAGGACGCCTCCACCACCCGCTCCAGCGCCGCCTCGTCCACATGGCCTTCCTCCTCGAAGGCCAACACTTGCGCCTCGGCCATGCACCGTGACAACAACATGACCTCGAGGTGTGTTGGCCTCGGCCATGCGCTGGGACAACAATGTGGCCTCGAGGTGGACCTCGTCGACCTCCACATCCGTGTAGCGGCTACGGCATATCTCCCGGATATTGGTCCAGTTGGCGATCTTGCGGCAAGGCATGGCTGATGGTTGCTGGCGCTTTTTTGGCTGCTGGTTTGCTCTTGCTTTGGGATTGTTGTCTCTGCCACGCCGTCGGCCATCATTTATAGACCGCAGCGAAGGTGGGAAACGACCGGGGAGGCATGGGAAGTTTTCTAGCTACGGGAAGCGAGGCACGAGTGGAAAACGGAAAGCTTCGGTAGCAGAAAGCGCCAGCCGCGTGGGAAACCATCGGCGCTGATAGCTGACGTCTCGCCGCCATTAACGTCCCGTCGCGAGCGTGTCAAGCAGTGACAACGGGAGAAAGATGGACATATGGGTTGGGTCGCTGGGTGCGGCTGGACAGACAAGCCGAATCACGGCCCCAAAGCGACCGGTGACCTGATCCAAACGGACTATTTGGAATGAACGGATATGTCAAGTGGAGATGCCCTTAGCTGTTTCCCCTTCCTCCTCGCCTCCGCTCACCCTCCCATCTCTTTGCAAAGCTTCTAGACTTGAAATATAGCCCCGTGGTAGTTGCACAACCGGTGAATTTGGTTTCGTCCTCAGTAACATCAGGCCCCGCTGCTGCCCATCACTTATGCTGCCACGCCTAACGTCCCAGGCCCTCCACGAACGTCGCCGCAGACGTTGTGTGCTCTGCCTCTCCGCCAATGCTCTCCATGGATGTCCCTAGGAGGCGGCCGTGCTCTTAGTGACGCATGATCTCTAGCGCCACGAGGATGGACGATTTAAGAGCATATCCACTCGGCTACCCAGGACGCCGATCCGGACGCCGAATTTAGGTCCGGACGCTGAAAATCAGCCTAGTCGCGTACCCAGGAACCTGTTTTCGTCTAGATTTGGGCGAACTTTGGTCCAGACTTTCCAGGCCAAACCCAGGTTCCCGGGTACGCCCTGGAAACGCCGGACGCAGCAAACTCGGCGAAAAATCGAAGCGGCGCGTGGACCCGCCGAGTCAGCGACGGAAGCCGAGTCGTCGTCATTCTCGGAACCACGCGGCGACCGCCGGACATTAACTGCCCATCGCGTCGGCCACGCGTCGCCGAATTACCGCGCCACTGCCGCCGCCTCGGCTCCCGTAACGGACCGGCGGGCACTAACTTCCCACTGTTTCCCCTTTTCCCGCCCTCATCGCTACACCCCTCCCGTCCTCGCCGCACACCTCGTCCTATATAAGCTGTACCCCCTCGCCAGAGTTCCTCACACTCTCTCATCACAGCTCGCCAGCCCACCAGACCGAAACTCGGGTGAAGACCCTCACTCTCCCCTTCCCACTTTTAGCCATGGCTGAGCGGTATCCCGACGACGGTGCAGCGGCGAACGGCTTCGGCCGGCGCACCCTCCAGCCTTGGGAGGCGCGCCTGCTCTACGAGGCCGGCTATATGGCGCTGCCAGACACGCGGAACCCTTCGGGGTGGAAGCTAAGCGCCGGCGGCATCCCTATCTCGCCGGCGCCGACGCTGGAAGAACTGTCGTCCGAGATCCAGGAGTTCATCGACGCCATGGATGACCCCTCCGCCGCTGAGAGCCCCGACAACCTCCTGTAATGGGAGCAGTTCTTTACCGACTGTCGCGCCCAGGAGCTCGCCCGCCACGAGGGGCCGCCGAAGCGCAACAACGCGGACGGTCGCCGGCGTTTTTGGAGCGCTCCAGGCTAGACGCTCAAGGCGGTGCTGGAGCACATCAACGCCAGGAACACGCCACGCCTCGGCTTCCCGCGCACACCCACGCCGGCGGCCAGGTCGGGGCGCCGCCCTCCGGCGAGCTGGATGCCGAGGAGTATGGCAAGCATGAGCTCCTCCTCCTTCGCCTCGGCCTCCCACTCCTCGGGCTCCACATCGCTACGTACGCCAACTGGGCCTTCGCTAGGGCTGCACCCAGTCAAGCGCGAGGCGCTCTCGCCTGTGCGCTCACCACCGCGAACACGCTCGCGTGGCATCGTCATCGGCGAGCCACGCGTGTCGGTGTTGTCGGCTCCAACTGGCCGCCTCCGTCTTGGCCGCCCGAAGACTGAGCCGGCTAAAGGCTCGGCGCCGCCCGAAGACAGCGCCTTGAGGATGGCATTGGAGCAGTCGCTCCGCGACTCGGTGAACATCCTGAAATGGTCCAGGACGGACTGGGAGGATACGGAGCAGCAGCGCGTCCACCGGATGTAGCAACAGGCCGAGGAGCAGGTGGTCCTGAGACGGGCATTGTCCGGGCGCCCCGCTGTTCCTCCTCGACGACGACGACGAGGAGGACGGCCCTTCATACCAGCCGTGGAGGTGCGGCGACCCCGGCCAGGGGAGCTCCCGCCCGCCACAACCGTCGAGCGAGGACCGACGATAGCGAGGATGATGGCAGGGCCGATCCCGGCTACACGGTGTTCTACAACAACTTCAGTATGTAGAATGGCGACGGCGTCGGGCGACGGCCTTTTTAATGTTTTTTTAGTTTATTATCTACTACTTTAGTTTAAATTCGATATAATCCGTCTATATTCGCCCATCTTTAATGAAATACGCCTTAATTTGTAAAACTCGGCTGAAATTTAGCCGAACGTGGAAACTCGGCCTGGATATGTGAGTAGGAAACTCGGTGTACCTAGATCAAAAACTTATTTGGTCCAACCAAAATAAGTTCCGGATTTTGGCCTGACTTTGCCCAACAAGTAGATGTTGGAGATATGCCCTAGAGGCAATAATAAATATAGTTATTATTATATCTTTGTGTTTATGATAAATGTTTACATTCATGCTATAATAGTATTAACAAGGAAACATTAATACTTGTGTGATTTGTAGACTAAAATAAGAGTCCCTAGTAAAGCCTCTATATATCACTAGCTTGTTGGTTAATAAATGATTGTGGTTTCCCTATCATGAACATTGAGATGTTATTAACAACAAGATCATATCGTTAGGAGAATGATATGGTGGACATACTCCTATAGATAAGCGTAGCATAAAGATCAAGTCATTTTCATAGTTCAATTGCTATATGCTTTCTGATACATAGTAATCTAATTCCTTCGACCATGAGATCATGCATATCACCTTTACCGGATGGATGCTTTGATGGCATCAAACACCACACCGTAACTGGGTGGCTATAAAGGTGGCATTGAGTGTTCGGAAAGTATTGGTTGAAACACATGGATCAAGAGTGGGATTTGTCCATCCATATGACGGATAGATATACTCTGGGCCCTCTCGGTGAAGTGTCATCCAATTAGCTTGCAAGCATGTGACTGGCTCACAAGGGATCACATATCACGGGAACGAGAAAAGAGTACTTATCGGTAACGAGGTTGAACTAGGTATGCAGAGATACCGACGATCATAACCTCGGATAATTAAACTATCGTGAGACAAAGGGAAATTGATATCGTATGTAAGTGGTTCATTCGATCGCGAAGTAATCGTAGAAATATGTGGGAGCCATATGAATTTCCAGATTCCTCTATTGGTTATTGTTCGGAGAAGTGTCTCGATCATGTCCGCGTAATTCACGAACCGTAGGGAGACACACTTAAGGATTTGACGTTGTTTGAGTAGTTATGGAATGATGATAAAGAGTCCGAATGTTGTTCGGAGTCTCGAATGGGATTCGGGATATCATGAGGAGATCCGGAATGGTCCGGAGAATAAGATTCATATAAGGAAAGTCCCGTTTCGGAGTTGGGGAATGGTTCCGGTGTTTTCATCAGGAATGTTCTAGAAGGTTCCGGAATGTCCGGCACTCCGGGGGGGAAGGGTACATGAATGTGTTATATCAAGTTGGTATGATTGCATCATGTACTCGGTGTCATCGCTGAACAAAATAGAGGGTTTATTCAAATCCTAGTTTGAAAAGTCAAACGGCTAGTTTGAAAGTCAAATGGCAGTTTTTGGAAAGAGGAGGAGGAGTGGGAAACCGAGTTGGGGAGGAGTCCCTCCTCCCCACCGCCGGCGCACCACCCAAGCCGAGTTGGGGAGGGACTCCTCTCCCTCCCCTTGGCCGGCCGGCCCCTCCACCTATATAAGGAGGGGCAGGGCTCCCTCCTAGAGACACACAAGATCCTCTCCTCCAAACCCTAATACCAAGCCGCCGCCGCCTCCATAGCCGTCGCCGGCCCTAGGGCACTCGCCGCCGCCGCCTAGGTGAAACCCTAGCCGCCGGCCTAGCCCCCTCCTCGGCGTTTCTAAACCCTAGATCGTCAAGGGACTCTCTCATACTTCACCATACTCGCTCCGGCTTAAGGCGAAGCCCTGCGAGATCTCCCCTCTACTTCCGGTACCACGCCGTTGTGCTGCCGGAATCGCGAGGAGAGTGCTACAACCTCCGCTGCCTGCTGGAACAAGGGAGAGGAAGGTCTTCGTCGAGTACCGAACGTGTGACCGACTGCGGGAGCGCTGCCGGAACGCAGCGCCGGAAGGATCGTCTACGCGATCTTGAGATCGGAAAGAGTACGACTACATCATCCACGAGAATCCGCTCTCGTTAAACACTTTGGAATCTTCAAGAGTGAGTGATTCTATCGACTCGTTGCTACAATCTAGTAGATAGATCTTGGCTTGTTTGTTTGTATGCGGTAGAAATTTTTTGTTTTCCATGCTACGAAACCCTACAGTAGAGATGTTCTAAGAGCCAGCGAACAAATCGGCGCGTAGGTCAGTCCCCTCCTTTCATATATCCTCCTTAATTATTTCCTCTTGTGTGGCCAAATTCTGGCATGGACGTCAACTATTGCCGTCCCGTCCCGTGCATCTCGACCCCACTGTCATCATAGTTTTTAGTTTCATAAACCATTAATTTTATTGCAGGTTAGATGTTTGACGAATTGATTCTTGGGCACCTAGAAGAGCAGTTCTTTCTACAGTACTGAAATACTATTTGCACCAGGTATTACTTTGTTCTTTCGTGGGATGCTTATAACAATTTTGGTATCGTGAAGAGCTTTGTTATGATCTCTGCTTACTGTTGTAGATATAAGCAATAATTCATATGATTTAATCCGAATAATAAACTTATAAATCATGATCATACAGATAGTTGTAAAACCAATCATGCAGATCAACAAAGTAGATGAACAGATTACATCTATACAAGATAAACCTATCACATCTATACCAAACGCTAGAACAAAGAACTCTAGCATAATCCGGAAGAGAGAAATCGAGATCACATACGATGTAGGCTGAATAGCAGCCGCAGTGGTTGCAGCAGCGTCGCCCATGTTGAGGTTGTCGAAGAGATCGCTGACGTCCGGGAAGAAGTCGTCGTCAGGGAACTCGTCGTCGGACGACGTCGTGGTTGCCAGTAGTCGCGCTTGAGCTCTCCCCAAAAACCCGATCGCCCCTCACCCGTACAGGTTCATGAGAGACGGGGTTCCAGAGGCCTACTGTCACGAGAGGCGCAAGGTTCTGGAAATGTCCATAAAAACTGGAAACGGCTGTAATTAACGCGTCCGTTAATAACTCATAATCAGTTTTCCCAACAAGCAAAATAAAGCTCGGCTCGGCGAGATTCACGCAACCCGCAACCCGCAGCGCGCGTCGTGACGAGGCAAGACGGGTGGCGTCGGAGGAGGAGTGCGCGAGGGCTACTCTTCTTGTCACACCTTAGTGAGTGGTGCAACACTCTACTATATAAGGTGGTCCAACTCCCCTTCAACTAGCAATATGGGACTAAACTTTAGCACCACTAGCACAGCCATATGCTGCCATATACAAGTGGGCAAAGAAAATTTCAGAATTTATCTAATGGGCCAACAGCCCAAAAACTTACCAAATTCCAACACTTACGAGCAGGGGAAAAGGTCTGCATATAAAGGACTCAGATCAGAGCCTAACTGTATATCTTACAGCTTCCTTTCATGTACTTCTTAGAATTTTTATTGATCAGGAAATGAGTGGTAGTAGTGCAGGCGTGAGATGTCTATTTGCAAATGCCAATGAACTTTGCAACAAAATTAAGGAAGCGTTGTTTTCCAACTAAAAATGGATTTCTCTTGCATAAGAAAAAATGAATTATTTTTTTAACGTCCTGGCCCCTACTTCTGCTTTGGTGGGCGCCTCCGGCGTCCCTCTACGTCAATGGATCTCCTAGTTCACGGGACTACCACCGGGAAGAAATTCTTTGCCCGGCTTTTGTCGTCGCGGAAGATGCAGTGACGCCTGTGGGCGCCTCTTACCTTACTAGAGGGCATCGTCACGGTGGCGATTCCGTCGAGCTCCGAGGGAAACCTCAGGCTGGACCGGACAGTGGCGGTGCATGGTTTCGTCTTCCTCCTTGGAGACACTGTTTTGCAGCTCATATCGCTGGCGGGATCTCGAAGGTGTGGAGGCGTTGGGCCACCTTGTAGGCTACGAAGGGTCGTTTTGCTCCGGGGGAAACCTCAGATCTAGGTCTCCTGCATCAGACGATGACGGCACTCAATGTCTTTATCCCTCTTGGGGCATTATTTTGGAGCACGTGTTGTCTAGAGGGGTATGCTGGCGGAGCGGTGTTTCATCTACCACATTGATGTGGTGGGTCTCGGTGGTGTGGCGCCACGGGGTCTCGGCGGTGTGCAGGATGATGGCCTCGCGCAGGGCGGGGGTGCCGTCTGGCGTCGTGGTGGCATCATCGGCAGGATCAGTGAGATGGTGCTGATCTTAACCATGAAGATTGCTCGGTGGTTCGATGACGGTGATAGCTTCTTTAGCATGTACATGAAGTACTCCTAAGAGTTTGCTAAACCGGATATGCGATCTTGTTTCGTCTAGAGGGCGTCTCGGGATATGCGATTGTTCCTAGTTCCTAGCTGATAGAGGGATTTCATTGTTTTCCGGGCATAAAACCTTGTTGACGTGATTTTCAGTCATTGTTGGGTTTGTAGGTGTTGTGTGGTGGCTTCAGGGTTTTGATTTATATTTTTTGTCCGTAGTTGTTGAATAAATTAATAAAACAGGTTGTATGCATATTTTCGATACAGAGGCTGGGTGCATCCTCTGTTTCCAAGAAAAGAACAAGAGATTCTAGTAGGTCTCTAATGGCATCAAAGATTTAATTCAGGTTGGTAGACTTCACAAGTTGCATGGGTCATGTGAGACGAGGAACAATTCCTGAATTTAGTACTCACTCCGTTTCAAAATAGATGTTTTAGGTTTTCAAAATTAAAAAAAATCTATATATTAAATAGTGTCTAGATTTATCTAAATTTTAACAAATTTGAGACATCTATTTGGCGATGGAGGAAGTACGTATTTATCATTGTATCACCTCAAGAATGAATTTATACACTAGTGAATAATGGATGTGATGTATGAATTTTACTACTAGAGCATACCAACTATGAATATGCATTTGTAAATAAGCGAATATTTTTCTCCAAATCAAGCATAACAAGACGAGCCACGGATGAACCATCGATTCCAACAATTTTACAGCATACTCACACTTCCATTTATTAGCAGTAATATTGTACTACTGTAGTACAGTCGTCAGGATGAACCGCAGGCCACCATGGATCAAACCACACGACTGACTAGAAGTAAAAGCGGCGCTGATTTATTAGTACTAGTACCAAATTGAGGACGGGCAGACTAAGATTAACCGGCGGGCGGAGATCCATGCGCGCCGGGGCCGGGGCCGGTGCCGGGGCCGGGCGGAGGGATCAGTATTTGCGCGCCGGCTTGAAGGAGGTGAGTTGGCGGGTACTGGTCCATGACTGCTCGTACACCTCGGCGACGTATGGCGCGCTGGTCCCCGCGCCGTCCACCGCGTCGACGAAGAGGCGGTAGTTCATCCCGGACACCACCTGCTCCTCGCCGCGCGTGACCCGGCGGAACTGCAGCCTGTCGCTGGCAAGCTTGGCGTGCTGCGTCACCGCCCACCCACCGAGCTCCTGGATGTGCGGGTCCTTGACGTCCGGGATGGGCCTCCACCCGCCGACTAGGGGCGGGCCGCCGAGGGCGGCAGCGGTGACGGCGAAGGTGGCGGCCATGAGGGCGAGCAGGAGGAGGAGGGGTTTCGCCATGGACGGATCGGGACCTTGGATTGGAGACGAGTCGGTGGGGACTGGGGAATGTGGAAACGGAAACGGACGGGTGGATCAGTTCGAAACGACTGCGTGAGCGTAGTGAAGGGGGTCCGTTTGGGGCACACATGGGTTGTCGTGGCAATTTATTGGACGGATTTATTGGACCGGCCCGTGGGAAGTGGCGACAGGGGAAGCGACGACTATTGTCGTCTTTGTGGACTGGCGACCCAACAGATGCAGACACGCCCGCGGGACCCTCTCGGATACATCCAGTGTACGCGTGTCCTGTCACCTGCCCCTCCACACGTCTTTCCTGCACCAAGACCACCCAAGCCCCACCACTCAAGCTAATTGCCGCTACCAAGGCAGCCAGTCCACCGCTCGAGAGTCCAGACTGGCGGCGGGAGATATAGGAGGGACGGCGGGAGGTAGAAAGATGGGTGGCGGCGGGAGGTAGGAGGAGGGGTGCTACTGGCGGAAGGTAACAGGATGGGTTGTTGGTCGCGCTAATTGTTTGATGAGAGAGAGAAGGTACACGAAGAAGGAGAAGAGGTACGAGGGAATGATATATGGTGCTAGGTCCACCTTATCAATCATCGTCGCAGATAACCCCTCCTGCTACCTTCCACCGCTAGCACACCCTCCTCCTACCTCCTGCCGTCACCCCTCCTTTCTATCTCATGTCGCCCTCCTACTATCTCCCACTAGTGTCGTGTGATTAACACGGTTCCGAGGACCCGACCACATCCAAGGATGTCGTGGAAGGAAGCGCGTAGGGCTACGCTGGTGGACGCGTTTCACTTGGACAAGGAGAACAAAAAGCGCGCAACACCACTAGTAAAAGGTCATTCGAACCTTGTCGGTGAGGCGGCCATGCGACAAACAGTGATGATCGATGACAAGTGACTATTGTCATGGTATTGCACGGCAGATGCTACTAGGGGTAGCTTACGTAGAGGGAGCAAGGCGACGTAGGAGAATTCGGGAGCGAGATTGACACACGATGTACCCAGGTTCACGACCCCTTGATGGAGGATCGCTACGTCCTGCTGTCAATCCAGTATATGATCATAGATTGGTTTACATGGGAGCCACCGTAGGCGGAGGGAGAGACTAAATCTAATGAGATGTGGGAGAATCTCCCCCGTGGGGGTGCCCCTGGTGGCTTTATATATACAGCCAGTTAGGGTTTACAAGTGCTAGTGGGCTTTGTATTGAAGTCGCCGTCTTGGACCTCCAGTCGCATGGGTCCAGTATGCGCCAATCGCCGTATTCGGCAAGTCGACCCGCTCTTGTCTTGGCTTCGGTAAGCTCGGTACCAGCTGGCGACTCCGCTTCGTGGGTATACCCCGATTGGTATTCCCCCATCAACTATGGTTCTCAAGCGTCCAAACTGGGAGTACCAGGAGATCGGAAAGGTCAGGAGGGGTAGAAAGAGGTTGCCAGAAGAAGAAAAATGATACGAGAGAAGAAAGAGGGAGGAGGGGAAGAAGATGAGAGGGATGGCAGGTGGACCATAGGTCCATGTCATCGCTTAATTATGGGCACATTATGTTAGTTTAGCTGTTAAAACGTGATTAGACAAAAAAAGTGACCTATTTGTAACAGTTTTTCCTAAAAGTAATACATATTCGCAAAAAATTGCAAAAGTGGCACTAGCCTGTTACCTAGGCCCCAGTTATGGTACTAAATATAATTTACTCCCTCCACACCGGAACCTCCATGTTTCTTTGCACTCTGTAGAAAACGACTTCCTGAGTGAAATCTAACACTACGATTTAGTTATGAGACCTAATACGCATATTTTGTCAATAGTACCACTGTTGTGTCACAAAAATTTACGTCCACCGTTGCTTATTTCTAAAAGATCATCCCTTTAAAAGATAATATTATTTTTCTTACTTATTTTCCAATAAATAACTAAAAATCCAACATGACAACCAACCATAAAGAAAGACTGACATCATTCTATTGTACATTCCCTAACAAACGCTGCCTTTTCAGTTGATAACCTAGCTAGATACTCCATATTCACAAAATAGTGTTAGAACTTGGTCGTGGGCTTTGGCCCATGGCTAATACAAATTCTAAAAAAATTATGGCCTATTCATGCCTAGCAAGGAATGGCACGAAAGTTTAGTCTCACATTGCTAGTTTGGAGGGAGTCGGACCAATATATATAGTGGAGTGTTTCACTACCTTCTAAAGAGAGTGAAGAGGAGTCGCATACACGCGCGCTCCTCCTCTGTCACCCGCCTCATCACGACGCGCGCGCGCCACGGTTTGTGGAATTGTGCCTCGGTACCGATCTTATCTTTTTGCTGCCCGGGAAAATTATTGTGCGAGTTATTCTCTATCAGCCGTTTCCGGTCTTTCTAGAACGTGGGCTGTTACTACTCGGACATGGGATGCACCCCACGTCTTACCCGACCGGCGCTATATAAGCGGCTCAGACGTAAACCCTAATACGCATTACACACATCCTTCTACATGTCTTCAGAGCCTTGCACCGCTGCTACACCTTCTCCATCCCCTCTTTTCGGCGTGCACCGGACGACGAGACAGTAGGCTTCCGAAACCACCGCCTCTCGTGAACCTTTACGGGTGAGGGGCGATCAAGTTTTTGGGGAGCGCGTCTGCGCGACTACTGATGGCATCACGTCGACCGACCACTCCTTCCCCGACGAGGACTTCTTCCTGGACATCAACAGCCTCTACATCGATGACATGGCTGACGACGCTGGTGTCAACGCTAACCTCAACGCCAACTTGAACATGAACCCAAATCCTCCTCCAGCACCAGTACTGTATGCAATCTTCTCCTATCTAGTTCAGTTTTTATTGCAGTTTCTTATACTAGCTTTTGGAATAGATCCGATCTGCTTATTCTGGTTAACTGTGATATGTTCGTCTATTCTACTAGTATACATGATTAGGTTAATTCCGGCAATTATAGTCATGTTTTATTATTGCTTATTTCATATTAAATGTTATGATAATTTGCTTATATATTCAACAATCCAAAAACCTGATTATAGGCAACTGAATTCAACTGGTTTAGCCGCTGCTACAAGGCCACCTCCCTTTGACGGTGTCAACTATAAGAGATGGCGCACGAGAGCAGTTCTATGGTTGAAAAACCTAGGCTGCTATAGCGTCACTCTTGGCAAACCCGAGGGAGACATTTCTCATGTTCAGGAGGAAGCGTTTCAGAAAGTTGACACCATGTTTATGGGGGCTTTGTTCAATATTCTTGGTGACAACATTGTTGACACCTACATGTCATTTGATAATATCAAGGATGCGTGGGATGCACTCGACGACAAGTTTGGTGTTTCGGATGTTGGCACTGAATTGTATATCATGGAGCAATTCTATGACTACAAGATGACTGATTACCATCCCATCGTGGATCAGGATCATGAGATATAGTCCCTTGCCAAAGAACTCGAGCAGTTCAAGTGTATCTTACCGGACAAGTTCGTGGTCGGAGACATTATTGCCAAGCTTCCTCCTTCCTGGAGGAACTTTGCTACCTCTCTGAAACATAAGAGACAGGATTTTTCCGTTTCGGATCTCATCGGATCTCTTCATGTTGAAGAAAATGCGAGAGCAAAAGATTCACGTCCTCGAGGTTTTGATGAAAGTTCTAGCGCACATGTAGTGCGGAAAAATAACTTTCAATCCCACAAGTTCAAGAATAAGAACAGGTCTGATGGAAAAGGAAAGTTTGATGGTAAAAAAAGGCGTCGCAGACTACCAACTTAAGGAAGAAGACTAAGTATAAGAACAAAGGATCCTGCCATGTCTGTGGTGATCCTAATCATTGGACTCCTAGCCGCCCTAATCACTTTGACAAGCATTCACATGGAAACAGTGGCAAGTCCGCTAGTGTTGTTCTTGGTGATACTGAGATGAAGGATGTTGGGTACAGTATATTTCATATTATTCTTTTAGTTTGTAATTCACCTGAATGATGGATAGACACCGGTGCAAATATACATGTATGTGCTGATATTTTCATGTTTTCTTCTTATCAGGTCAAACGGGATGGCTCTATGCTGATGGGAAACGGCTCACGTACTTCTGTTCAAGGTGTTAGTACGGTGGATCTGAAGTTTACTTCGTGGAAGACCGTATAGCTGAAGAATGTGCAGCATATCCCCTCCATCAATAAAAATGTCGTCAGCGGATCACTTCTGTTCAAGGTGTTGTCGAGATGGTTTTAAGTTGGTTTTGAAGTCCAAAAAGTTGTAATTTCTAAGTGTGGACAATTTTTTGGAAAGGGTTATGAGTGCGGATGCTTGTTCCGCTTATCTTTGTTAGACTTATGTACTCAAGTTATTAATCATATTTGCAATGATAGTGAATCCAATATTTGGCATTCACGACTTTGTCATATCAATTTTGGGTGCATGACGCAGCTAGCCAATATGAATTTAATTCCAAAATTTACTACTTTCAAGAGTTCAAAGTTTCAAGTGTGTGTGCAACCTAAGCAACCTCGCAAGTCTCACAAGACTGCTGAGATACGAGATTTGGCACCACTAGAACTAATACATTCAGATCTTTGTGAAATGAATGGTGAGTTGACAAAAGGTGGAAAGTGATATTTCATGACTTTGATTGATGATTCCACTCGATACTGTTATGTGTACCTTCTGAAATCTAAAGATAAAGCTTTTAATCACTTCAAAATCTATAAAGCTGAATCTGAAAACCAACTTGATCGAAAGATTAAGCGGCTTCGGTCTGATCGTGGTGGAGAGTATTTTTCCAATGAATTTGATTCTTTTTGTGCGGAGCATGGTAGTATCTATGAGAGGACGCCTCCCTACTCACCTCAGTCAAATGGGGTGGCTGAAAGAAAGAATCATACTCTAACTGATTTGGTTAACGCCATGTTAGATATATCGGGTCTATCCAAGGAATGGTGGGGGAGGCGATAAAGACCGCGTGTCATGTCCTAAACCATGTTCCCCAAAAGAACAAAACCATTACTCCATTTGAGGAATGGGAAAGGAAAAGGATAAAACTCTCCTCCTTACAGACTTGGGGTTGTTTGGCAAAAGTAAATGTGTCGATACCCGGGAAGCGCAAGATTGGACCAAAAACCGTGGATTGTGTTTTTCTGGGATATGCATTTCATAGCATTGGCTATAGATTTTTGATAGTGAAATCTAAGGTATCTGGCATGCATGTTGGTACAATTATGGAGTCGAATGATGCGTCTTTCTTTGAAGACATATTTCCCATGAAAGATTCGTATAGCCCATCAAATCGGGAGATGCCTAGTTCATCTAGTCAAGAATTAATTACAATTCCAGAACCCACCATTTCGATAGAACACTTTGATAATCCTGTGGAGGATAACAATGAAGCTCCTACTAGGAGTAAGAGACAGAGGACTGTGAAGTTCTTTGGTGATGATTTCATTGTATACCTCGTGGATGACACTCCCACTTCTATTTCAGAGGCTTATGCATCTCAAGATGCTAACTACTAGAAAGAAGCCGTTCGTAGTGAGATGGATTCCATCATAGCAAACAAAACTTGGGAAATTACTGATCGTCCTTATGGGTGCAAACCTATAGGATGTAAGTGGGTGTTCAAGAAGAAACTTAAACCTGATGGTACTATTGAGAAGTACAAGGCACGCCTTGTTGCAAAGGGTTATACCCATAAAGAAGGCGAAGACTTCTTTGATACTTATTCACATGTGGCTAGATTGACCACCATTTGAGTACTACTATCCTTGGCTGCCTCGTATGGTCTTCTTGTTCATCAAATGGACGTTAAGACGGATTTCCTAAATGGAGAGTTAGATGAGGAAATTTATATGGATCAACCGGATGGATTCGTGGTAGATGGTCAACAAGGTAAGGTGTGTGAAAGGGCATGTATGCCCCCATGTGTGGTTTTGGTAATTAATGACAATCTCTATGGACTAATGTGTAAATTGAGTTTCACTTGTAGGTTTGTCCATTGGCATCGCTTGGGCCATGTGTTGGTCTCAAGGTTAAAAGTTGAAGAAATGTCCAAGGGCTTTGTGCCCATTGTATTCATGAAGAAATAAATTGCTTGAAGGTTGATCAAGTCAAGTGTAAAGAGTTGCATAAAGATGGATCAACCTCAAGAAGGGATGAAGAAGGGCAAGCTCAAGATGCACCATCTCTATAAGATCTCATGCTTGAATCTTGCCTTCCTCGTGATCATGGAGTGATGAAGACAAGTTAAAGAATAGGTGAAAGAAAATTTCATAATCCCTAGTGTTTTGTGTGTTGAAGTGTTGCAGATCTCTCTCTTGAAAAAGGAAAAGGAAACTGCTTTCGGGGGCGAATAATCAGCCCCTACCAGGGGTGGATAATCCGCCCCACCCCATTCCCAGAAAGGCGCAACCCCTAGAGAGGGGGCGGAGTATCGGCCGGATTTTTTGGCTGGTCGGATAATACGCCCCCCTAGGATCGGCTCCAAGATTGCCAAGGTGCAACCCCCAGAGAGGGGGCGGAGTCTCCCCCGGACTTTTCGGCTCTGGGGCGGATTTTCTCCCCTGGCCGGATAGTCCGCCCCTTGAGGGGGGCGGATTATCCGCCCCCTCGAGGAATTTCACCAAGTCAAGACCGGGGCGACTCTCTGTATGGGGGCGTATTTTCCCCCGGAGTTTCCGTCCTGGGGGCGGACTTTTCCTCCAGGGCAGATAATCCGCCCCTAGTGGGGGTGGATAATCCGCCCCCAAATTTCTCCAACGGCAAGATCTGGGCAGGGGGTATTTAAGCCAGCCCTTCCCCTCCTGCCAGAACTCTTGATTGATTCAAAAAAGTCAGGATATGTTCTTCAACGTTCATCCAAGAGAGCTCCACCTTCATCCACCCAAAGGCCCCGTCACTTTGGGAATCGAAGGAGGAGAACTCGATCTTCAACCACTGCAATCAAGCGCTTCATCTCCTCTCCATTCATTTGGAGAATCATCGATCTAGTATTTCTTGCAAATATCTAGATCCTTGCTTTTGTTTATATTGATAAACCTTGTTCTTGTGACAACTTGTTGTCATTATGGGAGCCCCCAATTCAGTTGTGGATGTGTGCCCCTGTAGAGTTGTAAAGGCACCGGTTCCCGCCTCAAAGGGTACCAATAGTGGAGAAGGTGGATCAGGCCTTTCGTGGCTAGATCCATCGGAGAATAGGGTGAGGCCTATTATGGCGTGGTGGTCTTAGAACCACCCACCCCTCCAACGCATATGTACTTCCCTTAACAAGGAAGGAACTATAGTAAAACAAATCCCTGTGTCTCCGCGTGCTCCACTATGGTTTCCTCGCTCCTCTCTTTACGTTCTTAGTAGCTAGGTTTGCATATAGGGAAATTCTCGTAGTTACATATCTAGAGAATTTACTTTGTGTCAAGCCTAAAATTGAAAAAGAACTAAAAATTGAGTAGCACCTATTCACCCCCCTCCCTCCCTCTAGGTGCCCATACGATCCATTTCAATTGGTGTCAGAGCCCCGGCTCTTAATTTGGGCTTAACCGCCTAAGAGAAGTATGGGTTCCAAGGGAGATGGGAGTGATGCTCCGGAGGTAGTCAGCATGAACAATCTCAAGACGTTGGAAACAACCTTGGTTACTTCAATGGAGGCTAAGATGGAAGAGATGCGTCAATTGATAATGCGTCTCTCCACATCCGCAGCATCACCTCCATCTGCCTCTGATGCTACCACTCCGCAATCCAAGGAAACGGGTAAAACCGATTCCAAAGATAACAAAGTGGTTGGTGATGGCACTAGCAAGAGCTCCTCCTCGAAAAAGGATAGTGGTAAGGAAGGATATAATGAGGTTTCCCATGTGTATTCTCCTGATCCACCTATCCCACACCCACATATACATAATAGGGGTGATCCACCCAAACTTTCAACATCTTCTTTTAATAAATGGCAATTTTTGATGAAGTCTCATGTGTGCAGCTCCTCCATTGAGTTGGGGAAAATCATTGAGAATGGTCTTCATGTTGGAGACCCCCACAACCTAACAAGAAGAGAGGTTGTTGATAGTCAACTCAACACTACAGCTCTACACATGATCCATCTTGGTGTGGGTGACAAAGACATGCCACACATTCAGCATCTTAGTACAGCTAAGGAAGATTGGGATGCCCTCACCGAGCTCTTCATTGGAAATAAAAGCATGAGAAGGAATAGATATGATGCTTTGAGAAATGAAGCTAAAGGATTTTATATGTTGGATGGAGAATACCACAAGGACATGTATAAGAGGCTCAAGTTGATACGTCGGAAACGTATCTATAATTTTTGATGTTCCATGCTTGTTTAGTATCTACTTTGCTTTGCTTTGTCTACAATTTGAGGTGCTTTTTACATGTTTTCTGGTACTAACCTATTAACAAGTTGCCACAGTGCCAGTTGTCTGTTTTCTTCTACTTTTGGTTCCAGAAAGGCAGAAAAACAATATTCTTGGAATTGGACGGGACAAAAGCCAAAGTCAATAACTTTCCGTGGGGGACAAGAATCCGGAAGACGAGACGGAGACGCGAGCCAAGGCGGCCAGACCCCCTAGGCGCAGGTGGGCCCTGCCCCGTGCCTGGGTAGGGTGTGGGGCCCCTGGCCGCCTCCCAGCCTCGCCCCTTCGCCTATAAGAAGCCCCCGGTGCCTAAACCCTAAGCACCCGATCAATAATCCACGAAACCTTCTCTAGCCGCCACCACCGTCGTACCTAGATCGGGGGGGTCTGAAGTTCTTCCTGGCACCCTGCCGGAGGGGAGATCATCCCGGAGTCCTTCTCTCTGGTATGATGCGTGGGTAGTTCCACCTTGGACTATGGGTCCATGTAGTATCTAGATGGTTGTATCTCCTCCTTTGTGCTTTCATGTATAGATCTTGTGAGCTCCGTTCATGATCCAGATCTAATCTATTTGTAATCATGCATGATGTGTTTGCGGAGATCTGATGAATATTGAGATTATTATGTTGGTTTGATTAATGGTTTTGTCTTTATGATTCTATCATGTCTGTGTTGTTTGTGATCTTGCATGCTCTCCGTTGTTAGTAGCTATCTTGGCCAAGTAGTTGCTAGTGACTCCAAGAGGGAGTATTTATGCTCAATAGTGGGTTCATGCCTCTAGTTTCCAAGGGAAGTGACAGAAATCTCTTCGGTGGTAGATGTGTTGTTGCTACTAGGGAGAAAACAACGGTCTCTTGTTCATGGAATATGTGGACTGTTTACCTTGCACACTTTGCTTAAAGTAGTTGTATGTTGCTTGCAACTTAATATTGGAGGGGTTTCGGATGATAACCTGAAGGTGGACTTCTAGTCATAGATGCAGTTGGATGGAGGTCTATGATGAGGTTTAATCTTGTCAATGACCAATGTTATGAGCTTGGGTTTTGGAGAAGATGGGGATGCTGGAGATCGCAGAACGGTTAGCAAACAAGCTACACGGGGACACGAGGTTTACCCAGGTTTAGGCCCCCGGAGGGAAAACCCTACTCCTGCTTGTCTGCTCTTGATTACGGCGGAACCAAAAAGTACAGGGGTGCGTGTCAACACCCGGATTTTTCAATCCTAGATGCCTGTTATGCCATACATCGCAATCCCAGGATTACCATTTTTGCGAGACATAACAGAATTGGATACCATCGTACTTCATCCATTACAAACGATACATAAGTTCTTACACAAATAGGGATCTCATGATCCAGTCCTTAATGCAACATCAAGCAGCGGAATACGTAATAATAACGGTAGCGTAGGCGAAGCTCCATCTTCGGGGTCACAGGCAATGCTGACGATGGGAGATGATCCTAGTTGTCGTAACCTTCCTGGGGTCCATCCTCCAGGTACTCCTCTTCATAGTCTGGCCATGGGAATAGCCAGGGACAAAGCCATGAGTACTCTTTAAGTACTCGCAAACTAATACTAACAGGAAAAGGGGGGTTTCTTGGATAATAGGACACTAGGCTCTAGGGTTGTTTTGCAAAAGCCAGGTTTATAACTACTAAGTTCCAAAGCTAGTCAAAATTTTATAACTCCTAAGTGGGATCTTGTATTCCATGACACAACTCTGCTGTGGTCAAGTCAAAGTCGCACTTCTTTTCACAAGTCATTTTAAAAAGGTCTGACGGGGGAACAGTATGGCCACTCCAACTGTCCATAACCGCGGACGCGGCTATTCGAATATTTTGACACTCTGCAGAGATTGTACACTTTCACCACAACATTCGATACATCCGTCAGGAACAAATCCTGAATTCTCCATACTCAGTATGCGGATAATCAATCCTAACCTTTCAATTACACTCCCTAGTATAAGCACCTCTCCTGTGAGTTTGGCCTCCCAACCATGACCACTGTCATCTTGGGTACTGCACAGGTGGACAATCTTCACAAGGTAGCCTCAACTCAGACCTTGGCCGTGAGGGAACTAATACTAAGGTATATAAGTTTCCAGTCAAGCCCTACCCAATATTCGGGTATTGTGGTTGTACGATAAAATTGGAATGGTATCGCATCTAGACAACCATCAGTTTTATAAAGGGGCTAAGGCTCCTGCCTCAACAGTTTCATCACCAGAATCATCAAGTGTTTGGAAACACATGTCCAAAACATTTCAATAGAATGATCCGTCATTCCAAGGTTTTCATAACCATTTTTCCACCAAGTATTCCCATCTAAAGTTGATCAAGTTTTATGCTTAGCACTAGCATCTACAGGTGGGGGTGGTACTAATGGGGGGTGGTAACTAGTGGAGTTTCAGCTAAGTCCAACCTTATATCTTAGGCTGATATCAAGGTTTCTAGCTTAGACCAAATTTTATGCTCTTTATGCAACCTTCAGCACAACTGTCTAGTATCTACCAAACTCTTAGGTAGACTCCAAGTAAGCTTTGATAAAGAAATAAAGTAAGAAGCTTGCCATAAAACTAGGATTGGTTTAGCAAGTGGGTATGGTCACATATGCTTAAGGCATAAAGTAATCATCTCACAAGTATGGGTTTGTGGCATCAGTGGGGTATCTTGCAAGTGTTAGCTTGCACATTCACTAGTGGTATTAGGCTTGCAATCAATGTCAATATAAGCTTGCATAGTTACTAGCTTGCATTGATATAGTATCAGCTTGCCTTGTGCATAGCAGTGGTTGAAGTTCTCCTCGGCTTCCTCTTCGTAGTATCCTCCTTCCTCCTCGTATCCTTGGTCGGTACTAGCGTCTATGAATAAATACGAGGTACACAATCACCAAACAATACTTAACTACTTGCAATCATCACACACAAGGGTCCTATAGATGATCTAGCATCATCTCTAACCTTACAAGGTTAAAGCTTGGTTTAAATCCTTTTATTTTTAGAAAAGTAATTTCTACTCATTGAAGAACTACTTAAGATTTAATATTCTCCAAACTAAACATGGGATCATGTTGACACATGTCATCACCACATATTGTAGTCCATGGGAAAGTGATTTAAAGTGGTGTCACAATTTAATAAGGTTTTACCCTTTTATTTTAATTAATTAAAGTGGCTAGAAATGCTTATGAAGCATTCTTTTATTGCTTGAACAATATTTCTGCAAGTAACCTATATATATTTTTATATATTCTGAAAGGTATGGTTGAATGTGATTTTTGAGAGTTGGAATCAACTCAAAAGCTATTGTGGTTTAAATTTGAAAAATGTTTGAATGCAGAAAAGCTTCTGCCTTGTTATTTTTGCTATGGGTGATCTACAGATCCAAATGACTTGAATCCAACGGGCTTGGATTAAGCATTCACAGACCTTTTCAACAAAATTGTTTTCATCCAATTTGGTGCACTGAATCGATCTGGGTTGATTTTTGAAGTTGGGTACAGAAGTGTGTTTGAATTTAAAAAGAAAAGGTTTAATTTGAATTGCTGGGCTGCGCGGGAAATTCTAACGGGCCGGCCTGCTAAGTGCAGTGCTCCCACGGGCTGCTTAAGTGGGTGTCCCCACTCGTCAGTGACACGGGGCTGGGCGAAGCGGTATGGGGCAACGTGGTTCGTTTGATCTAGTTCTAATCCGACGGCTGAGGGTCATCGTCGACGCGAGACAGCTCCGGCGAGAACGAAACCTAGCGCGGCCAGTGAGGGGTGCTGGGGGCTCACCGGGGTATGGGCGAGGGTCGGCGAGGCGGGCGAACGACGAAGTCGACGACGGCGAACCTCCTGGTACCGGTGGCTTCTCCTGGGGCGGCTCCAATCGCTGGCTCCCTTCTTCTCCGGCAGCGGCAGGCTCCAGTGAAATTCCGGCGAGGTGGTGCTCGGCTTGCTCTGAGAATGGTGTGGCACGATCAGTGAGGAGAGGGGAGTGAGATGGTGTGAAGAAATCAAGCGGGGGTGGCCTCTATTTATAGTCGAGCGAGGGGACCGTCGGGGCGCACGGTGAGCTCGTCGGGGGCGACGTTACCGGCAGCTAATGGCATGGGCAAGGGTAGGGGACGGTGCTGTGTCTCCTGGCGATGCTCAACGACATGGTCGCGAGGCATGGGGCGGTGTGGTTTGGTCTGGAACGGGTGGTGCTCTGCGCGGCAGAGGCGGCGTCTTCGACGACGGGCGGTGGCTGTAGTGCGCGGGGCGGTAAACGGGGATGTCTGGCGGTCTCCTGGGTCGGTGGTGATCGTGTGTGCGCGCGGTGAGGGCGGCGCGCGGTCTGTGGACGCTGGTCGCGGGTGGCGCTCTGGCGCACGCTCGGCATGGTCTGGGCGTGTCTCGTGCGCGTGGTCCAGGGCTTGGCAACGCTCGCGGCTGGGACAGGCAGTGGCGGTGGACGGTGGGCTGCCTCCTAGACATGCTGGCTAGGCTTGCTGCTGCTCCTAGCTTGCTGTCCATATTGGGGTGACATGGGGGTGCTCGGCTGTTCACCATTAATGGCAATGGCAAGCTCACAGGGGTGCTAGTGCTGGTCTAACCTTTCTAGATGATCTACTGGATTGTGTGAGAGCTAACTAGGGAACAAGTTAGGCTCAAAACACTGCACACTATAGTGTTTGTGGTTTTGTTTGATTTGTGTATACAACCTGTTTGATGAAATGGTCGCATGAAATCAAGTTTTGAATTTTGAAATGATTTTTGGTGGGTTTGCTAGATTGGTTCTGGTGAGTCTGCAGATGCTTGGGTTTTGAAAGTTGAGCTTGTTTGAGGGGGGTTTGAAAAAGTGGGATCTTCCCATATGAAGAAGATTCAATTTTGAATTGTCATTTGAACTATACATTTGAAAGTTTCTGGATGATCTCAAGGTGGGCCTTGATACTTTGTTATGAGTACATTCAAGGGGTGCAAAGATCCAGAAAAGTTTCTGTTAGGTTTTGAAAGTTTGAGACAGCCAAAGTAGGCATGGGAGTTAAATTGGCCAAAATGACCATTCACTTAATATATTTGTTTTGATTTACTTGTCTTTAGGAAAAGTGTGGGGAATGTTTTAGATGATGTTTATTTCACCTAAGAAACATTTTACAAGCAATGGATCACACAAACAAGGTGGTTTTTAAAGAAATTCAAAATCCATGCATACACATATACATGCATTCATGAATTTATCTAGAAAAGTTTTTGTTGACCCTAAACTTGATGATTAGTGTTTTGATGATCTAAGTTTGATATTTTTGGGATGTTACAAACCTTCCCCCCTTAAACAAAATCTCGTCCCGATATTTGAAAAAGGACGAAAAGATTATCTAGGATTTGAAGAGATCTGGAAACTCCGTCCTGATGTGATCTTCGCGTTCCCAGGTAGCTTCCTCTTCTGTGTGGTTGCTCCACTGAATCTTGAGAAACTTGATGCTTCGGGTTCTGGTAGTTCGAAAGGCTTCTTCCAATATACGGATGGGTACTTCGGGATAGGTCAGGTCATCATTGATCTCTATAGTCTGATGATCGATGTTCTTGAACACTTCGGTCTTCTCGGGGACTTCGAGACATTTGCGAAGTAACGAGATATGGAACACATTGTGCACCGCTGACATCTCTTCTGGTAGCTCGAGTTGATACGATACTTCTCCTCGACGGTTCAGAATTTTGAAAGGTCCGATATATCTGGGGGCTAACTTTCCTTTGAGTTGGAAACACTGCATTCCCTTCAATGGCGACACTTTCAGATAAACAAAATCTCCAATGTGGAAGGCGAGGTCTCGACGTCTCTTGTCGGCGTAACTCTTTTGTCGGGATTGGGCTGTCTTGAGGTGTTCACGAATCTTGTGAACCTTCTCTTCTGCTTCTCGTAGGATGTCGGGTCCGAAAATTTGACTCTCTCCTACTTCCGACCAGTTCAAAGGGGTGCGGCACTTTCTTCCGTACATGAATTCAAATGGGGCCATTTGCAAACTGGCTTGGTAACTATTGTTGTAGGAAAATTCTGCAAACGGCAGACAGTCTTCCCACTTGGATCCATATTCTAGCACACATGCTCTAAACATATCTTCGAGTATTTGGTTTACTCGCTCCGTTTGTCCATCGGTCTGAGGGTGATACGCGGTACTGAAATCTAGGCGGGTTCCTAAACCTTCTTGGACCTTCTTCCAGAATCTCGAGGTAAACTGAGTTCCTCGATCCGATACGATATTCTTGGGGACTCCGTGCAAACTAACGATCCTAGCGATGTACAACTCCGCTAGCTTCGAACTCTGATAGGTAGTTTTAACGGGCAAGAAATGGGCGACTTTGGACAATCTGTCCACTATGACCCAAATAGAGTCATTTCCCCTACTAGAAGTAGGTAGTCCAGTGATAAAGTCCATTCCTACAGAATCCCATTTCCATTCCGGAATTTGCAAAGGTTGCAACAATCCAGCGGGTCTTTGATGTCCTGCCTTGACTCGCTGACATATATCACACTTGGCGATATAGCTTCCGATTTCTCTCTTCATCTTATGCCACCAAAATTGCTCTTTCAAATCTTGATACATCTTAGTTCCTCCGGGATGGATAGAATAAAGAGTATCATGAGCCTCCTTCAAGATAACTTCTTTTAACTCCGAATCTGCTGGTACACAAAGGCGTCCTTTGTACCACAAAACTCCTTCTTCATCCTCGGTAAATCCGGGTACTTTGCCTGTACCGATACGACGTTTGATTCCGTCGATACTAGCATTTCCTTTCTGCGCCTCTTTAATCTGACTGATCAAAGTGGGCTGAAGTTCTATGCTAGCCAAAAATCCTTCACTTACTAATTCCATTCGAAAATCTTCCATCTCTTTGTGCAAACTTGGTTGCTCCTTAAAAATCATGGAGTTCAAGCGGCACGGCAATCTGCTAAGGGCATCGGCTACTACGTTGGCTTTTCCAGGGTGATAGTGAATGTCCAGGTCGTAATCCTTGATTAGCTCAATCCATCTTCTCTGCCTCATATTCAGCTCCTTCTGAGTGAATATATACTTTAGGCTCTTGTGATCCGAATAAATCTCACAACGGTTTCCCATAAGGTAATGTCTCCATGTCTTCAGGGCTAGAACTACGGCTGCGAGTTCGAGGTCATGGGTTGGGTAATTTTGTTCATGTTGCTTCAATTGTCGCGATAGATAAGATATAACTTTGCCTTCTTGCATTAGCACACATCCGAGACCAATCTTGGATGCGTCACAATACACATCGAAGGGTTTCGTGATATCCGGCATGATCAAGATTGGGGCTGAAATCAATCTCCTTTTGAGTTCTTGAAAACTCGCTTCACACTTGTCTGTCCATTCAAACTTCTTGTCCTTCTTCAGCAGTTGGGTCATGGGTCGGGCGATACTAGAGAATCCTTCTACGAATTTGCGGTAATATCCCGCCAATCCGAGAAAAGCACGAACTTGGGTTTGAGTGGTTGGGGCTTGCCAATCTTCCACATCTTTCACTTTGGCAGGGTCAACGGCAATTCCTCCGGATGATACAATGTGACCGAGGAATCCTACTTCCTGTAACCAGAATTCACATTTGCTAAATTTTGCATACAGTTGATGCTCTCTAAGGGTTCCAAGAATGGTCCTTAGGTGTAGCTCATGTTCTTCTTCTGATTTGGAATAAATCAGAATGTCATTGATGAAAACAACGACAAACTCATCCAGGAAGTCCATAAAAATCTTATTCATGAGGTTCATGAAATAAGCGGGGGCATTGGTTAATCCAAAAGACATGACTGTATACTCATACAATCCATATCTGGTGGTAAAGGCAGTCTTTGGGATATCCTCTACACGAATCTTGAGTTGATGATAGCCAGTTCTAAGATCAATCTTAGAAAACACCTGGGCACCGGTCAACTGATCAAACAAATCTTCGATCTTAGGCAATGGGTACTTGTTCTTGATGGTGACATCATTCAACTTTCGATAATCCGTACACAAACGGTTACATCCATCCTTCTTGTCCACAAATAAGACAGGTGACCTCCATGGGGACGCACTTGGTTGAATCAATCCGATTTCTAACATGGAATCCAGTTGCTTCTTCAGTTCTTCTAGTTCTGACGGGTTCATACTATAGGGTCTCTGGGCTATGGGTCCTGTTCCGGGGATTAGTTCGATGATAAACTCGATATCCCTATCTGGGGGCATACCGGGCAAAACATCTGGAAATACATCGGGGTATTCACAGACTATCCGAACTTGGTCAATGGTAGGTTGGGCTAGACTCTTGTTACACTTGAATTGGCGAGGTAAGGTTTCAGATATATGCTCGACTGATATTCCGGCGGTACTGGTCATGGTAATGGCTTTCTTGGCACAGTCAATCATTCCTTTATGTTTGGACATCCAATCCATTCCTATTACTACTTCCAAACCTTTAGTTCCGAGTACTATTAGGTTAGCATAAAAATCTATGCCATGGATTCGGATAGGGACGGCTTTGCAAATTTGCCTAGCCTTGGTGGTTGATCCGGGAATTTGTACAATCATCACATGCTTCAGTTTGGTTGGTTGAATTTTACTAGTGCAGGCAAATTCTTCGGTGACAAATGAATGCGATGCACCAGAATCAAACAACACTATTGCAAGTACTGAATTAACAGAAAACATACCCAGCACGATGTCTGGCGCTTCCTGAGCTTCTTCAGCATGCATGAGAAAAAGACGGCCATTGCGGTTGAGTGAATTCCCTGGGGCAAATCTTCTCCCTGGCTGGACACGACGCTGCTGCTGAGCTAGGACATTGGTATTAGGGGCTGTAGCATTCTTCTTGTTGGGGCACTCGTTGGAATAGTGGCCTTTATTTCCACAGTCATAACAGGTCACTTGTGACTTGTCCTTGGCTGCGACAGGCACAGCATTGCTTCCAGTCCTCGGGGCAGTATTGGGGTTGGCGGTAGCATTGTTGGTGTTGAACTTGGGTGGGGCGCGGGTGAAATTGCTAGAATTGCCGGGGTTGTTATGATTTCCTCCGGGTCTAGGGTTTCCACGGTTGGGATAGGTCGGACGGGTCATAGGGGGTCTGTTGGTTCTTGGGGAAAATCCTGGAGATGGGTTGGGGCGATACTTTGGGGTCTGATGGGTTCCTGGTTGATGCATCATGCGACGCTTGCGGTTCTCATTGGCCTGGTTGATCTTTCCTTCCATCTGGATAGCAGAGTCGACAAGGGCTTCAATATCAGCAAAGGGGATATTGACTAACACTGTCTGCATCTCGTCATGCAGACCATTCAGGAATCTTTCTTTCTTCTTGGCTTCGGTGTCTATCTCGTCCGGGGCATACCTAGCTAATGACAAAAATTTGTCACGGTATTCCACTACAGTCATCCTTCCTTGTTTCAATTCTCTAAACTCGTCTCTCATTCTCTTGATCAAACCTGGCGGCACACGGGTTCTGCTAAACTTGACCTTGAATTCCTCCCAGGTCATCATTTGGCCTCCGGTCATTGCACGAACACTGTTCCACCATGCCCTGGCATCTCCGGCTAGATAATGAGTGGCGAACAAGACTTTCTCGTTGGCTTCTACTCCGGCTACTTCTAAGTTATTTTCCATGGTTTGCAGCCAATCATCGGCGTCTAGGGGTTCCTCCGACTTGGTGAAAATGGGTGGGTTGGTATTCTGGAAATTCTTGAGCTTAGATCCGTGGTTGTCCTGATTTCCATGGCCTTGGTTGTTGTGGGCTAGCTGGGCTATCTGTTGCAGAGTGGCTAGTTTGGCTTGACGTTCCGCTCTTTCAGCTTCGCGGTCAGAAGTCAACATTTGCAGGATCTGCAACATCGGGTCCGGGGCTGAACCACTTCCTCCACGTGGCATCTGAAGATTGATATAGATCATGAGAAAAGAGGGAAATTTCTAAGGTTTTGTGTCTTTGAAAAGTTTTTAGAGTTTGAATCAAGTTTTCTAGCAACTTGCTTTTTTTTCATTCATTCACTCATAGCACACAGTACAACACACACCACAACAAAGAAAAACAGATGGTTTTAAGAACCATTCTGGAAACTACGATACAGTGGGACCGACTACTACTCACTACGCTAGTGCTCAGTGCTACCACTCCTCGGAGTCTGTGGCTTCATCATCTTCCGCATCATCGATGAAGGCGAAATCATCCTCATCGGTGAAGAAGTCCATGGCCTGATCCTCCAGAAAATCATCGTCATCGCTGAGATAGGAGTAAGGGTCTCCACGAAGATCTTCTCCGGCATTCTCCATTTCCTCTAACTGCATGTCTCTCTCATGGATGGTCTCTTCCAGAGATGAGATGCGATGGAGAAGACGGGCAATAATGCGCTCCTTCTTGTCGAGCTGACGGCGGCGAGACTTGCCATCCCTTGCTAGCATGGCGATGGTCTGATCCTTCGTCTTAATGATGGCAGACTTGTGGTTGCAATAGTCACGGCAGTTGTCCAGTTCCTGCTGACGATCATACATCATGAAGCTAAGGTGGTCCAATTGAGTCTTCAGCTCGGGGTGGTATGGGGCTTCCAGTGGTTGACCATTTGCATCACGTCTTGTGCAAAACTCAAAGCGAGTACCCTTGATCTGATTGATGCTCTGCCCACACAGACAGGAAAGAGCTTCCTGCATTGCTCTGGCAAGTCCATCGAGCCAGTTGTTTTCCCTTAAGGTAAACTGAATTCCCTCCGCAGTGGAAGGTTCAATCTTTCCTCGGAGACTTGCAACAATTAGCCACTTCAGATCTTCTCCCCCTTGATCATTGAGCTGAGCTCCGAAGAACTCGGGATGCGGGCGCTCCAAAAGTTCCGAAAGCTGATCCAGATCCCTCTCAAAGATAAGGTCTCCTCCATTCCCGAGTTGGTAAAACTTGTTGTACTTCACGTCCATCTATAAAAATAGAGGATGAGTAGATTAGCAAGGTGATCAAGTGTGTCAAAATTTTATCTATTTTTGCAAGAGTTTTTGTGGAACATGAAGTTTTATTAAAGAATTAAAGAGGTAAGAATTAGAATAAGTTTTCGTAAATAGTTTTGTTCTTGGGTTTTGAAACTAAGTTTTTGGTTCAACGTCCAATCTAACTAGGGTCTCCTATGGTCAGGATGGCTCTGATACCAACTTGTCAACCCCCGGATTTTTCAATCCTTGATGCCTGTTATGCCATACATCGCAATCCCAGGATTACCATTTTTGCGAGACATAACAGAATTGGATACCATCGTACTTCATCCATTACAAACGATACATAAGTTCTTACACAAATAGGGATCTCATGATCCAGTCCTTAATACAACATCAAGCAGCGGAATACGTAATAATAACGGTAGCGTAGGCGAAGCTCCCTCTTCGGGGTCACAGGCAATGCTGACGATGGGAGATGATCCTAGTTGTCGTAACCTTCCTGGGGTCCATCCTCCAGGTACTCCTCTTCATAGTCTGGCCATGGGAATAGCCAGGGACAAAGCCATGAGTACTCTTTAAGTACTCGCAAACTAATACTAACAGGAAAAGGGGGGTTTCTTGGATAATAGGACACTAGGCTCTAGGGTTGTTTTGCAAAAGCCAGGTTTATAACTACTAAGTTCCAAAGCTAGTCAAAATTTTATAACTCCTAAGTGGGATCTTGTATTCCATGACACAACTCTGCTGTGGTCAAGTCAAAGTCGCACTTCTTTTCACAAGTCATTTTAAAAAGGTCTGACGGGGGAACAGTATGGCCACTCCAACTGTCCATAACCGCGGACGCGGCTATTCGAATAGTTTGACACTCTGCAGAGATTGTAAACTTTCACCACAACATTCGATACATCCGTCAGGAACAAATCCTGAATTCTCCATACTCAGTATGCGGATAATCAATCCTAACCTTTCAATTACACTCCCTAGTATAAGCACCTCTCCTGTGAGTTTGGCCTCCCAACCATGACCACTGTCATCTTGGGTACTGCACAGGTGTACAATCTTCACAAGGTAGCCTCAACTCAGACCTTGGCCGTGAGGGAACTAATACTAAGGTATATAAGTTTCCAGTCAAGCCCTACCCAATATTCGAGTATTGTGGTTGTACGATAAAATTGGAATGGTATCGCATCCAGACAACCATCAGTTTTATAAAGGGGCTAAGGCTCCTGCCTCAACAGTTTCATCACCAGAATCATCAAGTGTTTGGAAACACATGTCCAAAACATTTCAATATAATGATCCATCATTCCAAGGTTTTCATAACCATTTTTCCACCAAGTATTCCCATCTAAAGTTGATCAAGTTTTATGCTTAGCACTAGCATCTACAGGTGGGGTGGTACTAATGGGGGGTGGTAACTAGTGGAGTTTCAGCTAAGTCCAACCTTATATCTTAGGCTGATATCAAGGTTTCTAGCTTAGACCAAATTTTATGCTCTTTATGCAACCTTCAGCATAACTGTCTAGTATCTACCAAACTCTTAGGTAGACTCCAAGTAAGCTTTGATAAAGAAATAAAGTAAGAAGCTTGCCATAAAACTAGGATTGGTTTAGCAAGTGGGTATGATCACATATGCTTAAGGCATAAAGTAATCATCTCACAAGTATGGGTTTGTGGCATCAGTGGGGTATCTTGCAAGTGTTAGCTTGCACATTCACTAGTGGTATTAGGCTTGCAATCAATGTCAATATAAGCTTGCATAGTTACTAGCTTGCATTGATATAGTATCAACTTGCCTTGTGCAGAGCAGTGGTTGAAGTTCTCCTCGGCTTCCTCTTCGTAGTATCCTCCTTCCTCCTCGTATCCTTGGTCGGTACTAGCGTCTATGAATAAATACGAGGTACACAATCACCAAACAATACTTAACTACTTGCAATCATCACACACAAGGGTCCTATAGATGATCTAGCATCATCTCTAACCTTACAAGGTTAAAGCTTGGTTTAAATCCTTTTATTTTTAGAAAAGTAATTTCTACTCATTGAAGAACTACTTAAGATTTAATATTCTCCAAACTAAACATGGGATCATGTTGACACATGTCATCACCACATATTGTAGTCCATGGGAAAGTGATTTAAAGTGGTGTCACAATTTAATAAGGTTTTACCCTTTTATTTTAATTAATTAAAGTGGCTAGAAATGCTTATGAAGCATTCTTTTAGTGCTTGAACAATATTTCTGCAAGTAACCTATATATATTTTTATATATTCTGAAAGGTATGGTTGAATGTGATTTTTGAGAGTTGGAATCAACTCAAAAGCTATTGTGGTTTAAACTTGAAAAATGTTTGAATGCAAAAAAGCTTCTGCCTTGTTATTTTTTCTATGGGTGATCTACAGATCCAAATGACTTGAATCCAACGGGCTTGGATTAAGCATTCACAGCCCTTTCCAACAAAATTGGTTTCATCCAATTTGGTGCACTGAATCGATCTGGGCTGATTTTTGAAGTTGGGTACAGAAGTGTGTTTGAATTTTAAAAGAAAAGGTTTAATTTGAATTGTTGGGCTGCGCGGGAAATTCTAACGGGCCGGCCTGCTAAGTGCAGTGCTCCCGCGGGCTGCTTAAGTGGGTGTCCCCACTCGTCAGTGACACGGGGCTGGGCGAAGCGGTATGGGGCAACGTGGTTCGTTTGATCTAGTTCTAATCCAACGGCTGGGGGTCATCGTCGACGCGAGACAGCTCCGGCGAGAACGAAACCTAGCGCCGCCAGTGAGGGGTGCTGGGGGCTCACCGGGGTACGGGCGAGGGTCGGCGAGGCGGGCGAACGACGAAGTCGACGACGGCGAACCTCCTAGTACCGGTGGCTTCTCCTGGGGCGGCTCCAATCGCTGGCTCCCTTCTTCTCCGGCAGCGGCAGGCTCCAGTGAAATTCCGGCGAGGTGGTGCTCGGCTTGCTCTGAGAATGGTGTGGCACGATCAGTGAGGAGAGGGGAGTGAGATCGTGTGAAGAAATCGAGCGGGGGTGGCCTCTATTTATAGTCGAGCAAGGGGACCGTCGGGGCGCACAGTGAGCTCGTCGGGGGCGACGTTACCGGCAGCTAATGGCATGGGCAAGGGTAGGGGACGGTGCTGTGTCTCCCGACGATGCTCAACGACATGGTCGCGAGGCATGGGGCGGTGTGGTTTGGTCTGGAACGGGCGGTGCTCTGCGCGGCATAGGCGGCGTCTTCGATGGCGGGCGGTGGCTGTAGTGCGCGGGGCGGTAAACGGGGATGTCTGGCGGTCTCCTGGGTCGGTGGTGATCGTGTGTGCGCGCGGTGAGGGCGGCGCGCGGTCTGTGGACGCTGGTCGCGGGTGGCGCTCTGGCGCACGCTCGGCATGGTCTGGGCGTGTCTCGTGCGCGTGGTCCAGGGCTTGGCAACGCTCGCGGCTGGGACAGGCAGTGGCGGTGGACGGTGGGCTGCCTCCCAGACATGCTGGCTAGGCTTGCTGCTGCTCCTAGCTTGCTGTCCACATTGGGGTGACATGGGGGTGCTCGGCTGTTCACCATTAATGGCAATGGCAAGCTCACAGGGGTGCTAGTGCTGGTCTAACCTTTCTAGATGATCTACTGGATTGTGTGAGAGCTAACTAGGGAACAAGTTAGGCTCAAAACACTGCACACTATAGTGTTTGTGGTTTTGTTTGATTTGTGTCTGCAACCTGTTTGATGAAATGGCCGCATGAAATCAAGTTTTGAATTTTGAAATGATTTTTGGTGGGTTTGCTAGATTGGTTCTGGTGAGTCTGCAGATGCTTGGGTTTTGAAAGTTGAGCTTGTTTGAGGGGTTTTTGAAAAAGTGGGATCTTCCCATATGAAGAAGATTCAATTTTGAATTGTCATTTGAACTATGCATTTGAAAGTTTCTGGATGATCACAAGGTGGGCCTTGATACTTTGTTATGAGTACATTCAAGGGGTGCAAAGATCCAGAAAAGTTTCTGTTAGGTTTTGAAAGTTTGAGACGGCCAAAGTAGGCATGGGAGTTAAATTGGCCAAAATGACCATTCACTTAATATATTTGTTTTGATTTACTTGTCTTTAGGAAAAGTGTGGGGAATGTTTTAGATGATGTTTATTTCACCTAAGAAACATTTTACAAGCAATGGATCACACAAACAAGGTGGTTTTTAAAGAAATTCAAAATCCATGCATACACATATACATGCATTCATGAATTTATCTAGAAAAGTTTTTGTTGACCCTAAACTTGATGATTAGTGTTTTGATGATCTAAGTTTGATATTTTTGGGATGTTACAGTGCGCAGATGCAATCTGGCGTGGAGGTGTGTATGCGGTGGTATGAAGTTCCAGATCTGTAGATCTATTGTGGTGGTGGAGAGAGATCTATTGTGGCGTGGCGTAGCCTATTGTATTGTAATATGTCCTCCTCGTTGGACCCTCCTAGCCTTTATATATGGGTAGGATAGGTCTCGGGTGCCAATACGATTTGGTTACAAGTTGTATTCAAACTCTAGTCTTGAGGTTTCCTTGTCTTGTACGTTCGAGAATCAATGTCCTCATGGGCTTCATATCAGCCGAACCGTCATAGGCGTCATGGACTCTGGCAGGTCGTCGAGTGGGCCTTCCGTCGGGCTAGACCAGGTATACTAATATCGGGTACCCATAGGGCATATCCATGTCAGTCTATGTATCTTGTTGTATTGCCCAATCGAATCTCATAGGATCTTTCTGACTAGTAATTGCATTCGTATGCCTTGTTCAGTTCCTGTTAATTGCCTCGCTGTAATTTTTTTACCCTTCATGCCATGTTTTTTATCTAAGGAGAGAACCTCTAGTGAACTATGGACCCCGGTACAATCTTTACCATTGATACATCTTCCACTGTTACTTATTTACTTGCTGCAAACCACCATTACCTCCCACACCATATGTTTAATCCTTTGTTATAACAATCCGGTGAGCTTGACAACCTCACTTATTCGTTGGGGCAAAGTCTTGAGTTTGTGTTATGCGAGTCTCCGCGTTGCTTGCAACACTTGTGTGACGTTTCCTTCCTCCTTCTGGTTCGATAACCTCGGTCTCAACTGAGGGAAAACTTGCCGCTGTGCTCTTCACACCCTGCGCTTTGGATTACTAACGAAGTGCCACGTCGAGCACCATCAAAGTCTTTCTGGCGCCGTTGCCGGAGAGGCTAAGGACGTCTTCACAAGGGGAGTCCTTCACTTCCTTTCTCTTTACTTTGTTTTTAGTTTGCTTAGTTTATTTTGCTTGGTTTTGTTTGCCTCTTTTCAAAATCACAAAAAAAATAGTTCCTACTCTAGTTGGTGGTCTGTTATTGCCTTGCTTGGTCATGCTTTGTATCAATGGATGGTTTCTTTGAAACTAGATCTTATTGGAAATGTGGGTTCACGGAAGAACAAAAGTATTATTATAAGGAACACCATTTGTCACAAAAAGGAAAACACTTATGGGAATAAATTGATAAGTTGAATACTATTGTTAGAGACGTGTGCTCTACTTATAATGTTACTTATTGCTTTTATAAAGCTTGTTGCTGCAGGAGGTATAAACACCTACCATTTCAATGTGAGTATAATGATAATGTTACCATATCTTCTTATGTTAAAGGAAATTATGATTTTGATGATGTGGAACAAATTGAAGAATTTGTTGCTTTCAAGGGTGCATTTGAACTTGCCAGTTTGCTTGAAAATACTAATGATGCACCTTATAAACATGAGGTTTTTGAGATACTTAAATTTTGCTTTGATAATTACAAGGGAGAAAATGGCTATATTCTTGAATATTTTAATAGGCGTTTCCACAAATAGAAGATACTAATGCCTTGCAGGAGCCTATGGAAGAAGAAATTATTGAAACTGGAAGCTCATTAGATGAAAAAGAGGGGGAGAGTGATGAACAAAAGGAGGAAGAATGGATTATCTATCCATGCCTACCTTCTAATGAGAGTAACTCTTTATCCCTTACATTATTTGATTGTACCCCATGCTTACCAAGGGAGGATGAATGTTATGTCCTGTGGATCCTTTTGAAATATCTACTTTGGGTAAAACCTGTGAAGGTTTTAATCCCACTATTTTTGAGCTTGATAGAAATTATGTGTTTGTAGATCATGAAAATTATGCTTTATGTGGTAGCTATATTGTTGAGTTTATTCATGATGCTACTGAAAATTATTATGATAGAGGAAAGTATGGTTGTAGAATTTTTCATGGTACTGAAACACCTCTCTATGTGCTGAAAGTTTTAAAGTTGCTCTTGTTTCATCTTCCTATGCCTGTCACTTTGTTCTTTGTGAATTTATTTGCATATAAGATTCCTATGCATAGGAAGTGGGTTAGACTTAAATATGTTTTGAATTTGCTTCTTGATTCTCTCTTTGACTTCAATTCATAATTATTATGCGAGCATCTTCTCAAGCTATCAAGCCTAACTTAAAGGCGTTAAAGAAAAGTACTTGTTGGGAGATAACCCAAGAGTTTCCTTGAGTCTTGGAAGTTATTACTTCATTAATCACCTCTCCTTATCCTTTTTGTTTTCTTTTTGTGCCAAGAATGACCTCTAATGAGAGGGAAGTAAGATTTGGGGAGTTGCTGTCCCAAAATAGATTTCTATCCTCCACCATAATAATTCGTGAGGAGTCTCTGTAACTCGGACTGAGATGAAAATTTATGAATAAATCCCCTAGTATGTTATATAACTTTCGTTAGTTCAACATTTTTTTATTTGAGCATTATAAGATTTTCGAAAAAATCAGTTTCTACCTGCTGGTCTGTTTTGACAAATTTCTGCCATTATTTGCATTTGCTTCTTATTGATTCCTTTTTGAGTTCTCTTTTGGGGAATTGAGCTTTTTGAAGGATTTACTACAGTAGGTTGTGTTTTTAGTGAAAAGTTTTGCTGTTACAAAGCTTTGCCAGAGGTCTAATATCTTTCGAATACACTAATTTTGCTAATGAAGATTGTGTGAAGTTTTGTATGAAGGAAAAATTTCAGGTGCGGAGAGAGAATTATGCAATGAGATGAAGAATGGACAAAATCTCAAGCTTGGGGATGCCACCATGGTTTCACCCCAAGAAATATCCAATAGGTAGAAGCGTCAAAGCTTGGGGATGCCCAAGGCATCCCCTTCTTCATCAATAAAAAGCTCAGGTCTGTCTAGACACTTCGTTTTTATTGTTTCATGCACTGTTGTGTTGTTCTTGGAGAGTCTTAGTTTTCGTTTGCTCTGTTTAGTTTGCTTGAGTAGTTTGGACCCCCGTTCTCACTGTGTTGTTTTGCAAATAAGTTGCTTGGTGTTGGAAAGGAGTAGTAAGTTCTTGCTTGTAAGTGCAAGAGGAGCTTGCATTGACTGTGACTTAGACTTTATCATGCCATGATAGGTGTTGTTTTGATCTTATGCTTAGTTATTATTGTTGTAGCATGGCTTGCTCCAAGTCATTGGGATTTCTTAGTGTGCCTTGAAGAAATTATGCGTTTTTTTAGCATGCAAAAGCATAGTATTGTGGTATTCTCCTTTGAGGTTTGTTTGGGTTGACTTGGCACATGCTCACACCATGTTATGACTCTCACAAGTCACCATTAGCCTCTATGATCATTTAGTCCTTGACTTGTAGTACCACTCTATGCTTTGATTAGTAATGCTTTGTTGCTCTGCATGATTATGGACATTATTGCTCTCTTATTTGGTTGTTCCCAGTCTTTTGCTAGCCTCCACTTGTATGAGTAAGATCTACTCATGCTTCCAACTCCCAAGAAACCAAGTTATTCCAAAGTGTCCACTATAAACTCCTATGCATGGTGTGTTACACCATTCCAAGTATATTATTGGTTTCAGCTATCTTCCAATTAAAAACTATTTTGTTATGTGAAAACTTAGTGATTAAAGCCCTCACAAACTTGATGGCACACTTTATTATTCTTTGCCCCTAATAAACTTGAACCATTGTGTCATCTATGTTGTATATGCTTGCACTTATACGTTGGAATTAGCAGAACCGTACTATCATGGGGAACGTTTTCAACATTGCACTTGTACTTTGTACTCAGTTGATATCATGCTATTTTGTCTATGGATGTCACCGGTGTGAAATAAAGAGGGAACTTGTAAGTCCATGGAGTTTGTATTTTGTGTTAGAGAAATGTCTGGGCCGCTTGCCTAAGCCATGCCTAATCATGGTGGAAACTTGCAGCATCACCATAGTGAGCTATCTATGAAGCATCCTCAATAAAAAGCTACGCATATAGTAAATAAAAATATCACTGAGATGCTCATTGTCTGCTTGCCTTGTCATTTTGGTCATGGGATAGCTCCTGTACCATGTGCAAGGGGTACCCCATTGGCGGTTCTCTATGATATGCAAATACTTACAATGACAAGAACTTACCGGTGACTGAAGTTGAGTAGCATGAGGTGTGGCCCTCGTATTCAAGGAACTTGAGATTGCCAACATATACTTCGTCAAGCATATACTCCATCTTTGTTCACTTTAACCTTAATCACTTCAAGATGCTTATGATAGGGGCAATGAGCGCTAAAAGCTAACAAGTACCATAATTTTTGGAAGCTCTTTTTGAAACTTGAAATACCTGCTTCCTTTATGAAAGGCCTTTCTTCCACCATTATTGAGTCTCCACCTTCTACCTTTAGGCACCATTAAGAGAGCATAATTGTCATTCTGTGTGCAGTGTTCCAAAACTTATTGATTGATGCATATTGTGATATTACTTGTTCTTGTGCTACTTGTTTCTAGTCACCCTTGTGAAATTTGAAGGTGTCCTATGCATCTATTTGCTACTCTATGAGGGACAAGCTGATTGCCACTATGCTATGTTTTCTGTATGTGAAACAAACAAACGTTTTCAATGCATATTATTCATGATCTTTGTTTGTAGCTTGTCATGTTGCATGCATAGTTACTATGTCCTATTGTTAGAACTCCATCTTTCATGCACATGTTTAGAGTTCTTTGATCCCAGCTTTCAATGCTTGCAAATGGTTTGATGTTTATTGTGAGGGTGCATGTCACCTCAAAAATTATTCTTTTTATCACTTACCTACTCGAGGACGAGTAGGAGTTAAGCTTGAGGATGTTGATACTATAACATCCCAGCCTCCCAGCCTCGCCCCTTCGCCTATAAGAAGCCTCCGATGCCTAAACCCTAAGCACCCGATCGATATTCCACGAAACCTTCTGTAGCCACCGCCACCATCGTCCCTAGATCGGGGGATCTGAAGTTCTTCCCGGCACCCCACCGGAGGGGAGATCATCCCGGAGGCCTTCTCTCCAGTATGATGCGTGAGTAGTTCCACCTTGGACTATGTGTCCATGTAGTAGCTAGATGTTTGTATCTCCTCCTTGGTGCTTTCATGTATAGATCTTGTGAGCTTCGTTCATGATCAAGATCTAATCTATTTGTAATCATGCATGTTGTGTTTATGGGGATCCGATGGATATTGAGATTATTATGTTGGTTTTATTAATGGTTTTGTCTTTATGATTTTATCATGTCTGTGTTGTTTGTGATCTTGCATGCTCTCCGTTGTTAGTAGCTATCTTGGCCAAGTAGTTGCTAGTGACTCCAAGACGGAGTATTTATGCTCGATAGTGGGTTCATGCCTCTAGTTTCCAAGGTAAGTGACAGAAATCTCTTCGGTTGTAGATGTGTTGTTGCTACTAGGGAGAAAACAACGGTCTCTTGTTCATGGAACATGTGGACTGTTTACCTTACACACTTTTCTTAAAGCAGTTGTCTGTTGCTTGCAACTTAATACTAGAGGTGGTTCGGATGATAACCTGAAGGTGGACTTCTAGTCATAGATGCAGTTGGATGGTGGTATATGTAGCTTGTTGTATTGCTCAATAGAATCTCATAGGATCTTTCTGACTAGTAATTGCATTGTTATGCCTTGCTTAGTTCCTGTCAATTGCCCCGCTATAATTTGTTTACCCTTCATGCCATGTTGTTTATCTAAGGAGAGCACCTCCAGTGAACTATGGACCCCGGTCCAATCTTTACCATTGATACATCTTCCACTGTTACTTGTTTACTTGCTGAAACCATCATTACCTTTCACACCATACGTTTAATCCTTTATTACAGCAAACCGGTGAGCTTGACAACCTCACTGATTCGTTGGGGCAAAGTCTTGAGTTTGTGTTGTGCAGGTCTCCACGTTGCTTACAACACCTATGTGACGTTTCCTTCCTCCTTCTGGTTCGATAACCTCAGTCACAACTGAGGAAAAACTTGTTGTTGTGCTCTTCACACCCTACGCTTTGGGTTACCAACGAAGTTCTATGTCGAGCACCATCACAAGTCAATAGACACCACTTTCAGGAATCATGGTGCCTCTCATGTTGATGATGCATGGATCAAGCACAAGTATGTCAGTGCTCTTATGCCATTTGAGCCCACAGATTTGAAGAGTCTCCATGGAAGGCATAATTACCACCTTATGACATCCAATGAGGTAATGCAAGAAATGGCAGCTTTAAAAGTGGCTGCCAAGAATGCCGAAGATGCTGGTGCACGAGCTATGGGGATGCAAAAGGGGGTCAACGTGGCCTTGAAGACAAGTGTGGCTGATCATGATGAAGATGACATAGAAGGTATGGACTGTCCCGAGGATGTAAAAATAATTCATGGACAATACATGGCCTTCTATGCTAGAAACTTTTGGAAGGATCCGACCAAGGCCAAATCTGAACTAGAACGCAAGAGTGGAGCATATGGAAGAAAGGAAAATGGTCCCAAGTTGAGAACATGTTTCAACTGTGGATACCAGCTGCACTTTGTAGTCGAATGCCCGTATCAAAGTAGGGAAGATAATGGAGGAAGACTTATTCTCAAGGAAAAGTCAAAGGCTCCACGCAAGAAACAATTTTTAAAGAAGAATGCTCCTTTCAAGAAGCAACCAAAGATTGTTCCAGTGGCTCAAGAAGAATATTCTTCGAGAAGTGAAGATGAAGACGAGGATGATAGCTCTCGAGAGGTGGCTTCTATAGCCACCACATCTACACCAACATCTCTCTTCGACTCTCCGAACGAAAATGTCATCAACAAGAACGCTACTTGTCTCATGGCAAGAGGTTCCGAGGTATCAACTTCTAACACTTCTTTTCCTAAGGCTATGATTGACATGGATGATCCTACTAGTCTTAAGGTTAAAGAATAGATTATTGCTTTGGACTATTTCTTCACTAACTTGCAAGGTGAGCACAAAATACATTTTTAGGCTCTTATGGACCAGCTGGCCCAAAATGAAGTGCTCCTTGAAGAAAAGGGCAGAATTGAAAGGGAGGATGCAATGGAAATTGCATCCTTAAAAAATGCTCTAGAATAAGAAGAAGAGGCTCGGGCTTCTCTTGAAGAGAGACTTGAGTCTATTGAGGAGTCACATGAAGAAATGGTGGCAGAACTTGTTAAGGAACGTGACAATGCAGTTGCCAAAGCAAAGAAGTTAAAGAAAGAAAAGATTGACTTTGGGGCTGCTCATGCTAGACTCTCCAAGGAATTGGAGAAACTTGACATCGCTCACAAGGCGTTGAAAAGTGAATTCTCCATTCTCAATGAGTCACAAGATCAGCTCCAAATTTGATTAACCAAGTATGATGTTCCTAGCACATCTAAATCAACATATATTCACAAAGAAAATGCTAGTGTGGAAGAAGGGCTTGTCAATGACACCACTCCCAAAGATAAGGGTGTACTTGATGAGGTACTTGGCAAGAAAAGGTCAAATCTTGGTAAAGAGGGACTTGGATATGTCACCAAGTCCAAGAAGAATAAGAACAAGAAGAAGAAGACCAAGGGTGAATAATCAAAGATAAGCACCGTTGAGAAGAATGTCACAAAAGACAAAACTAACAATATTGGTTTTGCAGGGTCTCACAATCCAAATTATGAACTCTTTTGTGATTATTATGGCGATGTTTATGCTTATTATGTTGGTCCTTTTGATGAATATGTTGCTTGGTCTATTTGGGTTCCGAAGACCCTTGTTACTAACATGAGAGGACCCATGGAAAAATGGGTACCTAAAACCAAGAAGTAATTCTCTTGCAGGGCTATGCTTCCGATGGGTCTAAATGGGTGCTGGATAGTGGATGCACTAGTCATATGACCGAAAGCAAGGAGATCATCACGGAGATCCGACCCAATCATGATAATATTACAGTCTCGTATGGTGATAATTCTAAATCTCAGGCATTGGGTCTTGGCAAGGTTGTGGTCGCCCACGATATCTCTCTCGTGGACGTCATGCTTGTTGAGACCCTCGGTTACAACTTACTTTCTGTTTGTGCCCTTGGTAAGATGGGCTTTGCTGTTTTCATTGATGATGATTTGGTGGTACTCTTGTGGAGCAAGTCTCTAAAGGTCGCTTTTGTTGGGTACGTCGAAAATGACCTGTATGTGGTGGACTTTTCGGGGAAAACCACTTCGGGTCCGATGTGCTTATTCAGAAAGGCCGACGTGGGCTGGCTATGGCATCTCCGTTTAGCCCATTTCAACATGAGAACTTTGCAAAGTCTTCACAAGCATGGCCACATCCTTGGACTAAAAGACAATGTTTCCTTTGCCAAAGATCGTGTTTGCAGGGCTTGTGTTGAAGGCAAAATGCATGACTCTCCCCACAAGAGGAAGACTATTGTTTCTTCAAAGAGAATCTTGGAATTACTTCATGTGGACTTATTTGGTCCTCCATCTCATGCCAGTCTTAGTGGGAAGAAATATTGCTTGGTCATAGTCGATGATTACTCAAGATATACATGGGTCTATTTCTTCAAGCTAAAGAGTGAGACTCAACAAACGGTCATTGACTTCGCCAATGAGGTTCAACATCAACACAATGTTCCCATCTTGGCAATAAGAAGTGACAACGGCTCTGAGTTCAAGAAATACACATTGTATGAGTTTCTAAGTGAAGAGGGGATAAGACATCAATATTTCGCTGCGTACACCCCTTAACAAAATGGTGCAGCCAAGAGAAAGAACTGCAAATTGATGGATATGGCCAGATCGATGTTGGCTGAATTCAAGTCTCCTTACAACTTTTGGGATGAAGCCATATCCACCACTTGTCACTCATCAAATCGGCTCTACCTCCGCAAGATCTTGGACAAGACTCCATATGAAATACTCACCGGTAACAAGCCCAACATTTCGTACTTCCGGGTATTTGGTTGTAAGTGTTTCTTTCTTATCAAAGGTGTTCGTTTGTCTAAATTTGAGTCTAAGGCTTTAGAAGGTATTTTTGTTGGTTACGGTGCCGAATCCCACACTTATAGAGTCTACAACAATCTCTCTGGAATTGTTGTGGAATCTTGTAGTGTGGAATTCGATGAAAATGATGGCTCCCATGTGGGGCAAGTTGATGTTTGTGATGCAGATGTTGAAATACCCCAGGACGCCATAAGAAGAATGGGAGTGGGAATTTTCCGCCCCATTGAGGAACCCTTGTGGCGGATCGGGGAGGACAATGCTCCACTCAAGTGGAGCCCTCATATACACAAGATCAACAAGCCCCTACTGCTGGAGAAACCTATGCACCAACACCGCACCCTGCTAAAGATCATCAGTCTTCTGGGCAAAATGATAGTCCTAGGCCGTACTATCCGCCCCCTCCAAGGGGCGGACTGTCCCCCTGGTACTCCAACTCGCTCTAGTGGACTTCAAGAAGAACAAAACGGCCAAGAAAATTCCAGGCCGGATTCTCCGGCCCCAAGGGGTGGATTATCCGGACCTGGAACTCCCAGTTCTGCCAGGGACTCTCATGAAGAATAAGTTGCAGCCCTCTCCTAGGCCGGATAGTCCGGCCCCACCCAGGGGCGGATTGTCTGGCCCTAAAGAATCTGTTCAGCAACAAGCTCCTGTTATCAACTCAGATCAAGGGCAAGGTAGTTGACAAGACAAGGATCCAAATGCTGAATCAACTCCTTCTAGAAACAATAAGGAAATTGAGGATCGACGCAAGGCTCGTGCTGATTGGAACCTTGAGTTAAGGGGTCACACTCTTGACAAGGTTGTCGGTGATCTAAGAAGAAGGGTGTCTACTAGAAGAGAACTTGCAAGCTTCTGTGATCATCAAGCTCACATTTCAATGGTTGAACCAAAGAAGGTCTTTGATGCTCTTGAAGATCCCGATTGGGTGGTTGCAATGCATGAAGAATTAAATAACTTCGAGCGCAACAAGGTTTGGAAGCTCGTAGAGAAACCCAAAGAGTGCCGCAATGTTATCGACACCAAGTGGATTTTCAAGAACAAACAAGTTGGAAGTGGCATTGTTGTGAGGAATAAAGCAAGGCTAGTGGCTCAAGGATTCTATCAAGTGGAAGGAATTGATTTTGGCGATATTTATGCTCCCGTGGCTCGTATTGAGTCCATCTGTATCCTCCTTGCCTATGCCGCTCATCATAATTTTAAATTACAACAAATGGATGTTAAGAGTGCTTTTCTTAATGGTCCACTACATGAGTTGGTATACATCAAGCAACCTCGGGTTTTGAGGATCCCAAATTTCCGAACCATGTATACAAACTCGATAAGGTGCTCTATGGCCTTAAACAAGCCCCACGTGCGTGGTATGAGCACCTTAAAGAGCTTTTGTTAGATCGTGGATTTGATGTTGGGCAAATCGATCCCACTCTTTTTACTAAGAAGGTTAATGGGGAGCTTTTGTATGCCAACTATATGTAGATGACATTATTTTTGGCTCTACTAACCAAGATTTTAATGATGAATTTTCAAAGCTTATGACTGACAGGTTTGAGATGTCTATGATGGGAGAATTGAGGTTCTTTCTTGGATTCGAGATTAAGCAAATTAGAGAGGGAACTTTCATTAATCAAGCTAAGTACATCCAAGACATGCTCAAGAGGTTCAAGATGACGGATCTCAATGGCGTTGCTACTCCAATGCAAACAAAGTGTCATCTTGAGCTTAATCCAAAGGGTAAAGACGTGGACCAAAAGGTATACCGATCCATGATCGGCTCTCTCCTTTACCTTTGCGCATCTAGCCCCGATATCGTGTTGAGTGTAGGAGTGTGTGCAAGGTACCAAGCCGCTCCTAAAGAAAGCCACTTAGTGGCGGTCAAGAGAATCTTCAGATATTTGGTTCATTCCCCAAATTTTGGTTTATGGTATCCCAAAGGCTCCAGTTTCTCTCTATGTGGTTACACTGATTCAGATTGGGCTGGTGACAAAGATGATCGAAAATCAACTTCTGGTGCATGTGAATTCTTGGGCAGGTCTCTAGTGTGTTGGTCTTCAAAGAAACAAAACTGCATATCACTCTCAGCCGCCGAAGCTGAATATGCTGCTGCAAGTTCTTGTACACAATTATTATGGATGAGGCAAACTTTAAAGGAATATGGTGTCAATTGTGACAAAGTGCCTCTTTTATGTGACAATGAAAGTGCTATCAAAATTGCTTACAATCTGGTGCAACATACAAGAACAAAAAATATTGAGATTCACAATCATTTCATTCGGGATCATGTTGCTCGTGGCGATATTGCACTATCTTTTGTGAGCACGAAGAACCAACTTGTTGATATCTTCACTAAGCCTCTTGATGAAGCAAGATTTTGTTATTTGAGGAATGAGCTAAATATCATAGATTCAAGGAGCTTGGCTTGACTACCCTTGCACACTCACTTACTCTCATTCATGTATTTGGTTTAGATGCGGGCATAGATATAGGGGGAGTGTGGTCCTAATTGATTGGGCTAACCCTCCCCCATAATGCCGAAAGCAAGAAAAACCATTTCCCTTAATATCATTTTGTGATATGTGGGTCATCGATGAGCTTTGGTTTTTAACTCAAGATACATCTTCGCGGTGTCATGCCATGCGCTCCAACATGGTGGATTCGTCCACTGCCCTCTTCCTTGAGAAGAGTTGGTTTCTAGTGGCTCTCTTTGGTTTTTCTTGCATATCTTTTGTTCTTATGGAAAACACACCCAATTTTGGCTTTTGTTTGATTTGTTCTTGCAACTTTGGGTGTATAGTACCTGTTGGAGATATGCCCTAGAGGCAATAATAAATATAGTTATTATTATATCTTTGTGTTTATGATAAATGTTTATATTCATGCTATAATAGTATTAACAAGGAAACATTAATACTTGTGTGAATTGTAAACTTAAATTGAAGTCCCTAGTATAGCCTCTATACTTCACTAGCTTGTTGGTTGATTAAATGATTGTGGTTTCCATATCATGAACATTGAGATGTTATCAACAACAAGATCATATCGTTAGAAGAATGATATGGTGGACATACTCCTATTGATAAGCGTAGCATAAAGATCAAGTCATTTCAATAGTTCAATTGCTATATGCTTTCTGATACATAGTAACCTAATTCCTTCGACCATGAGATCATGCATATCACCTTTACCGGATGGATGCTTTGATGACATCAAACACCACACCGTAACTGGGTGGCTATAAAGGTGGCATTAAGTGTTCGGAAAGTATTGGTTGAAACACATGGATCAAGAGTGGGATTTGTCCATCCACATGACGGATAGATATACTCTAGGCCCTCTCGGTGGAATGTCATCCAATTGGCTTGCAAGCATGTGACTTGGTCACAAGGGATCACATATCACGGGAACGAGAAAAGAGTACTTATCGGTAACGAGGTTGAACTAGGTATGCAGAGATACCGACGATCATAACCTTGGATAAGTAAACTATCGTGAGACAAAGGGAAATTGGTATCGTATGTAAGTGGTTCATTCGATCGCAAAGTAATCGTAGAAATATGTGGGAGCCATATGAATTTCTAGATTCCTCTATTGGTTATTGTTCAGAGAAGTGTCTCGATCATGTCCACATAATTCACGAACCGTAGGGAGACACACTTAAGGATTCGACGTTGTTTTGAGTAGTTATGTTATTATGAGAAAGAGACCGAATGTTGTTCGGAGTCTCGGATGGGATCCGGGATATCACGAGGTGATCTGGAATGGTCCGGAGAATAAGATTCATATAAGGAAAGTCCCGTTTCGGAGTTCGGGAATGATTCCGGTGTTTTTCATCGGGAATGTTCTAGAAGGTTCCGGATTGTCCGGCACTCCGGGGGGGGGGGGTACATGAGTGTGTCATTGAATGATTGTATCATGTACTAAGTGTTCTTGCTGTTCCAAAAAGATGAAAGTCAAATTGCCAGTTTGAAAGTCAAACGGCTAAAACAGGAAACTGTGGGAAACAGGAAACTGTGGGAAACAAGCAAGAGGAGTTGGAACCAACTTGGAGGAGGAGTCCCACTCCTCCAAGCCGGCGCCCAGCCCTAGGCCGAGTTGGGGAGGGACTCCCTCCCTCCCCTGGCGCGCCAAGGCCCCTCCACCCATAAAAGGAGGGGCAGGGCTCCTCCTTGAGACACACAAGTTTCCACCTCTAATCTCAGGTTTAGAGCCGTTTGGTTTAGAGATTCTAATTGCTTTAGCCTGCGGTTTAGAGCCTTCTAATTGGTGAGTCTAATCTCTAGACCACTAATTGCCCTCTCTCATAATCCACCATACTCGCTCCGGCTTAAGGCGAAGCCCTGCGGGATCTCCCCTCTACTTCCGGTACCACGCCGTTGTGCTGCCGGAATCGCGAGGAGAGTGCTACAACCTCCGCTGCCTGCTGGAACAAGGGAGAGGAAGGTCTTCATCGAGTACCGAATGTGTGACCGACTGCGGGAGCGCTGCCGGAACGCAGCGCCGGAAGGATCGTCTACACGATCTTGAGATCGGAAAGAGTACGACTACATCACCCACGAGAATCCGCTCTCGTTAAACACTTTGGAATCTTCGAGGGTAAGTTATTCCATCGACTCGTTGCTACAATCTAGTAGATAGATCTTGGCTTGTTTGTTTGTATGCGATAGAAAATTTTTGTTTTCCATGCTACGAACCCCTACAGTACCATCATAGTTTGTTGCTCTAAACCCAAGCCTTTTCCCCTCCTTGAACCATCTATCCTTGCACACAAGTCCTCTATACACTTTCGAGGGGTTTTGTGAGGAGTGCTCCGGCCTGAATCTCTGTTGACAGAAATTCAGAGGGAGGGCGAACTATCCGCCCCAAGTGGGGGCGGATTATCCGCCCCGGGAGAAATCTGACTCTTAAGGGCAGGGTCAGGGAGGAAGGGCTCAAACAGAGCAGCCAGTCCTCCCCCAACCCATGCTCTGACCCAAGCCGCCGCCGGAGCCTCCGCCCTTCCCCGAAGTCGATTTGACCACCAGATTCTCCAGGACCTCCCTGGATCTTGTTCCCCTCGCCTCCGGGTACCTTCTCCTCCGAGCTTTTCCTCCAATGAGTGAGGGTAACTCCCTCATCCATCTCTTTTGTATGAGATTCATTGTTTTTGGTGGAAATCTCGTTGTAGAAGATACTTTTTGTTTCCCCTATTTGTTAGAATCAGTAGTATTGCAACCCTAGTGCCTGATCTGTTTTGCCTTGGTAAATCTGGGCCAATGCAGAAATTTTCTGCGGGGGGCGGATTATCTGCCCCTGCCAGGGCCGGATAATCCGTCCTGGAGACTCAAAGTCTGTTCTGGTTTGGTTCTGATTTCCGCAATGCACATCTCTAGCTCATGGATTGTTTTCCTACTATTTCTAACATTACTCCTAGACTTGTGTGTGTGCTTATCCCCATGCTACCTCTCCCATGCTTTTCACGGGTGGTTCTCGTGCTCCTAATACCTACAAGCGTTGTCCTCGTGCCCGTTATCTCAGGCCCACTACAGAGGGCAAGTTTGTTGATGAAACTGAGGTCCGCAGGTTGGTAAGAGAATCTGAACAAATGGCAGAGGCAGCAAAGAAATCCAAGAGGGTTGCATCTCGCAAGGGCAAGGGCAAGCAGTCCCGGCCTAACTACAAGGACATGGAAAACGTTGAGTACTCATCCATGCGCCAAACATATTACTATGCAGATGCTGACAGTGATGGTTCTCTAGAGGACTCCATGTTTTGGTGCTCTCACTTTAAGTATATTCATGATGATGTTTATGTTCCTCTCAAGATTCGCCCTATGCATCCTCTGAATATGACTAAGGCCTAATCCAAGGCAAGACTCCGTGAAGCATTGGATGTGACTAATAAGATGGGGCTTTATCACCTTATGACTCTACAGTGTCACTATGATTCCTCGGTGGTGAAGCAATTTTTCTCAACACTTGTGATCTGCGGAGATGAGCTTCGCACCATGAAGTGGATGATAGGGACAACAATGATTCAGTCCGACTTCCGCACCTTTGGTCAAGTTCTTGGGTATGCTTTTCATGGTCGGGATACAGCTTCGGGCCACCGCATCATTTCTCCGCTCAGGCCATCCAAGGACACTGTGCTTGCTCCATGTCTGACACCTAATGGAATTGATGGTACCTTCGCTGGCCTCTCTCATTTGTATTCCACCCTTGTTGGCATGTTTAGGGACAACATCTCTCCAAGTGGGGGAAGCAATGATAGGATCCACGGTCATAACCTCGGATAAGTAAACTATCGTGAGACAAAGGGAAATTGGTATCGTATGTAAGTGGTTCATTCGATCGCAAAGTAATCGTAGAAATATGTGGGAGCCATATGAATTTCCAGATTCCTCTATTGGTTATTGTTCAGAGAAGTGTCTCGATCATGTCCGCCTAATTCACGAACCGTAGGGAGACACACTTAAGGATTCGACGTTGTTTTGAGTAGTTATGGTATTATGAGAAAGAGACCGAATGTTGTTCGGAGTCTCGGATGGGATCCGGGATATCACGAGGTGATCCGGAATGGTCCGGAGAATAAGATTCATATAAGGAAAGTCCCGTTTCGGAGTTCGGGAATGATTCCGGTGTTTTTCATCGGGAATGTTCTAGAAGGTTCCGGATTGTCCGGCACTCTGGGGGGGGAGGGTACATGAGTGTGTCATTGAATGATTGTATCATGTACTAAGTGTTCTTGCTGTTCCAAAAAGATGAAAGTCAAATTGCCAGTTTGAAAGTCAAACGGCTAAAACAGGAAACTGTGGGAAACAGGAAACTGTGGGAAACAAGCAAGAGGAGTTGGAACCAACTTGGAGGAGGAGTCCCACTCCTCCAAGCCGGCGCCCAGCCCTAGGCCGAGTTGGGGAGGGACTCCCTCCCTCCCCTGGCGCGCCAAGGCCCCTCCACCCATAAAAGGAGGGGCAGGGCTCCTCCTTGAGACACACAAGTTTCCACCTCTAATCTCAGGTTTAGAGCCGTTTGGTTTAGAGCTTATAATTGCTTTAGCCTGCGGTTTAGAGCCTTCTAATTGGTGAGTCTAATCTCTAGACCACTAATTGCCCTCTCTCATAATCCACCATACTCGCTCCGGCTTAAGGCGAAGCCCTGCGGGATCTCCCCTCTACTTCCGGTACCACGCCGTTGTGCTGCCGGAATTGCGAGGAGAGTGCTACAACCTCTGCTGCCTGCTGGAACAAGGGAGAGGAAGGTCTTCATCGAGTACCGAACGTGTGACCGACTGCGGGAGCGCTGCCGGAACGCAGCGCCGGAAGGATCGCCTACACGATCTTGAGATCGGAAAGAGTACGACTACATCACCCACGAGAATCCGCTCTCGTTAAACACTTTGGAATCTTCGAGGGTAAGTTATTCCATCGACTCGTTGCTACAATCTAGTAGATAGATCTTGGCTTGTTTGTTTGTATGCGATAGAAAATTTTTGTTTTCCATGCTACGAACCCCTACAGTGGTATCAGAGCCGTGTCTATATGTAGATCTGTTGCACGAGTAGAACACAATGGTCATTGTGGGCGTTGATGCTTTTATTGTAGATTGCTTTTTGTGTACTTTGCATCTTGCGGTATGTTGGGATGAAGCGGCCCGGGCTAACCTTACATGACATCGTTCACGAGACTTGCTCCACGCTTGACATGCAACTTGTATTGCATAAAGTGGCTTTGCGGGTGCCTGTTTCTCCTAGCATAGTTAAGATCCAATTTACAACGGGTAATCAACAATGCTAGTATCAATGTTGTGGTTCTTGTTCGTAAGTTAGAACGACACTTATTGAAAGCCCCAAACCACGTAAAATATGCAAAGAAAGTAGAGGCGTCTAACTTTGTTTTGCAGGGGTGTGCAGTGATGTGATATGGCCATGATTGTGATTATATTTGATGTATGCAATGTTCCTTATTGTAAGTTGGCAACCGGCAGGAGCCATATGGTTGTCTTTAATTTATGTTAAGACCCGCGTGTCTATTCAAAGTAGTTGTAATAGTTGAAGCCGGTGGACGACAACCATGGTGAAGCGTCATTGACCTTGATGCAATGCCGGTGATGATGGAGATCATGTTCGTGTTTGAAGATGGAGATCGGAAGCACAAAGAAGAAAGGCCATATCATATCACATATTATGAATTGCATGTGATGTTAATCCTTTATGCATCTTGTATTGCTTAGTAGACGACGGTAGCATTATAAGATGATCCCTCATGCACATGAATTTCAAATCATAAAGTGTTCGCCCTTAGTTAGCACCGTTGCTAAAGCTTGTTGTTTCGAAGCACCACGTGATGATCGGGTGTGTTAGATTCCGCAAGTGTATACAACGTAAGCAAGCCAGATTTGCTTATGCGGTGGCTAAGGTTTGATCTTGACGAGCCTAGCATGTACAGACATGGTCTCAGGAACACGGATTACCGAAAGGTAAAGCATGAATCATATAGTAGATATGATGAACATGATGATTGTTCGCCATTGAAACTATATCAACTCTCGTGATGATCGGTGTTGATGTAGTGGATTTGGTTCGTGTGATCACTAAAACAATGTGAGGGATGTTGTTTTGAGTGGGAGTTCACCTAGTTTAATTTCATTAATTAATTTGAACTCAATTTGTCATAAACTTAGTCTAAACTATTGCAAATATGTTGTAGATCAATGGCAGCCCCTACCATCAATTTTAATGCGTTCCTAGAGAAAGAAAAGTTGAAAAACAATGGAAGCAACTTCGCGGATTGGTTCCGCAATTTGAGGATTGTCCTCACAGCTCGTAATTTGACCTATGTGCTGGATGCACCGCTGGGTGACCCACCTGCAGCTGATGCTCCCGATGAAGTAAAGAATGTTTACCTCGCTCGGAAGAATCAGTACTCCATAGTTCAGTGTGCTATCTTGTATGGTTTAGAATCGGAGCTTCAGAAAAGGTTTGAAGAGTCAGACCCATATGATATTGTCGAGGATCTCAAATTGATTTTTGAGACTCATGCGGCAATTGAAAGCTATGAGGCTTCTGAAAAGTTCTTTAACTGCAAGATGGAAGAGGGCAGCTCCGTCAGTGAGCATGTGCTTAAGATGTCTGGGCACGCAAACAAACTTCAAAGCTTGGGTATAGTGATTCCTAATGCTTTGGGGGTTTACCGCGTCCTGCAGTCATTACCACCAAGTTACAGGAACTTTGTGATGAACTACAACATGCAGAACATGAACAAAGAGTTGCCAGAACTATTTGCTATGTTAAAATCTGCAGAAGTGGAGATCAAGAAAGAGCACCAAGTGTTGATGGTCAATAAGACCACCAAATTCAAGAAAGGCAAGTCTAAGCAAAAGGGACACTTCAAGAAGGGTGGTAAGAAAGTTGCCACGCCGACGAAGAAAACCAAGGCTGGACCAAAGCCTGAAACTGAGTGTTTTTACTGCAAGGGAGAAGGTCACTGGAAGCGGAATTGCCCAAAGTACTTGGCGGATTTGAAGAACGGCAACATCAAGAAGAAAGGTATATCTGATATACATGTTATTGATGTGTATCTCACTAGTATTCGTAGTAGTGCCTGGGTATTTGATACTGGTTCGGTTGCTCATATTTGTAACTCGAAACAGGTGCTGCAGAATAAACGGAAGCTAGCGAAGAACGAGGTGACGATGCGCGTGGGAAACGGATCAAAGGTTGATGTGATCGCGGTCGGCACGCTACCTCTTCATCTACCATCGGGATTAGTTTTATACTTAAATAATTGTTATTTAGTGCCTGCGTTGAGCATGAACATTATATCAGGATCTTGTTTATTGCGAGACGGTTACTTGTTTAAGTCAGAGAATAATGGTTGTTCAATTTATATGAGTAATATGTTTTACGCACATGCACCTTTGATAGATGGTCTATTCTTATTGAATCTCGATAGTGGAAATACACATATCAACAATATTGAAGCTAAACGTTTGAAATCAAGCGATAATTCGACCTATATGTGGCACTGTCGTCTTGGTCACATTGGAGTGAAGCGTATGAAGAAACTCAATTTCGATGGACTTCTTGAATCACTTGATTTTGAATCACTTGATAGATGCGAAGCATGTCTGATGGGCAAAATGACTAAGACTCCATTTTCTGGTATGATGGAGCGAGCTATGGACTTATTGGAAATCATACATACCGATGTATGTGGTCCAATGAGTGTAGCATCGCGCGGTGGTTATCGTTATGTTCTTACCTTCACAGATGACTTGAGTAGATATGGGTATATCTATTTCATGAAACATAAGTCCGAAACTTTCGAGAAGTTTAAGGAGTTTCAAAGTGAGGTAGAGAATCAACGTAACAAGAAGATTAAGTTTCTACGTTCTCATCGTGGAGGTGAATATCTAAGTTACGAGTTTGGCGAGCATTTAAAGAAGTGCGGAATACTTTCACAATTGACACCGCCGGGAACACCACAGCGTAATGGTGTGTCCGAACGTCGTAATCGAACTCTCTTAGACATGGTTCGTTCTATGATGTCACTTACAGATTTACCGCTATCATTTTGGAGTTATGCATTAGAAACAGCCGCATTCACTTTAAATAGGGCACCGTCTAAATCCGTTGAAACGACACCGTATGAATTATGGTTTGGGAAGAAACCTAAATTGTCGTTCCTTAAAGTTTGGGGATGCGAAGCCTATGTAAAGAAGTTACAGCCGGACAAGCTTGAACCCAAAGCGGAAAAATGCGTCTTCATAGGATACCCAAAGGAAACTATTGGGTATACCTTCTATCATAGATCCGAAGGCAAAATCTTCGTTGCCAAGAATGGATCCTTTCTAGAGAAGGAATTTCTCTCGAAAGAAGTGACTGGAAGGAAAGTAGAACTCGACGAGGTTGTCGAACCTTCTCTCGAAATTGCGAGTAGCGCAGCACCGGAAGAATTTCCTGTGGTGCCTGCACCAATTAGAGAGGGAGCTAATGATGGTGATCATGAAACATCGGTTGAAGTTGCTACAGAGCCTCGGAGGTCAACGAGAACTCGTACCACTCCAGATTGGTATGATTCCGTTATGAGTGTCATGTTGGTGGACAACGCCGATGACCCCGAGACATATGAGGAAGCAATGATGAGCCCAGATTCCAATAAATGGCAAGAAGCCATGAAATCCGAGATTGGATCCATGTACGAAAACCAAGTATGGACTTTGGTGGACTTACCGGATGGCCGGAAGGCTGTCGAGAACAAATGGATTTTCAAGAAGAAAACAGATGCTGATGGTAATGTTACTGTCTATAAAGCTCGACTTGTCGCAAAAGGGTTTCGACAAATTCAAGGAGTTGACTACGATGAGACTTTCTCACCGGTAGAAAAGCTAAAGTCTGTGAGGATTATGTTAGCAATCGCTGCATATTATGATTATGAGATATGGCAGATGGATGTCAAAACAGCATTCCTCAATGGAGACATTGATGAAGAGTTGTATATGATGCAACCCAAAGGTTTTGTCGATCCTAAAGATGCTAACAAGGTATGCAAGCTTCAACGGTCCATCTATGGATTGAAGCAAGCATCCCGAAGTTGGAATCAATGTTTTGATAAGGTAATCAAAAGTTTTGGTTTTATACAAACTTATGGAGAAGCTTGTATTTACAAGAAAGTGAGTGGGAGCTCTGTAGCATTCTTAATACTGTATGTGGATGACATATTGTTGATTGGGAATGATGTAGACCTTCTTAATAGTGTCAAGGAATATTTGAATAATAGTTTTTCAATGAAGGATCTTGGCGAAGCAGCTTACATATTAGGCATAAAGATTTATAGAGATAGATCGAAACGCCAAATATCATTGTCACAGAGTACATATTTGGACAAAGTTCTAAAGAAGTTTGGAATGGAAGAAAGCAAGAAAGGGTTCTTGCCCATGTTGCCCAATACGACCTTGAGTAAAACTCAAAGTCCAACATCGGCAGAAGATAGAGAAAGGATGAGTAAGACTCCGTATGCCTCAGCCATAGGATCTCTAATGTATGCCATGCTATGTACTAGACCCGACATTGCATATTCTGTTAGTTTAACTAGCAGATATCAAAGTGATCCAGGAGTGGATCATTGGACAGCGGTCAAAAACATCCTTAAGTACTTGAGAAGAACTAAGGATATGGTTCTTTCTTATGGAGGTGATGAACAGCTCGTTGTTAATGGTTACACCGATGCTAGTTGGAACACCGATCCAGATGATTCTAAATCACAATCTGGGTACGTATTTATTTTGAATGGTGCAGCAGTTAGCTGGAGGAGTGCAAAGCAAAGCGTTGTGGCGAGATCTTCAACTGAATCGGAATACATGGCTGTTTCGGAGGCTTCACAAGAAGCGATATGGATGAAAGAGTTCATTACAGAGCTGGGTGTGGTTCCAAGTGCGCTGGACCCAATGTCTATCTACTGTGATAACATGGGCGCCATAGCCAATGCGCAAGAACCAAGGTCACACAAGAAGCTGAAGCATATCAAACTGCGTTTTCACGCTATTCGAGAACATATCCAGGATGGGGATATAAAGATTTGCAAAGTACACACAGATCTGAATGTGGCGGATCCGTTGACTAAACCTCTCCCGAGGGCAAAACATGACCAACACCAAACTGCCATGGGTGTTCGGCATATTACCATGTAATCTAGATTAGATGACTCTAGTGCAAGTGGGAGACTGTTGGAGATATGCCCTAGAGGCAATAATAAATATAGTTATTATTATATCTTTGTGTTTATGATAAATGTTTATATTCATGCTATAATAGTATTAACAAGGAAACATTAATACTTGTGTGAATTGTAAACTTAAATTGAAGTCCCTAGTATAGCCTCTATACTTCACTAGCTTGTTGGTTGATTAAATGATTGTGGTTTCCATATCATGAACATTGAGATGTTATCAACAACAAGATCATATCGTTAGAAGAATGATATGGTGGACATACTCCTATTGATAAGCGTAGCATAAAGATCAAGTCATTTCAATAGTTCAATTGCTATATGCTTTCTGATACATAGTAACCTAATTCCTTCGACCATGAGATCATGCATATCACCTTTACCGGATGGATGCTTTGATGACATCAAACACCACACCGTAACTGGGTGGCTATAAAGGTGGCATTAAGTGTTCGGAAAGTATTGGTTGAAACACATGGATCAAGAGTGGGATTTGTCCATCCACATGACGGATAGATATACTCTAGGCCCTCTCGGTGGAATGTCATCCAATTGGCTTGCAAGCATGTGACTTGGTCACAAGGGATCACATATCACGGGAACGAGAAAAGAGTACTTATCGGTAACGAGGTTGAACTAGGTATGCAGAGATACCGATGATCATAACCTTGGATAAGTAAACTATCGTGAGACAAAGGGAAATTGGTATCGTATGTAAGTGGTTCATTCGATCGCAAAGTAATCGTAGAAATATGTGGGAGCCATATGAATTTCCAGATTCCTCTATTGGTTATTGTTCAGAGAAGTGTCTCGATCATGTCCGCATAATTCACGAACCGTAGGGAGACACACTTAAGGATTCGACGTTGTTTTGAGTAGTTATGTTATTATGAGAAAGAGACCGAATGTTGTTCGGAGTCTCGGATGGGATCCGGGATATCACGAGGTGATCTGGAATGGTTCGGAGAATAAGATTCATATAAGGAAAGTCCCGTTTCGGAGTTCGGGAATGATTCCGGTGTTTTTCATCGGGAATGTTCTAGAAGGTTCCGGATTGTCCGGCACTCCGGGGGGGGGGGGTACATGAGTGTGTCATTGAATGATTGTATCATGTACTAAGTGTTCTTGCTGTTCCAAAAAGATGAAAGTCAAATTGCCAGTTTGAAAGTCAAACGGCTAAAACAGGAAACTGTGGGAAACAGGAAACTGTGGGAAACAAGCAAGAGGAGTTGGAACCAACTTGGAGGAGGAGTCCCACTCCTCCAAGCCGGCGCCCAGCCCTAGGCCGAGTTGGGGAGGGACTCCCTCCCTCCCCTGGCGCGCCAAGGCCCCTCCACCCATAAAAGGAGGGGCAGGGCTCCTCCTTGAGACACACAAGTTTCCACCTCTAATCTCAGGTTTAGAGCCGTTTGGTTTAGAGATTCTAATTGCTTTAGCCTGCGGTTTAGAGCCTTCTAATTGGTGAGTCTAATCTCTAGACCACTAATTGCCCTCTCTCATAATCCACCATACTCGCTCCGGCTTAAGGCGAAGCCCTGCGGGATCTCCCCTCTACTTCCGGTACCACGCCGTTGTGCTGCCGGAATCGCGAGGAGAGTGCTACAACCTCCGCTGCCTGCTGGAACAAGGGAGAGGAAGGTCTTCATCGAGTACCAAACGTGTGACCGACTGCGGGAGCGCTGCCGGAACGCAGCGCCGGAAGGATCGTCTACACGATCTTGAGATCGGAAAGAGTACGACTACATCACCCACGAGAATCCACTCTCGTTAAACACTTTGGAATCTTCGAGGGTAAGTTATTCCATCGACTCGTTGCTACAATCTAGTAGATAGATCTTGGCTTGTTTGTTTGTATGCGATAGAAATTTTTTGTTTTCCATGCTACGAACCCCTACAGTACCATCATAGTTTGTTGCTCTAAACCCAAGCCTTTTCCCCTCCTTGAACCATCTATCCTTGCACACAAGTCCTCTATACACTTTCGAGGGGTTTTGTGAGGAGTGCTCCGGCCTGAATCTCTGTTGACAGAAATTCAGAGGGAGGGCGAACTATCCGCCCCAAGTGGGGGCAGATTATCCGCCCCGGGAGAAATCTGACTCTTAAGGGCAGGGTCAGGGAGGAAGGGCTCAAACAGAGCAGCCAGTCCTCCCCCAACCCATGCTCTGACCCAAGCCGCCGCCGGAGCCTCCGCCCTTCCCCGAAGTCGATTTGACCACCAGATTCTCCAGGACCTCCCTGGATCTTGTTCCCCTCGCCTCCGGGTACCTTCTCCTCCGAGCTTTTCCTCCAATGAGTGAGGGTAACTCCCTCATCCATCTCTTTTGTATGAGATTCATTGTTTTTGGTGGAAATCTCGTTGTAGAAGATACTTTTTGTTTCCCCTATTTGTTAGAATCAGTAGTATTGCAACCCTAGTGCCTGATCTGTTTTGCCTTGGTAAATCTGGGCCAATGCAGAAATTTTCTGCGGGGGGCGGATTATCTGCCCCTGCCAGGGCCGGATAATCCGTCCTGGAGACTCAAAGTCTGTTCTGGTTTGGTTCTGATTTCCGCAATGCACATCTCTAGCTCATGGATTGTTTTCCTACTATTTCTAACATTACTCCTAGACTTGTGTGTGTGCTTATCCCCATGCTACCTCTCCCATGCTTTTCACGGGTGGTTCTCGTGCTCCTAATACCTACAAGCGTTGTCCTCGTGCCCGTTATCTCAGGCCCACTACAGAGGGCAAGTTTGTTGATGAAACTGAGGTCCGCAGGTTGGTAAGAGAATCTGAACAAATGGCAGAGGCAGCAAAGAAATCCAAGAGGGTTGCATCTCGCAAGGGCAAGGGCAAGCAGTCCCGGCCTAACTACAAGGACATGGAAAACGTTGAGTACTCATCCATGCGCCAAACATATTACTATGCAGATGCTGACAGTGATGGTTCTCTAGAGGACTCCATGTTTTGGTGCTCTCACTTTAAGTATATTCATGATGATGTTTATGTTCCTCTCAAGATTCGCCCTATGCATCCTCTGAATATGACTAAGGCCTAATCCAAGGCAAGACTCCGTGAAGCATTGGATGTGACTAATAAGATGGGGCTTTATCACCTTATGACTCTACAGTGTCACTATGATTCCTCGGTGGTGAAGCAATTTTTCTCAACACTTGTGATCTGCGGAGATGAGCTTCGCACCATGAAGTGGATGATAGGGACAACAATGATTCAGTCCGACTTCCGCACCTTTGGTCAAGTTCTTGGGTATGCTTTTCATGGTCGGGATACAGCTTCGGGCCACCGCATCATTTCTCCGCTCAGGCCATCCAAGGACACTGTGCTTGCTCCATGTCTGACACCTAATGGAATTGATGGTACCTTCGCTGGCCTCTCTCATTTGTATTCCACCCTTGTTGGCATGTTTAGGGACAACATCTCTCCAAGTGGGGGAAGCAATGATAGGATCCACGGTCACCTGGTTTCCCTACTTGCCTTTGCTCACGAGTGTGCCACCAATGCTGGCTCGTCTACATGCTATAAGCTAGATGTGATGGACTATATATATATCATGAGATGACTAATGTGATGCTCAACCGGCTCTCCATCCCATATGCTCCTTTTATTATGATGTTCATCAAGCATATGCTGCCACATGAGGACTTTGGCACTGGTCTGGATGGTGTTCACAAGTCAAAGAAGATCTACAACAAGGATCAGAAGACCTCTCACCCTTCCACTGCCCCTGAGTCCTTCATGCATGATGCAAGGGCTAGTGGTCGTCATCCCGCCGAGTCCCCCATGGCTCGTGAGGTCAAGCAGCTCAATTGGTTCCAGCGGCACATTCTTTGCATGGGCATAGATACTCACAAGGGCCAGTATGAGAAGTAACGGAGGAGTCATGAGATGGCTCACACTCAGCAGCTTATTCTTCACCATGTGTCTGGTGCAACTGGCCATCCTCCTGCTCCTACAGCTCTGGAGCCCTATGCTCAATGGAACAGTTCTGGGTTAAACTATGGCGAGCTTGAGAGTCACTTGTTTCCTCCACCACCGAGGGCGCCCACTCCTCGAGTTGATGATGATGATGAGTATGATGACAAGGAAAGGTACGGGGATGACTACGACGAGGACAAGGATGAGTGATCTTCTGGGGCGTTATCATTGCTCTTTTTCCTTTTTGGCGTTTCGATGCCAAAGGGGGAGACATAGTTCTATTAGGTCACGAATTTTCATGGGTCAGGCGCAAGAACTTGCCTTTTCATTCGTTTTATTTTCCTTCCTGTGCCCTTTTAGCATGAACTTATTTGTTATTTGTGCTTGGTTTGTATAAGACTCTGTCATGTGGTACTCTGTATGGATCTCTGGAATTCTGGATTTATCGTGTGGATCTACTCATATGGAATTCTGGATTTATCTATGGAAGTATGGTATTCTATTGATGGCATATGGACTTATGGTATTATCTATTGCTTACATCAATATTGTGGGATGTGCTTGGAGCCTAATAATTTCATTATTCACTTTGGCTATTTTCACATCCCGGTGGTATGACTTTATTTCCTAACTCACCTTGTTTTATTTGTCTTTGTTATCAAAGTGGCTTTCTCTTTAGTGTGAGCATTTGTATTCAAATGCAAATTATAAATATGCACACATTTAAGGGGAGCCGCTTTCATTTCCTTAAGGTGTTGTTAGTAGGTTTTATTGCAAATCCTAGTATTGTCATCTAACACCAAAAAGGGGGAGATTGAAAGAAGATTTCATAATCCCTAGTGTTTTGTGTATTAGATAACAATATCAAGGATTATTTAATGTGTGTTGAAGTGCTGCAGATCTCTCTCTTGAAAAAGGAAAAGGAAACTGCTTTTAGGGGGCAGATAATCCGCCCCACCCCATTCCTAGAAAGGCGCAACCCCCAGAGAGGGGGCGGAGTATCGGCCGGATTTTCCAGCTGGCCGGATAATCCGCTCCCCTAGGATCGGCTTCAACATTGCTAAGCCTCAACCCCCAGAGAGGGGGCGAAGTTTCCCCTGGACTTTCCGGCTCTGGGGCGGATTATCTCCCCTGGCCGGATAGTATGCCCCTTGAGGGGGGCGGATAATCCGCCCCCTCAAGGAATTTCACCAAGTCAAGACCGGCGCGGCTCTCTGTATGGGGGGCGGATTTACCCCGGAGTTTCCGTCCTGGGGGCGGACTTTTCCTCCAGAGCGGATAGTCCGCCCCTAGTGGGGGCGGATAATCCGCCCCCAAATTTCTCCAACGGCAAGATCTGGGCAGGGGGTATTTAAGCCAGCCCTTCCCCTCCTGCCAGAACTCTTGATTGATTCGAAAAGGTCAGGATATGTTCTTAAACCTTCATCCAAGAGAGCTCCACCTTCATCCACCCAAAGGCCCCGTCCCTTTGGGAATCAAAGGAGGAGAACTCGATCTTCAACCACTGAGCGCTTCATCTCCTCTCCATTCATTTGGAGAATCACCGATCTAGTATTTCTTGCAAATATCTAGATCCTTGCTTTTGTTTATATTGATAAACCTTGTTCTTGTGACAGCTTGTTGTCATTACGGGAGCCCCCAATTCAGTTGTGGGTGTGTGCCCCGGTAGAGTTGTAAAGGCACCGGTTCTCGCCTCGAAGGGTACCAATAGTGGAGAAGGTGGATCAGGCCTTTCGTGGCGAGATCCATCGGAGAATAGGGTGAGGCCTATTGTGGTGTGGTGGTCTCAGAACCACCCACCCCTCCAACGCAGATGTACTTCCATTAACAAGGAAGGAACTGCGGTAAAACAAATCCATGTGTCTCCGCGTGCTCCACTACGGTTTCCTCGCTCCTCTCTTTACGTGCTTAGTATTTAGGTTTGCATATAGGGAAATTCTCGTAGTTACATATCTAGAGAATTTACTTTGTGTCAAGCCTAAAATTGAGTAGCACCTATTCAGCCCCCTCTAGGTGTCCATACGATCCATTTCAATAGGTTTCCCCATGGAGTATGGCGGAGCAATTTGCAAGTATTCATCAAGCAAGAGCGAGCAAGAGCAAACATGAAAGGTGTTCCCACTTGAGAAGAACAGGACGGTCTACATCATCAAGTTCCACTGGAATGCTCAAGGCAAAGGTATGGTCTTGATAGGGCTTCTCTTTTTCCGGTCTCGTGTTGTTAGTTGGGAGACCGGGTTTAGGATCTAGAGCTTGTGGTCATCATCATAACAAGCTCTAGTTCATCATATAAGGATTTCACTTGCATATCTTATTGCGGTTTTTGATCTTGCGAGTTTTCTGGCTCCACACCTTGGGAGATACATCACATATATATTCATGGTATTTTCTCCATAGGTGATACCCAATATTTCGTTATCTTGTTGGATTCTTGGCAAGATACACACCTTTTAGTTGGATTCTATTCTTCGTTATCTTGTTGGATTTTTGGAGAGATACACACCTTTTTGTTGGATTATATTCTTTGTTATCTTTTCCAACAAAATTGGTTTCATCTCGTTTGGAGTTCATATGCGAAAGTTATTGCAGTTTTGCTTTCTGGAATTTCCCTGACCGGAAGTTCCGGCCAGCCACCGATAGTACCGCTAGGGGTAATTTGCCACCGGTAGTACCGGTGGAAGTTCCGGTTCTTCTTCCGCTCATGTTCTGTATCCTCTCTATCTGGTTTGGTGTTTTGGCGGAATTTGGATCGGAAGTTTCGGCGGTAATACTGCCCCTGCCGGAAGTTCCGGCCAGGGACTGGAAGTATCGCTCGGGCATAAATGCCGCCGGTAGTACCGGGTGAATTTCCGGCTCTTGTTCCGCCCAACTTGTGTAACCTCAGTATTTTGTATGCTCTATTTGACGGAACTTCAGTCGGAATTTCCGCCGGTAGTTCCGCTCCCACCGAAAGTTCCGGCCAGGCTCGTGTTTTCAGTCTCTCGCATCACTGTTTTCTGACCGTTGGCTGTGTGCCACCGGAATTTCTGGCAACCCACTGGAAGTTCCGGCCAAGGTCGCGAATTCCCATAATGGGAAGATCTAGGAGCCCTTTAAAAGGGGATCATCTTCCCCTTCGTGGGCACAAGCTATTTTCTTGGTTCTTAGCTTTCTCTCTCTCCTCCATTGTTGACCTTGAAGAGATTTCCCTCTCCCTTTCTCTTCCTATGATTCTTGCATCTTTTTGAGGGATTTGAGAGAGGAGATCTAGATCTACAATCCTCCCAAGCCAAATCCCTTTTTGTGAAGGAATCATTGGGATCTAGATCTTGGAGAGTTTTGTGTTCTCCTCTTGTGTTCTTCCTCCCTTATTCCCCAATAGCTTTTGTAGCTTTATTGGAATTTGGGAGAGAAGGACTTGCCCTTGCATTTGTTGCATAGGTTTGAGTTCTCCTCGGAGATTCGGCGAGTTCAAGCTTGTGGGCTTGTTTCTCTTGGGTTCTTGGAACCCTATGTTGGGGATATGCTATATGGGTATCCTCATAGCATGTCTCCTATCCGGATAACCCAGGTGGCCCACATTTGGTAGCATGGCCCATGGCCTGCTGGGCGGCCCAGTTAGATGGATCCAGAAGGGAGGCCCATGCCGGATAAAGGAAGGCTACGGTGGAGTCACCGACATACCCGGAGCCTTGGAGTGCAAGACACGCAAGACTAGTAATAGACGGTGTAGGACTCTATAACCTGTCCGGCTAAGACTTTTACCTATAACCCTAGGACCTGGCGACTATATAAGTCAGGCCTATGGGAGCCTTTAGGGCACAATCTCAGACGACAACTTTGGCTCTCTAGTCATACCTCGCACAGCGAACCTATCTCTGTAACTCGGCGTATTGTCATTATAGTGATTTATAGCAGGAGTAGGATTCCGCCACCGTTGTGGGATCTGAACCTAGGTAAGCTGTGTTACCTCGTACCCGTCAACCGTCTGCTTTCCCCCATGTCTCTAAACACGCACTGTAAGGACCCCTCCATGGCGTACTCATCGGCAATACCACGACAGTTGGCGCCCACCATGTGGCAAGAGGCGCTTCAGGCTCTTCAGCGGGCGAGGACCAAGATCTTCGCGGGAATCGGCGAAACCGTAGCCATCGGTCATGTTCTCTTCTCCGGCAACATTCCGATCGTCCCTCCTGACGAGTTCTGGATCCCGACGAAGACGAACCCTACGCGGTGTTCGATCTTTCCTATCAGAGTCATCCACCTCTTCATTGGCGAAACCGACTCGGGCACTAGTTCCCTGGAAGTTGGAGGACCATCAAGACCCGCACGGACCGCCTACAGGCATGACATGTTCGCGGAAGGATTGATGTCGGATCTCTCCTAGAGTTTGCCGGCAAAGATCGGAAAAATTCAAGGCCCACCCAAACCGCCCCTGTGCAAGATATAACGATGGAAGATCACTGCAAGTCCGCCGGCTTCGTCCGCGCGTCTGGACAGCAGAGATCCAAGTTCGTTGGCGTGGTTACCATCTTCGATCTGGCACATTGCGTTCAGAGAGAGGGTGAAAACCCCCGCGATTACCTAGCTAGGTGGCTCCGTATACGAGCCGATCTGGCCCACTACCCTAATGATGACGCTATGTATCACTTTGTGGAAGGACTGGACCAGGAACGCTCCTACGACATTCTCTAAGGCGACAACAGGCTTCAGGGCGTCTCACCTTCGAAAGCATGGTGAACACCGTCAACAGCTACGCGGAGGCCGAAGGGGCAGCTCAGGCGGATCTCGCGCTCATTGGCGGAGCGCCGCCGCCTCAGCAGCCGCCTAAACCCACCTCCAGCCGCCATCGCCGCAGCTACGCCACCACCTCCAATCATCGTCGTCCCTGTTGCACCTCCACCCCCGTCATCGAGGAAGTCCTGGCACCCTCCGACTCTGTGATTGACGCGCTTTACGCCGACTTCAGTGCAGACTCAGAGGAGATAGATTTCAGTCCAGAGGAACTAGACTCCGCCATGCAGGAGATGGAGGAGGAGTACACGCGCGACAAGCAAGCCAACAAGGCCATCACGTCTCGAGAGGTGTTCGTCACCATTGGGACGGCGATGGATGAAAATCAACCCGGACGAGCTCCGCCTGTAGCGCTGGACAAGGGGAAAGGACCACCTGTTGCTGACGACACTGATCGCGCAAAGGTCATGCCCCTTCCGCCTAACCTAGTGCAATAGCCGCAGGAACTCGGCACCGGTCCGAGTAATAACAACACCGCGAACTTGTCGCCTTCGGCATCTACGTCTGTTGTTTCCCAAGTTACTCCAGCTGATAGAGTGATGTACGACAATCTCCTCGTCGAGCCACTAACCGTAGCTCATATCTGGAACGTGACCTAGCTTGACGAGAAGCGCCAGCAGCTGCTAGAGGAAGCACATGCCATCGCGGAGCAAGGCGCTAAGCTAGATCGAGATCTAGTTAACGCGTAGAAATCCATAGAGAAAGCTAGAGCAATGGAGGCCGAGTACAAGACTCTGCTGCAGCAGTAGAAGGCCAAGAAAGCTCCGACTCACGTCATCAACGATCCTGGTGTACGGCGAAACCTAGGATGGGCTCCCCCGAAGCCGGCACAAGCCAAGCCATACATTGACAGTGAAGGCAAACAGGTGATGCCCACCCCTCTCCTCAACCTCGCCGTCGCCGTCACCAAAACCCTTCTGGAGCAGGATCGATCACCCGAGGCGGTGGAACAGGTCTATGACCTAGTGGCCAAGGCGGTGAAGTAGCAGGAAAAGGCCACCTCTCAGAGACTTGAGTCTGACCCAGCGTTTTGCCAGTCTAGCCAGCATAAGCCGCCAAGGGACATATCTCCTCTTGATGTCGGGTCATAGACGGGTTCATCGGAACAAAGATGGAGGGATGCGTGCAACAGGAAGGATGCTATCCCCATATCCTCCGACCATGGAGAAAAGGCCCGACCTCGTCGCCCATCGCCACCGCCCCGATCCCCCCGACATCGTGAAGACCCCAAGGCTCACCATCGTACGGATATGCCCCCGCCAAGGCAGAGTGGCATCGTCATCCGCGACAACACGAAGCAGACCCGTCATGACGGAGAGCGCAACCAAGGACACAAGAGCATGTCGCGCCATGACCCTCCGCGTCCGCAAGCAATCGCGTCAAGCGCAAGGCGTCGTAGGAGGGTAATAGCAAGAAGGCTAACCCACCGCCACCTCCGCCTCTGTCGCCACCTAGCAGTCACCATGGCGGAGGAGGCCCGCATCGTTCACGCAGCCCATCCCCTGTTGACAAGAAGAAAAGAAACCCGGAGCCATACGGCGCTCGCTCACGGATAGATAAGATCCATGAGGCCCGGGAAGGACCATACCTGGGACCATGTTGCTTTGGACCTGTGATACAGTCCACAACTTTCCCCAAAGGCTTCCGGATTGACAAGACCATCAAGCCCTATGAGGGCACCGGTAAGCCAGCTACATGGTTGCAGGATTACGGTAACGCGGTAGAGATTGCCGGGGGTAACCCCAACATTGCCGTCAAGTACCTCCCATTGATGTTGGTGGGCACAGCCCGTCAATGGATTGATGACTTACTGGAGAAATCCATCTGCAATTGGTTGGACATGCAAGAAGCATTCACCAAAAACTTCGAGGGTACGTACAAACGTCCCTGCACTATTGGCGATCTACAGCGGTGCGTGCAAGAGAAAGACGAGACATCTCGCGCCTACCTCTCCCGCTGGATGGATATGGAGAATTCCTGCGCAGGAGTGCACACTCAGACCGCCATGGCCGCCTTCATTGATGGGTTGGAAAGGGGCACGTTGCTCCGACATAAGCTGAAGCTCTTGCAGGACAATCACCAGCTTAACTTGAACCAGATGATTTAGTTGGCTAGTGAGTTCGCAGCTGCCGACGATGACGCTCACGGCTCGCTGCCGACAACGGCCATTCCAACTCAAGCTCGGAGGAACAGCAGCACAAAGCGGAAAACCGCTCCAGAAGAAAAGCAAACTCCCGACATGGTCGCCATGACCTTTGCAGGACGAGGTGATGGAGGACAACATGGCCGAGGACGGGGAGCTGGTCGTGGGCAGCAGCGAGGAAGTGAAACTACCTCGGCACCGCTCCGCGTTCCCCAAACCTACGAAGAGTACTGCGATATGACGTGCCTCTTACACCTCGATGCCAACGGCAAGGCCACCCATACCAATCGACACTGCAAATTCATCAACGACCTCAAGGAGTACCCGGAGTCCGGCTACAAGCAAAGTCGGAAGAGCAGGCCACGAGGCAAGGGAAAGGGGAAGAAGAAGGAGGAGGAGTCCAAGGATTCAAGTGACATGGATGAGGATGTTGACCCCAAGCACGCCTCCAAGAGCAACGACAAAGGCAAGAACCCCTTCGTGAAGAAGGCGCCAGTCTACCACACTTTCCTTGGCATCCCCACCGTCTGACAACAGAAGACCTCTATGAGGATACTGATGGCCACTCTACCCCTAGTTCCCCAGTACTTGCGCTGGTCGGAGGTTCCAATTACTTGGGACAGGAAGGATCATCCAGACCTCATCCCTACGAAGAACCAATACGCCATGGTCATCAACCCCTTGATTGACGGCGTGGAGTTCACCAAGTGTATGGTGGATAGAGGAAGCAGCATCAACATCGTGTACCTGGATACACTGCAGAAGATGAACTTGACGGAGGCAAACCTAAGGCGGACCAACACCATCTTCCACGGCGTAGTTCCTGGTCAGGAGGCTCGGTCCCTTGGGTGCATCACACTTCAGGTTGCCTTTGGCGATGTTAATAATTACCACCAAGAGTGCATGACCTTTGAGGTGGTCCCCTTCAAGAGCGTGTACCACGTCATATTCGGCCGCGACATATTCCACACCTTCATGTCCAAGCCATGCTTCGTCTACAACAAGCTCAAGATACCCGGACCAAAAAGTGTCGTCACCGTATCGGGAAGCTTTACCAAGGCAAGGGACTGCGAGATTAATGAAGCAGCCTTCACGGAAGCTGTCCTCTACAGCGAATAATTCAAATAGATCTAGAGCAAGGTCGATGACTCAGAGATGCCCGCGTCGAAGCAGCAGATCTCTGACTCCGCTCCTGCATTCAAGGCCGCCATCGAGACCAAGCCCGTGGAACTTGTGGTAGGCGATGCCTCCAAGACCACCGCCATTAGGATGAACCTGGATTCCAAATAGGAAAGCGCGCTCATCGAGTTCCTCCGTGAGAACAGAGACATCTTTGCCTGGCAACCTGCCGACATGAAAGGTGTACCTAGGGAACTTGCCGAGCACAGCTTAAACATTGATCCAAAATGCAAACCAGTGAAACAACCTCTACGACGCTTCGGAGACGAGAAGAGACGCGCCATTGGCAAAGAGATAGCTAGGTTGCTTAAGGCTAGATTTATCCGAGAAGTCCTTCACACCCGATGGGTGGCCAATCCTGTACTTGTCCCCAAAAAGGGAAACAAAGAATTAAGAATTTGCGTTGTTACACCGGCTTGAACAAATCATGCCCCAAAGATCCGTTTGCTTTGCCTCGCATTGAACAAGTCATTGACTCGACGGCTGGCTCGGAACTTTTGTGTTTTCTCGATGCATACTCAAGATACCACCAGATCAAGATGAGGAAGTCGGACCAATTGGCCACTTCATTCACTACCCCATACGGCGTGTTTTGCTATGTTACGATGCCCTTTGGGCTAAAAAACGCAGGTGCTACGTACCAGCGGACAATGCAACGTTGCTTGCACGATCATATAGGTCGGAACGTTCACGCCTATGTGGACGATATAGCGGTGATGTCTAAAAAGTCAAATAACTTAATCTCTGACTTAAAAGAAACCTTTAATAATCTCCAGAAATACAACATGATGCTTAACCCTAAGAAGTGCGTCTTCGGGGTTCCAGCCGGCAAATTGTTGGGCTTCATCGTTTCCCAGTGTGGAATCGAGGTCAACCCAGAGAAAATCAAGGCCATCTTAAACATAAACTGTCCGACATACCTAAAGGACATTCAACGATTAACAGGTTGTGTTGCAGCAGTTAGTCGGTTCGTTAGCCGACTTGGAGAGAATGCCCTGTCGCTGTACAAGTTGCTGAAGAAGGCGGACAAATTCACGTGGACGGACGAAGCAGATGCAACATTGAAGCAGCTCAAGGAGATTCTTTCCTCAGCGCCCATCCTTGCAACACCCAAGCCTGGAGAGCCCCTGTTAGTCTACATGGCGGCAACCAACCGGGTAATCAGCATCGTCGTCATGGTAGAGCGAAAGGAACCAGGCTATGAGCATGGAGTTCAACAACCAGTTTACTATGTGAGCGAGGTCTTGACGGAGTCCAAGCAGTGTTACCCGCACTACCAGAAGATAGCTTATGGAGTATTCCTTGCTTCTCGGAAACTAAGGCATTACTTTCAGGAGCACCCAATCACAGTGGTGAGAAAAACCCCACTGTCCGACATTATCAACAACAGCGACGCTATGGGAAGGGTCGAGAAGTGGGGCATTAAACTTGCCGCCTTCGAGATCACTTACAAAAGACGCGACGCTATCAAGTCACAAGCCTTGGCGGATTTTATCGCGGATTGGGCGGAGATGCCAGATGCTACTCCGTTGCCGGAACCAGAGTACTGGGTGATGCACTTTGATGGATCAAAGTTGCTCAATGGCTCGGGGGCTGGTGTATTGCTATAGTCACCAACTGGCGACAAGCTACACTACGTTCTACAAATCCACTTCGAGGCTACAAACAACATGGAGGAGTATGAAGCACTCATTCACGGACTATGCGTAGCCAAGGATATTGGCGTCAAGCGCATAGTTTGTTGTGGAGATTCCGACTTGGTTGCCCAGCAGGTGGCTGGCACCTGGAATGCGCGGAACCCTATGATGGTGGCATATCGAGACGAAGTGGACGAGATAGCCAAAAGCTTCTTGGGCTACGAAGTCAAGTATGTACCTATGAATCAAAACGAGGCGGCTGATCTGATGTCTAAGCTTGGATCAGGGCGCAAACAAATTCCGGCAGGAGTTTTCCTAGAGCATATGCGAACACCATCCGTGAAGGGAGCCAACATAGACAACCCGGATATAGTTGACTCTTTTGTCCACATTGTGGCAAAGGTCCCTCCGGCTTGGACAAAACCGTTCATAGAATATCTCGAACACGGAACTTTGCCCGACGACGAGGTCGAAAGACGGCAAATAGTACGATGAGCAAAGGGTTATACCATAATCAATGGACAACTCTACAAAAGGAGCACCACTGGTGTATACCTAAAGTGTGTTTCCTAGCTAGAAGGTATTGAAATCCTACGCGAAATCCATCTCGGAGATTGCGGGCATAACGCTGCTCCTCAATCGTTGGTCATGAAAGCCTTTCGGCAAGGATTCTACTGGCTGACCGCGAAGGCGGACGCTGGCAAGCTGGTTGAGACATGCATGGGATGCCAGTATTATGCCTGACAACCACATGTTCCTGCTGAAGAATTGCGAACAATACCAATAACTTGGTCGTTTGCAGTCTGGGGGCTAGACATGGTGGGACCATTATAAACGGCACCATGTGGGTTTACACATCTTCTTGTAGCAGTTGATAAATTCACTAAATGGATAGAAGCTAAACCCATTAGAAGGCTTGATGGGGCAACTGCCCTCAGGTTTGTCCGGGATCTAGTGGTGAGATTTGGTCTCCCACATAGCATTATCACCGACAACGGCAGCAACTTGTCACTCGGAGAAGTGGAGGCTTATTGTTGGGAGAAGGGCATCCGACTTGACCTTGCATCTGTGGCACATCCACAATCCAATGGTCAGGTTGAGCGAGCCAATGGATTAATTCTGCAGGGAATCAAGCCACGTCTTGAGGCACCACTACATAGAGCAGCTGGAGCCTGGGCGGAAGAATTGCCATCTGTGCTCTGGAGTTTATGAACTACACCCAATATATCCACCGGCAACACCCCTTATTTCATGGTATATGGAGCAGAAGCCATCCTACCTTCCGACATACTTCACGATGCACCAAGAGTTGCCGCCTACGACGAAGATGACGCTGAAGAATCTAGACGCCTAGATGTGGACCTTCTTGAGGAGTAGCGCGTTTTGGCATGCCAAAGATCCGCCATCTACCAGCAGAAGCTACGCAGCTACCATAGTCGCCGCGTTCGGCATCACTCATTTAAATAAGGGGATTTGGTGCTCCGACTTAAGCAGAAGAAGTCACACAAATTATCCCCGCAATGGGAAGGACCGTTCATCATAAGCAAGGCGCTACTCAATGGGTCTTACTACCTCATTGACAATTGTGAACTGAAGGATAGACCCAACGAGGATCATAAGCGTAAGCAACGTGACCCGGATGATTACTACCCGGAGCTTGATCGGCCATGGAACATAGCACAACAACGTCCTTTTTATACTTAGCATTTTTTATCTAATTGTGTACCTCTTATATGATCAATGAAATAAAGCTCTTTGGTTCACTCATATTTTTGAGTCTTTTACCTCCTTTAGTGTTCATTTTTGGATCATATAAAACCTTTATGCACAAGATTTGCGATCGCACTTGTGAAAATTCCGCCTACGGGCGTTAGCTTAAGTTTTCTGGTCTACACGTTCTTTGTCGTTTTTATGTGGATTCTGGAGTAGTGACTTTTGACACTTATTGTCGGCGATTTTGTGCTTAGGTTATTGACGGTGCCATTGGGCATCATCACCTGAGCGCATGGTTCCGACAACGAGTCTTCCGACTCACGAGAAGTCAAGCATAAGAACAAAAGTAATGGATAAGCCAGCACTTGCTTAAAAATATATACATGCTGGAACTAGTTCTTAAGTAGCAGGACATACATCATTGTTTTCCTCCTTAAGTTAATACATAGTTTTTTCCGCATACGCACCACAAAGGAAAAAAATATTAAAAATTGTTTTTCATTCCTTTGGCGCAGGCGACTTGGAAGCAGCGTCATCGGCAGCAGGAGAGTCACCCTCGAAGTCGGCAGTGTGAGGAGACTCGGAGGAGCTTTGGTCGCCGCCATTGATGGTGTTCATCGACACGAAGACGTTGACGTCGACTAACTCGGCAACTCTGGTGTCATAACCCGCGAGTGACGACAAGATGGACTCATGGTTTATCTCTTTGCCATCGTCATCTACGTCGGGAATGCCAGAGGTTACCATGCCGATGTCGGCATTCTCGTAGTGTGCCTTGACCATGGACAGCGCCATCCTTGAACCGGCCCGTGCACATGAAGCTTTCCAGCTTGTGATACGCTTGGGGTCTCGGCGCAGGATCTCCGAGTCTCGAGGGGCATGGAAATCTCTTTAGCTTGTGCGATGGTGGTGTTGATGAAGTTGCCGGCAAGAACCATGCATTCCTTTGCCGGAGGAGGCGACCGGGTTAAACCCATAGGATCTGCAAATTTCGACAAGGAGTACATGATTTCATAAATTCAAAGTATCCAGCTTATAGAAATCCAAGACGGAGAATCACTTACTGAAGATGCTAGCCTCAGCTTACCAAAGAGTATCCGCCATGGAGTCCCGTTCTTGTCGAAGGAGTTTGTACGCTTCATGATGGCGTTGATTTTGCTCATCAAACAGCTTTCTTCTGCTCTTTCAAGATAGCGATTTCCTCCTTCAAGCGGTTCATCTCCTCGGTGGCGGAGTCCTGCAAGGCTTTCATTGATTCCTCATGCATTTTCTGCATGTCCTTCTTCTCCTGCTTAAGGATTTTGTTCTTGCTATCCATCTCTTGAATGTGCTTGGATTGCTCGACAATGTCCTTAGCCTTGGCAATGGTTTCTGCAAGTCGGAGAAAGCAAAGTACACAGTGAGTACTCGGAGAATACACAAGTTCAAGTCGGGATACGAAAAAGAAATGAAAAACAGACGCTTGCTCTTGATGATCTGTTCCTTCAAGAAGGAAGTTTTACCCTTTTCGGCTTCTAGGTCCGCGCGCATCTTCTGGTACTTGTCGTTGGCCATGCCCCTCCGAGCATTCTCATTCTATGGAAAAAATAAGAATTAAACGTTGTTAGGTCTACTTGGAGCATCTAGCCAGAAACTTTCCACCTAGACGCTCGGGGGCTACAGCGAGAGTTTTTAACTTGGCAATATGCTTAGTCTTTCTTTAAGCATCTAGTCGGAACTAATACAGTTTTTGATTAGAAGCTTGGAGGTTACAGTGTAAAGTTTTTAACTCAGATGTATACTTAGCTTTTCTTTAAGCATCTAGTCGGAACTAATTCAGTTACAACTAGAGGCTTGGGGGCTACAGTATTGAAATTTATAAACATTGCATATGCTACTCTTAAAGCATTTAGTCGGAACATTTCATTCCACCTATATGCTTGGGGGCTACAGTGAGAAGTTTTCTAGCTTAGTCACTCTTTGAGCATCTAGACGCAAAGACCTATGGTTTTCCGTCTAAATCCTCGGGGGATACAGTGGGATACTCATATGAAATACAAAAATCAAATAAAACTTGAGTGCAATGATCTTGAGGTTGGTAGCACTCTCATCCAGCAGCTTGCCGAAGGATACACTGTTTCCTTGCAAGATATCTGCTTGCCGGAGAAGCTCCTCTAGACCGCACATCGGAGATGTCGGCGCCGTGCCAGGAACCAGAGTAGTTCTACCCGGTGTAAGTACCGGATAGACTATCTTAGGATACTCTATGGTTTTCTTGGGCGCGGGGGCACCGCCTTCGGCAGAAGTACCACCTTCTACCACCGCCTTACCGCTACCGATGGCATCCTTAGCCGGAGCTTCAGCCATTTGGTGTGTGGTACTCTCCTGCGTCGCCTGCTCGCCGACAACAGCAAGCTCGGTAGAGGCACCTGAGTCCACTTCCATGGCGGAAGGGTCAGCTGCTTCCTTGGCTTCGGAGCTTGTCGGAGCGGACGAGGGCTTGAAAATGAGAGTGACAGGGGCGATGGCGGGAGATGCGTCGCGATGCAGCATGTCCTTGATGGTTCTAGAAGCCCCCGATGTTTTGGAGGTCTTCTTCAAGCTGGTCGTGGCTTTCTTCCTGAAACGTGCGAAATGCATGAGTACAGGAATAAGAAAGATAAATAGACAATGTCGGAGAGAAATAAACTTACACAAGAGGGGGTGCTTTGGCAAAGGGGATCCCAATAACCTTTCTTTTCTCCGCCTCCAGGGCGGCAGTAGTCTTTTTGGAGGCTCCACCCTCCGTCTTCTTCTTGCCTCCATCGCCAGCGTTAGAGGTGGAGCTCTTCCGCTTTCGTGACAACGGAACATCATCGTCGGACACGACCGTGACTTCCTTCATCTTTGGATCATAGATTTGGACAGCCATGCTATCCTCCTCTAGACCGCTAAGCTGTTAAGTGAGAAGTTACTTTGTTAGACAAGCTGGTAATGGCTAGACGGAAGAACTGGAGTATATGTCATACACGGAAGATATACAGTTACCTTTGGGCACTTGCTCTCTACGAACATGTCGTAGGTGATGGTGAAGCCACGCTTCTTGTCCTTCACCTTGACGATGTACTTGAGGCGAAGCTTGACGGAGTCGCTCGAGAAGTTGTCCACGGAGATGCGGAGGCTATCCCTTCTATCGTTGGTATACTCGTGCATCAGCTTCGAGCGGTGCTGCAGAGGCTGGATTCGCCTGATGAACCAGCACATGGCTAGGTCCAAGCCGGTCAAACCCGTCTCTACGAACCACTCTATCCGCCTTATGGCGCGGGAAGCGTCGATGTCGGAGGGAAGGGAGGCCTGGGATCTCCATGTCGAAGTTTTAGCGGCGGCTCCGTCGACGAAGTCCGGGTACGTTACTTCTCGGGCGGCCAGAGGGATATCTGGGCCGTAGAAGTAAGTACGCTGCCAGTTCTTGCAGGACTCGTGGCCGACGATGTCGGGGAAGCGCCGGCCAGGACGGATCTTGAAGCTAATGGTGCCACAATTTCTGAGTTCATCCTTGCTGGCTCCATCTTCACGCTTGACAGTAAAGAAATAGATGAAGAGGTCTAGCCTAGGCTTAATCCCAAAGTAACCCTCGCAAAGCGCCGCGTAATTGCTAAGCGCTAGGATACTATTGGGAGAAAGGTTTTGGGGCTGGACCCGGTAATGGTTCAAGACGACAAGGAAGAAGTTAGAGATGGGCAGGGAAACACCGCGTAACATCTGTGCTTTGAGGTACACCTTTTCTCCGGCTTGCGGAGAAGGTGTGACCTCGTCGGCTGGCGCCACCTGCCAGGCGAGCCCCTCTGTCGCGGGGAGGTAGCCTTTGATGATCAACTCCTTGATGTCGCGGTCCGTAATGTCCGAACCGCGCCAATCGCCTTTGTGGGAGTCGAGCTCCTCTTCCAGCAGCTCCAGCGCCGCTGGATTATGGTTGCCGCCGGTGGTCTCGACCACCACGGAGATGGGGATGACCAGGCCCTCTGGAGGCACAACGATGGAGCTCGCCGGCTTCGCCGCGGCTTCGCCCGATGCCGCCATCAAGGTAGAAGAGCTGCTGCTGGACATTACATGTGTTTGGAGGAGACTGGCGACATTGGGAGTTAGGTTTTTTTTTGCAAAGTTGCGCAGAGAGCTCGAGGGGGCGCTTGCTGGAGGAAGAAGATGATGCGAGGAGAGAATGAGGTGAAAAGTAAAATTCTCACCGCAGTTACTATTTATGATCTCCAGCATCAAGATTCATGCAGCTTGATCGGACGGTTGCCGCGTAAACAACGTGTATGCGGACATGCACGGAAATTTCGCCACGTCCCAACCGTCGCCGCCAACGGTTCGTATCGCTCGCGCGGGAAAAGTGGACATAATTGCGTTCTCTGCATGTGTGAGTTACGAGGCGTTGCTGACCTACGTCTATGTCGCCCTAGATGACATAGGAAGATGAACCATCACATCAGAAGATTCTGGCATGGACGGATCCAGTCCGGCTACGGAAGAGTACGATAGAAGATTCAGCAATTCTTCGACTTACAAATTGAAGACGGAGAAAACCTTGCAGGGTTCTTTGGAGGACTACAAGATATTGCTTGACGATTTGCCGACATCCATCTAGACGGAGCATTCCACATGAAGAGGCAAGACGACGCAAGATCTCGGAGTTCTCCGGGGGCTACTGTTGGGGATATGCTATATGGGTATCCTCATAGCATGTCTCCTATCCGGATAACTCGGGTGGCCCACAGTTGGTAGCATGACCCATGGCCTGCTGGGCGGCCCAGTTAGATGGATCCAGAAGGGAGGCCCATGCCGGATAAAGGAAGACTACGGTGGAGTCACCGACGTATCCTGAGCCTTGGAGTGCAAGACACGCAAGACTAGTAATAGACGGTGTAGGACTCTGTAACCTGTCCGGCTAGGACTTTTCCCTGTAACCCTAGTACCTGGCGACTATATAAGTCGGGCCTATGGGAGCCTTTAGGGCACAATCTCAGACGACAACTTTGGCTCTCTAGTCATACCTCGCACAACGAACCTATCTCTGTAACTCGGCGTATTGACATTATAGTGATTTATAGCAGGAGTAGGATTCCGCCACCGTTATGGGATCTGAACCTGGGTAAGCTGTGTTACCTCGTACCCTTCAACCGTCTGCCTCCCCCCACATCTCTAAACATGCACTATGAGGACACCTCCATGACGTACTCGTCGGCAATACCACAACACCCTAGACAGTTGTGTGGTTGGGTTGTTGACTTCTTGTGACCTTTTGTGGTCTTGTAGCCTTTTGTGGCTTTGTTTGCCTTTTGTGGCGTTGTAGCCTCTTGTGGCTTTGTTGTTGGGAGCCTACAATTGAGTTGTGGAGATAGCACCAATCTTGTACGGGTTTTGGTGACCTCCCTCAAGTGTCCCTTAGTGGATCGTGAGTAGGCCTTTGTGGCGAGCTCATGGGAGAATATGGTGGGACTTTTATGGCGCCGATGAGTTGCGTGCCTTCGCATCCGGGGTGAGGCCTCGTGTGGCGTTGGGTGAGCATCGAGCCACCACACCTCGAGGTGAGCCATTTGTGGTGTTCGGATATCATTGCGCCATCACACCTCTCCAACAGAGACATAGCTTCTTTGGAAGTGAACTTCGGGATAAAAATATTTGTCTCCTCGTCCATCGGTTATCTCTCAACCGAGCCCTTTACTTATGCACTTTACTTTGTGATAGCCATTGTGCTTGAAGAACTTATATCTTGCTATCACCTTGTTGCTTGTATTGTTTAGCATAGGTTGTTGGTGCACTTAGGTGAACCTAGTGGTTAGGCTTTATACTCAATAAATTAAATGTTAGTTTTATTCTGCATTTATTTGAGCCTAAACCGTAATATTTTTAAAAGCCTATTCACCCTCCCTATAGGCAACGTCCATTGCACTTTCAGTGTGCAAGTTACTAAAATCTTTGTATGGTCTTAAGCAAGCACCTAATCAGTGGCATGAGAAGTTTGAAAGAACTTTAACTGATGAAGGCTTTATTGTAAATGAAGCTGACAAGTGTGTTTACTATCGCCATGGTGGGGGCGAGGGAGTCATCTTATGTCTGTATGTTGATGATATACTGATATTTGGGACCAATCTTAATGTTATCAAGGAGGTCAAAGACTTTCTATCTCGTTGCTTTTAGATGAAAGATCTAGGAGTGGCTGATGTAATCTTAAACATCAAGCAGCTAAAAGATGATGATGGTGAGATAACACTGTTTCAGTCTCACTATGTGGAAAAGATCTTGAGTCGTTTTGGGTATAGCGATTGCAGATCTTCTCCTACACCATATGATCCTAGCATGTTGGTTCAAAAGAATCGGGGGGATCCTAAGGATGCTAAAGATCAGCTAAGATTTTCTCAGATTATTGGTCGCTTATGTATTTAGCCAGCGCTACGAGGCCTGACATCTCCTTTGCTGTAAGCAAGTTAAGTCGATTTGTCCCAAATCCTGGAGATGTTCATTGGCAGGCCCTTGAAAGGGTTTTGCATTATTTGAAAGGCACTGCGAGCTATGGGATTCACTACTTGGGTACCCAAGGGTACTTGAAGGGTATAGTGACTCAAACTGGATTTCTGATGCTGATGAGACTAAGGCCACTAGTGATGGTTATGTGTTTACACTTGGTGGTGGCGCTGTTTCTTGGAAGTCTTGCAAGCAGACCATCTCATTTAGCTTTATGTAGTGTCGTCCAAAGAATCATGGTTGAAGTTTAATATATCACCTTACTTGGATTGTCCTTGTTACCTGCTACTTCATCCATAAAGACCACATGTGTCTCCTAGCTTGAATTATGTAAATCTTGATTCTATCGTGTTACACATGGAGTATTGAGTAGAAACTATAGAGGGCTCTACTCTAAATTCTGAAATTTCTTGATTCTATTTTGTTAAACACGGGCAATTTGTGTATAGAGATTAAAGACATTGTTTTGAAATTTGTTTAGTGTTTTAAGAGTGAAAAGACACCCTTCTCTGAAATATAAGAAATTTTAGGTTTTATAAAATGAATGTTGAACTTGTAAGTTCTAGATACACTATTTTTACAAAGCTAAAACATCTTATATTATAAAACGGAAGAAGTATAACTCTATGAGTTCTTGACCACTCACACCTTGTGATTGCCTCCAAGGATATAGGATGACCAACATGTGAAGTATGGAACTTGGGTAACTTGGGGTTGGCACCGCTTCGACCCTTGCACGAATCGAGAGGCACTTGAGAGTCCACCCTCCCTTCCCGGGCCCTTCCCATGCCTCCCTCGCCAGACTAGCCGATGAGTGGCAGCGGGGGGTTGGCACCAGTGTAGTTTTAGGTTTTAGTAGTAGCGGTAGTTGTAGTGTTTGGCCTCGTGCTGTGTGTGGGCGTCTTGCCCGGAAGAAGAAGCTTTTAGGTCCTCGTGGCTGGATCTGGATTTGCTTTCTCCCATGGCTCCTTGCGGTGGTACTCCAGTGGGCGGAGTCGGTGGATGCGAGGGGTGATGTGGAGAGCTTCTTCGCCAATAAAGCCGTGGGGTGTTGGTACTATCTCCAGATGCGGGAGCCCCATCTCGTTCTTCCTGTCCTGGTCGGCCGTGGCGGTGAGGGGGAGAGGATTCGAGGTGGGATTGACTCTGCTCTGGCCTTCCTGGCCGGCCGTGGTGGCGAGGAGTAAGGTCGCTGTGCGGAGTTGCGTCTCGAGGATTGGAGTTGGTGCTGTGCTAGTCGTCGGATTCGCTGCGTCTGCATCTTCTTCAGTTTCCCTTCCTCGTCTCGGGCAGGAGCTCTGAGGGAGGAGCCCAGTTTCCTCGAACAGATTTAGCGGATCCTAGTGGTGAGTTGTCGCTGTTCTTCAATCTCTTTTGTCTTCTTGAGTACAGAGGTGGTAACTAGAAGAGGAGGAGATCTGAGGAGCGGTGGTGATGATCGACCAAGGAGTAGTGGAGCCACTTTCTGCTGCAGTTCCAAATCGAAAGCAAGATGCCACCCAATTATCCTAGCCAAATCGAGGCCTTTAAGCTCACCGATGAAGAATCCCGGAGCTTCTTCAACCTCCATCCGAGGCCCATCAGATGCAGAGGCGGATTGGAAGAAGGACCCGATGGCTTTCTCCTAGATAATTTTAGGGTCCTTTTTGTAAAGCGTGTGGATCTAGTTGTAATTTTAGATTTTCTAGGGTCCAACGTGAAAATTTGTAACTCCCCTGTCTTATTTTAATGAAAGGCTTCTAGCCCCTTCGGGGCTCTCCCTTGTTCAAAAAAAATATGTGAAGTATGGTGTCCAACCAAAATATGACCTGCAAGAGCTGTGCCCACTAGTTCACTAGTTCATGTCATCATCCAACTGTTCAGTGAGGCGCAAATCGCAAGCTCTTATCTCGTGGGTCAAACTGTGATGATAAATCTGATAGTACTCCAGTTCAAATTAATGGCCGAATCTGAGAGAGTAATATTTTTACTTTGGCTGTTCCTAGAGACTATTAGATTCTAAAGTTTGTAAACATCCTTCACGCGTGTCTCGGTCGATAGGTGTCCATCTTGGAGCCGTGGCTGCGTGCAGGTGTACTGATATGGCATGCCCTCCTCGCAGGGGCTCGCATGCGAGCGCGCGCTGCAGGAGGAGATGTACATCGACCTCGTCTCCTCCGACGACGGCGAGTGAAGCCCGTCGCCGGTACCATCGCTGGTGCATCATGAGGCTCCGTGAGCCTAATTTTGTGTACAGGGATACGGTTAGGACGGCGATAGTGGGAGATCCCCCGCGTAGTAGATTTTAGGATGCGTTTTGTATGTACGATCACAGCAAACTCGCAACGAACAATGTGAATTTCCCGTGAATGTTTTAAATTCATGTTTTACGATTGCGATTTGCAGTTTCTGTTCTACCCAACGCGTTTATACAAAGCAAAAAGGAGCAAAAACTCATAGCTTATCGTCTTTATAAGGCTGCTAGGACGCTCTAAGTTAACTGGTTGGTCAAATGGTGTGAAGAAGTGGTGCCACCTTTCACTGTCAGCGGCCCCACCGTTCAGAATCGGTGTAAACTGTTATAAGTTGTCCATCATTGTTTTCTGTCTCGGTGTCAAAGAGAAAAACAATGGCGATTTGCGAGTTTTTCTAAAATCGGTGGTTTTTTTATTCTTGACCTTTGCTTTTTAAAATCGGTGCCTACGCCGCCCGCCTGCGTTCCCCAGCCGTCCCTCTCTCTTTCTCTCCACAGTGACTGCCAGTGCCAGAGCCTCGACGCCGCCGCAAACCGACCCCCTCTCCGCAGTGCGTCCCAGCGCCGCTTCCTCCTCTCTACCCAGCGCCGCCGCAAACTCACCTTCTCCACCTGCTGCGAGTGCCGAAGCCGCCGCCTCAACCTATCCGCGTTCCGCGCCAGCGCGAGCGCCAACGTCAACGTCAACGCCAGCCTATCCAGCGCTGCGCCTGCCCAGCGCCTACCAAGCACTTAACCATGTCGTCGTCTCTGGCGTCCTCGTCGTACCGCCGCAGGATCCTCGACTCCAAGGTGGCGGCCACCCACGCGCTCTACTCTTGTCGGCTCCCCTCCCGCTCCAGGCAGCTTGCGCACACCAGGATTGGCGCCGCCACCAGAGGTAAAACCTTCTCAAGGAATCCGATTAATTCCTGTGCTTGCACAGCCCAGTGAACCTGGTTAGTGGTGGAACGCACTGAACCTGCTTGTGGAAATGCCTGTTAGCAGAGTTGGTGCGCTTATTGTTTTCTTTTTGCACGGTGAATCACCGGGGGAGATAGCATGTGAAAGAAATCCAATGTCATTCTTGTATCTATTGCTAGGAACATGTAAATAAGTAGCAATAAAGGAAAAATAAATAATCTGTTATGCAGAAATGTTATTTCTTGGTATGATTTAAAATTCCCAGTTCTAGCCATTGAAGCCATGCAGCTTTCCTATACCCCACTGTACTGATTTAATTTCGAATTTGCATTTACTCCCTCACATATTGGTTGTAATAACATCTTATATTATTGGGACCGAGGGAGTAGCAAATTAGCTACATTGCATAAGTGCTACCAGCCCCGGCCTACAGCTTTCTAGTATCTCAATACATATTTGTTAGCTCTAGCTATTTTTTACTCCTATATTTAACTTGTTTGACTGTTATTGCTTGCTTCCCATATGCAATACTAGTATACTTGGTATCTGACACCGCTGTAGTTTTGGCCCTTCTGATATCGCATCATTATTTTCTATTGATTCGGTTATCTGTTTTAGCTCACGGTGTGGAGAGTAGCATCATCATTGTCCTAACTATGCATCACTGGGAGACCTTGAATCACATGGCGTACAAATTTGGGAAGCTTGACAAGTGTCATGGAAAACTGGCCTTGAAGATACTGGGTTCTATTGTGCAACAATCAGGTTTGGAGCGAATTACCCATATTTACTGCATGGCTGCTCATATCCTCATCCAAGCTCAAATGCATTCACAAGCAATGACAGTGTTAAAGCATCTTGCTGTGGAAGGCTTCTCTTGCAGTGCTATATTTAGCTCTCTTTTGCGAACCATCTCACGTTGCGATTCCAGCCCCATGGTTTTTGACCTTCTTATTAATGCATATCTGAAGGAAAGAAAAGTTGTTGATGCAAGTAAGGCAATTTTGTTGATGGATGCCTGTGGATTTAGGGCTTCAGCTCATTCTTGCAACAATGTCCTTAATGCTCTTGTGGATATTGGCGAATCAAAACATGTTTGGTTCTTCTTAAAAGAAAGTCTGGCCCGGAAGTTTCCTCTGGATGTCGTCACTTGCAATATTGTGCTGAATTCTTTTTGCATTGAGGGTAACCTTAAAAAGGCTAATCTTATGCTGCAAAAGATGAAGAGTCGCTCCCTAACAAATGTTGTTACTTATAATACAATACTTTATTGGTATGTTAAGAAGGGAAGGTTCAAGGCTGCCAAGTGTGTCTTAGAAGATATGGAGAAGAATTGTGTAGAGGCAGATGTGTATACTTACAACATCATGATTGATAAGTTATGTAGAATGAAGAGGAGTACACGTGCCTACCTTTTGCTTAAAAGAATGAGGGAGGACAACTTAGCACCTGATGAATGTACATATAATACTTTGATCAAAGGATTCTTTGATGAAGGTAAGATGAAACTTGCTGTCTATATCTTCAATGAAATGCTGAAACAGAGCCTGAAACCAAGTCTAGCTACTTACACTACCTTGATTGATGGGTACTGCCGAAATGGGACAACTGATGAAGCTTTAAGAGTTCTATATGAAATGCAAGTTGCTGGTGTGGAACCAAGTGAATTAACTTATAGTGCAATGCTGAATGGTTATTGCAAAGCTTCCATGCTGGGACATGCAATGAATCTTATTGAAGTTCTGAAAGCAAGAGGCACAACAATCAATAGGAATATGTATACTGTTCTGATTGATGGTTTCTGTCAGCTAGGACTGGTTTCTAAGGCCAAACATATTTTAAAGAGCATGCTTGTGGATGGGATTAATCCAGATGTTATCACGTACTCAGCATTGATAAATGGTATGTGCAAGATGGGTAAGCTGGACGAAACAAAAGAGATTTTGGCAAGGATGCAGAAAACTGGAGTTTTGCCTAATGAGGTGCTTTATACAACTCTAGTCTGTTATTGTTGTAAGGCTGGATATGTCAGAGAAGCACTGAAATATTTCGTGGACATGTATCGAAGAGGCCTAACTGCCAACACTTTCATCCATAACACGCTGTTATGTGCATTGTATGGAAAGGGAATGATTGCACAGGCTGAGCAATTCAAACAATACATGTCTAGGATGCAGATATCATTTGATGTCACCTCTTTCAACTGTATAATAGACTACTATTGCACTACGGGTAACATGCATGAGGCATTCTCAGTGTATGATAATATGGGTAGATATGGTTGTTCTCCAAATGATTACACATATAGGAATTTGCTTAGAGGATTGTGCAAGGGAAGCCACTTGGCACAAGCAAAGGAGTTCATGGCCTGGCTTGTTGATATATCTTCTGCCATTGATCAGAAAACCTTCAATGCATTACTTCTAGGGATTTGCAAAGATGGAACACTAGATGAAGCTCTGGATTTGTGTGAGAAAATGGTTACAAGCAACTTTCTACCTGACACCCATACTTACACTATTCTTCTTAGTGGTTTTTGCAGAAAAGGTAAAATTGTTCCTGCAGTCATCTTGTTGCAGATGATGTTGGAGAAAGGGTTTGTCCCGGATATTGTTACATATACCTGTTTGTTGAATGGTTTGATCAAGGAAGGCCAACTTAAGGTTGCTTCTTACCTGTTCCAGGAGATCATATGCAAGGAAGGCATGTACGCTGATTGTATTGCCTACAACTCAATGATAAATGGGTACCTAAAGGCAGGAATGATACATAAAGTAGATATGATGATTTGTGATATGCATCGTAATGAGGTTTATCCAAACCCGGCTAGTTATAACATTCTTATGCATGGGCACATCAAGAAGGGACATTTTTCAAGATCTATTTATCTCTACAAAGATATGGTAAGGAAAGGAATTAGGCCAAACAATGTGACATATCGTTTGCTTATGCTTGGACTTTCCAAGCATGGTATGGTTGAAATTGCGATTAAGCTCTTGGACAAGATGGTCTTAGAAGGCATTTATCCTGATAAGTTAACATTTGATGTACTCATAACTGCATTTAGTGAGAAATCTAGGATGTCTAGTGCTTTACAGCTTTTCAACTGTATGAAGCGGTTATACATGTCACCTAGCAGCAGAACATACAGTGCCATGATAAATGGATTAATCAGGAAAAACTGGTTGCAGCAGAGTTGTGATGTTTTACGTGACATGGTTGAAAGTGGGCTTGAACCAAAGCATACACACTACATCGCATTAATCAATGCAAAATGCAGGATTGGGGACATCAATGGAGCATTCAGGATTAAAGAGGAAATGGCAGCTCTTGGTGTTGTGCCAGCTGAAGTTGCTGACAGCTCAATTGTTAGAGGTCTTAGTAAATGTGGAAAGGTTGAAGAGGGTATTATAGTTTTCTGTAGCATAATACGGGCAGGAATGGTGCCAACCATTGCTACTTTCACTACCCTAATGCATGGTCTGTGTAAAGAAGGCAAGATTGTGGATGCTCTGGACCTCAAAAGGTCAATGGAGTTGCATGGATTGAAGATTGATGTTGTCACTTATAATGTTCTAATCACAGGTCTGTGCAATAATCATTGTGTTTCTGATGCGCTAGATCTGTATGAAGAGATGAAGTCTAACCAACTTCGACCAAACCTTACAACATACACCACAATAGCTGGAGCTATTTATGCATCAGGCAGAATGCTAGAGGGAGAGAAACTACTCAATGATATAGAAGATAGGGGATTTGTTCCCTCATATAAGGATCAAAGTCCTGAATGGAGGATGGGGAATGCATTGAGAAGGTTAAACGTGATAAGAAATTGCAGAAAAGCAATAACTTCTGAAAATGAGGTCGAGCGACTGCATGCAGATCATGAATCCATGCCTGCTGAAGACTGAAATCCTCTTGAAATTAAACTTTTCCAGGAAGTAGTTCTGATCCTTCTCCGAATCGTCATTTTAGCTCTTGGAGCTTCTTTGCAAAGGAAGGTGTCTCCTCTCCCTTACGTCCTACTAGCCGCAAGGAAAGTAGAGGATCAGGTGCATCTTTTCGCTTCAATGCTACAATCTAAGTTCCTGGATATCAGCATAATAAACCCTCATTACGTGCTTTGATTTGTTCCACCATTTACTGGGTAGTGTTGCTATTTTCACACTATTTCTTCCTTGCTGCAGAAACATAGTGTAGGGTAGCAAAGATTGCAGTTTCATTGTGCTATATGTACAGTTTTCAGTAGAAAGATTCTGTTGCGTATTTTTCTTCAAAGGTAGAAGAAAAAAGAACACAACCACTAGAAAATGTGTGAAGAGTGAAACATATTATAGTTACAACTCGCATAACAAGAAATCAATATCTACTCTTTGAAGGAGATAGATTACCCTTGTGCTAATGTTTAAAGTTGCTTTATTAAATGTGCAACTTACATCACATGACCGGACTAGCATCCTAGATGAAGAAATCTTCTTATTGTTGCAAAAGATATGTGGGCCATTTGAATGAAATGTTGAAGTGTTTCCATAGGCACATGGCAGCTGAGTGTCTCAAGTGTACAGGATTTGTTGGATTTGTTATTCTTACTAGTTGGATGGACTTGATTGTAGCTCGTTTGGTGTAACAAACATAGCGAAGTGAATAGATTCGGAACATCACTGCTAGAAAAACCTGCAATTAAACTCTTGGGTTGCAAACGAGCAGCTAATTCTGTATGTCTGAAAAATTGTAGCAAACGAACTTCAAAGCTAAGGATGATGATTAACATTTTTTGTTCTAATTTCTAGGTCTTAGGATTCTGTATAGGAGAAGACACTGAGGGCATAAAGACAGCTATAAAATACCCATCCCAGGATTCAGGTTACATTTTGATTCTCTCTGCATTAACATTACTTTCTGAATTATATGTTTGCTATTAGAATTTATTATTGATGTTTTCACCATTAAGATTATGTACAGGGCAAGAGTGAGGACAATAATTTCTGAAAGCAAATCACCTTTTGAGCTAGATGGTCGTCAGACACCTTCCTGGCATTGGTTATGTCTTATCTCAGGCAAGTATTTCTGGCTACCATGAAGCTGAGCTATGTCACCTGGAGTACAGGAGGAGAAAGTAGATACGCTTCTCCAGGATGTTCGAGCTGAAACTCCTGTATTTGTGGCTATCATGAAGCTAAGCTATGTCAAGTCACGAAATGCTTCTCATGTAAGTTTTGCTGTTCTTTCTCTTCGAATTTATCGCTCATTTTTAGTGCTTAATATTTATAGTTATATATGAACTTTTATTCCATTAAATATTTGGTATAGTCATGCTTTTAGATTGATTGCATGAATATAACAGGGTTCATTAGAGGCACAGGTTTTCCTTGAGAGGCTAGATTAGAAATACCCACATTCAGAGGAGGTAAAAGAAAAATATGAATCAGTAGTTATTTGAGTTAGTAAAATTATGACAGTTCTGTTTTCAGATATTAACATATATATGATGTACACTGTAACATCTATCCGTGCATTTTAATGTTAGTTTGTACACGAAATACACTTGAAGTTTTCTGTAAGATAGCTGTTGAAGTTATTGCGTACCATTAAACATTGTGCTAAATTCTGTACAAAAATCTGTTGCATCAGAAACCACAAATTATGCTGGTTCACTCGCATAGATTGTCTTGTAGTGTGGACACTTTGCTACTTGCATCACATTTTCCTGAGTAGCATATGTGTGCTAGGATCTGCATGTCAGTTTGCACAGGTCGTGTATTCTCCGTCGATAAAAAAGTTCTGTACAACCCAAGATATTATTTTCTTAAAAGAATTTTACATTAGTCCGGAATTACTCTGAATGAATTGATCCCAACATAGTCATATTTATTGATCTGTCAGACTGTCACTGATATTGCGCCACCTGGAATTAGGTAATTTCTAAAGGTTATGCACCCAGGCAAGGAAAAAAACTGGTCTCCCAGATTTTACATCAGGAAAGATCAGCATTGGTGCAACCTTTCTGGGCCTGGTTGGTTAGACTTTCTCCGCAAAAATTGAGTAAATGTAGTATCTTTGAAAGAATGAAGGGCATTGGGAAAAGTTCTCATCAGTAATCTGTTATGACCGGTCTGAGTTACGTGAGGAGGGGGCCCAACCATGGGCCCAACTAGGGGCTTAGCCCATTATCAGTTTAGGGTTTTAGCTCTTTATATACTGGTTGTAAACGAAGCAAACATCAAGCAATAATAATATTCATTATTGCCGACTCCCCGAGGAGTCGGTCTCCTAACCCTAGCCGCCGCCCTTGCTCTCCAGCCCGCGCACGACGGCGTCCGCCGCCTCGCCCGCACGTCTCCCCCTCCTTCCCCTACAAACTACGCCCTAGGGCGGGTAGACCAGTTGGTTCTACCATAATCCATCTACTTCGCAAATCAATGCTGTATTCTGTCGGTGGAAGTGAAATTGGTCCTAAAAAAGTAACTCAACTCACGACAAAGCAAGGGTGAATTTGGCTACCCTAAAAGAGTAAGCACAGCTGATGGTAGAACAAGGGCAAAGTTGACTCAACAATCCGAGTTAAGAAAGAAGCATATAATGGTATATCAAGACACCCGTGGTAGACTGAAACAACTTGGTGCATTTTAAGTTTCGTCTTCTTCTTGTTAAAAGTTTCAGGAGGAAAATGCTCCTTATTTGGGACACAACCAGTCATAAAGCACTTCATGGACCTCTTTAGTTTGATGAATCCGAAGGTTCTTCAAAGCCTCTGTAAATATTATCACCAGCTGCATGTATGACTAGGGAGCAGTAGAAGAATGTCGACAAGAGGGTTCACCCTCCTCAGTCCGAAGTTTCCATTTACGTGTCAATAAGAGCAGTGTTCATGTCAACAACGTCTATGCTGTAGTAATCTTTTTCTGGACACATGTCTCAGCTATCAATAGGATGTAGTCCTTGCTCAATATATTTACTTGAACCTGGTAAGGTTTTAGCTAACCAGTTGTTTTAATGCAACATTTTGTGTCTTGAAACAGACCATTTGCAAGAAGTATGCTGTTGATTATCTCTCAGCCGGAAATCAGGCCGTGACACTCATGAGTTTAGAGAGGAGCAAGATGTGTAAAGTCGAGATGCATCCAAAGATTGGTGATGAGCGAACGCTAACGGCATGTCAGTGCAAGTTTGTCCACGACAACCGTCTGGAAGATACCTGCTTGTTCTAGCTAATGTCTAACCAGAGGAGGCATGCCGTGATGGTGCACATCACTAATCACAATGTCAAGCGGTAGCTTCTAGTTTCCAGCACAAGGGAGTTATAGTCTCGGAGAGTTAACTAATGTTTTGATGGGATGGTGAATCAAATGCAAGATCGATTCTAGTACTGGTTCTACAAGCTATGGCTATTAGTTACTGGCAATTTCCTAAAGGGGGTCATAGTTTCTAGAACTGGTTTTATAAGGGGTAGTTTCCTCCCCTTGTGTTTCTGCTATACAGACGTCCATAGTTAGATAATGAAATTATACGTAGTTTAATTCATCGAGAGTTCTCTAACCTGGTAGGGTGAATGCAACTTCAACTGGGAGGAAGCCTGAACCAACTGGGAACTATCTTGCTGAACTGAAGGTACCAACGCAAACGCCACCGCACGTTCCTGCAGTCCTGCTACTACTGATCCTCCCTGTGGCCACGGTAATCTAGTGTATTTTCTGGATCTACAACGGGATATGAGGCTCTGATGTTCTAATTTGGGCTTTCTCTAGTAGGGCTACCATGACAGCTGAACGTCACCTCTTTGTCTTTCACGAAAAGCTGCCTATATTAGCTTGGCAAGGTAACATACCAGCACATGTTTCTTTTCCGATGTCTCTTATCCCTACGTGCTCTTGACCGGTCACATGATTGGGCATTTCACAGCATGGAAGTGTCAAAGGAAAGAGTTGGGACATGAGCTCGGTGTGAGTGAATGCAAAACGATAGAGCTTTGCTGGCTGATATAGGTGAAGATTGTGTAGTATATATAGTACACTCCCTCTGATCCATATTAATTGTCGCTAAATATGATGTGGGAGTAGAAGAAAAGTACACCTACCACAAAGTGATCTTTTTTACTCCCTTGATTGCAGTAACCAAAAGTAGAGCCAGAAGACCGTACCAGAAGATTATTACATCCTTGAAAAAAAAGGGCAGAGAAAAACAAGAAAGTTGCAGGCATGCCCTCCTTTGAACACAAGTCCGCAACACACACGAACAAGAAATACGCAAGCACGTGTGCCCACGACTTCTCCATGGAACAACACGTATCCCCAACACTTGAAAGCTGCACACCTCGTTCGCCACTAGCTTTTTGTACCTGTTCTGGAGCACAGTCTTGGTCAGTTTTGCCCACCGCCTCCATGGAACCGGAGCTAATAGTCCATCTGGCATTCTAAGTGAAGGCTCAAATGCGACTCACAATCCGTTTAAGAAGGAAACGTACAATGGTGTATCAAGACACCCTTGGCAGTCTGAAACAAAGTGGTGCATTTTAAGTTCCCTCTGTCCGTTAAAAAAGTTTCGGGGAGGAAATGCTCCTTATTCCGGACACAAGCATGGTCGTAAAGCACTTCATGGACTTCTTGAGTATGATGAATCCATAGGTCCTTCAAAGCCTTTCTACATATCATCACCAATTGCATGTATGTACGACTGAGGAGGAGGAGAAGAATGCCGCGTCCCCTTCAGTCCGAAGTTCCTATATACTTGTCAATAATGAACAAGAGCAGTGTTGGTGTCAACAACGTCTATGTTGTAGTAAGTTGTCACTCTATCCGACTTATAGAGTAGTTGCCACTCTATGCTGTAGTAAGTTGCCACTCTATAAGTCGGATGATTTGTGTAGCAGGGCCACTCTATCCTAAATTAACTAGCTCTGATATTAATACTTCCTCCATCCAAAAATAAGTGACTCAAACGCGTCTAGATATATACGAATCTACACAAAACCAAGTCACTTATTTCCGGAAATCTAGACATGTTTGAGCCATTTATTTCCGGACGAAAGGAGTAGAATAGATCCGCAATTAGAAGTTAGAACATGACACAAAGAAAACCCAATCTCACTGGGATGCAAAAAGTCTTAGGGTGTAGCCCAAAACAACCCTATTCTTCTCATGACATCACAATGTTGCTGAATAGTGTTGCAACTTTGTTGCCCCGTTGCTGCACATTATGATATACAACGCCAAGGACTCCGAGCACTATATACACCTTGTTGCAACGATTCTAAGTGCTTCCACGAAAAATAAGGAGCTGGGTCGATCCCCCTCCCCAACTTGATTTGATTGCCACTGCCCAGTGATACGACCTAGTTTTTGGAGGAGGCTTGCCAGATGACCTGCTTCCCTACGCGCCAATCTTGGTCGAAGATGGGAATAGATGGGGTGCTAATATGGTAATTTGGCTTTTCCTCGGTAAGGCTAGTCTAACCAATGTACAAGAAATCCACATCCTCGAGAAGAAGTTCCATGCACTAGGTCGGCAAAGTCACTTACCAACACGTGCTTCTTTTCTGGTGTCTCCTATTTCTATGTGCTATTCATTCGTTTTCTCTATATCGACATTTCTTATGTTTGGATAATTGCCCCCTATTTTGCAGCATGGAAGTGTGAGAGGAAAGACTTAGAAGATGAGAGTTTTGGGCGTCAATAAATGGAACGATAGAGCTTTGCTACTTGTTATAGGTAAAGATTGTGTATTATATATAGGAGAAGAGAACATCTACCTCAAAGTAAAGATTTTAACTCCCTTGATCGCATTAAAGAGAAGTAGAGCCAGGAGACCCTACGAGCAGATTACAACCCAAAAGGAAAACAAAAGAGACAAGAAGAACAACAAAACTAGTACATTCATGCCCTCCTTTAACATGTGTTTGCAACATACTCAGAGACAAGCTCACCAACATGTCACCCCAACTTTTCTATCAACCAACACACATCCTGCAATACCACTGTTCAAAGTGTCACCCATCACTTAAAGGGTCGCGTTAGATGGTAATCTTGGGTACCTATGGGCCACCATGTGGACAGGGTGTGGCCGTGCCCTAGGGGCTCCTGATTCTTCTCTTTGGTGTTTCATGCAGTTCTGATACATGTCCTTTCGTTTCTAATAGAACTTCCACACAAGTCTTTTCCAGATTAATTGAACTCCAGATTCTTGAAACTTAAAAATACGCCAACGAGATTTCTGCCTTCTAGAGTTAAATAGGCATTTCACAACATTTAGTGCAAATAACCAATAAAAAGTGGTAAATAACAATGAAATCATCAAATTAAACTTTAAAAGACTAGATACATTTTGGTGTTCGATTTATATAAGGCACACACTATTTAATATTCATTTTATTATGTAAATATGTAATTTATATGAGGCACACACTCTTTAATATCTCATTTCATTATCTAACTAGGTACATATTAAATGAGGCCATGCCCTGATGGAGGAAGATTTCTTTGACTTGCCCAATGACAGTGCTGATGAAGTTTCCCGCAAGACCCACCATCCGTCTTTTGAGATTCGGCGTGCTTGCTCCCATATTGGTTAACCCAATGGGGTCTACAGTCACAAGCAAATCAAAATATCATGATTTCAATAAACACAAATTATCCGACTTATAGAGTTAGAAAGACATAGAAGTATTACCGAACACGCTTGTCTCCGCCTGCTGGCACTTCCGCCAAGATGCCATGCTCTTTCTGGAGTTTTTTGAAGGCTTTAAGGTTTCTAGAATTTTGCATTGCGGCATCATCGTTCCTCACCTTGAGCGTTTCAATCTCTGCTTTGAGCCTCTCAATCTTGGTGTTGGCAGACTCTTGTATGGACTTGATGTCTTTGGAGCCACCGACATCCTTGGAGGTGCGCCTAAGAGGACCAGTACTCACCTCTTCCTGAAACATACAAGTTAAAGTATAAGTACTGGAAAGAATAAAAACTAAAAAAAGACGGTGAAGAGAAGAACTTACACATAAGCAGACGCCTTGGTCAAAGGAATGTCGACGACATTTCTCTTCTCTGCCTCCAAAGAGACAGTAGATTTCTGGAGATCCCTCTCTCCAGTTTATTTTCTTCTTGCCCGCAGCAACAGCGTCAGAGGTGGCACCCTTGCACTTTCTTGCTGCTAGGGCAGGCTGATCCTTGGAGGCCTTGTCGCCCGACAATACCATAACGTCCTTGAGCTTTTTGGACATAGACCTGAGGAGCCATGTCTTCCTTGTTGAATGTAATAGTTTGGATATTTTGGTCCCCGGTTGTGTTGTAAACAAACTCATGTACTCAACCTTTGGGCTAATATATTAACATGCAACCCGTGTGGACTCAAGCATGGTTCCTGTCATTATCTTTTGACATGGTATCAGAGCACCTCCTCTCATGACCTAGCTGCCGCCGCCGCCTGCATAGCACCCCGACAAGAAACATCGCCGCCGCCGCAGAGATCACCTCTGTTGATGCCGCCAAAACACCATACAATCAGAACCCTAGACAACCTGCCGCCGCCGCCGCTGCCAAGCTGCCGCCGCCGCACCTTCAAAACTCGCTGCCGCCGCAGATCCACTGCCGCCGTCGCCTAAACACATCCTACAACCAAAACCACTCAGCCGATCCTAACCATCCTACTCCGATCACCACGCCCACATCCTACATCCGATATCAACCTCGTTGTCACCAGATCCGATCACCATGAGCACTTCGACGTCAAGTTCCTCTCTGGCCGCTGCCCTGGGTAGCCCGCCGACCCAGTTGCTGACCCGGAGCAATTTTCTTCTCTGGCAAGCTCTCATTGTCCCAGCTTTTCAGGGAGCCAATGTCATGGGCCTCTTTGATGGATCAGACTGCGCTCCTGCCAAGACCGTCGAGACTGAGGACTCTGAGAAGAAGAAGATTCAAGTAGAGAATCTCGCATATGTGGCATGGATTGCTCGGGATCAACAGGTGCTCCGTTTTCTGTTGAACTCACTGTCCCCTGAGATCTTGTCGCACGTTCTGGGCATGGATACGACCGCTGCTGCATGGACTGTCAATGCTATGTTCAAAACAGCGTCCCGCACCAAAGCACAGCATCTGCGTGAGCAACTCAATGACACCAAGAAACTTACTATGACTGCTGATCAGTACTACACCAAGATGAAGGGATTCGCCTCAGAACTTTCAGCACTTGGGAAAGCCATTGGCGATGATGAACTCCTTGGCTATCTTCTTCATGGCTTCGACAAGGTAGAATACAACTCCCTCATTACCTCGGTTCATGGAAACCCAAGTACAACTCTAGATGAATTCTTTGAGCAGCTGTCTGGTTATGATATGCGTAATGGTGTTGAAGAGAATGGTCTGTTTATTTCCTCGGCCAATCTTGCCCGCCGAGGCTATGAACGCCCACGTGGCCGCACCCCGCCTCCGCCTCCTCGTGGTTACTCGCCTCCTCCTCGTGGCCGTAGCCCCTATCATGGTGGGTCCCGTCGTGGTGGCAGTGGTGATCGCTATAGAGACCGAGATGATGATCGCAGCAGCTGGCATCGTGACGAGCGACGTGATGATGACCGCCGTGGTGATAGACGTGATGATCGTCGTGACAGACGCTATGATAGTGGTGATCGCTACCGTCGCAATGATGGCGGTGGACGACGCCCTGATCGCACTCCCAAAAGATATGTGGACACTGATTGCCAGATTTGTAAGAAACATGGTCACCCTGCTAGTGAGTGCTGGTGGCAATACTCAGATGACAAGAAAAAGAGAGATGATGGAGAGAAGGGAGCAAATCTTGCATCATACGGGGTAGACACAAATTGGTATGCTGATTCAGGAGCTTCCCATCATGTTGCTAGTGTTGGAATTATGCCCTAGAGGCAATAATAAAGATGTTATTATTATAATTCTTGTTCATGATAATGTTTATATTCCATGCTAGAATTGTATTAAGCGGAAACTTTAATACTTGTGTGGTTTGTGAACAACACCGTGTCCCTAGTACGCCTCTATGGACTAGCTCATTGATTAATGATGGTTAAGGTTTCCTAACCATAGACATGAGTTGTCAATTAATAATGAGATCATATCATTGGGAGAATGATATGGTGGACAGACCCAAACTAAGCGAAGCAATTAGATCGTGTCATCGTGTTCGTCTTTGCGAAGCTTTTCTTATGTCAAATATTGTATTCCTTAGACCATGAGATAATACAACTCCCTGGTATCGGAAGCAGGCTTTGAGGTCATCAAACGTCATCCTATGAGAGGGTGATCATAAAGGTGTCTCTCAGGTGATCGGAAAGTATCTGTTGGGTTGTATGTATCGAGATGGGATTTGTCCCTCCCAAGTTGGAGAGATATACTTCGGGCCCACTCGGTAATCGATATCAACACCGCTTGCAAGCATGTGGTTAAGGAGTTAATCACAAAGTGATATCGGATTACAGAACGAGTAAAGTACTTGCAGTGAACGAGATTGAACTAGGTATGACGGTACCGACGATCGAATCTCGGGCAAGTAAAATATCGCGAGACGAAGGGAATATATATATGGGATTGATTGAATCCTGGCATCGTGGTTCATCCGATATGATCATCGATGAATGTGTGGGAGTCAATATGGGTGTCCAGACCCCGCTGTTGATTATTGATAGAAGATCATGTCTGCATATTCTCGAACCCGCAGGGTCACACACTTAACGTGTCTCGACGCTAGGATAGATTGGATAATTGGTTTATGAGTTTTTGTTCGGAGTCTCGGATGGGATCCGAGACATCACGAGAGGTTCCGGAGTGGTCCGGAGAATAAGATTCATATAAGGCAGTGCAGTTTTTGGAGTTCGGAATTGTTCCGGGTTAATCAGTATTGTACCGGAAGCTTCTAGAACCTTCCGGAAGGGGTCCAACGTGGCCCCACCTTCCGGGAGGGGGCATGGGCCTATGAGGGAGTGCCCTGGCCGCATTGGGCCAGGGGCACAAGGCCCCATAGGGCCCAGCCGGCCTAGAGAGGTTTAAACTCGAGATAGACCTTCTAGAAGGGGGGGGGGGTTCCTTGCCCCCCACTCCTTATCCTTTGGGGCCGCCGGTTTGGGCTTGGGGGAGGGGCTATGGCTGCGCCCCCCTCTATATAAAGAGGGGTGGGGGCGCACCAACCCCCTACACCTTCCCCTCCAACCCTAGCCGCCCTGCTGCCCTCCTCTCTCCCTCCCGACTGCTTGTAGGCGAAGCCCTGCTGCAGAAATTCTCCACCATATACACCACGCCGTCGTGTTGTAGATCCAATCCGTCTCTCCACCATACTTGCTGGTCCGAGGAAGGAGGAGACGTTGAGGTGCTGCACGTGTGCATCTCACGGAGGCACCACCACTTGTGGTGCTAGATCGGATCGGATCGCGAGGAGGAGAAGCGAGTACGACTACATCACCCACGTTCCGACGAACGTTCCGCTGTGCGAATCTTCAAGGGTATGAAGATCTAATCCAATCTCTCTCGTTGTTTGCATCTCCTAGATTAGATCTTGGCTTTCCCTCTGTTCGCATCCGTAGAAAATTTTGATTTACTATGCCGCGAAACCCTTCAGTGGTATCAGAGCTAGATCTATGCGTAGATGTGTTTCACGAGTAGAACGCAACATGGTTGTTGCGGGCGTTGATGTTTTCTGTTGCAAGCCTCTTGTTTGTGTTCTTCTTATGATGCGGGATAGTGAGATTGAAGCGGTCCAGGCCAACCTTACGCGACGTCGTTCGCGAGACCGGCTCCGCACTTGACGTGTGGCTTGTTCCACACATGCGGCTGGTGGATGTCAGTTTCTCTCACTATAAAGCAGGCTTCGACAGCAGCGAGCTCCGCGTCGAAAAGCGAAGCGAGCCGCGCTAGCGCGCTACTCTTCCTTTATGAGCGAGACTCTATCCAGATCTACTGATCTAAGAACTCCGCGAGCGTATAGTTGTCATGGGATTAACACCGGAGTTTGGCAACCATAATATCACCGTTGTGGCTTTTCGTAGGTAAGAATCGTTCTTAGCATCTGCTCCCATAAGCCACGTAAAACATGCAACAACAAAGTAGAGGCGTCTAACTTGTTTTTGCAGGGAGTGTTTTCTGTGATATGGTATGGCCCAAGATGTGATGTGTATAATGTATGCGATGATCATGGTTTGTAATGTTTCACGACTTGCATGTCGATGAGTACACAACCGGCAGGAGCCATATGGTTGTCTTTATAATTGTGTATGACCTGTGTGTCAACTTCTTATGCGCCATGTAATAGTTTCACTTTATCGCTAAGTTGTTAGCAATAGTTGTAGTTGCTATTCGTGGTGGAGGCAATCATGGTGGAGTGATGGAGATCATGCCGGAACGCACAAGATGGAGATCATTGCACGAAGATTGGATATACCATGTCACATAAAGTTATATGCATGTGATGTTTATCCTTTTATGTATCTTATTATGCTTAGATCGCGACGGTAGCATTATAAGATGATTCCTCACTTAAAGATCAAGATAAAAATTGTGTTCTCCCCAAGTATGCACCGTTGCGAAAGTTCGTCGTTTCCAAGCATCACGTGATGATCGGGTGCTATAGACTCTACGCTCACATACAACGGGTGCAAGCCAGTTTTGCACACGCGAAAATACTTGGGTCTAACTTGACGAGCCTAGCATGTACAGACATGGCCTCGGAACACATGAACCGAAAGGTTAAGCATGAGTCATATGAATGATATGATCGACACTTTGTTGTCCACCATTGAAGCCACATCTCTTCTCGTGATGATCGGATTAGGTGTGGTGAATTTGGATCGTGTTCACTAAACAACTTGAGGGATGTTGAATTTAGTGGGAGTTCATCTAGTAATTTGATTAAGTTGAACTATTTATCATGAACATAGTCTAAATTGTACTTGTAAATACTATAGATCACATGGCCAAGTCCAACTTCAATTTCAACGTTTTTGCTGAGAAGGAAAAGCTTAGAAACAATGGGTCTAACTTCACCAATTGGTTCCACAATCTAAGAATCATTCTCTCTGGCGGTCAAAAGGACTATGTCCTTGGGAAAGCGTTAGGTGACCCCCCTGCTGCAACTGCGCCGGCTGATGAGAAAGCTGTCTATCAGTCACGCAAAGATGATTATGGTGTGATTAAGACCACCATGTTGTTTGCTATGGAACCGGAACTTCAAAATCGTTTTGAAGACTATCCCGGGCCCTTTGAGATTCTCGAAGAGCTGAAAACCATGTTTCAGACTCAGGCCCGTTCTGAGAGATATGAGATCTCTGAGAAGTTCTTTAACTGCAAGATGGAGGAAGGGAGTTCCGTTAGTGAGCACGCCATTAAGATGACGGGCTACACTCAACGCCTTGAGCAACTGGAATGCACGATTTTAGAGGAGCTCAAGATTGTCAGGGTTCTGCAATCACTCCCTCCTAGCTACAAAAGTTTTGTAGTGACTCATAATCAGATTGGTTCCACTGATACGATCACCGAGCTCTTCGCAAAGCTGAAGGCTGCGGAGGTGGACATCAAGAAGGATAATCATGTGTTGATGGTCAACAAGCCCTCCTTTAAGAAAGGTAAGGGAGCAAAGAAGCCCTTCAAGAAGGGCGGCGGCAAACGCACTACCCCTGCTGAGAAGAAGCTCAAGTCTGGTCCTAAGCCGGACACTGAGTGCTTCTATTGCAAGGACAAGAGTCACTGGAAGCGCAACTATCCGAAGTACTTAGCGGACAAGAAGGCTGGCACCATCAAAGGTATATTTGATATACATGTTATTGATGTTTTCCTTACTAGCCCTCGTTGTAGTGCCTGGGTATTTGATACCGGTTCAGTTGCTAATATTTGTAACTCGAAACAGGAGCTACGGAATAGACGGCGGCTTGCGAGGGATGAGGTGACGATGCGCGTTGGCAACGGATCAAGAGTTGATGTGATGGCCGTCGGCACGCTCTCCTTAGTTTTACCTTCGGGATTAGTTTTAAACCTTAATAAATGTTATTATGTGCCTGCGTTGAGCATGAACATTATTTCTGGATCGTGTTTATTGCAAGACGGTTATTCATTTAAATCGGAGAATAATGGTTGTTCTATTTATATGAGTAACATCTTTTATGGTTATTCACCTCTTGTGAATGGTTTATTTCTTCTAAATCTCGAAAGGGATGAAACACACATCCATAACATTGAGGCTAAGAGATGCAAAGTAGATAGTGATAATACTACTTATTTGTGGCACTGTCGTCTAGGTCATATTGGTGTAAAGCGCATGAAGAAACTCCATTCTGATGGACTTTTGGAGTCTCTTGATTTTGAATCATTTGACACATGCGAACCATGCCTCATGGGCAAGATGATCGAAACCCCGTTCTCCGGTATGATGGAGCGGGCAACGGACTTGTTGGAAATCATACATACCGATGTATGTGGACCGATGAGTGTTTCGACGCGCGGTGGATATCGCTATTTTCTCACTTTTACCGATGACTTAAGTAGATATGGGTATATCTATTTAATGAAACATAAATCTGAAACGTTTGAAAAGTTCAAAGAATTTCAGAATGAAGTGGAGAACCATCGTAACAGAAAGATTAAGTTTCTACGATCCGATCATGGGGGCGAATATTTGAGTTATGATTTTCTCACGCATCTTAAAGCAAGCGGAATTGTTTCGCAACTCACGCCACCCGGAACACCACAACGCAATGGTGTGTCTGAACGCCGAAATCGAACCCTATTAGATATGGTCCGATCAATGATGTCTCTTACTGATTTGCCGTTATCATTTTGGGGTTATGCATTAGAAACCGCTGCATTCACTTTAAATAGGGCACCATCTAAATCCGTTGAGACGACACCGTATGAACTGTGGTTTGGTGCTAAACCTAAGTTGTCGTTTCTTAAAGTTTGGGGATGCGAAGCTTACGTCAAGAAGTTGATGCCGGACAAGCTCGAACCCAAAGCGGAGAAATGCGTCTTCATAGGATACCCTAAGGAAACTATTGGGTATACCTTCTATCACAAAACCGAAGGCAAAGTGTTTGTCGCAAAGAACGGTTCCTTTCTTGAGAAGGAGTTTCTCTCGAAAGAAGTGAGTGAGAGGAAAGTAGAGCTAGACGAGGTTATTGAACCTTCTCTTGAATTGGAGAGTAGCGCAGCACCTGAAATTGTTCCAGTGCCGCCTGCACCAACGATAGAGGAAGCTAATGACAAGGATCATGAAGCTTCGGACGATGCTGCTACTGAACGTCGCAGGTCGACAAGGTCGCGTGCCCCTCCTGAGTGGTACGGCAACCCTGTCTTGACTGTCTTGTTGGTAGAAGATAGTGAACCTATGAACTATAAGGAAGCGATGATGAGCCCAGACTCTGAGAAATGGCTAGAAGCCATGAAATCCGAATTGGGATCCATGAGCGAAAACCAAGTATGGACTTTGGTGGACCCTCCTAGCGACCGAAAGGCCGTTGAGTGCAAATGGATCTTCAAGAATAAAACGGACGCGGATGGTAATGTTACCGTCTATAAAGCACGGCTTGTTGCGAAAGGTTTTCGACAAGTTCAAGGTGTTGACTACGATGAGACTTCCTCTCCCGTAGCGATGTTTAAGTCCATTCGGATTTTATTGGCAATTGCTGCGTTTCATGATTATGAAATATGGCAGATGGATGTCAAGACTGCTTTCCTCAATGGCAACATTGATGAAGAGTTGTATATGATGCAACCCGAAGGTTTTGTCGATCCTAAGGATGCTGATAAAGTATGCAAACTTCAGCGTTCCATTTATGGACTGAAGCAAGCATCTCGGAGTTGGAACCTTCGTTTTGATCAAGTGATCAAGATCTTTGGATTTGTTCCAAATTGCTACGAAGCTTGTATCTACAATAAAGTGAGTGGGAGCTCGGTGACATTTCTGGTACTATATGTGGATGACATATTGATTATTGGAAATGACATTAACATGCTTAACGATGTGAAGAGTTATTTGAACAAGTGTTTTTCAATGAAAGACCTAGGTGAAGCTGCTTATATATTGGGCATAAAAATCTATAGAGATAGACAAAGACGCCTGATAGCTTTAAGCCAGAGTACATACCTAGACAAAGTTCTGAAAAGGTTCAGAATGGATAAGGCAAAGAAAGGTTCAGTGCCTATGTTGTCAGGTAAGATATTGAGCAAGGCTCAGTGTCCAGCTACGGTAAATGATAGGGAAGCTATGAGCAAAGTGCCTTATGCCTCGGCCATAGGTTCTATCATGTATGCCATGCTGTGTACTAGACCGGATGTGTCCAATGCTCTTAGTTTGACGAGCAGGTATCAAAGTGATCCAGGAGTGGAACACTGGACAGCCGTGAAGAACATCCTAAAGTACCTAAATAGGACTAAAGAAATGTTCTTAGTCTATGGGGGTGATGAACAGCTCGTCGTAAAAGGTTACGTCGACGCTAGTTTCGAAACCGACAAGGATGATTCTGAATCTTAGATAAGATACATTTATATTTTGAATGGAGGAGCTGTGAGCTGGAGAAGCTGCAAGCAAAGCGTGATCGCGGGATCTACAGTAGAAGCGGAATACATGGCTGCTGCAGAAGCGTCAAGTGAAGGAGTTTGGATCAGAAACTTCATCACTGAGCTTGGCGGGTTCCAAGTGCATTGGACCCACTGGAGATATTGTGTGACAACACTAACGCGATAGCACTCGCTAAGGAACCAAGATATCATCCAAAGACCAAGCATATCAACCGCAAGTTTCATATAATCCGAGATTATATAGCAGATGGAGATCTGAAGATTAGCAAAGTACATACAGATCTGAATGTCGCAGATCCATTGACTAAACCTCTTCCACGTGTAAAACATGATCAACACCTCAGTGCCATGGGTGTGAGATTGTTGCCAAATGTAAACTAGATTATTGACTCTAGTGCAAGTGGGAGACTGTTGGAATTATGCCCTAGAGGCAATAATAAAGATGTTATTATTATAATTCTTGTTCATGATAATGTTTATATTCCATGCTAGAATTGTATTAAGCGGAAACTTTAATACTTGTGTGGTTTGTGAACAACACCGTGTCCCTAGTACGCCTCTATGGACTAGCTCATTGATTAATGATGGTTAAGGTTTCCTAACCATAGACATGAGTTGTCAATTAATAATGAGATCATATCATTGGGAGAATGATATGGTGGACAGACCCAAACTAAGCGAAGCAATTAGATCGTGTCATCATGTTCGTCTTTGCGAAGCTTTTCTTATGTCAAATATTGTATTCCTTAGACCATGAGATAATACAACTCCCTGGTATCGGAAGAAAGCTTTGAGGTCATCAAACGTCATCCTATGAGAGGGTGATCATAAAGGTGTCTCTCAGGTGATCGGAAAGTATCTGTTGGGTTGTATGTATCGAGATGGGATTTGTCCCTCCCAAGTTGGAGAGATATACTTCGGGCCCACTCGGTAATCGATATCAACACCGCTTGCAAGCATGTGGTTAAGGAGTTAATCACAAAGTGATATCGGATTACGGAACGAGTAAAGTACTTGCTGTGAACGAGATTGAACTAGGTATGACGGTACCGACGATCGAATCTCGGGCAAGTAAAATATCGCGAGACGAAGGGAATATATATGGGATTGATTGAACCCTGGCATCGTGGTTCATCCGATATGATCATCGATGAATGTGTGGGAGTCAATAGGGGTGTCCAGACCCCGCTGTTGATTATTGATAGAAGATCATGTCTGCATATTCTCGAACCCGCAGGGTCACACACTTAACGTGTCTCGACGCTAGGATAGATTGGATAATTGGTTTATGAGTTTTTGTTCGGAGTCTCGGATGGGATCCGAGACATCACGAGAGGTTCCGGAGTGGTCCGGAGAATAAGATTCATATAAGGCAGTGCAGTTTTTGGAGTTCGGAATTGTTCCGGGTTAATCAGTATTGTACCGGAAGCTTCTAGAACCTTCTGGAAGGGGTCCAACGTGGCCCCACCTTCCGGGAGGGGGCATGGGCCTATGAGGGAGTGCCCTGGCCGCATTGGGCCAGGGGCACAAGGCCCCATAGGGCCCAGCCGGCCTAGAGAGGTTTAAACTCGAGATAGACCTTCTAGAAGGGGGGGTTTCCTTGCCCCCCACTCCTTATCCTTTGGGGCCGCCGGTTTGGGCTTGGGGGAGGGGCTAGGGCTGCGCCTCCCCTCTATATAAAGAGGGGTGGGGGCGCACCAACCCCCTACACCTTCCCCTCCAACCCTAGCCGCCCTGCTGCCCTCCTCTCTCCCTCCCGACTGCTTGTAGGCGAAGCCCTGCTGCAGAAATTCTCCACCATATACACCACGCCGTCGTGTTGTAGATCCAATCCGTCTCTCCACCATACTTGCTGGTCCGAGGAAGGAGGAGACGTCGAGGTGCTGCACGTGTGCATCTCACGGAGGCACCGCCACTTGTGGTGCTAGATCGGATCGGATCGCGAGGAGGAGAAGCGAGTACGACTACATCACCCACGTTCCGACGAACGTTCCGCTGTGCGAATCTTCAAGGGTATGAAGATCTAATCCAATCTCTCTCGTTGTTTGCATCTCCTAGATTAGATCTTGGATTTCCCTCTGTTCGCATCCGTAGAAATTTTTGATTTACTATGCCGCGAAACCCTTCAGCTAGTGAGCTGGAAAAACTTCTCATTGCCAACAAGTACCATGGGCAAGACAAGGTACGCACTGCTGAAGGTACAGGTATGAACATTAGTCACATTGGTAATTCAATATTACGTACACCTCATGGTTCCTTTGATTTAAAAGATGTTCTTCATGTTCCAAATGCATCAAAAAATCTCCTGTCCATTCATCGATTTACTCTTGGCAATCATGTTTTTATTGAGTTTCATCCTTTCTTCTTCTTAATCAAGGACCAAGCAACTCGAAGAATTCTGTTTAGGGGCCCTTGCTATGATGGTCTCTATCCTTTGGTGCCCATGTTCCATGAGACATCCAAGCACGCCTTCCTCTCCACCAAGCCATCATCCTCCACATGGCATCGCCGCTTAGGACATCCCTCTTCGTTTGTGGTTCAACAAGTTCTTAGAAGAAATAAAATAGCTTACACTCCAGAGAGTACTCCATATGTTTGTGATTCTTGTCAGTTAGCTAAGAGTCATCAGTTGCCATACCCCATATCTTCTAGTGTTCCCACTGCTCCTTTGGAGCAAGTATTCTCTGATGTATGGGGTCCTGCCCCTCTCTCCGTGGGAAAACATGCATACTATGTAAGCTTTATCGATGATTTCAGTAAATTTACTTGGATATATTTACTTAAGAAGCGTTCTGATGTTTATCAAGTCTTTCTTAATTATCAGCAATATGTTGAGCGCAAGTTTGATAAGAAAATACCATGCAAACTGATTGGGAAGGTGAGTATGAGAAACTAAATGGTTTCTTTCAAAAAGTTGGCATCACTCATCATGTTTCATGTCCCCATGCTCATCAAAAAAATGGCTCTGCTGAAAGAAAACACCGTCATATAGTTGAAGTTGGTCTTGCATTACTTGCAAATGCTTCCATGCCTTTAAAATTCTGGGATGAAGCTTTCCTTACTGCCACATTTTTAATCAACTTGCTTCCTAGCAAAGTCCTAGATTTTGACACCCCTACTGAGCGTCTTCTTCATGTTACTCCAAACTATGATGCTCTTAGAACCTTTGGTTGTGCTTGTTGGCCCAATCTTCGTCCCTACAACAAACGAAAGCTTGCTTTCCGTTCTAAACAATGTGTTTTTCTTGGGTACAGTCCTCTTCACAAGGGTGTCAAATGTCTTGATGTATCTTCTGGTAGAATCTATATCTCTCGGGATGTCGTCTTTGATGAAAACGTTTTTCCTTTTGCCTCCCTTCATCCTAATGCTGGTGCCCTTCTCAAACAACAAATATTTCTTCTTCCCGCCTTTGTTCCTCATGAGGGTGTACAAAATATTGATAACCATGTGTCTCCTATTGTCCCTATTACTGATGTACAGCAGGTTCCTGAAGCAGTAGAAACAAATCACAACTCAAATGATGATCAAAACAGTTCTGACATTGATGTTGAAGTTGTTGCAGAAAAGGACAAACCTAGCACTGAAAACGAGGAGGATTCTATCCTCCAACATTCTCCTGGTCGCTCCCATCATGAGGAGGCGCGCCTCGAGGGAGATTCTGCCGCCTCTCGTGCGGCGCGCCGACCCGCGCGGTCGCTGTCCCCTGCGTCGGCCCCCGAGGTGGAGCGTGGAGGCCACACGCCCAGGACGCCCACGTGGTCTCCCATGCGGTCTCCTTCGCCCACTCCCGACGCGGCACATGGAGAACGCCAGGTCATCGACCACAGTGACGTTCGACGGTCGTTGTCCAGCCCGACAAGTGATGTTGCTGCGGGATCTTCTGTGGCAGATAGTGCTGGGAGGGATTGTGCTGCTAATGATGAAAATAATGTTTCAAGCCCAGATTTTTCTGATGATTCGCTGTTACCATCTCCAACTCAACCTATTTTGCAGCAACCTGATATTGCAGCACCAAGCATTGGAGTTCGTACACGTCTTCAGAAAGGTATACGTCATCCAAAAAATATACTGATGGTACTGTTCGATATGGCATGTTCTCATCTACGGGTGAACCAAATACACTTGTGGAAGCTCAAAATGACTCTAAGTGACAGCAAGCAATGCAAGAAGAGTATGATGCATTGATTACAAACAAAACATGGCATCTTGTTCCTCCAAGTAGCAACAAAAATTTAATTTATTGCAAATGGGTATATCGTGTAAAGAAGAAAGCAGATGGCTCTATTGATAGATACAAGGCAAGACTGCTTGCAAAAGGTTTCAAACAAAGGTGTGGTATTGACTATGAAGACACTTTTAGTCCTGTAGTTAAGATTGCTACTATCAGAATTGTTCTGTCTGTTGCTGTGTCTCGAGGATGGAGTTTACGGCAGCTAGATGTCAAGAACGCGTTCTTACATGGTGTTCTGGAAGAGGAGGTATATATGAAACAACCTCCAGGTTTTGAAAATCCACACGCTCCGCACTATATTTGCAAACTTGATAAGGCCTTGTATGGACTGAAACAAGCACCTCGAGCATGGTACTCCAGACTTAGTTTAAAGCTGAGTGATCTTTGTTTTATTCCCTCCAAGGCTGATACATCACTGTTTCTCTATGACAAGTCAGGTATCCTTATTTTTGTGTTGATTTATGTTGATGATATTATAGTAACAAGTTCATCTGATGATGCCATCAACATTCTTCTTCGAGATCTCAATGAACACTTTGCCATTAAGGATTTAGGTGATTTGCATTATTTTCTTGGTATGGAGGTAAAAAAGGTATCGAATGGACTGATTTTGACACAGGAAAAATATGCTACAGACTTACATGCAAAAGTTGGCATGCGTGACTGTAAAGCTACTCCTACACCGCTATCTTCTACAGAACAGTTATCTCTTACTGATGGCACACCTCTGGGTTCTGAAGACAGTACTCAGTATCGTAGCATTGTTGGAGGATTACAGTACTTGACTCTTACACGTCCAGACTTGTCTTATTCAGTGAATAAAGTCTGTCAGTTCCTTCATGCTCTCACCACTGAACATTGGTCAGCTGTGAAGCGTATTCTTAGATATATACAGGATACCTCCAAGGTTGGAATTACATTTGTTAGATCATCATCTACTCTTCTCAATGCTTTCTCTGATGCAGATTGGGTAGGTTCTATTGATGATACACGGTCTACAGGTGGATTTGCTATATTTATTGGCCCAAACTTGGTTTCTTGGAGTTTCAGGAAACAAGCTACAGTATCCAGATCCAGTACTGAAGCTGAATACAATGCCTTGGCAAATGCTACAGCAGAACTAATCTGGGTTGAAGCTCTTCTTGATGAACTTGGAGTTAAATTACAAAGAAGGCCATGTCTTTGGTGTGATAATTTGGGTGCTACCTATTTATCGGCCAATCCAGTATTTCATGCTCGTACCAAACACATTGAGATAGATTTTCATTTTGTTAGAGAAAGAGTTGCTAACAATCTCCTGGATATCAGGTTTGTCTCTAGTAAGGATCAAGTTGCAGATGGTTTTACAAAGGCACTTCCAGTTAAACAGTTAGATGAGTTTAAGCGTAATCTAAACCTTTCCAAAGGTTTTGATTAAGGGGGAGTGTTGAATGTAATAGTTTGGATATTTTGGTCCCCGTGTTGTGTTGTAAACAAACTCATGTACTCAGCCTTTGGGCTAATATATTAACATGCAACCCGTGTGGACTCAAGCACGGTTCCTGTCATTATCTTTTGACATTCCTCAGCCAAACTCATAAGCTGACGGAAGCTTAAGTGTCAAAAGAGTGATTGATGAAACCATGCCGGAAAACTTTGGAGTACAAATAACACAAGGAATAAGTTACCTCTGTACACTTGCCGTTCTCGAAAATGTTGTAGGTGATCTTGAAGCCACGCTTCTTGTCTTTCACCTTGACCATGTCCTCCATTCGGTTCTTGATGGAGTCACTAGAGAAGTTATCTTCAGAAATTTGAAGAGGATCCCTCCCCTCTATAGTGTACATGTGCATCAAGTCGGAGCATTGCCGTAGAGGTTGAATCCTCCTTATGAACCAACATATGGATAGGTCCAAGATGGTCATACCCGTGTCGACGAGCCACTCTATCCACCTTACGATTCGGGAAGCTTCGATGTCAGAGGGAAGAATGGCTTTGGTCCTCCGGTTGGTGGACTCTGTAGTAGCGCCATCGACAAAGTCATGATATGTAGTCTGACGGCCCTCTAGAGGGATATCCGTACCGTAGAAGTATGTCTCCTACAATTCTTGACGGATTCATGCCCGACAATGTCGGAAAATCTCTGGTTTGGACGGATCTTAAAACTAATTGTCCTGCAGCCCTTGCTAATGCTTGACTCCCTCTTAACGGTAAATAAGTACAAAAACATGTCTTGCCTAGGCTTTATTCCTAGGTATCCCTCGAACAAAGCTATGAAATTGCTAAGTATGAGGATGCTATTTGGAGAAAGGTTATGGGTAAGAACATGGAAGTACTCTAGAACTTGAAGAAAGAAGTCGGAGATGGGAAGGGATATACCACGCACCAACTGGGCTTTAAGGTACATATTTTCTCTGGCTTGGGAGAAGGAGTGACCTCCTCGGCCAGTGCCAGCCACCAGTGGAAGCCCTTCGCTGATGGGAGGTACCCCTTGGTGACAAGGTCCTTGAGTTTAGTTGAAGTGAGCTTTGAGCCACTCCACACACCTTTGTGGGAATCCGATGGCTGTGAAATATAGCCATCCACGTCCGCATTTAAACCAGATATTATTAATATATTTGATGAAATATCTCTCTAAAACCTGCCACTAATGCCTAATGATCAAAGGGGTATGCAATCCTTTCTTGCTATTTTTCCTTGCGCAAATAATGACGTATGATGATGGGAATCACTACATAAATACCAAAGATACGAGATTTCCAACACGTCAAAGAAACCAGGAGCCGTGAAGTGGATCCAGAAGACTTAGCGACCAACTATACGGGCCGCCGCCATATAGTTGCCGCCGTATAGTTTGCATCGACTTCATTAGGTCAAACAAAACAACTTTCATGAAGGGACCCCTATATAAAGAGGCTTTAGGCGACGAGAAACAGCCCCCCGACTCCACAATCTCGCTTCTTTTCGACCTCAACTCTCCCTGCCGCCACACCGGAGGAATAGCTCTAGATCTAAACCTCTAAACCCTTCTCCACCACCATAGCCATCTTCCACCACTTGCAATAGTAGATCTCATCTCCAATTGGTGATGTTGTAAGACTATTTGCTATCAACTCTATGATCTCTATTATAATGTTTATGATTGTCGATTTCATCTCTATGTGTGAGTAATTGTCCTTGGGCTAAGGGCTTCATCCTAGCCATGTAGCCTTTGTGCATGTTATTTATCATAGATGGGATCATGTATTAGTTTGTATGATATGATGATTGTAGTACACTCTTTTGCCTCAATCTAAAGACTTGTAAGGTACCCAAGACCCCGAGGATTGATCCAGGTAAAGGGAGTGTGAGTAATGACTGATCTGCAGGATAGGAACCCCAGTGACAGAAAGGGTAGTACGACTGTATGTGAGGAATTTACTTGGGATTAACGGTGACATCACGATGCATATCATTATTTCTCTTTCTTCTATGGATGAGACTAGTAAATTAATGCTATAAGGGGTTTCAGAGGCGATAAAAATTATGAATGCACTGCCCACATATAATTATCTTACTCTAACAATTACATGTAAACTCTATTATTATATATTATTCCCATCAGATGTTTTGCACAACTACTGGTGAAAATCGAAGACCCTAGGCCCCCCTCTCTCTCCATCGTCAACAACAATAACAAGATCACAAACTCTTGGTCTGATGAAAACGCAATAGGAATTCTAAAACTCTCGAAGGTCCGTTTAAGTAATCTCACTTTGCTTTCTGCTTCTCGAGGATTCGATAAACCTAGGTCTACTAGGGAAAAAGAGCTATACTACACCCGTAATCCGGATCGAAGGTATCAGAATCCGCATCAGAGTCTCCCTCCTACTCTTTAGTGGGGTCTCGCACCACCACTTTCTGGTTACTGTTGGTGGTCTCTTCCACCACAGTCGTAACCACCACCCCTTCCGGCGGAACCATAACCTCCTGGGTTAGCTTGACCTGAGCGTTGGACGGTGCCTCCTTCGAGGGACTGCTTGAGTTTGCCATTGTAGGATGGGAAGATGAGGAAGAAGATGAAGATTGGGAAAGGTGGGTGAATGGTAACATTAACCGTCGTAGTAATTTATAAAGACCCAACATCAAGATTCATGCAAGTGGGAATCTGATGGAGTAAGTGCGTGCTATGCGTTGAGGAACATGCGCGGTAATTTCACCACGTCCCCGCATCCGCCGCCAATACTTTGGATTTCTTGCACGGGAAAATTGCAATGATAGTCTAATGTGTCGTTTGTGAGTTTTGAGGTAATGTAGGTTGTACCCTACTTCATCCTCTTGACAAATACAGTGGACATGTCACGTCTGAAGATTCTTTGAAATAGCTGGATAGTTTTTGACAATGAGGAAGCGATCTAGGACTCAACATTTCTCCAACTACATAATAAAGCTGGAGGAATACAAGAATTATAGTGTTATTTGGAAGGACTTCAAGATGTTGCTTGCCAAGATTGATGACATTAACTAGACGGAGCATTCACAAACTAAGAGAAAGACAGCGCAAGATCTTAAAGTTCTCCGGGGGTTACGGTTGGGGATATGCATAATGGGTATCGCCATAGCATAGCCTTATTTCGGATAACCCGAGTGACCCATAATGGCAGCATGGCTTATGGCCTGCTGGGCGGCCCAGTTAGAGGAATCCATAAGGGAGGCCCATTCCAGATAAACAGGAAGGCTATGGACCGACATAGACGAAGCCGGAGCCTTGGAGTACAAGACACGGAGACTAGTTAGTATTAGTGTAGGACTTTATAACACGAACAATATGAACTTTACCCTGTAACCCTAGGTTCTGGCGCCTTTATAAGCCGTATCTATAGGGGCCTTTAGGGCAACAACTCAACCTTGCGCAGTGAACCATACAATCCCTGTAACTTGGCATATTGTCATTATAGTGATTTATAGCAGGAGTAGGATTCCACCACCATTATAGGATCTGAACCTAGATAAGCCGTGTTACCTTGTATCTGTCAACTTGCCACCTTACCCAACCTATCTCTCCATGCTCTATGAGGACCCCTCCATGGCATACTCGTCGGCAATACCACGACATCGACAAGAGGGTTCACCCATTTCAATCCAAAGTTTCCAATTACATGTCAACAAGAGTAGCGTTCGTGTCAACAACGTCTATGTTGTAGTAATATTTTCTAGACACATGTCTCAGTTATCAATAGGATGTAGTCCTTGAACCTGGTAAGGTTTTAGCTAACCAATAGTTTTAGTGCAACATTTTGTGTCTTGAAATAGACCATTTGCAAGAAGTATGCTGCTAAGTATCTCTCAACTGGAAATCAAGCCGTGACACTCATGAGTGTAGAGAGGAGCAATATGTGTGAAGTCGAGATGCATCCAAAGATTGGTGATGCGCGAATGCTAACGGCGGGTCGGTGCAAGTTTGTCCATGACAAGCGTCTGGAAGATACCTGCTTGTTCTGTCTAATGTCGAACTAGAGGAGGATTTCTGTGATGGGGCACATCATTAATCACAACTAGCAAGGTGGCCCTCGCAAATGCGAGGGCACTATCTTTAGTATGTCTTCTAATAATAATAACCGACAAGCAAATCGACTGAATTACGTGTATTTATATTTGTCATAAAATGATACAGATCTAATGCCAACTCAAATTATGATAAATAAAATGCCACTTGTGTTGAAAACATCTTTTAAATTTGTGTGTGGATGATTGTTATGGCATTTCCTACAATAACTTATTATTGACCACATGTACTGTTTCTACATGGAATTAGATAAATACATTGAATAAGTTCCCTCCATAAGCTAATGAATATGTTTATGTAGTCTTGGCTTGTGATGTCAATACAATGAACGGGTTGTCATCAATGAATTTGTAATTCTTATGTTCGCCCCAAAATTAGAATACTTTTTTTTACAATATTTTGAATGTGAAAGGATTCAGGTTTGAGTTGTGAGTACATAAGAGAAAATATTATCGAGAAATCATCTTAACAACATTGATTTTTAGTATTTATATTTCCCTAGTGGTATCATAGTTTCATTGTGCAACCACATGGCTAATTATTGATCATTGATACTCCACCTGCATATACATTTTGCCCTCGTTCTCTCTTTATGATTAACACAAAACTGTGCTTAACAATTATGGTTGATTGTCCCATCAATCTCAACAATCCAATTTTAAATACTCAAATATAGTTCATCATTGAACTACAATAACCTCATGGGTTATTGTTAGCGGTTCCACGTGTCTCATCCTACTTTCGTTATTTTAGGCAACTTGCATAAGTTCATATTATCACAACAACCAACAAATTTGATGTAACCAACATGTTTGACTTCAAGATTTGAATTTTCAACCATTATTTCTCGTGTACTCCACGACCAATACTCACATGAAAGGTTGTAACTTGGGCAAAGAATACATAGTTCAACATATGTATACATCTATTGTGGAATGTATGAACGGTGTATATATCAGCGACATTAATGTGTTGTTTGTTGACCAAATAATTAAACCCACCGGACAATACTTGATGCTTTTTGGTTCAATTAGATCACACACTTAATATAAGAAACATAAAAATTCGGATGGTTCTGATTTATTTTTGGTAACATTTCATTTTGTAAAGACTTAAATATTCAAATGTACTTCCAATTTTACATATTTTCTTTCAAAAAATTATATGGTGTCATCTAAAAAGAATTTAATCTCTACTGGCTCTTTTAACTTCTCTGAAGCACTAAGAGGTAAATTTAACTGCACGCTTGAGGCAAAGATTTCATGGTTTAGAACAATTAAGTTTCTAGGATGAAAAATTAAATTTCCAGTTTAAGAATTTGTATGAGTTTTATGTACTACATCCTAGTGGATACATGGACACATACTGATGCATGTTATGTCCGTGATTTTTGCAGAAACTATCCTTGAACCACACATCTCCTTTTGTGCACATGGACTTCATGATTTACTCAGCTCATGTCCGTGTTGTTTGCTGAAACTATCCTTGTTTCATGTAGCAAATAAATTCACACTTTAGTTTTTGGTAAAAATAAACAACATTGCAATTTATAGTCTGGTTCAACATATGTATCCACCAATTACGGATGGTATGAATGGTGTGTATATCAGCGGCATTAATGTGTTGCTGTTGACCAAATAATAATTATGACCCACTAGAAAATACTTGATGTTTTGTTCAATTAGATACCACACACTTAATCTAAGAAAAAACATTTTCGGATGGTACTGATTTATTTATGTTAACATTTCAGTTTCTAACGACTTAATTATTTAAATGTACTTTCAATTTTATATTTTTTCTTAAAAAAATTAGATGGTGTCATGCAAAAAGAATTTGACCTCTATGATTTCTTTTAACTTCTGTCAGGCGCTAGGTGCTGAGAGCTGAATTTCAGTGCATATATGTTTGAGGTGCAGGGTCATGGTTTAGAACAATCAAGTTTCTAAAATGAAAATTTAAATTTCTAATTTTAATTTTAGTACGAGTTTTACATACCACGTCCTAGTGAAGACATGGACACCTACTAGTCCATGTTACATCCGTTTTTCTGTTGTTGAAACAGTCATTGAACCACACATCTTCTTATGTGTAGACGGACTTCATGACTTACTCGGCTCACGATGTATCAAATGGGTGTGTGTAATCACTTGATTATATTTATTTTTGTTACATGTGACAAATAAATTTATCCTTTATTGTTTATTATTAAAAAATAATATTACAATTTATAGTCTATAGTACGATCTTTACAATTTATAGTCCAGTAAGATTTTTAATGTCATGTCGTCCTAAGTAGTCTAACATTTTTATTTTATGTATATGAGACAAACCATGATTGGCCGTCTTATGCGCATGTGTTTATTCTTTTGAAGTGTCCATAGAAAACACGTGTAGTTTCTTGAGATCATAGCCATATATTAGCCATCTAACTGTCTATATAATTGAGGTGATGTGGATCAATCCGGTGCCTCGAAAAACACCTTTATATTGTCTTTAGTATATAATAGATGTGTCAGCTTTTAGTTTCCAGCACAAATGAGTTATAGTCTCTAGTGGTATTCTGCATGTTCGCTTTTCCTGGTTTTGTCTCGGAGAGTTAACTAATATTTTGATGGGATGGTGAATCAATACAAGATCATTTGTAGTACTGGTTCTACAAGCTTTGTCTATAGTTATTGGTTATTTCCTAAAGCAGACATAGTTTCTAGCACTGGTTCTGCAAGGGGTAGTTATTCCCCCTTGTGTTTCTATCATACAAAATTCCATAGTTTGATCATGAAATTATATGTAGTTTGATTCACTGGAGTTCTCTAATCTGATAGACTGGCGGAGCTAGACTGGCTATGGAGCCCGGGCAAGGAATAGAGGCACTAAGCTTTAGATGAGATTTTGTCCATTAATCCACTAACAGAACATGTATATTTAGCTCTCATTTCAGTGTAGCATCCTCGGCTGAGCCCGGGCAGCTGCCCAGGGTAGCCGGGAGCTGGCTCCGCCACCGTGATAGAGTGAATTAATTCAACATCAACTACCATGAAGTCTTGACCAATTGGGCTCCATCTAGCTAAAGTGAAGGTAGTGACACACCCACACCACTGCAGGCTCCTGCTGCTGTTGATCCTCCGCATGACCGTGGTAATCTCAGTGTGTTGTCTGGATCTACATCGAGAAATGACAGGGAGCTAATGTTCTAATTTTTGTCTTTCCCCGATAGGGATACCATGATAGCTGAACGTCACCACTTTGTCTTGAACTTCAGGAGAAGTTACTTACATTATCTGGGCAAGTTCCCATACAAGCACATGTTTCTTTTCTGATGTATCCTATCCCTACATGTTCACGACCGATTGGATATTTGACACCTATTTCACAACATGGAAGTGTCAATGGAAATAGTTGGGAGATGAGAGTTTTCGGTGGCTGTCGGTGAATGAAACGATAGAGCTTTGCTTCCTTTAATAGGTGAAGATTTGTGGTATATATAGAAGAGTACACCTACCACAAAGTGATATTTTTTAACTCCCTTGATTGCATTAACCAAAGGTAGAGCTAGAAGACCCTACCAGCAAATTACTGCCTAGAAAGAAAATGAGTAGAGAAAAACAAGAAAGTTACAGGCATGCCCTCCTTTGAATACGTGTTTGCAACGCACGGACAAGAAATTCACAAGCACATGTGCCGATGACTTCTCGATGGACCAACATGTATCCCCAAAAATTGAAAGCCACACACTTCGTTCTACACTAGTAGGTCAATGAAGTTACCGTTGTCCTCCCACATTCTCTTGAGAAAAATAAGCCACACGTCCTATTTTTCTTAAACAAAGAGGGTAAATGATACCCTAAAAGTGACCTACTGGCATCTCTACATATTATCACCAACTGCATGTATGTATGACTAGGGAGCAGTAGAAGAATGTCACTTCCTTAAGTCCGAAGTTCCCACTTACGTGTCAATAATGAACAAGAGCAGTGTTGGTGTCAACAACATCTATGTGGTAGTAAGTGGAAACCTATGAACTCACGTTTCAGCTAGCAGTAAGATGTACTCCTTGTTCACCATATTTTCTTGAGCATGGTAAGGTTTCAGCTAACATGTAGTTTTAATGCAACATTTTGTGCCCGAAAACTGACCACTTGAAAAAATTATGTTGTTGGTTACTACTACTTTCGTTTCAAAATAAGTGTAGATTTTTTTTCTAGATACACATATATCTATATATATTTTTGTATATAGATACATGCAAATTTAGACAAAGTTAAGACACTTATTTTAGAACAGGGTAGTATCTTCCGGCAAGAGATTAGGCTGGTCATAGTTGGGAGTAACTTCAGTGGTAACATGCATGCCAACTAGCACTACAACATGAACCCACCTATAGAAACACATATATGAATTGCTATTGGTCAAAATAAGAGTTGGTGGTCTGTTTACCAACGCATGTAGTTTGCGTTGCTGTTGCTGCCGTTGCAAGGTTCTGTCGCAACGTATATAAGTGCGTTGGTAACATGCACGGATAAGCATTGCAATCTTCCAACGGATGTAATTAAGCTACAGCAACACATCGGTGCGTTGGTATTGTTCAGCTGGAATTTTATTTATTATTCCATTTATTATGTATTAACCTTTTTAGAAAAGATATACCACTACATACATAATACATGTAAGAAATTTCTCCATCTTTCTCTTTATTACTTATTGTAATATTGTACAGTACAACGACAAGCTACAAATTATTCTTACATTCAACCCAAATGAAATCACAAGGTAATGTACATGTGAATAAGCAAAAAGATAGACATCATCAGTTGGACACTTTCTAACAAGTCTGATGAACGTCTCACTAGAAAATTCCAATATTATTGGTTGGTTTCTCTCTCTCCCTCCTTGAGCTCAGTAGAATCTCCTATGCAACAGATACACAAAGCGTCAAGTGAGGGTTGCTTAAAGTTCTCGCACATTCCCAGAACCTTCAGTCTCCCTGCAGCTTAAAATGAAAGGAAATTCAAGTGAGCACAGACGATTAAGCTACAAAGAGAAGAGAAGGCTTATGTGCTTAACGGGGTAAACATATGTATTATTGTATATTTCTAGTGTATCTTAGGGCTGCTTGAAAACAAAACTTACGTATCAAGACATATGAAGGAAGCAATTCCATCATAAATAAGGTCCAAGTTACTCAATCAGCTTAGATGGTTGCAAAATATAAGTGAACGCTGTTTAATCGATTTAAGTATATGTGACAGAATAGGGTTCTACGTGTAGTCTATCTAATTGTTCCAGTGATCGGAATAGTACTATATTAGTAGTTCCCTAAAAAAAGTATTGTATTAGTAGTAGTCTCATGAAGACATGTATCATGTATATTTTTCTAGCTACAGAGTTAAGAATTTCAGAGGAATAATTGGTATCTAGTGAGTAACAATAACTAACAGTTACATGGAAATTTACAACTGACATATGCACCAAGTTAGGCCATGTTTTTTGAATATCATAATAACTTATTAAATAGTGTATCTGAAAAATGAGGATTTTAATATAAATTATAAACTGAGGCATCCTTCGGGAAAACAATTTAGCATGTCGAGATTACTTTTATTAAGAATTTGCATTACAATGATGTATTAGAACTTGTCTAGCTTACTTGTACCTGAAGTCGGCCGGTTCAACTTCATAGTAAGGGTTCAACTGCATAATAATGGTGCAATCATATAATATGTGCTACCTGCATTGAATAAGCCTGCATTAGTTCACTTGATTACTCAAAAGAAGAAAAATACTTCCAACATAGGTCAACGTAGGAAAGAAGCTACTCCCTTCGTCACAAATTAAGTGACTTCACCTTGTGTAGAAACGCATGTATCTACATACTAAAACATGTCTAAGTACATACATATCTAGATAAAGTGAAGTCATTTAATTTGGTAGGAGGAAGTACATGTGTTTTGGTATGTTAAAAATAAATTGTATGCACTAGGACAACACCGAATTTTATTTCCAACCAATTATATTTGATGTTTATCTCTTAAAACTGATGTTCCTTCCACTAATTATTAGGCCGGCATACTACCTGTACATAATTGGATAAATTCCTGTTGCTCCATGTTTCATTTAGTCCACGTCAGATTTTGTTCTACTACTCCTTGCTTGAGAAGATGTATTTGGCACGAAAAAAGAAGGAAAATAACATGCGACACTTCGATGGAAATTGTAGGTCTCGGAGAACTCCCAAGGCACAAAGATGATACTTTATTCGGAAATAGTGAGCCTGTAGAATAACAATAAAATAAGAAGCGTCAAAGTGGCAATAGAGGCTCACCCAGGGCGTTGAATTAGAATGTGCAGGATGAATTCAAGAGAAAGAACTGGGAGGAGAATAGAGACACCACTTGTTCGCTGTCAGGATTGTCCCAAACTCGACAGGAGTGCGGCCATCGCATGCCGCCATTGGCCCAAAATTGGAACATAACTATAAAGTAGGAGCAGACTGTAGGCTAAATTAGAGCAAGATTCTTTAGATCGGAGATTGAACACGTACCAACTGCCGTAGGTCAAGCTTTGCCATCTGATGGTTAATGCCACGCACGGCCACTAGCGCACCCAACAGTCCACACCATAGAACGTACTGTACGAGGGATCAGATATGCCAGAGGCCACCGGCCGGAAGGAGATACGAGGGAGACGAGGCGATGCCATCGCCGCTGCCGCTAGAGACGGATTGGTAGGGCTTCTATCGAAGAAAATTAGGAGTAGATTTATTTTAAGAGGAGATGCGATTGTTAAGGAACAGACTGATCTGAGTACGTGGGAGTGATTTGGATAAGTACGTGGGAGGTGGGACTGCCAAGTCCCAACGCATATTTACACCGTTGCTACCTATCCATTGCAATACGGGGTATCTTGTTGTAGTGTAGGCAAAAAAGATGATGTGGGATGTAATTAATAAAGAGAGAGTCAACTGGAGTAACATAATATGTTACTGCAGCATCACACTTATCAATAAAAGATGAGTCTATAAAACAATAAATGATGCTTTCTATGTTACTATCCCTATGACACTACCCACTATGAAGATAGTAACTTGAAACAGTAATATATGTATGTTACTAGTCTAAGTTACTATGCACTATGACCAGTTTTAGGCTGTGGCATTACCGGCGGTAGACAGTAGTAAGACGTGATGTATCCAAGGATTGGCAACGCACGAATGCTCTGGGGAGGTTGGCCAAGTTTTATCCATTAAACCCGTATAGATGGCGAAGATATCTGCATGTTCTAGCTGATGTTGAATCAGAGCAGTCTTACGGTGCTGGTGCACATCATTTTTCAAAATGTCAAAGGTTAGTTTCTACGTACGGAGTAGTTCTAGGTACAAGGGAGTGATAGAGCCTCTGGTGGTATTCTGCGTGTTCGCTTTTGGTAGTTTTGCAATCCGAACTGTGTGGGGGGAGACCGGCGATATGTCACTCTTAAAAAAAAAGAAGGGATAAAGCATATGTTTGCCGTGCCTAACTAGCTCTCTCATGCGCAACTAAATCAAGGGGCCTTTTAGTTGCTTGGATAGTTAGCTAATGTTATGCTGGGGTGATGAATCAGTGCAAGGTTCGTTTCTAGTACTGGTTCTACAAGTTGTGGCTGATAGGTACTGGCAATTCCCTAATATAGGAGAATAGTTTCTTGTACTGGTTTTACAAGGGCGTAGTTTTTTTACCTTGTTATTCTTAGAGGTATATACACTTTTAGTCCCATATCTTGCACCGCACGTGCGTTTTAGTCCCACTTCTTGCAAAGTAAGAAACACTAGTCCCACAACTTGCATCCTGGGAGCATTTTAGTCCAATTTAATCGAATTATTACAAATTTGTCTAAATTCGTCCGTCTTTATAATTTTTTTCAAAATGACGCTATATATTTTTCTTTGTGCGGACTGATAGAAGGCCCACTTGTCACTAGACGTTCGATAAATAAAATGGTTTAAAGTCTAGGAAGAAGTGAGGTTCGAACTCAGTACCTTAGTATAAATACAGAACCACCAAAACCAATACATCAACACACAATATTGATTACTTAGGAGACATAACTTTTTTATACAACATAAAAGCACACACGCATGCAAAAGAGGAATCCACCTGTAAGGGGTTGTAAAAGTAAGAAAACAAAATAATTTCTACTGTGATGTAGGGAAAGGAATTTCAAACTCATTTTTACCGTAGATACATGTCATCAAGAACCGACTATCCTATAGAAATATCTGCTACTAACTACCGTTATAAGTCAAGTTTAGAGCATCTTCACTCGAAGGGCCTAAAACCTCTCTAAAGGGCTAACGGGGATTTTGGCAATTGAATTCACGCTCAACCCATTGCCAAATTTTATTTGGCGCCGGTGCGACCAGTTTTGTTATCCTTCGAGACTGTGCCGCCAGTGACGTACGTGTTCGCTGTTCGCAGCGGAGTGTACCAGCGTGAGCAGGCCGGGCACTCGCGCCGCCTCGGCCTATTCATCGACCTAGAGAGCGACGACGACGGGGCTGGCTACTCGGACTGGAGCGGCGGTGGCGATCTAGGCCAGGGCTGCAACACCATGCTGCCACCGAAGCAGGAGCCCAGCGACGACACCGACGACTACGCGGCAGAGATGTGCCGTCACCTTGGCCTAGGTGGGCATGTTCGTGACCGCCACTAGTTTAATTTTTCTTTTAAATTTTATACAAACATGTTTAAACTGCTTCGTATTTGCCGTATTTGCATGAATATCAAATGTTCGAATTTTTTGTATGAGGGGCACGACCTACAACCAACACCCCCAAATTTTTCATCTATCTGGCCCCTATAATACGGACCATAAAAAAACCACGCCGGATGCCGTATGGGGAAGGGGAGGGGCGAGTAGTTAATCTCCTTTCTTTTGAGAATAAACTCAAATTCATTGTAGACACGCTAGCTACTAGATTAAGGAACTAAGCTATATAGCAGAGATTACGGTCTCTAAATTAAAACACCACCTGTCGACGTATTGGTTTGTGCAGTTACCTTCTACTACTAAGGTACTGAGTTCGAATCTCTCTACTTTCTAGTGTTTTAATATTTTATTTCTAAGTCTACTGACAGGTAAGCCTTTTATAGTACGCATCAAGGGCATAAATTTAAAAGAAAAATATATAGAGGTCACTTTGAAAAAAATACGACGATAAAGGTGGACGAGTTTAGTCAAACTTATTAAAATTTGATCAAATTGGACTAAAATGCTCTCAGGGTGCAAGTTGTGGGACTAGTGTTTCTTACTTTGCAAGAAGTGGGATTAAAACGCACACACGGTATAAGATGTGGGACTAAGAGCGTATATACCTCTTATTCTTATCTTTGAGCCTAAAAAATCATATGTACTCGTTCCTTCCGTCCCTCCGTTCACAAATAAGTGGCTTTTAGGTATAGTCCTAAGTTGAAAAATGAGTTGAAGGAACTACATAGAAAAAATAGATTACAACACTAACTTAATATCACTAGATGCATCTTGGAATGTTATAATATGTTAATTTTATATCATAAACATTGTTACAATTTTTTAAAAAGTTTGTCAAACTTAAAAAAGATAAACAAAGAACAAAACCTAAAAGTATACTTAGTGAATACTCCTAGTTTGATTCGGTGGGTTCTCTGCTACATCAACTGAGATGAAGTGAACCAGTTTGAATCCATCTGACTGAACATAATGTGTGGTATATACGGGATAAGATTACATCTACAACAAAGTGATGTTTTTCCCTGGTAGGGCTACCATGACAGCTAAACGTCACCACTTTGCCTTGAACTCCAGGAGATGTTACCTATATTAGCTGGACAAGGCTGCGTACAAGCACATGTTTCTTTTTCGATGTCTCCTATCCCTACATGCTCGCGACGGGTCTCATGATTGGGTATTTGACGCCTATTTCACAACATGGAAGTGTCAAAGGAAACAGCTGGGAGATGAGAGTTTTTGGTGTCTGCCGGTGAATGAAACGATAGAGCTTTGCTTCCTTTTATAGGTGAAGATTTTTGGTATATATAGAAGAGTACACCTACCACAAAGTGATGTTTTTTAACTCCCTTGATTGCATTAACCAAAGGTAGAGCTAGAAGACCCTACCAACATATTACTTCCTAGAAATAAAAAGAGTAGAGAGAAAAACAAGAAGGTTATATGCATGCCCTCCTTTGAATACGTTTGCACGGACAAGAAATTCACAAGCACATGTGCCCACGACTTCTCGATGGACCAACATGTATCCCCAAAACTTGAAAGCCGCACACTTTGTTCTACACTAGTAGGTCGATGAAGTTACCTTTGTCCTCCCACATTCTCTTGAGCAAAAGTAGCCGTGTGTCCCCCTATTCTTTTAAACTAGATATGGGAAATGATACCCTAAGAGTGATATACACATATCTACATTTTATCACCAACAGCATGTATGTATGACTAGGGAGCAACAGAAGAATGTCGCCCCCTTCGGTCTGAAGTTCCCACTTACATGTCAATAACAAACAAGAGCAGTGTTGGTGTCAACAAAGTCTATGCCGTAGCAAGTCGAAATCTATGAACACACATTTCAGATATCAATAAGGTGCAGTCCTTGTTCACTATATTTTCTTGAACCTAGTAAGGTTTAAGCTAACATGTTCATCAATTTGTGCCTGGAAACATACCATTTGCAAACGGTAAGCTGCTGAGTATCTCCCAGCCAACGATCAAGCTATGGCATTCCCAACGGCAGACATGAGCATGGAATTTTTTTTCGTTCGGCCCAAAAATTCGTGGACCAACGAAATTCACCAAATTTCGCAAATTTCATGAATTTCGTAAATTCATTTCGTGCAAATTTGCAAAATACGAATTCAAATTTGAACAAAATTTATAGAACAAAATAGACAGCAATGATTTAATAAGATGTATTAAAATACAATCAACTCTGGTAGAATTTAAACACAAAAATAAGACCCCAAGTTCTAACAGGCATACAAAAGCGTGTATCCTAACATTTGTAAACTACGGATTCTAACAGACACAGTGGTTCCTGATTCCTGATTCCTCTTCTTGAATAGATACTTCACATACTTGACAGCAAATTGCCAAGTAGATAATTCCTCCAACAATAACCTAAGGTACAGTAGGAAAAAAATGTACATGTTATGGATTAGCTATAGCAGGAACAAAATGTACATGTTGAGATATATAAGATAACAAGTAACTCACTGTGGTTAATAGTAGTGGCTATTGGGGTCCTTCCTCGGCACATTGCCTCGTTTTGAAACCCGACGTGGTATAGTCGACGTGTTCACTTCTTGCTGCTCACCACCTCTTTCTTTGGCCGCTTCAGTATTTTCATGCGAGTGCATCTCATCATCTTCATTATGTTTTTCACCAAGTGACTTGTTTTCAAGTTCAGCACCAAGATTTTCATCATCTTTGTCACTTTCAGCAAAATCCTCCTCTTCCTCCTCCTCCTCCCCCTTCTCCTCGTCCTCCTCCTCCTCATCATCATACTCCTCTTCATCCTCATCCTCATCTTCGGTTTGCATGACTTTCTTTCCTTTTCCCGAGATAATCTTTTTTGCAAGAACAGAGAGTTTCTTGGTCTTCCTCTTTCCCTTCCTTCCCACACGACCAAGCTTTCTCTTTATACTTTCCCGGCGTATTTCTTCAATAACAAACTGAGATGGACTACCATCTTCATCCAAAACTGGGCTAGATTCACTCATTGAATTATTCAGCCAATCCATTATTGGGTTATCTTGCTCAAATAGTGCTGCATCATTAATTATGGAGATAGCATCAAGCTCCCTTTCCTCCCGTTCAATCTCTCTTTGTTGGATACGCAGCCTCAGGTTGTAGCGCACGGTCACAAGATCATTCAGCTTCTCAAAACAAAGTCTGTTTCTTATCGTTGTGTGAATCAACGCAAACGTACTCCAGTTGCGTTCACAGCCGCTAGATGACACACATTGCGACACAATCCGAAGAGCATATTTTTGCAACAGTGGAACATCTCCTCCATACAACAACCACCAAGAAGCTGTAATAAATATAAAGAGAAAATACATTGAATGGTCATTTTGTGAACAGTACCAAGCAGTAAAATATGTTGCACAATTGAAAATAACCACAACACTAGAAAACTATATGTTAACTCACATGCTGTCATGTTGAATGCTGCAAGGCGAGCCATTGTTCCACTGAACATTCCTCTGTTAGCACGGAAGTCCAAAAACTGCTTCATTACCATCATTGCTTCTTGGCTAGATTCTGCTATCTGTGATATCACACGTGTTAATTTCTCTGCGGCATCAGGAGATTGACTTCTCTTGAATTTGTAGTGGCCTTCAGGATCAAGAACATTAGTTGCAAGATATGATATTAGATATGTAACAATAATTGACAATTACCTAACTCGAAATTTATAGTCGTACTAGCATGTTACCTGCATTGAGGAGTGTGTCTGTGTAAAGATGGCTAACTCTGGGAGCCACCTTATCCATGTATTTCTTAAATTCATCTGTCCCGCTACCAAAATGAGCCTCCATCATAATGTATAGCATTTGTCATCCTCAACTGAAAACTAGAAGTTGTGTCATTCTTTTGCTGATCAGCATAACGTAGCATTGTATATAGTGGTTCCACACTATCAAGCACCCACTTCAGATCAGTCCACCATTTACTACTTGTCAAACAATTTTCTACATAGTCAAAGTCTGGCTCATTTCTCCATTCACTATTTCTCCAATCTGCTGACACCATCCACTCTCTAAACTTATCTTTCTTGTCAAAATAACTTTGAAGGAAAATAAAAACAGTACCAAACCTGGTGGCGTTTGGTCTAATCAACTCGCCACCTACTGTGTTCCTCATCTTCTCATGTAATCTCTTAGTGTTGTACAAAAATCTACATATCCTTTTGGCACTAATGACCACTTCATCAACCTCTGGGAATCGAGCAATATCTTTCAACATGAGATTGATTGTATGAGCAGCACATGGCTGCCAAAAAATATGAGGATACTCGGCAATTAGAAGTTCACATGCTTTTTCATAATTGGATCCATTGTCAGTGACTATTTGCATAACCACCTTATGGACAATCTCATCAATAACCACTTTCTTGATTTCTTCATATAAGAAAGCTGCATAGAAAATTAGCAATATAAATTAGATATCTGGATAATGAACAATGCTAGAAATGTTTTGGAAGTTCTCAATTATCAGTACCTGCATTCTGAATTTTTCCGGTTGCATTGATAGACTTGTGAAAAAGCATTTTCTCATTGCAATATACCATGAAGTTTATGACCCTCATTGAAGTTGGTCCAGTCCATGAGTCACACATAACTGTCACACCAAATTGCTCCCAATCAACTCGGCACTCATCGATATATTGTTCCAATTCCCTACGGTTGGCAAGAAGGTACTTCCCATCAATATCAGAGCCTTTGGGAAGAGGCTGCACTACACCAAGCTCCATAGAAAGCAACAGTGCTGCTCGAAAATAATAGCAATTGGCTTTACGTCCAGGAATATCATTAGCATGGAAAAAACGTGCCCAAGCTTGCCCAACCCTATCTACTTTTGTTTTGTCAGAAGCATGAGCAATCTTTGGTTGGAAGGTCACTTTTTTAATGCCAACTGAAGGTTTTTTAGCACCACTAGCACGACTAGTAGTATGACTATGGCTACCAGATGCAATGTCACCATTCCTCTCCACCTCACGCCGAAGCTCCAAATCTTTCATTGCTCTTCCGATTGCTATCTGAGTTCGGGCATCACAATCACCATCTTCATTCATGTCAAAATCCCCCCGCATCTCTTGCACAAGTTCTTCTTCAATCATGTAAGCACGCTGCTCATCTTCCTTTCTCTTTTTCATTTTTTCAAGTCGCTTCTTCCTCAATGCAGCGCGCACCTCTTTAGGAACGCTGTCACATGGTCTGATCTCCTTTCCCAAAGCTGCTAGATGATCAGTCAAGCGGGTTGCCAATCCACTTTCAGATTGACGTCCATAATAAAGACATTTAAATCCTTGTCTGCCTTAGCGGACGCCATGATTCCATACATAGTTAATATCCCCAGTGTACATAAAGCCTGTGTATGACAAAATTATATAGTCATTTGACTGTTTCTACATATATCCAATTTGGCAGCATGTATGTAAACAGAACAGAATCAATAAGCTAAGAACATCATACTATACTATATATACGTGCAGGAAAATCTATTAGATAATAAAAAAGGAGGCAAACTAGGCACCAAATTAAAATAATCGCATATATATAATGCCTAAACGTATCATAGAAGAACTGGAGGTATTCACTCGATGCATGTTCTGATGATCTGATCCAACACATATAAAAAAATATGAGGTAATGATTAAAAGAACTTAGTATCAATCCAACACATGCATTGAACTTAGTATCAATGCATCATAGTTTTACTATAACTTAATCTACTTAACATTTTTCTACCAAAATACAAGATTAAAACAAACTGTAGCACTTTAATCTACTTCCTCCGACCCAAATTAGTTGACTTGGTTTTATCTAAATTCGGATGTATCTAGACTAAAATAAGTCTAAATACATCCGAATCTAGACAAATTTGAGTAAAGTAATTTGGGTCAGAGGGAGTACTTAATCTATTTGGCATCATGTATGTTTGCAGCACTATTTTCTACTTTCGAAATTTTACTCAAGAAGACAGAGGCAACTAAGATATAATACAATACAAAATTAAAATTTACAATGTCAGTTAGGCTAGCAAGACATAGCATCCACAGAACAGATCACAAGATCGAACTTGCAACTGAATAAAGGAAGATTTCACCTGTTCGGGCAGGTGGAGATTGTGTGGCTGATGCACTTGGTGTGGCTTCATGTGTGGTGGTGCCATCCATGTCAAGGCCACTATTCCTTTCACGCCTCCCATGCTGGTCACTTGGAGGAGGCCGTGGAGCCATGAGAGAGCCTCACGGCGGAGGTGCAGCCAAAGGAGCTAGGGAATTTTCGATCTGAGAGAGACGATTGGGGATTGGAGAGTGCGGCGGCTAGGGCATGCGGAGCTCCTAGGTGAGTATAAATACTGAATTGTGATGGTGGTATATTGGCTATTGGGGCCTCTCACGGCCCAGGCTGGTAGAGTAGCGGTACATTTTAAACGGGGCGTAAAAAAATCGTGGCCCAACGAAATTTACTAAATTTCGCCAAATTTCGTGAAATCTTGTCGATTTTTTTTTCCCTGGACATGAGCAACTAGGGCATGCGTTGTTACAGTGGATGGGTGTAATTGGTATCTCATGATATTAATATATATTTTTTTCCAAAAAAAGACAGAAACAGAAGACAGTGATATATCCAAGGATTGGGAAGGCACGAATGCTCTGGGGAGGTTGGCGCTAGTTTTTGTTGGAATTTGGTGTATATTGGGCTATTGGCCCATTAGACAAATTCTGAAATTCTCTTTGACCCACTTGTATATGGCAGCATATGGCTGTGCTAGTGGTGCTAAAGTTTAGTCCCACATTGCTAGTTGAAGGGGAGTTGGACCACCTTATATAGTAGAGTGTTGCACCACTCACTAAGGTGTGACAAGAAGAGTAGCTCTCGCGCACTCCTCCTCCGACGCCGCCCGCCTCGTCACGACGCGCGCCGCGGGTTGCGGGAATCTCGCCGAGCCGAGCTTTATTTTGCTTGTTGGGGAAACTGATTATGAGTCATTAACGGACGCGTTAATTACATCCGTTTCCAGTTTTTATGGACGTGACTGTTACCGACTCGGACGTGGGCTGAGCCCATGATCCTCCTAACCTGCACTATATAAAGCGTCCGGGCTAAACCTAATCGGCATGAAATCAATCCACACACGCACCTATCTCCAGAACCTTGCGCCGCCGCTTTCGTCTTCTCCATCCCGGCTTGCGGCGTGCACCGCAGATCGGGATAGTAGGCCTCCGGAACCCCGCCTCTCGTGAACCTGTACGGGTGAGGGGCGATCAGGTTTTTGGGGAACGCTCAAGCGCGACTACTGGCAACCACGACGTCGTCCGACGGCGAGTTCCCGAACGACGACTTCTTCCCGGACGTCAGCGACCTCTTCGACAACCTCAACATGGGCGACGCTGCTGCAACCGCTGCAGCTGCTATTCAGCCTACACTGTACGTAATAGTCAACTGTCTTTTTCAGATTATGCTAGAGTTCTTTATTCTAGCGTTTGGTGTAGATGTGATAGGTTTATCTCCTATAGATGTAATCTGTTCATCTACTTTGTTGATCTGCATAATTGGTTTTAGTACTGTTTGTATGATCATGTTTTATCAGTTTATTATTCAGATTAAATCATATGGATTATTGCTTATATTTCCAACAGTTTTATCCATGAAAACCGTCTAGAAGACTAAAGATATATATGCATATTCTAGCTGATGGCGAATCAGAGCAGTCTTACGATGATGATGCACAACATTCGTCATAATTTCAAAGGTTAGTGTCTACGGAGTAGTTCCTGCTATGCACAAGGGAGTGATGGAGCCTCTGGAAGTATTCTGCGTGCGCTTTTGGTAGTTCGGTAATCAACTGCGTGGTGGACTGGCGGTATGTGCACTCTTGAAAAAAAGTAGGGATAAACTTGTTTGTTGTGGCTAACTAGATCTCTGATGCGCAATTAAATCAAGGGTTCTTTTAGTAGCTCAGACAGTTAGCTAATGTTTGTTGGGTAGTGAATCAATTCAAGATTCGTTTCCAGTACTGGTTCTACAAACTGTGGCTATGGCTGTTAGGTATTTGCAATTTCCTAATATATGAGAATAGTTTCTTTTACCGGTTTTACAAGGTCTTAATTTTTTACATTGTTTTTCTTATCTTTGAGCGTAAAATTATATGTTCGCGGAGCCTCTGTTCACAAATAAGTGGCTTTTAGGTATAGTCCTAAGTTGAAATGAGTTCAACGAACTCCATAGAAAAAATAGAAATAATATCACTAGATGCATCTTGGAATGTTATAATATGCTAATTTTATATCAAAAACACTGTTACAATTTTTTTAAAATTTTTTCGAACTTAAAAAAGATTAACGAAGAACAAAACCTAAAAGTATACTTAGTGAGTACTAGCTCCTAGTTTGATTCCGTGGGTTCTCTGCTACATCAGCTGGGATGAAGTGAACCAGTTTGAATCCATCTACCTGAACATGAGGTGCTTACCCATGCTAACGCGGCCAACATTTACATGTTGTTTTCCCCTCTTGATCCATATTTACATGGTGTAAGCATATCGACCAAACAATGTGAGTTAATTGTTATGGAACGTGTGCCGCAAAATTTGTATTCTAATAAAGTTTCTAATGCTTTATGATATAATTCTGATGCATTATTGGCTAAATTATATTGCTATAGCATGTAAATAAGGACGTCAAGTAGATGTGGATGGACTGAGTATTGGTTGGAAGAGTAATTTATAGTATGTGTCATCTTTCCTAGGTGTTATTTATAGTATGGACTAAGTATTATTTCCATGATTGAAATTCTGTTGACTAGACCGACAGTGTTGGAAGTTAGGGCAAAACAAAAAGGTGTAGTCTCACTGGCACAAGCTGAGGCCGTCGCTCAAGACATCACAATGTTGCCAAAGAGAGTGATGAATTACAACTTTTTTCTTTTCCACCGGTGGTGCACATTAATGATACTGATGTGCCAAAGAATTCGAGCACCGGACTCACCTTGTTGCGACCATGCTAGATATTAGTACGAGACAAGTCAAACAGTAGACAACGGTTGGCTTCCATCAAAATTGTTAGATGAATATATTTGTATATTGTATGTCTCCACTTGTTAAGAGATTTTCCTGCATATTTCCATCTGTACATGTACTATATATTGTGGTCTTTGGTCCCTGAGAAATACAAGTTGACTATTCCTAACATGGTATCAGAGCCAAGTTATCCTCGTCCTCTTCCTCGCAACTTCGTCGCCGTAGCCGCCACCGTCCCTGTCGCCGCCGCCGGTCGCCACCTATTTTTCTGCCCCGATCGATTTTGTATCGATTTTGTTTCACCCAGATCCAGATCCATATCCACCCAGATCGATCCAGACACCACTCGCCACCCGCCGATCCAGACTCCATCCGATCCAGATCCTACCCGATCGAGATCGATCTTCTCTGCCACCCGTCGATCTCCGTCGTCCGCCTGCCTTGGTCCGCCGCCCGACGGCCTCGGTCCGTCGGCCTCGCTCCCTGCGGTCCGCCCTCGGTCCGCCGGCCTCGATCCAGCTTCTCTGTCGCCCGTCGTCCGCCGTCGACCCCCCGTCCTCGGTCCACTCGCCCAGACGCCGGATCGCTGAACCTCTGTCGCTGCCGGCCATCACCGCTGCTGGGAATCGATCACCGGCGGCCAGAATTGGCCTCCCCCGGCCCTTAGGAACCGCCCCTTGTCCCGGTTAGCCGGAATTTGGCCGGTATCTGCCTGCAGGTGCGGGTTGACCAGATCTGTTCCAAAAAAATAAAAAAATAAAAATTTGAGAGAGAGAGAGATGTCTTCTGCATCGGGCTATGTTGCGATTCCTCGCTGCCCGGTGATCTTCGATGGCGCGAATTATCCTGATTTCGCTGCCTTTATACGCGTTCACATGCGCGGTCTCCGTTTATGGGGTGTTCTCTCTGGCGAGGTCTCCTGTCCGCCGTGCCCCACTGCTCCTCTAGCTCCTCTTCCGCCGCCGATCGTTCTTGGCGCTGATGCTTCTCAGGAGGCCAAGGATGCTGCTCAGAGTGCCGATGATATTGCTGTTGCTGCATATGAGCTGAAGCTCAAATAGTACTCTGCTGATATCGAGACCTATCGCCTCGATCTGACGGCCTACACTCAGTGGGTAGATGAGAATGCTCGTGCTGCTGCTGTTCTCACCTCCAGTGTTCTGCCCTAGTTTGCCGCTGAGTTCATGAGTCTTCCTACTATGGATGCTCAGTGAGCACAACTCTGTCAGCGCTATCAGCCGTCAGGGGAAGCTCTTTACCAGTCTGTGGTCCGCCAGGAGATTCCACTATTGATGAGTTTGATACTCAGAGTGCTGCTATCTGGCGACAACTTGATTCTCTCCGTACTGCTGTTTGTGGCACATGCCCGTGCTGCCAGATTGTGCGTTCGGATTTGGAGTTCCACCGCATCTATGAGTTTCTATCTCGGCTCCGCCAGGAGTTCGAGCCCTGCCGTGCTCAGTTGAATGCTCGTGGTCGTGTTCCGCTCTCTGAGGTGTTGTCTGAGCTTCGGGCTGAGGAGACTCGTCTCTGTGGTGCTGGTCTTCTTGCGATTCCGTGTGTGCTTGCTACTCGTGGTCCTCCTCTGCCGTCTGCTCCCTCGACTCAGCCACGGTCCTCTGTGCCACCGTTGATACCATCCACTCCTCCAGGTCAGGGTCAGAGTCAGCACCAGCAGTCTCAGGGTCAGAGTCAGCACCAGCAGGCTCGTGGTCAGGGTCGCCCTGGTTCTCTTCGTCACTGCACTTACTGTAGCAGGGATGGCCACACTTGGGCCACCTGTTATACACGGGATCCCAGTTTACGTCAGCAGCACCAGACTCGTTGGCAGTCGGCTCCTTCCGGATCTTCAGCACTTGCTCTCTCTGATCAGGACATTATCAGGAGTCTTTGCGGTCTGCTTGCTGCTACAGGCTCTTCTTCGACGGGCACTACTGGTTCTGTGACTGATTCTTCAGGCACTGCGCGACCACCACCTTCTACATAGTCAGGTACGTCCCCGTGGTATCTGGATTCTAGATCTTCTTTTCATATGAACTCTGAGTATTCTCTTCTGTCCGCTATTCGTTCTCTCACTTCTCACGTCCGTGTTCTCACGGCCGATGGTACCTCTCTTCATGTTTCTAGTCGGGACACCCTTTCTACTTCTTATTTTTCTGTTCCTGATATTTCTCATGTTCCTCGTCTTAAGATGAATCTGTTCTCTGCTAGTCAGCTTACTGACTCTGGCTATCGCGTCATTCTTGATGCTGATTCTTGTGTTGTCCAGGATCGTCGCACACAGGCCCTGGTTGGAGCTGGCCCTCGTAGCCGTGACTCTTCAGGACTTTGGGAGTTAGACTGGCTTCGTGTTCCTTCCGTTGCCACTTCATCTGCCAGTTCTTCTCCGGTCTCCGCCTCTGCTACCAGCTCTTTTTAGCAGTGGCATCATCGTCTTGGTCACCTTTGTGATTCTCGCCTGTCGTCATTAGTTCATCGTGGTCTTCTGGGGTATGTCTCAGGAGATGGGTCTTTACATTGTTAGGGCTGTAGGTTGGGCAAACAGATTCAGCTTCCCTATCCTATTAGCGCGTCTGTATCTCAGCGACCTTTTGATTTAGTTCATTCTGATGTTTAGGGTCCGGCTCCTTTCGCTTTGAAAGGGGGCCATCGCTACTATATTTTATTCATAAGTGATTTTTATCGGTACACTTGGTTGTATTTTATGCGCTCTCGCAGTGAAGTGCTCTCCATATATCAGCGTTTTGCGGCCATGGTCCGTACTCAATATTTTACACCCATTCGTGTGTTTCATGACGATTCTGCGTGAGTATATCTCCCAGATGTTGCGAGGTGTTCTTGCTAAGCAGGGTACCCTCGCTCAGTTCTCCTGTCCCGGTGCACATGCCCAGAATGGCGTTGCTAAGCGTAAGCATCGCCATCTTCTTGAGAACACTCGTGCCATGATGATTTTTTCTTTTCTTCCGCCGCATTTCTGGGCTGAGGCTGTCGCTACGTCGGCTTACCTCATTAATATTCAGCCTTCTGCCGCTCTACAGGGTGGTATCCCTCTCGAGCGCTTATCTGGTCATTCTCCAGACTACTCATGCTTCCCTTGTTTGGTTGTGTTTGCTATGTTCTCCTTGCCCCTCGCGAACGCACCAAACTGACCGCTCAGTCTGTTGAGTGTGTCTTCCTTGGATATAGTGATGAGCATAAGGGCTATCGCTGTTGGGACCCCGTTGGTCGTCGGATGCGTATCTTTCGCGATGTCACTTTTGATGAGACGTGCCATTTCTATCCTCGTCCCACCGCTGGTATCTACCCGGTGGAAGTTATCTCTTTTCTTCTTTTTCCCGACACACCTCCTTCTACTCCTATTGCGTCTTCTCCAGGACCAACTCTCCCTGATGTCTCTTCTTCGACACCATCCTCCTCTGCTTCGTCTAGTTCCCCTAGTTCTCCTTGTTCTCCGGAGCCTTCCTCTGCTATTCCTTCTTCCTCATCGTCGTCTCATGAGTCGTCTTCCTCTGATGAGCTTCCCTCTACTCGTCCTGTTCGTCAGCGTCGTGCCCCCAACCGTTACTCTCCTAGTCAATATGGTCTTTCTGTTGCCTCTGAGCCGACTTCTTATCGGAATGCTGAGCATCATCTTGAATGGAAGCTGGCCATGGCTGAGGAGATTGCTGCGCTTGAGCGCACTGGCACCTAGGATATTGTTTCTCCCCCTTCCGGTGTTCGTCCTATCACGTGTAAGTGGGTCTATAAAATTAAGACCGCTCTGATGGCTCTCTTGAGCGCTATAAAGCGTGTCTTCTGGCTCGTGGTTTTCAGCAGGAGCATGGTCGTGACTATGATGAGACCTTTGATCTTGTGGCTCATATGACCACTATGCGCACTCTTCTTGCTGTCGCTTCTATCCGTCACTGGTCTATGTCCTAGCTTGATGTTCAGAACGCATTCCTCAATGGTGAGTTGAGTGAGGAGGTTTATATGCAGCCTCCTCCTGGGTATTCTGTTCCCGCTGGGATGGTTTGTCTTCTTCGGCGTTCTCTTTATGGACTGAAACAGGCCCCTCGTGCCTGGTTTGAGCGCTTTGCCTCTGTGGTGACTGCTGCTGGTTTCTCTCCTAGTGCTCATGATCCAGCGCTGTTTGTTCACACTTCTCCTCGTGGACGCACTCTTCTCCTTCTCTATGTTGATGATATGATCATTACTGGTGATGATCCTGAGTATATCGCCTTTGTTAAGGCTCGTCTTGATCAGTTTCTTATGACTGATCTTGGTCCTTTTTGATATTTTCTTGGGATTGAGGTTTCCTCCACTTCTGATGGTTTTTTCATCTCCCAGGAAAAGTATATTCAGGATCTTCTTGCCCGTTCTGCTCTTGGGATGAGCGCACTGTTGATACCCCTATGGAGCTTAATGTCAAGCTTCGTCCTACTGATGGTGATCCTCTTCCTGATCCGACACGTTATCGCCATCTTGTTGGGAGTCTTGTTTATCTTGTTGTCACTCGTCCTGACATATCTTATCCTGTTCATATTCTGAGTCAGTTTGTCTCCGCTCCTACCACTGTTCACCATAGTCATCTTCTCCGTGTTCTTCGTTATCTTCGTGGCATGATCACTCGTCGTCTTTTCTTTCCTCGTTCCAGCTCCAGTGCTATTCGGATGCTACATGGGCGAGTGATCCTACGGATCGCCGTTCACTTTCTGCTTACTGTATGTTTCTTGGTGGTTCTCTCATTGCTTGGAAGACGAAGAAACAGACATCGGTTTCCTGTTTGAGTGTGAGGCTGAGTTGCGTGCTATGGCCTTGTTGACTGCTGAGGTGACCTGGTTATGGTGGTTGCTTGCGGATTTTGGGGTCTCTATTACCACATCCACTCTGATTTTGTCTGGCAGTACATGTGCTATCAGTATTGCACGTGATCCGGTCAAGCATGAGCTTACCAAGCATATTGGTGTTGATTCTTTCTATACACGTGCTCAGGTGCAGCCTCAGGTTGTTGCGCTTCAGTATGTGTCTTCAGACTTACAGTTGGCGAATTTCTTTACGAAGGCATAGACCATTGGGCAGCATACTTTCTTTCTCTCCAAACTCAGTGTTGTGGAGCCACCATGAGTTTGAAGGGGGATGTTAGATGTATATTTATATATTTTATGTCCCCACTTGTTAGGGGGTTTTTCTGTATATTTTCACCTGTACATGTACTATATATTGTGACCTTTGGCCTCTGAGGAATACAAGTTGCCTATTCTTAACAAAAATAAGATGCTGGATCTCCCTCTTCAGCTCAAAGAGACAAGCATGATATGACCTAGCTCCTCAACTCGAAGCGACATGCATGATTTGATCCACGATCAGAAAAGATGGGGTGCTAATATGGTAATTTGGCTTTTCCCTAGTAAGGCTAGCATGACCCTCGTATAGGACCTCAACCTCTGTCACGCAAAGTTGTGTGCTCAAGCTGGGCAAAGTCGCCAACACATGCTTCTTTTCCGATGTCTCATATCCCTACACGCTCTCTATCATTTCTCTGGGTCGACATGCATGCCATATGATTGTGGTACTTGTCACCGGTTTCAAAGCTTGGAAGTGTCAAAGGAAAGACTTGGTAGATGAGTGTTTTGGGTGTCAAATAATGAAACGAAAGAGCTTCGCTTCTTGTTGGTATTTGTAATAGGTGAAAATTGTGTAGTATATAAATAGGGGAAGCGTACACCTACCTCAACGTAAGGATTTTAAATCCCTTGATTGTATATTAAACAAAAGTAGAGCCAGAAGACCCTACCAAAGATTACGGTCTAGAAAAAAGGGAGGAAAAAAAGAAAGTTACATGCATTCCGTCCTTTGAACACGTGTCAGCAATGTAAGAAAAAGAAATTCTCAACCACATGTGTCCACGACTTCTCGATGGGCCAACACGTGAAAGCCGCACACTTCGTTCGCCACTAGCCAATTTGTAGGTGTTCGAAGGGCAGCAAACCTAGATGCCTTCCCTGGTTCCATGAGATGGGATCTTGGAGGTTGATGAAGATATCGTTCACATCACTCATGACACAATTGTTGTTGGAGAGCATGCACCAACCGATGAAGAAAATCCCATTATGCCTTCGTAGCCGGTTCTGGAACACACTCACGGTCAGTTTTTTTCACCCGCCTCCATCAAATTGGAGCTAATAATTCATCTTGCATCCTTTTTTGAAAAAGGAATATATTAAACCACAGAAAATAATTCAATTATTACACCCAGCGTGTGTACCAACAAAATGACCAACTAGACATTCATGATGCACACGACTGAAAAGTGAAAAAAAAAAAGAACTGCCACGGCGATAAATCACTCGCAACAGCACCCGGACTGCAAAAAGGTCGTCCAAAGGCAATGCCTCCATAAAAGAAATAGAGCATAAGCACCATCACCACCCACCTGATCAATGATCTTATGTTTTCATCCTGAAGAAAGTCTGAGTTCTAAATGCCTTTCACAAGGTCATCGCTAGGTACACCAATAAAGTTAGACCTTGGGTTTTCATCCTCACGATCGAGACTCGGTACTCGAGGAGCATCACTGAAGTCCTCCAGTGCTGCCAACCCCACTTGCCGAGACCGCTGCTGCAACTAACTTAACACCAAATTCGGTCTTCATCGCTTCCAAGGCATGTTTCCGCCATTTATTCTTATACTCTAATTGCATCCTCCATGACATTCTCTACATCTCTCAGTACCATGAAAATCTGGAAGTAGACATGTACCATGGTATCGACGAAAACCGGAGCTTCGTGTTGCATCCACTTGTAGAAGCACATGCATATGCATGGACACGCACTACCGAATCTCATCCGATCCAAAAAAAAAAACAGGAGCCTCCTACGCCAATTCGTAGATCTCTAACAGAGAATTCCAGAAATCATCATCGACCTGCTCAGGGAGGATCAAAAATAGGTAAGATCAATAGTTTGGCACGAGAAGACCAGTAGGCCCGCCATATTTATTGACCCAGATCAGTAGCAGAACCCACGTCACCAGTTCACGGGACCATGCAACCCTAATCTCCGCCATAGGCAACCGGGAGCCCCAAGGCTGAGCTGGAGCGGCCGGAGAGGATGGCTCGCGCCGCGCCGAGATCTGTGTCAGACACCAAGACCTCGAGCATGCTCCAAAGCGAGGTTACCACCTCGCCGTCCGTGAGATGCCACGCCGACGCGCCCCTCGTAGAATGATGTGTCCTTGCCGGTAGTCACGTCTTGCACCGTAGCCGTCATGCAAGGAGGATAGAGGACCCCACCGCCACCGACCGGGCTTTGTGGGCGGTTGCCTCCAGCGGTAGTGAGGAGGAGGAGGTGGGGATGGGGCAAATTGGGTCGGAGGCCGTAGGAGGCATCCCGGTCGCTCACGAGACCGACGCGGGAGCTAACCCTAATTTGGTATGGCCAATTCATCTCAGTCTTGCATTATTACTAGAGGCTCTAATGAAACTGGTCAGCGACTCTGACAATCCATTTAGGAAGGAGCCAAGGAGGTGCATAACGGTATATCAAGACACCCTTGGTAGAACAAAACAACTTAGTGCATTTTACGTTCCTGCTTCCTGATTCAGGTTAAAATGTTTTAGTATGAACTGCTCCCTATTAAGGACACAACAATGGCCATAAAGCATTTCATGGGCCTCCTGAGTTCAATGAATCCAGAGGTCCGTCAAGCCTCTCTACATATTATCACCAATTACATCTATGACTAGGGAGCAGGGGATAATTATCACACCCTTCAGTCCGAAGTTCCCATTTACGTGTCCATGGACACAAGCAATGTTGTTGTCAACAACGTTTATGCTGCAGTAAATCGAGATCTTTTCTAGACACAGCATACCAGGGTAGCAATAGGATTTAGTACTTGTTCACTATTTTTTCTTGAACCTGGTAAGGCTTCAACTAACCTGATTTTTTAATGCAACCTTTTGTGTCTGGAAACAAACCATTTGCAAGTAGTATGCTTCCGAGTATCTCCATGCAAGAGATCAGGTTGTGACACTTTTGAGGGCAGAGAGAAAGCATGTGAAGGAGATGCATCCAAGGATTGGGCCCCCCCCCCCTAAACTTAAGTTTTATGGGCCGTTTTATTTCTTTGACCTGTCGAAACTCGAAACCCATATCGAGGCCATGTATATCTCCGTATATGTGTACTCGGTCGAACTGAGTATAATCCATGTCCCGGACGGCTGATCCCACCTCTTATTATTGCGATCTACGTCTTTGCATGTCATATTTAATTTTTGTTGTTGTTGCTGTTATATAACTTACGATTTTCGCTTCTGCAGGCACATGAGTATTCGTGTACGGGGATTATACGTCTAAGAGGACCATATGGACTTCGGGTGGGTTCGTACGGTCCTGAAAACAATTGGTATGAGTTTTTGTTTGTCAAAGTTTGAAAAGAAGGAGGGAGGAGGGGGGGGGGACCGAAGCAAAAGTGTTGGTGACGTACAAATGCTCATGGAAGGTTGGCGCAATTTTGCGCACGATAACTGTCTTGGATTCCAAGATATCTGCCTGTTCAAGATGATGTCGATCCAGAGGAGGCTTACTATGATGACACACATCATTCGTCATAATATCAAGCAGTTGGAGTTAGTTATTGGTAATTTTTTGTTAGGAGCATAGTTTCTAGTACTGATTCTATAGGGGTCAGCTTTTCCCCCTTGTTTTTCTACCATACAAAGTACCTAGTGTGTTCATGAAATTACACATAGTTTGAGTCAGTGGAGTTCCCTAACCTGACTGCTACATAAAATGGGATGAAGTAGGAACCAGTTGGAATCCATCTTACTAAACTGTAGGTGTTGACGTCCCTTCACACACCACTGCTCTGGATTGGCTCCTGCCGAGCGGCTGAGCAGCGGCAATCTCAGAGTATTGTCTAAGGATCGAGGTGACGCATGTGCGGATGGTCGCACATCTCCTCTCCCCCTAAGAGCCTGCTACAGTAACCCTCCCAGATCTTGCGAGACCGGGCCGATCCTGAGCCCCTCCGGCGGCCATGGTGGCCGGAGGTGGCGGAGGGGAGGCGCCGGAGTAGTTATAGGGTTGCGGCCGTTGTGCCTGTAGTTGTGGAGTAGGGTGCTGAAGCTGGGGGTCGAGCTTGGCACATCCGGTGGTGGAGATTGGGCGCGGCGTGCTCCGGTGGCTGGAGTTGGTGTGCCTCGTCTCTGGATCCGGGATCTCCGTAATAAGACCCGCCGCTCCGCTTCAAGCTTGTGGTGGCTCTGCTCTCCCGCTCCCGGCCGGCCGTGGTGGTGAGGGGGATTGGAAGAGAGTGCCCTACTCAGCTTGATCTGGTGGTGGCAGGGGCTCCTCTTGGTGCGTTGGCGCGGCGCCAAGGATTCGCCCCAGTCGACCTCCACTTAGATCGATGGTGGATCCAAGCCGGAGGCCTACTGGTGGCAAGCCATTCATAAGGCGCCTAGGAGCTGGAGCTTGGCGTGTGATCTGTGGCCTCTTAGCTCTCCTTGGCCGGCCTTGGTGGCGAGGGAGGTGGGCATGGAGGTGGCTACGTGGTTTTGCCCGATTCCCGGCCGGCCGTGGTGGCGAGGGGGGTCGAGTGGCTGCGTCGCCCTTTTCTTTTCGTCCAGGCGCTGGTGCTGTCCATGTCGCGGTGGGCTTCTCTCCTGTCTGCTTCAGTGCCCAGGGTGGTCGCTTCGAGTGTGCAGTCGGGGAGTCTGCGGCGGCGGTTTCTTTGGAGCTCCTCTCCGGTGTATCGTGGCGGCTTCTTCCCGTCTTTGCGCCGGACCGAATGGCAGTAGGGCTGCCGCTCCGCCGCTGCTCTGCTCCGTCCGTCGGATTTCTTCTGCTCCCGTCTCCAAGTGGCATTGGAGACGCTGTTTGCAGCCGACGCCGGAGCTCATGGTTCTGGAGGAGGAAGAGGACCGGGGACTTGATTGCTTTTCAAGTTTTTCCCCAATGTTCTTTATGCTTATTTTTGGACCCCTGTGTAATTTTTCTGTTCTTTTGGGTTCCCTTGTACTCCAGATATTTTAATAGCAGCTTCTGTCGGGTGGGTTCCACCCGTTGACCGTTTCAAAAAAAAGAGTATTGTCTAAGAATCTTTTGTAGACTGGCTTTTATTCTGAGTTGCCTGTCTCTGATATTTGTAGAGTTAGATCCGCAATTAAAAGTTAGAACAGGCATTACATATGATCTAATCTCACTGGGAGGCAGAAGCTCGAGAATGTAGCACATAACAACCAAAAATTATTCTCCTCGGGGCATCACAATGTTGCCAAGGAATGTGCTGCACTCTGCACATCATGATATCGAAGCCAAGGAATTCGAGAACCGGATGCACCTTGTCGCAACATTGCTGAGGCGAGGCACTCAGCAGGCCATGTATTGCTTCTATCGAAAACAAAGTGGTATATCCAACTCGGTCCTCATCTCTACACGATTGCCACTGCTTGGTGATATCATTTGGACAAGGCTTGCTAGATGATCATATCTATTTTACGTGAATCTTGATCTTCAATGAGAAAATATGGGGTGCTAATGTGCTAATTTGGCCTCTCCTGGGTAAGGTTAGCATGAACGTTGTACTACCAAGGTGTGTACTACTACACATCTTCAGCATACGTGAGAAGTTTCGTGCGCTAGCTCGCCAAAGTCGCTAACCAACATATGCTTCTTTTTCGATGTCTCCAATTCCTACAAGCTCTCCATTTATATCGACATGTCTTATGTTTGGGTATTTGCTTTCACACCATGGAAGTGTCAACAAAAAGAGTTGGGAGATGAGAGTTTCGCTGTCGATAAAAGAAACGATAGAGATTTTGCTTCCTGTTATAGATGAAGATTGTGTACCGCTCTATATACAGTGGAGAGAACACCTACCTCAAAGTGAAGTTTTTGACTCCCATGATTGCATTTTAAAAAGTAGAGCCAGAAGGTCCCACCATCATATTATAGCCCAAAATGAAAATGAAAGTGCAAAGAAAAAAGAAAAATAACTACAGGTGTGTGCTCTCCCTGAACATGTGTTCGCAACGCACATACTCCCTCCATCCACAAATAAGCATACTTCTACTTTGTCTTGAGTCAGAAAAATTAAGCTTCAACCTATTTTATTGGAAAATGTACCAACATTTATAACACTACATTATTATCTCTAGTTTCTTTTGAAGTAGAGTTTCATAATGTATCTATTTGATGTTATTTATGCTGCTACTCTTTTAATAAACTTTGTCAAATTTGAAAATGTTTGACTTAGTAGAAACCTAGATGTTGTTGCCTACCAAAACCCACCGGCGAGCAGTGACGGGCAACACGGAGAGCCGAGAGGCTCCCAGGACTGCTGGTGGGCCCTGGTCCCTCGGGCAACGGCCCGCAAAACTCCGGCACACGTCCTGGCTGGTTCGAGGGCGTGCCACCTGACCTATACCTGATCAGGAAGGTGAAAGATTGCTTCGATTGGTTTCCTGCATGGCAAACAAACATACGTAAAATTCAAGCCGTGACCGGCTTTCAGGTTTCCCTGTGAATCGGCTCTTGGAGCCGATTACCCCATGGTTTTGCATTAGATCTATGATAACATGGGGTTTTGCTTCATCAATACAAGTTAAATCGATCTACGACAGTTTAACGTTTTCACCACGTAATTGGAACATCCTACACGTAATTGAGCCTGGTAAATACGAAAGATGATAGAAAACTAACCCTAGAGAAGGCCTAACAACCGACGTAAAGTCAATTCTCGGAACAACTCCTCTCGAATTAGCAAACCATATCTTTACGTACTACTGGATCGTTCAACCCGTTTGCAAGGCCTGACTACGTAGATATCAAACTAAACCTTGGAAAACAAGGCAAAACTATAACGGATCGAATCGACGGAATAAAGATCAAGCAAGATGCTACCCTTACACCCAAAAAGGCGTAAGGGCAGCGAGATAAGCAAAGGCAGCATAACTAAGCAATCATAGTAAAAAGTACCGATGCTAGCCTAAACAAATCTATGATAAAAGTATTACTCGCCATCAACAAGGCTTCAGTACGAGTAACACCAAATAACGCATAAGCAGATACTGCCTAGATCGCAAGATGCGATCTAGGCAGCATGACACTTACCCGAAAGAAACCCTAGAAACAAGGGGTGGCGATGCGCCGAGATTGTGTTTGTTGTGAACGTGATCGTCCTCCTTTTCTCAATAACCTTAAGTACATATTTATAGTCCGGAGACTTTCTACCTTTGGAATAACTCTACAACTCTATCTCTTACCTAAACCGAAACGTAAACTACTACAATATAAGATACACGGGCAATTTAGCCCAAATCCACGCACAAGGCCGATTCAACAACACGTTGCATATACGTATCTTCTAAGCCCATCTTGATTACGGCCCAACTCCTCCTTTGGCTAAAATATGGCGATAACACATGCCCCCCTGGTTTTGGCAATAATAATTCCAAAACCACTTTGTTTTTTCCTTCTCCTCTTTTTTTCTGTATCGGGTTACGCGTCGCCAGAATGCGTTGCAGAACAGAATCATCACGCCACCCCCTCATCATGATGTCCTGTCTTCTCAACTTCTCCGCAGTGCAGGATTTGACCGTTTTTGGCACCACATTATGGAAACTGCTATAGCATTGAACCGTCTTCCACTATTCCTTATTTAAATTCATCTAAGCAGTTCTCAGCCCCCATCTTCCTCCCTGAGCCAGAAAGCCCTCTTCCTCCGCCGAAAAAACCCTCTTTCTCCGCCATGGCCTCCTCTTCTTCATCTGGCCTGTCCTCCCAAGCCTCCAACACAATGAGCGACCGGGAGCCGATGCCAGAGCACCCGCCGACGGCGGCGTACAACGCTCTCGCCCCACAATGGTGGGACGAGAGGGATTGGGATTTCGCCACCTGGTCCGAGGACGACGAGTCCTTGACCGATGGCGAGGAGGGCCTGCAGTTCCTTGCCGATGGGGAACTGGAGGCGGACAGCACCGACGACGCCATGTCCTGGGATGGCGTCGAATCCTTCGACGAGGAGGAGGAGTCGGAGGAGGACACCTCCTCCGATGAGTATCCACCGGTGAAGCGCTTCCGTGCCGGGTCCAGCGAGGACACCGAAGACGACGACGAGGACGAGGAGGCCCCCGCTGGCATCTTCAGCAGCAGCAGCGAAGACGACGCCGGCAGCAGCGCTGATGACAGCGAACAAGACGACGGCGAAGACAGCGGCGACGACCTCGGCCTCTAGATTAGGAATTAGCAGTAGTAGATTTCCTTTTGTAAGCGATCAAATCCACTGTAAATATTCGTCTTTTGAATGAATGAAGATTGCTTTTCCAACTCGAAGATTGCTTTTTTTTCCGACCCAATTTTGCCGATAGTCAAAATAGGTCGATGCTCCAGAAGCCGATAGCAACGTATCGGCTTTCACCATACTACGCTCATTAGCCAACCAAGTCAAAGCTCAAAGAGCCGATGACAACACATCGGCTTTCCCAAAAACGTTGACAAGGTCAAAACTTGGTCGCACATTTAGACAAATCTGAGCGGCCACTTTCCACATTATGGAAACTTGGTCGCACACGGTAACCTGCGACCTTCCTCAAAAAAGGGCGACCCAGATCTCCAACTGCCCACCGACCAGATCGAGCTCACAGCGACAAGAACCCTCGATCCCCAACTGCATAGATCCATCTCCGCCGGCAAACCAGATGGCGGAATCGTCCAACACCAACCCAGAGGTCTCCGGTCTGAAGGTACGCCTACTCCTCGCAGTCTGAACGCGATGCTAGAATTAATGGCGAACACCTGAATTAATGTCTTATTCCACCATTAAATTTTTTAGGTTTCAGACATCCTGCTGCCGCATCCTTCTCTCCCAAATTCTCTCTGCCTTGGCCCTCGCACAGAATCTAGTCCTGCCCATCTGATCTCTTGCGAAGCAAACAGAATCCCCTTCGTAAGCCAAGACCTAGATTTAAACTCTTGGGCCGACTGCTTGCGAGCCTGGCCTAATCCCCCTGAACATTGGGTCTCTTGGTTCAGCAGGGTAGCTAGAGCTTACCAATCCCAATGGGAAACCACGGGAATAGCCGATGCCTTGCATTTGTCATTGTCTCCCCTTGAGAAACATGAGAATCTTCTAAAGACCATCGGCTACTTCTGGTCTGACGCTCTGAACTGCTTCATGTTCGGTCATGGCCCCATGTCACCAACCCTGTTAGACGTGGTGATGATTACTGGTCTAGATGTTACATCACCCAGCCCCTCTGCTTTTAAACTGACCAAAGTCCCCTACAAACTGTCTTCTAAAACAGACTGCACGAACTGGGGTGCCTACCTCCAACGCCATATGAAAACAAAGGGCCCTGTCACAGAGAAAGAACACACAGCCTTTCTCAACTTCTGGCTGGAACATTTCATATTCTGTGGCCCTTCCCTGGCTCCAACCAAAAATTATCTCTCCTTAGCCCACGAGTTGGCCAAAGGCACTCAACTTGGCATCGGCAAACTGTTCCTTGGAGAGGTCTATCGATATCTCCAATTGATGTCTGTCAAGTTGTTCTCTAGCATAGCAGTCAAAACAGGTGGTCCTTGGTGGTTCATTCAGCTCTGGGCTCAGCTGTATTTTCAAAACCACGTCCCAAACTTCCCCCTTTTGGCGAGTTGCACCTTTCCAGATGTCAAAGGGAGGCAGATCCGATGCACCAGCTATGGCAAAGCTTTGTATAGACTGCCAGGTAGTAAACTGACCCCTCAGGAAGCATCTAAATGGTTCAGCATTTTCTTTCAAGGCCTGGACAATCCTATCTTTCTTCCCTACATGGAAGAATCGGAACACTTCGAAAATCCAATCTCCTTCAGGCTAGACAGTTTTGCCGATGACGCCAGCACTCGGCAGCTCTTTTCCACTGTGATCCGTCCCTGCTTCCTTCCAGTTGGCATGAGTACATCCAATAGAATAATCAAGCCTGGATATGAATTCTACCAGCCAGTCGTAGTGGCTCGGCAATTTGGCCTTGGGCAAGTACCTCCCCATTTCTTTCTCCACCACCTGACAGAGAGCAGAGCCGACCTGCCTGATCCTCTCACCAGCCAAAGGTGTTATTCCTTCTTTGATGCTCTGACCATCCCTATCCCAAATGACCTCACCTTCGCCTCATCAACTGATGGCTTTGAAGACTGGTGGTTGATGTGGAAGACTCATGCCTTCAGGAGAGCCCTGGGACCGTTGCTGAAGCAGCTCGACGCTGACTATGACATCCCCGTGGAACAGGTACCACTACTTGTAAATTTTCTTGATGCAGCTCATAAATGATTCTTCTACTAACCCACTCTTTTTCTTTGCAGCAACAAGATGGCCCTGAACCTACGCACAGTGATGGCTCCCCCTTCGAGTTCTTTCCGCCAGCTCCTGTGGTTCTTTTCTGCAAAAACTCGCCACCTTTCAAAAAGGTCATGATGCAGAACCAGCCGATCACACCACAATCGGCTTCCAAGAACCAAGCAACTCCTAAGTCAGCTGCCCCTCGAGTTCCAACTAAGACAAGAACGATGGTGAGGAAGGTAGCTGCCAGGAAAACCTTGATGCGCCGGAGCCCTTCTCCAGAAAGCTCGCATGTAGGCTGATCCATGTCTTGGTCGATCCTTCTCATTCTTCCATTCTTGCAGATATGCTCGTGCTTACTGGTTCTCCTTTTTTACAGGCTTCCGTCGAAGATACCTCTAGTGAGGACACTCAGACCAATCGAGGAGAACTAGGCCCCATAGATTCTGAGAGGACCATCACACCGAGCCAGCCAGATTCACCACCATCGGCTTCCAGGAAAAGGTCGGTTCCTGAACCTACTGCCCCCCGAGCACCAGTCGAGGCGGGGCCAGCCGTGGGTCCCAAGAGAGCTCGCAAAGGACTGCAAGCTTCTTCGTCGAGCCAGGAGGTTTCGAAAATCATCACCCTTCATGCTCTTACCCCTTACTTCTTTTTATCTGCCGATTCATCATCATTTATATCGGCAAGCACCTTCCATGCAGGCGACTGACATTTCTAGTGGGAAAGTTGGGGCAGTACCGACGCCTTTAGCCAAGCCGGATCCAGCAACCCCCAAAGGTGCAGATGAAACGGCCACCACTTTGGCCAAGTCCCCAGCAACCACACACAAACCGATCGCCTCCTCATCTGCTGCCCCCTCGATCTTAGGAGAGGTATGTTAGCTTCTTTCGGTTCATCCTTACACGTTGGACGCGTACTGACGCTTTTTTTCGGGCTGCCAGAGTTGTGACATTTCAGGCCTGCTGACGTTCGACCCTGAATCCATCGAACCAACTCCCTCTGTTGCCGATGATGAACCACAAGCCAGGGCTGTTCCACCTCAATTCCAGCGTCTTAAAAACCTGCTGTCCTCCCCGATCGAAGAATTGATCGAGGGTTCTGAGGAGGTGAAGAGCGTTCTGGCTGAAATAAAAGACCAACTCCCAGTAGCATTGCAGGTGAAGCTTTGGCCAGTTGTAACTCTGTCTTTCTTCGGGTCAAGGGTGAAGTTAGCTCGTGAGAGGATCAGTCTGCGCCGCGCCCAACTTCCACTGAAGGCCAATATCGCAGACAGATGTCAGCAGCTCAACGAGAAAAAGGCGTCTCTGGATGCCAAAACTGACACCTCTGTCAGTACCGCTGAGCTCGCTTCCTTGAAAAGGGAGTTGGAAGATCTTGAAGAGAAGGTCCGGGCGACTAAACAGCTCATCTGTGACAAGGAAGAATCCATCGCCCGCTCTCAAGACGAAGCAGAAAGCCTCAAAGCTCAACTGAAGACCGATCTGGCAGAAATACGTGCCCTGAACAAGCAGCTAGTGACGGGCAAGGACGAAGATGACGAAGCCGAGATCGCCGAGGTGGATCGTGTCCGTGCTGACGCCCTCCACGCCTTCGAGGCATTTCTTCAGTAGCTTGTTTATGTAAACTGGCATCTTCTTGTAACAGTTTGAACCTCTAGAGTCGATGACTGTGCATCGGCTATATATATATATTTTTTTATTGGCCGATTTCATGTATCGGCCCCCATATTTCAGTGTCCATCATCCCACATGCTTGGGAAATATTTCTTGAGGTGTTGCCCGTTGACAGCCACTGGGAATTTTATGCCATCCAGTTCCTCAAGCATGTACGCGTTTCCCCTTAAAACTTGATCGACCCTGTATGGCCCGTGCCAATTTGGAGACCATTTACCATATGATGCATCCTTAGTTCCCAATGGCAATACAGCTTCCCATACCAGATCGCCAACGTGGAACTCCTTCGGTCTCACCTTCTTATTATATGCACGAGCTACCTTGGCCTTATTCTCTTTGATTTTCTCAAGCGACCACAGCCTAAGCTCAGTTAAATCCTCAACACTGTCACTCATCAGGGCCGTATATTCTTCAGTCGTTAGATCGTTCTGAAAGGTGACACGCCTCGATCCAGCTGTAATTTCCCAGGGAAATACGGCTTCTTGTCCATAGACTAGATGGTATGGCGAGGTTTTTATCGCTCCATGACATGACATGCGATAAGCCCATAAAGCCTCTGACAAAACCTCGTGCCAACGCCTAGGGTGCTCATCGATCTTCCTCTTGATCAGCTTGATAAGGCTTTGGTTGGACGCTTCAGCTTGCCCATTTGCTTGAGCATAGTACGGAGATGATCGGATCAGCTTAATTCCCGTGTCCTCACAGAACTCTCTAAACTCGTAAGAAGTGAAGACCGAACCTCCATCGGTCGTGATCGTTTGGGGGATCCCGAATCTATGAATTACGTGTTCCTTCACAAAATCGATAACATCCTTTGAGCTCACTGACTTCATAGGGACGGCTTCAACCCATTTAGTGAAATAATCCGTAATGGCCAAAATCCACACGTGGCCTTTGCTTGATGGAGGATTGATCTTGCCAATCATATCCATGCCCCAACCTCGGAATGGCCAAGGTTTGATGATGGGGTTCATTGCTGACGCGGGCACCATCTGAATATTTCCAAATTTCTGACATGCTTGACACCCTTTGTAGTACTTAAAACAGTCCTCAAGCATGGTGGGCCAATAAAACCCTGATCGCCTGATCAACCATTTCATCTTGTGAGCTGATTGGTGAGTTCCACAGGCGCCTTCGTGTACCTCGTGCAGGAGCCGATTGGCCTTGGTTGGCCCTAGACATTTGAGCAACAACCCTTCCAGGGTCCTGTAGAACATGTCGTCCCCGATAAGCACGTACTTCATGGCCTTGTACCTTATCCGTTTAGGTGCCCCCCGAGCCGAATCCTTCAAGTAATTGAAGATATCGGCTCTCTAGTCGTCTGCTTCCAGGAACTGTACCTGAACATCGGCTCCCTCTGCTATGTCCTTATAGCCTGAGGCCATTTGTGCGAGATCATTCGCCTCGGTATTCTGCGATCGCGGGATCCAGGTGAAGTTTATGTACCGGAACTGTGCCATGTGCTCACGGCATTGCAACCATAATGGGAAGAGCGACTCGCTCTCACACTTGTATTCCTCCGTGAGCTGGGAAATCACCAATTTGGAGTCTCCAAAAATTTCCACTGCCTCTGCCCCAGCTTCTATGAGCAACTCCATTCCCTTGCGTATCGCCTCATACTCGGCGACGTTGTTGGTGCACGGGGTAGCAAGCCTGATGGAGAAGGAATATGTTGCCCCCCGGGGCGACACGAGTAGAATGCCAATGCCGCAACCATCATCGCAAACCGATCCATCGAAAAACATAGCCCACGCTCGTATAGACAGCGCTGCTATATCAGTGTTGATCCTTTCAGCAATAAGGTCGGCTAACGCCTGACCCTTAACCGCTTTCGCAGGTTGGTACCGGATGTCAAATTCCGATAATGCAAACATCCATTTGCCGAGTCGGCCTTTCAACATAGGAGCCGACAGCATGTGCTTTATGACATCTGATTTGCATATAATGATAATCTCTGCCGAGAGCAAGAGGTGACGCAGCTTGGTGCAGGTGAAAAACAGGCAGAGGCACAACTTATCGATCTCAGGGTACCTTGTCTCTGCGTCGAGCATCCTTCTGCTGATGTAAAACACAACTCGCTCCAGACCATCGTAAACCTGCACCACCACCGAGGCGATGGACGTGTCAGCTACTGATAAGTAAATGTAGAACGGCCTATCCGGCTGGGGCGGAACCAATACTGGTGGCTTCGTTAGATATTCTTTGATTGCTCTGTCCCCCAGCGGAATTCTTCATCAGATTTGATTTTCACCAGTCCCATGAACGGCTCTATTCTTCCTGACAGATTGGGGATAAATCTTCTGACGAAGTTGATTTTGCCGATGAGAGACTGCAGTTCTTTCTTCGTGGTAGGTGGATTCATTGTTCGCACTGCCTCCTGACTTTTCAGGCCGATCTCAATTCCTCGTTCATGGACCAAGAAACCCAAGAACTGACCGGCCGTCACACCGAAGGCACACTTCTTTGGATTCATCCGTAGCCCGAATTTTCTTGTTCGGTCCAGGACGTGTCGCAGATCGTCCAAGTGTCCTTGTACTGAAGCTGACTTGACCACCACGTCATCGATATAAATTTCCACCAGCTTGCCGATCAGATCATGGAAGATGTAATTCATGGCTCTTTGGTATGTGGCGCCGGCGTTCTTCAGTCCAAACGTCATGACTACATATTCAAACAACCCCACCGAACCTGGGACTCTGAATGCAGTCTTGTGTATATCTTCCGGAGCCATAAAAATTTGGTTGTAACCGGCATTGCCATCCATGAAGCTCAAGATTTTATGACCAGCAGCTGCGTTGATTAACGTCTCTGCTACTGGCATCGGATATTCATCCTTCGGAGTAGCTCTATTGAGATCCCGAAAATCTATGGCAACACGCCAGCGGCCATCCTTTTTCTCTACAGGTACGATGCTAGAAATCCACTCAGCATACCTGCATGGCCTGATTAAATTGGCTGTCAACATTTTCTCGATCTCCTTCTTGACTTCTTTCAAAATTTCGGCCTTCATCTGTCGTGCTCGCTGCTGGAATGGCCGAAATCCTTTTTTAAGCAGGAGTCGATGCTCAATGATGCTCCTGTCTAGCCCGGGCATCTCTGTATAATCCCAGGCAAAGCAATCTGGATATTCTTTCAACAAAGCTATCATCGGACCCCGCAGATTCGGATCTAACTTCTTGCTGATAAATGTTGGTCTTGGCTTATCCCCAGGACCGATGTCAATCTCCTCTAGCTCATCAGCGGATGTAAACCCATACCCTAGCTTTCCGTCACCTGTTAAATCGATGCTAAACACGGGGCAAACAGTTGGTGAGGATAACAACGATAGTTTGGGCCGATTGCCGGAATCGGCCCCCTTTTTCATTGCATTAGTCAAGGAAGGTTTACAACTTATCTGTTCTCCACAATGGCAGGGCACCTCCCTGCTACGACTGCATGACCTGTTTGTCGTAAGATTGCTGCTTTTTATTTTTTGTGGCCGATCGCGGGGATCGGCCTTACCACGTACGATCGTGGACTTTGCTACTCTGTCAGGCCAGTGGATAAGACTAGCCTCACCCCGTTTTTTGTAGCTTCAATGCGCTCACAGCCGTCTAGACTGACTCCAGAGATCGGCTCTTGGTCTCCTGCCTCCCAGATGTTCGTACCAGCTATGGAGATCTCAATCGAGTCATCTGCATGAATGACCTCCACTTCATCTCCATCCCACTGTATCAGGCACTGGTGCATCGTGGATGGAATGCAGCAGTTGGCGTGAATCCAATCCCTCCCCAGCAAGACAGCGTAGGTGCTTTTGCTGTCAACGATGAAGAATGACGTAGGGATGGTTTTTCTGCCCACGGTCAAGTCCACATTCAGAACGCCTTGCGTCTCTGAAGTTTGGCCGTTGAAGTCGCTTAACGTTACGTTGGTTTTGATCAGATCTGCAGTGGAGCGTCCCAAACGCCGTAGCATGGAGTATGGCATTATATTGACTGCCGCTCCGGTGTCAACCAGCATCTTGCGGACAGGCTGCCCATTGATATAACCTCGCAGGTACAGGGCTTTCAGATGTTTGTAGCCCTTCTCTTGTGGCTTTTCAAAGATAACCGGTCGTGGGCCGCAGTCAAACTGTGCCACTTGTAGTTCTTTGGCTCTTGGAGCGCAGAACTCTGACGGAAGTGTAAACACCATGTTTGTGCCAGCCGATGTCTTCGCATCGGCTTTTACTGGTTTGGGGCGCCATTCTTTTCTTCTCGGACGAGCCTCCGTCTCCAAGGTTTGCTGCACTTTCACGGCCAGATCGGGCTGTGCCTTCCTTAAAGCGTGGAGGTACTGTGCTTCGGCCTCCTCCAAGTTGCGCAGCCGCTGAACTCGACGCTTTTGGGTGTGCCTGAGTCCATCGGGGCACCACCTTGGCCGGTGATATCTGTCTTCTTCTTTTTCACCCATTGGCTCCTCGAAGTCTTTCGCTCGAGGAGGGAGAGGCCCTAGGCGCTTGAACACTGAGACTGGACCTGTGTCTTCCTCCTGCTGTCCACATTCTGGGCAGTTGTCGATTGTAGGCAATCGGCTCATTCCTGCGTCCCAGCAATACTTGAAGAAAGGACAATCCCAATGTTTATCTACGCCTTCTTTTTCCTTCGGCTTCTTACTAGCGAGGTGCCCATATCCTTCATCATCTCTCTCGTGCCGGCGACGTTGGTCGTACTGATGCTCATACTTGTTAAGGAGATGTGTGGAGTGTGGCTTCTGATACCGCACGCTTCTCACTTGCTCCTCGGTCAAATACCGCCTGTCATCATAACGGGGCCGGTCACGTGGACCGGCCTCCTCTCTTTCTCTGCCCCGAGAGCGACCGTCTTCCTCCTTATATGCGCCACGGTGGTACACAGGTCCTGCCATATTAACATCGAACGAGAAATCCAACTGACGCCTCGTGGACTGGCTGTGTTCTACCATGTTGACGCCGGGAAATGGGTTTGTGTCTACTTTCATGGCGAACTGCCCAAGGATCAGACGGCCTTGCTCTATCGCCGTTTGGATCTGGCGACGTAGCTCTTTGCAGTCATTGGTGGTGTGGGTGAACGAGTGATGCCACTTGCAGTAAGGTCTCCCGTTCATCTCTTGAGCCGTAGGGATTTTGTGGCCTTCGGGTAACTTCAGCTGCTTTTCTTGCAGCAGTAAATTGAATATCTACTCAGCTTTGCTCACGTCGAAGTCGAACCCTTTTGCAGGCCCTTGCTGTTTTACCCATTTGCAGGACACAGGATCCGCCCCCCGAGCCCATTCAGCCACGGCCACCTCCTGGTCTTGTGTAGGATCTTCTTCTTCTGCGTCGACCAGGCTTATCGGACGTTTGAACTTGTCTTGGTACAACTCAGGGTGGCGTTGTTCATACATTGTCAGCTTCTGGGCCATGTGCGCCAATGAATTGTACTCTACTTGGAAAGCCAGATCCTTGATAGGTGCTGAGAGACCCAACACTGCTAGTTCGACCGCTTCTTTCTCAGTTAAACGAGCCGAATAACATCGGTTCTTGACAGTCCTGAAACGTTGAATGTACTCAGCTACCGTTTCTCCCCGCTTCTGCCGCACCTGCGCCAGATCTGCAATGCCAGCCTCGGTAGCTTCTGAATGGTACTGGATGTGGAACTGCTCTTCCAGTTGCTTCCAGGTCTGGATAGAATCCGGTGGCAACGAGGTGTACCACCCAAAAGCTGGTCCTGTCAGAGATTGCGCAAAGAACCTTACGCGTAACTGATCCGATGCTGAAATCATGCCTAACTGTGCTAGGTATCGGCTCACATGCTCGATCGAGCTCGACCCTTCTGATCCGCTAAACCTTGAGAACTCAGGGAGCCAATACTTGGGTGGCAGCGGAATCAGATCAAACTCGTTGGGGTACGGCTTGGAGTAGCCGATTGTCCTTCTCCTCGGCACGAAGCCGAATTGGTCTCTCAGTATGGTACGGATTTGCTCCACCGTTTGAGCTGCAGGGGCTAAATTCTCAGAACTCGCTCCGGTGGCGTACTTGGCTAGCCATGCCTGTTTATCAGCGTCCATCCCAGACATCCCTGCTCCGGAAATACCTGCTCCCGGAGCCCCTGCTCCAGAAACTCCTGTTCCGGAAATCCCTGCAGTTGCCACCTGGTTCGTGCGCGTCAGGTTATTGCAGTCCGGCACGTAGGTGCACATATATCCATGTGGGATCTCTTTAGGTGGTTCAAACAGGAATTGGTAATCGCCAGGGTCACCTCCAACCTTGTAGACGACGTAAGCCGGTGCCCCTGGTGGCTCCGGAGCTGCAAGCGTGAATGGCAGCTGCGGCCTGGTCTGGAGCGGTCTTTCTCCCTGGTGAGTCCCTAGAGTAGGACCCGATGGAGAGTACTGATGTTTCATGATCTCTTGAACTACGCGAACCGCGACGCGCTCAAAAGCGTTCACTAGGCTCTCAGAATGGCGGTGAAGAGAATGAGCTACCATGTAATTGACTTCCTGTCGCAGAGCTCTGGTGCGCTCCTCTGAAGGAACAGACAGATCCACCTCGTCAAGAGCACCTTCAGGTGAGAACCCTTTCCATCTGATGCCATGCTTACGGGTCCTCTCAAAAGAGCCGATGAGATCGGCTTCGAAGAGAGCTTTGATATCATCATACTTCGCCTTGTGCTCCTCAGGCAGATCGTCGTACGTGACCGGTCTGTTCTCCATCGCAGCGTCGGATGTTGATGTAGACGTTGTTGAAGGTCCCACCGGGCGTGCCAGAATGTGTTGCCTACCAAAACCCACCGGCGAGCAGCGACGGGCAACACGGAGAGCCGGGAGGCTCCCAGGACTGCTGGTGGGCCCTGGTCCCTCGGGCAACGGCCCGCAAAACTCCGGCACACGTCCTGGCTGGTTCGAGGGCGTGCCACCTGACCTATACCTGATCAGGAAGGTGAAAGATTGCTTCGATTGGTTTCCTGCATGGCAAACAAACATATGTAAAATTCAAGCCATGACCGGCTTTCAGGTTTCCCTGTGAATCGGCTCTTGGAGCCGATTACCCCATGGTTTTGCATTAGATCTATGATAACATGGGGTTTTGCTTCATCAATACAAGTTAAATCGATCTACGACAGTTTAACGTTTTCACCACGTAATTGGAACATCCTACACGTAATTGAGCCTGGTAAATACGAAAGATGATAGAAAACTAACCCTAGAGAAGGCCTAACAACCGACGTAAAGTCAATTCCCGGAACAACTCCTCTCGAATTAGCAAACCATATCTTTACGTACTACTGGATCGTTCAACCTGTTTGCAAGGCCTGACTACGTAGATATCAAACTAAACCTTGGAAAACAAGGCAAAACTATAACGGATCGAATCGACGGAATAAAGATCAAGCAAGATGCTACCCTTACACCCAAAAAGGTGTAAGGGCAGCGAGATAAGCAAAGGCAGCATAACTAAGCAATCATAGTAAAAAGTACCGATGCTAGCCTAAACAAATCTATGATAAAAGTATTACTCGCCATCAACAAGGCTTCAGTACGAGTAACACCAAATAACGCATAAGCAGATACTGCCTAGATCGCAAGATGCGATCTAGGCAGCATGACACTTACCCGAAAGAAACCCTAGAAACAAGGGGTGGCGATGCGCCGAGATTGTGTTTGTTGTGAACGTGATCGTCCTCCTTTTCTCAATAACCTTAAGTACATATTTATAGTCCGGAGACTTTCTACCTTTGGAATAACTCTACAACTCTATCTCTTACCTAAACCGAAACGTAAACTACTACAATATAAGATACACGGGCAATTTAGCCCAAATCCACGCACAAGGCCGATTCAACAGCACGTTGCATATACGTATCTTCTAAGCCCATCTTGATTACAGCCCAACTCCTCCTTTGGCTAAAATATGGCGATAACAGATGTACACTTACTTGAGGGCGGAGGGAAGTACATGATACACACACGCACACACATGCCCCCTACTCTCGATGGACCGACCACATTGCTCAGTACCACCATTAGCATCACACCTCGCTTGAAAGCCACACACTTCGTCTGCCACTCTACAACAACAAAGGGTAGTTGTTTCCCCTTGTGTTTCTATCATACAGAAGTCAGGACACTTCCCGCCCCTCTTCTCCCCCTCCTCTGCTTTGAGAGTTTCCAAGTTCCTCCCGGCTCCTATCTCCTCTTCTCCGGTGGCTGCCGGTCGGATGAAGGGTGGTAGGGGAGGCCGCCCCTACATTTATACTAGTATTTATAGGTTGTGTTTCTCCCTAGTGGAGTTTGGCGTTCTGCCGTACGTGTGTCTGCCTCGGTTGTCGACGAGAAGGAGTTGGGGTACGGTGATGCTTCTCCTTTTTGGTCTCCAGTAGTGGAGGAGAACGGGAAGAGTGGATCTAGAAGGGTGCCACTCAATAAGCTCGGTGGAGCAGGGTTTCAGCCAGATCGAGGTTTTTTTTCTCTTTCTCCATGTCTCTATGGGGGCGGAAGGGAGGGGAGAAGGTCTTAGTTTCTGTGAAACTCGAGCCTGTTGCTCCGAGGGAAGTTGGATTATAGGTCCTCACATGTGCTTCCGAAGCTGGAATCTATGGCAGAGTTCATCAGTCTTGGTTTGCCGATGATATCCATGGCAAAGGGAGGCCCTCCGTGCGCTTAACTAGCCTGGGCTACTTCTTCCTTCACCGGAAGATTTTGGATCTCGGTGTAGGAACCATCGCTGGCTTCACTCCAAGTGTTCTCGTTCCCGGAGGTGTTGCCGGTAATCATGCCTTAGGTCGCCAGCGAGTTGTGGTGAAGAAAAATCCCTTGGTTGCTTTTTTGGTTATATTTTTGAGGGTTTGTTTGTAAAATGTGAGGACCAGTTTGTAATTTTCTTTAACTTTAGGGTCCTTCTTCTAATTGTAATCTCATCGCTAAAGTACTACATGCTTTGAGGCCCTTTGGGGCCTTCCTCGTTAAAAAAAAGAATGATATAGAAGTCCATAGCTTGATCTCGGTGGAGATCGACCTAGGATGAAGTGAACCAGTTGCATTACACTAAGATCGTTTGGCCTCTAGGTATTCATTTCATTTAGTAGAAATGAAATGAATAAATAGATTCATTTCATTTATATTATGATTCTAAAAACACCTACATGTTTGGCTCCCACCGGAATTTGAAAATGACAGGTCTGAGATAGGAATCAGGTTTACACATGGGGATATTTCAATGGATTTGCCAAATGAAATGAGAGCCCAATTCCGTGCCAACCAAACAGCATATGGATGAAACTGCAAAATGAATTCTAAGATTCTAGGCCCAAATGATGGATACCAAACAACCTCTAAGCTAAATTGGTTTTCCAAAAAAATTCTAACTGACAAAGTTTAACTGAATTGGTGGTGCTGACACGACTCCACACGCCATTGCAGATTTGCAGCTCGGCTCTTGCTGCCGAGCCTCCATCCAGCCGTGTCTGTAAGAATATTTTATAGACCGGCTCTATACCAAGTTACCTAGCTCTCATATTTAGAATAGAACCGCAATTACAGCTTAGAACAGATAAATGAATTATCGAATCTCCCTGGGAGGTATGTAGAAACTTGCAAACCAACTGAACTCTATTCTCCTCGCGGCATCACACTGTTGCCAAATAGCGTTGCAAATTTATTACTACAGTAGTTTTTTTGTACCAATGATGCACATTATTATGATATATTTTGAGAGCACTGGAGCACCTTGTTGCAACGATGTTGAATACTGCTACGAGACAAGGCAAAAAAGGTCCGCGGTTCTTGGCTTACAGGAAACATATGGCGACTGATCCAATTCGCTCCTCAGCTTGATTCCATGGCCACTGCTCCGTGATATGATCTTCCTTTCCAACAAGGCTTGCGAGATTACCTGATCCCTTTCGTGACAACTCCGACCGAAGATGAAAAAAAAAACAGGGTGCCAATATGCTTACTCGGCGTTTCCTCGGTAAGGTTATCATGGACAATGTACGGGACCTCCTCCTCGCCGAGGAGAAGTTCTGTGCACTAGCTCAGCAAAGTCACTTAGCAGCATGTGCTTCTTTTCCGGTGTCTCCTATCCCTATGTGGCCAAGTGCTCTCCATTCATTTCTTTATATATCGAATTTCTTATGTCTGGGTAATTGCCACCTGTTTTGCAACATGGAAGTGTCAGAGAAAAGACTTAGAAGATGAGAGTTTTGGATGTCAATATATGAACGATAGAGCTTTGCTATTTGTTATAGGTGAAGATTGTGTATTATGTATAGGAGAAGAGAACATCTACCTCAAAGTGAAGTTTTTTAACTCCCTTGATTGCAGTAAAGAGAAATAGAGCCAGAAGACTCTACGAGCAGATTACAACCCAGAAGGAAAACAAATGAGCGGAAAAAAACAACAAAACTAGTACATTCATGCCCTCCTTTAACATGTGTTTGCAACATACTCAGAGACAAACGCACCTACACGTGACCCCGACTTTTCGATGGACCAACACACATCCTGCAATACCACTGTTCAAAGCATTACCCATCACTTAAAGGGTCGCATTAGATGGTAATCTTGGTTACCTATGGGCCACACCACGTGGCCAGGGTGTGGTCGTTCCCTAGGGTCTCCTGACTCTTTTCTTTGGTGTTTCATGCAGTTCCAATACGTGTCCTTTCTTTTCTAATAAAACTTTTGCAGAATTTTTTTCTAGATTAATTAGACTCTAGATTCTTGAAACTTAAAAACACGCCAACGGGATTTCTGCCTTCTAGAGTTAAATAGATATTTCATAAAATTTAGTGCAAATATCCAATAAAAAGTGGTAAATAACAATGAAATCATCAAATTAAACTTTAAAAAACTAGATACATTTTGGTGTTCGATTTTTATAAGGCACACACTATTTAATATTCATTTTTATTATCTAAATATGTAATTTATATGAGGCACACACTCTTTAATTTCCAATTTCATTATCTAACTAGGTACATATTATTTGAGGCCCACATTAATTACCGGCTCATTTTATTATCTAGCTAGGTACATATTATACGAGGGAAATACATTGTTCATTGCTTATTTCATTACCTAGCTAGGTAGTAGTTTATGGAGTGAATTCCACTTTTTACCCTCTACTTGTGCATTTATGACACTAATTACCCTATATAGTGAAAATTCATCTAAATTACCATGTTTGGAAACTTTAAACCCTCATTTTCTGATGCATATCTACTGGGCAAGGTGTGAGGTGACGATTGAACCTCGAAATTATCGAGATGACAACAAAGAATAGAACATTTGGTGCAGAGAAGGGTATATATGATCGGCAACGATGTCCTCCGATCTTGACATATTTTGTTGTGGCACATCGTCCTAACATGTCGGCCTTATCGAATAACACATGTTGAATGCTAAAACGGGGCAAAATCATGCTCATAATTTTCTTAAATGGGACATTCGGGTACAACTTCTACTAAATGGGATAATTAGTGTCTCAAATGCATAAATAGAGGGTAAAAAGTGGAATTCACTCTAGTTTATATAATGCAAACAATATTCAGTTGGACATTTCAATATCGATAATTTAGATGAGTCACACTAATAAGTGTTGCATTTAGTTGATGATTAAATCTGTGTGATAGTGGATAAAATCTGAAGTTAGTGTGTTTGAACTTAGCCGTACAGTTCTGGCTATGTGGGAGATTAATGATAAATTATTGGGTTGAGAAGTTTTTCAACCAAACTTATTTGGGTATCCATATAAAATATATGCTAATGTCCACATTTATTTCAGCGGAAGTTCTATCATGTATGTTACGAGTTTTTAGTTTGTGCTTTTACCAGATTTAAGTTATATATATGGTGCTAGAATATCAAATTTGATATGCACAAAAATAGGTGCCAACAAATACAATACTAGACACTATGTTAGTATAGTGATCAAGTAATTAAATAAGAGGCACCTGATTTGCACCGGCATCTAGTCTATGCCAACACAAAACTTATACCGAGGCCAAGATTACACACCTTATAGCTGTGCGCCGAGCTATATAAAGCATCGTGCACACATTTTCCTTGACACCATGTGCCGCCGCTGTCGCCACACCGGGTCGCCACCCGCACCCCTAGCTAGCAACCCCCTCTAGCTCGCCCCCTCCTCTCCGCTGCTGCCGGATCAGTCACCGGACAAAGCTCCAGCAGCAGGGCCCCAGCCCTCTCGCGTGTCGCTTCCATGGCGGCAGCGGCTTGAGATCCAGGCGACAGCGGCGGCGCTCCAGCGGATTTGTAGCAGTGATGGCGGGTGGACGACGGCCGGTGAGCTCTGATGGCAGCAGTTCCTGGGCGGTGGGGCGGCGGGTGGTGGTGATATCTAGGGTTCCAAGATCGGTCATCTTTGCCTCCTCGACGCCGACCGGTGTCATTCGGAGGTCTTCTGCGGCCTACTTTGCATCATGAGGGCGCCAGGGGCGGAGGCTCTGGGTTTGGTCGAGGTGGTCATCTTCTCCGTCGAAGGTGTCTGGCCTGCGGTTGGATTGGCAGATCTCACGATCTGTCGTCCAGTCCCAGCAGCGAGGAGGGGAGACCTAGGTGCCGGTGAAAACCAAGCCATTGGCAGGCGATGGTGGCGTTACCACGTCGTTACCTTGATGAAGGCATCGCCGTGCACCTCGTGTCGAGCTCACTCGTGCTACTCCAGGGGAAACCCTAAGATCTTTGGGTCGGGCGATGGCGGTGCCGCGGTGTCGGTATCGCCTTCTCTTCTGGGAGCATCGCCTGTGGAGCAGTGTTGGATGGAAGTGGCAGGACGGGTGGAGCGGCTAGCGCGCGGGGGGGGGGGTGCTGCTGCTTGGCACCGAGATGGTGTCGGTGGCTAGTGTGGCGACAGTCTGCGCATCGATCTACATGCTGACGACGGGTTGGCGGAAGATTATGAAGGTGGCGACATTCGGAGCGTGTGCGTGGGCGCAACTCCATGGATATGATATATGGTTCTAGGGCTCCTTTTGCTTGAGTTCGTGCCGCCACGCCAAGGCACTCCAGCTTCTCTTGGCGAGTGGCAACAGTGTGAGTGACCATGGGGCGGGATCGAAACAGGTAGATAGGGGTTTGATAGATCTTGTTTGGGAGCTGGCGATACGGTTTATCGTTTTTTGGTCAGTGTTTTGCTTTGGCGGTTTTGATTTGTATGATCTTTATAATGGCCTTTGCCAAACAATGTGATTCTAATAATAAATAAAAGCTGTGTGCATCGCTTGATGTAGAGGCCGGAGCTCCGCTCCCCATTTCTAAATAAAAACGTTTTCCTTGACACGTTCGTTCTTGGCGGCCTGTGAGCATTCCATATAACCACCTGGACCCGTGTGTTATGTTGTAGTGTTTTGCATTGGTATTGCACATTATGATATCGATGTCAAGGAACTCGAGGACTGGACGGAGCTTGTCGCACTGATGGTGAATATTTGTACGAGACAAGGCCCTCGAAAGGCAGCGGTTGCCTTCCATGGAAAATTGGGGATATTAAAACTGAGTCAAAGAGGAGCTCTCTCACGAACTGAGTATTTTCGTCCATTGGACCACACCATCTGTATTTTTCTGGCCACCAGATGATCATTAAATCCCGTGTGGGCTGAATTATCCCTTAGACTTTCTAAGGTTAATTGGAGCCGAATGCATACGACAACGCATTATTTTCTTTACTGGACCATGGTATAAGGAACGGAAATCTTAAAAAAGGCTCACGTTTTCGAAGGTCTATCCCGCGCGGCTGGCAAGTGGCGTCTTCTCCTTCGCGCGGACCTTCTAGTGGGTCTCTACATACTTGCCAAGTGTCATAACCAGAAGCAATGTGAGATTAGGATGAGAGAGGGAAAGGTACCAGAGGGTAAGAGTACAAGTTTTCTCTTTTATTTTTTAAATTCGATGATTCAAAATGAAATATCTTTAAAACCGTTTGGTCAAATTACGAACCGTTTTGACTTTTAAGCTCATGGTGCCGAGATATTTAAACTAGATCCCATGTTGATAGATTTCAAACAACCTTTTTTATACTTTCAAGCCTGATGTGTTCATATTTTAGATAACTTCAGTTATGTATTTTTGTACTTCGGGTTTTTAGTGTACTTTGTACTCGGGTTATTACATATTTGTACTTCCATGTGCTTTGTCGGTGAGTACACTTGTACCTTCTGTACTTCGGCTCCTAGTACATTAGTACTTTCATGTACTTCGCTGCAGTACATCTAACCTTTGTGTATTTGAGTATACTTGTACTTATGTGTACTTTGGCTCTTAGTATAATTATTTATTTCGCGTAGACTTAGTACATCCGTACTTTGCGTATTCTCTGAGTAGAGTTGTACTTTCCCGTACTTCGACTTTAGTACATCAGTACTTTCACGTGCTTTGGCTCTGAGTATAGTTATATTTCGGTGGTACTTTGTACGTGAGCATAAGTGTATTTTCACGTACTTTGGATCTGCATATACTTATACTTTAAGTATTTTATCTCTTAATATACTTGTACTTCTATATTTTAATGCGCCGTAGGCGCCTTAATTTGAGGCGAAGCCGAACCGTAGAACGCACTGCAAAAAATCGAGGGATAACAAACGGACGCTACGATCAATGCACCCCCTTCAAAATATTTATGAAGTTTTGATGCGCCGATAATTCGAGCAAAACCGAGCCGTAGAACACGCAGCAAAAAATGCAAAAATGACAAAACGGACATAGTACGCATAATTACTTCGTGTCCTAAGGCGTGTTTTTTTTGTAAGGGCATCTCTACTCGCCTACCCAGGACGCCGATCCGGACGCTGAATTTAGGTCCGGACACTGAAAATCGGCCCAGTCGCGTACCCAGAAACCTGTTTTCGTTCGGATTTAGGCCAACTTTGGTCCGGACTTCCTAGACCATACCCAGGATCCCGGGTACGCCCTCGGAACGCCGAACGAAGCGAATTGGCTGAGTGGACCAGCCTGTCAGCGACAGAAGCCGAGTCGTCGTCATCCTTCCGCCGTTTCCCTTTTCCCGCCCTCACTGCTACACCCCTCCCGCCCTCACTGCTACACCCCTCCCGCCCTCGCCGCCGACCTCGGCCTATAAAAGGTGCACATCTCACCGCCTCCCTTCACACTTTATCACACCTCTCCCAACTCCGGCGAACTCCAGCGTACATCGGGATCCCTATTCCCGGCGAACTCCGGCGAAAAGCCATGGCCGACAGATTTCCCGGCGACAACACGGCGGCGAGCGGCCGACGCATGCTGTAGACGTGGGAAGCCCGGCTGCTCCACGACGCGGGCTATACGGCGCCGCCGGACATTCGTCTCCCCTTCTCCTAGCAACTCAGTGCCGGCGGGATCCCTATTCCGCCGGTGCCCACCGACGAGGACATCACCGGAGAGATCCAGGCGGCTATCGCCGCCATGCAAGACCCGGATCTTGCCGAGGATCATGGCAACCTGGTCTTCTGGAGGCAGTTCTTTGCCGACAGGCGCCTCCAGGATCTCGCCCGACACGAGGGACCGCCAGGCTCGCCGCCGCCGCGTCACAATGCGGCTTTCCGCCGCCGCTGGTGGAGCATTCCAGGATGAACTCTCGCCGCCGTCATGGAGCACATCCAGGCCGGCAACCACCCCCGTCTCGGCCTGTAGAAGCAGTGTCCGTCGTCGACCATGGTGGCGGCGGCCTTTTCCTAGTTAAATTCGATGTAATATGTGCGTCCTTGTCCTAATTAATGAAATCCGCCTATATTCGCCGTTCCATCTGGCCAAAAAAAGGTCTGGATTTCGGCCTGGGTTCGCCCAACGAGTGGGGATGCTCTAAGCCACGTTTGCATAATCACGCACCTGGGCTAGGCCTTGCTTACGACAGCGCGCGATAGCCGCATGCGCCTGCCACGCCTATTGCCGCGTACGACTGCCAGACAAACTCTCGTAGCTGCACGTGTCGGACATGGTATCGTCATTCGCTCGCGGACTAAGGGCATCTTTATCGGGCCAACCTAAATGGTCTGCGCGTGTTTGAACTTGTCCGCGCGGATGTTCGGGGCGTGCGCGGCACCCCAGCGGGCCGACCCATCTGACGAAACGCGTTCGTCCGGACCCATTCATGCATCTAATATGGGCTCGGTTGCGTTAGTCCGGACCGCGCGTGGTGTCCTCCTAATAATTCGTCCGGGCCCTCCCGTCGGTGGCACAACAGACGCTCTCCTCCTCAAACCCTCGCGCACTCCATATCCCTCGGTCTCGAGCAGGCGCAATATTTGCCGTCGCCACCGCTTGCTGCCGCCGACGCCCCCCGCGATATCGAGCATTACCGCAGGCCACATGCGTTGCCGGAGTTGTCTGGCCGAGCCACAGGCAATCTCGTCGCCCTTGGTCTCCACCATTGGACTGGGAGCGCGACACCCTTTGCGTGTCGCACAACCTACTCGATCAATTGCCTGAGGTATGTTCGCCGGTCCCTTCTAGGTTTTGTCCGGCCCGCTGCGGGAGTTGCCATCGCTATTGACGACCGCATACTTTGCAGATCGGCAGCAGCAAAAGGGCAATGGAGTTCTTCTAGAATTGTGTGGAGTCATCGTCCGAGGAGGAGTCCGACGGTGATACTGAGATTGTGCTAGCGGTTGCACATATGGTGCACGACCACTACCTCCTGCCGCCGCACAGAGGTGGCTCGTCCAAGCGGCGCCAAGCCAACCAGGAGCACGACCGAGAATATGGCCACATATGCCTTTACAAGGACTACTTTCATCCAATTAATCCAGTCTTTAAAGAGAAGGCATTCCGTCGCCGCTATCGAATGTCGAGGGACCTGTTCTTGCAAATTCTCAATGGGATGACAGAGTACGATAACTACTTCTAGGCCAAGTACGATTGCACCGGTAAGATTGGCTTCTCCTCTTACCAAAAATGTTATGCTGCCATTCGACAGCTTGCATATAGAGTCTCCGGTGACCTCCTTGACGAATACATGCGCATGAGCGAGTCCACATGCCATGAGGCTATGTACCAGTTGTTGGAGATATGCCCTAGAGGCAATAATAAATGTAGTTATTATTATATCTTTGTGTTTATGATAAATGTTTACATTCATACTATAATAGTATTAACAAGGAAACATTAATACTTGTGTGATTTGTAAACTAAAATAGAGTCCCTAGTAAAGCCTCTTTATAATACTAGCTTGTTGGTTAATAAATGATTGTGGTTTCCCTATCATGAACATTGAGATGTTATTAACAACAAGATCATATCGTTAGGAGAATGATATGGTGGACATACTCCTATAGATAAGCGTAGCATAAAGATAAAGTCATTTTAATAGTTCAATTGCTATATGCTTTCTGATACATAGTAACCTAATTCCTTCGACCATGAGATCATGCATATCACCTTCACTGGAAGGATGCTTTGATGACATCAAACACCACACCGTAACTGGGTGGCTATAAAGGTGGCATTGAGTATTCGGAAAGTATTGGTTGAGACACATGGATCAAGAGTGGGATTTGTCCATCCATATGACGGATAGATATACTCTGGGCCCTCTCGGTGGAATGTCATCCAATTAGCTTGCAAGCATGTGACTGGCTCACAAGGGATCATATATCACGGGAACGAGAAAAGAGAACTTATCAGTAACGAGGTTGAACTAGGTATGTAGAGATACCGACGATCATAACCTCGGATAAGTAAACTATCGTGAGACAAAGGGAAATTGGTATCGTATGTAAGTGGTTCATTCGATCGCAAAGTAATCGTTGAAATATGTGGGAGCCATATGAATTTCTAGATTCCTCTATTGGTTATTGTTCGGAGAAGTGTCTCGATCATGTCCGCATAATTCACGAACCGTAGGGAGACACACTTAAGGATTCGACGTTGTTTGAGTATTTATGGAATGATGAGTAAGAGACCGAATGTTGTTCGGAGTCTCGGATGGGATCCGGGATACCACGAGGAGATCCGGAATGGTCCGGAGAATAAGATTCATAAAAGGAAAGTCCTGTTTCGGGGTTGGAGAATGGTTTCGGTGTTTTCATCGGGAATGTTCTAGAAGGTTCCGGAATGTCCGACACTCCGGAGGGGAAGGGTACATGAATGTGTCATAACAAGTTGGAATGATTGCATCATGTACTAGGTGTCATCGCTGAACAAAATAAAGGGTTTAATCAAATCCTAGTTTGAAAAGTCAAACGCCAATTTGAAAAGTCAAACGGCTATTTTGTGAGGTGGAGGGGAAGTAGGAAACCTACTTGGGGAGGAGTTCCTCCCCTCCACCGCCGGCCCACTTGGGAAACCGATTTGGGGAGGGACTCCCCTCCCTTGGCGCGCCCCCTCCACCTATATAAGGAGGGGCAGGGCTGCCCCTCCAAGTACACAACACCTCCACCCAAAACCCTAGCTCCTAGCCGCCGGCGCCGCCACCTCCTGCTGCCGCCGCCGCCTAGGGCAAGCCGCCGCCGCCTAGGCAAACCCTAGCCACCGGCCTCGCTCCTTCTTGGTGCGTCTAAACCCTAGATCGCCGAGGATCTCTCTCATAGTCCACCATACTCGCTCCGGCTTAAGGCGAAGCCCTGCGAGATCTCCCCTCTACTTCCGGTACCACGCCATTGTGCTGCCGGAATCGCGAGGAGAGTGCTACAACCTCCGCTGCCTGCTGGAACAAGGGAGAGAAAGGTCTTTGTCGAGTACCGAACCTGTGACCGACTGCGGAAGCGCTGCCAGAACGCATCGCCGGAAGGATTGTCTACACGATCTTGAGATCGGCAAGAGTACGACTACATCACCCACGAGAATCCGCTCTCGTTAAACACTTTGGAATCTTCGTGGGTGAGTTATTCCATCGACTCGTTGCTACAATCTAGTAGATAGATCTTGGCTTGTTTGTTTGTATGCGGTAGAATTTTTTTGTTTTCCATGCTACGAATCCCTACAGTGGTATCAGAGCCGTGTCTATATGTAGATCTGTTGCACGAGTAGAACACAATGGTCATTGTGGGCATTGATGCTTTTGTTGTCGATTGCTTCCTGTGTACTTTGCATCTTGCGGGGTGGTGGGATGAAGAGGCCCGGTCTAACCTTACATGACATCGTTCATGAGACTTGCTCCACGCTTGACATGCAACTTGTATTGCATAAGTGGCTTTGCGGGTGCCTGTTTCTCCCAACATAGTTAAGATTCAATTTACAACGGGTGATTGACAATACTAGTATCAATGTTGTGGTTCTTGTTCATAAGTTAGAACGACACTTATTGAAAGCCCCAAACCACGTAAAACATGCAAAGAAAGTAGAGGCGTCTAACTTTGTTTTGCAGGGGTGTGCTGTGATGTGATATGGCCATGATTGTGATTATATTTGATGTATGCAATGTTCCTTATTGTAAGTTGGCAACGGCAGGAGCCATATGGTTGTCTTTAAATTCTGTTAAGACCCGCGTGTCTATTCAAAGTAGTTGTAATAGTTGAAGCCAGTGGACGACAACCATGGAGCAGCGTCATGGACCTTGATGCAATGCCGGTGATGATGGAGATCATGTTCGTGCTTGAAGATGGAGATCGGAAGCACAAAGAAGAAAGGCCATATCATATCACATATTATGAATTGCATGTGATGTTAATCCTTTATGCATCTTGTATTGCTTAGTTAACGACGGTAGCATTATAAGACGATCCCTCATGCACATGAATTTCAAGTTCTAAAGAGTTCATCCTTAGTAAGCACCGTTGCTAAAGCTTGTTGTTTCGAAGCACCACGTGATGATCGGGTGTGTTAGATTCCGCAAGTGTATACAACGTGAGCAAGCCAGATTTGCTCATGCGGAAGCTAAGGTTTGATCTTGACGAGCCTAGCATGTACAGACATGGTCTCGGAACACGGATCACCAAAAGGTAAAGCATGAATCATATAGAAGATATGATGAACATGTCGATTGTTCGCCATTGAAACTACATCAACTCTCGTGATGATCGGTGTTGATGTGGTGGATTTGGTTCGTGTGATCACTAAAACAATGTGAGGGATGTTGTTTTGAGTGGGAGTTCACCTAGATTAATTTAACTATTAATTAGAACTCAATTTGTCATAAACTTAGTCTAAACTATTGCAAATATGTTGTAGATCAATGGCGGCCCCTACCATCAATTTTAATGCGTTCCTAGAGAAATAAAAGTTGAAAAACAATGGAAGCAACTTCGTGGATTGGTTCCGCAATTTGAGGATTGTCCTCACAGCTGGTAATTTGACCTATGTGCTGGATGCACCGCTGGGTGACCCACCTGCAGCTACTGCTACCGATGAAGTAAAGAATGTTTACCTCGCTCGGAAGACTCAGTACTCCACAGTTTAGTGTGATATCTTGTATGGTTTAGAATCGGAGCTTCAGAAAAGGTTTGAGAATTCAGACCCACATGATATTGTCCGTGATCTCAAATTGATCTTTGAGACTCATGCGGCAATTGAGAGCTATGAGGCTTCTGGAAAGTTCTTTAACTGCAAGATGGAAGAGGGCAGCTCCGTCAGTGAGCATGTGCTTAAGATGTCTGGGCACGCAAACAAACTTCAAAGCTTGGGTATAGTGATTCCTAATGCTTTGGGGATTTATCGTGTCCTCCAATCGCTACCACCAAGTTACAAGAACTTTGTGATGAACTACAATATGCAAAACATGAACAAGCAGTTGCCAGAACTCTTTGCCATGTTAAAATCTGCAGAAATGGAGATCAAGAAAGAGCACCAAGTGTTGATGGTCAATAAGACCACCAAATTCAAGAAAGGCAAGTCTAAGCAAAAGGGACACTTCAAGAAGGGTGGTAAGAAAGTTACCGCGCCGGCGAAGAAGACCAAGGCTGGACCTAAGTCTGTTACCGAGTGCTTTTACTGCAAGGGAGAAGATCACTGGAAGCGGAATTGCCCAAAGTACTTGGCGGATTTGAAGAACGGCAACATCAAGAAGAAAGGTATATCCGATATACATGTTATTGATGTGTATCTCACTAGTACTCATAGTAGTGCCTGGGTATTTGATACTGGTTCGGTTGCTCATATTTGTAACTCGAAACAGGTGCTGCAGAATAAACGGAAGCTAGCGAAGAACGAGGTGACGATGCGCGTGGGAAACGGATCAAATGTTGATGTGATCGCGGTGGGCACGCTACCCCTTCATCTACCATCGGGATTAGTTTTATACTTAAATAATTGTTATTTGGTGCCTGCGTTAAGCATGAACATTATATCGGGATCTTGTTTATTGCGAGACGGTTACTTGTTTAAGTCCGAGAATAATGGTTGTTCGATTTATATGAGTAATATGTTTTTTGCACATGCACCTTTGATAGATGGTCTATTCTTATTGAATCTCGATAGTGGAAATACACATATTAATAACATTGAGGCTAAACGTTTGAAATCGAGCAATAACTCGACCTATATGTGGCACTGTCGTCTTGGTCACAATGGAGTGAAGCGTATGAAGAAACTCCATTCCGATGGACTTCTTGAATCACTTGATTTCGAATCACTTGAAAGATGCGAAGCATGTCTGATGGGTAAAATGACTAAGACTCCATTTTCTGGTATTATGGAGCGAGCTACGAACTTATTGGAAATCATACATACCGATGTGTGTGGTCCAATGAGTGTAGCATCGCGCGGTGGTTATCGTTATGTTCTTACCTTCACGGATGACTTGAGTAGATATGGGTATATCTATTTCATGAAACATAAGTCCGAAACTTTCGAGAAGTTTAAGGAATTTCAAAGTGAGGTCGAGAATCAACGTAACAAGAAGATTAAATTTCTACGTTCTGATCATGGAGGTGAATATCTAAGTTACGAGTTTGGCGAGCATTTGAAGAAATGTGGAATACTTTCACATTGACACCGCCGGGAACACCACAGCGTAATGGTGTGTCCGAACGTCGTAATCGAACTCTCTTAGATATGGTTCATTCTATGATGTCACTTACAGATTTACCGCTATCATTTTGGGGTTATGCATTAGAAACATCCGCATTCACTTTAAATAGGGCACCATCTAAATCCGTTTAAACGACACCGTATAAATTATGGTTTGGGAAGAAACCTAAATTGTCGTTCCTTAAAGTTTGGGGTTGCGAAGCCTATGTAAAGAAGTTACAGCCGGACAAGCTTGAACCCAAAACGGAAAAATGCGTCTTCATAGGATACCCGAAGGAAATTATTGGGTATACCTTCTATCATAGATCCGAAGGCAAAATCTTCGTTGCCAAGAATGGATCCTTTCTAGAGAAGGAATTTCTCTTGAAAGAAGTGACTGGAAGGAAAGTAGAACTCGACGAGGTTGTCGGACCTTCTCTCGAACTTGCGAGTAGCGCAGCACCGGAAGAAGTTCCTGTGGTGCCTGCACCAATGAGAGAGGAAGCTAATGATGATGATCATGAAACTTCGGTTGTAGTTGCTATAGAGCCTCGCAGGTCAACGAGAACTCGTACCACTCCTGATTGGTATGATCCTGTTATGAATGTCATGTTGGTGGACAACACCGATGATCCTGCGACATATGAGGAAGCAATGATGAGCCCAGATTCCAATAAATGGCAAGAAGCCATGAAATCCGAGATTGGATCCATGTACGAAAACCAAGTATGTACTTTGGTGGACTTACCGGATGGCCGGAAGGCTGTCAAGAACAAATGGATTTTCAAGAATAAAACAGATGTTGATGGTAATGTTACTGTCTATAAAGCTCGACTTGTCGCAAAAGGGTTTCGACAAATTCAAGGAGTTGACTACGATGAGACTTTCTCACCAGTAGCGAAGCTAAAGTCTATGAGGATTATGTTAGCAATCGCTGCATATTATGATTATGAGATATGGCAGATGGATGTCAAAACAGCATTCCTCAATGGAGACATTGATGAAGAGTTGTATATGATGCAACCCAAAGGTTTTGTCGATCCTAAAGATGCTAACAAGGTATGCAAACTTCAACGGTCCATCTATGGATTGAAGCAAGCATCCCGAAGTTGGAATCAACGTTTTGATAAGGTAATCAAAAGTTTTGGTTTTATACAAACTTATGGAGAAGCTTGTATTTACAAGAAAGTGAGTGGGAGCTCTGTAGCATTCTTAATACTATATGTAGATGACATATTGTTGATTGGGAATGATGTAGACCTTCTTAATAGTGTCAAGGAATATTTTAATAATAGTTTTTCAATGAAGGATCTTGGCGAAGCAGCTTATATATTGGGCATAAAGATTTATAGAGATAGATCGAGACGCCTAATATCATTGTCACAAAGTACATATTTGGACAAAGTTCGAAAGAGGGTTGGAATGGAAGATAGCAAGAAAGGGTTCTTGCCCATGTTGCCCAATACGACCTTCAGTAAAACTCAAAGTCCGACAGCGGCAGAAGATAGAGAAAGGATGAGTAAGACTCCCTATGCCTCAAGCATAGGATCTCTAATGTATGCCATGCTATGTACTAGACCCGACATTGCATATGCTATTAGTTTGACTAGCAGATATCAAAGTGATCCAGGAGTGGATCATTGGACAGCTGTCAAAAACATCCTTAAGTACTTGAGAAGAACTAAGGATATGGTTCTTTCTTATGGAGGTGATGAACAGCTCATTGTTAATGGTTACACCGATGCTAGTTGGAACACCGATCCGGATGATTCTAAATCACAATCTGGATACGTATTTACTTTGAATGGTGCAACAGTTAGCTGCAGGAGTGCAAAGCAAAGCGTTGTGGCGAGATCTTCAACTGAATCGGAATACATGGCTGCTTCGGAGGCTTCACAAGAAGCGATATGGATGAAAGAGTTCATTACAGAGCTGGGTGTGGTTCCAAGTGCGCTGGACCCAATGTCTATCTACTGTGATAACATGGGCGCCATAGCCAATGCGCAAGAACCAAGGTCACACAAGAAGCTGAAGCACATCAAGCTACGTTTTCACGCTATTCGAGAACATGTCCAAGATGGGGACATAAAGATTTGTAAAGTACACACATATCTGAATGTGGCGGATCCGTTGACTAAACCTCTCCCGAGGGCAAAACATGACCAACACCAACTGCCATGGGTGTTCGGTATATTACCATGTAATCTAGACAGATGACTCTAGTGCAAGTGGGAGACTGTTGGAGATATGCCCTAGAGGCAATAATAAATGTAGTTATTATTATATCTTTGTGTTTATGATAAATGTTTACATTCATGCTATAATAGTATTAACAAGGAAACATTAATACTTGTGTGATTTGTAAACTAAAATAGAGTCTCTAGTAAAGCCTCTTTATAATACTAGCTTGTTGGTTAATAATTGATTGTGGTTTCCCTATCATGAACATTGAGATGTTATTAACAACAAGATCATATCGTTAGGAGAATGATATGGTGGACATACTCCTATAGATAAGCGTAGCATAAAGATAAAGTCATTTTAATAGTTCAATTGCTATATGCTTTCTGATACATAGTAACCTAATTCCTTCGACCATGAGATCATGCATATCACCTTCACTGGAAGGATGCTTTGATGACATCAAACACCACACCGTAACTGGGTGGCTATAAAGGTGGCATTGAGTGTTCGGAAAGTATTGGTTGAGACACATGGATCAAGAGTGGTATTTGTCCATCCATATGAAGGATAGATATACACTGGGCCCTCTCGGTGGAATGTCATCCAATTATCTTGCAAGCATGTGACTGACTCACAAGGGATCACATATCACAGGAACGAGAAAAGAGAACTTATCAGTAACGAGGTTGAACTAGGTATGCAGAGATACCGACGATCATAACCTCGGATAAGTAAACTATCGTGAGACAAAGGGAAATTGGTATCGTATGTAAGTGGTTCATTCGATCTCAAAGTAATCGTTGAAATATGTGGGAGCCATATGAATTTCCAGATTCCGCTATTGGTTATTTTTCAAAGAAGTGTCTCGATCATGTCCGCATAATTCACGAACCGTAGGGAGACACACTTAAGGATTCGACGTTGTTTGAGTAGTTATGGAATGATGAGTAAGAGACCGAATGTTGTTCGGAGTCTCGGATGGGATCCGGGATACCACGAGGATATCCGGAATGGTCCGGAGAATAAGATTCATATAAGGAAAGTCCTGTTTCGGGGTTGGAGAATGGTTCCGGTGTTTTCATCGGGAATGTTCTAGAAGGTTCCGGAATGTCCGGCACTCCGGAGGGGAAGCGTACATGAATGTGTCATAACAAGTTGGAATGATTGCATCATGTACTAGGTGTCATCGCTGAACAAAATAAAGGGTTTAATCAAATCCTAGTTTGAAAAGTCAAACGCCAATTTGAAAAGTCAAACGGCTATTTTGTGAGGTGGAGGGGAAGTAGGAAACCTACTTGGGGAGGAGTTACTCCCCTCCACCGCCGGACCACTTGGGAAACCGAGTTGGGGAGGGACTCTCCTCCCCTGGCGCGCCCCCTCCACCTATGTAAGGAGGGGCAGGGCTGCCCCTCCAAGTACACAACACCTCCACCCAAAACCCTAGCTCCTAGCCGCCGGCGCCGCCACCTCCTGCTGCCGCCGCCGCCTAGGCAAACCCTAGCCGCCGGCCTCGCTCCTTCTTGGTGCGTCTAAACCCTAGATCGCCAAGGATCTCTCTCATAGTCCACCATACTCGCTCCGGCTTAAGGCGAAGCCCTGCGAGATCTCCCCTCTACTTCCGGTACCACACCGTTGTGCTGCCGGAATCGCGAGGAGAGTGCTACAACCTCCGCTGCCTGCTGGAACAAGGGAGAGGAAGGTCTTCGTCGAGTACCGAACGTGTGACCGACTGCGGAAGCGCTGCCGGAACGCAGCGCCAGAAGGATCGTCTACACGATCTTGAGATCGGCAAGAGTACGACTACATCACCCACGAGAATCCGCTCTCGTTAAACACTTTGGAATCTTCGAGGGTGAGTTATTCCATAGACCCGTTGCTAGAATCTAGTAGATAGATCTTGGCTTGTTTGTTTGTATGCGGTAGAAAATTTTTGTTTTCCATGCTACGAATCCCTACACCAGTTTTGCAGCGCGGTTATTGCGGTGTTTGGCAAAGTTTACCTGAGAGAGCCAAACACCAAAGACACTACCCATCTTTTGTCCATCATCGAGAGAAGGGGGTTTCCTGGTATGCTTGGCAGCATCGACTGCATGCATTGGTAGTGGAAGAACTATCCCTTTGGTTGACAAGGGCAGTTCAAAGGTCATGCAGAGGGGTGCACCGTCATACTAGAAGCCATTGCATCACAGGATCTCTGGATTTGGCACTCCTTTTTTGCATGGTTGGATCAAACAATGAAATCAATGTGCTGCAGCGGTCTCCGGTGTTTGCTAGGCTGGCAGAAGGCAATGCCCCCACAGATTTCTTATCAGATCAATGGCAATCCATATGATATGGGTTACTATCTTGCTGACGGTATCTACCCCTTCTGGGCCACCTTTGCGAAATGAGAAGTACAAGAGGTTTGCGAAAGAGCAAGAGGCCGCTAGGAAGGATGTGGAGCGAGCATTTGGCGTGCTTCAGTCAAGGTGGGCTATTGTTCGGTAGCCTTCTAGAATATGGAGCACAAAGAAGATGTGGGATGTGATGACTGCTTGTGTCATCATGCATAACATGATCGTCGAGGACGAGCGTTATGACAACATCTTGGACCAAAACTGGTACTTTCAGGGTCAGTTGGTTGAGCCAGAGCCAGGTCTAGCATCGTGGGAAGATTTCATGCAAGTGCATGAAAATTTGTGTCACAGGCAAACCCATGAACGACTTCAACTGGATTTGGTTGAGCATATATGGGCTCGTGCGGGAAATATCAATGTTTAATCCTCTATTTGTTTTTTGAAATTAATTGACGGTTTAGTTATTTTTCATCGAACCATGCGAGACTGAACTATCTATATGTAAGCACTATTTCAATTTGATTACCTAGTCTAGTTTATTTGCATTCTGAAAATTAATTATGTGACAATATTTGCAAACGTATGAAATCCCTGGCCAGCGCGGATAAATGGGTCGCGCCGCTGGACGCGGGTGGCCGGACATGCCAGACCACCTACCCATATCGACCGTGGCCCGACCGGACAGAAACGGACCGTTTGGGTCGGTCCGGTGGAGATGTCCTAACCTTTTGAAAGGTCTCCCTTCAAATAGTGGTACCTACAAGGAACGGCGGGTGAGTTTGGATTGTGGCCATAATATACCCTACCAATATTTTGGTCATGACCAAAAGGTTGGCTCTTGCTTGGATTATTGCCAATTTTTTGGCATGACAATGCTCTACCAACTCTAGTTCAATTTTTTAGCCAATATTGGCCAACTTGTGGACAAGCAAAGCCTCAACCAAAATTTTGGTTAGCCAAATATTTAATGGGGCAATCTTGGGTACAAACCAAACACACCTGTTATCTCGCTGTTGTATCACCTGTAGGTAACCAGAGCGAAAAAACAGAAGGGGAGGAGACGCCACATGATGTGATGCGACCAATCCAGTCGAGATGCGCAGTATATTCAACTCGCTCCTCATCTCTAGCGATGGCTACTACCAGGCGATACGATCTACCTGTTCGAAGAGGATTGCCTGATGACTTTCTCCCTTCTGCGCGTATCTTATCTTCAAGAGGAAAAGATGGCTTGCTAATATGCTAATTTGGTCTCTGCCAGGTAAGGCTAGCATGGCCATTGAACTACACATATTCATCATACACGAGAAGTTTTGTGAGGTTGCCCGCCAAAATAGCTTACGAACACATGCTTATTTTCCGATGCCTCCAATACCTACATGCTTTCCATTCGTTTCTTTTTATCCATATGTCTTACGTTTGGGTATTTGCCTCCTACTATTTCACAACATGAAAGTGTGAAAAGGAAAGAGTTGGGAGATGAGAGTTTTGGTATCTGTGAATGGAAAGATATATAGAGCTTTGCTGCTGATATAGATGAAGATTTTGTGGTATATATACTGGGGGAGAGAACACCTACCTCAAAGTGAAGTTTTTGACTCTCTGGATTCCATTCAACAAAAGTAGAGCCATAAGGCCCCACCAGCATATTGCAGCCTAAAATGAAAATGAAAGAGCATAGAAAAATAAGAATATTAATTACAGGCCTTGAACATGTGTTCGCAACACATAGACATGATACACACATGCGCACGTGCCCCAACTTCGGATGGACTGACGCACTGAAAGCATCACCCATCGCTTGAAAGGCCGATCTACAAGGGGGTAGATGTTTCCCATTGTGTTTCAATCATATATAAGTCCATAGTTTGATCATGTAGTTTCGGTGGAGCTCTCTAACCTTATACAGTGATTGGTGCTACTGGGATGAAGCAAACCAGTTGCATTCCATCTCACTGAATTAGTTTGCCAAAAAAATCAACTGACAAAATTTAACTGAATTGGAGGTGCTGACGCGGCTGCACATGACGTTGCAGCTCGGCTCCTGCTACCAAGCCTCCATACAGCTGTGCCAATCTCAGTGTATTGTCTATACGAGTTATTTATAGACTATCTCTATACTGAGTGAGTTATGTACCGTAATTTAAAAAAGTTAGAACAGACGGGTTGAATGATTGAATCTCACTGGGAGGTAGAAACCTGCAAACCATCTGATCCCTATTTCTCCTTGCGGGGTATCACAATATTGCCAAATACCGTTGCATTTTTTTTACTATTTCTTTTGAACCGATGATATGCACAGTATGATATCAATGCCCAAGGACTTTGGGCACAAGAGAAATTTGTTGCAATGATGCTGCTACGAGACAATTAATGCACATAAAAGGCGCGCAGTGCTTGGCTTCCATGAAACATAAGGCGACTGATCCAAATACGCTCCTCAACTTGATGTCATGGCCACTGGTCGGTGATATGATCTACCTTGCTGATAAGGATTGCGAGAGGATCTATGACTTTTCGTGTGAATCCTAATCGAAGATGGGAAAAAACAGGGTGCTAATATGCTAGTTCGGTCTTTCCTCGGTAAGGCTAGCATGACTCCTGTACATGACTTCCTCATTGCGGAGGAGAATTTCCATGCTCTAGCTCGCCAAAGTCACTTGCCAACACATGCTTATTTTCTGGTGTCTCCTATCCCTATGTGCTCTCCATTTGTTTCTCTCCTCTCTTATGTTTGGGTAATTTCCACCTATGTTGCAACATGGAAGTATCGAAGGAAAGACTTGGGAGATGAGAGTTTTGGGTGTCACTAATGGAACTTGTTATTGTTATAGGTTAAGACTGTGTAGTATATATAGGAAAATAGAACACCTACCTTGGAGTGAAGTTTTTTAATTCCCTTGATTGCTTCAAAGAGAAGTAGAGGTAGGAGACCCTACCAGCAGATTACAACCCAAAAAGAAAATAGAGGAACAAAGAATAACAACAAAACTACATTCAGGCCCTTCTTTAGCATGTGTTTGCAACATACTTAAGAGAACCCACATGTGACCCCGACTTTTTGTCGAACCAACACACATCCCGCAATATCTGTAACATCCCAATTTCAACAACCCTTATTAGTTGTTCAGAATGCAAAAATCAGGCGAAACGAAATCTTTTTTCTTCTTAAGTGCTGCAATGTTTGCTTTCTTGTTTGTGCTTATGCATATATTTGTGTAATATATGATATACTTCTTACCTCAGCCCCTTTTGACAAAAGCTATTTAACAAAATGGATGTCTTGGCTTATTTTACATATTCTCAAATGTTCTAACAATTCAAAACTTGAGCCAAGATGCCCTTGCAACAACAATTATTTCTTAGCTTCTATTTAACAAAACTATGGAGATCTATATAATATAATCTCCTTATGTTTTCAAGACAAAACTTCCAAATACTCTTACCTTTAAAATTTTCCAAAAACCTTTGCAAAACTTTTGAACTTTACTCTTGGTAAAAGAACCAAGGCTCTTACCTTATTCAAAACTCCAACCTCTTCAAATACCCATCCTTACCTCAAGCTAGGCTTGATGGTAACCCTAGAAATGATTTGTTTGCTTGTAAGATGAATTGCCTTGATCTCCTGTTTTGTGAATTGCCTTGATCTGCTGATTGAACTGTTTGCTTAGAAGATTAGATGACATGATCTAGGAGCTCATCCTCTAGGAACAAGCTAAATTAAGAATCCAAACCACCAGCATGTTACCAAAGATTGATCTGACCTCTAAATTATAAAGTGACCCTCTAATTTCCTTAATCGGATCAATCTAGAGCTAATCCTTTCTATTAGCATCCAAGTCAATGAAGACCAACTCTAAGCTTGGATCCCTTCCACTCAATCTCTACACTTCAACATCATTCACTTGATGATGAGTTTGGAACCTAGCACCCTCTCAAAATCATCTCCTTTTGTAACATAGTCAAAATCCCTACATCTGCCAAATTTGACCAAGTCTGAAAACTGCTATCAATATCATATCTTCGAGTCCTTTCCATTGGCAACCGTTATGCATTTTTTGGAAATGCACTTGAACCATATTGAAGACAATCATAAGGAATTCCAAATCCCACTCTTTCCCTTGCCCAAATTATCCTTTGACCCACTTGTTTTTGCTGGTTTTGCAGGCAAGAAAATAGTCTTTTCCTGGAGATCTTATCATCATATCTGCTTTGGAAGAAGCTCACATCCCAATGGTATTTTCTCTTGATCATCTCTTTGCTTGGTTGTGATCTAATAAACTTTGTCCATCAACCCACACTTAACTTGTTTCAATTGGAGCCATGTGCTTCTTAAACCCACATGTTTTTTGAGGCTAAATGATAATCTGTTATGGTACCCTTAATTTCAACAAAATTTGCCAACAATTCTTAAAGCCCTCAAACATGATCAAGCTTAACCATTGGTACCTTGATCATATATATCACTTGGTCCATATATCCATCTATCCCTTGACCCAAGGTGAGCTCTGAGCTCCTTAATCCAACATGGTTTAAGTGGTATAAAAATATTCCAGCCCTAGATCCCTCATCTCTCTTTTCTTATAAAATCAAGTTTAATTTTAAAAACCCAAGGTTGCAAATGATTGATACACTATGTTGACATCATCTACCCTGGATAGCAAAATTTATCAAATATTTTCCATAATTACTTTGGCCCTAATACTATTTAATTCCTCTCTTTCACAAAAACCTCAAAACTCCCTTTATACAAGCAAGTTTGTTTTTCTCCAAAGTACTTCCTCAAATTTAGGCACGTTTGAGGCCTATATAATATACATTACCTTCCCACTTAATTTTTGAAGAGTTTTAATAATTCTTTTTGCCTATTTTCTTAAATGGAAGAAAGGAGAAATAAATGTTTTAAAATACTTTTCCTTCTCAATAAATCCTGGGAAAATTATCCAAAGTATATATTCATAATTGGGACCATCTCACACCAAAAGTTAACATATACATTTAATTTTTTTCAAAACAATCCAATAAACTCATTTCAGAACTATTTGAATAAATGTTATAAAGTGGACTAGAAATCATTTGAAAAATACCAAATAATTCTTGGAGAGGTATCTTGACCTTATCTAGCTACCAGTACCATTCCCCAGTACCATTCCTCACCTTACAAAGACCAAAAACTCAAGGAGTCCTTCATAATCATCAATATGACAAATTTTGGAACTATACAAAATCATGAGCCAAACCCCACACAAACATCATCAAAGCTTGTCCAACAAATCTCTCCAGCACAAGAACACACCTCTCTAGTCGTGAAACTGCGGATCTACAGTGACCAAAACCTAACCTTGTCCTTTGTGCTTGTTTGAGAGGGGGACAAAGGCCAAGTCTTGTCCCACCAATTTATTTTCTTGCAGTAGCCCCATCATTCCCCTCTGCCTCACAGCTTGACCAGAAGCCACCTCACCTCACCTCTCCTCCATCGCCCCTGCTGCCCAATGGCTGGCCACCACCTCTCTCCATGTCCCTCCCATGGACCAAGTCCACACTAGACCTCCTCCTTCGGTTTATAAGCCAAGAGGCTAGTACACCACCTCCCGGATTACTCATTTCTCTCCCACATCTCCCCACTCTCCTCTCTTAGAAGCCCAAACCATCTCCCTCACTTTGTAGCCGAGGAGGAGAAAAATATCCCCACGGTGCTGCAAGATTCCCATGGTGTTTTCGGCTAAACCACCGCGTCCCCTCCTTCCTTCTTCCTCGACATTCTCCTCTCCCGATAATCCCAAGCTAACATATCTCTTTTCCCCAGCATGCCAGGTGTCCTTGAGCACGCCCCAATGCACGCCGGAGCAAAATCCGCCACAGAGGTTGCTCGCGACCAAGATCTGCAGCGAAGCAGCCACTCCCTCCCATATCCAAGCTTGTCTCGTCGGACTGCGTCACCTTGGGCCCTCACCGCCGCCTCCTAGTGCCCCAGGTAACACCCTTGATCCTCCCTGGACCCCTTCACCACTACTAGGAAAACTCATGTCCGTGGCACACAAAAAAAGGACATCTGTAGCATACTAGCTGTGCGCCACGAGCCCCGTGCTATGGCTAAGATTTATCCATAGTTCACTACCTGGTGCGTTACGGGTAAAAAATTTACCCGTGGCGCACCACCCAGTGCGCCACAAGAAGGGGTCCAGGTGCGTCACGGCTATGTTTTTTGAAAAACAATAAAAAATTCAAAAAACACCCTCTTTTTCAATTGCAAAAGAAATCGGGTACGCGCATCGCCGCCGTCGTGTTGCCTCGCCGAAGCATGGTGGTCGTGGCCGTGGTCGCGCTAGTTCTCAAGCGGAAGGTGTCGGGCCGAGGAGGAGGTGGCAGTCGGAGGAGGAGAAGGTGGCGGCCAGAGGAGGCGGTGGCGACTGGAGGAGGAGGAGGTTGCGGCCGGAGGAGGAGGAGGTGGTGGTGGCCGAAGGAGGAGGAGGTGGCGGCGACCTAAGTAGGAGGTGGCGGTCGTCGTTGTCACTGGAAGGAGGAGGTGGCGGCCGTCGTTGTAACTAGAAGGAGGAGGAGGCCAGAGAGAAAGGAGAAGGAGAAGAAGGATAAGAGGAGGAGAGGAGGAGAATGGGAAGAAGGAGAAGGAAAAGGAAGAGAAGAAGAAGGAGGAGAAGGAAAAGGGGGGGAGAATGAGAGGAGAATGAGAAGAATGGGAGGGAAAAGGAGAGGGGTAGGTGGCCGGGTGGTGATTCGAATTTCGAATCCCTCCCACTTACTTGTGGTGCACTAGGGGTGGTGCGCCACGAGTAAGTGGCCTCCTTTTTTTCTACAGGAAAAAACGATATTTTGATCATAACTTTTTACTCTTTTTTAATTTTAAAAATATAAAAAATCGCTAAATATCCAGAGGTGGTTGCGAGCAGATGCGAAATTTCATTCTCGTCATTTTGTATATTAATTGTTTTTTCGATTTTGTATGCAAAATTTATGGCTATTTTACTCTGGCATGACCTTTTTTGCAAAAAGAAGTCGAAATTCTTGTTTGTTAATTTTCCTACAAACTAGACCACATTACCTACCTACATATGAAAGGATTTTATTTTTTGGAGTGTTTATTATTTTATTTTATTTTTTGCAAGGCTAAAAAGGCAATCTGGAGGGGGGGTTGGAGTTGGTGCAGGCTACTTAGTCGTGGCGCACTAGGGCAGGGTGCCCTACGGGTAAGTTGACCCAGCTGCACAACAGACCGCAACCCACATACCCGTAGCACACTAGGTCAAGGTGCGCTACTACTAAGTTTTACATCTGTAGCGCACCACGCACAGGTGCGCTACGACTAGATGGTTTGCCATGGCGCACTCATAGCCATGGCGCACCATCCCCATGTGAACCACACTTACGACAGTTAGCCGTAGGGCACCTGTGGACAGTGCACCACACCTATTTGACCCATAGGGCAAGCACGTGCACCACGGATGTGTGGATTACCTATAGCCGTTTTCCTAGTAGTGCACGCCTCCTAACCCACTGACTGCTAGGTCCCCCCGGACCGATTCAAGCGGGAGACCCGCGCCCTCCCGCGCGTCGGTGTCCTTGGGTGGGCCTAATCGACCCTTTGCAGGCCAGACCACCCCATATCCGACCCGTTTGGCCTTATCCCTTTTTCCTTTTATTTAAAATTCTAGATCTATTAATATAATTGTTGGATTAATTGAAAAATAAAATGGAAACTGAAAGCAATTGGCGAGACCTAGATTTATATAAGTCCCTTAGTGTTTTATTTAACATGCAGAGCCAGACTTGTTCCCAAAATAATTTTCATTATTTTCTAGGAATTTACCCACTAAATAGTATTTTCTGTACAAATTAAATCACCTAGTAAGTTTCATTTTTACAAATGGGGTAAATCTAATTTCCTATGGGTTCTAACTGAGATATCTATCATCTGGCCTTGGTCCCATGCCAAGTGGAGCCGTAGTTTTACTTTAGTAAAAATAACAATATCAACCCATATCTGTCTTTAGGATTTTCCCTAGGTCAAAACAAAATGTTTCTTGATCTAATTCGAACTCTCCTAGATGTGTTAAACCAAGGTCCGCAAAAAACCCTGAGTTCATATTTTAATGAGCCTCTGAGAAATTTTAGTGAATAAAGTCTTCTGCTTAGGGTGTTCTCACCAAATAAATTATAGTAATATTTTTGAAACCCCTAAAATGGTGATTCCAAGTTGTACTGAAAACTATTGACCATATCCATCCACTTTGAAACCCCTTTGTCTCATAATGTTTGGATCTATAAAAATAAATCTGGTTAAAAAGACAAGTTGTAAGCAGAACTGACTTTAGAAATTTCCTAAGGGCATTCTGGTGATTATCTTGAAATGAATACAACTCTCAAAGATCATAAACTTAAATATCTACAATAAACTCTGAAGAAAAATTTATTTGAGCTATATATAATCCTTAGTGGGTTATTCTCTAAAACTAGGGTATTTATACCACTAGAAAATCGATAACTAATTAAATAAAATTGATAACATAGTGAAACCACTTTTGTTGGATTGGTTATTTCAATACCTATCTGATGATACCATTTTTGCATATTGGTATCATTCAGAACTTGGCCTCAGACTAAAAACCCCTTAGTTAGGTAGTAATTGATATTTAAATCCTAAAGGCAATTCCAGAAATGCAATTAAAATGAATTCAATTGCTTTGACCTCAATTTATCAAACCATACTAAATGGTTTGAATCTTGTTTTGTTGGTGTTTTATTGTAATGGTGTCTGTATGCCTTATATTGATTGGGGTGTTTTATTGTAATGGTGTTTGTATGCCTTGTATTGATTGGGGTGTTTTGTTTGTTAGCATGTATGCCTCGTGACGATGATAGTTGTGATTGTCTCGACGGCGAGAGGAAAAACTCATAGGATAGGGCCTATGCCAGAGTGGAAGATGGAGAGTCCCAACCGGTTACTTGACCCACGATCGGTGCAGGATTATGGACGGGTACTCGGATGGTGTGGATAAAGTGTACAACCTCTACAGAGTGTAAATCCATTCGAATAGCCGTGTCCACGGTCATGGCTGGTTGAGAAATTTATTATAGAGCGGTGTTGGGTTTTTTATCAAAAGGGATTCTAGAAAAGAAAGAGTTTTCAAAACCTGGTGGTCTAAAGGATACCAGAGAAGGGAGGTGATCTTGAAGGATCAAGGAAGAAGAAAATCCAGTCAAGCGAGGACCAAAGATATGAAATAGGGTTTCCCAATCCTAGTGTTTCCAAAAAATTTCAAAAAGACTTCAAAATTATTTTACGAAAGTTTTCAATAAAGGTAGGTAGATGCTATATCTACAAGAGAAACTACTTTATTAAAGAACCTCTCATGGAGCCCTCCTACTACCACAACCATATTGCATATCCTTTTATGGTTATTATCTTAAGGTGGTTTGCGAGTATATTCCATATACTCATTGGCATTGTTCCTGGCTATTAACCTGGTCAGATACGAGAGGAATGGAAGAAGAAGGTGATGTTGATGACTATGCGAGCTAGGACGTTCTCGCAGTTAGCTGCCTGTAGGTTAAGGCATGGCTCAGGCTCTATGCAATACTAACATTCCGCTAATGATGCATGATGTATCCATAATTGCATTCAGATATGACGTGTATCCATTTAATTATGGGATGTTACTTTGATACTCGTCGGTTATGTGCCAAGACAGACTGATCATGGGATCATGGTGATATGCATAACAAGGATTCTTAGAGGATAAATCTGGTCCCCATAGACTTGGTATCAGAGCCATCCTGACTGTAGGAGAACCTTAGTTAGCATGGTCGTTATACAAGAAAACTATTTTGGAAACACTGGCTTTCGAAAGTTATTTTCTCAAAGATTTTCGAAAGATTCTAACTCTTACCTCCAAATTTTATTTGATTTCAAAAATTGGTTTCTTCTATCTCTTGTCCAAACTTCAACCATACTTATTTCAAACAAATAGAACCTAAAACCCACTGAAGACGATGGTAACCATATGAAGAGAAGCAAATACCAGCAAACAAAAGGAGACTACAAGATCGCCCTACCAGCCTAATCCTCATAACCCGGAGAAATCAGTGCTACCCTACCGAGAAGAATCCAACAACACGGCGAAACCTTCATCTTCAAGATAGTAACCTAGACCACAATAATGCGACATCTAGGATTCATAGTCCTAGGATAATATTCCCCCATATCGCGAGTAGTTAAGTCCTTAGTCCCTATATGATAGGGCAAAGGTGTCCGATCTTTCGATGAGATGGCGATAATCGATTTGGTGGAGTTCGGGCTTGACGATCCGACTACACATGCGAGCATGAGCGCCAATGCAATCGCTAGGCCAATTTCCTGGAGGTTACCATTCCTGCGGGAACACGATCAGCCTGACCAGCGAGGGTCTTAATTCCTACCTGAAATCGAGAACAAGTAAGAACTAATATTGCAATCAAGATATTGCGGATTAAGATGAAAGCTTTATTGAAAAGGTGGGATCCTGAATAGGTGCGAAGTACAAGAGGCCTCTGCGACGCTCGAGCCTTGGCGAAGTTGCTATGATGGTTAACTTAATGTCTAAACAAAATCCGAGTCTAGGGGGTCGGCTATGGGGAGTATTTAAGGGCAAAAAGGTGGGGTTTCGGCCAGCCATGGAAGTGGTGGCCGAATCCAACCCTAGAAGTCCTTTTCCCCTCAAATACGGACTCTAAAAAGTGGCTAATTAAAATCCTGCGAAAATTACATGGGCCTGGCCCAAAGTAAAAGGTGTCGCAGCATCATATTAAGCTATGGAAGAATTCGTGAAGTATTGATCTTGAATATTTCGTCCAAGCCTTCTTTCTTCACTATGGTGGCCTCAAAGTTCTGAAATCTTCATCCGTGGCCTTCTCTTGGATCATCACACGCTTGCTGCCATCTCCATGCATGGCCATGCTCCAATGCTTGTCCCTCTCATCCATGCTTGGTCCATCATTCCTAAGAGTAAGAAATACATCTGATTTAGGCAGCATCATATTCTCATGTATGTGAGGAATAGTTCCAAGAAACGAAAGTACCTGATAGTTAAGTTGTTTGGCACGAGATCTTATGATGGGTCCTTGTATGTGTGTAGTTGTAGGTCCAACGGTTGTATCAATAGAAGGGATGTCCACATCATGCTCCCCTTCTTGAATTGAAGTCGTCCTCGACGCAATCTCATCTTCCTCACCAAAGTAAGGCTTCAAATCTGCAATGTTAAACGTAGGACTAACCGTACCAAAGTCTGGAGCAGCTCAAGTTTATATGCATTATCATTTATTTTCTCTAACACCTTAAAGGGACTAGCAGCACGCGGCATTAACTTAGACTTGCGTAAATCAGGAAAGCGATCCTTACGCAAATGTAACCAAACAAGATCTCCAACATCAAACACAACATGCTTTCTCCCTTTATCCCCAACAAGTTTATACTTAGCATTCATATGTTCGATGTTATCTTTAGTAGTCTTATGCAAGTTTAATATCATTTCAGTGTGTTGTGTAGCATCCAAATTATGTTGCACCGAAGTAGGTAAAGGCAATAAATCAATAGGTGCACGAGGAAAAAAACCATAGACGATCTCAAACGGGCACATCTTTGTGGTAGAATGCAGCGAACGATTATAAGCAAATTCTATATGAGGTAAACACTCTTCCCACAATTTTAAGTTCTTTTTTAAAACAGCCCGCAACATAGTAGACAAAGTTCTATTTACTACTTCAGTTTGTCCATCAGTTTGGGGATGACATGTAGTACTAAACAGCAATTTAGTCCCCAACTTAGCCCATAAACATCTCCAAAAGTGTCTAAGAAATTTAGTATCACGATCAGAAACAATAGTATTTGGCACACCATGCAAACGAACAATTTCACGAAAGAACAAATCAGCAATATGCGCAGCATCATCTGTTTTATGACAAGGAATAAAGTGTGCAATCTTAGAAAACCGATCCACAACAACAAAAATACTATCCCTCCCCTTCTGTTCGTGGCAATCCCAAAACAAAGTCCATAGAAATATCCTCCCAAGGAACACTAGGAACAGGAAGAGGCATATATAAACCATGTGGATTAAGGCGAGACTTAGCTTTTTGACAAGTAGTGCAGCGTGCCACAAATCGCTCAACATCTCGACGCATACGTGGCCAAAAGAAGTGTGCAGCCAGAACATCATCCGTCTTCTTGACACCAAAGTGTCCCATCAATCCTCCTCCATGCGCCTCCTGTAACAACAAAAGACGAACAGAACTATCCGGAATGCATAGTTTGTTAGCATGGAACACAAATCCATCATTGAAGACGAACTTGTTTCATGTTCTACCATCTCTACAATTCTGCAACACATCTTTAAATTCAGCATCATGCACATATTATTCCTTAATAGTTTCTAATCCAAATATTTTAAAGTCAAGTTGAGATAACAAAGTATAACGGCGCGACAAAGCATCAGCAATAATATTATCTTTACCCTTTTTGTGTTTGATAACATAAGGAAAAGACTCAATAAATTCAACCCACTTTGCATGACGACGATTCAACTTAGCTTGACTACGAATATGCTTCAAAGATTCATGATCAGAATGTATAACAAATTCTTTAGGCCATAGATAATGTTGCCAAGTTTCTAATATCCGAACCAATGCATATAATTCTTTATCATAAGTAGAATAGTTCAGACTAGCCCCACTCAATTTCTCACTAAAATATGCAACAGGTCTTCCCTCTTGTAATAACACCCCTCCCAAACCAATTCCACTAGCATCACATTCAAGCTCAAAAGTCTTAGTAAAATCAGGAAGTTGGAGTAAGGGAGCATGTGTTAGCTTATCTTTCAATATGACGAAGGCCTGTTGTTGTGCATCGCCCCAAACAAAGGGCACATCCTTCTTGGTAAGCTCATTCAGCGGCGTGACAATTGATCCAAAGTCTTTGACAAAGCGCCTATAAAAACCAGCGAGGCCAAGAAAACTCCTCACTTGTGTGACCGTCTTGGGCTGCGGCCAATTCTCAATAGCTTCAATCTTGGCTGGATCCACTTCAATACCCTGTGATGTAACAACATAGCCAAGAAACGCAACTCGATTGGTGCAAAAGGTGCACTTCTCAAGGTTACCAAACAAACGTGCATCACGTAAATCATTGAAAACAGCACGTAAATGGTCCAAATGATCCTCTAAAGATTTGCTATAAATCAGAATATCATCAAAGTAGACTACCACAAAACGTCCAATGAAAGCACGTAAAACTTCGTTCATTAATCTCATGAAAGTGCTAGGTGCATTAGTTAAACCAAACGGCATTACTAACCACTCATATAAACCGAACTTAGTTTTAAATGTTGTTTTCCATTCATCTCCTAATTTCATACGAATCTGGTGGTAACCACTACGCAAATCAACTTTAGAAAACATGGTAGAGCCACTCAATTCATCAAGCATGTCATCTAAACGTGGAATAGGATGACGATATCGAATAGTAATATTATTGATAGCTCTATAATCAGTACACATGCGCGAAGAACCATCTTTCTTAGGTACCAAAATAATAGGAACATCACAATGGCTAAGGGACTCACGAATATGATCTCTGTCGAGTAGTTCCTGAATTTGGCGTTGTATCTCCTTTGTCTCCTCTGGATTGGTTCTATATGGCGCGCGGTTGGGCAATGTGGCACCAGGAATTAGATCAATTTGGTGCTCAATTCCTCTAATAGGAGGTAGTCCTGGTGGCAGCTCAGCGGGAAAGACGTCCTCATATTCCTGCAAAAGGTTAGCAATAGCGGGTGGCAAAGAAGGAGGCATATCCTCAAATAAAAACAAAACCTCTTTGCAGACAATTGCATAACATTGAGTATTGTTTACATCTAGTTCAGCAATATCAATTTTATTTGCAAGCATACATGGACTCTTCAAACGAATTTCAGTAGCATGTGTAGAATCAGATTTAGTGTTATTTGGTGGTATAAAATCTGCAGCAACAATCTGATTCTCACTTTTATTTTTCTCCTCAGTTTTAGCTCTACTAGCTCTAGCAAGATCATCTTTTAAAATATGTTCGGGAGTCATAGGTTTTAGACCAATTTTCTTTCCATCATGCATAAGAGAATAGTGATTAGTTTTGCCATTATGAACATATTCTCTATCAAATTGCCATGGTCTACCAAGTAACAAAGAACAAGCTTGCATAGGTACAACATCACAATCAACAAAATCAGAATATGTACCAATAGTAAAATGCACGCTTACCGTTCTTGTTACCTTGATCTTGCGAGAACTCTCAAACCATTGGATGTAATATGAATGTGGGCGTTGTCTTGTTGGAAGCACAAGCTTCTCTACCATGTCAACACTGGCCAGATTATTACAACTCCCTCCATCAATGATGATCTGTATAGCTCTTTCCTTGACAACACCACGTGTTTGGAACAGGTTGTGGCGTTGAGCTTGCTCAGATTTGCTCAATTGCACACTCAACACACGTTGTGTAATTAAGCTCTTGTATTGATCAGCAGCTTCAGCTCCCATTACCTCTGTCTCTTCATCAGCATCAGAATTGTCTCCATCTCGAGCAGAAATAAGGGCTAGTGTATCTTCATCAAAGTCACTCGCTGAATCGTATTGACCATCTTCTCGCACCATCATCACACGTTGTGTTGTGCACTGTCTCTCAATATGACCAAAACCCCAGCACTTGCGGCATTGTATATCCTTTGTCTTACCCATGGAAGCCATAGAAGATGCACTACGAGAAGGAGCATTGGATGATGGTGGAGGAGCAGCTGGAAATCTTGTGGTGGCCTTGGATGTGGTAGTAGCTGGTGGCGAATCACGAGGAGGCGCCGATTGTCGGGATGTTCAAGTGGATGTGCGACCTGCAGAATTATTAGTCCTCCTCCATGGTGGTTGGCGATCCTGCACTTCATGTTCAGCTTTGCAAGAAAGATGAAACAAACGAGTGATAGAATTATATTCCTTATAATATAATATGTGTTGAATGTCCTTGTTTAATCCACCAAAGAAACGTGCAAGCATTTGTTCATTAGATTCAACAAGACCACACCGAACCATCCCCGTTTGCAATTCCTGATAATACTCTTCTACAGAATTTTTCCCTTGCTCTAAACGTGTCAGATTCTTTAGTAAATCACGTTGATAAGTGGAAGGTACAAAACGAACACGCATAGCAGTTTTTAAAGCAGTCCAAGTACTAGGAATAGTAGTAGGATTTAAACAACAATACTCAGACCACCAAAGGAAAGCAAATTTAGTAAATTCACATGTAGCAGCACTAACACGCATATTCTCAGGATATTTTAAGCATGCAAAACGTTGTTCTACTTCCATCTCCCATGTAAGATATGCATTAGTATTATATTTACCCTCAAAAGATGGAATATTTAATTTAAGCTTTGCAACATGATCATCATCACGTACCGGTGGGCGAGCGTTGCGGTAGTAATGTCGGGTACGGCCAGCAGGTACCTGTGGAGGTTGTCGTCGAACAGATCGTCGTTGTCGGGGTCGTAGTAGTACCCGTCGTCTGTCCCCAATGTCGCTGCAGCGGCCGCGGCGGAAGTCTGAGGTGCGTCTGCTGCAGCGGTAGCCGCCGGGGTGCGGCGGGAGCCGAACCACTAGTCCGACCCGTGATCGGAATGCGCCGTGCGCCAGGTACGGGTACGGGTGCGGGCAATCTATTCAAAATCTCCTTGAACCGAGCGTCAAGCTTGGCGTTGAAGGATTTCTCGAGTCCATCGATCTTGTCCACGGCGTTGGTGAGCTTGGTGTCAAACTCCCCTAGGCGTGTATCCACGTCTTCAGCGCGACTAACCAAGAGCTCGGAGAAGTGGGCATGTAGTTCTTCGTTCGTCATTGTGGAAGGGTTCCGTGAAGTATCTGTCATGGTTAGTCCTTTAAAAAGCACAGGTATATAGTACGACAAGATGGTGGAAGTCACGCGTAATCCGTCAAGCAATATACGAAGCTCTTACAAGTTCTTACCAAACAGCAGGAAAAGGCGATGTGCAACCGTGAGGATCAGTGGTCCAGAGATTGAACCAAGCAATTACCAGGAGACGAGACACCGTACGTGGAGAATATCTGTGGAGCTCTGGGAAGGCTTAGTAAAGAGGGTTAGCAATTATCAAAACAGCAATACAAAAGTTGAAAGAATGCTCAACGACGGTACTGTGCTGGTCCTAGGCTAGACCGTACTAGAGACGCGAGCCTAGATCACCAACGATGTCACGACGCGACACAACAAGCAATGTATGATGATATGGCACCCTGAAAAGCGAACCGAGAGGTGGAAAATCACTATAATGGCGAGTGTCCAGAACTGATCTACGGGGTCTAAAAATAGGTTAGCCCCCAATTTTTTTTTATTTTGCTCCGGCAAGCGCCAAAAAAATATCGCTATAACGGCCGATGGAGAAAAGTGATCCCCAAAGCCGAAAACTAGTATAGCCAGAAAATTTTTTCGAAGGCGATTCCAGACTTTTTTTTTGCTCTCCTTCTGGACTTACGACCGAACTCGGAGCTCGACTCGGACTTTAGCTGAAACCGGAAACAACAAAGAAGGAAAGTAAAAAAGAAATAACTAGGAAACAATAACTCAACTCGGACTCGTGCCGCGGCAGGATAGGTGATCGAATTCGTGTCGCGGTAGGAAGGCGGTGGCGGAGTGTTTTACAGTTTATGGTGACTGGGTATATGGCGGCGGAATATGGTGGCGGAATATGGTGGCGGTGATCGGCGAGTGTGGCGGTGACTAGTATGATCAGAACTCAAAACTCTAAGGGACGAGACACTAAGACCAGCAACTCGACACGACGATGTAGACAAAAATTCAACAATGCAAAAACTGAAAAGATAATGCGAGGCGTAGATTGGTTATGGTATGGATCTAAACTCTAACTGTGTTTTTGGCTTTTTCGTGGGTTATAGGTAAAACAGATCTAATCTACGAAAACAGTAAAATCTCACCGAGCAACCTGAAATTTGATACCACTTGATAGGGCAAAGGTGTCCGATCTTTCGATGATATGGCGATAATCGATTTGGTGGAGTTCGGGCTTGACGATCCGACTACACGTGCGAGCACGAACGCCAATGCAATCGCTAGGCCAATCTCCTGGAGGTTACCGATCCTGCGGGAACACGATCAGCCTGACCAGCGAGGGTCTTAATTCCTACCTGAAATCGAGAACAAGTAAGAACTAATATTGCAATCAAGATATTGCGGATTAAGATGAAAGCTTTATTGAAAAGGTGGGATCCTGAATAGGTGCGAAGTACAAGAGGCCTCTGCGACGCTCGAGCCTTGGCGAAGTTGCTATGATGGCTAACTTAATGTCTAAACAAAATCCGAATCTAGGGGGTCGGCTATGGGGAGTATTTAAGGGCGAAAAGGTGGGGTTTCGGCCAGCCATGGAAGTGGTGGCCGAATCCAACCCTAGAAGTCCTTTTCCCCTCAAATACAGACTCTAAAAAGTGGCTAACTAAAATCCTGCGAAAATTACATGGGCCTGGCCCAAAGTAAAAGGTGTCGCAGCACCATATTAAGCTATGGACGAATTCGTGAAGTATTGATCTTGAATATTTCGTCCAAGCCTTCTTTCTTCACTATGGTGGCCTCAAAGTTCTGAAATCTTCATCCGTGGCCTTCTCTTGGATCATCACACGCTTGCTGCCATCTCCATGCATGGCCATGCTCCAATGCTTGTCCCTCTCATCCATGGTTGGTCCATCATTCCTAAGAGTAAGAAATACATCTGATTTAGGCAGCATCATATTCTCATGTATGTGAGGAATAGTTCCAAGAAACGAAAGTACCTGATAGTTAAGTTGTTTGGCACGAGATCTTGTGATGGGTCCTTGTATGTGTGTAGCTGTAGGTCCAACGGTTGTACCAATAGAAGGGATGTCCACAACACTATAAGAGACCATGTTTTCTTTCCTAAGTGCATAGTGTGTTGCTTGATGTGTGTTGTTTGTGTTGCTCTGATTTGGGAAAAAGATTGTGACCCAATTGCTCTGTTCAACTTGTATGTATGTTCTGGCTTGCAATTGACCTAAGTCAAATGTGCCTTGAGGATTGATACACCACCTAGTAACTCAGAAAACCCTATTAGTTCCCGCTATAGGAAAACCATACTAATTCGAGTTATAGAACCCGGTTTAGATGAGAACTGAGTTTCCTAAACCCCTGAGAATCAACATCGCCAAGTCAGAACAACATGAAGACTACTCCTTAAAAGGATGGCATACTTTGTCAAACTCACTTCTCAAGACCCATCCCCAACACGACACTTATCTATTCACCAACCGACAAGAGCAAGCGCCTCGTTGAAGACGGAAGTCTACCAGCGAAGGATTCCCACCATCCCCCAGAAACCGCAAGACTTGTTGACCAAGACCAGGAGAGAAGTCCTGACTCCACTAACCTTCGACATATTAGAGTTTCCGACAACCCCCAAAAGACTAACGACTCGATTTGATCCTATGCTCAAACCGATGGGAAGTTCCTCACCAGAAGACAAGTCTACTCCGCCATCGAGCAGAACCAACACAAAGAGTTCAAGCGAAGACAACCTCTCTGAAGCTAAATGCCTCTACCTCGACTAAACACCAAGAACAAGCGTCGCTAACCGCTAACCTATCTAGAGCTAGCCTATTAAGGCTTAGTTAGGAAACCACCGCGACAAGGCTTTCAAAATAGGTTGTCACTTTAAGACCTCAACTCAAGAACCAGGGAAATATTTCCTTCCTCAAGCTTCATGCCAACACTCCAACACGGAAGATCTACACCAACATCGACGACCTTTAGTAAAGCTCTAAGGCGGAAAGACTGCGTCTTTCCACTGAATTCCAGAAGACCACCTCCTAGAAGATACTTCACTAAGATCTCCAATCCGATGTCCTTCTCCAAGCATCAACTCAAGAATCAACAAAGGAACATAAGATATACCCTATCAACAACCGTCATACGTCTACTCAATCCCTCCAGTACCCCACGAAGCTCAGGATCAGAACGACAAGAATAACTGAAACCGACAGGACTACCCTCCAACGGGTATGAAGCAACCTCAAGAGTCAAGATTTATGAAGATGTTACAAAGCCCCTACTTTGATACCTCATATGAGGATCCACCTGTAGGACCTCCGAATCAACTAACTCCTTCAGTTTTGAAACATCTAGAAGATCCGCTACCTAATTGCTCTGATAGGCTATGTATGAGTAAAAGTAGTATATATGAGCCTCGTAGGACCTAGCTTGCAACTGATATCTGAAGTTTTCAACCCCAGGCGGATGATAACCCCCAAGTGCAGGGGATCACCATAGTAACTCTCAATGTGGAAGTTGGGTATCGATTCGCAGGAGCAAGAAGTAAAGGCTATATATTATCTACAACTAAAGTGTCACAAGCTTTAGTTGATTATGCACTAAACAAGTTTTAAGGAATAAGATGGTTTTTTAATGGTTGGAAGTTTAATGTAACAAAACAAGAATATAAAAGTGTCCTAATCCTCTTCAATGCAAGAGGACAAGACAAGGGTTTTCTTTTATATGAACAATGGGCACGGGTTCATGGGTTCACTTAATCCTCTCTTCTCCATCTATGGTGATTATCATGTTATAGATAGTAAAGGTACACAAAATTGTCATGTTTTAATGGTACTTTTATGGTGTCTACATGTCATAAAATACATAGGTGAAAGAATTACTCCTTTGTGTTGCTAGGTCACCCTTGCAATAAGTCTAGAATTTGATTTTTGTCACACCACACATCATACTTATCCCTTTTTACCCCTAGATAAAGGAGGTTGCGCTGCATTGCTGTCACTCAATACATATGCCGTTGTCACTCAGCCACCCATTACCTACATACATCATACTTCAAAACATTCTAAACACTAGTGTAATGGTTCATATGTGGTGATATGTTGTGAGTATTATCACATCTCTCTCATCTACCCCGACTTGGTGGTGTCAATCACCTCATGAAATGGATAAACAAGGCATTATGTATAGATCTAAACCATTACATGCTTCATAGAATATACCCAAAGTATGACAAACCATACAAGATCCAACACAACGGTAAATGAATAACAATTACTATGTCATAACACAATATCCATCATAGGAATTACATAGATAGATCCATAATCATGCAAGGCACATCATATGGACTTCAACAATGATCATACATGGAGAGATTAGATCAAGTTACCACCATAAACCCAAATTCCAGGGAGTGGACTACTCCCTGCTCATCATAGAGAGTGCTGAAGAGACGTTGGTGAAGGAGGAGAGGCGGCCAGAGGCGATTCCGGTAGTGGTTCCCCCTCCAATCTTCCTCCGGCGGCAGCCAACAAACTCTCTGTTCTTGGTGTTTTCTATCTCCGCCTCCTCTATGTCGAGGAATCCCCAGGGGATCCTTATATAGGGGTTTTTAGGTCAAGAGAACTCTGTAGGCGAAAGAATCAAGGCGATCAGACGACCGAGGAGGAAAAGAGGGAAGGTGGCGCGCCCCCTGGCTGGGCGTGCCACCTGGGCTCTTTTGGGCCTCCTGGCCCTCCAGGTGAGGTTCTTGCTCTCCAGATGCTTCTCGTGGATAAATATTGACATCCCCAAAATCTCAGGTCTATTAGACTCCGTATAGGTCCTAAAACATCAAAAACATTGAAAATAGGGTTTTTCTGTCCTATAGGGTTTATAACCAAAATAAATGGGATCATTGGTAAATCCCCAAAAATAAATGTAAAACATGGATATAACATTATATATGATGAAAATATGTGGATAAACATGTTAAAAAACTACAAAGTTCATGTATGCATTTTACATGCATCAGCAGACGAGTTCGATATTCACCGTGCAACTCCAAGAAAGAAGGTTTGCGTCTTCTCTAACCAACTTTACTGTCACTTTAAGGGGGAAAGACTGCATCTTTCCCACTCAAACAGATTAACCCTACCCCCGAAGACCAACCTCCCCAACTCGTCATCTCAACTCAAGAAGACAGGATTGCCTTATCTCCGAGATACCCTAGATTTACCCTAAGGGGGAAAGGCTGCATATTTCCCACCAAAAATCTAGTAACCCTCCGCAAACCCTAGGAGTTTTCAACCTAGGTCGTTGAATAGGTTACGATAAGCCCCTAATGAAACGCCATGTGTCCAGATAGAGAATACATCAAGATGTAGATTCTATCCTTAGAAGGGCACTTCAGGAAGTTGAAAGTAGAGATAAATCGACCACCCCAAGCCCTCGAGGTATGGAGTTCGAAAGGAAAAGAAGATCATCCTTCGCAACCAGGCAGGAAGCTTGTTCAATTCCCAGGCATTCCTGGGGATTGAGGTTCAACTTTACCGACAAAGTAACCACGTTCGAAGACGAAGTCCGTAAGTTGATACGCTTGAGACACATAGTACTACTCCGACTCAGAATCCCCTAACCCTACTCTCTCGAATCTCAGGACGAGATTCTTTTAAGGGGGAAAGGTCTGTAATTTCAACAACCCTGATTAGTTGTCTAGAATGCAAAAATTAGGGGGGACAAAAACTTTTTTCTTGTTAAGTGATGCAATGTTTGCTTGCTTGTTTGTGCTTATGCATCTCTTTGTGTAATATATGATATAATTCTTACCTCAACCCCTTTTGGCAAAAGCTATTTAACAAAATAGATGTCTCGGCTTATTTTACATATTCTCAAATGTTCTGACAATTAAAAACTTGAGCCAAGATGCCCCTGCAACAAAAAATATTTCATAGCTTATATTTAACAAAACTATGGAGATCTATATGATATAATATCCTTATGTTTTCAATACATAACTTCGAAATACTCTTACCTCTAAAATTTTCCAAAAACCTTTGCAAAACTTTTGAACTTTACTCTTGGTAAAATAACCAAGGCTCTTACCTTCTTCAAAACTCCAACCTCTTCAAATACCCATACTTACCTCAAGCTAGGCTTGATGGTAACCCTAGAAATGATTTGTTTGCTTGTAAGATGAACTGCCTTGATCTCCCGTTTGGTGAATTACCATGATCTACTGATTGAATTGTTTGCTTAGGAGATTAGAATGAGCTAATCTAGGAGCTCATTCTCTAGGACCAAGCTAAATTAATAATCCAAACCACCACCATGTTACCCAAGCTTGATCTGATATCTAAACCCTAAAGTGACCCTCTAATTTCCTTAATCAGATCAATCTAGAGCTAATCCTTTCTATTAGCATCCAAGTCAAGGAAGACCAACTCTAAGCCTGGAACCCTTCCACTCAATCTACACTTCAACATCATCCCCTTGACCGTCAAATTTGGAACCTAGCACCCTCTCAAAATCATCTCCTTTTGAAAACCCTACATCTGCCAAATTTGACTATCTGAAAACTATTATCAACATCACATTTTCGAGTCCTTGCCATTGGAAACCCTTATGCCTTTTTGGAAATGAACTTAAACCATATTGAACACCATAATAAGGACTTACAAATCCCACTCTTTCCTTGACCAAATAATCCTTTGACCCACTTGTTCTTGATAGTTTTGCAGGCAAGACAATACTCTTTTCCAGCAGATCTTATCATCATATCTACTTTGGCAGAAGCTCACATCCCAATGGTACCTTCTCTTGATCATATATTTGCTTGGTTGTGATATAATAAACTTGTTATATCAACCCACACTTCCCTTTTTTCAATTGGAGCCTTTTCCTTCTTAAACCCATATGGTTTTTGAGGCTAAATGATAATCTGTTATGGCACCCTTAATTTCAACAAAGTTTAGCAACAATTCTTGAAGCCCTCAAACATGATCAAGCTTAACACTTGGTACCTTTCTCATATATATCACTTGGTCAATATATCCATATACCCCTTCAACCAAGGTGAGCTCTGAGATCCTTAATCCAACAAGGTTTATGTGGTATAAAAATATTCTAGCCCTAGATCCCTCATCTCTTGTTTTCTACTAAAATCAAGTTTGATTTTCAAAACCTAGGGTTTAAAATGATGGATACACTATGTTGACATCACATACCCTGGATATCAAAATTTATCAAATATTTACCATAATTACTTTGTCCCTAAAACTATTTAATTCCTCTCTTTCACAAAAACCTCAAAACTCCATTTATACAAGCAAGTTTGTTTTCTCCAAAGTACTTCCTCAACTTCAGGCACATTTGTGGCCTATATAATATACCTTACCTTCCCACTTCAAAAACAAATATTTTTGTAGAGTTTTAATAATTCTTTTTGCCTATTTTCTTAAACGGCAGAAAGGAGAAAAATGTTTTAAAATACTTTTCCTTCTTAAAAAATCTTGGGAAAATTCTACAAAGTATATATTCATAATTGGGACCATCTCACACGAAAAACCAAACATGTACATTTCAATTTTTTTGAAAGAATCCAGTAAACTTATTTCAACACTATTTGAATAAATGTTATAAAGTGGACTAAAAATCATCTGAAAAATCCCAAATAGTTCCTGGAGAGGTATCTTGACCTTATATAGCTACCGGTACCATTTCTCACGATGCAAAGACCAAAAACTCAAGAAGTACTTCATAATCATCAATATGAAAAACTTTGGAACTATACAAAATTATGAGCCAAACCACACACAAACACCATCAAAGCTTTTTCAAAAAATCTCTCTAGCACCAGCACACACCTCTCCTCTCTGGTTGTGTCACTGTAATTCTATAGTGCCCAAACCCTAACCTTGTCCTTTGTGCTTGTTTGAGAGGGGGACAAAGGCCAAGTCTTGTCCCACCAATTTATTTCCTTGTAGCGGCCCCATCACTCCCCCTCTGCCTCACATCTCGACCAGAAGCCACCTCACCTCTCCTCCATCGCCCATGCTGCCCAATGGCTGGCTACCACCTATCTCCATGGCCCTCCCATGGACCAAGTCCACACTAGACCTCCTCCTTCGGTTTATACGCCAAGAGGCCAGTACACAACCTCCCGGCTCCCTCATTTATTTCCCTCACCTCCTCACTCTCCTCTCAGAGAAGCCCAAACCCTCTCCCTCACAGTGTAGAGGAGGAGGAGAAAAATCTCCCCACGGTACTGCAAGCTTCCCATGGCATTTGTGGTTAAATCGCTGTGTCCCCTCCTCCCTTCTTCATGTGCATGCTCATCTCTCTACAATCCCGAGCTAACCCGGCTCTTTACCCCAGCATGCAGGCGTTCCTGAGCACGCCTCGATGCGCACCGGAGCAAAATCTGCCGCAGAGGTTGCTCGCAACCATGATCTGTAGTGAATAAACCACTCCCTCCCCTTTCCAAGATCGTCTCAGCGGACTGCGTCACCATGGGCCCTCACCGCCGCCTCCCGGTGCCCCAAATAACCCCCTTGATCCTCCCCGAGTAGCCCTAGGGTTTCTGTCCTGCCGGCTCCGTCGGGAGGTAGGAGACGGCGCGAGGCCGCTGATCTCCTTTAGACCGGATGTCCTATGACGCCCGATACCCCTTCGCACCTCCTTACCCATTGGCCGCTGGGTCCCTCTGGCCTGATTCAAGCGGGAGAACCCGGGCGTCAGTGTCCCCGGGTGGGCATAATCTCCCAAGTGCGGCTCAGACCACCCCAGATCCGGCCCGATTGCCCTTATCCCTTTTTTCCTTTTATTTAAAATTCTAGATCTATTAATATACTTGTTCTATTAATTGAAAAATAAAATTTAAACTGATAGCAATTGGCCAGATCTAAATTTATATAAGTCCCCTAGTGTTTTCTTTAACATGTAGAGCCAGACTTGTTTCCAAAATAATTTTCATTATTTTTAGGGAATTTACCCACTAAATAGTATTTTATGTACAAATTAAATCACCTAGTAAGTTTGATTTTTCCAAATGGGGTAAATATAATTCCCTATGGTTTCTAACTGAGGTATCTATCATCTGACCTTGGTTCCATGCCAAGTGGAGCCTTAGTTTTACTTCAGTAAAAATAACAAAATTAACCCATATCTGTCTTTAGGATTTTCTCATGGTCAAATCAAAATGAGTTTTTACCTAACTCCAACTCTCCTAGATGTGTTACACCAAAGTCCACAAAACACCAGGAGTTCATATTTTAATGAGCCTCTGAGTAATTTTAGTGAATTAAAGTCTTCTTCTCAGGGTGCTCTCACCAAATAAATCATAGTAATATTTATGAAACCCCTAAAATGGCGATTCCAATTTATACGGAAAGGTACTGACCATATCCATCCACTGTCCTTTGTATCATATTGTTTGGATATATAAAATAAATCTTTACTATTAAACGGAAGTTGGTGATCGTAGGTCGTTCTCAAACATCAAACATTGGAGCAATCTAGACCATTCAATTTACATCTAACGGTATCTGATACATCCTGTCTGATACATCCTCTCAATGGTTGGCTTAGGGTAATTACCCTTGTATGCCACCGACAAGTGCCATGTATGGCAACCAGGTAAAAAAAGCAAGCAACGCTGAACGCCCCAACCCATCGTCCCTAACCTCCTCTATGGAACCCTAGCACAGGGTCTCAGCCGCCGCCGCCCATACCGGCGGCCGCGCACACCGGCATGGTCCTCTCATGAGTGTGCCCAGGCCTCTGAGTGTCGCCAGGTCCTAGATCTCCTCTGCCCGAAATCCCCCGCCCCGGCCATGTTCCTCCCGCACCTAGCACAGGGTCTCAGCCGCCGCCCATCCCGGTGGCCGCCCACGCTGCCACGGCCCTCTCACGCGTGTGCCTAGGCCTCTGAGCGCCGCCAGGACCTGGATCTCCTCCGCTCGGAATCCCCCGCCCCGACCATGTTCCTCTCGCACCTCCCTTGTTCTCTCGCTCCTCATCCCATGAGGAGCCAGCACACCACCCTGAGAAGCGTCGCCGCCTCATCCATCCTTCCACCTGCCCCGAGTTCGTAGCCACCGCTAGGCGCCTCATCCTTCCCAACCCTGGAATCCATCCTGCCACCGCACGAGTTCCTCGATGCCAGGCTACTTTGCCTAGAGCTCGATGACGCACCTGGGAGTTGCTACTGCTGTGATAGGAGCTCGACCAACTACGGCGCCATACTATTCGTCAAGAGGCTCAATCCCAGCGACGACCAGGTATTGATCTGATTCATATTGTCAGTTGCCATCAAGCGAATTATTGATCTCATTCTGATGCTTCACCTAATGCCTTTTCTTAATTTGGTGTTTATTACTGATTGTGTATTGTAAAGGAAGCCATCGGACATGGAGGAGCTCGAGTAAGTAACTAGATCGGAAGGAGGACATCTAGGCTACTTCGCCTAGAGCTCGATGGCGTACCTAGGAGTTGTTACTGCTATGCCAGTTTACAAAGCAGCATTACTACTGAAATATATTTTGGCTCATAACCCTGCCTTTTCTTCTATGCCAGTTTATAATGCACACCAGCTTCACTGTTAGGATCATGCCCAAGCACGCAGTGTAGCAACAGCCATGTGTTGCTTGGCAATGCGAGGACCCACACCACAAGTGCACGCTGTAATGTTTCATTTTGGTCAGTTCAAATGGAACTTGTGTATAGACAAGTATGGCAGCCAAGATTAGTTAGAAGCTATGAATGGGAGAAAATCACCGGCCGTTCAAAACAAAAAGATCATGGAGCCTACAATTCTAATAAGTTGAGGGTTTAGATGATGGTGCATACTTCTTTGTTGGCTGACGCATACATGGCAACCTGGCGGTATTGGGTTTGGAAGTGCACCGTATGAAAACAAGCTATGTCCATGTCAAGCACGCATGATTTTTTTACTGTATTCTGCATCCCCTTTTAAAAATAAAATATAATAAAAGGAAGGAACAAATATGACTGCCATATTCTACACTCCTTTTTACCATATTCTAGAAACATAGCTGTTTTGTTCAAGTTCTTCTATGAAATACAAAATAGCTTGTATTTTAAAACCTGTCCAGCATTAGGAATTTGGAATACAAATGTGGGAGAAATATGAATGGCCTGATTGGATTTGTTTTTACTATGGCACAGGTTAATGCATCATCAAGCTACACAAAAAGTTTGCCGTCATAGCAATCAGGATGTAGTTCAGAGTTGTTTGCCGAAAGTTGTATGATTAGGTGAGGTATGATCTCAGAGAGATTGCATTTCCGTCTTCTCTGCCAGATCCTCTAGGCAACAAGAGGCGTCCTAAGCTCACATTGAAAGATGGGATTACTGTAGATGTTTTCAGTTTGTGTTTTCTTGAGCCATGATTTAATTCATATATGTGAGCAACAAGTTCAGCAACCATTATAGGGCTACGATCAGCACAATTTCCTCACCAAGGAGGTGCACTTCAAGGACAAGCTCTTCTTCACTCTACAAGTAAGAATTTAGTGTTGTTGTGTGATGCCCAACTCTGATTTATCATTATACAGTTTCTGTTGCATGACTGTTGTAAACCGTACATGATCTGTAAGTTTGTTTTGTTTAGATAGTTCATTTGACGTGTCAATGTTGTTGGTTTTGTTGATTTTCGTTGCTTCTTAGGTAAATGAGTGTGCTGGAGTTAATTTGTAAGATAGAGATACGAGAGCATTAGTCATAAGCAGTACCATTTAGATGGCGAATAGAGTGGATATGTAGCACTGTTTTACCCCTTAAAATTTATCATTTCTGGCCTGCTAGATTTCTTATTCAAGGGTAAAAAGAACAATCTATAACAGGAGAGTCATGAGATTGAGAGATAACACATTTAGAGGAACTACGAGCATCGATTTTAGGTCCTATGAGTGAAACCGGACTACTTGCAAAAATGGTAGATGGACATAAGGTGTTGAGCGAAACCATATGTCTTACAAAAATGGCAGATGAACAAGATGTGTTCATCAGTTTCATGCTTGTCCTTCAAGAGTATTTTTTTTCAGCAATGCAATTAATGCCAACATTGAAATTTCCCCTACGTTGTTTGGCTAATATGTTGCCATTTTTGTTATGTGTTGAGTTCCTAAATGCCCCAAATTTCAGTGCAGCAACCATTTATTTTCTTATGATTATATAGTTGATCTCAACATCATATGTTATGTACCATTTCTTAAAATTAATTGTTTCTACTGATATATCTGGTTTATTGTCAAGCACATTATGAATTATTTGCTGTCACATGGTCATGCTAGGTAGGCTCAGCCAAAATGATAATTTTTGTCATACTGATTATTCTTAAGAGATGTCAAGCTATTCTTCAAGCTATGATATCATATATAATTGAGGAGAAGTCAGATACTGATGTGCTCATATGTCATTGAGAAGATGGTATAAATACCCTAATTATTTCTTCCAGCTATCATGTACTTTAATACTGAGCTCTAAAATTCTATTTCTACAATGTTACGCTCTTATTTTTCTCTATAGAATTATATATGCATGTCAAATGTGATATGTTTGTTAGATGATTAATATACACTGTATTACATTATGCCTAGCTTAATTGATATTTCAACCACTTATCATGGTAATAACTACTAAGCAAGTGCAAATATCCCAACCAGCATCTTTTGGGCTATAAGTTTAGGGTGTTGGCAGTGACAATGCTCCGGTAAGTGGTTTTGCATACTTGATCCAATAAATGTCTCTGGTACAGTGAAAGGAATAGTTAACCACTTGATATTTGCCATGCTAGAGCTTCAAAAAGATGTACCTCAGAATGTTGAAAATAATCTCTTTAGGACTGCTCATGATGCTGAAGTGCCTGAACCTATCAAGTTTTGTGTTGGAGGTGTCGAACCTACAGATGCATATTATGGGAAGTGCTTGGTGTGCTCTCTCTGTTTTGCGTTTTTCAACTTGATTTTCTCTGGCCAATTGCGATCAGCGCCATCGTCTTTGTCTGAATAGTAATTTTTTCTCCATTATTTGATGCACCGCCCTTTGCTACTTTCTTGGTTCTCCAGACTTAGGTGCTTCTGCTTCCTTATTGGTAAAGGAGCAGAGGAAGAGTTGTTTAGCTCATCAAAAAATCCCTTTTAACACACATGGATGGCATCACTCTGTGTTCTTTGTGGAATCTGGAATGATCATAAGGTATGTGCGAAATATCACCGGGTTCTTGTAGAATGTCTCCATATCAGTTGCGACGATGAACGCCATCGTGGGCGGAAGATGCTGACCAATGTCTTTCAGTCTGTGTCCTGGCTGCTCATGCAGCGGTGGCTCGTGCAGGTACCTGACGGCCGTGTACTCGGTGACGCCGCAGATGTCTGCTCAGAGCATGGTGTGCAGATCAGTTCGTGATTGGTTTTTTTTCTTGGTAAGTGCCTAACTTTCTCTAATGGATTGTTAATTGCGTGGTATTACTTTGATAACCCGATCCATCCATGCATGTTTTCATGGATCTTTCGCTGCTGCCTACGTGCAATCAAATCCAAATCATTTTTTCTATCATCTCGTCTGTTAGTGCATGGATATTTACTATACATATCTGATCCATCCATCCATTCAATCCTTTATTTTACAACATTAAATTTTGGTTGACCCTATATCACTTGGTCGTTTCCTCCCTTTTTGGGGTTGCTCATCAGTAGATTAAGCATACCATGTAATGTTGTTGACTGTTAACGGAAATGTTGGTGATAGAGACTGATTGCAAAGTGAAGAGACCTAGATTTACATTTTGATTAAGAAATTATTGAATGTAGAAATAGTCTATATTTTGGTACAAATTATATTTGCTGGATTTTATTGTCTTGTCATCTTTACTCCTCATTTTAGTGAAGATATTATCGTTTCTTGGTGACGCTAAACAGTAGGTACGAGGGAGGAGCATTGATACTTAAGTTTCTCGCTTTGCCTGACAGTTTGGAGCGCTTCTATAGCCTCTCTTTACTATTAAACTGGAGTTGGTATCGGTAGGTCATCTTAAAATCCAGTTCGCTTAGTTGATTACCCTTCACTGCCACCTCTAAGTGGAAAAATCCAGTTCAGATTACCAAACAAAAAAGAAGTCAAGGAACCCTACCAATCCTCTCTCAACCTCCTCCCATGAACCCTAGCACAGGCCCAGCGCCGCCGCCCCTCCCGTCTCGCCCCCACCCTGGCCGCCCTCCCGCCGCCCGAGAACCTCCATGGCGGACATTCTGCTCCTTCCTGAGCGCCTCCAGACCGTCGTGGTATGAGATCGCCGCCAACAACCTTTCCCAGCCCGTCGAGGAGGATCTGCCGCAACAGGACCCGTGCAAGATGGCACATGGGCAGAGGTATCCATAAGTTGTCGTAGGAGTGCCAATCACTCAATCAGGCTTCGGGATGAGTGGCGGTTAGAGTTATTTGCACTGTCACATGCCTTGTTAGAGTATTTGCAGTGTTTGATTTCTTATGTCTATCAGACTTGGTACCCTATCTATATGAAGAATGAGCATGTAACAGGATATAATTTATCAAGCTTTCCCATGCCTGAAGCTAGACGAAAGATGTATCCATGAATGCAGAGTTCACAAGCGACACGGTTTAGAACATCGACGGAGATGCTACGGCTGCCAGTGACAACGGTGCGCAGGTACGCTCACATTACTAATGTTGTTAACGTCACAAAGACATTGAGAAAGCAACCATGGTATCTCGAATATAATCTTGTTAAAAACAAAAGCGGGTGGAGATTATTGATTTCGCTAGCGGCTCACCTGTGCCTAGAATGAAGGTTACTCTTTGCGTATTGAATTTCTGGGTGTGTATGTTCATACTTGAGTTGGAATTCGAAAAATAAAGTGATATGCTGCTTGTTCCTCGTAATATTTGTGGTACTCTTTTTTCTATTCTCTATTGATGTTTCTGAATTCTGAAACCTGGTGAGGTAATGAGCCTTCTCGTTTACTTTTTATGCAATTTCAGCAACTGTAACCTATTTCTCACCAGCACACTACGACACTAAGTAACTTGATCATAAGAGAGCGAAGTGACTTTTGAAACTGACCTATACAGTTAATAGTATGTTTCTGGAAATTGTACATCCTGACTTACTTGCGTACTTGATAGTGATAACATATGTAACGAGTAATAGTAATTTTTATTCTTCATATTGTATAGGGAACAATGAGCAACACTTGGAGGGAGAGCCAAAATGCTAGAAAGGTGCATGCATCTTTGTGAGAGCGAGCACCAGCCAATAAAGGGTGCAACACAAACAATGAATAGTTGCCTTATTGGTCTGTAAAAAATATCTTTATTGAATTATCGCTAGAGATGTCTCTGATATGTGTCCCTATGTTTATGGTTTTTTTGTTTAATTTGTATATCTTTTATCTATATATAAGAAAAGATGTATTCAGGCAGTCCCTTTCTTCTCTCGATAGCATCTTTGGAAAATTGTGATTGTTGTTTAATAGACTTTTTAGTGTGAAATGTTTTGTCGTTACATGCGTCGAGAAATTTACATATTGATGGTAGGTAAAATGTCACATAGATAATTAACTGGCATTGGTATTTGGTAGAACTAAGAGCTTTTATGGAGGGAGGGAAGGAGGGAGAGAGTGAGAGGATGATAGAACTAAGATCTTGATATGTAGTTTGAGTAAACCAAATTGCATGTTTTTTTTTTAGATTTGTCATTGAATGATTGTATGCTTTTTCCCATAGTTTTTCTCTATAGATTTATAGTTGAATGCTTACACGTGACATAGGGGCTTTTTTCCATAGTTTTGTTCTTAAATCCTTATCCTTACATGTCAAATAGAAAAATAAACTTGATGACCCGTAGCAACGCACGGGCATTCAACTAGTGTGGTTAAATGACAAGTTGTAAGCAGAACTGACTTTAGAAATTTTCTAAGGGATTCTGTTAATTATCTTGAAATGAATCCAACTCTCAAAAATCATAAACTTAAATATCTACAATAACCTCCGAAGACAAATTTATTTGAGCTATAGATAATCTCTAGTGGTTTATTCTCTAAATCTAGGGTTTATACCACTAGAAAATCCATAACTTATTAAATAAAATGGATAACATAGTAAAACTACTTTTGTTGGCTTGGTTATTAAATACCTATCTGATGATATCATTTTTGTATATTGGGATCATTAAGAGCTTGGACTCAGACTAAAAACCCTCAGTTAGGTAGTAATTGACATTTAAATCCTAAAGTCAATTCCACAAATGCAATTAAAATGAATTCAATGGCGTTGACCTCAATTTATCAAAATATACTGAATGGTTTGAACCTTGTTTTGATGGTGTTTGTATGACTTGTATTGCTTGAGGTGTTTTGTCTGTTTATATGTATGCGTCGTGACGACAATAGTTGTGATTGTCTCGACGACGAGAGGAAGGGGTCATCTTATTATAGTGAGTATTATGGTATTCTAAGAAGAAGCCCAAGGACATGTTGACAGCTTTCTGATCATAGGCGAGCCACTTTTAGCTCACTATTTTACTTATGCATGTTTTATCTAGGTATTTATGAAAATTGCATTGTTTTACTATATGATGATTTATATGGGGAGGAGGCTTGGCTCCTCCAAACCCATACCCCCTTTAGTACCACTAGGTACAACCCTTTGATGACACATACATGTCCCTAGTAATGTATGTGATGTATAGTAGCACCCTCCCGTTGGAGAACACGTTTTAGCCAAAATAAAAATATAGGATGGGAAGACCCCGGAGAAAGTTTACAAAAATGTTTTCTAATAAAAACTTGGTGAGGTTTGACCTACCAAGTGAAGTTTGAGAAAAGAAAATATTTTGTTTTCCAAATGATGCTAAAGTGGAGAAGGAGAAAAATGTTTACAAAACACACCCGGTTCTTTGCAGTTTGCTAGAACAATTAACCCGTGCAACCAATTACTCCTATATAGGAAGGAGACTTGACTTGAAGTTTGTCTACTCTGGTATGGGATTCCTCATAACTACTTATAAGGGATCACATCTCTCGAATGCTGGGTCTTCTTTACGGAAAGGGTCATATGTTGTAGAAATGACCTGGAGGGTATGCGAACCATACTTGTAGGCGGTCGTACGATACTATGAGCCTATCATTGAAAGTGCCTACTCTTGTGTAAAATGCGCTCTGGTTGGTACATGGATCCTGACGTCCCGGTGTTGAGAGGAACAACTCATAGGGTAGGGCATATGCCAGGGTGGAAAATGGAGAGTTTCGACCGGTTACTCGATCCACGATCGGTGCAGGATCAGGGCCGGGTACCCGGATAATGTGGGTAAAGTGTACAACCTCTCCTGAATGTAAATCTATTCGAATAGTTGTGTCCATGGTCATGGTCGGTTGGGAAAGCTGCTGTAGAGCAGTGCTGGTTTTGTTTTCAAAAAGGATTTCGGAACATAAAGAGTTTTCAAAACCTGGTGGTCTGAAGGACACCGGAGAAGGGAGGTGATATCGAAGGATCAAGGAAGAAGAAAAACCGGTCAAGCGAGGACCGCGGAGATGAAATAGGGTGACCCAATCCTAGTGTTTCCAAATAATTTCAAAAAGACTTTCAAAATGATTTTACAGAAGTTTTCAACAAAGGTAGGTAGATGTTATATCTATAAGAGAAACTACTTTAGAAAAGAACCTCTCATGGAGCCCTCCTACTACCACAACCATATTGCATATGCTTTTATGATTATTATCTTAAGTTGGTTTGCGAGTACATTCCATGTACTCACTGGCATTGTTCCTGGCTATTAACTTGGTCAGATATGAGAGAAATGGAAGAAGAAGGTGACGTTGACGACTATGCGAGTTAGGCCGTTCTTCCAATCAGCTGCCTGTAGGTTAAGGCAGGGCTCAAGTTCTACGCTGAGCCTTCGTGCGACCGCGGTAATCTCAGTGTGTTGTCTGGATCTATAGAGGGTATCACTACAACAAAACGGACACATAAGGACGTTTCAGATGTGACACTTTTGTATTCGTCTTTACATGAAAATGCACCCGACAAATAGAGACATTTTATGAGACGTTTCGCGAGTCGTCTCGTCGTGCAAGGAATTCACGGTTCCCGCTCTCCGTTTTAATTTTTCCCACCCGAGTATTCTAAACTAACTCTCCTATATTGTTCATTCAAAAGAAAAAAAACTCTACTCAACTCCCCAATTTATCTCCCGTAGTCATCGTCTCGTTACACTAACGATAATACTAGATCTCATCTCCCAGAAAAACACGAACGCATCTGTGAAAACCTAGGGTCTCCGCCTTTAGATCCCTGGGGTGCATCTCCGGTGAACCCTGGAGACAAATCTCCTCGCCTCGCTGGTATGTTTTTTATCCGCTCGAGATCACTGGCCGCTATCCAGCCGAAATTCGGTGCGATTGTGCCCTTCCCCTTGTCGTTGTGGCTTTCTCTTACTCCCTCCACCCTCCGCCACCTGCCCATGGGGGCTCGTAACCAGCCCACTCCGTATAGTCAAGGATCCGCAGGTATGTTCTTGTACTAAATTAATCACAACGCAATTATGTATCTATTTGATTGCTACGTTTCAGCAGTCACCCCAATAACGCTCGCCAGATGCTAGTAAATTTGATCAATCAATCTTGCTAATGCTAGATCTAGCCAATTGTTTTCTTCATATGCCCAAACTCACAAATAATTGTGATATTTGCATCACTCGATCTGGTGGTAGATCGGGAACTATAGTCTATAGGTTATTGTGGCCAGATTTGTGAGCTAATTAAATAGTCGGTGCTTGACAATTTCATGGTGTAAGCATGATCCAGCATACGTTTGTTTGCTTATGTCATTCATCTGTAATCCATAGAAAGTGTTTATTTGATGTGATTTACCTAGAACACATAGACTACCAGTAATTTACTAACCTGGAATAGTTTATTTTATGGATGCCTATATGAAGTTTCTGTATCCTTCCAATTAAGTACTCTCTCCGTCCAAAAAAGTACTCCCTCCATCTGAAAAAAGAGTTCACAAATTTGTCTAGATTCGCATATATCCACATCTAAAATGTGTCTGGATACATATAAATTTAGACAAATTTTCGTGACTTATAATTCAAGACAGATAGAGTACATCAAGCAGAAGTTGACTACAACTACAATCTACTCAAGCAACAAAATGATGGCCATATCTTTAGCTGGCATTTTCAGGTTATTTTAGCCTCAACCTTGCTTCAGTTCATCATGTCCTGTTGGAAATGTAAATTACATCACTTATGTAAATGAGACCAATTGGTAAGCTTGTGCTTATATTATATAGCTCAGGTTCCTGATTAAATTTCACCATTTTTCCTTAATTTGTCTCAAATCAATGCCAGTAACCCTGTTTCCTGATAGGCTTCAAATAAACTGCATTAAAGCTTCAAGTTGTATTGTTCAGAAGCGAAATTGATTAGGTTCCGAAGATGCACATGATGTTTCTGCATCAGCTGGTTGTACTTATTTTATAAAGGTAGTAACAATTCGATATTGCTGGATTTCCTTAACTAATGAAGACCAATTTGTATGGCTATCAATATATTATAAACCTTAGGTTCTTCAACACCATTCATTATTTTTACCTTAAATTGTCTCCAATCCAATAACCATTGGTCCTGAACTCCTGATAGCTTCGAGCAAAATGCTTCGAAGCTTCAAGTTGTACTGCCCAGAAGAAAATTTCAAAAGTTTTTGAAGATGCATCATAAGGATGTTGCTGCGTCAGGCTGGTTGCACTTAGTTTTTGAATCTAATAAATGAGAAAGGTAAATGTGTAGTTTTAAACTCAAATAATTCCTGCAATGATAACTAGTACTACCATTTTAGTATTAGCATGGTGCAAGTTCTGCAAAATACTACCAACAGATGTTTTCATATTTATTTTTTATTTCCTTTGTTTTTCTAACCTTAGTTAGATTATTTTGTGCAAATTCATGATCAATTCTAAGAACCTTGATGCCAAGAAGGTACATACAATATTAAACAATTACTGACCGCAATAATGCTACACTTATAGGAACTTTTGACACAGAGAAGTATTACGGGATGAGGTGGAGCTAACGGATCTTTCTGTGTCCATGATTTTAGGAACGTCAATCAATCCATGATCCCCTGTCAGTCCATAACTCAAGTTCTATAAACACCAGTCCGTAAGTGTAGCATTGTTACTGTAATGCAAACTGTTTGGTATCCACCTTCATTTTGTAAGTAACTAAATGAATAATCTTTTTTGACATGATGTCAGTGATATTTCAAGTTCTTCACGTGGAAGTGTTTTTGCAGAATTTTAATGAATCACAATAGAAGATCACAAGGGAAAAATCTACATGCTGCAGTGAAGATCTGTCGGTGATGAAGTACATGCAAAAGTTTAGATACATTCCATCTAGTTAGAAGTATACATAGATTCCAACTAGTTAGAAGTACATGAGTACTGAAGTATGTATTTTGCTTTTTGTTCTTTCCCCTCTTTATATGTACGTACAGTTCAGTTGTAAAGTGCACAATTTTCCTTCATTAATATATTTAATAACTTCCAGCAACGCCCTACTTGTGTCTATTGATTTGCATGTGTACGCTATTTTCTCCCTTCACAATGTGGGTTGATAATTCTCAAAAAAACATGGGTTGAAAATTTGGTCATTTAAAAAATATTAAAATCAATTTTCTTGTTAGGACGCCTTGAAGCGTGTCAACATTCATTAGAGACGTCATGGAAGGGCTGCTTCATGGTCAATTTCAACTACGTCTCTACGAGCATAGACATGCTTTTATATAGCGTCTCAATTTTTCTAGACACGCTTTCAATACGTCCCTAAGGATTTTGAGACGGTGCATAAAAAGACGCTCATGAGACGTTTTTGGAAGACGACTCTACGACTACCTGGAGGCGAAATAAAGCGTCTTCACCTCCTCAATTCAGTGTCTCTACATGACTTATGTGTTGTAGTGGTAATGACAGGGCGCTAATGTTATAGGCCTTTCCCCGATAGGGCTACTATGTCAGCTGAATGTCACCTCCTTGTCTTGAACTTCTCGTGAAGTTACCTACATTAGCTGGGAAGGTCGCGTAGAAGCACATGCTTCTTTTCTGATGTCTCCTATCACTACATGCTTTACGAATGGTCTCATGTTTGGGTATTTGATACCTATCTCGCAGCATGGGAGTGTCAAACGAAAGAGTTGAAAGATGAGAGTTTTGGGTGTCTATCGGTGAATGAAACAATAGAGCTTTGCTTCATTTTACAGGTGAGGAATGTGTGGTATATATAGGAGAAGAGTACATCTACCAAAAATGTGATGTTTTTTAACTCCCTTGATTGCATTTACCAAAGGTAGATCCAGAAGACCCTACCAGCAGATTACTGCCTAGAAAAAAAAGAGTAGAGAGAAAAACAAGAAATTTACATGCATGCCCTTCTTTGAATACGTGGTCGCAACTAGTGATTCAAGGGGTCCGGTCCAGTTTGGACCTGTTACTGGACCTCTGCACCTATAGTAAAATTGCAGGTTAAAGGATCGGCCCGCATCTCTCTAGTCAGGGTAACGGGTAACCTCAGGTTCGACCCTAATCTGACTGTTGCCATAATGATGCGCAGATGATGGCTCCCTAATCTAACTGCTGCCAGAATAATGCGGCTAGCCAGCTTATTGTTAGATCAACTACTAGCTGGTCATACAATGAAAACTGTACTCCCTCTAACTAGTTGACTCAAATTTGTCTACATACGAGTATATCTAGCCAAAACTTGACTAAAAACATTTATTTCTAAACAAATCTAAGTCAACTAATATGGGTCGGAGGGAGTAATAAAATTTAGACAAAGTCATCTCACATTTATGATATATCATCCACAATCTTCTGGTAAAACAAAATAAAAAATAGCATAATATCATGGATGCTAGCCAACACATAATTCATCTCATAAATTATGCATAGGAACAACGTCGACTCCCGGTTCCTAAGCCGCGGGATGTTTTTATGCAGTCATTTCTGATGCTTGTCCATCATATTCCACAAATTATGCATAGGAACACCTTCTGCTCTTGAAATGCTTTTATGCAGTCATTTCTGATGGTTGTCCGACTTATTGGCTTGAACAATGGGTTTATACTTGCTAAAAATCTTCTAAATCCATCATATTCCACAAGGATAAATGGTAGTCCATGTAATGCGATCATCCGGGCAAGCTCCTTTCTTGCAATCATTGGATCAAAGTTCCAATTCTTCAAACGACGACCATCCGGAGAGCGAAGTGTTGAATTCAAGCCTTGCACGATCCTTAGTGCAACATCTCGTTTCTTGCATCTGTCCAAGCGTATTGTCACAATGCTTGCATCTTGCTTCTGAAATTTGTCCATCCACAATGACTGGAACATATTCCTTCCATGCTTTGGATCTAAATTTGCTTGTCAAAGCTTGAATCGATGCACTCGCAGCAACATCCTCAACATGTTGCTCGTCACCCTCGACATCGTCGTCGGCATCAAGATCAAAGTTGTCCTCAGCATCGCGGTCAGAGTCATCCTCGGCATCGCGGTCAAAGTCATCCATAGGTTCCGGAAACGCCAGGTAGATATCGTGGATGGACCGAGTATTGGTTGGAAGAGTAATTTATAGTCTGCGTCCTCTTTCCTGGGTTACCTAGCTCTGCGTGATTGATATTTTGTTGACTAGACCGACAGTATTGGAAGTTAGGGCAAAACAGAAAGGTGCAGTCTCACTGGCACAAGCCGAGGGCATCACAATGTTGCCAAAGAGAGTGACAAATTACAACTTTTTTTCTTTCCACTGGTGGTGCACATTAATGATACTGATGCGTGTGCCAAAGAATTTGAGCACCGGACACACCTTGTTGCGACCTAAGTCACAGATCTAGTAGACAAGCGGTTGGCTTCCATGAAAATAAGATGTTGGATCTCCCTCCTCAGCCCAAAGCGACAAGTATGATATGACCTAGCTCCTTAGCTCGAAGCGACAAGCATGGTATGATCCACGATCAGAAAAGGAGGGGTGCTAATATGGTAATTTGTCTTTTCCCCGGTAAGGCTAGCATGACCCTCGTACAGGACCTCAACCCCAGTCACGCGAAGTTGTGTGCTCAAGCTGGGAAAGGTCGCTTGCCAACACATGCTTTCCGATGTCTCATATCCCTACACGCTCTCTATCATTTCTGTCGGTCGACAAGTCATATGCCTGGGGTACTTTGACACCGGTTCAAAGCTTGGAAGTGTCAAAGGAAATACTTGGTAGATGAGTGTTTTGGGTGTCAATGAATGAAACGAAGAGCTTTGCTTCCTGTTAGTATTTGAATAAGTGAAGATTGTGTAGTATATAAATATAGGGGAAGAGTACACCTACCTCAACGTGAGGATTTTAAATCCCTTGATTGTATATTAAACAAAAGTAGAGCCAGAAGACCCTACCAAAGATTACGGTCTAGAAAAAAGGGAGGAAAAAAAGGAAAGTTACATGCATTCCCTCCTTTGAACACACTGTTAGCAATGTAAGGAATAGAAATTCTCAACCACATGTGCCCACGACTTCTTGATGAACCAACACTTGAAAGCTGCACACTTCGTTCTCCACTAGCCAACTAGTAGGTGTACGAAGGGCGGCAAACCTAGATGCCTTCCCTGGTTCCATGAGATGGGATCTCGGAGGTTGATGAAGATATCGTTCACATCACTCAGGACACAATTGTTGTTGGAGAGCATGCACCAACCGATGAAGAAAATCCCATTATGCCTTCGTAGCCGGTTCTGGAACACACTCACGGTCAGTTTTTTCCACCCGCCTTCATCAAATTGGAGCTAATAATTCATCTTGCATCCTTTTTTTTAAAAGGAATATATTAAACCACAGAAAATAATTCAATTGAATTGAAAAAAAGAAAATAATTCAATTACACCTAGCGTTTGTACCAACAAAATGTCCAACTAGACATTCATGCCGTCCGTGAGATGTACGCTTGTGCACCGCTGACATAGAATCACGCCAACGCACCCCTCGTAGAATGATGTGTCCTTGCCGGTAGTCGCATCCTGCACCATAGCCGTCATGCAAGGAGGATAGGGGATCCCACCGCCACCAACCGAGCTTTGTGGGTGGTGCCCTCCAGCAGTAGCGAGGAGGAGGAGGAGGAGGTGGGGATGGGGAAAATTGGGGCGGAGGCAGTAGGAGGCATCCCGATCGCTCACGAGAGCGACGTGGGAGCTAACCCTAATTTGGTATGGCCTCACAATTCATCTTGGTCTTGCATTTTTACTGGAGGCTCTAATGAAACTGGTCAGCGACTGTGATAATTCATTTAGGAAGGAGGCACATAACGGTATATCAAGACACCCTTGGTAGACCAAAACAGCTTAGTGTATTTTACGCTCATGCTTCCTAATTCGTGTTAACATGTTTTAGTATGAACCGCTCCCTATTAAGGACACAACAATGGTCATAAAGCATTTCATGGACCTCCTGAGTCCAATAAATCCAGAGGTCCTTCAAAGCCTCTCTACATATTATCACCAACTTCATCTATGACTAGCGAGAAGGGGAAAACTATCACGCCCTTCAGTCTGAAGTTCCCATTTACGTGTCATGGACATGAGCAATGTTGTTGTCAACAATGTTAATGCCGTAGTAAATCGAGATCTTTTCTAGACACACACCATACCAGGGTAGTAATAGGATATAGTACGTGTTCACTATTTTTTCTTGGTCCTGGTAAGGTTTCAACTAACCTGATGTTTTAACGCAACATTTTGTGTGTGTGGAAACAAACCATTTGCAAGAAGTATGCTGCTGAGTATCTCCATGCAGGAGATCAGTTTGTGACACTCCTGAGGGCAGAGAGGAGAAAACATGTGAAGGAGATGCATCCAAGGATTGGTGACGTGCAAGTTCTCATGGGAGTTTGTGTAACACCCTCAGAATCGGCCCTATGCAAGTTTCAGCGCTTCCCGCCAAACCTGCATAGAAACGATTCAAAGGTGCCCACCAGACACTTGCGTGCGGGTGGAAAACGAAGTAATATCATTACACAATAGTCCTCGATGGAACCCACAAAACATATATATACAACAACGACTCAAAGAGTCAAGAATACAGAGATACAGTACAAAGATCCAAATCACCTTGAAAACAATACAGCGCCCGAGTACGGACAAGATGCAAATGGGGCTAAGAGCCCTGAAGAATAACCAATGGCGTCTATAACCCTGCCCAGGCCAAGCCGGAAGGGTAACCCTGCTAACGACGTCGATCTCAAAACCTGCTTGAACAAACGGGGTGCCGACAAAGGGCAAAGGAAAAAGAGAGAGCGGTCAGTACTGAGGCCAGTACACGGCGAGGGTAGAATTCGGCGGTCCTCGCCTACATAGGTATGGTGGACTGAAGCGGCAGCGCAGCATGCACTAGAACAACCTATAGAGACTCGATACAAAAATAGCGGCTATCAGAGAGGGGTAAGAAAGACCTATTCGGAACCAACCTGATACTACCGCCAAACATACCCATCCTGGTGTTTCCCCCTCGAGACCAAACGAGGAAGTCAACCGAGGAACTCACACCGTTGGCAATTTTATTTATACGGTTATCGTTGCAGCAATTACTAGTCAGGTATAGATAGTCATCCTGATATAATAAGCAGTGGGCAATTTTAGTTAACCATTCCGTTGTAGTTGCGACACTTACTAGTCAGATACAATAAGCATGAGATATCCCAAAACCCAGCAGTTGTTGGTACATTTATTTAGCCATTCCGTTGTAGTTGCTGATTACTAGTCATATCGGATACAAGTCAAATTATAACAGTAAACTTTAGTTATAGTTGTCTATGATCGAGAACTGTGCTCCAAGTCGTCCATAACCGCGGACACGGCTTTTCGAAAAGATTTAACCCTGCAGGGGTGCACCAAAGTATCCACACGCACTTTGACCTTTTTTGCCAGATCAGTTAACATACACCCATCGGTATGTCGGCGGGGCCTAAGTCATGACGTTTCCCAGACCCAAAGCAAGTACATGGGGGCCACCCCACTAAGCTACCCGCAATGAAGTCGGCCGGTCTCCGAGACGGACTCAGGGTTTGCGCCAATGCCTGTAAACGACTGGGAACCCGAAAATGAGGCTGGCTTGTCGATACCGCGAAAACACTCCGCTTACCTAAACAGTACAAGTGCAGTACCTCGCACAATTTAAATAAAGCAGTAAAGCATGGCATAAGTACAGGATAGTAATAAAGCCCCAAACTAATTGTGGCCCCCAGTACAGTACTTGGAATCAGGTACTAAATCGATGGGGGTGCCCATACACCCCACCTGTGGTTAGCGCGCTCGATCTTGGAACAGGTGTTAAGAACTCGGGGTCCTACGGGACACAAGTAGACGGTTAACAACCAAATAACATCTATTGCCCACCTGTGCCTCTGCATCAACTCATCGGCCTAGTCCGTGAAGAAGCAAAGCACTAGAAGAAACACCGGATGGACTATTTAATACTACGGCAGAAAATCGGGCATGATGCATGTATGATGTATGACATGGCAAAGGTGCGATGCAATTAGGCAAGATTAAGCGGAACCAGGGTCCCGACAAATATTTAGGTGGTTCATGTTGTTTAGCTACCATGCATTTTAAATGTTGTCGGAACATGGCAAAAGATAGCACCGGTTCGCTACACAAATTTAAATGGGACCAATATAAGACTAGATTTGCCCGCATATGGATCCCATATTTAATTATAAGGTGAATCGGCATAATGCCCCAACCCACATGATATGAATGCGAGATGAACAATTTAATATGCAACAATTTGATATTACATTTATAAAATAGGGCTCGAGAAAGGGGTCACACATTAGGGGGGGGGGCTCGACGATCTTGGTGGCTCCGAGGGTGCGGGGTTCGGTCTCAGGGTTCAGGGTTCGACGGGATCGGTCTTCGAAGGTCGGTTGCAAGAAGAAGAGCTTGGCGTTCCGGGAAGAAGGACTTGGTGTGGCGTCGGGGGGCGCATCGGACTCGCCCTAGTCGATGTCGTTCTTGTCGTCGTGAAGACCTTGTCGGGTCCGCGGGTCGGGTCGGACTTGGCGTCCGGGGTGAAGTGCTTGGCGTATTCGCATCGGCGATCTTGGCGTTCGGGTTCTCGACTTCGCATCCGGGACGAAGGTCTTGTCGCATGTGTGGTCGCCGGGTCCGCGAAGTGGGCTTCGAGTATGGCGACGCATGTAGAAGATCTTGTCGAGCGGGTCTTAATCATTGAGGAGGTATAACTTGGCAGCGAAGTGTGCATAACATCGAAAGATCTTGTCGGCTTCGGAGACCAAGGAAGAAGCCAATGTGGGCGTCCAAAACGCCACAATTACATGGCCATACACAAGGATTTGTTGTCAGGCAACAACACCTCCTGGGGTAACAGCAACACTTCACGGAAACAAAAACATAACAGCAGCATGCAGCGTGACGTTATTGCGCATGCGAGAGGCAGAGCTCACACGAGGTCGACAGCACCTTGGAGGACAGAGGACCAGCACAGGAAGGGGACGACGAGCGCCTTGGGGAGGCGGACGTGCCTACAGGGCTTGGCGGCGGACTCGCACGCGCGGACGAGAAGGGAAAAAAATAGGGGCGGCGCAGGTGGAGGGGCTCCAGCGACGGTGGTCGAAAGGCGACAGGGCGGGATGTACCATCAGCGAGCGCGGGCGCCGGCCAGCGCCGGGGTGCCGCGGGGAGGGGCGGAGGCAGAGGCGCTATGGGCAGCGCTTGCGCGGGACTCGCTGCGACGGCCCGAAGGAGATGGATTCGCCGGTGGCGGCTCAGGGGAGGTCTCTGGGCGGCGGCAGCGCTCTGCAGGAGGGGGACCCGTGGAGGCGGAATGCCAGGTTGTTGCGGCGGCGGGGTCTCCCCAGACGAAGGTCGACGACGGGCGGAGGTGTGGTCGCTGGCGGGGACAGGAGGAGGCCGAGGCGCTGCGGGGCTCCTCCCGGCGGCGGCACACGAGGAGAAGGGCCACGGCCGGGGCTCTGGTGGCAGGGCGGCCAAGGAGAGATGGTGGCGCCGGGGAGAGCGAGGGAGGGGGTCGACGGCAGGGCGCGGGTGGTGCGGTGGCCGCGGGAGCGCGCCGGCAGAGGGGCCACCTGCAGGCGGAGGCGACGGCGCACCGGAGAGAAGGAGGATGCGGGACGCCCGGAATCCGACGGCGGGCGCTCGCGATGGAAGGGAGCACCTGGCTCGGGGGCGAGGAGAGGGAGGCGCAGGAGGAGCGGTGGTTGATGGAGGGAGGAAGGAGACGGGATGGGGGAGAGGGAAGCGGGACCCACGGGGTGGTGGGGCCAGGGAGCGGGGCGTGCGTGGAGAGGGGGGTGGCGGCGGCAGAGAAGCTCGGGGGAGGGACTCGCGGTAGGTGGGGAGCGGGGTGCTAGCGAGGTGGTGGGGCCGCGTGGGTCCAGGGCTGGGGGCTCTGTGAAGGGTGGATGGGTTGGGGTGAGGTGTCAGGTGGTGGGGCCAGGCGGTAGAGGTGGCGGGCTGGGATTGGATGGGGGAAGGGAGTGGTGAGGTGGCGGGTGGTGATTGGCCGGGGTGAGGTGGAGGGAGGCTGGGTAGAATAGGATTGGGTAGGAAAAGGTTTAGATAGACCGGTTTTGTACTGGGGTGGCCGACTGGGTCGGATCGGCCCGGTACGGTTGCCCCTAAAAATAAAGTAAATATTTTATTATTTTAAAACGGGGCTTTTGAAATCCATTGGTAGACGAAACAAAATAATCCGGAGACCCGGGTTTTAATTTGAATAACGACGGGAATATTTAGAAAACAAAACTAGGCGTTTCGAAAATAGTTTAGACAAAAACCATGCAGGATGATGACGATGCTCAAATGCAATGTGGCATGATCACATGAGCAGGCGGTCATGATGATGCAATGCACAAAAACACCGCGATTTTCTAGTAGTGGTTTTTGCGGGATGCCACAATTCGACACCACTAACAATGGATCTCGCCCTCGAGATCCGCCTCATGGTACCGGGAAGAAGGGCGGCGATCTGAATCTTCTCGCATCGTGTAGATCCCCGCGACACCACTAACAAGAGGTCGTTGTCTGTGATCGTCGAGGGAACACTCCGGGAACAAAAGTTCGAAGGTAGAGGTATCAACAAATAAAGCCACCTCTAACTCCGATAGAAAGAGAGAACCGATGCATTCTCATCCACTTCAATGTACACAAGCGAATAGAGTGAGTAGTCGGCATGGGGGCCAATCCATCACGCACCCAAACTATTACTCTGCACAATCAATAGAAAAGCGTGCAACCATTCTCGGAATCAGACTGAAGATCTCGACAATCGAGCTTCAGGAACAAAGGAGTGATGTAGACTCTGCATCGGATCTGGCGTAGATGATGTCGTCGCGTCGGAAAACACCGGAAGGCACGAGAAGGAACAAAGAGAAGTCCACCAGACGAAGGATTCCTCGGATAGCATGAAGACCAGATGTAGCAACAACGTTACCAAAGGAGGAAGCGAAACCCTGAAGGTACGATGGAACCCAACCACGAGAAATCCTAGACTCGAAGAGAGAGAAGAGAGCGGATTCAAAACACGCAGAGGTGAGAGGAGAGCAGCAGAGGGGTAAGGAGTAAAATCAGACCTAATTAGAACTATCCAACCGATTTTTCAAAAATAGTTTTGACACTCTACTTCGGCCGTTAGCTAGGTTATCCTACAGGCTAGACTTGTGGGGTATCGCAACTGCTGAGCTCTGATACCACTCTGTAACACCCTCAGAATCGGCCCTATGCAAGTTTCAGCGCTTCCCGCCAAACCCGCATAGAAATGATTCAAAGGTGCCCACCAGGCACTTGCGTGCGGGTGGAAAACGAAGTAATATCATTACACAATAGTCCTCGATGGAACCCACAAAACATATATATACAACAACGACTCAAAGAGTCAAGAATACAGAGATACAGTATAAAGATCCAAATCACCTTGAAAACAATACAGCGCCCGAGTACGGACAAGATGCAAATGGGGCTAAGAGCCCTGAAGAATAACCAATGGCGTCCATAACCCTGCCCAGGCCAAGCCGGAAGGGTAACCCTGCTAACGACGTCGATCTCAAAACCTGCTTGAACAAACGGGATGCCGACAAAGGGCAAAGGAAAAAGAGAGAGCGGTCAGTACTGAGGCCAGTACACGGCGAGGCTAGAATTCGGCGGTCCTCGCCTACATAGGTATGGTGGACTGAAGCGGCAGCGCAGCATGCACTAGAACAACCTATAGAGACTCGATACAAAAATAGCGGCTATCAGAGAGGGGTAAGAAAGACCTATTCGGAACCAACCTGATACTACCGCCAAACATACCCATCCTGGTGTTTCCCCCTCGAGACCAAACGAGGAAGTCAACCGAGGAACTCACACCGTTGGCAGTTTTATTTATACGGTTATCGTTGCAGCAATTACTAGTCAGGTATAGATAGTCATCCTGATATAATAAGAAGTGGGCAATTTTAGTTAACCATTCCGTTGTAGTTGCGACACTTACTAGTCAGATACAATAAGCATGAGATATCCCAAAACCCAGCAGTTATTGGTACATTTATTTAGCCATTCTGTTGTAGTTGTTGATTACTAGTCATATCGGATACAAGTCAAATTATAACAGTAAACTTTAGTTATAGTTGTCTATGATCGAGAACTGTGCTCCAAGTCGTCCATAACCGCGGACACGGCTTTTCGAAAAGATTTAACCCTGCAGGGGTGCACCAAAGTATCCACACGCACTTCGACCCTTTTTGCCAGATCAGTTAACATACACCCATCAGTATGTCGGCGGGGCCTAAGTCATGACGTTTCCCAGACCCAAAGCAAGTACATGGGGGCCACCCCACTAAGCTACCCGCAACGAAGTAGGCCGGTCTCCGAGACGGACTCAGGGTTTGCGCCAATGGCTGTAAACGACTGGGAACCCGAAAATGAGACTGGGCTTGTCGATACCGCGAAAACACTCCGCTTACCTAAACAGTACAAGTGCAGTACCTCGCACAATTTAAATAAAGCAGTAAAGCATGGCATAAGTACAGGATAGTAATAAATCCCCAAACTAATTGTGGCCCCCAGTACAGTACTTGGAATCAGGTACTAAATCGATGGGGGTGCCCATACACCCCACCTGTGGTTAGCGCGCTCGATCTTGGGACATGTGTCAAGAACTCGGGGTCCTACGGGACACAAGTGGACGGTTAACAACCAAATAACATCTATTGCCCACCTGTGCCTCTGCATTACCTACTTTCAATTTTAGCTATTAAACAATAATTAAAGCCATGATCATCTCCAACATTAAACATGCGGCAATACTCCAACAACTGTGGTACTTGACGACACGCAACAACACTTGAGCAAGCGACTATGACGCGCAAGTCCAACTATCTACCAAAAAACAGGTAATAGGATGTGTCCAAGGCAATATAAGGCTGTAAGGGATATCACGGGTACGAAAACTAGAGCATCGCAACACAGATAGCAATAGATCAACAGGGGGAATAAATACTATAAAAGTAAGATAGGTAGAAAGGGGGAGATGCTCGCCTGAAAAATATTGCCAAAGGTTCATCCGAAGGTCGGGTCGACACTCGCATCAACTCATCGGCCTAGTCCGTGAAGAAGCAAAGCACTAGAAGAAACACCGGATGGAATATTTAATACTACGGCAGAAAATCGGGCATGATGCATGTATGATGTATGACATGGCAAAGGTGCGATGCAATTAGGCAAGATTAAGCGGAACCGGGGTCCCGACAAATATTTAGGTGGTTCATGTTGTTTAGCTACCCTGCATTTTAAATGTTGTCGGAACATGGCAAAAGATAGCACGGGTTCGCTACACAAATTTAAATGGGACCAATATAAGACTAGATTTGCCCGCATATGGATCCCATATTTAATTATAAGGTGAATCGGCATAATGCCCCAACCCACATGATATGCATGCGAGATGAACAATTTAATATGCAACAATTTGATATTACATTTATAAAATAGGGCTCGAGAAAGGGGTCACACATTAGGGGGGGGGGCTCGACGATCTTGGTGGCTCCGAGGGTGCGGGGTTCAGTCTCAGGGTTCAGGGTTCGACGGGATCGGTCTTCGAAGGTCGGTTGCAAGAAGAAGAGCTTGGCGTTCCGGGAAGAAGGACTTGGTGTGGCGTCGGGGGGCGCATCGGACTCGCCCTGGTCGATGTCGTTCTTGTCGTCGTGAAGACCTTGTCGGGTCTGCAGGTCGGCTCGGACTTGGCGTCCGGGGTGAAGTGCTTGGCGTATTCGCATCGGCGATCTTGGCGTTCGGGTTCTCGACTTTGCATCCGGGACGAAGGTCTTGTCGCATGTGTGGTCGCCGGGTCCGCGAAGTGGGCTTCGAGTATGGCGACGCATGTCGAAGATCTTGTCGAGCGGGTCTTAATCATCGAGGAGGTATAACTTGGCAGCGAAGTGTGCATAACATCGAAAGATCTTGTCGGCTTCGGAGACCAAGGAAGAAGCCAATGTGGGCGTCCAAAACGCCACAATTACATGGCCATACACAAGGATTTGTTGTCAGGCAACAACATTTCCTGGGGTAACAGCAACACTTCACGGAAACAAAAACATAACAGCAGCAGGCAGCGTGACGTTATTGCGCATGCGAGAGGCAGAGCTCACACGAGGTCGACAGCACCTTGGAGGACAGAGGACCAGCACAGGAAGGGGACGACGAGCGCCTTGGGGAGGCGGACGTGCCTACAGGGCTTGGCGGCGGGCTCGCACGCGCGGACGAGAAGGGAAAAAAATAGGGGCGGCGCAGGTGGAGGGGCTCCAGCGACGGTGGTCGAAAGGCGACGGGGCGGGATGTACCATCAGCGAGCGCGGGCGCCGGCCAGCGCCGGGGTGCCGCGGGGAGGGGCGAAGGCAGAGGCGCTATGGGCAGCGCTTGCGCGGGACTCGCTGCGACGGCCCGAAGGAGATGGATTCGCCGGTGGCGGCTCAGGGGAGGTCTCTGGGCGGCGGCAGTGCTCTGCAGGAGGGGGACCCGTGGAGGCGGAATGCCAGGTTGTTGCGGCGGCGGGGTCTCCCCAGACGAAGGTCGACGACGGGCGGAGGTGTGGTCGCTGGCGGGGACAGGAGGAGGCCGAGGCGCTGCGGGGCTCCTCCCGGCGGCGGCACACAAGGAGAAGGGCCACGGCCGGGGCTCTGGCGGCAGGGCGGCCAAGGAGAGATGGTGGCGCCGGGGAGAGCGAGGGAGGGGGTCGACGGCAGGTCGCGGGTGGTGCGGTGGCCGCGGGAGCGCGCCGGCAGAGGGGCCACCTGCAGGCGGAGGCGACGGCGCACCGGAGAGAAGGAGGATGCGGGACGCCCGGAATCCGACGGCGGGCGCTCGCGATGGAAGGGAGCACCTGGCTCGGGGGCGAGGAGAGGGAGGCGCAGGAGGAGCGGTGGTTGATGGAGGGAGGAAGGAGACGGGGTGGGGGAGAGGGAAGCGGGACCCACGGGGTGGTGGGGCCAGGGAGCGGGGCGTGCGTGGAGAGGGGGGTGGCGGCGGCAGAGAAGCTCGGGGGAGGGACTCGCGGTAGGTGGGGAGCGGGGTGCTAGCGAGGTGGTGGGGCCGCGTGGGTCCAGGGCTGGGGGCTCTGTGAAGGGTGGAGGGGTTGGGGTGAGGTGTCAGGTGGTGGGGCCAGGCGGTAGAGGTGGCGGGCTGGGATTGGATGGGGGGAAGGGAGTGGTGAGGTGGCGGGTGGTGATTGGCCGGGGTGAGGTGGAGGGAGGCTGGGTAGAATAGGATTGGGTAGGAAAAGGTTTAGATAGACCGGTTTTGTACTGGGGTGGCCGACTGGGTCGGATCGGCCCGGTACGGCTGCCCCTAAAAATAAAGTAAATATTTTATTATTTTAAAACGGGGCTTTTGAAATCCATTGGTAGACGAAACAAAATAATCCGGAGACCCGGGTTTTAATTTGAATAACGACGGGAATATTTAGAAAACAAAACTAGGCGTTTCGAAAATAGTTTAGACAAAAACCATGCAGGATGATGACGATGCTCAAATGCAATGTGGCATGATGACACGAGCAGGCGATCATGATGATGCAATGCACAAAAGCACCGCGATTTTCTAGTAGTGGTTTTTGCGGGATGCCACAATTCGACACCACTAACAATGGATCTCGCCCTCGAGATCCGCCTCATGGTACCGGGAAGAAGGGCGGCGATCTGAATCTTCTCGCATCGTGTAGATCCCCGCGACACCACTAACAAGAGGTCGTTGTCCGTGATCGTCGAGGGAACACTCCGGGAACAAAAGGTCGAAGGTAGAGGTATCAACAAATAAAGCCACCTCTAACTCCGATAGAAAGAGAGAACCGATGCATTCTCATCCACTTCAATGTACACAAGCGAATAGAGTGAGTAGTCGGCATGGGGGCCAATCCATCACGCACCCAAACTATTACTCTGCACAATCAGTAGAAAAGCGTGCAACCATTCTCGGAATCAGACTGAAGATCTCGACAATCGAGCTTCAGGAACAAAGGAGTGATGCAGACTCTGCATCGGATCTGGCGTAGATGATGTCGTCGCGTCGGAAAACACCGGAAAGCACGAGAAGGAACAATGAGAAGTCCACCAGACGAAGGATTCCTCGGATAGCATGAAGACCAGATGTAGCAACAACGTTACCAAAGGAGGAAGCGAAACCCTGAAGGTACGATGGAACCCAACCACGAGAAATCCTGGACTCGAAGAGAGAGAAGAGAGCGGATTCAAAACACGCAGAGGTGAGAGGAGAGCAGCAGAGGGGTAAGGAGTAAAATCAGACCTAATCAGAACTATCCAACCGATTTTTCAAAAATAGTTTTGACACTCTACTTCGGTCGTTAGCTAGGTTATCCTACAGGCTGGACTTGTGGGGTATCGCAACTGCTGAGCTCTGATTCCACTCTGTAACACCCTCAGAATCGGCCCTATGCAAGTTTCAGCGCTTCCCGCCAAACCCGCATAGAAACGATTCAAAGGTGCCCACCAGGCACTTGCGTGCGGGTGGAAAACGAAGTAATATCATTACACAATAGTCCTCGATGGAACCCACAAAACATATATATACAACAACGACTCAAAGAGTCAAGAATACAGAGATACAGTACAAAGATCCAAATCACCTTGAAAACAATACAGCGCCCGAGTACGGACAAGATGCAAATGGGGCTAAGAGCCCTGAAGAATAACCAATGGCGTCCATAACCCTGCCCAGGCCAAGCCGGAAGGGTAACCCTGCTAACGACGTCGATCTCAAAACCTGCTTGAACAAATGGGATGCCGACAAAGGGCAAAGGAAAAAGAGAGAGCGGTCAGTACTGAGGCCAGTACACGGCGAGGCTAGAATTCGGCGGTCCTCGCCTACATAGGTATGGTGGACTGAAGCGGCAGCGCAACATGCACTAGAACAACCTATAGAGACTCGATACAAAAATAGCGGCTATCAGAGAGGGGTAAGAAAGACCTATTCGGAACCAACCTGATACTACCGCCAAATATACCCATCCTGGTGTTTCCCCCTCGAGACCAAACGAGGAAGTCAACCGAGGAACTCACACCGTTGGCAGTTTTATTTATACGGTTATCGTTGCAACAATTACTAGTCAGGTATAGATAGTCATCCTGATATAATAAGAAGTGGGCAATTTTAGTTAACCATTCCGTTGTAGTTGCGACACTTACTAGTCAGATACAATAAGCATGAGATATCCCAAAACCCAGTAGTTGTTGGTACATTTATTTAGCCATTCCGTTGTAGTTGCTGATTACTAGTCATATCGGATACAAGTCAAATTATAACAGTAAACTTTAGTTATAGTTGTCTATGATCGAGAACTGTGCTCCAAGTCGTCCATAACCGCGGACACGGCTTTTCGAAAAGATTTAACCCTGCAGGGGTGCACCAAAGTATCCACACGCACTTCGACCCTTTTTGCCAGATCAGTTAACATACACCCATCGATATGTCGGCGGGGCCTAAGTCATGACGTTTCCTAGACCCAAAGCAAGTACATGGGGGCCACCCCACTAAGCTACCCGCAACGAAGTCGGACGGTCTCCGAGACGGACTCAGGGTTTGCGCCAATGGCTGTAAACGACTGGGAACCCGAAAATGAGACTGGGCTTGTCGATACCGCGAAAACACTCCGCTTACCTAAACAGTACAAGTGCAGTACCTCGCACAATTTAAATAAAGCAGTAAAGCATGGCGTAAGTACAGGATAGTAATAAAGCCCCAAACTAATTGTGGCCCCCAGTACCGTACTTGGAATCAGGTACTAAATCGATGGGGGTGCCCATACACCCCACCTGTGGTTAGCGCGCTCGATCTTGGGACAGGTGTCAAGAACTCGGGGTCCTACGGGACACAAGTAGACGGTTAACAACCAAATAACATCTATTGCCCACTTGTGCCTCTGCATTACCTACTTTCAATTTTAGTTATTAAACAATAATTAAAGCCATGATCATCTCCAACATTAAACATGCGGCAATACTCCAACAACTGTGGTACTTGACGACACGCAACAGCACTTGAGCAAGCGACTATGACGCGCAAGTCCAACTATCCACCAAACAACAGGTAATAGGATGTGTCCAAGGCAATATAAGGCTGTAAGGGATATCACGGGTACGAAAACTAGAGCATCGCAACACAGATAGCAATAGATCAACAGGGGGGAATAAATACTATAAAAGTAAGATAGGTAGAAAGGGGGAGATGCTCGCCTGAAAAACATTGCCAAAGGTTCATCCGAAGGTCGGGTCGACACTCGCATCAACTCATCGGCCTAGTCCGTGAAGAAGCAAAGCACTAGAAGAAACACCAGATGGACTATTTAATACTACGGCAGAAAATCGGGCATGATGCATGTATGATGTATGACATGGCAAAGGTGCGATGCAATTAGGCAAGATTAAGCGGAACCGGGGTCCCGACAAATATTTAGATGGTTCATGTTGTTTAGCTACCCTGCATTTTAAATGTTGTCGGAACATGGCAAAAGATAGCACCGGTTCGCTACACAAATTTAAATGGGACCAATATAAGACTAGATTTGCCCGCATATGGATCCCATATTTAATTATAAGGTGAATCGGCATAATGCCCCAACCCACATGATATGCATGCGAGATGAACAATTTAATATGCAACAATTTGATATTACATTTATAAAATAGGGCTCGAGAAAGGGGTCACACATTAGGGGGGGGGGGCTCGACGATCTTGGTGGCTCCGAGGGTGCGGGGTTCGGTCTCAGGGTTCAGGGTTCGATGGGATCGGTCTTTGAAGGTCGGTTGCAAGAAGAAGAGCTTGGCGTTCCGGGAAGAAGGACTTGGTGTGGCGTCGGGGGGCGCATCGGACTCGCCCTGGTCGATGTCGTTCTTGTCGTCGTGAAGACCTTGTCGGGTCCGCAGGTCGGGTCGGACTTGGCATCCGGGGTGAAGTGCTTGGCGTATTCGCATCGGCGATCTTGGCGTTCGGGTTCTCGACTTTGCATCCGGGACGAAGGTCTTGTCGCATGTGTGGTCGCCGGGTCCGCGAAGTGGGCTTCGAGTATGGCGACGCATGTCGAAGATCTTGTCGAGCGGGTCTTAATCATCGAGGAGGTATAACTTGGCAGCGAAGTGTGCATAACATCGAAAGATCTTGTCGGCTTCGGAGACCAAGGAAGAAGCCAATGTGGGCGTACAAAACGCCACAATTACATGGCCATACACAAGGATTTGTTGTCAGGCAACAACACCTCCTGGGGTAACAGCAACACTTCATGGAAACAAAAACATAACAGCAGCAGGCAGCGTGACGTTATTGCGCATGCGAGAGGCAGAGCTCACACGAGGTCGACAACACCTTGGAGGACAGAGGACCAGCACAGGAAGGGGACGACGAGCGCCTTGGGGAGGCGGACGTGCCTACAGGGCTTGGCGGCGGGCTCGCACGCGCGGACGAGAAGGGAAAAAAATAGGGGCGGCGCAGGTGGAGGGGCTCCAGCGACGGTGGTCGAAAGGTGACGGGGCGGGATGTACCATCAGCGAGCGCGGGCGCCGGCCAGCGCCGGGGTGCCGCGGGGAGGGGCGGAGGCAGAGGCGCTATGGGCAGCGCTTGCGCGGGACTCGCTGCGACGGCCCGAAGGAGATGGATTCGCCGGTGGCGGCTCAGGGGAGGTCTCGGGGCGGCGGCAGCGCTCTGCAGGAGGGGGACCCGTGGAGGCGGAATGCCAGGTTGTTGCGGCGGCGGGGTCTCCCCAGACGAAGGTCGACGACGGGCGGAGGTGTGGTCGCTGGCGGGGACAGGAGGAGGCCGAGGCGCTGTGGGGCTCCTCCCGGCGGCGGCACACGAGGAGAAGGGCCACGGCCGGGGCTCTGGCGGCAGGGCGGCCAAGGAGAGATGGTGGCGCCGGGGAGAGCGAGGGAGGGGGTCGACGGCAGGGCGCGGGTGGTGCGGTGGCCGCGGGAGCGCGCCGGCAGAGGGGCCACCTGCAGGCGGAGGCGACGGCGCACCGGAGAGAAGGAGGATGCGGGACGCCCGGAATCCGACGGCGGGCGCTCGCGATGGAAGGGAGCACCTGGCTCGGGGGCGAGGAGAGGGAGGCGCAGGAGGAGCGGTGGTTGATGGAGGGAGGAAGGAGACGGGGTGGGGGAGAGGGAAGCGGGACCCACGGGGTGGTGGGGCCAGGGAGCGGGGCGTGCGTGGAGAGGGGGGTGGCGGCGGCAGAGAAGCTCGGGGGAGGGACTCGCGGTAGGTGGGGAGCGGGGTGCTAGCGAGGTGGTGGGGCCGCGTGGGTCCAGGGCTGGGGGCTCTGTGAAGGGTGGAGGGGTTGGGGTGAGGTGTCAGGTGGTGGGGCCAGGCGGTAGAGGTGGCGGGCTGGGATTGGATGGGGGGAAGGGAGTGGTGAGGTGGCGGGTGGTGATTGGCCGGGGTGAGGTGGAGGGAGGCTGGGTAGAATAGGATTGGGTAGGAAAAGGTTTAGATAGACCGGTTTTGTACTGGGGTGGCCGACTGGGTCGGATCGGCCCGGTACGGCTGCCCCTAAAAATAAAGTAAATATTTTATTATTTTAAAACGGGGCTTTTGAAATCCATTGGTAGACGAAATAAAATAATCCGGAGACCCGGGTTTTAATTTGAATAACGACGGGAATATTTAGAAAACAAAACTAGGCGTTTCGAAAATAGTTTAGACAAAAACCATGCAGGATGATGACGATGCTCAAATGCAATGTGGCATGATGACACGAGCAGGCGATCATGATGATGCAATGCACAAAAACACCGCGATTTTCTAGTAGTGGTTTTTGCAGGATGCCACAGTTTGGCGCAATTTTGCGCACCAAAACTGTCTTGGATTCCAAGATATCTGCATGTTCAAGCTGATGTCGAGAGGAGGCTTACTATTATGGCACACACCATTCGTCATAATATCAAGCACTTGGTGTTAGTTATTGGTAATTTCATGTTAGGATCATAGTTTCTAGTACTGGTTACAGGGGTTAGATTTTCCACCTTATTTTTTCTACCATACAAAGTACATAGTGTATCATGAAATTGCATGTTGTTTGAGCTAGTGGATCCCTAATCTGACTGCTACACACGCAGGTTACATAAACTATACAGTATAAATACAGAGTATAACACCCTTTCTCAATCTTAACTGTGACCTGAAGTGTTTAGTAAGTTAAGATTACGTCTACAACCTATAAACAAATAAAGAGGCAACGGTTGATGAAGATATCAGCAAGTCGATTGATAAACTTGATCTACAGAAGCTTATGTGCAACTCGTGGTGCATCCCGTGGTGCATGAAGGTACTGACACACATGATTCACAACATAGGAAATATCAGGTCGAGTGATGATGAGATACTGAAGACCCCCAACAACACTCATGTACTCGGTGACATCATCAGCAGAAAGAAGTGACCCATCAGTAGCAGAGATAGGTTTGGTGGAGGACATAGGCATAGTGGCAGTCTTGCACTAGAGCATGCTAGCATATCACAACAAATCCAGAGAGTACTTCTACTGAGAGGGAGAAATCCCATTACCAGAATATGTGACCTCCAATCCCAGGAAAAAGTGAAGCTTACCCAAATCCTTGACAAAAAAATTAGAAGTCGGAGCTACAATGCGATGATCAGTAGCTGCAGCGGAGGATCTAACAAGAATAATATCATGGACATAGACCGGAAGATACTACATGGTAACATCTGGACGCTGAAGAAGAAACAATGGAGTATTAGTTGTAGCGGGCACAAAACGATGAGAGCGAAGAGCAGATCCAAGTCAAGCGTGGCATTTACGAGGAGCCTGTTTTAGGCCATAAAGTGCTTTCACCAAGAGATACAGACGCTGAGGACGATCAGGGTCAACAAAATTAGTTTCACAATTCAGTCATGTTTCACATTTTAAAATAAGTTTCGGTCATGTTCCAATCTATGACTGAAATTGTGAAAATTGTGGGCTTAGATATATGTAGGGTTTCACTTTTTCACATCGGTTTGAATTTTTCCACACCAGTTTCACAAGTAAAGAAAGCTCGAATATTTGTTTGACATCTATTTTACTAAATTTTCGGTAGGTTGCAGACAAGATTCACAAAAAGATACTCCAAACACAATCTGTTTCAGTTTCTATACATGAGAAAATCACATATGTTTTTTCAGTTTCACTAAAGTTCTAGGTAGGGTGCACACAAGATTCACAAAAATACACCAAGCATAATCTGTTTCAGTTTCTACACATGAGAAAATCACATCTGTTTCAGTTTACATACATAAGAAGATCATGCTCTGTTTCAAACTAAATCAGAAGAAAAATATATATAAAACTTATAGCTGCAACATTAATTAGGAAATCCACTGATTGCTACAAGCAAAATCCAAAATGATAGTCGAGGCACATGATGAGTTTTACCCCGCGAAGGTCCCCACCGCCGCCGCGATCGCGAGCCTGCATGGGGCTGATTTTCCATGCACTCTCGGGTAGCTTCCTTGTATGGGCCGCTCTCGTCACGCCTCTAAGGCCCGCTCTCGTCACGCCTCTAAGGCATCGGGTGGACATAGTATATTTTTACGTCTGCGGGGTTAAGGTTGTGGTTAGATTTATATCTTAATTACTTTCCTGTAGTTACGGATGTTTGCAGGGGGTTTAATCACAAGTATGTATTAGTCCTAGTAAGGGCAGTATGTTAGCACAGGTTCACCCACACAACACTTACAAACACCAAAGAAGAGTACTCAGCTATTTGCAGCGAAAGCACTTGATAGAATTCCCATGTGTCCTCGAGAACGTTTGGTCCTTATAAGTATTTCCAGCGGCTTGTCCTTTGATAAGAAAGGATTGGGCCACTTGCTCCGTTTGTTCATTACTTCTGTTACTTGCTCTTTGTGTTGTTGCTTTGTCAGAAAACCACTAAAAAAATCCGTTTGCTAAGTATTCACAGGGATTTCCTGCTCCATACCACTGTTCAGCATATTCTGCTCCTCGTTGGGATCGACACTCCTATTTATCGAAAGTACTACGATACACCCCCTATACTTGTGGGTCATCATAGCTATGTGATAATTCGGTTGACAAGTATTTCAATCAGACTTATGTGGGTCTCCACATAAATATATACGAATGTCCATATTTGTTTTAGCAGAAGATGTATTATGTATGTTTAGGGTTTAGGGTTTAGGATGTTTGAACACCTGTTTTAGCAGATAGACAGATCATCTGTGGCACATGTTCTAGACCATCCGCCACAGAAGACATCCAGTGGCGCATAACACCAAATGCGCCACAGAACCCTTTATTGTTCTGTGGCATATGCACAGTGACCGTGCGCCACAGAAGTATGGCGGGACCCTCACCCGGTGTTTCGCTACCAAACTTTTGTGGCACATATGGTCATATGCGCCATACAAATATAAGGTGGACCCCACCGCAGATTCTTGTTGACCGCACTCTGACCAACCTTCTGTGGTGCATATGTGGACATGTGCCACAAAAGTCTTTGTCTTCTGTGGCACATGTCCACATATGCGCCACAGAAACTGAGTGTGGGCCCCACAAAAGATCATGTTTGACCGTACTCTGACCAACCTTTTGTTGTGCATATGGCCATAAGAGCCACAGAAGCACAGAACTCGGCGTCCAGATGTGCAAAAAGGTGGCAACTTTTGCAACCCTCTACCTACCACCGCCCATTTTACATCCTTCTTCCCCTCCTCCAGCTTGTCTTCCTCATCTCTCTCCCACCCCATTGTGCCCATACTTTTCTCCATTTTATTGTATTTAAACCTACTATAGTTGATAGATTAGTTAGGGTAAGCCTCTCTCCAACTTGTAGATCTAAAACACACTTACTTTTCTCCTCCACATCTTTATTTGTCCACCATTATCTCTCCAACTTGTATATATCTATTTGTCCACACTCTCTCATCTCGCGGTCTCGTCTCGGTATTGAATCTACTAGGTGAGTAATTGGACATGAATATGCATGTTTTGTAGGTGAAGCTTGTCGCCCGGGCGGTGTGTGATGGCACCGAGATGATGTTTGTACATGAAGTTTGTGTGGTGCATGCATGTTTGCATGGGAAGAAGTTTTTTGTATGACCAACATGTTATCACCAACTACATCTATGACTGGGGAGCATGGGAAAAATATCATGCCCTTCAGTCCGAAGTTCCCATTTACGTGTCCATGGACACGAGCAATGTTGTTGTCAACAACGTTTATGCCGCAGTAAATCGAGATCTTCTCTAGACACACCATACCAGGATAGCAATAGGATATAGTACTTATTCACTATTTTTTCTTGAACCTGGTAAGGTTTCAACTAACCTGCTGTTTTAACGCAATATTTTTTGTGTGGAAACAAACCATTTGCAAGAAGTATGCTTATGAGTATCTCCATGCAGGAGATTAGGTTGTGACACTCTTGACGACAGAGAGGATAAAACATGTGAAGGAGATGAATCCAACGATTGGTGACGTGCAAATGCTCATGGGAGTTTGGCGCAATTTTGCGCATGAAAACTGTCTTGGATTCCAAGATATCTAAATGTTCAAGCTCATGTCGAACCATAGGAGGCTTACTATGATGACACACATCATTCTATCATAATATTAAGCAGTTGGTGTTAGTTATCGGTAATTTCATGTTAGGAGCATAGTTTGTAGTACTGGTTATAGGGTTTAGATTTTCCACCTTATTTTTTTCTACCATACAAAGTACATAGTGTATCATTAAATTGCATGTAGTTTGAGTTGGTGGAGTTCCCTAGTCTGACTTCTACACACACAGGTTACAAAAGCTATATAGTATAAATACAGAGTATAACACTCTCCATCAATCTTAGCTGTGACTGATGTTTTTAGTAAGTTAAAATTACGTCTACAACCTATCAACAAATAAAGAGGCAACAGTTGATGAAGATATCAGTAAGTTGATCCTTTGAAGAGACGAACTTGATCTACAGAAGCTTATATGCAAATTGTTCCTGCACAAAATGATAATCAATTTCTATGTATTTCGTTCGGGTGTGGAATACCGGATTCGAGAAGAGGTATGTAGCACCGATGTTGTCACACCAAAGAATAGGAGTCTGATCCCGAGGAACCTTCAACTCTCAAAGCAATGAGCAAACCCAAATAAGCTCAGAAGTAGCATTGGCAACAACCTTGTATTCAGCTTCAGTATTACTGCGAGACATTGTAGCTTGCTTACATGCACTCCAGGTGATCAGAATAGGACCAGGAAATACTGCATATCCCCCGTAGATCCCTTGTCATCTGTATTACCAGTTTAATCCGCATCACTGAAGGCCGCAAGCACACTCGAGGGTGTTGACCGAAGATGAAGTCCATATGCAGCAGTAGAGCAGACATAGCGTAAAATACGCTTAACAATAGACCAGTGAGTATCCCGTGGTGCATGAAGGTACTAACAGACATGATTCACAACATAGAAAATATCAGGTCGAGTGATGGTGAGATACGGAAGACCCTCAACAACACTCATGTACTCGGTGGCATCATCAGCAGAACGAAGTGACCCATCAGTAGTAGAGACAGGTTTGGTGGAGGACATAGGCGTAGTGACACTGTCGCACTGGAGCATGATAGCATACCACAACAAATCTAGAGAGTACTTCTACTGAGAGAGAAATCCCATTACCAGAATATGTGACCTCCAATCCAAGAAAAAAGTGCAACTTACCCAAATCCTTGACGGCAAAAAATTAGAACTCGAAGCTACAATGCGACAATCAGTAGCTGCAGCGGAGGATCTAACAAGAATAATATCATCAACATAGACCAGAAGATACATGGTAACATCTAGACGCTGAAGAATAAACAATAAAGTATCAGTTGTAGAGGGCACAAAACCATGAGAGCGAAGAGCAGACCCAAGTCAAGCGTGGCATTTACGAGGAGCCTCTTTTAGACCATAAAGTGCTTTCACCAAGAGATAGAGATGCCGAGGACGATCAGGGTCAATAAAATTAGTTTCACATTTCAGTCACATTTCACATTTTAAAATAAGTTTCGGTATGCTCCAATATATGACCGAAATTGTGAAAATTGTGGGCTTAGATATCAGTTGGGTTTCACTTTTGCACATCGGTTTGAATTTTTTCACACCAGTTTCACAAGTAAAGCAAGCTCGAATATTTGTTTGACATCTATTTTACTAAATTTTCGGTAGGTTGCAAACAAGATTCACAAAAAAAATACTCCAAACACAATCTGTTTCAGTTTCTGTACATGAGAAAATCACATCTGTGTTTTCAGTTTCACTAAAGTTCTAGGTAGGGTGCACACAAGATTCACAAAAATACCCCAAGCATAATCTGTTTCAGTTTCTACACATGAGAAAATCACATCTGTTTCAGTTTACATACATAAGAAGATCACGCTCTGTTTCAAACTAAATCAGAAGAAATATATATATAAAAAATTATAGCTGCAACATTAATTAGGAAATCCACTGATTGCTACAAGCAAAAGCCAAAATGATAGTCGAGGCACATGATGAGTTTTACCCCGCGAAGGTCCCCACCGCCGTCGCGATCGCGAGCCTGCATGGGGCCGATTTTCCATGCAATCTCGGGTAGCTTCCTTGTATGGGCCGCTCTCGTCACGCCTCTAAGGCATCGGGTGGACATAGTATATTTTTACGTCTGCGGGGTTCACTCAGGATGTGTGATGGAAGGCAACTGACGGAAGGAAAATAGCCGCGCAAATCTTAAAGTGCTCGTGAGGTGGATCACACATCGACACATACAAGCGCCTTCTAAAATGCCGCGTTCCTGTGGCAATCACAATGTATCGTCGAAGAATATAGCCTGGATTTTATTTTGAGTTGCCTAGCTCTGATATTTGTAGAGTAGATCCGCAATTAAAAGTTAGAACATTTCCGCAAAAAAAGTCAGAACATGCATTACAAATAATCTGATCTCTCTAGGAGGCAGAAGCTCGAGGATGTAGCGCACAAAAACCAAAACCTTATTCTCCTAGGGGATCACAATGTTGCAAAATAGCTTGGCAAATTTGTTATTTGTGTTTGCATTGATACTGCACATCATGATATCAATGCCAAGGAATTCAAGAAATCGGACGCACCTTGTTGCAACGATGCTGAATACGAATACAAGACAAGGCACTCAGCAGGCAATGGATTTGCTTCCATGGAAAATAAAGTGGCATACCCAACTCGCTCCTCATCTCTACGCGATGGCCCCTTCCCAGAGTACTTTTTGGACAAGTCTTGCCAGATGACTACAACCCTTTTGCGCGAATATTGATCTTCAATGGGAAAGGACGGGGTGCTAATATGCCAGTTTGGCCTCTCCTGGGTAAGGCTGGCATGGCTGTTGTACTACACATTTTCATCATACGTGAGAAGTTTCGTGCGGTAGCTCGCCAAAGTCGTTCACCAGCACATGCTTCTTCTCCGATGTATCCAATCCCTACGTGCTCGATTTCCATTTGTTTCTCTTTATCGATCTGTCCTACATTTGGGTATTTTCCTTCACAGCATGGAAGTGTCAACGGTAAGAGCTGAGAGATGAGGTTTTTCGGTGTGGGTGAATGAAAACGATAAAGCTTTTGTTGCATGTTATAGATGAAGATTTTGTACTACTATATATATACGGCGCATAGAACACCTACTTCAGAGTGAAGTTTTTGGCTCCCAGGATTAAAAGAAGTAGAGCCAGAAGGTCCCACTAGCATATTACAACCGAGAGTGAAAATGGAAGAGTAGTGAAAAAATAGAAAAATAATTACACGTTTGTACCATCCCTGAACATGTATTCGCAACACACAGACATGATACATGTGCCCCCAACTCTCGATGGACCGACACACATCCCTTTGGTACCATTGTCCAAAGCATCAACCATCGCTTGAGAGCCACACCCTCACATTCCGTCTGCCACTTTTAGATCAAGGACCTCGCGCTCATGGAAATGAAGGGCGCGTCTTCAGCGAAACCGTCATGCACCAATACAATCACTTTTGCTTCCCTCCCCCCCCCCCCCCCCCCCCCCCTCCTCCTCCCTCCTACAATAGTTTCAAAAACTGAGGAGGACGGGGCATGGGCCGCTACGGCTCTACTAATTAGGGTGTGTTCGGCTCCCTCCTTCTTTTCAAACTTTGACAAAAAAAAACTCATACCAATTGTTTTCATGACCGTACGAACCCACCCGAAGTCCATATGGTCCTCTTAGACGTATACTCCCCGTACACGAATACTCATGTGCATGCAGAAGCGAAAATCGTAAGTTATATAACAGCAACAACAACAAAAATTAAATATGACATGCAAAGACGTAGATCGCGATAATAAGAGGTGGGATCAGCCGTCCAGGACATGGATTATACTCAGTTCGACCGAGTACACATATACGGAGATATACGTGGCCTCGATATGGGTTTCGACGGGTCAAAGAAATAAAATGGCCCATGAAACTTAAGTTTGGGGGGGAGGGGGGGACCGAAGCACACCTCACCCCCCTCCTCCCTCCTACAATAGTTTCAAAAACTGAGGAGGACGGGGCATGGGCCGCTACGGCTCTACTAATTAGGGTGTGTTCGGTAGACTAGCTCAACTCAGAAAATCTCATCTCATTCCACCATTTCACACTTTTCGTTGTTTGTTAGACCGGCTCGTATGACCTCGACAGTGCCCACTTCACCCGAAAAAGCCTCCTCAGTCAAGCTGAGGAGAGAAGCTGAAATCGAGCTTCGCTCCTCAGCCCGGCTGAGTTCGCCCCGCAACGTGTGCGCCCCCCTCCCCCCCAGACCCGTGCCCCCGCTCTCCCTCCCTCTCATTTCTTCCTCTTCCCCCCCCTCTCTCTCTCTCTCTCTCTCTCTCTCTCTCTCTCTCTCTCTCTCTCTCTCTCTCTCTCTCTCTTTCTCTCTCTCTCTCTCTCTCCCCGATCGCATCGGCCGCCGCGCCTCCTCGATTCCTCAACAACGGCAACCTCCGGCCCCGCGCCTCCTCCTCGACGAGGGCCACCGCCACCAGGCCCGCCACGGCCAGCCCCGTCTCCCACCAGGCCTGCCACGACCATCCCCGCGTCTCCGTCGTAGCTCGCCGGCGCCTGCCAGAACAACCACGGCCAGCTCCGCGTCTCGCTAGGAGCACGAATGGTCCTCAAGATGCACGCGCCGCCGGCCCCCGTCCTCCTCCCTCCCCGCGTCCTCCTCTCGGGTTGCCCGTCCCCGACCCTCTCGCGTCGGCACCGCAACATGCCGACCTCGCCATGGCCAGCGACGGCCAGCGGCACGGCCTGGGTCACCAACGCCGCCATGGCCAGCGACGGCCAGCACAGCCACGGCCAGCCAGGACCCGATTGCTTTCTATTTTAATTTACAGGGACCCGATTGCTTTTTATTTTATATAGAGAGACAAGACCGTGTTTCATTTTGTTATTCAGGGGGATCTATGCAAATATTAGCCCTCCTCAGCATCTCTTCTCCCATACGACCCACCAAACAACAACCCGACTCAACATATCTAAATCAACACGAGCTACCAAACAGATGGGATAATCTGAGCCCATCCTAGCTAGGGTCAGCTTGTATGAGTGCAAATAGCAATTCTCTGCTCGCCCGGGCTACCAAACACACCCTAAAAGGCTACGTGCATGCGAGGCGCATACAGTTGATTTTTCCATTTCTTCCCAGGATTCCTGCTCGGTGTGGGCAAGTCTAATCACTTTAAGGGCATATTTGATTCAAAGGATTTACATAAGAAACTTAAAGGATTAAAAAAATTCATAGGAAATTTTCTTATGATGGTTGCTTGATTTGTAGGATTGATTCCTGTAGAAGGAATCCTTTGCACTAGATTGCATAGAAAATCTAACATCCACTCAAAGCTCTTTTTTACAATCCTTTGTTTTTCCTTTGATGGAATCAAACAAACTTTCTAGCATATGGGTTCCTATAGGAATAAAGTGGGCATAAAATTGCAATCCTATGTTTTTTCTATTCTCATGTTTTTCCTATCCTATGAAGCAAACAGGCCGTACTCTCATTGATGGTTCTCAAAAAAAAAACTTGAAGTCTCATTGGTACATTTCGCATCGACTCCTACTCCACAAAAGTTGATCACATAATTTCTTTTCCCAGGAATCCCATGCGTCGTACCCGGAATTCTCACTTTATGTCTCGTCTAAACGGTTTTCATGGGTCTGACAATATATATGGAAATATAGAAAATCAAGAGAGAAAAGTTCTACAGGTTTTTTTACGGATCTCGAAGAACCCAGCAGCCAGTGAACGGCAAGATAAGTCCTATACCCATGTGTACAAGCACAAATGCATTTCCGCAATAAATAGCTACCGTTAACAATTAGTAGTAGTAGGCTTCGTTCTTGATCTCCCCTGAGACAAGCCTTAGGGGATATCATAGGTGGTATCATGCATTACATGCATGCAAAATACTTATGTGTCACTGTAATTAATGATGAAAGAGATTGTGTTAGTATCATAGATAGATACGTTATCATAGCACATGGAACTAAAAAATGATCTCAAATAAATCTTATACACAATTTTACATTGATATTCTACAAAACAATAAATATACTAAGACTATGATACTACTATATGATACTATGAGTTGTGGATATGGTATCATATGCATGATACTACTATATGATACTCCTGATTGTGACTAGTCTTAGCGCTCTAGGCTCTACAATGAAAAAAAATAGTGAGTGGAAATAATGTTTGGGAAGACTGTGTAGGAAGAACTAATTGAACATGATGTACACTGCTCCATATTTTTTTTAAATAGATGACATTTTTGGATTCTTCTGGGTCTAAACTAGAAAAATCAACTTCTTTTAGAAATACATAAATGATTAGGAAAAAAATATGAAATATTTTCCATGTCAAATCTAATGGCACAAATGTATCTAATACATTATGCTTTTTAGAATTTTAGTAATTAGCTTAGCGGTCAAATATATAAAGTTTGACTGCATTTTTGTAGTACACGGTGGATTCCAGAACCGGGGTAATAAGTAAGTAGTTTCAAAAAATTCTTAAAGAATATTCAGCTGTCGTCCAAAAATATAGACCTTATACGGTACTATATTTGCAAACTAAAACTTATGTTATACCTAGGGCTGAATTTTATTTTTGCACAGGGCCTCCAATTTATCAGGTATGGCCCTGCCCTTTAGCGACAATCGTGATCGAAGATGGGAAAAATGGGCTGCTAATATGCTAACTTTGCATTTCCTGGGTAAGGCTAGCATGACCAATGTACCGGGCTTCCATACTGTCGAGAATAAGTTCCGTGCACTAGCTCTACAAATTCACTTACCAGCACGTGCTTCTTTTCCGGTGTCTCCTATCCCTATGTGCCATCCATTCGTTTCTCTATATCACCTTTCTTATGTCTAGGTAATTGCCACTTATTTTGCAGCATGTAAGTGTCGGAGGAAAGACTTAGAAGATGAGAGTTTTGGGTGTCAACAAATGGAACGGTAGAGCTTTGCTGCTTGCTACAAGTAAAGATTGTGTAGTATATAAACGAGAAGAGAACACCTACCTCTGAGTGAAGATTTTTAAATCCCTTGATTGCATTAAAGAGAAGTAGATCGAAGACCCTACGAGCAGATTACAACCCAAAAGGGAAACAAAAGAGCGAGAAGAACAACAAAACTAGTACATTCATGACCTCCTTTAACATGTGTTTGCAACTACTAGGAGACAAGGACACCTACACGTGACCTGAATTTTTGATGGACCAACACACATCCCACAATACCATTGTGCAAAGCATCACCCATCGATTAAAGGGCCGCGCTAGATGGCAATCTTGGAAACCTATGAGCCCCACCACATGGCCAAGGTGTGGTTGTTCCCTAGGGGCTCATGTTCCTTCTCTTCGGTGTTTCGTGCAGTTTTGATATGTGTCCTTTCCTTTCTAATCAAACTTTCACTGAAGTTTCTTCGATATTAATTGGACTCCATATTTTTGAAACTTAAAAATACGCCAACGTGTTTTCTGCCTTCTAGAGTTAAATAGATATTTCATAAAATTTAGTGCAAATATCCAATAGAAAGTGGTAAATAACAGTGAAATAATTAAATTAAACTTTAAAAGACTATATATGTTTTGATCATATCATTTATATAAGGCACACAATGTTTAATTATTCATTTTTATTATCTAAATAGGTTGTTTATATGAGGCAGGCACTCTTTAATTGCTCATTTCATTTTTTAAACAGGTACATATTATATGAGGCTGATGTTATTTAATTGCTAATTTAATTATCTAACTATGTAAATATTATATGAGGCATACACTGTTTAATTGCACATTTCATTACCTGACTAGTCAGTAGTTCATATAAGGCAAACACTATTGAATTGCTCGTTTCATTATCTAGATAATTTAGAAGAGCTGCCACACTATTTAGTGTTGCATGCTTTTTTGGTCGATGATTAAAACAGTGCCACATTTTGTTAAGGGGTCCTACATTATAAGGAACACAAGGAAGCAAATATGCTTACTTTTTTTACTCATATATTCGTCATCTTTTAAAATATTTAGGTACTGTATATGAGACACTATCTTAGTTTGCCAATGAAAATTTCCACATTCTATTTCTTTATAATTTCATGACACTCCAAGCTAGCCATGGCCAAGGTGAAGAACAAAATAGCAGCAAATCCCTACGTCATGTCAGCCACTGCCATCTACCATGGAGGTAAGCTTATTTTATTTTTGAGCTATAATAGCATATGTACACACAAATGAAGATGTTCATTTAGTTTAGGTGCCAATGCTCTTTCACTTGAGAAATGCTCCATTTGCTATATGTTTCGCAATGATGTTGACATGACCAAGGATGCACTACGGGAGACATGGTCTAGTTCATGGTACTGTCATTTTGACAACTAACTAGGGAGACGACATTGTCAAAAACAAACTTGTAGAAAGGAGGTGTTTGTGCCTTTAAATTTGAATTCAAATAGGACTCTCACATCGGGACAATGGATAAAATCCAAAGTTAGTGTGCTTGAACTTAGGCCTACGGTTGTAGCTATGTGATAATTCGGTTGACAATTATTTCAATCAAACTTATGTGGGTCTCCACATAAATATATGCCAATATCCACATTTGTTTTAGAAGAAGATGTATTATGTATGTTACAAGGTTTTAGTTATGCTTTTATCAAATTTAAGTTATATATGGTGTTACAATATCATATTTGATATGCCTAAAAATATGTGCTAAGAAATACCATACTAGACACTATGTTAGTATCATAATCACTTATTAACAACACATGATTTGCACTGTCGTCTAATCTATCACAATGCAAGGTCTAAGTGTAGGCAACCCACATTTGGTGCACTTGGGTGTGCGTGCACCCTATATACGTAAAAAATATAGAAAATTAAAACGTGTCAAAAAATTCTGAATTTTTTTGGGGTCAAAGATAATCATGTATTGTAGTTGTGTAAAAAATTTGACCAAAAAATGAGTCATAAACAAAACCAGGCAAAAAAGTAAAAATTCTGACGTATATAGTGATATAGTGTAGTTTTTGGAAAATCCTTTACACAGGTTGGAATAAAGGTGGCAAAACCTTTTATACGGGTACAATATTTGTAACCGAAAACCCGACTGAAAGTTATAAATTTTTTTAAACCTTTTTAAAATTACTACTTTTTGCACACCGAGTTCACCGCTGTATTTTCGTAAGTGTCGGGCCCTAAATTGCGCACCCCAAAAGTATGCACCGAGCTATATTAAAGCTACGTTCACACGTTTCCTTGGCATGTTTACTTTTGTCGGCCTATGAGCATCCCATCAACACTTCTCATGGCTTTTAATTAGACGTGTGGCTTGGTGTTTAAAAGCGTCATATAAGGCTTACACTATTTTGGTTTCTCATGGAGTATAGGTGTACACCCAAAGGTCTATGAATTAAAAGTCGAATTTCAGACAATATATTTTTTATGGTATATAAACAACATTTTCAATGGTCCTATCATGTGCGTCTAGCATCGATGGATGACGCGTAGAGTCGTGTTCTGGTGGATATTTTGGGATCCGGTTGTTTTTCGTATTTGTTGGTATGATTTAAGGTCAGTCTTTTTTGATCTACATTTGTCATCTTCGGCGATGGTTACTGCTCTGGTGCGTTGGTTCTTTGGGGCCTTAGCACGACAACTTTTCGTTCGTCTACTACAACAAGCTCTACTAGACAAGTTTTGCCCGGCTCCGGTGATGGAGAGGCAATGACGGCGACGCGCCTTCAGCTCGTGCTAGTGTTTGTAGTCGTCACTAGGTAGTTCAATAACCTAGTAATTTTTATTATTTTTAGGACTCTTTGTACTGTTGTTGATGATTATTAATAGATCGGTGGTATTTTGCAAAAAAAAATAAAAAAAATGAAATCTCCAAAGGAATTGTGAGAGTAACCGGCTTCTTGCAATTACACTTTTAGTGATTTCATCCTGAATCCGTGAATAATTGGAATTCAGAACATTTTTAAACGTTAATTTTTTTACATCACTTAGAACCTTTTGTAGGTTATATACTTACATCATTCAGAATACTAATACTCCGCCCTTCCTTAAAATAGATGTCTTAAATTTATTAAAATTTAAATAAATCTATATGCTAAATAATGTCTAGATTTATCTAAATTTTGACAAATAGACAACTATTCTAAGAGAAAGGAAGCAGTAGAAAACCTTCAGAGACAACTGTAATAAAAAATATCCACAAGTTATTTCTCGAGCGGAATCCTGATTGGACTCCTGGCCCAGCAAGTCAAAACTCTCAAAAGGGCCTCTTCTCTTACAAGTTACAACAGTGGAGCACCACAGCCCTTGGGTCCACGAAAGAATCCCCATCTCCGCCGCATCTATGGCGGACGACGGCCTAGCCCCCGCCGCCGCCGTCGTTCCCGTCCCCGGCGGCGGGGCGTCTGCCACCATACTCGACTCTATCGGCGAGGACATCACCCGCATCGTCGGCCCGGTCTCCGCCTGCATGCTCATCGTCGTCCTCCTCGTCTCCATCCTATCCTCCCCCTCGTCCACCTCCCCCCTCACCGCCGTTCTCGCCCCCTCCACGGACGCCGGCGGGGGCACCAGTGGGCCCGGCGACGACCTCACCTCCGCCCTCATCACCGCCGTTACTTTCGTCGTCTTCGTCACGGCCGCGACCTTCCTCATGGCGCTCCTCTTCTACTTCCGCTGCACGCCCTGCCTCCGCGCCTACATGGGCTTCTCCGCGATCTCGGTCCTACTCACCCTCGGCGGACAGATATGCCTCCTCCTCATCTCCCGCCTCCGCCTCCCGCTCGACGTCGTCACTTGCGCGGTCCTCCTCCCCAACGCGGTCGCGGCGCTCGCGCTCGCCGCGATCTCGCCGGCGTCCGTCCCCATCGCGCTCCACCAGGCCGCGCTCGTCGCCATCGCCGTGCTCACCGCCTTCTGGTTCACGCTGCTCCCCGAGTGGACCACCTGGGCGCTGCTCATCGCCATGGCCGTCTACGACCTCGGGGCCGTCCTCATCCCTGGTGGCCCTCTAAGAGTTCTTCTTGAACTGGCCATGGAGAGAAACGAGGAGATTCCGGCGTTGATCTACGAGGCAAGGCCAGTCGATCCCAGGCACGGCCAGAATTGGCGTCTTTGGAGCGAAAGGAGGCAGCCTGGTGGGAATTTGGATCCCAGTTCCACAGTTGAGGTGATCGGTGAGGTAATGGGGAGAAGAAGCAATTCAGCTGGTGGCGCCGTTGGTAATCCAAGCCTCAGGGAGTTTCTAGTGCCAGATTTGAACTCTGGTTCTGCCAATGCACAAACAGGAGAGCTGTTGGCAGTGCCAGAGACTAGAGTTGATGTTGCTGCATTGAGGGTGCCATTGATCCAGCCACAACCAGATAGAACCAGGGAAGAGGACGATGATGAAGATGATGGAGATGGCATTGGGCTGGGCTCATCAGGGGCAATCAAGCTTGGGCTGGGAGACTTCATATTCTACAGTGTGCTCGTCGGGAGGGCGGCTATGTACGACTACATGACAGTGTATGCGTGCTATCTGGCCATCATTGCAGGGCTCGGCATTACTCTGCTACTGTTGGCATTCTTCCGCAAGGCATTGCCTGCACTACCGGTGTCCATCACCCTCGGGGTCTTGTTTTACGTGCTCACGAGAACATTGCTCGAGAACTTTGTTATGCAGTGCTCTACAAATTTCCTGATGTTTTAGCATCCATGCAGCATTGCATGTTTTGTATGTTATTGTAGTTCGCAATTAAGGCCTTCTCCAATTGGCCAGGTCATGTTTGTGAAACTGTTCATTTGGGTTAGGCCATATTTGTGAAACTATTACTCTGATGGCTCACTTGGAAATATTACTGTATGGACTGGCTGTTTGCCCTTTCTGACAACAATACTTTTGTCATGAATCTGTTACTGCACACTCTGTATTCTTGAATGATTTCTAGTATGATTTTCCTGTTGGTACTTTTCTCTTGGTTGCCAATATTTCACTTGGTATGTTTATTACTCTCAAGTTGTGATGATGTTATTACGTCTGCTGCAGTAGATCTTTATTAGGAATATGCTTGTATGTAAACTTATATTATGGGTTGCACTTGTGAAACAATATAAAGTTCTTTCCAACAATGTAATCCTTGACCTCTATAGAAAATTAAGAGATTTATTCTATGGACGTTAAGTTTTCAGGATAAAAAATCACACTAGACCGCAATAGGGAATATATATTTGAGTTCGGTGTTCATATCAGGTCCAGTGTTATGTTCATGTTCAACAGGGAAGTGTATTACCCGGGTATTCTGTTCACTGTTATGTTCATGTTCAATACCGATGTCCATCACCCTCGGTGTTTTGTTTTACGTCCTCACGAGAACATTGCTCGAGAACTTTGTTATGCAGTGCTCTACAAATTTCCTGATGTTTTAGCGTCCATGCAGCATTCCATGTTTGTATGTTATTGTAGTTCATAATTAGGGCCTTCCCCATTTGGTCTTCATCTGGAGGCCATGCATTTTTGTGAAACTATTACTCTGATGGCTCACTTGGACATATTACTGTATGAACTGGCTGTTTTCCCTTCCTTACAATGATACTTTTGTCATGATCTTGTTACTGCACAGTCTGTTGTTGAATGATTTCTGCACAGTACTGTTACTGCACAGTGTTCAGAAATCACAGAATTGGCTGTTTACCCTTTCTTACAATTGATACTTTTGTCATGAACTTGTTACTGCACAGTAGTGTTTTAAGATGAACTAGTACTATCATAGTTGCTATCAGAGAAGTTATCTTTCTATCGGTGAACTTAATGAGTGAGTTTTACATACTTGCGTTAAAATTACTCTAGATGACATATCATAATTATTTAGAGAACTCCCCCCAAAAAATTATTTAGAGAACTGAAGTTCAATTCATTAACTTTCTGAACTGAGTACAATGCAGATAATGATCAAGGTTCATAAGTAGACAACACCTTATACCCAGCATATGCAAATGTGATCATTACCTTCGAACCTATTTAGTGGTACTGTACCATTTCTTGTGGTGCAAAATCAAAATATATTCGGAAAATTATGAAAAAATTTGAGTGCATTGGAAGTTTGGAACTATATGTGTTTATCATATAAAAATTCAAATGCAAATTCCACACGTTGAGAAACAAAAAGAAATCCTACTATTCACAACAAAAATTCTATTTTTATTTGTTGATGATTAGATAAAGTTTGAACCTAATATGACACATCAAAGAGTTAAGTTGTGTCAATACAGAACTGTGCCAGCCTATACTGTAGGTATGTCAGTTCTTTCATAACTGCTTCTTTGCAGCCACAGAATCCTGAATGATGCTGAATACACAAATCATTGATTGCATGCACTGGTGTTTTCCACAAAAATACATGCATGTATATTCAGACCAGTGAAACATATCAGTCTGAAATGAAATTAACAACACATGAAGATCAGAACATATTCCCAGTTTAACTGAGCAAAGCTAAAAACTTAGGAATAAGCTGTTCTGAAACCTGATCAGTGGAACAGTTAGATGGCTATATCAGCTGAGCAAAAGCAAAAATTAAAGAACTACAATGAGTGAACAAATTTGGAAACCATAACAGTTGCTGGAGACTTTGACGCGAGAGACAAAGGAATTGCTGCAACATGGACAACACTACTCTCTACTAGGAAATAACTAAATCTAGAATTAATGCGCTGATTGTCAATGACTACAAGTCAATATTTTGAGAAACCAAAAAAAGGCAGTGCCACTAATGCACTGATTGTCAATGACTACATCTCAGTGTTTGAGAACCAACAAAAAAAGGCAGTGCCACATGTAAGAATACTGACCATTCCAAAAGACAGAATTGTGCATAGTGATTGAGGTACCAATTTACTAGCACAAATGTGGTTAGCCACATGACCGGGATGGAGAAACCGTAACCAATTTCAGACAATACCCAGCATCCCTTCACCCTGGAGACTGCTTTCCCCCCACAATGGATTGGGTTCCGACTTTGATCTTGATCTTCTGTAATTCCATATATCGGGAGCTGGAAGGCTGAGAACAAGCGGCTTGCGATCCAGTTCAAGCAGCTGCTTACAAGGTTGAGTCGCTGCAGATTTGCGAATAGCTTTGTGACCCTTCTTGTGGCCTCCTAATGACCGAGCAGACGTGAAGACCTTTCCACACAGCTTGCAATCATAGCTAGTTGTTGCCTTGAACACCTCTGAAAGACTGGCAAACTTCAGTCCCTCATAAGAGCTAGTAGAAGTTTCAAGCTCCATCAGCTCATCATCACCTCGAATCAGGCCATGATGATCAGAAGAACTCAGCTCAATTTCAATCTCATCATCTCCTCGAATCATGCCATGATGATCAGAAGAACTCAGCTCAATCTCAATCTCATCATCGCCTCGAATCAGGCCATGATGATCAGAAGAACTCAGCTCAATCTCTTCCATCGGTGCATCACACACCGCGTTGACATCAATCTCACAATCTTGATCAAAGCCCAGAAAAGTTGAGCACATGCCATGATCTCCTGAAAGCATCACAAGAATGTGTGCGGCATCCACCTCCTCTATCCCAGATGCCATCATCATCGGGGCAGGAAAAGTGTCCGGAGCTATCCTCCTCGACCTCTTCTTCCTCACTGGAACAGCAAATACAGCAAGATTGTGATCACTTACAGATACATTGTGATCCACAACCATCTTGTTCCTACGGCCCATGTGTACTCTCATGTGTATGGACAGGGCATCACGGGACGTGAAAGACTTGAAGCATAACTGGCATTCAGTCTTGGGGAACAATGCCCAAGGATCATCGTCACTGGAAGTGGAATCTGGGAGGCACCACGTCTTCTGGCACCTCTCCCGGAGGCCGTATCTCTCGCCGACAGTGCTCGGAGTGCCGCTCCTCTGCTTCTTGCGCCTGTTCCTGTGGAGCGCCATGTGGCCTCCAAGCGAGTTCCCAGAAGGGAAGCTCTTCTTGCAGTGCTTGCACCAGTGCTTCCTCCCCCTCGGTGGCATGTCTGGATACATACATAGTAGCAACAATTAATCAAAGTAAGAATTCAAAAAACAAGATTATAGCATCAGGAAATCAAATGCTACACAGTGATTGATTCCTATACATGGGAGTCTAAAAAGGGGTTCTTTTATGGCGACAGAAACGGAACTTTTGAAAAAAAATATTCCTCGAAATTTTATTTGGAAAAAACAGTCTCCTTGAAACAAAATTCGATCTTATTCTTGCGGAATGGGTAGAAAAAATTACTGCCTGAAATCTTGGGACCGTCAGTTCCACTGGGAAGTTAAAAAAAAAACTACTTGAATTTGTTTGGATTCCTGAGGGGAGAAAACAACTTGCTAGTTGCTACTCGTGGGAAAAACCAAGAACGCCAAATGGAACAGTTTTGGGGGGTAAAGAACTAAAGAATCGAATCATCCATGGAAGACTAAAGATTCAAACTTCGTCCAAGACTAACGCAGCTAGGGTTCCGCCAAATCTCCGACGAAAGACACTGACTTTGACACTGAGCGAACAAATCAAGAACTCAAGATTTCCACGGAGACTTGAAAACCCCACCTCCTCGTTACCAAAAAAAGGAGATGGAAACGTAAGAAAACCCACCTCCAGCTCCAGTGTCGTCGCTTCCAGATTCTTGGCTTGGCCGGTGGAGGAATAAGAAGGAAGTCTTTGGCACCGCGGTGGGGGAAAGGGCGTCTTCCTCTTTCGTGCTGAATGCGCCGCGGCGGTGTTCTTGACGAGTTGCCGGTTTTGGGAGGGAGGAGGGTGGGCCGAGGAGGCAGGGGCCGATGGCCTGCTTTTCTCTTTTCTTGTTTTGGGGTGGGAGGAGTGGGCATTTCTTCTTTTCTTTTTCTTTGGAGGTGGGAGGAGCTGTCTTGGCGGGTAGCGCAGGAATACTGCAGAACTTCATTGGCTGGACACATTAGCTTTTTTTTTTTCAAACATTTAAGAAATATACGGTACTACCAGTCTAAGATATAAAGGTTACCGTTGTATACAAATTTTTTGTACTCACAGTAGCAAAGTGGCTATGAGCTGCACCGTACTCACAACTAAGAAAATTTGTATGAGTAGTTTATAACGATCAAACTTCTTAAAGTTTCACCCTGATTTCGACAATACAACACTAAACATATCTTGGATTTCACCCCAATACTAGTCATCTTCCAATATACGAGACAATCCTCACAAGAGAGAAAGCTGAACACAAACACACCACTAACTTTTCTTTCCCGACAGAGAGAAAAAGTCAAAAAATAGGGGTGGTTGGAGTAACTAAAGCATATGCGAATTTGAATATGGATCGTTGTCCAAATTTGGCAATGTCGGACGATGACGATTGGAGTAGAGAGGTGCCTAGGGCACTACGATTAGGGAAGAAAGACGAGGGTGAAGATTCAAGAGGAACTGATTGCCCCTAGTTTAATAAATAATGTTCGTTTCTTTAACATACTCCTGAAATGGGTCACATGGTAAAAAGTTGGAACCTTCTAGATACATGTTGATTCTGGATGGTTCGGCATACTAGACCTTGCCGGACCCCCTTTCCCTAAAGTGACATAGGTTTCAAATCCACGGGAGATGAAGGTGGTCGATGTTGAGGTCATGTTAGTAAATACGTTGTTGTAATTTCGTTCTTGAGTTCATGACCGAATTGCATAAGGTGTCAAGAAGTGCAAATGTCATTTTTGTCAAAAACTATGTATGTGCAAGAATTAAGTAACAATATATTAAGATGTGCATTGGGGGGGTGGCTTCACCTGCAATCTTGCACAAACGACGAGAGATCATAAAATAGATATGATAATTAGTCCGATATCGAATGCAAATGTTAGTGTTTGATACTTGGGCATTGCATCCATGGGACACCTCAACCGACATTCTGCCAATCATCTAGCCCAATGCCACCAATCCCCGTACAACACCGAGCTTATTGAGATAAAAATTGGAAGAAGCATTAACATGCGGTGACAGAACCATGCCCCCCAAGGTTAGTGTTGATTATCCCTCATGCTCGCCTAATATCACATGGTGATGGGTCTAGCCTTAGAGCCTTCATTGTTTGGTACATCTTTATCATTCCTCAATAATAGGTTCATTTGGTATCATGAGTCCTAGAGCTACGAGGATATACAAAAATAACCACAAACAAATAATAATGTGTAGTATATTCGTCCAAACATGGATGATACCACAATTCGTATGCGCGCTTCCTCGGCCCCTATCCCGTGGAGAACTCCCTACGGTCCATACAATTCATAAAAAGAAACAATTCACATAGATTTTCAACTAAAGGATTGATGAATAAACCCTATTACAATCATTTCCAACGGCTAAATGTATGGATGAGGAAAATATATGGCTATGATGGAATGGATCTCGGAGAGGTATTCACGACGATGTGGAATACAGAATGCTTTGATAATGCACCATTGGCGACCCCTTTATATGATGACTGGACTCCTCCCTCATATGAAAGTTCTGTGGTTTGACGATGGGATGCCACCTATGGAAGTTGATCACTTTGAAACATCCTCTGATAAATGTGTGGTTCATTTCACATCCAATCATCGAAGTCATTCCAGAAAGGGAAAATGTAATATTTGTCATTAACTGGTTATTCGTGAAAGTTACAGAGCTGGTTCTAGTAAAAATACTAAGAGTATCGAGGTTGGACTTAGGAATATATGAGTATAGAATGCACTCATCAAACTCCCCAATCTTTATCCTTGATCATCCTCGAGCAATAAAAACATTTGTGAGGAAAATTAAAGATCAACAGTGATATTCTAAAGAGTTTACACTTCACTTACACTCGGTTTATGCAAAGAACTCCTCCGCATTTGGTTCCCTGAAACTTTAGGTGGCAAAGTTGTAATATCATAATATCATATGTTAATGGTAAAGTACTCGCTAGACCAAGTTTGTTAGAATAAAGTATGTTTTAGCTCAGATGTATGGAGATTTAGCTCTTACTTAAACACTATTTTTAGCTCACAATCGATTCCCAAATAGAATCCGAGAGTTTGATACATAGCCTGATACCCACAAGGTTGTCAAATTAAAAATATTTAAGAACTAGATCGAGTAGTTAGAATTACAATAATTCAACCTTTGATCAAATGGGACCATGCAATTTTGATATAAACTTGATAGATTAAAAGAGATAGTTTTTAGAGAGTACCAGGGCCCTATCCAATGCAACTACCATAAAAAAATGTTGTTCTTCTTGTAAGTGAGATCCGGTTTACCCCTGATGGATCCCTCAATGGCCATAGAAGTACTCGGCTCCTTTAAGTGCAACTCGCAAAAAAATAGAAATTTCATCTATTGTAGTTTTTTGATAATTTACCTTATTTAGTCCTCTTAAATATTTCATCTTTCTTGGATCTATTTGATCATTGAAAAAAATGAGTATGCAATATCCGAAAACAAGTGCAAAAGAATCCTCTCATTTTCATCTAATGAACTTTCCAAAGTGTCTATATAGTTCTCTTCAAATAAAAAACCGGGGAGTCAAACTTCCTAAGACTATCCCGCATAACGACAGTTCTAAACATTGCACTTAGTCACCTTTTAATTTTATTGCATTTTCTGATATTTTGTAAGATAGCAGCAACGTGAGCTAACTTTAATAAATAGAAAAAGAACTAAATGACCATTCAAGTATTCATGAAAAAAATCTGAAACAACATTAACAAGTCACACTAGACATACACCAACAAGGTAACAAAGGTGAAAACTATTGAAAATGGGGGTCTCAGAACTTAGAAGCATACTGCATGAAGATAAATATGACACACCTCCTTATGGATTTCTTATTGAGAACTCAGGATTTATAACCTATTAAAATGGATGCAAAAGAAAATATATTTTTTATCTTTTTGCCTTTTAAAGTAAAATAAAAGGCGGACCTAGATCTAATATGCATGGTAGAGAAGTAACACGAGGTCCGAGGGTCAGCGCGAGCTTTTGAGTGATAAAATCATGCATTTTTTAGGCATTCTATGGCGGGCAAAGCCGGCCTGAACCAATCCATTAAAGAACCAAGTCCAAGGTCTAACTTTACATGGTAAACAAACTAAAAGAACGAAAAGGACAAAAGTAGATAAGACTAAGGTGCCTTTCGGCTGAACAGAAGAAAGCAGATGAGACTAAGGTAGAAGAATAGAGGTCTCCTAAGGAGCAGCGAGGTGCGCGAACATCACTACCCAGTCGTGCAGCAGCGCATGGTGAGGCTGCTTGTTGCACCTATGCGGCAATAGAAGTAGGTCTTCCGTGCATCTGCGAAAGACAATTTGTATTGGCTCGTTGATATCCTTGAAGACTTTGGCGTTTCTTCTTGAAGGGAATGTGCCCGAGAGGCAATAATAAAGTGGTTATTATCGTATTCCTTATTTATGATAAATGTTTATTTCTCATGCTATAATTGTATTAATACGGAAACGTTAATATATGTGTGTTTAATAAACAAATAGCAAGTTCCTAGTTATGCCTCTGGGTCTAAACTAGAAAAAGTTCTTCCCGGCACCCTACCAGAGGGGAGATCATCCCGAAGGACTTCTTCTCCGGTATGATGTGTGAGTAGTTCCACCTTGGACTACGGGTCCATGTAGTAGCTAGATGGTTGTATCTCCTCCCTGTGTGCTTTCATGTATAGATCTTGTGAGCTCCATTCATGATCAAGATCTAATCTATTTGTAATCATGCATGTTGTGTTTGCGGGGATCCGATGGATATTGAGATTACTATGTCAGATTGATTAATGACTTTGTCTATATGATTCTATCATGTCTGTGTTGTTTGTGATCTTGCATGCTCTCCGTTTTTAGTAGCTAACTTGGCCAAGTAGTTGCTAGTGACTCCAGGAGGGTGTATTTATGCTCGATAGTGGGTTCATGCCTCTAGTTTCCAAGGGAAGTGACAGAAATCTCTTCGATTGTAGATGTGTTGTTGCCACTAGGGAGAAAACAACGGTCTCTTGTTCATGGAGCAAGTGGATTGTTTACCTTACACACTTTTCTTAAAGTAGTTGTCTGTTGCTTGCAACTTAATACTGGAGGGGGTTCAGATGATAACCTGAAGGTGGACTTCTAGTAATAGATGAAGTTGGATGGCGGTTTATGTATAATGTTGTATTGCCCAATCAAACCTTATAGGATCTTTTTGTCTAGTATTACATTGTTAGGCCTTGCTCAGTTCCTGTCAAATGCCTTGCTGTAATTTGTTTACCCTTCATGCCATGTTGTTTATCTAAGGAGAGCACCTCTAGTGAACTATGGACTCCGGTCCAATCTTTACCATTGATACATATTCCACTGTTTACTTGCTGCAAACCATCATCACCTTCCACACCATACAGTTAATCCTTTGTTATAGCAAACCGGTGAGCTTGACAACCTCACTGATTCGTTGGGGCAAAGTCTTGAGTTTGTGTTGTGCAGGTTTCCACGTTGCTTGCAACATCTTTGAGACGTTTCCTTCCTCCTACTGGTTCGATAACCTCGGTTTCTTACTGATGGAAAACTTGCTGTTGTGATCATCATACCTTGCTCTTGGGGTTTCCAACGAAGCGTCCCGTGACAAGTACTGGGCGCCATCAAGCCTTTTTCTGGCGCCGTTGCCGGGGAGGCTCAGGACGTCTTCATAAGGGGAGTCCTCCACTTCCTTTCTCTTTACTTTGTTTTTAGTTTGCTTAGTTTCTTTTGCTTGGTTTTGTTTGCCTCTTTTTATCAAAAACTCAAAAAAAATTTAGTTTAGTTTGGTTTGCTTTGTCTTTTCAAGAACACAAAAAAATTAGTTCCTACTCTAGTTTCTAGTCTGTTATTGCCTTGCTTGGTCATGTTTTCTATCAATGAATGGTTTCTTTGAAACTAGTTCTTATTGGCAAGGTGGGTTCACGTAACAACAAAAGTATTATTATAAGGAACACCGTTTGTCACAAAAAGGGAAACACCTATGGGAACAAATTGATAAATTAAATACTATTGCTAGAGAGGTGTTCTCTACTTATAATGTTACTTATTGCTTTGATAAAGCTTGTTGCTGTAGGAGGTATAAACACCTCCCTTTCCAATGTGAGTATAATGATAATGTTACCATATCCTCTTATGTTAAAGGAAATTATGACTTTTATGATGTGGAACAAATTGAAAAATTTATTGCCTTCAAGGGTGCATTTGAACTTGCCAGTTTGCTTTAAAATACTGATGATGCACCTTATGAATATGAGGTTTATGAGATACTTAAATTTTGCTTTGATAATTACAAGGAAGAAAATGGCTATATTATTGAATATTTTAATAGATGCTTTCCACAAATGGAAGAGACTAATGCCTTGCAGGAGCCTATGGAAGAAGAAATTGTTGAAACTGGAAGCTCATTAGATGAAAAAGAGGAGGAGGAGAGTGACGAACAAAAGGAGGAAGAATGGATTATCTACCATGCCTACCTTCTAATGAGAGTAACTCTTTATCCCTTACATTATTTGATTGTCCCACATGCTTACCAAAGGAGGATGAATGTTATGTTCCTGTGGATCCTTTTGAAATATCTACTTTGGGTAAAACATGTGAAGTTTTTAATCCCACTATTTTTAAGCTTGATAGAAATTATGTGTTTGTAGATCATGAAAATCATGCTTTATGTGATAGCTATATTGTTGAGTTTATTCATGAGGCTACGGAAAATTATTATGAGAGAGGAAAATATGGTTGTAGAAGTTTTCATGGTACTGAAACACCTCTCTATGTGCTGAAAGTTTTGAAGTTACTCTTGTTTTATCTTCCTATGCATGTCACTTTGTTCTTTGTGAATTTATTTTCTTACAAGATTCCCATGCATAGGAAGTGGGTTAGACTTAAATGTGTTTTAAATTTTCTTCTTGATGCTCTCTTTTAATTCAATTCATATTTCTTATGTGAGCATCTTCTCAAACTTTCTGAGCCTAACTTAAAGGCGTTAAAAAATTACTTGTTGGGAGATAACCCAAGAGTTTCCTTGAGTCTTGGAAGTTATTACTTTAGTAATGACCTCTCCTTATCCTTTTTGTTTGTTTTTTGTGCCAAGAATGACCTCTAATAAGAGGGATGTAAGATTTGGGGAGTTCCTGTCCGAAACAGATTTCTGTCCTCCACCATAAAAATTCGTGAGGAGTCTCTGTAACTCGGATTGAGATGAAAATGTACGAATAAATCCCCCACCAGTATCTTAGATAATGTTCGTTAGTTCAACACCTTTTGATTTGAGCAACATAAGATTTTCTAAAAAATTTGTTTCTACCTGCTGGTCTGTTTTGACAGATTTCTGTCATTATTTGCATTTGCTTCTTATCGATTTCATTTTGAGTTCTCTTTTGGGGAATTGAGCTTTTTAAAGTGCTTCGGTAGCTTGTGTTTTTAGTGAAAGTTTTGCTGTTCCAAAGCTAAACCCAAAGGTCTATTATCTTTTGAATACACTAATGTTGCTAATGAAGATTGTGTGAAGTTTTGTATGAAGGAAAATTTCAGGTCTAGAGAGAGAATGATGTAATGAGATGAAGAATGGACAAAATCTCAAGCTTGGGGATGCCACCATGGTGTCACCCTAAGAAATATCCAAGAGGTACAAGCGTCAAAGCTTGGGGATGCCCAAGGCGTCCCCTTCTTCATCAATAAAAAGCTTAGGTCTGTCTAGACACTTCGTTTTTATTGTTTCATGCACTGTTGTGTTGTTCTTGGAGCGTCTTAGTTTTCGTTTGCTTTGCTTAGTTTGTTTAGTTTGCTTGAATAAAATAGTTTGGAACCCCATTCTCGTTGTGTTATTTCAAATAAATCGATTGGTGTTCGAAAGGAGTAGAAAGTTCTTGCTTGGAAGTGCAAGAGGAGCTTGCATTGACTGTGACTTAGACTTTAGCATGACATGCTAGGTGTTGTTTTGACCTTATGCTTAGTGATTATTGCTATAGAATGTCTTGTTCCAAACAATTGGGATTGCTTAGTGTGCCTTGAAAAAATTATGCGTTGTTTTAGCATACAAAAGCATAGTATTGTGGTATTCTCCTTTGATGCTTTGTTTGGGTTGACTTGTCACATGCTCACACCATGTTATGACTATGAACAAGTCACCATAGCCTCTATGATCATTTATTCCTTGACTTGTATTACCACTCTATGCTTTGATTAGTAATGTTTTGTCGCTCTACATGATTATGGCCATTATTGCTCTCTTAGTTGGTTGCTCCTAGTCTTTTGCTAGCCTCCACTTGTATGAGTAAGTTCTACTCATGCTTCCAACTCCCAAGAAACCAAGTTATTCCAAAGTGTCCACTATAAACTCTTATGCATGGTGTGTTACACCATTCCAAGTATATTCTTGTTTTTAGCTATCTTCCAATTAAAAAGTATTTTGTTATGTGAAAACTTAGTGATTAAAGCTCTCACAAACTTGATGACACACTTCATATTCTTTGCCCCTAATAAAGTTGAACCATTGTGTCGTATATATTGTATATGTTTGCACTTATATGTTGGAATTAGCAGAACCATGCTGTCATGGGAACGTTTTCAACATTGCACTTGTACTTTGTACTCAGTTGATATCATGCTCTTTGTCTATGGATGTCACCGGTGTGAAATAAAAAGGGAGCTTGTAAGTCCATGGAGTTATATATTTTGTGTTATAGAAACGTCTGGGCCGCTAGCCTAAGCCATGCCTAATCATGGTGGAAACTTGCAGCATCACCATAGTGAGCTATCTGTGAAGCATCCTCAATAAAAAAACTATGCATATAGTAAATAAAAAGATCGCTGAGATGCTCTTTGTCTGCTTGCCTTGTCATTTTGGTTATGGGAAAGCTCCTGTACCATGTGCAAGGGGTACCCCGTTGGCGGTTCTCTATGATACGCATGTACTTACAATGACAAGAACTTACAGGTGACTGAAGTTGAGTAGCATGAGGTGTGGCCCTCGAATTCAAGGGACATGAGATTGCCAACTTATACTTTGTCAAGCATATAATCCATAGTTTGTTCACTTTAACCTTAATCACTTCAAGATGCTTATGATAGGGGCAATAAGGGCTGAAAGCTAACAAGTACCATAATTTTTGGAAGCTCTTTTTGAAACTTGAAATCCCTGCTTCCCTTATGAAGGGCCTTTCTTCCACTATTATATTGAGTCTCCACCTTCTACCTTTAGGCACCATTAAGAGAGCATAGTATCCATTCTTAGTTCTATGTGCAGTGTCCCAAAACTTATTGATTGATGCATATTGTGATATTGCTTGTTCTTGTGCTATTTGTTTCTAGTCACTCTTATGAACTCTAAAGGTGTCCTATGCATCTATTTGCCACTCTACGGGGGACAAGCTGATTGCCACTATGCCATGTTTTCTGTATGTGAAACAAACAAATGTTTTTCAATGCATGTTATTCATGATCTTTGTTTGTATCCTTTCATGTTGCATGCATACTTTGTCTTATTGTTAGAACTCCAACTTTCATGCACATGTTTAGAGTTCTTTGATCCCGGCTTTCAATGCTTGCAAATGGTTTGATCTTTATTGTGAAGGTGCATGTCACCTCAAAAATTATTCTTTTTATCACTTACCTACTCGAGGACGAGCAGGAGTTAAGCTTGGGGATGCTTGATACGTCCGAAACATATATATAATTTTTGATGTTCCATGCTTGTTTAGTATCTACTTTGCTTTGCTTTGTCTACACTTTGAGTTCTTTTTATATGTTTTCTAGAACTAACCTATTAACAAGTTGCCACAGTGCCAGTTTTATGTTTTCTTCTGTTTTTGGTTCCAGAAAGGAAGAAAATGAAGATATTATCGGAATTGGACGGGACAAAAGCCAAAGTCAATATTTTACCGTGGGCGAAACGAAGCTAGAAGACGAGACGGAGGGGCGCCACAGGGCGGCCGCACCCCCCAGGCGCAGCCAAGCCTGGCCCGCGCCTAGGCAGGGTGTGGGCCCCCTGGGCACCCCCTGCCTCACCTCTTCGCCTATAAGAAGCCCCTGATGCAGAAACCCTAGGCACCCGATGAAAACTCGACGAAACCGTCTGTATCCGCCGCCACCATCCCTAGATCAGGGGGATCTGAAGTTCTTCCCGACACCCTACCGGAGGGGTGATCATCTCGGAGGCCTTCTTCTCCGGTATGATGCGTGAGTAGTTCCACCTTGGACTACGGGTCCATGTAGTAGCTAGATGGTTGTATCTCCTCCCTATGTGCTTTCATGTATAGATCTTGTGAGCTCCGTTCATGATCAAGATCTAATCTATTTGTAATCATGCATGTTGTGTTTGCAGGGATCCGATGGATATTGAGATTACTATGTCAGATTGATTAATGGCTTTGTCTATATGATTCTATCATGTCTGTGTTGTTTGTGATCTTGCATGCTCTCCATTTTTAGTAGATAACTTGGACAAGTAGTTGCTAGTGACTCCAAGAGGGTGTATTTATGCTCGATAGTGGGTTCATGCCTCTAGTTTCCAAGGGAAGTGAAAGAAATCTCTTCGGTTGTAGATGTGTTGTTGCCACTAGGGAGAAAACAACGGTCTCTTGTTCATGGAGCAAGTGGATTGTTTACCTTACACACTTTGCTTAAAGCAGTTGTCTGTTGCTTGCAACTTAATACTGGAGGGGGTTCGGATGATAACCTGAAGGTGGACTTCTAGTCATAGATGTAGTTGGATGGCGGTCTATGTATATTGTTGTATTTCCAATCGAATCTCATAGGATCTTTTTGTCTAGTATTGCATTGTTATGCCTTGCTCAGTTCTTGTCAATTGCCCTGCTGTAATTTGTTTACCCTTCATCCATGTTGTTTATCAAAGGAGAGCACCTCTAGTGAACTATGGACCCCGGTCCAATCTTTACCATTGATACATATTCCACTGTTTTACTTGCTGCAAACCATCATCACCTTCCACACCATACAGTTAATCCTTTGTTACAGCAAATTGGTAAGCTTGACAACCTCACTGATTCGTTGGGGCAAAGTCTTGAGTTTGGGTTGTGCAGGTTTCCATGTTGCTTGCAACATCTTTGAGACGTTTCCTTTCTCCTACTGGTTCGATAACCTCGGTTTCTTACTGATGGAAAACTTTTTGTTGTGATCATCATACCTTGCTCTTGGGGTTTCCAACGAAGCGTCCCGTGACAAGTACTCTGCGCCATCAATCATGGACATTGGATGTCGTTAATAACAAGGTCACAACATTGTTGGAATGATGTGATGAACATTCATCCAAAGTATAGCATTACGGTCAAGGTCATTATGTTTATATTGCTATAACATCATACGAAGTAATCTTAGTCCTTAGACCATGAGATCATGTCAATCACTAACACCGGAAGAGTATCTTGATAACATCAAACGTCACACCGTAACAGGGTGATTATAAAGATGGGTTCAGTGCTACAAAGGTGTTATGTTGAGGCTCGTGGATCAAGAGTGGAATTTGTCCATCCTGATGACGGATAGATATACTCTGGGCCCTCTCGGTGATATCACATTAGTTAGCTTGCAAGCAAGTGATTTGATCACTAGAATTTTATATCACGGGAACGAGAAAAGAGTACATGTCGGTAACGAGATCAAACTATGTATGGAGATACCGATGATCGAATCTCGGACATATAATATATCGTGAGACAAAGGGATTGAGCTACATGCGTATAAGGTTCACACGATCACATAAGTCATCGTTGAATGTGTGGGAGTCAGTACGGATCTCCAGGTCTCGTTGCTGATTATTGATCGGAGAGGGGTCTCGATCATGTCTACATTATTCATGAACCGTAGGGTGACACACTTAAGGGATACCGACACCATTCGGAGCAAATGATATGCCAGAAAAAAAGCGCAAGAATTTATTTCACTAGACACCAGAATCATTTCAGTTGAAATTGCTGAAAATGGTTCTTCATGTGAAATTGAAATGTTGTAAGGGATTTTATGTGAATGTTTGTTAATTAGAGTAACTAAAAAAATTCTGAATAAATAAATAAAAGAGTTTTATTTAAATGAGAGCTCGTATTAAATTTGGTGGAAATTTAATGCATGTGAGTGGATTTTTGAGTGGAGGCATGTTTATGTGAGTGGAGGCTTTTTATTTTGAGTGGGAGCTCCACCCACATGAATGTGGAAGAGGTGGGGGCAGCCACCATGGCTGGGCGCCATGCCCCTTGGGTGCTCCTCTCTCCCTATAAAAGGCCCCCCTCGCCTCCTCTCAAATATACACCTCCTCGCGAAGAATCTCTCTTTCCCCTTTAGAATTCCCCCATGGTCTCGGATCAGCGAGATACATGTTCCTGGTGGATTTTTCTGAAAGAATTTGTTGCTTCCGCTGCTTCGCTGGAGCGAGGACGCAGAGGTTGTCGGGGTACCTAGACATGTGTGCGATCACAGATGCACCACTGCTTTGTGGTGCTGGACTTGATGGTGCTGGACCGGCTGGACCAGATGGACTTCATCACGATCTTGAGATCGGCAAGCTTTCGACTGCATCATCCACGAGTACAACCTCGTTAACGCTATTCGGTCTTTGAAGGTATGTATTCTATGGATGTATATCAACTCATTGCTTGTATCTAGTAGATAGATCTTGGTACATAGTTGTTCCCATCATAGGATTTTTTTTGTTTTCTATGCTGCGAACCCTTCATTTCTTTTCCAAATGTTCCAAAGGGCGCAGATGATAATAGTAGATCGGACCTTGCAGATGGCGGCCCTGTCCCAAAGATCCCTAATGGTAGTGAAATCTTCAATGTCTTCCTGAATAGTATGGACAGCTAGCCAGAAGTTTCTGACAGAAGGGCAGTGGAGAAGTAGGTGCGTGGTCGTTTCGGCTGCAGGGCAGAACTGGTAGGCCTCCGAGTTTGCTAATCCTTTCCGGAATCGACGTTGGTTTGTGAAAAGCCTTCCACGATCGGCCAACCAAATAAACATGTGGCAATGGTTCGTCGAATATTTCTTCCAAGTCAGTGTTGCGAAAGGAACGTCCTACAAAAGTTCAAACGCAGTCGAATTGTAGGGGTTCGTAGCATGGAATAACAAAAAAATTCTACCGCATGCACACAAACAAGTCGAGATCTATCTACTAGATTGTAGCAACGAGTCGATAGAAGCACTCACCCTCGAAGATTCCAAAGCGGTTAACGAGAGCAGATTCTCGTGGGTGATGTAGTTGTACACTTGCCGATCTCAAGATCGCGTAGACGATCCTTCCGGCGCTGCGTTCCCGCAGCGCTTCCGTAGTCGATCACACGTTCGGTACTCGATGAAGACCTTCCTCTACCTTGTTCCAGCAGGCAACGGAGGTTGTGTTTCTCCCCTCGCGATTCCGGCAGCACGACGGCATGGTGTCGGAAGTAGAGGGAAGATCCCGCAGGGCTTCGCCTAAGACGGTGCGAGTTGTGGTGGATCTAGGGTTTCCCGGTGATCTAGGGTTTAGAAGACTGGGAGGAGGAGGAGGTGTCAGCGGCGTCTAGGGCAGCAGCGACGAACCGATGGCGGCATGGCGGCGGCGGCATGGCGCGGCGGCGTCGGCGGCTTGCGGCGTGGCGCGACGGCGGCGACGGCTTGGGTGTGGGAGGGCTAGGTCTTGTGTGTTTGGGGCAGCCCCCTCTATTTATGAGAGGGGGGCATCCTTGAGAGAGGGGAGTTTGAATCCACTTCCAAACCCAAGTTGGAAGGACTCTTTCCAACTTCCACTAGGAAACCATTGTTCCAGTTTGACTTTTCAAACCTCCCGTTTGACTTTCAGTTTAGAGCTTTAAATCTCTCTCACAAATGCCCACACCAAGTGACCTAGGATATGATCCAATCATTCCACTTACCCATGACACATTCATGGACCATTCCCCTTCCGGTCCGGTGAACCTTCTAGAACCTCTCCGATGAAAACATCGGAATCTTTCCCGAACTCCGGAATCAGACTTTCCTTATATGAATATTATTCTCCGGACCATTCCGGATCTCCTCGCGATATCTCAGATCCCATTCGAGACTCCGAACAACTTTCGGTATCCCTACTAACGTTCCATATCTACTAAACAACATCGAATCCTTAAGTGTGTCTCCCTACGGTTCGTGAATTATGCGGACATGACCAAGACACTTCTCCGATCAATAACCAATAGAGGAATCTAGAAATTCATATGGCTCCCACATATTTCTACGATTACTTTGCGATCGAATGAACCACTTACATACGATACCAATTTCCCTTTGTCTCACGATAGTTTACTTATCCGAGGTTTTGATCATCGGTATCTCTGCATACCTAGTTCAACCTCGTTACCGATAAGTATTCTTTTCTCGTTCCCGTGATATGTGATCCCTTGTGAGCCAGTCACATGCTTACAAGATAATCGGATGACATTCCACCGAGAGGGCCCAGAGTATATCTATCCGTCATATGGATGGACAAATCCCACTCTTGATCCATGTGCCTCAACCCATACTTTCCGAACACTCAATGCCACCTTTATAGCCACCCAGTTACGGTGTGGTGTTTGATGTCATCAAAGCATCCTTCCGGTGATGGTGATTAACATGATCTCATGGTCGAAGGAATTAGGTTACTATGTATCAGAAAGCTTATAGCAAACAAACTATTGAAATGACTTGATCTTTATGCTACGCTTATCTATAGGAGTATGTCCATCACACCATTCTCCTAATGATATGATCTTGTTGTTAATAACATCTCAATATTCATGATCGAGAAACCACGATCATCTATTAACCAACAAGCTAGTATTACAAAGAGGCTTACCAGGGACTCTAATTTAGTTTACAAATCACACAAGTATTAATGTTTCCGGTTAATACTATTATAGCATGAATGTAAACATTTATCATAAACACAAAGATATAATAATAACCACTTTTATTATTGCCTCTAGGGCATATCTCCAACAGTCTCCCACTTGCACTAGAGTCAACTAATCTAGATTACATAGTAATATACCGAACACCCATGGCGGTTTGGTGCTAGTCATGTTTTGCCCTCGGGAGAGGTTTAGTCAACGGATCTGCCACATTTAGATCTGTGTGTACTTTGCAAATCTTTATGTCACCATCTTGGACATGCTCTCGAATAGCGTGAAAACGTAGCTTGATATGCTTCAGCTTCTTGTGTGACCTTGGTTCTTGCGCATTGGCTATGGCGCCCATGTTATCACAATAGATAGACATTGGGTCCAGCGTACTTGGAACCACACCGAGCTCTGTAATGAACTCCTTCATCCATATCGCCTCTTGTGAAGCCTCTGAAGCAGCTATGTATTCCGATTCAGTTGAAGATCTCGCCACAACGCTTTGCTTTGCACTCCTCTAGCTAACTCCTGCACCATTCAAAGTAAATACGTATCCAGATTGTGATTTAGAATCATCTGGATCGGTGTTCCAACTAGCATCGGTGTAACCATTAACAACGAGCTGTTCATCACCTCCATAAGAAAGAACCATATCCTTAGTTCTTCTCAAGTACTTAAGGATGTTTTTGACCGCTGTCCAATGATCTATTCCTGGATCACTTTGATATCTGCTATGAAGGGAATATGCCCGAGAGGCAATAATAAAGTGGTTATTATCGTATTCCTTATTTATGATAAATGTTTATTTTGCATGCTAGAATTGTATTAATACGGAAACGTTAATACATGTGTGCTTAATAAACAAAAAGGAAGTTCCTAGTTATGCCTCTCTTATAAACTAGCTCGTTGATTAACAAGATGATCAAAGTTTCCTGATCATGGACATTGGATGTTGTTAATAACGAGGTCACAATATTAGTGTAATAATATGATGAACATTCATCCGAAGTATAGCATTACGATCAAATTCATTGAGTTTATATTGCTATAACAACTTACGAAGTGATCCTAATCCTTAGACCATGATATCATGTCAATCACTAACACCGGAAGAGTTTATTGATAACATCAAACGTCACACTATAACAGGGTGATTATAAAGATGGGTTCAGAACTACTAAAGTGTTATGTTGAGGCCCATGGATCGAGAGTGGAATTTGTTTATCCCGATGACGGATAGAGATTCTCTGGGCCCTCTCGGTGATATCACATTGATTATCTTGCAAGCAAGTGATTTGATCACTAGAATGTTATATCACGGGAACGAGAAAAGGGTACATGTTAGTAACGAGATCAAACTAGGTATGGAGATACCGATGATCGAATCTCGGACATGTAATATATCGCGAAACAAAAGGATTAAGATACTAGCGTAAAAGGTTCCGAAGATCACAAGAAAGTCATCGTTGAATATGTGGGAGTCAGTATGGGTCTCCAGATCCCGCTTCTGATTATTGATCCGAGAGGGTCTCGATTGTCGTGGTGGTATCATGGCAGATGCCATGGGTAGGCTAAAGTATGGGGCCAATAGGTGCTAGAGGGATCTAGGGAGGGAAGATGGAGTTGATTCTACACACAGAAGATTAAGGCAAAGGTCTTTATTTATTCTTCCTTAGGCTACAAGTGCTCCTTGAGCTGTTTACAAGGAGAAGAGAAGAACTTTTACAGCCTAACGGCTCTAACTCTCGTCGATGCCTCCTTCTGAGTCCAAGCCTCTCCTTATAAAGGAGAGCCCTGGGTTCCTTTAGGGCTGACGTGGCAAGCATATTCGAGGAATATGCTTGTCCCAATATAGTAGTTCGGCGCCCCCCTTTCCCTGTCGCCCCTCTAACGACGGCAAGGTTCCAGAGGGCCCCTCCTGTGCGCCTCGGTCTTCTGGACTGTCACCTCCGTGACCTCCTCCTGCCTCTCTGTCGCTCTGCGCCTTTGTCCGTAGCGCTTGGCTCTGCTTAGATTCTCCCTAGCTTGCAGCTAAGGTTTGACTCCAGGCTTCTCCTTCTCCTGCAAGCCTCATATCATTCGGCCCTCCCCTGCATAGCTCGGGTTGTCCTTCACCTGCATCAAGATCACTCAGGCTAACCCGGCCGACTTACGCAGTATCTCGGCCGGGTAATGACTTAATATACATATACGGGCCTCTCGCCTCCATATGTCGGCCGACTTCTTCATGATTCGGCCGACTTAGACTATAACTCGGAAACCAGACGGGGATCGTACCTTCGTATTTCCCCGTCTTTGACCTACCCGGGGTCACCCCCCCCAACATTAGTCCCCGAAGCTGGTGTGGCCCTGTCGATAACTTCGGCCGGGTCGTATCAGCTTCATCACATTTTTCTGTATTGTTTCCGAGTTATCTTTTTCTCGTCCGAGGTACCCTTGTTCCTTTTCTCGTACGCCTTGTCCTACGTGTCACTCCCATCGTTGTTCTTCTAGTTTTTTGGTTCCTCTACAGTATTTACTGACAGGCTACAGTTAACACTGTACCTGCTGCGCCGCCGCTGCGACGCCTCGTGTGCCGTTTCCCTGGGGGATCGCAACCTTCTTCGTTCCTGTGTGGCCGTTGGTGCGGCTCCACTTATCGTCGTGCGTTCGTGCCGCACCCATGATCTACACGGTCAACTGCTGCACCCACGATCCCACTACCTTGTTCGTGGCTCGACTATAAAGAGGGGCACGGCCTCTGGGAATTTACTTTTCCCCTTCTCGTTCGTCTCTGCCCTCCTTCTTCCTCTTGCTTGCGCGCCTTCTCGCAGCTCCGCCGCCGCGCGCTCATCAGAGCTTCTGACGGCGAGGACTCCGCCGCGCCGTTCTGCCCGCCTCGCCTGCGCTCACCAGCTCCGGCACCGTCGCCGATGAGTTCTTTCCGGCCGCATTGCCTAGGTTTTACCCTAGATTTCTCCGTTTCGATCTTGTGTTCGTGCGGCGGTTCCTCTACTCCTTTGCCACCGTTCCCGTGCAAAATCACGACGGGGCCTTGCAGCTCTAAACTTTCCTCCGCCGCCAGCTCTTCTTCCGGTGATCTTTCCGGCGAACCCATGTCTAGTTCGTTTCGTGGCGCTCTGGTAGAGGATGATGACGCTGGCTCTGGGCCCGAGCAAGGCTCGTGGCAGGGCTCTTCTGTTACACGCCGTGAGATTGAGTGGCTTATCCGAACTCGGAGGATTCCCGCCGAGGTCTCCTGTCGCTTACCCGGCAGCGAGTCCTCTCCGGATGTTAGGGAGGGCGAGTATGTAGTTTTTATGTCGCACTTCGCGCGTGGCTTCGGTCTCCCTCTTAGCGATTTTGCTAGAGAGTTTCTCAACTACTTCGGCCTTCAGCCGCATCATCTTCCTGCGAACGCCATCGCTTCTCTTTCTGCTTTTATCTCCGCTTCGGAGGGATACTTCGGCCTGTGGCCGTCAGTGCACGTCTGGTCGAAGTTCTTGCAGATTCGTTCCAACGTAGTCCCAGACAAGTCTCTGCACCCTTCCGAGAAATTGCTTACTCAATGTGGGGCAGCGTCCATTACACCTCGGAGGAAATCCGTATTTCCTCACGTCACCGGGTTAGAGTCATGCAAGAAGTGGCACAAATCCTTCTTTTATGTTAAGAACAGAGGGACAGAGGACAAGATTCGTCTTCCTGCCTTCTCAATTGGTCCGCCTTCTAAGGTGAATTGGACTTACAATCCGAGGAAGAGTCATGCCTTAGCCGAGGCTTTTGAGATTCGGCTTAAAGAGCTGATCCGCGCCGGGTTATGCGACGAAGACCTGATGGCTACTTTTATTAGTAGCCGGATCTGCCCATTCCAGAAGCGGACTCACAAGCTGTGCTACATGAGTGGTCCTCTTGACCCTAACCGAGTCTCGACCGTGGAGCTGGACAATTACCTTATCTATAAGCGTGTCCGAGCTATCTTTAAGACGGAGATGCCCGAGGATTGGGCTTGGGGATTGAGACCGTTCACCCGCGATCATCCGCCTCCTGAAGTAAGCTTGATCAATAATGTTCTGCTATTCCATTGTTTTCGTAACGGATTCCGCTAACTTTCTTTTTCCTCATCTTGCAGAGGTTCGCAGAGCAGAAAAATGAGGACGCCGAAGTTTTGTTGCTTCCGTGGCCCGCGGACCGGAGCACCCCAGATACTGGTGAGCCGGACTCGGAAGAGTTCGTCCCTAAATCGGATCCTGCCCCGGCTCGAGCTCGTGGCAAGACCTCGGCGCACGAGGAGGAAGGTGATTCGGACGAGGTCCAAGTTCTTGAGGTAGTTGCCGCAATGCCTATTTCTTATGCATTTCCGGCTTCTACTTTCCCAGCTAATCTGGCCGGTCAGGTTCACGACGCCGAGCCCATCGCTTCTCGACCCCCTGTTACCTCAGGGAAACGTGGGGCTCCTGCTAGTGCCTTGGAGGCGGTCCCCAAGAAACGAGTGAAGAGATCCGCTCCGAATCCTCCCAGGCGCAAGATTATTCCTGGGGTCGCCGGGTAAGTTCCCTTCTGCTCGTATTTCTTGTTTCTCTGTTTCTGTTTTTCATACTGACATTCTTTCTTCCTTCTTATTTTTGCAGTGCTCCGCTTTCTGTTAAGCCCGGCGGTCCTAGCATGACTAGCCGCCCGACTCGGCAGTCGTCTCCTCCGCCCGTCGATGATACTAGGATCCCCAGTCCTGCTCGTGCTGCCTCTCCTCCAGCTCCGAATCCATCGCCTCCTCGTCGCGACGTACCTGAAACTCCTTTTGTCGACAGTGATTCCAATCGGCCCTCCGAGATCTCCATCGAACCCGTTGCCCCTTCTGTGGGTCCCAGCGCCGCTACTGAGCCTTTATCTGCCCCAGCAGTTTCTACAGCCACTCCAGCCCCGGCCGAAGAGATCGTTATCCCGGCGCCTTCTGCGACCGTGACTCCTGCTGCTCCTGAAGACACAGCCCCAATTACCGAGGTATCGCTTCCTGCTGATGCCTCGTCTAAGGCGAGAAAAGCTGTTGCCGCCAAGGCTTCCTCTTCCCAGAAAGGTCTTGCCGGCTCTTCTCAGCCGAGTATTGCCAACATGCTGCGCAAGGGAACTGCGCCTACCAAGGTCTCCGTTGCCTCGGCTGCCAACACCCAGCTTGCTCTTCATAAGAGCCCTGCGGCTGCAGTGATTACCCAACATGTCCGGGGTAAGGTCTTAACTCGGACTGCTAGTGGGAACATCCTTGGCTCGCTGGTGGAGTATGCCAATAACTGGAATGCTGCTGATCATTTTGAGGGTAATCCCATCAATCAGCCCTTTCAGCTTTCCGACATCAGCGGTCGTTTCGACCAAGCCGCCAAGTTCATCCTTGATACCAACAAGATGAATGAGGTAATTGCTGTTTTGCGGAGTTTAGATTAGTTCCCCAGATGTTATTATATGCTCTAGTCCCCGAAACTTGCAAGGAAATAACTTGTTATATGCTTGGAAGTTTAATGCTGCTTTACTTAATTTAACTTTATTTCTAGGGTTCGAATATCCGGCCACCTAGATCCGAGTTAAGTTTTGCTTGACTCGGATCTGATTTAGCTTTGAATATCCAGCCACCTAGATCCGAGTTAGGTTTTGCTTGACTCGGATCTGATTTAGCTTTGAATATCCAGCCACCTAGATCCGAGTTAAGTTTTGCTTGACTCGGATCTGATTTAGCTTTGAATATCCAGCCACCTAGATTCGAGTTAAGTTTTGCTTGACTCGGATCTGATTTAGCTTTGAATATCCAGCCACCTAGACCCGAGTTAGGTTTTGCTTGACTCGGATCTTATTTAGCTTTGAATATCCAGCCACCTAGATCCGAGTTAAGTTTTGCTTGACTCGGATCTGATTTAGCTTTGAATATCCAGCCACCTAGATCCGAGTTAAGTTTTGCTTGACTCGGATCTGATTTAGCTTTGAATATCCAGCCACCTAGATCCGAGTTAAGTTTTGCTTGACTCAGATCTGATTTAGCTTTGATTATTCATTTATCGTTTTGCTCCATTGTTCAGGTTGCACATGACCGGCGAACTGCCGAATTTCAGAGGTTGCTTTTCTCGCATCGCAAACTGGAGGAAAAGTATGAGAAAATCCTTCCTGTGGTAAAAAAGGCTGGTACGTCGATAGTTCCTTTTTGTTATTCTCGACATTCTTATTGATTTGTCTGCTAGATGCCGACTCACTTTTTTGGTGAACAGGTAATATTAATAACCTCAACCTTCGTCTTGAGAAGAAAGTTAAGAGCTTGGAAGGTTAGTTTCCCTTTTATCTTGGACCTTTTCCCTTTTTAACATGTGTGCTAAGCTTGTTTATTTGGTTTGGCTTTGGTAAAGCCGAGTTGCAAACCTTTGCAGCGTCTCACCAAGACTGCACGCCCATGCCTGACGTGATGCTGCATTTTTTAGAACAAAACACTACTCATTTGGTGGAGCTAAAAGAAAAAGACGATGAAATAGCTCGCCTACGGGCCGAGGTGGAGACCCTTAAGCTTTCTCAGAAATCCGAATTAGAAAAGGTCGATCAGGAATTCTCCGAAGAGAAGAATCGGCTGGCTTTGGAACTGCAGAAGAATAAAGAACTCCTCGAGGCTGCCGAACTGAAAACTCATGGATTGAGCGAGGAAATTGCTCGTTTTGAGAAGAGCAAGGTCGATTGGGCCAAGGACCTTCAGATAATGATGAGTTACATTCATCGTAAGTTTCTTAGTACAGCCGAATTATATTTTTGTCTTTGTTCCTTCTGCCGCCTGACATGTTCGTGTTTTGCGCAGATCATTTTCCCGAAGCTAAGCCCGTGAGTTCTAAAGCGGTTCTTGCAGCTCGTGTGCGCCGAGGTGTTCCTGTTGCCGCTGACTCAGAGTATTCAATGGAGAATTTCTTGGTTGCCGTTGGTGCTGCAGTTTGTCCAATGAAGATTATGGGCCGGGATTTGGTGCAAGCAGCTATTCGGGCTTACCACGTTCTTTGGCCGAACACTTCTGGGACTCCTGATATCAATGAGGTCGAATTACTGGTGAAAAGACTGATGGCATCTGAGAGGCAACTAAGTCTCTGGAGGGAATCAGCCAGGCGCGCTGGCGCTGATATGGCCCTTACTGTTATCATGTCATGGTATGAAGACATTTCTCTTGATATCCTGAGAAACTTGCGCACTGGTTCTCGCTGGGTTGAGGATCCCACTTTTGTTGCTCTTCGGCAAGCTCGTGCCTTCCAACTCGTCGAGTATGCCGACGTGCACACCTGGAATGAAGGGCCAAGTTTTCTCCCAGACCCGGATGAGGAGGTCGTAGTTGAGGATGCCTCGAACAACAATTCGGCTGAGCAAGGGGAAGGTGAGGATGACTCGGCCGCATCTGACAGCTCCAGTTCAAGCTCGGACAGCAACGGCGATGCGCGGTCCTCCTCCAAAGGTACTGGGCATTCTACCGCACAGACTAATGCTCCTGAGCAGCCTCGGGCTTCCGCTGAAGTTGCACCTAGGTCTATGGAGGGCGAGGCAACCTCAGTCGAAGTTCCTCCTACGTCGGAGTGCCCAGCGCCTGACCAAGTTGCTGCCTCTCCAGCAAACAATGCTTAAGTTATTTCTTATCCCTGGCATGCCGGGCGTATGATGTAGGCGAAACATTTGTCCGCTCTCTGTATGATTTGAATTTCTTTTGCCGTGTACTGCTGTGACATATACGCTTGTAGCTGTTACCATTTGGTTAAGTGGGTGTTCGTCCAAATTCTTGCTTTGGTGGCCCGCAATTTCCTGATTTTGGGTTTTATCCTTGCCTTCGTTTTTTCATGGTTTATCCAAGTAGTCTAGGCGCGAGCTCTGAATATCATATAATATTGATCTGTTTTGAACAGAGGTTGACTACTACCTTGGGACAATATATGGCAATCCCTGAATCACTGTTTATCGCGCCGAACTTCAATATGTAAACCAAATTTCAGAAATAATATAAGACCAATACGGAGGCCCTCCTCAGGGTAGTTCTCAACATAAAACTTAGGCAGCATATGGCAGTCCCCAAGTCGCTGCTTTGGATGCCGAGGTTCAAACATTTAATATGAAATGAAAATAATATATGGCATTCCCCGAGGCACTGCTCTGGGTGCCGAGGTTCAAATATTTAATATGAAATGAAAATAATATATGGCATTCCCCGAGTCACTGCTCTGGGTGCCGAGGTTTAAATACACAACATGAAATTTGAGATGATATATGGCAGTCCCCGAGTCACTGCTCTGGGCGCTGAGGTTCAAATACACAACATGACATTGAGATAACATATGGTAGTCCCCGAGTCATTACTCTGGGCGCCGAGGCTCAAATACATAACATGAAATTGAGATAACATATGGCAGTCCCCGAGTCACTGCTCTGGGTGCCGAGGTTTAAATACATAACATGAATTTGAAATAACCTATGGCAGTCCCCGAGTCACTGCTCTGGGTGCCGAGGTTCAATACATCATTGGTTCTTGACCTTGAGATACAATGCTACGAGTAAAATGGTCGAAGTAAAGATACATTCCATGGACGCTTCGTTTCTTCGCCAGCTTTGTCTGCCTTGTTCCCTCCGGGGGGCTGAGCGTCGATTATATAATAGGCATCGTTATGCAATGCTTTGCTCACAATAAATGGTCCCTCCCATGGAGGTGACAACTTGTGCATGCCGGCCGTACGTTGCACCAGTCGGAGGACTAAATCTCCTTCTGTGAACACTCTTGGATTCACCTTTTTGCTGTGATATCGTTGCAAGTTCTGCTGATAAATAGCTGATCGTGATAGTGTCAGTTCTCTGGCTTCTTCTAGCAGGTCTATAGCATCTTGCCGAGCTATCTCGTTTATCTCCGAGGTTGTATACTGAGTAACTCATGGCGAGTCATATATTATGTCGGCTGGAAGTACGGCCTCTGCCCCGTATACCAGAAAGAAAGGTGTATAACCTGTTGATCTATTCGGAGTAGTCCTGAGGCTCCATAGTATGGCTGGGAGTTCCTCAATCCAACATCCTGCCGACCTTTGCAATGGTTCGACAAGTCGTGGTTTTATTCCTGATAGCACCAGTCCATTAGACCTTTCCACTTGCCCATTGGATGCTGGGTGAGCCACAGAGGCAATATCTAGTCTTATGTGTTTCTCTCGGCAAAATCTGGCGAAAGCTCCTTCTGCAAAGTTTGTGCCGTTATCCGTAATAATACTGTGCGGATACCCATATCTTAAGATAATATCCTTGAGAAATTTCACTGCTGTGGACCCATCGCACTTTTTTATTGGTTTCACTTCAATCCATTTTGTGAACTTGTCCACCATAACCAATATGTGGGTCATTCCTCCTCGTGTCGGCTTAAATGGTCCCACCATATCTAAACCCCATACAGAAAATGGCCAAGTGATAGGTATTGTTTTTAACTCGGCCGATGGCATGTGTATTTTGGTTGCGTATCTCTGACATCCATTGCATTTCTTAACTAATTCTTTTGCTTCTTTCAATGCCGTCGGCCAATAAAATCCATGCCTGAATGCTTTGGCTACCAAGGCACGAGATGAGGCATGGTGCCCACATTCTCCTTGGTGTATATCTAGGAGGATCTCCTGACCTTCTGCCGAACTCACACACTTCTGCAACACGTTTGTGACGCTCCTTTTATATAGCTCATTGTTTATGATTGTATAAGCTTTTGCTCTCCTTACAGTTTGTCTAGCTAATACCTCATTACTCGGCAACGTCTGAGTCTTTTAGGTAAGAAAATATGGGTTGCGCCCATAACGGTGTGACTTTTTCTGGTGTGATCTCACTGTCTATTTCCATGTTTTCTGCCGACATACCTATCTCGGCTCTTCCCATGATTGTGCTTACCTCGGCTGTCCTCTTCTGGGGGGGTTCCGAGTTATATTGCTGATCTACTTCCATTGGCGCGTTATCTTCTGCTGAATTTGCCGGGATAAAGATAGATTCGGATTCTGGTGATGGGATTATTGATGGTTTCCTGAGGTGTTCCAGGGCAATACCCGGAGGAATTGATTGCCGGGTTGATCCTAGTTTTGACAACGTGTCTGCGGCATCATTTTCTGCCCGAGGTATGTGGTGAAATTCACATCCTTCAAAGTATCCACTGATCTTTTGCACGTGAAATCTGTATAAAGCCATATTAGCATCTAATGCGTCCCAACTGCCTGAGACTTGCTGTACTACTAGATCCGAGTCGCCATAACATAAGATTCGGCGTATGCCAATTTCTTTTGCTACTTTCAATCCATGGACCAGTGCTTCATATTCGGCTACGTTGTTGGACGCAGCAAAATGTATTTGTAATACATACTTTAGTTGGTCTCTTTTAGGCGAGGTTAACACTATTCCCGCCCCCAAACCATTCCTTAGTTTGGAACCATCAAAATGCATAGTCCAATAATTTGGATCTGGCAATGGTGGCTCATACTGCACCTCGGCCCAGTCCACGAAAAAGTCGGCGACCGCCTGAGATTTGATTGCATCTCTCCTATCAAATTGTGGAGCGTATGGTGATAACTCGATTGCCCATTTTGCTATTCGGCCACTTGCGTCTTTGTTGCTCAATATGTCGGATATGGGTGCCTCACAGATCACTTTGATGGGATGCTCTTCGAAGTAATGTTTAAGCTTTTTCGCCGACATATATACCCATAAGCCATCTTATGATAATGTGGGTAATTCTGCTTTGAAGTGGATAACACCGGCCTCTGAACCGACTTACTATCTTCAAGTCGTTTCACTACGACTACAGTACTCACTACTCTGTTGGTAGCCGCTACATAGAGTAACATAGGCTCTTTTGATAATGGAGAAGCCAAAATGGGTGCTGTAACCAACATCTTTTTCAATTCATGAAATGCGATGTCCGCTTGTGGAGTCCAAATGAATTTATCTGATTTCTTCATCAGCTGATAGAGTGGTAGCGCCTTCTCTCCTAGCCGACATACAAACCGACTAAGCGAGGCCAGACAACCCGTGAATTTTTGTACATCATTTAAACATTTTGGCAATTCCATTCTTTCTACTGCCTTTATCTTTGTTGGGTTGGCCTCTATACCTCGGCTAGATACAAGAAAACCGAGTAATTTTCCTGCCGGCACGCCAAATGTGCATTTTTCTGGATTAAGCTTCATTCGGAACCTTCTCAGGTTCGCAAAAGTCTGTCGTATATCTTCTAGTAATGTTTTGCTTTCCTTGGTTTTGATGACCACGTCATCTACATATACTTGTACATTTTTTCCTATCTGATCATGTAGGCATTTTTGCATGCATCTCTGATATGTCGCTCCTGCATTTCGCAGGCCGAATGGCATTGTGCGATAACAATAAGCCCCGTACGGGGTAATAAACGCGGTCTTTATTTGATTGGCCGGATTTAACGGTATCTGGTGGAAACCAGAATACGCGTCTACAAATGATAATAGCTCACAACCAGCGGTCGAGTCAATGACTTGGTCTATTCTAGGCAATGGAAAAGGATCTTTTGGACACGCCTTGTTTAGGTTGGTGTAATCGATACACATTCACCATACAATGGCTACATTGGGACCATCTTTCTTCTTTTCTACTAGCACCGGATTCGACAACCAATCCGGGTACAGCACTTCCATGATGAACCCGGCCGCGAGGAGCCGAGCTATTTCATCTCCTATTATTTTTCTCCTGTCTTCGGCGAAGCGGCGGAGAGGTTGCTTCACCGGCCTTGCTCCTAGCCTCACGTTCAAGGAGTGCTCAGCCAACTACCTCGGAACACCTTGCAGATCCTGAGTTGACCATGCAAATATGTCCCGATTCTCACGGAGGAAGTTGGTGAGCTCGCTTTCCTATTTAGCGTCCAGGCCTGCACCAATACTAACAGTACGCTCCGGGAATTGCTCATCGATCTGAAATTTCTTCATTTCTTTAGTCGGCTGAAAAGAGACACTGCCATGCGGGTTGGCTAGCACCGGCATGTTCAGCTGTGCCGACTGAGCGAGGGCTGCTACCTCTTGAATCCTTCTCTTTTCTCTTGCTATAACCAATGATTCGGCCAAATTTGACCCGGCTGAAGCACACTCCATTGACTTCTTGTAATCCCTTGCAACTGTTATTACTCCTTGTGGTCCGGGTAGCTTCATCTTCAGATAACTCACATGACAGCTGCCCATGAATTTGGCCAGCGCAGGCCGTCCGAGTAGAGCATGATAACAACTTTCTAGATCCACCACTTCAAATTCTAAGTTTTCTGCTCTGCAGTTATCTCTTGTGCCGAATAACACATCCACTCGGACTTTACCAATGGGTTCGCATGAAAGTCCTGGCACTATCCCATGGAAAGTGGTCCTCGTGGACTGCAGCATGTTCTGCGATATTCCGAGTTTATGCATGGTATCTTTGTACATGATGTTGATACTGCTTCCATTGTCAATGAGTACTTCTGAAAATTTCACATTGATGCTCGGTCCAACGAATGTCGGATCCAACACGAGTGCATACGACCCTGGATTCGGCATTATCTTGGGGTGATCCTTTATGCTCCAAGTCACCTCCTGATCTGACCAAGGCACATATCTTGGTACTGCCGGCATAACTGCGTTTACTTCCATATGCCGGCGCTGTACACTCTGCTTGTCTTGCTGTTCTGTTGTGAACACGCAATAAGACTGATGATGTTCTCTGTAATCATTACGTCCAGTATTCGTTGGATTTGTCCTTCCATCCTGGACTTGGTTCATCACTTGATGTACCGCATCCCTCCGATCCGAGTTATCGTACCTCGGGGGAGGAGGCGGTAACATCAATTGCTGTGCATTTGCTCCAGTCAATTGTGGTTGATGCTGTTGATGTACTTGATGGGGCGCTGCCTGAATGCCTACGGGATTTCCCATTGCATTTTTCATCCAAGCACATTGACGGGTCGTATGGTTGGCTGGCCTGGATGGGTTTGACGTGTGAAATTTACACGGCTGATCTAACATAGATTCGAATGTGTACTTCGGCCTCTCCTGCCACTGCTTCTTTTGTTCTGGGGTCCACTGTCTTTTTCCCTCATTCTTTGGTGTCCACTGCTGAGGTCCATTCTTCTGCCGTTGAGTTGCTCCATGACTCGGCTGATCTTGTGCTACTGCCGCCACCTGGGACGAATTATATCTATAAGCCGGCCTTTCCTCTCTTCTTCTTCCTCTGAAATCACTGCGCCTGGATGACCCGGCCAGATCTCTTGCATAATGGTCCTGTTGCTCGCGATGATCCGCCGACATTAATTCTGGTTGCGTTGGGTCCCCTAGTGCATAGGAGTCTGCTATTCTGATAGTTTCTGCCAGTGTGGTCGGCATATCTCTTTGCAGACGTTGCCACAACACGCTGCCATAACGGCAGCCTTGCGTGAACCAAGCTATTGCTTGCGATTCTATAACCCCTTCACATGAGTTTCTCAGGTTGCACCATCGAGTTAAAAACTCTCTATCTGTTTCATTCGGCCTCTGTTTGCACATGGCTAACTGTTGCGGCCTGTTTGGCCTCTTGTATGTGCTGGTAAAGTTGCTGACGAACATTTCTTCAAAATCCAACCAACAGTTGATACTGCCCGCTGGTAGATTATTCAGCCATACCCTAGCTGGTCCTTCCAACATTTGTGGGACATACCGTACTGCCCATCATAAGTTCCCACTCGCTATTTTCACAGCAGTGGCATAGTCAATCAACCAGTCTTGTGGCTTGGTACTCCCATTATATGTTTTTGTGCCTCTCGCTAGCTGAAAGTTCGGCACGGGTGGTTCGCCCATGATCCGTGGTCCAAAGCAAGTCGGACCTGGTGGACCCTGTTCTTCCAGCAACTCGGACCGGTATAGCCGGTCCAACTTCACTCTTGCATCATTTGATGGCAAATCTCTGTACAGAATTCTGTCTTGCATTCCATAGTGGTTATTTCCACCATAGATCGCATATTCCATCTCGGAGTAACCATCATTGAACCTTTCATTCACTTGATGGTGGCGAGCTGGCCTCGCTTCTCTTTCCTGCCGGGGTTCATGCCTTGGTTGTGGGTTGAGTGGCAGCTCTCTCCTTACTTCGACCGGGGTATTGTTCTCATGATTGCCTCTTGCGGGTTCTCTTCTGCCGAGATCTCCATTGCCTCGGCTTCCGCCGTCTTTTTCCACACGGCCGTGGTTCCTCTCCCCACTGTTACCTCGGCTTGCATTGCCTCTGTTCTCATTTGCCTTACCAGCCATTGCCGGATCATATGGAACAATTTGCTTGTTCCTCTTTCCCGAGGTTACTGCTTTGTCCCTTCGTGCATTATTTCCGGGTGAAGATGCCGCTGCCGCGGATAAGGCAGGTGCTGCCCCTGCCGAGTGAACCATTCGCGAGGCCCCCGGCCTCGCCGGGTTTGTTTTGAGTATTTCTTCATTTTGCTGGTTCGCGATGCGCACCAGCTCATTCACTCTTTCCTGCTGTTTCTGCCGGGCCTCCCCGGCCAACCCCTCTAATTCCAATGCTGCGGCATTCGCCGCTCTCAGGTTCTTTGCCGGGGTATTGTACCTCGGCAAACCCAAGTCATCTGATTCCGCCCTATGAGCCTCATGCTCTTTGTTGATATCATCCATGAGGTTCTTCCCCCTTAATCTTAATTCGTCCACCCGCTCGGGTGCGACATCAAGCTTATTAGCTTTGGCATATTCTCTCAGGGTCCTATTCAGGGACTCCCGCAAGGCCGATACTTTCTTGGCCTCTACCAACACCTTTTGCCTGGTTTCTTCTAACTCGGCCTGAGCATTTGCCGGATCAAGTATCGGCGCTACAGGTGTAGTCAAGTTTTCTATGGTCGCCTGAAGAATGTTCTCTGGCCTTTCCAGAGGTGGCCCTCTTACTCTTGGTGCCTTTGGGGTGGTGTCCTGCAGCTCGGTCGGGTTGGTCATTGGCGGGATTACCTCGGTGGGTTGAGGTGCGGTCTGCCTGGGTGCGCCTTGTACGCCTGTGGTGGGTTCCCTGCTTGACCCGGCTGCTGCTGCTCCAGCCTGCACTCCGGCAGCGACCATCACCTCGACGCTGCCTGTAGGACGCGCTCTGGACGGATGGCTTGCTGCGTTAAGAGGGGGCTCTCCTGCAACAACAACTTGGTGAGGATAAACACCGGTGACGTCGACGCCGACGTAAACCTTGTGCCTGCCCAGGCTGATGAAGACGCCATTACGCGGGGGAGTTTCCCCCCTGAAGCTCCCTGCATTGTCGCTGACATAGTCACAGAGACCAAATCTCTGGACCAAGCCAGAAACAACGCGCTCGCCCGTGTTGATGAAGTTTCCCGTCCGGATCATAACTCCAGCTAGCACCGCTGCTGGCCCCACGGTGGGCGCCAACTGTCGTGGTGGTATCACGGCAGATTCCATGGGTAGGCTAAAGTATGGGGCCAATAGGTGCTAGAGGGATCTGGGGAGGGAAGATGTAGTTGATTCTACACACAGAAGATTAAGGCAAAGGTCTTTATTTCTTCTTCCTTAGGCTATAAGTGCTCCTTGAGCTGTTTACAAGGAGAAGAGAAGAACTTTTCCAGCCTAACGGCTCTAACTCTCGTCGATGCCTCCTTCTGAGTCCAAGCCTCTCCTTATAAAGGAGAGCCCTGGGTTCCTTTAGGGCTGACGTGGCAAGCATATTTGAGGAATATGCTTGTCCCAATATAGTAGTTCGGCGCCCCCCTTTCCCTGTCGCCCCTCTAACGACGGCAAGGTTCCAGAGGGCCCCTCCTATGCGCCTCGGTCTTCTGGACTGTCACCTCCGTGACCTCCTCCTGCCTCTCTGTCGCTCTGCGCCTTTGTCCGTAGCGCTTGGCTCTGCTTAGATTCTCCCTAGCTTGCAGCTAGGGTTTGACTTCAGGCTTCTCCTTCTCCTGCAAGCCTCATATCATTCGGCCCTCCCCTGCATAGCTCGGATTGTCCTTCACCTGCATCAAGATCACTCAGGCTAACCCGGCCGACTTACGCAGTATCTTGGCCGGGTAATGTCTTAATATACATATACGGGCCTCTCGCCTCCATATGTCGGCCGACTTCTTCATGATTCGGCCGACTTAGACTGTAACTCGGAAACCAGACGGGGATCGTACCTTCGTCTTTCCCCGTCTTTGACCTACCCAGGGTCACCCCCCCAACATCGATCATGTCCGCATTATTCGCGAACCGTAGGGTGACACACTTAAGAGACACCGACATCCATTTGGAGAAAAAATTTCATGCCGAAAAGAATAACAAGCGCAGGAATTTATTTCACTAGATACCGAAACGGGTTTTCGGGTGAAATTGCAGAAAGTGTTTCTGCATGTGAAATTAAATACTAGCAAGGGGTTATATGTGAATGTTTGTCATTAAAGTAATTGACAAAATTCTGAATAAATAAAAGGAGTTTTATTTAATGAGAGTTTGCATTAAATTTGGTGGAAATTTAATGGGAATTTGAGTGGGTTTTTGAGTGGAGGGAATTGAAAGGCATTTGAGTGAGTGGAGTGTCCACCCACATGAATGTGGAAGAGGTGGGGGCAGCCCCATGGCTGGGCGCATGGCCCCTTGGGTGCCCCCCTCTCCCTATAAAAGGAGCCCCTCCCTCTCTCTCACTCACACCTCCTCGTGAAGGATCTCTCTCCCCCTCTAGTATTTATTCCCCATGGTCTCGGACTAGCGAGATACATGTTCCCGGTGTCTATTCGGCAAGAAAGAGTTGTGCTTACGCTGCATCGCTGGAGCGAGGAGGCGGAGGTTTCTCGGTGCCTCAAACGTGTGTGCGAGCACGGATGCGCTGCTGTTTTGCGGCGCTAGGACTTCCTCTCGATCTTGAGATCGGCAAGAGATCGTCTACATCAACCATGAGTTTGGACTCGTTAAGCTTTGTCGGTCTTCAAGGGTATGTTCTCTACGGATATACATCCGCCCGTTGTTTTTATCTAGTAGATAGATCTTGGTACATAGTTCCCATCGTAGGAAATTTTTTGTTTTCTATGCTGCGAACCCTACAGTGGTATCAGAGCCGGATCTATGCGTAGATACTTTGCACGGGTAGTACACATATGAGTATGTGGGCGATGATGATCATTTTATTTCTTCTTAGTTGTACTTTGTATATTGGTGGCATAGTGGGATGAAGCGGCCCGAACAAACTTTACATGTCCTCGCACATGAGACCTGTTCCACGCTTAACATGCAACTAGTTTTGCATAAGTGGCTAACGGGTGTCTGTCTCTCCTACTATAGTCAATATCTAATTTGCAACGAGTTGTCAACAATTTGGCTATCCTCGTTGTGATTCATGTTCGTAGGTAAGAACGGTTCTATCTTCGAAAGCCCTAAGCCACGTAAAACTTGCAATGGATAAATTAGAGGCGTCTAGTTTAGATTGTTGCTGGGCTAGTGTTATGATATGGTGATGTTGTAAGTAGAAGTATGAGATGATACTCTTACAACACACATAGCGTGTAAGTTCCATAGATCTTGGCCTTACACATAAAGGTATGATAGAGATCATACCACGGTGCACATGATGGAGATCATATGCGGGAACCATATCATTTCACTTATAAACATGTGATGTTTTGATTGCATCTTATATTGTTTGTTTGGCGTTTTATTAGCATAATAAGATGATCCCTCATTTAGATATCAAGATAAGAATGTGTTCTTCGTTAAGTATGCACCGACAATGTTTCGTCGCTTCAAGACATCACGTGATGATCGGGTGTACTTGAATCCACGAGCATATCTCGGGTGTAAGACAGTTACACACGCGAATACTAAGGTTCTTACTTAGCGAGCCTAGCATGTACAGACATGGCCTCGGAACATGGACCGAAAGGTTAAGCATGAGTCATATGTTTTGATATGATGACCATATGGATGCTCGCCTTTGAAGCTACACCGACTCACGTGATGATCGGACTTGGTGTAGTGGATTTGGTTCATGTAATCACCAAAAAGACACGAGGGATGTCGTTTTTGAGTGGGAGTTCATTTCTAATTTGGATTAGTAGAACTCAATTTATCATAAAATTAAATCAAAGTGAATTTGCATAATTTGTTGTAGTCATTGGCATTCGTTCACTACCTTATGCATAGTTGTAATTGAGATAATAGAACTATAGAATTTTGGTTATTTACTTTACGAACTGGTATCGTATTGTGTTGAGTGTCAATCAAAGTTTAAAGTCCTATTGCAAACTTTCAGCAAACTCTATTTACTCCGTGAAATTTAATAGTTGGTATTGAATCGAGAGTAACAATTCCAGTGTTAGTATCTTAAGTATCATGTTTGCCTCCACGATTCTTGATTGTGTTTAATATCAAGTTTATCTAGGAGCTGAAAGAATTGTTTCAGAAACCATCATGTGTGGCAGATATAACGATATTTGAAACAATGTTTTGGTTGCAATATGATAGAGTATAATATATGTTCTCATATTGGATGAGAATTTACGAAGGTTGGAGATGCTAGACATCCTAATCATCCAAAAGGGTTTTGGAAAGTAATGTTATACTCACGATTCGCCTTTATAAGCTATAGTAGCTTGATCATGAAAGTCGTCATGATAAGGATGAATAGAAGATGTATGTAAAGTGTTTACTACACTAAAAGATTACTAAAGAATGGATTTTGAAAGAATACCGATCATTTTGATGATGGTGATCTACTTCAAAGTGCAAATCCAAAGGTATTATTATTTGAATATACACGCTTTGGATTATGTGTCATGTATATGGCGCCACTATTGATGTTGATATATTCTTTTAAAAAGGAAAAGGAAATGCTGAAAGAGAATCTATAAAATATATTTGGCAGAAAAGAAAAGATTGGAAATATCCAATTTAGGTATATGGATGATATACATGTTATGGTTGTATTTTTTGCTTGTTAAACAATGTGGTTCTTGGGTATTGGATACCGAATTGGTTGGTATGAAATTTCATACGGAACAACGCAATTCGTGAACCACAATGGCCTAAGTAACTAGCAAGAGAATATGTGATGATGTTCATCGAAAACAAACAAACTATTGTTTGTATTTATCGTTGACATCAAAGCTTGACTTCAAGATTTGTTTTAATAATTGTTATTTGAATCAGGTATTATGAGAACAAAGGTTGTTCAAATAATTACCGTATTCCATATAAGATGGATGATTTACAAATCTAGTTGGATAAATCACATCCATAAAACCTAATGCTAAAATGTCGCAAGACAAATGATTGAAAGATCACTTATGAAGTGACATCGCTGTTTAAATTATATTGGAAATAAAACATGAAGAAACTCCATTTTCATGGATTTTTGGAGTCTTTGATTTGATCAAGTGACGCTTGTGAGACTTTCCTCGAGATAATTAAAACTACATTCAAAGGCCAAAGAAGAACGAACGACTAAAATATTGGAATTTATACATATCGATGTATGTAGTCCATTATGTGTAGTCGTAAGCGATGGATTTCAACTTCATATGCTTTCTCCGGAAATTTGAGTGAATATTCACTTAATGATAAAGAAGTATGAAATATTTGAAAAACGTTTCAAAGACTTTCAAGATGAAGTGGAAAATCATTGTAACAAGAAAATAAATGGTTTATGATTTTATCATAAGGGATTTGTTTGAGTTACATGTGTAACAAGAAAATAAATGAATTATGATTTTATCATAAAGGGATTTATTTGAGTTGCAAGTTTAGCAAAACACCTAGGTTTACATATCCCAAAACACCATAGGAATATGGAGTGTTTGAGATTTGTAATGAAACCTTGTTTGACATGGTTGGATCAAAGGTGTTATTGATAAAACTGCCATTATGTTTTAAAAGATTAAAGCTTTAGAGACTTCCGATTTTACACTGAAAAGAGCTCCATCTTGATCCGTTGAAATGACACCATATGAGTTATGGTTTGGGGTAAAACCCAAGTTGTCATTTCTTAAATTTTGGTATGCTAATCATAAGTAAGATGTTTACAACCGAAGTCGGATGAGCATGTCTTTGTAGGTTATTTCGAATAAAAATTGGTTATTCCTCCATAACACCAAGGACAAAAGGGTTTGTCGCTTGAAATGTGAAGTTTCTTGAAAAAGGAATTTTTCGCAAAAGTTAGGTGGGAGGACAATAGAACTTTGATAAGGTTAACGAACCTTAGCTAAATGTGTTGAGTTGCGCAGCGCCGGAAATCGTTCCGGAGGCTGCCATAATGCTCATAGCTTATGTGCCTCAAAGGTTGTGGTCACGAAGATCTAAGTTCTTATTGAACCAAGTCGGTCGAATAAACAATCAAATACTAAGATTTGAGAGTAAATCATTATTGTTTGACAATGATGAACCGACTATATGCAAAGAAGCAATGATGGGCCCTGACTCCATCAAATGGCTTGAAGCCATAAAATCCGTGATAGTTCCATACACGAGAAATCAAGTTTTGAACTTGGAAGACCCTCCGGAAAGGTGTAAAAACCTATCGGTCGTATTTGGATCTATAAGGAAACAGACATGGATGTTTCACATCTATGAAATAGTCGACATGTCGTAAAGTATTTTACGACAATGTTCAAGGAGTTGACTATGATAAGATTTGATCTTTCATAGCGATATTTAGTCTAGACGGATTAAAGTAGCAACCACTACATATAATTTGGTATATGGTAGATGAATAAACAAAACAAAATTCTTCTGATAGAATGGTTACCTAGGACGTGTACATGACACGGTCCAAAGGGTTTTGTTAAAATTCAAAGGGTGCTAAAAGGGCATGCAAACTTCAACGGTTGAAGTAAGCATCGCGGAGTTGGAATCTTCACCGTGATGAAAAGGAGTTTTCATCAGGAGACGATGAAGATGCTTGCATTTGCAAGAAATTAAGTGGGAGCGCTGAAACATATTTCTAATACATTATGTGGAAGACATCTTGTTAATTAGAAATGATGTATCTTTTATTGACAAAGGTTAAGAATTTCATTTCGATAAAAAACTTAGGCAAAACCCGAATATTTAGCATGAATGTCTATAGTGGATAGACTATGACGCCAATATGGTTGTTCCAAACGTACATATATGAGATATTGAAGGAGTTCAATATAGAAACGACAAGAAACAGTTCTTGTCGCATGGGAAGGAATTGAATCAAGATTCAAGTGTATCGACACTTGATAAGTGAAACAAGATTCAAGTGCTTTGACACTTGATGAGTGAAATCACGAGAATGTTTTGATCAATCATACCATGATATGTACACATCCAGATATGTCCTATGCTCTGAGTGTTATGAGCATATACCAGAATGAATCATAAAATGATCATTGGACGATAGTGAGAATATTCTTATGATCTTTTGAAAGAACTAAGAATATATTTGTGTAGAGGTGACAAACAATTACAAATAGTTCATTGTAAAGTGTTACATTGACACTAGGTTTGTCACAAGATACAAATTAAGTTTATCTCAATTTAAACTATGGGTGGCACAATGTAATGGAAAGGAGATTCCATGATGGATTTAGATGAAATCCATAGTTAAGACATTGTGACGAATACTACAACAAAAAGGCTAAGTATATGACTGCTATAGTAGCAGCAAAGGAGGGAATTTGTGTCAAGTAGTTTGAAATCAAACTAAGGTGTGGTTCGCAACGGGCTAACACTAAAGATATATTGTATGACAATAGTATCGACATGGTTTAACCCCAAGGAACTAAAGGTCTCACCGAAAGACCAAATTTATACAATGCCATATCATTGGAGAATGAGTGATGCGTGTAGACGCAAAGATATACAAATACACACGGACCTGAAAGTGTCAGATCCGTAGATTATGTTAACCACTTACAATCGCGTATATGGAACACCGGAAAGCCATAAGTGTTCAATACGCAAAGTTTTCAAACTAGATTATTGTCTCTAGTGCAAGTGGGAGACTGAAGGGAATATGCCCGAGAGGCAATAATAAAGTGGTTATTATCGTATTCCTTATTTATGATAAATGTTTATTTTGCATGCTATAATTGTATTAATACGGAAACGTTAATACATGTGTGTTTAATAAACAAAAAGGAAGTTCCTAGTTATGCCTCTCTTATAAACTAGCTCGTTGATTAAAAAGATGATCAAAGTTTCCTGATCATGGACATTGGATGTTGTTAATAACGAGGTCACAACATTAGTGTAATGATGTGATGAACATTCATCTGAAGTATAGCATCACGATCAAAGTCATTGAGTTTATATTGCTATAACAACTTACAAAGTGATCCTAATCCTTAGACCATGAGATCATGTCAATCACTAACACCGGAAGAGTTTCTTGATAACATCAAACGTCACACCGTAACAAGGTGATTATAAAGATGGGTTCAGAACTACTAAAGTGTTATGTTGAGGCCCATGGATCGAGAGTGGAATTTGTTCATCCCGATGACGGATAGATATGCTCTGGGCCCTCTCGGTGATATCACATTGATTAGCTTGCAAGCAAGTGATTTGATCACTAGAATGTTATATCACGGGAACAAGAAAAGAGTACATGTTAGTAACGAGATCAAACTAGGTATGGAGATACCGATGATTGAATCTCGGACATGTAATATATCGCGAAACAAAAGGATTAAGATACTAGCGTAAAAGGTTCCGACGATCACAAGAAAGTCATCGTTGAATGTGTGGGAGTCAGTATGGGTCTCCAGATCCCGCTTCTGATTATTGATCCGAGAGGGTCTCGATCATGTCCGAATTATTCGCGAACCGTAGGGTGACACACTTAAGAGACACCGACATCCATTTGGAGAAAAAGTTTCATGCCGAAAAGAATAACAAGCGCAGGAATTTATTTCACTAGATACCGAAACGGGTTTTCGGGTGAAATTGCAGAAAGTGTTTCTGCATGTGAAATTAAATACTAGCAAGGGGTTATATGTGAATGTTTGTCATTAAAGTAATTGACAAAATTCTGAATAAATAAAAGGAGTTTTATTTAATGAGAGTTTGCATTAAATTTGGTGGAAATTTAATGGGAATTTGAGTGGGTTTTTGAGTGGAGGGAATTGAAAGGCATTTGAGTGAGTGGAGTGTCCACCCACATGAATGTGGAAGAGGTGGGGGCAGCCCCATGGCTGGGCGCATGGCCCCTTGGGTGCCCCCCTCTTCCTATAAAAGGAGCCCCTCCCTCTCTCTCACTCACACCTCCTCGTGAAGGATCTCTCTCCCCCTCTAGTATTTATTCCCCATGGTCTCGGACTAGCGAGATACATGTTCCCGGTGGCTATTCGGCAAGAAAGAGTTGTGCTTACGCTGCATCGCTGGAGCGAGGAGGCGGAGGTTTCTCGGTGCCTCAAACGTGTGTGCGAGCACGGATGCGCTGCTGTTTTGCGGCGCTAGGACTTCCTCTCGATCTTGAGATCGGCAAGAGATCGTCTACATCAACCATGAGTTTGGACTCGTTAAGCTTTGTCGGTCTTCAAGGGTATGTTCTCTACGGATATACATCCGCCCGTTGTTTTTATCTAGTAGATAGATCTTGGTACATAGTTCCCATCGTAGGAAATTTTTTGTTTTCTATGCTGCGAACCCTACAGTGGTATCAGAGCCGGATCTATGCGTAGATACTTTGCACGGGTAGTACACATATGAGTATGTGGGCGATGATGATCATTTTATTGCTTCTTAGTTGTACTTTGTATATTGGTGGCATAGTGGGATGAAGCGGCCCGAACAAACTTTACATGTCCTCGCACATGAGACATGTTCCACGCTTAACATGCAACTAGTTTTGCATAAGTGGCTAACGGGTGTCTGTCTCTCCTACTATAGTCAATATCTAATTTGCAACGAGTTGTCAACAATTTGGTTATCCTTGTTGTGCTTCATGTTCGTAGGTAAGAACGGTTCTATCTTCGAAAGCCCTAAGCCACGTAAAACTTGCAATGGATAAATTAGAGGCGTCTAGTTTAGATTGTTGCTGGGCTAGTGTTATGATATGGTGATGTTGTAAGTAGAAGTATGAGATGATACTCTTACAACACACATAGCGTGTAAGTTCCATAGATCTTGGCCTTACACATAAAGGTATGATAGAGATCATACCACGGTGCACATGATGGAGATCATATGCGGGAACCATATCATTTCACTTATAAACATGTGATGTTTTGATTGCATCTTATATTGTTTGTTTGGCGTTTTATTAGCATAATAAGATGATCCCTCATTTAGATATCAAGATAAGAATGTGTTCTTCATTAAGTATGCACCGACAATGTTTCGTCGCTTCAAGACATCACGTGATGATCGGGTGTACTTGAATCCACGAGCATATCTCGGGTGTAAGACAGTTACACACGCGAATACTAAGGTTCTTACTTAGCGAGCCTAGCATGTACAGACATGGCCTCGGAACACGGACCGAAAGGTTAAGCATGAGTCATATGTTTTGATATGATGACCATATGGATGCTCGCCTTTGAAGCTACACCGACTCACGTGATGATCGGACTTGGTGTAGTGGATTTGGTTCATGTAATCACCAAAAAGACACGAGGGATGTCGTTTTTGAGTGGGAGTTCATTTCTAATTTGGATTAGTAGAACTCAATTTATCATAAAATTAAATCAAAGTGAATTTGCATAATTTGTTGTAGTCATTGGCATTCGTTCACTACCTTATGCATAGTTGTAATTGAGATAATAGAACTATAGAATTCTGGTATCGTATTGTGTTGAGTGTCAATCAAAGTTTAAAGTCCTATTGGAAACTTTCAGCAAACTCTATTTACTCCGTGAAATTTAATAGTTGGTATTGAATCGAGAGTAACAATTCCAATGTTAGTATCTTAAGTATCATGTTTGCCTCCATGATTCTTGATTGTTTTTAATATCAAGTTATCTAGGAGCTGAAAGAATTGTTTCAGAAACCATCATGTGTGGCAGATATAACGATATCTGAAACAATGTTTTGGTTGCAATATGATAGAGTATAATATATGTTCTCATATTGGATGAGAATTTACGAAGGTTGGAGATGCTAGACATCCTAATCATCCAAAAGGGTTTTGGAAAGTCATGTTATACTCACAATTCACCTTTATACTCAAGAAAGAGTTGTGCTTACGCTGCATCACTGGAGCGAGGAGGCGGAGGTTGCTCGGTGCCTCGAACGTGTGTGCGAGCACGGAGCGCTGCTGTTTTGCGGCGCTAGGACTTCCTCTCGATCTTGAGATCGGCAAGAAATCGTCTACATCAACCACGAGTTTGGACTCGTTAAGCTTTGTCAGTCTTCAAGGGTATGTTCTCTACGGATATACATCCGCCCGTTGTTTGTATCTAGTAGATAGATCTTGGTACATAGTTCCCATCGTAGGAAATTTTTTGTTTTCTATGCTGCGAACCCTACATGCTAGTCAAACTAACAACATATGCAATGTCGGGTCTAGTACATAGCATGGAATACATAAGGGATCCTATGGCTGAGGCATAGGGAGTCTTACTCATGCTTTCTCTATCTTCTGCCGTTGCAGGACTTTGAGTTTTACTCAAGGTCGTATTGGGCAACATGGGCAAGAACCCTTTCTTGCTATCTTCCATTCCAAACCTCTTTAGAACTTTGTACAAATATGTACTCTGTGACAATGATATTAGGCGTCTCGATCTATCTCTATAAATCTTTATGCTTAATATATAAGCTGCTTCGCCAAGATCTTTCATTGAAAAACTATTATTCAAATAATCCTTGACACTATTAATAAGGTCTACATCATTTCCAATCAACAATATGTCATCTACATATAGTATTAAGAATGCTACAGAGCTCCCACTCACTTTCTTGTAAATACAAGCTTCTCCATAAGTTTGTATAAAACCAAAGCTTTTGATTACCTTATCACAACGTTGAATCCAACTTCGGGATGCTTGCTTCAATCCATAAATGGACCGTTGAAGTTTGCATACCTTGTTAACATCTTTAGGATCGACAAAACCTTTGGGTTATACCATATACAACTCTTCATAATGTCTCCATTGAGGAACGCCGTTTTTACATCCATCTGCCATATCTCATAATCATAATATGCAGCGATTGCTAACAAAATCCTCACAGACTTTAGCTTCGCTACTGGTGAGAAAGTCTCATCGTAGTCAACTCCTTGAATTTGTTGAAACCCTTTTGCAACAAGTCGAGCTTTATAGACAGTAACATTATCATCAACATTTGTTTTCTTCTTGAAAATCCATTTGTTCTCGACAGCCTTCCGGCCATCCGGTAAGTCCACCAAAGTCCATACTTGGTTTTCGTACATGGATCCAATCTCGGATTTCATGGCTTCTTGCCATTTATTGGAATCACTCATAACGGGATCATACCAATCAAGAGTGGTACAAGTTCTCGTTGACCTGCGAGGTTCCGTAGTAACTTCAACCGAAGTTTCATGATCAACATCATTAGCTTCCTCTCTTATTGGTGTAGGCTTCACAGGAACTACTTTCGATGCTGCGCTACTCGCAAGTTCGAGAGAAGGTTCAACAACCTCGTCGAGTTCTACTTTCCTTCCAGTCACTTCTTTTGAGAGAAACTCCTTCTCTAGAAAGGATCCATTCTTGGCAATGAAGATTTTTCCCTCGGATCTATGATAGAAGGTATACCCAATAGTTTCCTTCGGGTATCCTATGAAGACGCATTTTTCCGCTTTGGGTTCAAGCTTGTCGGGCTGTAACTTCTTTACATAAGCTTCACAACCCCAAACTTTAAGGAACGACAATTTAGGTTTCTTCCCAAACCATAATTCATACGGTGTCGTTTCAACGGATTTAGATGGTGCCCTATTTAAAGTGAATGTGGCTATTTCTAATGCATAACCCCAAAATGATAGCGGTAAATCTGTAAGTGACATCATAGAACGAACCATATCTAAGAGAGTTCGATTACGACGTACAGACACACCATTACGTTGTGGTGTTCCTGGTGGTGTCAATTGTGAAAGTATTCCACATTTCTTCAAATGCTCGCCAAACTCGTAACTTAGATATTCACCTCCACGATCAGATCGTAGAAATTTAATCTTCTTGTTACGTTGATTCTCTACCTCACTTTGAAATTCCTTAAACTTCTCGAAAGTTTCGGACTTATGTTTCATGAAATAGATATACCCATATCTACTCAAGTCATCCGTGAAGGTAAGAACATAGCGATAACCACCGCGCGATGCTACACTCATTGGACCACACACATCGGTATGTATGATTTCCAATAAGTCCGTAGCTCGATCCATCATACCAGAAAATGGAGTCTTAGTCATTTTACCCATCAGACATGCTTCGCATCTTTCAATTGATTCGAAATCAAGTGATTCAAGAAGTCCAACGGAATGGAGTTTCTTCATACGCTTCACTCCAATATGACCAAGACGACAATGCCACATATAGGTCCAGTTATCACTCAATTTCAAACGTTTAGCTTCAATGTGTATTACTACAATCGAGATTCAATAAGAATAGACCATCTATCAAAGGTGCATGTGCATAAAACATATTACTCATATAAATCGAACAACCATTATTCTTGGACCTAAACAAGTAACCGTCTCGCAATAAACATGATCCGAATATAATGTTCATGCTCAACGCAGGCACCAAATAACAATTATTTAAGTATAAAACTAATCCCGATGGTAGATTAAGAGGTAGCGTGCCGACCGCGATCACATCAACATTTGATCCATTTCCAACGCGCATCGTCACCTCGTTCTTTGCTAGTTTCCGTCTATTCTGCATCACCTGTTTCGAGTTACAAATATGAGCAACTGAACCAGTATCAAATACCCAGGCACTACTACGAGTACTAGTGAGATACACATCAATAACATGTATATCGGATATACCTTTCTTCTTGATGTTGTTGTTCTTCAAATCCGCCAAGTACTTAGGGCAATTCCGCTTCCAGTGACCCTCTCTCTTGCAGCAAAAGCACTTAGTATCAGGCTTAGGCCCAGCCTTGGTCTTCTTCGCCGGCGCGGTAACTTTCTTACCGCCCTTCTTGAAGTTTCCCTTTTTCTTAGACTTGCCTTGCTTCTTGAATTTGGTGGTCTTATTGACCAACAACACTTGGTGCTCTTTCTTGATCTCCACTTCTGCAGACTTTAACATGGAGAAGAGTTCGGGCAACGACTTGTCCATGTTTTGCATATTGTAGTTCATCACAAAGTTCTTGTAACTTGGTGGTAGTGATTGGAGGACACGGTGAATCCCCAAAGCATTAGGAATCACTATACCTAAGGTTTGAAGCTTGCTTGCGTGCCCAGACATCTTAAGCACGTGCTCACTGACGGAGCTGCCCTCTTCCATCTTGAAGTTAAAGAACTTTTCAGAAGCCTCATAACTCTCAACTGCCGCGTGAGCCTCAAATATCATTTTGAGTTCACGGACAATATCATGTGGGTCATGGTTCTCAAACCTTTTCTGAAGCTCCGATTCCAAACCATACAACGTACACTGAATTGTGGAGTACTGATTCTTTCGAGCGAGGAAAACATTCTTTACCTCATCGGTAGCATCACCTGCAGGCGGGTTACCCAGCGGTACATCCACCACATAGGTCAAATTACCAGCATTGAGGACAATCCTCAAATTGCGGAACCAATCCGCGAAGTTGCTTCCATTGTTTTTCAACTTTTCTTTCTCTAGAAACGCATTAAAATTGATGGTAGGGGCCGCCATTGATCTACAACATATTTGCAATAGTTTAGACTAAGTTTATGACAAATTGAGTTCTAATTAATAGTTAAATTAATCTAGGTGAACTCCCACTCAAAACAATATCCCTCGCATTGTTTTAGTGATCACACGAACCAAATCCACCACATCAAAACCGATCATCACGAGAATTGATGTAGCTTCAATGGCGAACAATCAACATGTTCATCATATCTACTATATGACTCATGCTTTACCTTTCGGTGATCCGTGTTCCGAGACCATGTCTGTACATGATAGGCTCGTCAAGATCGAACCTTAGCTTCTGCATGAGCAAATCTGGCTTGCTCACATTGTATACACTCGCAGAATCTAACATACCCGATCATCATATGGTGCTTCGAAACAACGAGCTTTACTAACGGTGCTCACTAAGGATGAACACTTTAAAACTTGAAATTGTGTGCTTGAGGGATCATCTTATAATTCTACGCGAACTAAGCAATACAAGATGCATAAAAGGATTAACATCACATGCAATTCATAATATGTGATATGATATGGCCTTTCTTCTTGTGCTTCCGATCTCCATCTTAAAGCACGAACATGATCTCCATCATCATCAGTATGACGTCAAGGTCAATGACGCCGCTTCATGGTTGTCGTCCACCAGCATCAACTATTACAACTACTTTGAATAGACACGCAGGTCTTAACGGAATTTAAAAGAGAACCATATGGCTCCTGCCGGTTGCCAACTTACAATAAGGAACATTGCATACATCATATATAATCACAATCATGGCCATATCACATCACAACACACCCCTGCAAAACAAAGTTAGACGCCTCTAATTTTCTTTGCATGTTTTACGTGGTTTGGGGATTTCAATAAGTGTTGTTCTAACTTACTAACAAGAACCACAAAGTTGATGCTTGAACTATCAAGTGCCCGTTGTAAATTGAATCTATACTATGATGGGAGAGACAGACACCCGCAAAGCCACTTATGCAATACAAGTTGCATGTTAAGCATGGATCAAGTCTCATGAACGATGTCATGTAAGGTTAGCCCGGGCCGCTTCATCCCATCATACCGCAAGATGCAAAGTACACAAAAAGCAATTGATAATAAAAGCACCACCGCCCACAATGACCATTGTGTTCTACTTGTGCAACAGATCTACATATAAACACGGCTCTAATACCACTGTAGGGGTTCGTAGCATGGAAAAACAAAAAAATTCTACCGCATGCACACAAACAAGCCAAGATCTATCTACTAGATTGTAGCAACGAGTCGATAGAAGCACTCACCCTCGAAGATTCCAAAGCGGTTAACGAGAGCAGATTCTCGTGGGTGATGTAGTCGTACACTTGACGATCCCAAGATCGTGTAGACGATCCTTCCGGCACTGCGTTCCGGCAGCGCTTCCACAGTTGGTCACACGTTCGATACTCGATGAAGACCTTCCTCTCCCTTGTTCCAGCAGGCAGCGGAGGTTGTAGTTCTCCCCTCGCGATTTCGACAGCACGATGGCGTGGTGTCGGAAGTGGAGGGAAGAACCCGCAGGGCTTCGCCTAAGCCGGTGCGAGTTATGGTGGATCTAGGGTTTCCCGGTGATCTAGGGTTTAGAAGACCGAGAGGAGGAGGAGGTGCCGGCGGTGGCTAGGGCGGCGGCGGCGTGGCGCGACGGCGGCGGCGGCTTGAGTGTGGGAGGGCTAGGGCTTGTGTGTTTGGGGCAGCCCTCCCCCTCTATTTATGAGAGGGGGGGCAACCTTGAGAGAGGGAAGTTTGAATCCACTTCCAAACCCAAGTTGGAAGGACTCTTTCCAACTTCCACTAGGAAACCATTGTTCCAGTTTAACTTTTCAAACCTCCAGTTTAACTTTTCAAACCTCCAGTTTAACTTTTCAAACCTCCAGTTTAACTTTTCAAACCTCCCGTTTGACTTTCAATTTAGATCTTTAAATCTCTCTCACAAATGCCCACACCAAGTGACCTAGGATATGATCAGTTCATTCCACTTACCCATGACACATTCATGGACCATTCCCCTTCTGGTCCGGTGAACCTTCTAGAACCTCTCTGATGAAAACATCGGAATCTTTCTCGAACTCCGGAATCGGACTTTCCTTATATGAATCTTATTCTCCAGACCATTCCGGATCTCCTCGTGATATCCCGGATCCCATCTGAGACTCCGAACAACATTCGGTATCCCTACTAACATTCCATATCTACTAAACAACATCGAATCCTTAAGTGTGTCTCCCTACGGTTCGTGAATTATGCGGACATGACCGACACACTTCTCTGATCAATAACCAATAGAGGAATCTGGAAATTCATATGGCTCCCACATATTTCTACGATTACTTTGCGATCGAATGAACCACTTACATACGATACCAATTTCCCTTTGTCTCACGATAGTTTACTTATCTAAGGTTTTAATCGTCGGTATCTCTGCATACCTAGTTCAACCTCGTTACCGATAAGTACTCTTTTCTCGTTCCCGTGATATGTGATCCCTTGTGAGCCAGTCACATGCTTGCAAGCTAATTGGATGACATTCCACCGAGAGGGCCCAGAGTATATCTATCCGTCATATGGATGGACAAATCCCACTCTTGATCCATGTGCCTCAACCCATACTTTACGAACACTCAATGCCACCTTTATAGCCACCCAGTTACAGTGTGGTGTTTGATGTCATCAAAGCATCCTTCCGGTGATGGTGATTAACATGTTCTCATGGTCGAAGGAATTAAGTTACTATGTATCAGAAAGCTTATAGCAAACGAACTATTGAAATGACTTGATCTTTATGCTACGCTTATCTATAGGAGTATGTCCATCACACCATTCTCCTAATGATATGATCTTGTTGTTAATAACATCTCAATGTTCATGATCGAGAACCAACAAGCTAGTATTACAAAGAGGCTTTACCAGGGACTCTAATTTAGTTTACAAATCACACAAGTATTAATGTTTCCGGTTAATACTATTATAGTATGAATATAAACATTTATCATAAACACAAAGATATAATAATAACCACTTTTATTATTGCCTCTAGGGCATATCTCCAACACGAATATGCTGATTTAGTAATTAGGGGTATGCTGTCGATCCATGCAGTTCTAACGTCAGCGGCATTCTCAACCAGCTAGACCGAGGCTAGAAGATACTGAAGACAAGATAGTTCCAAACTTGTGGCGTGCGATAGGCGCGGTTGTAAGTCTAAGGTAATAGAATGTGAGGCGCATACCGAGGCAATAGAACAGTTAGGGTTTGTGACGTGAGAGAACAGAGCGGGAAACCTACATGCAAGTACATCGTTATCGCACCAAGAATCGTGCCAGAAGGAGCTTAGCGCGCCCGGCCCGATCTTGACTACAGTAGCCTTGTGGAAAGCCTCAAGACAAGCCAGTGGGTCCCTCCAAACCACAGAATCTAGCCGGCTAGAATCCCCCAAGTATCTAGAATCGCTCCAACCGTAACGTGAAGCGAACGAAACCTCCCATGGGGTCGACGGAGGGCAATGAAGCCGAAACATGAATTTCATAAGTTGGGCCCTATTATGGGTACGAAGGCAACGGAACCCAAGCCCACCTTTCTGTTTCGGGGCACAAACCGCATCCCAGGCCACCTTACATTGGCCCCCATTTACATGGTCGTCCCTAACCCAGAAGAAAGCTTGACAGATTTTGTCAAAATCCTAAATCGTGCAACCGGAACCAACAAGGCGGATAGAAGATGGGAGGCCATAGATTGTAGGGAAGTTTTGACTAGAATAACACATCCACTTAAAGGTAGCAGTTTACCAATCCACCCTGGGAGACGACGTCTAAAGTTGTCAACGTAGGGTTTAAATGCATTTAGATTTAGCTTATGAGTTGATAAAGGAAGACCCAAATAGGTTTGGGGGAAAGAAGCCATGTGACATCCAAGATCAGCCGCCAAAGCAGAAGCCAAGGATTGGACCACATGGATTGGTGTGAAGGTGCTGTTGTGGAAATTTATTTGTAGACTCGTCGCTTCAAAGAAGGCCGATAGAACCAATTTCAGGTTTTGAACATAGTTTTCCGTTGCCCTAAGAATAATGAGGGTGCGTCTTGCGTACTGCAACACAGGGCAACATCATCAAAAGGGTGTAAGAGCAGGCCATCGACGAAGGCTTTGTGAAGAAGCAAACTAAGAACATCATAAACAATATTGAATAGATATGGGGATATTGGATCCCCTTGCCGCAAGACACGCCGACACTGGATCCACCTACCTGGTTTGCCGTTCAGAAGAACAGCCGACTGACTCGAGGAGTTTACGTTTCTAACCCAGAGGAACCACAGGCTCGGGAAACCTTTGGCGACAAGAATACGATCCAACGCGTCCCAGCTTATCAAGTCAAAAGCTTTCTAAAAGTCAAGTTTAAGAACAATAGCAGGGACCTGAGACCGACCTGCCCTTGATAAAACCAGTTTGATCTTGAGTAATGATAGAGGGGATGATAGGCTGGAGTCTGTTAGTAAGACATTTTGACCCAATCTTGACACAACAATTTTGTAGAGAAATAGGCCTAAATTGATCCGAATTTGTGACTCCGGCTGCTTTCAGTAGAAGCACGATGAAGGACCTATTTAGGCGCCGAAGTTGGGAGGTGGAAGAAAGTGAATCGTTGAGAAATAGAAGCGGGTCGTTTTTTATTAGATCCCACTTTTTTTTGAAAAAGGCCGGACCAAAGCCATTCGGCCTCGGACTCGAATTGGCGTCCATCCCCAAACAACAATTTTTATTTCGTCTATCGTGAACGGAGAGACTAGATTTGGAGTGTCCGAGTTTGATAGCGAAGAGGCAGAGAGAAGGGAGCCTAAGTCATAGGAGAAGGAGTTCAGCCTAGACCGTTTCTAACAGATTAAAAAAAACGTGCAACACATCTTGCATTGCCAAGTGAGAGGAAACCAGAACACCCTGGATTCCAGCAGTTTAATCTGGTTCTGTCTTAGCCGGACCGATGCAGAAGTGTGGAAAAATGCCGAGTTTTCATCCCAAGAACACAATTCTCAATCTTTGCTCTTTGCCTCCAGTACACTGCACGCGCATTGTTCAAGTTGTGAAGCGAGTTTTTTACTAAGATACGAAGATGGAACTCCAAATACGAGAAAGGGCGTAGTTCTTCAATTTTATCTAACACCTTAATCACCGTTTCATAGTTTTTTGCAGTCTGTAGCGGTGATCCAGCCAACTTATTCATCTTTTTTGCAACCACCCTAATCCTTTTTAGTCTAAGAGATAGAGATCCGGCGTGGCCAAGACCGGAATGCGCTGGACCTACACTCAGCCAGTTCGAGTTGACTGAAGAGTCAAATGCGAGTAAGGATAGAAGGTGATTATTAAGTCGGAAAATAGTGGGTCTAGGAATACAGATTGAAGCGTTTAGGCAGATGGGAACATGATCAGACACTGACCTAGTGCAGGAGGAGAGAGTGGAGTTAGGAAAAGCAAACGTCCACTCAGTCGAGACAAATGCTCGAACCAGGCGGCAGAGGGCCGGTGTTGATTGGTTGTTCGTCCTAGTATACACTCGATCGAGAAGAGGAACTTTCTGAAGCTGTAGGAGATCGATCGTCTAGGCAAAAAGGACCGCTTCCAACACATTGAAATTATCATTAGACCTATTCGCCGGTTATAGGATTTGGTTGAAGTCGCCGAAGATTAACCAAGACCCATTTACAGACCTACGGGCCATGCGTTCCGGCCCTAAAGCCTCTTTTCCTCCAGGAATTGTACGTCTTGGGTCAATCTGTAAATGCATATTTTGTGACCTCACTAGTGTATCGTTTGAGTACATGATTTATGTGGTCGTGGAGATGATCATATCACTAGATGCTACGAGGCATGACTCAGAGTTACCTAGGTTCAGGTCGCTTGGGTGAAGGTCTTGCTCCTACCCGAGATTACATTATACTAGATAAAAAGCCGCGCTTCGCTGTGCCGCATTTCGTTCTGGCATAAAGTGAACTGCGTGGCAGAATTGTAGCTGTATTTCCCATAGGGAGGTATTTATAAATAGGTTGAATTATAAAGGGACAACCTATATACATATCACAACTCACAGGAGAAGTTGCATGAACACTTTTGTAGTTTTGATTAATTTTCTACTTCCTTTAACCCAAATTAATTGACTCAAGTTTGTCTCAAATGTATCTAATACTAAATTATGTCTAGATACATCCGAATCTAGACAAATCTGCGTCTACATACATCCAAATCTAAACAAATCTGAGCCTGTTAATTTGGATTAGAGAGAGTACCGACCCTGACAAATTTATCATCGCAGGTTACCCATTTTGAGACTTGAGTAAGTAGTCAGATCAATAATAATAAATAAATTTCTAGAACCGGACCCTTTTAAATGAACAAAGCATCACAGAGGAAGCATGCACCTTGTGAGCAACAATAAAAAATAGCAAGATTTTCCTTTGTAAAAGAAAAGAAATGAAATAAATGAAATACTAATTATGAATATTTAGCTAATTACCTATTGACACCTCAAATAAGTTCACGGTAAGATGAGAAATAATTTGCTTATCACAAATTAGTACCAAAACTTTTATTCATTAGTTGCGCGAAAATATTAATAAATCAGCTACACCTTGAGTGATTCATGAAGAAATACTGAACCAAAGGGGAGAAAGATTTCTCACATTAGATGGTCAATCAACAAAGTTTTCTAACTTGCAAGCAGCGAGTAGTTGATCCTCTTTGCACCATCAATTCAAACAGATCAGTTTGCAGGTATGAAAAAGGATGAAAGCTCTAGAAGCATATATTAATATAACCTTCCATTCCTTAATACATGAAAAATATCCAAGATAAAAAAAACTTACGCCGTCAAGATGAATTGATCATCTTTTTTACTAATCAACTCTCATACAACAACTAACATCTTCATATCATATTTTTTGAGCATGCCTCTGCCCCTGGTTTTTACCTTTACATAATACATTATTCAACTACTCCTTGTATGAAAGCACTTTAGCTTCTTGTACTATTTCCAATCGAAAACATAAAAACCTACCTAACATGTTCATATTCACACGTATATCCTTTCTCAAGGCCTACCTAACAGCATAACATGATTTATGTTATCCATAGCATAATTCGGTGACATGCCTTGAATCAGCTGAAATAAGCCTTGAGATGTTCTTTGCTTGTGCGAAGTCCAATTTCGCATTTAGGAATGCACACAAGTGTGAATTCATCTTAAAAATAAACATGAACACCGAGCCAACAATTGGTTCAAGATAGACAGCTAAATCACAAGATAGCTTCATCATTTTTTAAATAAGATCCTTGCCACTCAGTAGCTCAAAACTGTTTCTCTATTTTTATATTATAACTATACTGGTAGCTAAGATAATTATTTTTTTAGAATAATTATTGTAGTCGTAGCTCATAGAACTTCTCCACAACTATAATTTTGACCAATAAGAGGTGAATGAGTAAGCAACTAACCAGGAAGCCTGGCATCAACTTTCAAGTAGGCCCTCAAAGCACATCTCGCAAACAAAGCTCATTTCAACTGCAATGGAGCTCCACCAAATCCTTCCGCCGTAGGATTTGGAGCAAACATAAGCTCCACAAGTACTCAAAACATGGAAAAGCTCCTTATCACCCACGCTGCCATGAGTGGGCTGGCCAAGAGCAACGACACCAATGGGTGGCAGGACATTACTCAAACATGTTACGGTACCCGCAGTCAGAACAGAGAGCCTAGTAGCAGGCTAATAAAACCACAGCAATTCCAATTCGCTTATATCTTTCCAAGAATATGCGAGCAACATGGAGCAGAGTTCTCAAAGACTCAAATACAACTTAGCATTATAATATGTATAGACTAAAATTGTCTGAAAGAAGCAATAATACATACTCCCTTCATACCGGTTTATTGGGCTAATACGGAGCCCAAGAAATACGTTTGACTACAAATTTGACCAACGAAATATGAATCATATGTCACAAAAATTATATCATTGGAAAGAGATTTTAAATATCAATCCAATGGTATAATTTTGTGACATATAACTCATGTTTTGTTGATAAATTTTATGGTCAAACTTTTTTTTTGAACTCCGTGTTAGCCAATAAACTGGTATAGAGGTAGTATATATTTGAGGTTATCATAAATGATATAGATTGGGAGTTTAGACGTGTAATTCGGGATCACCTTGCCTTCCTTATTAGATGTCTTTAGCTTCAAAAGTGTGCCAAGACATCTCTTAGTTTAGAGCAGGAGTTAATAAAAAATATCAGCAAAACAGAAGTCCCCGTCTTGTTTGTATGATTTGGTGAACAGATCTCTGATTGCACTATCCGCTCCTCCAGACTTGCTTGCGGGGCTGGGTTTGGGGGTTCGAGCGAGAAAGACGGGAGGGTGGGCGCGGGTGGGTGGGTGGGTGTATGATCTGAAGCGTCCATCTCTATCGGACAGCAAACATCTGGTGCAGAGCGGCAGATGACCTCAACTGTCGCGGAAATCACCACGCTTAAGCTATAAGATAAGTCACCATAGCAAGTTCCCGTATCCAATATTAACAACCTATGACATATTATTGGTTTCATTATTGCCAAATTAGGAACATTTTGCTTAAACATGGAAGAAAGAACTTACAAAAATGCTGAAATGAACAAATGGAATATTAGTGAAAAAAGGGCCTACTCACCATCGGACGGAGAATAGTAGAAATAGGGTCGAGAGGAGACTGTTCTAGGCAAGAGACCTGAATTTGGTCACCAGAATCATTGAAGCCAGAGACCTTCGCCATCGCCTCATTGGAGGAAACCATCGAGCATATGCTACTCCAAGGCCTCACGCTGAGAGGAAAGGTACCCAAGATCTAAAAAAATATTATGACCTTGCGAGCAGAAGTAAAAAATAAAACATCAAGACAACTTATTGGAGGAAACCATCGCCTCCGCGGAGGAAACCATCGAGCATATGTTACTCCAAGGCCTCACACTGAGAGGAAAGGTACCCAAGATAAAAAATATTATGACCTTGCGAGCAGAAGTACAAAAAAAACATCAAGACAACTTACTGGCCTAAGCATTCAATGCGTGAAAGATCTCTAATGTATTGCTAGTATCAGAAGGCTCCACTTATTTTCCTAATTTTAGTGATTCAATAATACATAGACATTCCATTTAATTTTCACGTCACTTCTTAGCCATGGCGAGTGAATACTGAACTTAAGACCCTTCTTCTAAGCCATGGTGAGCGAATAAAGTTAACACTCTTGGTGCTCGAGCTATCAAGAACGTCACACAACTGAAAAATAGATGGAGCATTAAATGGGTTGTGGCAATTTATTAAGGAGTTATTACTGTCCTATTAATCGCAGCAACACAACACACATGGAGAAAACAGTCTGCTTTACATCCGGCAACATTACCAACGAGTCTCCGGGATGAATGGCATCTCATCGCAATCTAGAAAATGAATCATGGGGAAATCCAGCTTAATAAACAGTTTCACGTGCTCCTCACTTGGGATTGGGACACCGGTTCCTAGTGCAGGAACTTTATTTGCAGTCAGGATATCATACTTGGTCATGAACTCGATCATGCCATCCTCGGCTAGAACGGTCATCAAGAGGAAGTGGGCAGAGGCGGACGTCGACATGCCCGCGGAGCTCGACCTGATATAAAGGACAACGCGTGTGCAGAATTAATGCAGATGGATCAGGGAACCAAATTGTGCCACTCGATGGGTTCTTCAGGCCGTGCAGGTAGTAGAAGCGTGGTTCCGAGATTTGTGGATGAGATGGATTAGGATTTAGGAGCTAGGCTACCTTGATGACGGGAGTGAACCATCGGAGGTGGAACCGCGCGGCGGCGCCTGCTAGCAGGGAGGTGTCACGGATGAGGAAGGCGGTCTCCAAGAGGTTGAACTCGGTAGCGACGGACTGCATCCACCGCTCATCCGTGGCCGCAGCGGCGTTCTCATCTTCGAGGAGGGACACCGCAGAGGGGTTGTCCTTGAACGGCTCGGTCGCGAAGGCATCGACCTGCGAGGTGAGGAGACAACGCTGTGCCGCGGCGGCGGCGCCGGCCATGGCCACAACCCTAGAGGAGAGTGGGAAGGGGAGAGATACAGAGGGTGGAGGTGCGGGGCTGGGTTTGGGGGTCTGCGGGCAGGGGATGCTACTGTGCGAGGATGTGATTATCGTTTTTTCCCTCTCCAATGAATACAGCATCGCTGCGCAGTGGGGCTATGACGCCCGCGGGCCCATTGGCAGCCGAAGGAAAGGCACCAACCGGAGTAACAAATGTGACACCCGCGAGCGGACCCAGTCGTCAGCGACAGACCGACCACAGCATGAGCGGCAGATGGCCTCATAGCGCTCGCTGATCACCACGCTTAAGCTTTTAGTTTATGTGGATAGCGTACGCACAAGTAAAAATGGTGTATATGTATCCATGTTGCAGTAGGTGCCACATCAGCAGTTTTTATGTAGCGTAGATCTATATATGTAAGTGAAGCGGTTTCAAAAAAGGTGGTTAGGAAAGTGGATATACAACCTAGTCATCCAAGTTCAAGTTCTCATAGACGTTGATTTGGGTTCTTATTATTTAAAAAAAACATGTTGTAGAAGCTTTCCCTGTCGCATTTTTTTTTAAAAAAAGTGGAGAAAATACTTCCTGCAAATATAAACCCCCTTTTGTGGCGGAAATTCTTCACAGATATTATTTATGTGGGAAATTAAATTAAGGTCGGAATTTCATCATAGATGCGGTCTAGCAATGAATTGTTCACTTTTATGATGAAAAGGTCCATTCTGACATATGCATATTTCATGAGGTGACCCCCAACATTCGTTCACCCTGGAAGTTGCTTTCCATCCACAAACGATTGTTAGAACAATCTCATATAACCTTCAACTTTATGTCGTGCTTTTGACACAAGTGCTCAGAACACTTAGCAAACCTTGGGCCTTCTGGCGTCCTCAATAGGTGCTCTCATTGATGTGTGGGCCTGCTATTTATGTTGTTGGGGCCATTTTTTGGTGTCTTTGGTTTGCACGGTGTGTTATGTCTATTTACGTCACTATGTTATAAGCCTTATGGTAGATTATGGGTTTGTTTGGGCCGATCTAGTAGGTGGCAGAAATTCTTCATAGATGTTATTTATGTGGGAAATTAAATTAAGGTCGGAATTTCATCATAGATGCGGTCTAGCAATGAATTGTTCACTTTAATGATGAAAAGGTCCATTCTGACATAAGCATATTTCATGAAGTGACCCCCAACATTCCGTTCACCCTGGAAGTTGCTTTCCATCCACAAACGATTGTTAGAATAATCTCATATAACCTTCAACTTTATGTCGTGCTTTCGACACAAGTGCTCAGAACACTTAGCAAACCTTGGGCCTTCAGCTGTGGCTTCCTTAATAGGTGCTCTCATTGATGTGTCGGCCTACTATTTATGTTGTTGGGGCCATTTTTTGGTGTCTTTGGTTTGCACGATGTGTTATGTCTATTTACGTCACTATGTTATAAGCCTTATGGTAGATTATGGGTTTGTTTGGGCCGATCTAGTAGGGGCTTCAAGCTCATAGTCGGGCGCATACTATGGTTACAATCTTTTGTTGAAAATTTTGTAGAAAAGAGGCTATGGCTGTTCAAAAAACCACTAATTAACATAAGAAAAAGTGGATGGAAAAAATAAGATTATGACAATCCACCACAATGCGAAACAGAACCATGTTGGGTGGTTTGATTTCAGTATTCTTCTAGATGAGGTGTAGAAGTAGAACATGTACACAAGCTTCGATGGTAAAGCTTGCTAAAAAGAGCTTATATTGTGGAGCGGAGGAGGCAAAAGTACATGATAATTGCTGAATTCGAAGCATATTCTTCCTGATGCGTCCTATTCTCAAGCTAGTATATGTTTTTCTATGTTTTTACTGATTTTGCCAATAGTTGGTGTATGAGAATAAATGAGGTGCCTAAACTATGATTCCGAAGCATAGGTAGAACACACTGCATCTGTCATCCTATATATACATAGGTGTGATGTGAAGGGGTGGTTGCTAGAGACATTTGTTGTGGATAAAGGCCGTGGCTAAGCGGACAAAAGTTTCCATGTGTTATTTTCTCACCGAACATCGATCTTTATAACTGATTTTCATCCTCGGTCTATGTAACATGGGCATGTGATCTTTTTCAATCAATAATTGTTACATACACGTATCACTCATTTCAGATTCTTTATTTACAAGAAAACAGATTTGCTTGGCGCTTATCCTATATAATTAGATAGATGATCTTCTTTAACCATTTTATCTACGCATAGCCTTCTACAACAGCAATCTTGATGTCTTGGCCAAAAATGATTTGAAATTGCCAACAACCCCTCCCATGAAAGCCACACTGAAATTTTTTCCCATTAGTGTCATGTGAGATCCATCTAATCTCGACGTTATCATTGGTGCAAGCACAAGGTGGATATTTTTCATGTTTTTGTGATGTGTGGCTGAATGGGTTGCTCTTGACCTTTTCATTCTTCTAGTCTGAATAAAGGTGTCGTTACCCTCGGATCATGTTCTTCTAGGTACAAAATTTAATTACTTGGAGTAAATATTTTTTTAATTAATATGATCCGTTTTGTTAAGACTTAGAGAGTACGAGCTATTTCTTTCTTTTCTGATAAAAGACACACAAGACATGAGTGGAGAATTATTCGGAATGGGTGAAATCCTGACAGTGCAATGCTGCATGGAGAAGGAGGGCCTACGAGTCGTCAACTTCTTTTCTCGGAGAAGAAACAATAACTGTATTTGAAGAATAAGCATTGGCTAACTCTATGCCAGTGTGTTGTGTTTTGCGTAGATGGTATTTTCAAGCACAACCCAAACCACTTATCTTGAATATTTGCAAGCACAACCATAGCTTACAGGGTCTGATCGGGTTTTTTCTCCCAAAATCATAAAATACGGTAATTTTTATGGTTTTACCTCTTTTGCGGGTTATGCTAGAGATGCTCTTATGAGCTCTTGAATACTTTTGCAAGCACAACCAAAGCTGCAATGCACAAACTTACTTAATAATGGCACATTAAGATACGGCCAGCGGAGCACATGTAAACAAAGGAAAACTTCAAGTCTATGTCCTGCAGTACCTAAACTGATATAAAGGTCACGGACACTCTTGCACATCAATGAGATGGAAGGATGTGAGGTAGAGGAGAGTCGGTATATAGTTGGATTATGCAAGCCACATATATCGAAGTCAATACTTGAGCGAATAACAGGATACCAACTACTTTTCGGTGTGTACAACTAGTGGATATGTCATGTATAATATGCTCCAAATAGTCACCTGTCTCCAGGATTGAAAGGGATCAGGATTATGAGGACCTATGAGGACATCCCGTTTGGTGCGGGTGGCTTGTATATAGCCCCCGTCGGTTTAGGCTGCTAAACCGACTTTAGTCTTACTGTCTTAGAGTTTCACCAAATGTACTCTGTTCCAAGATTAAACCAGCCTAGATGACCATTCTATTGCTTTTTTTTCTGCGAAAACCAACTACGATAGATGATCCATATCTAATCTAAATACAATGACGACAAAAATATTATATGTATAGAAACATTGGGTGGAATTATTGCCGGTACTGGGATTTCCCCCTTCAGAGAAGAAACAAAACGGCACCAAAAATAAGCTGTTACAGTTTTGACGGTGTCACTTTATCTAACCATCTGTTACAGATCGACGGCTCTCACATACACAGGACACGCCTCTCCTAGCTATATTCCAAAGATCCCACTCTTTTCTAACTTGGGAGACTAAACCCTCCACCATTATCTGCTTGTTGACATTTCTGAAGACACTCGGATTCCAATGCTTCCATAAGCTCCAACAAATCGGCTGCCATGTCCCTGAGCCAGTTGTCAAGCGGCTTGCCGATGGAGTAGACCATGAACCTGATATCCCGGAGCTTCTCTTGGTCGACGGTGTTGCGGCCGTTGAAGACGAACTCTAGATTTGATGTGCACTATAGATTTATCAATTTAGTGTGGCTGAGTCGGCAACTGAGGACAGCAGGACAATTGTTGCACCCGGTGGCGAAGGACGAATTTTTTTTGAGGTCACGCGAATTCTAAGCATTCAAAAGATTGATAAAAAAAGAGTTGGCTGACACTATGGTTATAGCATAATCACTTAATATGATGGTAATAAAAACAAATTTATATGAAAGTCAAACATACAATAGTTCGGTTGACCACAAAATCAAAAATTATACATGCCCCCTTTGAAGTTGCAGGTTTTTCCCCTTTTGTCCATCTCTACCATAAATTCCTAGAGCCTAGAGGCCACCAAAGGGAAGGAGTGACCTATATATTGAAGGATGATCAAAAATTCAAAATTGAGCTCGGAAGGATCCCTAGCCGGGTGAAACTAGGAGAGTGAGAATTCAGATGGTTCGATGAGGAGAACTAGAGGGCAGGGGGAGGTGGATCAGTGGGCAGTCCTTCCGCCGACAGGGGGAGTCGCCGCTTGCCCGCTCGGGAGTCAGGAGGATAGGATTCGAACACGGCGACGCTCCTGCCTGCTCGAGTGCTCGACACCTCGACTCTTTGGTCGATTTGTCGTTTGGTTCGATGGCTCCAGGATCGAAGGCGAAGTGGCACCGCTGCACGCACGGGTCACAAGGGGCCTCAAGGATGATTCTCTACTCGGTGCATGGCCCAGCAAAGGCCCAATACGGCCGAAACCCCTCAAACGCGGCCCATTTTCTTATTTTCGTTTAGTTTTTCTTCAGAACTAACATAATTTGCAGAGACATGTAAGTATATCGAAGAGAAGCATACATATCTACGATTTTTTGCAAAAAATCAAGGTAGGGCAGCTACCATACCTTGCCTAAAGGGGTCCTTCGCCCCTGGTTGCACCTACACCGGCGACGGAGGCTGGTGGGACATCTCATGTGGCCGCACTGGTGATGGCGTTTGCGGAAAAGCTGCGCTGTTATCGGAAAATGCAAACAGGGCCAGACACAGTAGTGTTGCTCGATGACGGGCTGGACTAGGATCTGCTCGAACATGCTCATTGTGTCGGTGTCCTTGCCTGTGGCGTCCAGGAACTCGAGCTCAAACACGGCGGACTAGACCGCCTGGAACAGGTACGCGATGAAGGAAGCTACACGCGGTCACAACCGCGATCGGCGGCGACGACGATCTTGCCATTCCTCTGCCTACACGACCCGTCCAACAGAGTAGGACTTCTTTCTTAACCTCATCTTCAATCTCACAGGCTTTCATCCTCACCTTCATCTTCAACCTCACACACCTTCTTTTCCCAAGTGTGGACTAGAACCTCATGTACCTACAAGTTGAGAAGCTACATAGGGATTTCTATACCTACACCAAAAATGAAAACTTGCAATATGAGAGTTATGAGGAACAGTGGGATTAAGCTACTCCTAAAAGGAATTTTCAAACGGTTCATTCTATGCTACAAATGTGGAGAAATTTGCCGGAAAAAACTCCACCTTTGACCATAAATCTGAGAGTATACAGTCCATGAACTTCGAAGCCATGGTCAGAACTGAAACCCATCATCGATATGCATCTTTTTCATGTAGAGCTCGAGTTGAGTTAGAGTTTATTTGTGCTCATTACAAGTGGTTTGAGATAAACATGTGTAGAGAGGAGAGAGAAAGCAACTGTGTATGAGCATGTGAAAAAAATGGCTCGATGGGTGCTTTAATATCTGTGCACCCGCCTGGCTTCAACAGCTGATCCGAGCGTTCCTATCGGGCCTGCCTCTAGGATACTTTAAGACATGTGCTCATGCAGGATAGAAAAGGATATAAGGATCGATGTAGACAACTAATCGGCTCATTTTCTGCTCCACTAGATCTGTCTGGACCTCATGCAGGCTACCAAATATGCCCTCACGGTTTATTATTGAGGTGCCACTGACTGACTGATGGAGCACATGTAAACGAAGGAATGCTTTAAGTCCATGTACCGAAGTACCTACAAATATAAAGGGCCATGGAAACCTTAGCAATACGATGGAAGGATGTGAAGCTGAGGAGGATGGTTACATGGTTGGAGTAAGTCATCTGGCTCTAGGACTGAGAGCGATCGGGATTATGCATACTCGTGGTGTGTAGAAGGATCTTACTGTATCCTTGCATTCTGCAGGTACTAGAACAAATTAAATAGCAGGGCTCCTTGGGTAAATCTGGCAAGACTTCTTGAGTTCTTGTGAGGGTCCGACTTCACCTACATTTTAGAGCGAGTGGCCTGCGACGTTTCTACCGGCAATGGCACGCGCCGGGCGTTCGTGCTGCTTTGAGATTGATGAGACAGTTGTTTGAGATTGATGAGACAGTTTGACTTCTTTTCAACGCAAAACCCATTAATCGAAACAGAACTTAAACATGAATCAAGTTGTGAAACATTTTCTAAGTAGCAGAAATGTTTCACAAGTTTTGGATATGTTAAACGAGTTTCATTTCAGTTCCATAAAGTTTCAGAGTTTGTGTCAGCACATAGATAACGTCATGATGACGTCACCACTCTGGTACATACCACCGCCGGTAAAATAGCTGCGTTAGCCTTCATCGATTTCTCCATTCGTACCTAGAGCTCCAACAAATGTCCTCGGTTTAAGCCTAAACCGAACCGCCTGAGGTGGGCCATGGTCGTTTGTATTTTTTTTTTCGAAATAGGCTTTACGCTCAGTTTATAAATAAAGCAACTACCATCCAGAGTACAACAACGTCACCGACGCCCAGACATCAAAAGAAAAAAATAAAAGGAGTCCGCTGGGCCACAACACAGCAAGCCCAAAAAAGGAGAAAAGGGAACCGAACGCATGAGAAAGGGGGATCCCCTACGAAGCCTCGGACGCACTAGCAGGAACCGTGAAGCGTAGCGCCGACGCTCTAAGAGCCTGCAAGATGCCGTCCACACGCTCCCGGTCACGCTGTCTGGAGAGAGGGTACCACTGCTGGAGATGGGCAAGCAAAGAAAAAACAGAGTCAGAAGCCCGGCGGGGATAAATCCGCTCAATCACCTTCTTATTCCTAATCTTCCAAAGGGTCCATGTGATGGCCGCAAACACCAAGCAGAAGAGGTGCACCCGGTGCGTTTTGTCTCTGTTTCTAGGAACTCGTCGAGGTCTTGGGCCTGCCAAGTATGCCCCAAAGCTTCTCGAATGAAGTTCCACAGAAACTGAGCGGCATGACATGTGAACATTATGTGGGTGCAGGATTCTGGGTCCCACATAATGGACATAGCCCATCGCCGGGACCGCTACGTTTTGAGACCTCTACCCCCGAGGGGAGGCGATCGTGGAGCAGTTGCCACATGAAGATACACACGCTCAGGGGGAGGGGGGACTTCCACAGGTGCGACGTCCATGGCAGCTCAGGGCCCTGGAAGAGGGTCCTATAGGCCGAACTAACTGAGAAAGTTCCCGAGCAAGATTGGTTCCAAGATGCCTTATCTCTCTCCTCTGAGAGGGATAGGGGCAAGGAACCCCGCAGCCTTACAAAGTCAGCCGCCTCCGCGTCATTAAATGACCTCCGGAACGGGATGTTCCATTAGCTTTCGTGAACCGCATCAGCAACTAATATTGTGGGAGCTGCGTAGATAACGAACAGTGCCGGGAATTCCTGATTGAGGGGAACGCCCTGGTCTATTTCTGCCAAAACCTACTCCAGTAATTACCCACTCAAAGCCATTTGGTCTATTCCGTCTGTTCCAACATAATTAAAATTCTAGATTTATCCTGAATCAAACTACTTTAAGTTTAAACAAGTTTTTTTAACACCCGCAAAAAAAATGTTTTTTTTACAAAATACATTGAAATCTACAACATCAATTTAGTTCAGGTAGATTCATCATAAAATTTATTTTCGAACAATATAGATTTGATGTTCTAGAGATATTAGCATATTTTTCTACAAAAAAAGTCGTCAAGCTTAGAGAAATTTGACATAGAACAAAGCTAGAATTTCAATTATTTCGAAACGGAGGAAGTATTTTGATCCTTGTGTCCACATGTGAATTACATTAATTGACGGATCGAGGTCTGGATGTCAATTTACACAACATACGAAAATCTCAGGCATGCATGCCAACTAGCTAGATGATCAAGCAAAACAAACGACGCGTACGTCCTTCTAGTTAACCGGCATGCGGTGGAGCCTAGATGATCTACCAGAGTTTTAGGCGACGGCTGGCATGTCTTTGAGCCAGTTGTCAAGCGGCTTGCCGATGGAGTAGACGATGAAGCCGATCTCCCGGAGCTTCTCCGGGTCGACGATGTTGCGGCCGTCGAAGACGAAGGCGGGCTTCTGCATGGCGTCGTACATGCGGCTGTAGTCGAGGTTCCTGAACTCCTCCCACTCTGTGAGGATGCAGACGGCGTGCGCGTCGCGGGCGGCCTCGTAGGCGTCGGGCGCCATGGCGATGACGTGCTGCCCGGCGGGCTCGCCCACGGGCTGCAGGTGCCGCGGGTGGTCCCAGTCGAACTTTTTCATGGCGAGGTCCCGCCGCACCTGCTCCTCCGTCACCTGCGGGTCGTAGATGCTCACCACGGCCTTGTCCCCGAGCAGGCCCCGGCACACGTCGATGGCGGGCGTCTCGCGCGTGTCCCCGGTGTCCTTCTTGAACGCGAACCCGAGCACGGCCACCTTCTTCCCGGCGACGGTGTTGAACATGGAGGACACGACGCGGTTGACGAAGCGGCTCTTCTGGTAGTCGTTGATCCCGATGACCTGCCGCCAGTACTCCGCCACCTCGGGCAGCGCGTAGCACTCGCAGATGTAGACGAGGTTGAGGATGTCCTTCTGGAAGCAGGAGCCTCCGAACCCGACGCTCGCGGAGAGGAACCTCGGCCCGATGCGCTTGTCCTTGCCGATGGAGCACGCCACCTCGGCGACGTCGGCGCCGGTGGCCTCGCAGAGCGCGGAGATGGCGTTGACGGAGGAGATGCGCTGCGCGAGGAACGCGTTGGCGGCGAGCTTGGAGAGCTCGGCGGACCAGAGGTTTGTGGTGATGATGCGGTCCTCGGGGACCCAGCGCGCGTACACGTCCTTGAGCGCCTTCACGGCGGCCTGCCCCTCGGGCGTCTCGCGGCCGCCGATGAGGACGCGGTCGGGGCAGAAGAGGTCCTGCACGGCGGTGCCCTCGGCGAGGAACTCCGGGTTGGAGAGGATCTGGTAGCGCACGCCGCGGCCGTGGTGGGCGAGGATCTTCTCGATGGCCTCGGCGGTCTTGACGGGCACGGTGGACTTCTCGACCACGATCTTGTCGGAGCGGGAGACGTCGCCGATCATGCGCGCCGCGCTCTCCCAGTAGGTGAGGTCGGCGGCCTTTCCGGCGCCCAGGCCGCGGGTCTTGGTGGGGGTGTTGACGGAGACGAAGACGATGTCCGCCTCCCCCACGTAGCGGTTCACGTCCGTGCTGAAGAAGAGGTTGCGGCCGCGGCACTGCCTGACGACGTCGTCCAGGCCGGGCTCGTAGATGGGGAGGCGGTCGCTGTTCCACCCGGCGATGCGCGCCTCCGAGATGTCCACCACCACCACCTCCACTTCCGGGCACTTGAGCGCGATCACCGCCATCGTCGGGCCGCCCACGTACCCCGCGCCGATGCAGCAGATCTTCACCATTATTGTCGTCTTTGATGACTCTGCTCTATTAATTTCTCCTGAAATTAGTAAATGATTCTTTCTTACTACACTAGTAGTAAATTACTGATTAATAAAGTGGCGTGTTATATATATATACTTGCATCAGTGACAAAGATTGACAGAAATCATGTTGCATGCCTCTCTTTCACACATTGAAAAACTTCTGTAACATTGTAACAGAGATGCAAACCTTAATTTTAGTCCTTGGAAGAAAACAAGGGGAATGGAGCGGATGAAATTTTGTGAACAAGAAGAAAATAACGGAAATGAGATGTGATATTGCTGGTATTGTGGTCGCCAGCCTACGGCTGGGAACGAATACAGGGAGATAATAACCCCACATTTGACGACTGATTCAAACTGATTGAGCGCCTCCCTTCGGTCTGTAACGGAGTACCACTCCCGGCCATGTTCCCGGTGCCGTCCATGTCATGCAGGTTATGGTACGTAGTATATACTCCAAATTTCATGGAGATAGTAAAACAAAAATAAAAATCTTACGGTAATATTTCTTTCAACTATGTCAAGGACAGAATAGGGTTGTTTTATTGGGTCTCCCCGGTACATAACTGAGTTATTCACAGTAAATCATTTGCTCTAAAATAATACTAGCCGGTGATTGTATTATCATCAACACATAACAATTATTTTATTGAGAGTGAGGAGCAACTAATTATCATTTCTTTTTTTCATGAGAAAACGACATGTGTTATGTCATCTCGGTGCAGATAAAGAAATATTGACCTTCACGGATGTTTGCAAGAACAACCCGAACTCCAAAAACCAAACTACTTAACACTTATTGAACTGCTACCGGTGGAGCACATGAAAAAAAAGAAAACTTAAGCCTCTTGTACTTCAATGCCTACAAATATATATTCTGCACCCTGGGTGCTGAATAGGTATATATATATATATATTTACGCCCAATTTGCACCCAACATATTTTTACGTTGTTAGATTTAAAAAAATATGTTTTATATACGAATAATTATGTTCATATATTCACCATAACCAAAAAAAATGACACAAAACTAAAGTTTATGAGTGATTATAGTATAAAAAACACCAAAAATATGTCTTCTATGTCGAATTTTTTTATGGCATGTAAACAAAAAAATTATGTCATTTCTAAATTTTATTATGTTCTTCTCGACTTACGAAGTAATACAAAATTTACGTGACGTAAAAATAATATACGGTTCTAAAGATAGAAGGTGGGTGTAGAATAACTATTCTACACCCTGGGTGTCAAATAGCGCCACCCTATATATATATATATATATATATATATATATATATATATATATATATATATATATATATATATATATATATATATATAGAAACCCTATTCAGCACCCAGGGTGCAGAAAAGTTATTTTGCACCCAACATATCTTTATGCTGTTAGACTAAAAAATTATGTTGTCTATACGAATAATTATGTTCATATAATCACCACAACCAAAAAATTTGACACAAAAATAAATATTTTTGAGTCATTATAGTGTAAAAAACACCAAAAATATGTCTTTTACGTCGAATTTTTTTACGGCATGTAAACAAAAAAAATTATATCATTTTTAAATTTTATTATGTTCTTCTCAACTTAGGAAGTAATACAAAATTTACGTGACGTAAAAATAATATACGATTCTAAAGATAGAGGGTGGGTGTAGAATAACTATTCTACACCCTGGGTGTCAAATAGCGCCACCCTATATATGTATATGGACAATTTCATCTTTTGTGATAAAAGATGAACTATTTATACATGGGTATAAGGATGTACAATTATTTGTTTACCTTGCCGCGCCTTAATGGTTTGGCATGTCAAATTTCTTTTACATGACTTTCATTGTTTAAGTTGGTTGGATTCCATTAGATTTTAGTTAAATAATTTTTCATATTGTTAGCTATATATTTAGCCAAAATATAAGACAATTTCATCGGTTATATTCTTTAGTTAATACCAATCAATCCATTGGGGCAGTTGAAAAATAATGGCATATGGACAAAGTTGATTGTACAAATTAGAAAATCCAAACAATGCATTAATATGCTAGTTTAACAAAGTTAAAGTCATGATAAATTTCACACCAAAGAGGAACATTAGCTGCAAAATATGTGCAAACAATGACTACAAAGATGCAGTCTTGCAAATCAGCTCAATTAAATTCATATATGTACTATATTCAAGTGTTTTTTCACATGCTTCTGTTTAACTAATTTAGTAGAATATACTTTTATGTATAAAAATGACGGGAACACATAAAAATATTTTATAATGTTTTTATATATTTATGGTGGAGGCTTGAAAGGGGCCTCTGCTTAGTAAGTACACTATATTCAAGTAGATGGTGGAACATGTCAGTAATTATGCGCAACTTTTAAACCTACATGTCTATGAAAGCATAGGCGGAAACACAAATGAATATGTGCTAGTTGCGCATGTAAAAAATTGAATGGACCACTGATCCTTGTACGCTAAGCAAGTCTTATTGACATATAATGAGATTATAAATTACTTAACTCAATATTGCAAATCTCTGATCTCCTCATCTCATTGACGCAAAATAAAACATAAGATAGATGACTAAGGCTAGTGCAATGCTTCTTCGGTAGATCTTGTACCAAGGTTGCCATTGGGGGTTGAGCAAAAGGAGGTAAATCCTAGAGTAAGAATTTTGACTTATCTATATTAAGTCCAGCACAAAATAGACAGCTGAGACCTTTAGACGATTTACAATGTTTTCCATCTGGGATATTTTCTCCGCAAACTATAGTTGTGCATGGGCACACACAACATACAACTTTCCCAAATCAATTAGGTAATACTAAGGATTCTTCCCAGAAGTGAATCTAATAAAACACCCAAACATAGACATCTAGAAGCAAGAAATAAAAAATCACTTGACCAACTTCCAGAAAAAAATGAAGTTTTAATTGCGTGTGGGTAATAATGCCAAAACTTCACTTACTCCTATGACTAAGTTGACAACTTATTATTGATTTCTATTACAGAATGCTTAACAAAAACTACATAGCCAATCCGAAACTCCCGTGGATGGTCATGTGCTCCAAGGTGGTGTCTTCAAGAAGATGGCGAGTTTGTTTTTTTCACCTAGAGACACTGTGAAGAATGCGGCGTGAGACAAGCGATGTTCCACGACGATGCCCTCAAGAGGGAAAGTGATGCATGACGACACCGGCAACCACCCCAAAGCCACCGCGAGGCCTTTTTCGGGAACACCTTAACCATGTTGAGTCCTGGGTGGCTCGGACCACACGAGCGCAGATAGTTGTACCATGTGGATTCACCGCCTACCACCAACTCCTGGCAGAGGCTGCGACACCTCATGAAATGACGAGTGTTCCACGCCAGCCCGGGTATGCCTGATTCTTTGTATCCCGAGCCACCACCAGTTCAAGGTTGTCACCCCGACTTCCTTGTTTCCGAAGAACGATGCGACGAGGTAGAGCAGGAACTAGAGCAGCCACCCTGCATACCGTTTAACGGCTTTGACCGATGATGCAGATCTACACCTAAGCCTGATCAGGCGACCAGGGAGGGAAGCTACATCTGAGATAAAGCCGAATCCATGTGAACTTCATTGGAGCTATCCACTCGAAGCAACAACTAGCCTTTCCGCCATCCTGAAATGCTTGAAGCTAGCATGAACAACCCGACGAGCCACCCAGGCGAAGACCCCTATCCTACTAAGCACCCGTAGAGCTGCGCCACCTCGGGCCGTCGGGCCCAGATAAGGCACGCATGGCCGAGCTATTGTAGTTGGAAGGTAAAGAAGAGAGGAGAGAGAGAGAGAGAGAGTGAAGCCGGCGCTTCATTAGTTGCCAATCGCAGCATAAAAACCAAATACCTGCCGTCCGCATGCAGCTTGGTGCTAGCTCTTGGACTGGTTCCATGCATTAAATACATGTTGGCTGAGTCTTGCATGCAATCGTGGTAATTTATTTAAATATTTAATATAGCCAACCTAATAGACAGACTATTGTATAAATACATTTTTTGAGGGAATGTATAAATACATATTTGTGGTGGCTCTAGATGACATGACATGAGATTTATAGCCAGCAGCTAGCTATTCTATTATTCTTACTCTTAGGCCGGTCATAGTGGGAGTATCATATTAGTAGCATCATGTATATGATACTATCGTATGATATTACTCCTATAGTGCTTATAGTCTTATGATATTTAATTATTTATAGAATCTCAATGCAATTTGATGTATAAGATGTGTTTGGCATTAAACTTTCTTCTTATATGTGCTATGATACAATATCATATTATGATACCACTAGCACATCTCTCTTTATTAATTGTTGTGTCATATCATTATTTTGCCAATATGGCATGCATGATACACCTTATGATACTAACACTAAAGCCAACCTTATGGATACTCCCCCCATCCCAATATATTAGTCCCGCTAGGAGTTTCATCGGGACCAAAACCTACGTAGATCGATTGTTGCTATGATTCCTCCTCCAATCAGACCGCTAAGCACTCCATCTTTTAACCCACCCCATTTAATTAGGACCAGCAAACGAAGAGCTTTAGAGGGATATAAACCGGGAAAATATTCCCTTGGTCCCGGTTTAAAAGACACATATTGGAAATCATGCAATCCCAAAGCACCCCTACCTCTTAATTTCAGAGGATTAGTGAGAGTCAAATTAGCCTCGGTCAGAGGAAGCCTAGGATATAGAGATTTGTTATATGTGTCCTTTAAACCGGGACAGAGGAAGTAGTTTTTTCTAGTGGGACGAATACACCGGAACGGAGGGAATACTATGATTATTAGCCTCTAGTTAAGTAATTCATTGTCAAACTATAGTTGGCCCTCTTAACGCCATTATGGTTATGATTTTTCGGTCGTACTCCTCATAGAGATGCTTCTCCATCATCTTCTGGTTGTGCACGCCTCACTCATGATCGTGGTTGTCACCGCCACGATCCACTCCATGTCGCCTACATCGTACAAATTACTTTTCTTTCCCATGTACCGTGAAGCGTAGGATAATTAATTCCAAACATGACAAAGAAAAGTAGTATTCCAACAAAAGTCACATCCTTTGAAATTCCTACAAAATTGCCGTGTTCCAAACAATCCACGATGGTGAGGCACGTCGCTGAATGATCTATGCTTGGACCTCTACTTTCCGTCGCTAGAAAACCAAGTGATTTTCTATGAGGAAATATTGCAGTACCAATTCCTTTCTCGACTCGAACCATCCTCTTCTTGATGTGTCTTATTCTCTTTTTTTTAGGGAAACAGCAGGACTCTGCTGTGTGATGGTCTTATTCTCAATCTATCATTTTTTTTGAACGGGAAAGGCCTCGAAGGGCCCAGACTCTGCATTAAGCGGCAGGGGGTGTACAACTTACAAGGAGGACCCTAAAGAAAAAGAGAAATACGACATGGTCCCAAACTTTTACATTTACCACCCTACAAGCGATCGTAGGAACGCAGAGATCGAGTCCTTGAATGCCGTCGCAAGCTCGCCTCTGATTCTAGCCACTGCTGCAAGCGCCGGGGATGGCACCACTTGGGCCAGCAGCAACGATGAAAGCCAGACAGAGGGAGAAAGAATGCCTCCCTTGCTGGAGGTTGAAGATGCTCTGGCCGTCATGGCCATCGAGCCCGGCTTGGCCTAATTCCTGGCCAAAGATAGTGGTTACCCATCTCGGGCTCCACTTGGAGATCGCCGGAAGAGAAGCAGGGTCGCCTGGAGAAACCAGGCCATCATCTTCACCAAACAGAGCCACCTTCCCAGAACCACTTCCTTGCTCGCCCTCGCCGCCACGGCCGGCCACGAGCCAAGAAAGGTTGTTGTTCCTGTTGCCCCGTTGGTGAAGCTCGAGCAGATCCTCCGAACTGCAGGCACCACCCCACCCGTCGTCGGCTCCCACCGGAGGAGTGTCGAACAGGGAGCCGCGCTGCAACCTCCTGGTGCTGCTCCAGCGCGCCAAGGAGTAGCTCGGCAATAGCAGATAGGTATGTCGCTCGTCATCGACATCTCCTCGCCCCCCGCCACCATGGCCGGCCAGCAGAAGAGAGAACTTTGGCAACAACAACCCTACCTCGCTATCGAAAGCAGCTTTATTTGCAGAAGCTGTGGCCTCCTCCTTCATCCTCTGCCCTCCATCGAGCATGAGAAGAAAGAGAAAGAGGACCCCTATTCCGCCCCAGATCTGGCTGCTCAGATCCAAGACGCAGCTTCGCACTACGGGCATCGAGCCCAGACACGGCAACCTGTCAGACCCTATCTACAAGAAGCACCCCTCCTCCCCCTTCGGCCGGTGAGGCCGCCGGAGAAGGGAGGGAAGGAGCCGTAAGGCGTTGGAGGGCTCTCAGAGGATGCCTCTCATTTCGTGCGAGAGAGAGAGAGAGAGAGGAGCCGGGCTCTTTCCTTCTCAATCTATCATATGTCTGCCTTTTCCTTTTTGCCAACGGCTGGTGTGTGAGAGTAAATAAGAAGGCGCTGAAACTCTAATTCAAAGCATAGATATAACACATTCGGTCTGCGGTGTATATATATGGGGAGAGAGATTGCCAGGAGTGGTTGGTAGAAAAATTTATCCTCGATAAATTCCATGAGTCACTTTTGCACGAACGTCTATTTATCCTCGATAAGTTCCATGGCCGAAATATTATTTATCTTCAAAAAATTATATGAGTGAATTTCACTTCCTGTAGTTGTGCATTTTTGACGCATATTACCCCATTTATTTAATTGAACTTTCACAGAAATATCATATCTAGAAGACTTTAAATACGTTTTTAATTCAATTTAGCATTTTTCTTGTTTTTGTTAGATAGGACTGGCATGTTACGCCGATGTGGCGTGACAAAATGTGTAGAGATTAGAGAGCACCATCAACGATCATGCTTAGCATATCCATCTACTCCATTCCTTGTAGTCATCTTAATAATTTTTTAACCCTGAACATCCCCCCACACCTAACCCAAGAGATACACATCAGAAAACGAAGGGACAAAGCTTCTAAAAGGGATAGTGTAGAAGACTTTTTACTTGACTGGGTAATTAGCGTCACAAATGCATAAACAGGGGATAAAAGGTGGAATTCACTCATATAATGTCTTGCTATATAATATTGTCATGTGATATTTTCTATTCAATAATTGGTGCATACATTCCCGCAAAAAAAGGTGCATACATGTCTTTCTCTTTCAGAATTTTTTACGGGTAAGTTCATTTCAGATTCGATGAGTGTAGCCTCATGCGTGGGCAAGCTTGCCACCTGAGCCAAAATAAATAAATCTGAAACCGACGAACACCCTTCAAGTGGAATCATGCCATTGCCAGTTGATTTGTTATTACGACTAGCTAATAATCAGCTGCCTAAGGTCATGTCCAACGTGGGACTCTTATGTGGGCGCTTAAGTAGACCAAAAAGAAAAATTGTCGTAACAAAAAGGGACAAGGTCCCAAGTCTCCAACTAAAAGCGCGTTAATTTCATGCGCTAAAACAGAGGAGACCGAGATGGTTTTGTAGGCGAAAAAAGTGGAGCGTCTGATGTACGTTTTAGCAGCGACACTAGCCAAGTTCCCGGGATCGGCTAGGAATCAGGCAAACGACCAGGAAATTCATCCTAGCGGCTGGCATTAGAGCATGCATTGTACCTACCCTAAGAATACTCCATATCTCCGAGAACGCCCAATAACTTATTAGGTACCGTACGGAGTATTTGAAATCCAGGAAAGAAGTACCACTCAGATAATATTTCCAGAGGAGTTGCAAATGGATCCGCCGGTTCACCAATCATTGATGGCTCGAGAACCGCTAAACCTACATTACATGCAATAGTACCTAGAATTACTACTGGAAAAATATATAAAAGATCATTGGACCATGCGGGTTCCCCGTAATAATTATGTCCCATTCCTTTAGCTAATTTAGCTCTTAATACAGGATCATTTAAGTCTGGTTTCTTTGTTATTAGGATAGACGAACTCTTTAGGATCCATCCCCCAAAGGAACCGGACATGAGAATTTATCATCATCCGGCTCGAGCAAGAATGAAAGAAATAAGACCGCGGAAGATCCATAATAGAATTATGGTATATAATGACTCAATGACTCTAGGCAAGAAAAGCTTTATCATATTATCTTTTCCGAAGTTGGATCTAGACATCTTATATATTCAGATCTTATATTATATAGTACATAGAAGTAGTTCACGGTCAATCTAACTAGTAGATATCTGAGCACTCCATTCTCGGTATTATGGTTTTTTCCTATTTGTGTCGTGTGAGGCTGAGCAGGGTGCTCTTGGCCTCTGCCTTCTTCTAGTTTTGGAGTAATGTTGGAGTACAGATATATGGAACCGAGCTACATGGATCCCTTTTTTTGAATCGTTCGAAAATGTTGGTTTGAAGTTTAAAAAAAAATGTGAACAAAAATTCTGAGTGAAGGAAATAATATGCTCTATCCAACACATAAAGTTTCAACTCTAAATACTCAGTATTGTTTCTGTACAAAATGTCAAAATCTGACATCTAAATTAGTGAACAGTGCCAACACACTAAAATCTGTCATATTTTGTTATTTTTGTTGAGCCCAAAATACAAAGTATTTCGGGGTGAGACTTTGTGTATTGGATAGAGTACATTATTATCTACGTCTAGAAATTTTCTTCATGATTTTTTGATATTTTGTAATCAAGTTTTGGAAGTTTGAAAAATAAAGGGCACCATGTGTAGCCTGAGATCCAAATCGATCTTTTGGTAATGTTGTGTTTACCTTGAAGCATACTTCTAGGTAGTAGATATCTGAAATAGCTAAAGGGAATATGTATTCTGTAACTAGCTAATCCACTTTTTCCTTTTTGCCAACTAGCTAATCCAGTTTTGAATCTTTAATAATGTTTTCTTGGCAATCTCAGCTTATTAGGGTTGCATCGTACGCCTCACAAGATTGAACATTTGTGGAAGTCGTCTTAAAGCTCTGAGTGCCGCTTCACTGAATTTTTCAGAACCATCCATTTGATTCTCACGGCCGTGACACCACTTTCTAAACAAAAGTCAAGTAAAGTTGTTTGTTCTAAAACAATGGTTAGTAACTATATATATTATTCATCAACATAACAACTGCTTTGTTAAGAGCAAGGGAGTAACTAGGCACTTCCTCTCATCTTCTTGAGATAGAAAACAAACATTCTGTTATTTGCGTAGATATAAGTATTAAATTGTTCAGGCAGCCCAAACTAGTTTGTAGTACATCTTATTGAGCTGCTATCTGTGGAGCACATGGAGAGAAAAAAAAAGGAGAGCTTTAAGTCTTCTATAGCGCAGTAGATATACAAATAAAAAGGGCCATGAATACCCTTACATAGCCATGAGAAGGAAGCAACAGTGAAGCCTAGGGAGAAGCCTATCTAGTTCAAAACCGTGACACTTATTTAGGATCGGAGGTAATACTACTAGTTTACAGTGGGTATGATGCTTTGTTCCAAATAGCATCCGGTTCTAGGACTGAGAGAGGTCAGGATTTTTTATTCTCGTGGCGAGCATAAGGATCTCCGTTCTTTGTAGTAGAACACATGTATGAGAATTGTCCGCTGGGCTCGCTGGCCTGTTGCAGCAGGACGACATCAGCCCACGGTCCGAGCAAATTTATGAGATGGTGCAGCCTCTGGCGCAAGAGATGCAACCAATTTATGAGATGGTGCAGCCTCTGGGGCAAGGGATGGCCGCATTTTTGCGAGCTCACTCAGTTGGCCGCTCTGTGGAGGATGCAGTCAGGTGCGGTGGCTCGAGCCAGATTGTTGTGTACCGAGGAAGCTGTGAGGGTAAATGTATAGAAATACTAGTAGTACTAGTATAAGTTTTCTCTAAAAGGAGTAAAAGTGGATAAAATTGAATTGTAAGATTACTATAAACAGTTCCTTCTTTGCAAAATTATTGTAGTTAGAGCATCTACCTTGAACCGATTGTGATGTCTACCTTGAACCGATTGCAAACACAAATTATTGTAGTTAGAGCACCTACGTGCCACCGTTTGTCTCAAATCATTTTGGAAAGGCATATTTACATCCAAATTTACTAAAATAGGCCTTACAATTTTTTTCCTGCAAAAACTGACTACGATATAGAGGTATTCCAGTAAGTTCTTGATTAAGACTGCCTAAAACCCCATCACGTTTTTATTCGGAAAGTTTTAGTTTTTGTCCCTTCCCTGTCATTAGAAGGCTATAAATGTGTTGTTTTGAGGCCCACCTGGCCTGGCTCGTTTGGCCCTTGTATATAAGGTGAATTTCCCGGTTATAAGCCTAGAACATAAGCACCACTCTCTTGTGTGTCTCCTCCTAGCCCCGATGTTTTTTGGTAGCTCCCATATTCTCCTTCCTCACATAATGGGCGTACCCTCCTCTCAGAGTATGGCTCCCTCCTGATAATGTTAGTATCCACCCTTCTCCCCCCGAGCACCACCCATTATGATCTCAATGGTGGCCACCTATGCCCTCAACAAATTTGCCACCTTGTTTTTGATTTCCTCCTTGGATCAAGAGGATACGTATCTAGGACACACCAACCTCTAGGACAAAACAATGTCAAGAAACACGAGCATTCAGGGTGCACACATGAAATGTAGTAATAGGTGAGCAGAATTTTTTGCGCTCAAACCAACATTAGAGGAGGACACTTGTGTAGTAGTTAGCGTGTTTGCATTTTCGAATGCATTCGCATCAGCCTCTGCCATTTGTGAATTTTCTGTGATGAAGAAAACATAAAATAATCATGTTACATAATCTATTAAAAATGGATGATTAATAATTTTTGTTTAGTATATTTACTAAATCTGATTTAAATCCCATAAGGTGTATGCAACATTCAAGTGTATACTTTTTAAGAAGGAAAAGATATGTACCAAAAGTAACTATGACACAATTTGCAATGTTCCTTTATTTACTTGCAACCTTTTGAAACTACAAGCATATGATTTTTATCACGAACAGAGTTATTCCCTCCATCTTTAAATAGATGTAGAAGATTTGTCTAGATTCACATGTACCTATACGCTAAAATGCGTCTAGATACATATGAATCTAGACAAATACCTAATATTTATTTCGAGACGGAGGGAGTACTAAATTTTGCTTCAGTGCACTCCTTGTAGGGAAGTTTAACAATCTCAGAGCAAAGTTTCTTTGGGTCTTATTATTTAGCTACATCACGACTAATGTTTTTTTCCAAGGCTGCAAACATAAGCTATTTTATTCCCTCTTGTGGGTTTATATTATTAAACTCATGACATGATCATTTACTTAAACATGTGGATTATCAGAGAATTTGAAAGTAGTAATTTCAAATAACTTGGACATGAATAGCTACACACAAGAGGATATTGAACGCATTCATCCATCCTAAATATAGAACTGCAGTTGTGCACTGCATATGCATAAATTGAGCTATAATCTCATACAGAAGAAGATTTAAGGAGCTTGTGATCTCAAACCTAGTTCTCTTCATCAATACATCACCGTCCCATTCACCCACCATCTAATTTGTCTGAAATTTGTTTAACCATTTCTATCAAATTCTAATTTGATTTTTTGTGCTTATCTTCCTTTAGGATTTTTAAATGAAATCCAAAACTTGCTTGGACCATGTAGGGAATGGTAAATAAGGACAAGGCTACCATTATTTTTTATCAAACCACAGCAACATGATATTGCATATACAATACATAATTAGTATTATTTGTATTCTAGATCAACATAATTTTGTATTGCTAAGAGTAATGGAGTCATTATTTTCAGAAAAGACAAATCGACATGTCATTATATGGATAGATAAAGATCTAGATTTGAAACAATATTTACAAGCAAGCCAAAGATATAAATTCCAATTACTTGCACCTTCTAAATTGTGAAAGTGGAGTACATGTAACGAAGGAAGTGTTTATGTCTTCTATACAACAATACCTAAAAATATAAAGGGCAATGCCCCGCAAATAAATGACATTATTATTGAGCCCATATATAGTCTTGCAAAGGAAGGGTGCAAAGCACAAAGAACCAATATATTGCTGAAGAGAATGGAAAACATTTATCAAAGTTAATGAATGTTGGGTGAATCACAAGGTCTTGAGTGTGCAATGTTTATGATAGTTGTCTCAAAATAGCCATATGGTTCTCGGATTGAGAGGGGTCGGGATTCCGCATAGTCTATACTACATCAGTGACAGGGAGAGATCGATCAACCCTACAAAGAGTTGCCTACTCTCTTCGGCTTTCCTCCACCAGGACATGATGATAATATAAATATGAGACCAATCAAGGGACATCCTGACATCAAGAATTACTCTACACATCGAGAATGCACACAACGAATTGTACTAATCAATGAGCAGCCGCATGTTATGCTCGTACCATACATAGAGGTGCATGTAAAACATAGTGTGGCTTTCGCCTTTCCGCATACATCCCCATTTGTGGATGCCCTATGTGAATTGTTTTAGTTAAAAAGAAAGAATAAATTAGCATTTTATACAATCTATTGCAAAAATGATGAAACACTTTCTTAATTTAGTGTAAACCACTTTGGTTTAAATCTTATAATGCCCAACATTCGGTTGTAGATATGTACCACAAAGTAATTTTGTCAGAATCTAGAATATTATTTTATTATTTTGGGACTTTTCAAAATTATAAGTACATCATTCATGGAAATAGTTACCCAAATTTGAACAATATTACACCATGCATGAAAGTTTAACATTCTTAAAGGAAAATTCCCTTTGGGTCGTACTATCTAGAAACATTATATTTTATTATTTTTATCAATGCTGAACATGAGATATTTTATTTTATTAAGCGAGTGAATATGTAGTTATCAAATTGAGAATAAATAATTCATTTAAATATGTGAAATTATCAAATAATTTGACAATAGTAATTTCTAATCAGTTGGATGAGGATAGCTATACATTTGAATGAGAATATTGAACACACTCATCCAACGAGTAAACACAAAAATGATATTATGTGCTTCACATGTGCCAAGAGTTGAAAATTTATCTCATAAAAAAAAGATATAAGGATCTTTATCTAAAAAGTAGTGCTGTTAATCAATACATTACCATGCATGTCCTTTGACACCCACCATATATTTTGGATGAAATTAGTTTAACCATTTCTATGAAATTCCAATTTTTTTATTTTCTTTGCCTCTAGTATTTTAAAATGAAGTTCAAAACCTGATTGGACGATTTAGGGACTCGTAAGTGAACCAGGCTATCATTATTCATTTTTCATCAAACCTACAACATGTCATTGCACATACATAATAATTTGTGTTTTTGGTATTCTTGATCAACATAATTGTTGTATTGTTGAGAGTGATGGAGTAACTATTTTTAGAAAAAGGGTAGATGATGTGAAAAGTGTATTTTTTTGATAAAGGGAATATATCAATATCATGAAGATACCCATTACAATAATGAAATGTCCCAAAGACATTACAGATGTAGACAACCCTGTTACAAAAGAACAAGAAGAAAATAAAAAATATCCATATATGGTGATCAAGACATTGTAGCTGCAACACAAAACACCTCCAATACATCACCCAGAGTCCATGCTCACAAAAGAATACCTTCGACAAAGTCATTATCAATCACAAAACAATACCCAGAGTCCGAGCTAGAGCGGAAGAATATTTGCAAGGACAAATCGGAACATGCAAATATTGAACTGCTACCAGTGGAGTACATGTAACAAAGGAAGGCTTCAAGTCTTCTGTACTGCGATACCTAAAAATGTAGAGGGTCATGTCCGTAAAAAATATATGAAGTGCCAAGGACATCGAACACCTATATAGTCATGTGAAGGAAGGATGTGGAGCACAAGAGAGGCATATGTTATTAGAGAATACATCGACACTTTTATCAATGTCAGTGTGTTTGATGGAGTAACAAGGTATATGTGTCCAGCGTGTAAACTTACTAGATAGGTTATAATTCTCCAACTATCTTTTAGCTCTAGGACGGATTGAGAGGGATCGGGATTCTTCAAGTCCTTGAGAGTACACGGATCTCCTGTGACGACCCCTGCTATCAGAATCACAGCGACTACTGGGTCTCGTGAACTGTCAACAACAGGACTACCTCGAGTCAGGGTCCAATCCAACATGCACTATTTCTTTGGCTCGACAATGTACTTTGCGGCTCCCGGCTGGGGCGATTTAGCGTGAGCAAGCACAGATGCCACCAAAGTTATCAAATGGGATGGGAGGGATGAGCACCGGTCTGTTGCATTCTTCCCCGCGGCATGCCTCCGCATCCGCAGTGTGGCTTTGGCTATCCGCAGTCTAAGGCCAAAATCGGATTGCCATATGTTGCGAGAAGCAATTTACAGAAGGAGCAAGGAGACAATAATATGTCGTTTCAATGGAAAATTGACAAGAACTATCTTTATTTAGCATGATAACAAATTTGATTCAGGACCTCTAAGTTTTGCACGATATTCGGTTGAAGATTTGTATCTAGAAGTAAACAAATATACCACAACGAAATTTTGACATAAGTTACAAGATTCCCTTATAGCACGAAAAGAGTCACCCGATTTTTGATTCAGTACCCTCCTTGCATGGAAGTTCAAGAAGGCCTTATTATTTAGACACCTTACATTTTACATTAAATTCTCGAGGGTGCAAACGTGAGATAATTTATCTATCGTGAGTGACTATAAAGTTATGAAGCTGAGGAGACATGATAATTTATTTAAATGAGTTGAATTATCTTTGAACTTTACAATAATAGTTTCAAATCGTAAACAATACTAGGTTCTAGGGTTATGGAGCTCTAAAGTAGTGATCTTCATTAACACAATACAATCTCATTTGGGACCCGCCTTGATTTGGATGCAATAAATTTAATTTGTTCCGGTACCATTTCCAAGAGATTCCAATTCGACCCCCGCGTAGGTCTGGAATGTCAAGACGACTATGATTGGAAGATCAGGCGCCCTGCCCCCACAACCTTCTTCCCCACTTCCACTGGAGGACGCTGGCCGGTGAAGGCCACTTGGTCGATGACAATGTCTTCTTCTGCGGCGCTCCCACGGGGAACCCTCCGGTTGTGGCCGCGCCTTGCCCCAGATGGCGCAACGATAGCAGTGTTGGCGGAGGCAGGGAATGTCAAGTCGACTGTGATTGGAAGATCAGAAGGTATTGGTAGAGGCAAAGTCTTGGGATGATGAAGTCATTGCTTCACAAGCTTTTGTGCGGGAACGGCTGCATGATGTTGTTCATGTCCGGATCGCACACGCGCATGTGAGCCTAGTGATTGATGCTTTGTAGTGTCGACCTCGGTGTGTGTGGAAGAGGTACTTTTGGACTGGTTTTGGTGGCGCACTTCGAGTACCGAGTCTCGATGTCCAGGGTGAAAACCTAAGGTCTAGCCTTCATTGGTTGTACCCGACTATGGTCCTTGTTGAAGGCATTGTTTGGAAAGTTTAGATTTCTTTCAAGGTGAAAACCTACAATCTTTAATTGGGTGATGACTATGCTGGAGGTGTTACTTTTGGAGAACCTCTTTTGTAGTCACACTTGGTGGTGGTTTGAGTCCAGCTGTTGCGAGTGATCGATCATTGTGGCGATGTATTTTTATTTTTGTCTCTTTGTTTTTCCTTTTCTTTGGCATAGTGCATCCTTAATGTCAGCGGATGTAATTGATATCCTCCTGATATTAATATATTTCCTTTGTCAGAAAAAATGAGATTCCAATTCAAATTTGCGTTAGTCTACCTTTGGGATTTAGAAAATGACATCAACACAACTCATCTGGAAATTGTAAACAAGGACCAAGTTACATTTCTTCTGTCAAGTCTGCAGCATCACGTTGAGTGAACTGATCACATACATACAATAAACTATTTGTATTACTGATATTCTTTGATCAACATAATTGTTGTTTAGTTTTTTGAGAGTGATGGAAACATGGAGTAACCAGGTATTACTTTTTTTAAAGAAAGATGGGCATTTTGTCACGTGTAGAGATAGAAAAACTGGCTATAGTTGATAAATATTTGCAAGGACAAACCATAGCTAAAAAACTAATGACTTCACAGCTTATTGCATTGGTGGAGAACATGTAAGCAAAAGAAAGATATACAGTACTACAAATATAAAGGGCCAGTAGAGCAAACCATCTGGAAATTGACATCAACACAACTCATCTGGAAATTGTAAACAAGGACCAAGTTACATTTCTTCTGTCAAGTCTGCAGCATCACGTTGAGTGAACTGATCACATACATACAATAAACTATTTGTATTACTGATATTCTTTGATCAACATAATTGTTGTTTAGTTTTTTGAGAGTGATGGAAACATGGAGTAACCAGGTATTACTTTTTTTAAAGAAAGATGGGCATTTTGTCACGTGTAGAGATAGAAAAACTGGCTATAGTTGATAAATATTTGCAAGGACAAACCATAGCTAAAAAACTAATGACTTCACAGCTTATTGCATTGGTGGAGAACATGTAAGCAAAAGAAAGATATACAGTACTACAAATATAAAGGGCCAGTAGAGCAAACCATCTGGAAATTGACATCAACACAACTCATCTGGAAATTGTAAACAAGGACCAAGTTACATTTCTTCTATCAAGTCTGCAGCATCACGTTGAGTGAACTGATCACATACATACAATAAACTATTTGTATTACTGATATTCTTTGATCAACATAATTGTTGTTTAGTTTTTTGAGAGTGATGGAAACATGGAGTAACCAGGTATTACTTTTTTTAAAGAAAGATGGGCATTTTGTCACGTGTAGAGATAGAAAAACTGGCTATAGTTGATAAATATTTGCAAGGACAAACCATAGCTAAAAAACTAATGACTTCACAGCTTATTGCATTGGTGGAGAACATGTAAGCAAAAGAAAGATATACAGTACTACAAATATAAAGGGCCAGTAGAGCAAACCATCTGGAAATTGACATCAACACAACTCATCTGGAAATTGTAAACAAGGACCAAGTTACATTTCTTCTATCAAGTCTGCAGCATCACGTTGAGTAAACTGATCACATACATGCAATAAATTATTTGCATTACTGATATTCTTTGATCAACATAACTGTTGTTTAGTTTTTTGAGAGTGATGGATACATGGAGTAACCAGGTATTACTTTTTTTAAGAAAGATGGGCATTTTGTCACGTGTAGAGATAGAAAAAAACTGGCTATAGTTGATAAATATTTGCAAGGACAAACCATAGCTAAAAAACTAATGACTTGTCAGCTTATTGCATTGGTGGAGCACATGTAAGCAAAAGAAAGCTATACAGTACCTACAAATATAAAGGGCCATGTCCCGCACAATGATAAATACATATATAGAGCCCTGGAAAACCCCTGTGTAGTCACGCTAAGGAAGGATGTAGGGAATATGAGAGGCAATATATAACGTTGGAGGATGCAATACATGTATCAAAGTTAATGAATGTGTTTGAGTGAATAACAAGGGTACTAATATGCATTGTGTAAGATCAGTAGATTTAGTGTTCCAAATAGTAGTCATTTTCCTCTGGGATTGAGAGGGATCAGGATTCTGCCAAGTCCAGCTGAGTATAAGTATCTCCCAGCAGAGTCATGTGCTACAAGAATCAGAACTGTTACATGGGCTCATTGGCTATCAGTAGCAGAACGACCTCAAGTCAGGGTCTGACCCAACGTACGTGTGCCGCTGTATTTTGCAGCTCGCGGCCGGGGCGATTGAACGTCATGGACAATGGCCGCTAAATTTGTCCAACCTGGAGAAACTAGTATGTGTCGATTGCATCCTTCTGTAAGGCAGAGGCGGAGGCGTGCGCAGTCCAAGGCTGGAGGTAGTAGAAGCGCCGTATCTCCTTGAAACAGTCTTTCGTCCAGCTATATAAATATAGCAACCGTTTGAGACAACTATTGGGCCAGACAGCACAACGCCCAAAAGAAAGACAAAGAAAAGAAAAAAAGAAAAAGAAAAGAAAACAAGGCCGACAACAGTGGCTTGACGAAAACAAGGATGAACCGCAACCGCTGCGCCCTCCGGATAGATCCACCACGCTCCTAGTACTCCGAAATGCCGCGTACCAAGCAGCACCTCCAAGAAGGGAAGCGACGGCAACGACGCTGCTGCCCGGACTGATCCTAGGGTTTCCCCCGGTACGCTACGAGGGTGGGAAAGAGATACTCCCGACGCCCTTCAAGAAGGCCGGCGACACCCGCAGGCGTCACCGCGTCGGTGTCAGACGACAAGGAATTCTCCCGATCTTTCAAAAAACCACGCCCTCGGACGCTTCGACTGGCTCCACCCCTCGCTCCGCCCACCTACACATGCCACCGCGGTATTGCAGTCACTCCTGCCGTCTCACCATGACCCACGTTGCAAGGCTGGTATGACCAAAAAGAAGAAACTTCGGCAGGGTTAGCGGTACAGTGACCCGCGGGAGGGAACTACCTCCACCGCCGAATGGCGATAGCCGACCGGATGCAACAACATGGGCAAACCAGACCCTCCCTGGCCCGGCCGAGCCCAAATAGACTCGTGAAGCCCCGCCGCCACACTGCAGCAAGGGTGTCACTGACGCCGCCAGCCCGAGCGCTAGTCTCTACCCCTCCGTCCACCAGTGGATCCGCTGCCACCGCAGATCCCCGCTGCCAAGGAGCAGCACCACCGACACCGCGCTCACCCGGGCCAACCGGACCGCCGTCAGTCCGAGGAACACCATCGGGCCACCGCCCCTAGTCATCCCATTGACGAGTGCAACAGGAGCAAAGGGGGCCGGTACACGACAACGACTTCTCCCTCCGTAACGTGTATTTGTACTTGAGAGACGCAATTAACAGATGGAGCAAGGAAAGTACTACAACTGATCAATTTGTACACAAAGTTGAATATAAAAATTAATATTTTGACCCGCAAAAGAAAAGTTGAATATAAAAACATCATTTTCTGAAAAAAAATCGGCTGAAATTTGTTCAGAACCTGCAACAGCTGTGCACATCTTTGCATTAAGCTGACAAAACCATCGTAGAATTGGATACAACACCACACCCATTGTTCGGCTTACAACACGTTCGTACAACAACGACGGCAAGCTCGCCTTGCCCAACCTCTAGCCAAGAATGGCGAGGAAGTGGGGCACTAAGCCTCCATACCACGTCACAGCCAACACCAAACACCACCATAGGACGACCAAACTCCGATGTTTCCCAGACCAACGTTTCACTACTCATGCACCTAGAAGATTCGGCGAGCGAAGCGAGCGAATGGACGGGACTAGCCAAACTCGGAAAAGTGTCAACTAGAGTGTTGACGATAATGTACATCCCATGGACGGGACTAGCCGAACTCACGCCTTTAGTAGTAGCCACCAGACGTGGTGCAATACAACCCAACCTCGTGGGTGAAATCGACAAGGCCACCATCTCTTGATGGGGACATCCCTCGCATCTTAGGCAGCGCCTTCATGAAGGGAAACGACGTCATTGTGCCGCCGCTACCTGGTCCGACAAAGCAGATCTAGGGTTTCCCCTGGCATTGATGGGAGGAACGGTCAGACGCATGATCGTGCCTCCAAGGAGGAACTGGCACTCGCAAGCGTCACCATGGTCAACATCACGGGGTTTTTAGATCTGAGATCGAGATGGTCAAGAAAGTGCAAGGCAGGTTCGCTGCCACCACCGAAGCAATAACTCCGGTCACCACGGGGCCCGGAGGAGGAGAACCACGGCGGCCATCCCTCTGGCTAGAACCAGGACAAACCGGCACTCTGGCAAGGCCCGAGGGTGCCCACCTGGCCGTGCTCGGGTGCCGCCGCCGCCAGCCACCATCATGCAGTGGCCACACGTCTCATCCTCCTTTTCGAAATAAGTGCAAAAATTTGAACAAGCGTGACATTTATTTATTTATTTAGTCAAGAAATATACTCTCTCCGACCCATATTAGTTGACTCAAGTTTGTCTAAATTTGGATACACTATTTAATATATAGGTACATCCAAATTTCGATAAATCCAAGTCAACTAATATGGTCGGAGGGAGTTTACATTTTTGCCGGTATATACTAGAAAAAATGCACCACCAATTTTTTGGTTTCCTCTTATCTTTCGATAGGCACTTGCACCACCAATTGTTCGTCAATAGTAGTATTAACTACCAGACTTTGGAAATAAAAAATATATAGGGAACTCTTAACTTGCACTACTAGCCTCCAGCAGAACAACGAAATTTTCAGCTAGAAAAAATAACCACTAAACAGGGGGCTAAGATGCGGAAATCCATTTTTGAACCGGGTGCAAAATGCACCCGGTACAAAAGTAACATATTTCAAAATGTTGATTTTTTTTAAAAAAAATATGTTCATGTGTAGCTTCATGTTTTAGGTTCACGCGAAGTTATTCCACGAAAAACCTATATGTTTTGTGAGCTGTGCAAAAAATATAAAAAGTTGACTTGTGTAGCACGTTACTTTAGCACCATTTTTTGTCGTTTTTACACAAGTCGGCCGAAATGTTCATTTTTCGCGAAACGACTTTGCCCGCACCTAAAACTTGAAGTTCTACATGCACATATTTTTTTGATTTTTTTGGCATTTTAAATTTTGACAAAAATCAAATTCAAATAAAGGGTGCATACGAGCTCGGGAGCCAAATAGCCGAGTTCGCTAAGATGCATTCACCAAATGAATTAAACAATTTGCCAGTCGATTTCGAGGGGTCATTAGAGCATATCCAATACAAGCGCTAAAATAACACGCGGTAAAACTACTTTGTAGCAGCGTTTTTAGTTTTGCAGCGCGCCTGATCGTGCGGCGCTCCACCGTACACTGCAAACTCATCCACCAGGCGCTGGAATATACATAGCGCGCGGCGCTGACACAAAACACACATCCATGTCCAAATAAGAAGATCAAACACACACACAAACAAAATCAGTAATAAATAGTTCAATTATTACAGCACATTAAATAGTTCAATTATTCAACACAAGAATACAACAAATGGTAAAACAGATCAAATTATTCATTGTTTCCTATTCCACTTCCACCACTCCTCGACGAGATCTAGTTAAAGTTGATCATGCATATCGGTTTGTCGAATGTCATGATATGATGAAATAAAGCTGGCTATTCTTTCTTGTCTCCGACACACTTGGACGGGAACTCCCATCAAGTCATAGAAGAAGTAGTCTAACTCTTGGCCACGATTCATTCTCGATGATCATATTATGCATGATCACACAAGTGGTCATGGTATACCAAAGAATATTTTGATCCCAAAATCTAGTCGGTCCTCTCACAATAGCAAATTAGGCTTGCAAAATCCCAAATACTCTCTTCACATATTTCCTAGCCGCCGCTTGTGCATTATGAAACTGGAGACTTTTCTTACCTTTTGGATCGTTAAGTGGCTTCACAAATGTTTGCCACCTTGAGTAGTTTTCGTCCACCTTGGCTTCACAAATGTATCCGTACTTGTAGGTGTGGCCATTTGCTACAAACTCCACCAATGGACTTCACGCTTGGCAATCTTTGTCATGAGTGGTGAGCGTTGGAGGACATTGATGTCATTGCAAGAACCTGACATTCCGAAAAATGCATGCCAAGACCAAGTCTCTTGATCGGCCACGACTTCAACGATGATGGTGGGATCCTTTTCGTGGCCTTTGAATTGTCCATGCCAAGCCGCATGACAGTTTGTCCAACTTCCATGCATCCAATCAATTGAGCCAAGCATATGTTTAAACCCTCTAGCTTTGTTCATCGCCAAAATTCTAGATGTATCTTCAGCACTGGAGGCTCTCAAGTAGGTCTCACCGAACACTCCCACAATGGTTTTTGCAAAATGTTTGACACACTCGATTGCTTGACTCTCACCCATTGCCTAGTGATCATCAACTAAATCCGCTCGAATGTCGTATGCCATCGTACGCAAGGCGGCGGTCATTTTTTGGTAAGTGCTATGTCCAAGTTCGCCGCAAGCATTCTTCCTTTGCTCGAAGAATCGATCCTTCTTCTTCTTCACCTCCTCACAAATATGGTCAAACAAGTTGATACTCATCCTAAAACAGCGATGGAAGTAACTCTCGAGAAAGGATAGATTTTCCGCAAATAGCTTCGAATCAACTTGTTGTGCGCTTCAATCCACTCCCCACACAACTTTTGACGATCGAAAACGGAACCACCATGCTTTGGACGCTTCGCCCACATAGCCAAGATCAACAACATAGTTTCTTCTTCTAAATCCATATCCTCATCAGGCGAATCATACGAGGATCTCATGTACAATGAAAATCATAATTTTAATTGGCATCTAAAATCACCTATGCACAAAGTGAAAACTGATTTGGGCGCCACATACATGAGAGCGGCTCGTCCTGCTCATGTCGCGCTGGCGAAGGAGCTCGCCTGGCCGCAAAATACACGTCGAAGGTTCGGGCGGAGCGGCATAGGACCAAACTCCACGGCGGCGGCCCGATTTAAGCAGCGCTGGTGCCCAAGAGAACTACTTGAGCAGCCTTGCCCGCTGATCTACCGTGACAAGCAACAGAGATGCGCCGTCTCCATCTATGTCCAGAGAATCGCCGGCAGGAGCGCGTGAGCGGAGGCAGGCAGGCGCGCGGGGAAGTTTAAGCGTGGTCGTTGGCGTTCTCGCGTTAACGCAAGCGTCAAATATGTTGTCCGTGATTGTATAAAATGACACGCGCTCTAAAAAATTTGCAGTGCGCGAACTTATAGCGCCTGCTGGAGTGCCAAAAACATGCTGGTGCGCAGTAAATTGGCAATTTTTTGGGCGTGGCGCTATTTTACAGCTTCTGTTGGAGATTCTCTTAGAAGTAGTTTAAAAGACATAATATGAACAATCTACCACCAAAAATAATAGGAATGCACACATATGGCATTTCCAATTCCTCTACCACAAGAACAACAACTTCATGCGATTGCCGCCATAGGGGCTATCTTTGAGTTCAATAAAGCGCCCTTTTTCAAAGAAAAAAAAAGGCTCTTCCTATGTCTATATTATGCTTAACCTGAGCCCCCAAAAGGGTATCAGTTCCGCTCCTGCCAATATGGTATCGAGCTAGTCCCTTCCAATTCTAGCGTTGATTCGATCTAAAAGAAAATCTATGATCTCTGGAGATTGGCAAATACCAAAAATTGCCGATCGCTGAAGATCGGCAAACACCAAACAACAACGATACCCTCCCTTTCCTCCCTCGCCCCTCCGTGACGCGATGGTCATGAGTCTTCTTGATGGATCCGACGTGTGTCTACCCAAGACCCTGGAGGCTGAAGCAGATAATACAAGGCAAACGGTGCCCAATCCAGCCTATGCTGGTTGAGTGTCCCGTGATTAGATTGTTCTTGGCTTGCTTCTAAAATCAATGTCCATTGATGTTCTGGCACATGTGCTTTCCCTCTAGCATGCCTCTAATGTTTGGGTCACTGTGGAAGATCGGTAAAAATCTCACTCCAAGGCCAACGTGTCGATGCTTTGTGGTGCTCTTGCAAATACGAAGAAAAATGATCTTTCTCCTCCAAGATGCGAGGCTTTTCCTCGGAGATTACTGCAACAGGTCATGTGATTTATGACAAGGATCTCAAGGAGTACATCCTCAATGGCCTCGATGGCGAGTACAACACCCTTGTTGCCTCAGTGAACATTGTCCCGAGCACCACTCTTAATCTTTGCACACAACTTAACGCATATGACTATTGCCAGTAGATGCTCTCAGAAACCAGTCAATGTACTGGTTCACTTTCTTCCTTCACCAATGCAGAAACACGTTGCTGAAGCGGTAATTATCGTCATCGGAATAATGGTGGTGGCCTTGGCAAGAAGGGTGTGCGCTAAAATTAGCACCAAGATGGTCGTGAATAAGGTTGTCATCCCTCCTCCAATGTTGGTCATGATCGTGGACGTGGTCTCATGCCATCCCCCTACCAAGATGTAACTTCCCAAATTTGTAAAAAATATGGCCACCTCACAAACAAGTGTTGGTGGTGCCATTCGGACAATAATGATGATGATTCCTCAAACGATCATAAAGATGCCAAAGTTATCTCTTATGGGGTTGATACAAATTGGTGTATGGACAATGGCGCTACAAACCACATCACTGGCAAATTAAGCAAGCTCTCCACTCATGACACCTACAAAGGGAGTGATCAAGCTCACGCTGCAAGTGGTAAAGGTATGGCAATTCAGCATATTGGTCATTCAACATTGCACACCCCTCATAATTCCATCAAACTTTGAAATATCATGGATGTTCTAGGTGCACCAAAAATTTATTTTTCGCACATAAAATTTCTTTGGACGACAATGCTTTTTGTTAAAATTCACCCATATTTATTTTTCATTAAGGATCATGCCACGAAGAAAATGATGTTTTTAAAGACCCTTGTCATGGTGGTCTCTATCCTCTTGTGCCTATGTCAACGGGGTCTCACAAGCATGCCTTCTTCATCCACATGGAATCGTCGTCTAGATCATCCCTCATGTTCTATTGTCCAACAAGTGCTTCGAAAGAATAATCTTCCCTACTCATCTGAAATAAACCGTAATTTTTGTGATCCTTGCAAACAGGCCAAAAGTCATCAGTTGCCATATCATATTTCTACTAGTTTATATAGTGGTCCTTTGGATCAATTTTTTTTGATGTGGGGAGTCCTTATCCCACTTCTATTAGCAAACATTTTCACTAATGATTATAGTAAATTTACATGGATCTATTTTCTTAAATGGCTTTTTGATGTTTCACAAGTTTTTCTTAACTTTCAGCAACTTGTTGAAGGTAAAATTTAGTCGCAAAATAATCACTATGCAACTGATTGGGGTGGTGAGTATGAAAAACTTAGTTCTTTCTTTAAAAAAGTGGGCATCACACGTCATGTTTCTTGGTCTCGCGCTCACCGACAAAATGGTTCTACCGAGCGTACATATCGCCATATTATTGAAGTTGGACTTATTTTGCTTGCAAATTAATCCTTGCAATTGAAATTTTGGGATGAACCATTTCTTATTGCCACATTTATTATCAAATAATTGCCCACTAAAGTTATCAATTTTGATACTCCTACATCAAAACTTCTTGGTGTCACTGCTAGTTATGACTCTCTTCGAGTTTTGGTTGTGCATATTGCCCAACCTTCGTCCCTACAACCCACTCAAACTCTCTTTTAGTTCAAAACGGTGTCCCTTTTTGGGCTATAGTCCACTTCATAAAGGAGTAGAATCATGGACGGATATTGCATGGGGAAAGGGTGTACAAATGTACACCCAAGATTTCCAGCAAAAAACTCTTATATAGTTTTCTACGAAAACTCTTACATAGTTGTACGGTGGAAATATACAACACTAGTAGCATGTTTTCTGTAATATATATAGTATTTTACCCAACCGCAAACTAAGTGAAAATCTTATAGTTTACTACTCCTGTTGCTCGGAGATAAGTGTCAAAGATTTGTCTAGATACATATGTATTTAGTCATGTTTTAGTGTGCAGCTATATGTGTATCTAAATAAATCTACGGCACTTATTTCTGAACGAAAAAGTGCAGCCTAAGTCGCAAGCGGCCCATTAGGCAGTAGCCCTTGTATATATTTTTCAAAAAATATTTGTACCATTATCAAATTTGTGTGATGATCTTGTGATCTTTGTTCCTTATCCCTCCAAAAGAAAAATCCTTATAGGCTCAATCATCACATTTTTTCCATTTAAGATAAAGATGATCCAAGCATTGAACTGACAAAACCACACGAGAGGGGGTGGCATTGAAGTTGTGGAATCGATAGAACTCTATTTTTCTTCTTATTTCTGTAATCTCTATCACCTTTTAAGATATTTTTCTCAAAAAATATCCTAATATATTGTTCTATGATACGTAAATTATAATTTTACCTATGTTACCACCTGACCTTCATGTTTTGTGTTAGTTAAAATTTGTACACCCAAAGATGAAATCCTGGATCCGTCCCTGAGTAGAATGTCTAGATCTACCCAATGTGCGTATTTATATCTCTCACGATGTTGTGTTTGATTAGAACATTTTTTTCCATTCGATTCCCTTCATCCCAATGCATGTGCTCAATTTATAAAAGAATTTCTTTTGTTACCACCAAATTTATCTCACGGATCATCCAATAGTGGGGGGTTGCATGCTAATGATCCTATGCATATGGTCCCTAATGTGCCTATTCTTGAATGCATGCAGGTCCTTGTACAAAATGCTACAATGAGTAGTACAAATATCAATTCAAATACACAGTAAATCTTAAGTACAGATGAAGAATCATTCGCAATCATCAAAACACTAATTCTGAGGTTTATTATCTACAAAATTCTGAGGGTGTAGCCTCGCCTGGTTAGGAATCTGCGTCGAGTCGAATAGACCATTGCAGTACAGCAGACGCGCGTGTGCCCATCTGGATGTTGCCCGTCGACTAGGAACCACTCCCACCTCTACCAGTCACCTGACCCACCCCTACCACCTTGAACTGATGGTGATGTCGCCACCAAGGGGCGGTCTTCCCGGTCCCTCCGCGGTCATAGCGGTAGCATTGTGAACAAATGAAACATCGCAGATGGTCAGACCGGAGATAACCGAAGTAGCATTCAGTAGGCTGACATCCCCCCACAGTCCGAGCGGGAACGTCATGGACGGTGTCGCGGCGTGGTAGCTTGGACAATAGAGGAAGCTGATGAGAAGCTCAAGCGAGGTGATATCCTTTTGTGCTGATGTTGAGGGAGCTGAGAGTGTGGGGCGGTGCCATGGTCGATGTAGCCGTGCGCGGGGTTGCCGTGATTGAGTTCATGGTCAGGATTTCTGGTGTCGAGGTAGCTGCACATGAATCCACATGCGCATAGTGCGCAAAGATGATGACGGAGACACGTTGAGGCAGTCGCCGAAGTTGGCGATGCCAGAGACGACGTGGTTAGAACCGTCGAGGACGAGGTGCGGCCATAGTTTTTTCAAAACTAGACGTACATCAATAATGAATGCATCCATTGATTTTGCCAGAACCAAGGACGCAAAGAAGAACTGTGGCGGCGCTAGGTTTAGGATCAGTTTAGTCTGGTATCATGTAAAAACGATAGAGAGGGATTGGAGGTATATGTTGGATGTATTATTGAGCCTTATGAGCGAGTATATATAGGCGTATAGGAGATCATCTTGGATTACAAGTCAATTTAGGTTGGATCCTAACTATCCTAAATTGTCGCAACAAGTGTATCTGTACAATACTCTAACACTTCACACTTCCCCATATTTAGTCTATAAGGAAAAGTTGCCTCTCAATGGTGTATATATAGACGACTCCAAGGTACCGATAAAACATGGCCATCATTCATGATAGTAAAGTGATGCATAAAAGATCTCACAGGCTCCACATTAACAAGGATGATCTGTACAAATGAATGGCATTTTTTCAAGATCACAATACACGTGCCTACATATTCTTTTGTGTCATGTCAACATGGCATGCTGCGTTTGATTTGTAGATTGTACAGTACAGGCCAGTCGCAACACGAGTCACATCGTGCGCCTACTCCAATATGCTTAGTAAATATTTTAAGCTTTCTCTGCTTGTTGTCTTTGTAGTGATCATTTGTAAGGAACCAACGTAGGACTATAGCAAAGCGGCCAGGTGCTCGATGTATGCAACACCTTTTTGAAAGATATCACATCATTTCTATGGTGACAAGCCCTCCTCTGCAAAAAGAGCAACTTTGTGCGACCGCGCGTCCACTTTATCTAGGAGAACGAGAACCCAATCATTAAGCATGTGTACAAGTTCAGCTGGCAGTGTCAGTATTTCAAGATTTATGTTTAGACTCGTTTCCTCATTCAAGTGGAATTACGTTCATTAGTTATACTAATAATATTTTGGAAGAATAAATGCAGTATGATGCCATGTTTGCTCTAATCATGGTCATAACATCTAAATAAAAGTTACATTAGCTTCTAAGAGCTGAATGTATAGTTACCAATAGCAAGGTTACACTAGAGTTCTTGACATTACATCATTAGCAATCAATTTCCTGGAGAATCTTACAAACTGATAAATCATGAGTAGTTCAAAAAACAGCATAAGATTAACTAGCTAGCACCAAAACACGAGGAGCACACAAATGGAGTGTCAAGAGATGTAGCCAACTCATGGTCTGGTTGTGCAAAAGCACCGAAAACTCTATAATGGTCCACGAGATGGTGTTATAACTACTGAGGGTGGTTATTGTGGGCATCATATGTTAATATAATGCATATGATATTAGTGTTTGATACTACCTCTATAATGCATAGATCATCCAGTAATATCACATTTGTCTTTTATTTTATAAAATCTCAATGCAAATTAGTATACAAGATCTATTTATACTTAAATAATGTAGTTTTATGTGTTGTGATGCAGTATCATAATATGATACTACAATCACTTCTCTCTTCATTAATTACTATGCCACCTAAGATTTTTTCCAACTCATGATATTAGCATTATGGCTAGCCTGAAGGCATTATGGATTTCCATGTACATTAAGAGGCCACTAGTTGGACACTTGCTTGTACTGCTTGTTGTTAGTTGTTGCTGTCAGACTCGAACTACCCTAGGAACAAGAACTACTCTACACGGCTGGAATGGAATCTTCTTCGTCCTGAACCGGAGCCCCCACGGCTAGTCATAGTGGGAGTAACTTGAGTAGTAATATAGTTTTACATATATTGTCAACTAAGAATTTAGATGACATGACATGCAATTAAATGATGAGAAAGAGGCTTGTGGTAACTAGCTATATTACCATAACATCACACATTTCAAGACAAAATGAGTCTATATTGCAATAAATAAGTCTTTGCATGACACCACGCATATATTATTTTCCACTATACTATAGAGATAGTAACATGTTACTAGTCTAAGTTACTTCCCACTATAACCAGCCTCACTATGGCATTAAGGTTGTGGTCGCACCACCACCACCACCACCACCACCACCACCACCACCACCACCCCTTGCCGCATGACAGTACAATGCGGCCGCGGTGGAGAACGACCAGGAGCCGATGTCTGTTGAGCGATCCCCGATGCAACTGCACACGGAGTCAATAAAGGACACATCTCGATCGCATCTACAGTGGCAGGGAACCATCACCTTGTTTCTGGGGCATTTGAGCTGGACACGCACCTTGGCGGCGCAGCGGCTGACGTCTACGGGAAGCGGCTTTGCTTCGCCTTGCTACACAGCACTCTGTTGTGGGAGTGCTTGCGGTTACGATAAGTAGATCTGACTGTGTCCATGTACACATTGGGAATCTTGCTCGCCAAGATCTTTCCTTAATGTCCCTTTCCACGGGAGGGAACCCTAGCCTCCACAACCAGCTCTCCTCCAGACCTCCACCCATCTCTATTTTGGATGTCCTTTGGCACCCACTTATATTTTGGATGAAATTAGTTTAACCATTTCTATGAAAATCCATTTTAATTTTTTGTATTGTTTTCTTCGCTAAGGACCATGCTACCATTATTCATTTTTTCCATCAAACCTACGACATGTCATTGTACATACATAAATAATTTGTTTTATTGGTGTTATAAACGCGATAATAAAATAATGAAGAACGGAAACGAAATCATGGAAGGGGACACAACATTTAACGTGAAAAACTCTCCAACAAAGAGATGAAAAAAACCATGGGCGGCAGTCAGCAAAACTTCACTATGTAGGGAGTGTTTACACAACACTGGGATTATCTCAGATGTGGCTTATCCTAGCCGGTGGCTTACATGAGATATATAAAGCGGTGGAAACCTAGGTTTTCAACTATCCGCACTACTAGGAAATCCCTCAGCCGTGACGCACCGAAAATGGACATCTGTAGCGCACTGCAAGTGCGCCACAAGCGCCGCGCTGCGGGTAAAATTTACCCATAGCGCACTGCCTACCACGGGTATGTGACTTATATAAAATTTACCCGTAGCACACATAGTGGTGGCACACCTACGCCATGTGCGCCATTGGTATGTGACTTACCTGTGGGGCACTTTCTGGCTGTACGCCATGGCTATTTGCTCGTGGGGCACTGCCTATCATGTGTGCCACTGGTATGTAAATTACCTATAGTTGTTTTCTTAGTAGTGTCGTATAGTGGTGGTGTGGGGGTGGGGGGGGGGGGTGGGGGGGGAGCTTCGCTACGCTTTGACCAAGCCTACATGGCAACCGGCCTTATTTCACTTGTAAGAAGTTAGCCTCCTAAATGAATTTGAATCACACTTGAACCATTGGTATTCTTGATCAACAAAATTGTTGTACTGTTGGAAATGATGGAGTAACTATTTTCAGAAAAAGGCATATGATGTGTCATGTCTATGCATAGGTAAAGGGCTAGAGTTGACAAATATTAGCAAGGATAGACCGAAGATGCAAATATTGAACTGCTACCTGGCGGAGTACATGTAACAAAGGAACGCTTTATGTCATCTCTTGTGCAATACCCACAAACATAAAGGGTCGTCCTGTCGTGTAAATACTATATATAAATGGCCAAGGCAATAATATTGTTGGAAAATGCAAGAGATTTATCGATGTCAATGTTTGAAGGAATCAAAAGGCAATAGTGTCGAGTGTGTATGATTAGTAGTAGATATTATTCTATGGCTTAAGCCTGAGCAAAACGGAGTGATGTGAGGCCACTTGCGGGCGTTTTGCCAATCTTGTGCCGCTGCATGTGGGCCTCCGTTTCTTCCCGTCGCTGCCTTCCTCAGCCCCAAAGACAACTCCGAAACCATCTCTTCTCTTCCACGACAACTCTCTCTGGAGCAGCTCCTCTGACCCCTAGGGTTTGCGCCGCCTTCTCCGATGGGAAGCCTCACCTCGGCAAGTCGGAGGCGGGAGGACCGATGACGGCGATGAGGCCAACAGGACAGGGATATGTCGGTTAGTAGTAGATATATGTTATTATGCTCCAAATATCCTCTAGCTTTGGGAATGAGAGGGATCGGTAATGTGCATAGTCCCTGGTGAGTAACTGAGTATAAGGATATCCCGCCCGACTCCTATGCTACCAGAATCACAACTACTACTGGGGGCTATACAATTTGTTAGAAAAGGTTATGAGTGCGGAGGTCTGTACCGCTTGTCTGTGAGTGGAAGGATGACGTCTAATTAGGGTCCGATCCAACATGTAATATTTGTTTGGCTGGCCACTGTATTTTGCTGCTAGGGGAGGGGGTGATTGTGCCTCAAGAGCACTGGCCACCAAAGATGACGAAAGCGAGGAATACCAACATCTTCATCTGCGCACCCCAAAGGATGGCTAGGAAGTGCGCCGGTATAGACTTTGGGGACCGGCGCATAAACTACCGGCAGTTTGGGTAAGCTGCCCCACACCGGCAAACCCCCAATGATCGCGCCCGACGATCATGCTGGGATCAGAACGAATGACCAAATTTGGAAAACATCACACAATTGGAACATGTTTATTACAACAAATGCAAATACAATCAAATTTAATACAACAAATTGAATGTTTCAAATAAAATAGTTCACATAGTAATTGACATAAATAAAAATTTAAAAAATATAAAACAGCAGAGGGTCCATTGGCTTGGAGGTTTTGAGGTGAATTTCCTCTGAGTGCCCATAAATGCTCGAGATATCTTCTTGCAACCGATCGTTCACCTGGGCGTCGCGGATTTGTTGACGCATGACAAGAAAAGCACCAAAATCAGCCGGCACTTCGTGATCAACGTCAGCAAGAGGGCGCATGCCTAAAATGGAAACAGATCAATCGCTGGATGATCGCGCTCACTCTCAATGATCATATTATGCATGATCACACAAGTATTTATCACCTCCCACATCTGTGATGTTGACCAGGTTAGAGGAGGGCACCTGATGATAGAAAAGTGAGTTTGGAGCACACCAAACGCTTGCTCAACATCCTTCCTGAATGCCTACTGGAACTTGGCAAACCAAAATCTTGCATCAGTACGAAGCTCGATGATTGTCTTCGGGAGGTGGCCCATCTAGGGTACATTAATACCATTAGCTAGGTGGTAGCCTTTGGTGTATTCCCTGCCATTGACCACAAACACAACTGGGGAATGGCCTTCTGTAAGTCTGCCAAACACTAGAGATCTTGACAGCACATTGATACTATTGTGCGTTCCAGCCACACCAAATCCACAAGTCATAATCTGCCACGGCCTCTAGTATCACACTGAACTCTCCTTTATGGCCTTCGAACATACTTGCCAAGCTAAAGGGCAATTCTTCCATCCCCAATGCATGCAGTTGATGCTCCCAAGCATCCTAGGAAATCTCCTAGCCGAGTTTTGTGACAATATATGAGCAGCATCTTCTTCAATTGGTGGCCTCTTATATGTTGGTAAAAAATATCCGACAATAACATGACAAAACATGTACACACACTGAAATGTCGTGGTATCAGCAATGTGCGGGTAGTCATCTTGAGTATCTACAGGAGCTCCATATGCAAGACAACGCAAGGCAGCCATGCACTTCTGAACAGAGGTGACATCAGGCAAGCATGTGCATTCCATATTACAAATGATATACAGATAAAACTCTCGCACTCATTGCACAATTTTCATGAACAACTCCTTGTTGATTCGAAACCAGCGCCGGAACACAGCAAGCCCATGGGTTGAATCATCTTGAAACTAATCTGTCTCCAACATCAGGGCGTCGGCTAGCCGATGCCGGTCTCCATTCTTCCTCTTCCCCGGCCTTGAGGCTCCCCATTGAAGAGCTCGCCAGCTGGCATGCAAGAAATGAGCCGCCGATGATCATAATACACTTGGCTTCATCGGCCTGCGCGTCAGAATCTTCTTGCAACATTTGCACTATCATGAGCTCATCGTCATTGTCAATGACCTAGGTAAAAGGTCGAGAACCTTCAGTGCACGGCGAGCTCGATGAGGTTCGCGACCGAGTGGGAGGCGCCTTCTGCCCTAGAGACGGCAACAGCGATGTGAAGACACGGTGTTTCGAACGGTCTCCGCGCGAGGGGCGGCGGGGTGTCCTTAGCCGGTGGCAGGCGACCGCAACATCGGTGACATTGAATCGACGGTGAGAGCCCGGCGAGAACCAGGTGGGTGGCTGCTAGGGGGTGGTTCATGTCGTAGGTAATGAGCGGCACACTAGAAGGGCGATAGATGGTTGAAGGATGGCCGCCAGCGGCGGCGGTGATTCACGGGGTGGTAGGAGGAAGGAAGGGGAGGTGGAGAGAAGGGATAAGGTTTTCCTTGTGTAGTTGGCAAGGGGGACCAACATTGGGTTTCCAGTATGGCACGTGTTGCCGGCAGCCCCATCCTAGCCCCTGGTTGTCGGGGCGGCAAGGGGGTGCCAGATAGATTGGAGGGCGGTCCAAACTGCCGGCACCGACTAGAGGCCTTTGGTGTGGGTCATTTTTTGGCCTACACCCCCAACTCGGTTGAGGGCCACCGTGAAGATGCTCTAAGCACCTCTGTGTTGCATTCTTCCCAGGGGCATAAGCGCAAGCATGCATAGTTGCGGGAGGACAGAAGGAGCAATGAGGCAATAAGTATGTATTGTGATGTTGTTTCAACGGAAAATTGGTGGGATCCACTTAACCCTACCACTTGGGCCAACACGTGGAATGCACTAAACTCTCTGCGCTAGCTGCACCTTACGGAAAGAGCCAACCAACGGCCCACACACAGCGACAGCAATAGGCAAAGGCCCACGACCAACCATACAACAAACGGCAGATGCCCTCAGCGCATCCGCTCGTTACTACGCTTATTAGTTCTCTGTGACGGGACTTTTTTTTTTTTAATTCTTTTTTTCTAAGCTGTGTGCATTCGTAGAGCCGTTAGGGCAATGCGTTGTTGCAGATGCTAGGTGTAATTGGTATCCCTGTGATATTAATATATACTGTTTTCTAAAAAAAAAACATACGCAGAGGTGCATGTAAAACACAGTGTGGCTTTTGCCTTTCCACATACATCCCCATCAGCGCATGTCATCTGTGCATTGTTTTATTTACGAAGAAAGGATAGATTAGCATGTTATACAATCTACTGCAAAAGATTTAAATCTTATAATTTCCAACATTCGGTTGTACATATGAACGTCAAAGTAATTATTACATAATGTATAATATTTTTTAATTATTTTGCACCTTTTTAAAATTACAAGTACACGAATTTTAGTGTGGAAAAAGAGTTACCTAAATTTTATCCAGTGTACACCTTGCATCAAAATTTAACAATCTTAAAGGAAAACTCCCATTGGGTCATAATATCTAGCAACATTATATTTTATTCTTTTTTCAACGCTGCAAACATGAGATATTTATTTTTTCTAGCGAGTGAATATGTAGTTATTAAACTTAGAATAAATGATTTATTTAAATATTTGAAATTATCAAACAATTTGACAACAGTAATTTCTAATCAGTTGGACAAGGCTAGCTATACATTTGTATGAGAATATTGAACACACTCATCCATCTTAAATACAAAAGTGATATTATGTGCTTCACATGTGCCGAAGGTTGAAAAATTATCTCATATAAAAGAAGATATAAGGATCTTTATCTCAAAAGTAGTGCTCTTCATGGATACATTACCATGCATGTCCTTTGGCACCCACCATCTATTTTGGATAAAATCAGTTTAACCATTTCTATGAAATTCCAATTTGAATTATTTTGTTTTCTCCGCCTTTAGTGTTTTGAAATGAAGTTCAAAACTTGATTGTACTATGTAGGGAATCGGAGCAGGTCATTTTTCCACCAAACCTACAACATGTCATTGCATATACATAAATAACTTGTTTTATTGGTATATATAAATCAACATAATTGTTTTATTGTTGGGAGTGATGGAGTAACTATTTCAGAAAAAGTCATACGACGTGTCATGTGTAAGCATAGATAAATGGCTAGAGTTACCACCTGGCATATGTGGTGAGCAACCTAAAGAAAACAATATCAAGATAAAGGACTAGAGTTGACAAATATTTGCAAGGACATAACGAAGATCCAAATATTGAACTGGTACCCGACGGAGTACATGTAACAAAGGAAGGCTTTATGTCATCTCTAGTCCAATAACTACAAATACAAAGGGTTGGCATGTCGTGTAAATCCTATATATAAATTTCTAAGGACATTGAAGCCTCGCGTGAAAGAAGGATGTGGAGAACAACTGAACAAGAGACGCAACAATATTATTGGAAAATGCAAGAGATTTATCGATGTCAGTGTTTGAAGGAATAAGAAGGCAATAGTGTCGAGCGTGTATGCTTAGTAGATACGGAGTATATGTTATTATGACCCAAGTATCCTCTAGCTCTGGGATTGAGACGGATCGGGATTGTGCATAGTCCTGATGAGTATAAGGATCTCCCGCCCGACTCCTGTGCTACCAGAATCAAAACTACTACCGGGGATACTTGTCTGTGAGTAGCGGGATGACGTCTTATTAGGTTCCGATCCAACATTTAATAATTGTTTCGCTGGCCACTGTATTTTGCGGCTCGCCGAGGGGGTGATTGAGCTTCAAGAGCACTAGGCACCAAAGGTGACAGAAGGGAGGGATAAGCACCTCTATGTTGCATTCTTACCCAAATAGGGTGTTAAGTGGGATCTCACCAAAGTCCAACCTCTAGTGCGTTTTGAGATTCCTAGTGTAAAATACTGGCAAGGCTGAAGCATGCATGGTGTAGAAGTGGGATCTAGGTGAGATCCCACTGTTAGACTAGACAATGTTGAGTCGGTTTTGATTTGTTAGAGTTTATTTTAGAGTCGGTTTAAGTAATCTTGGCCGACAAGTTTTGTAACTCATATATACTCTGTACCCCTCAAGCAATATTATTATGCAAGTCAATCGAATTTACATGGTATCAGACAATTTGATCCTCCTGACTACTTCACCAAAAATGCCGTCGCTTCCCTAGGTGATGCCGGCCAAACCTCCAAGACCTCTCTTGCTCTACCCTCTCCTACCCTCCCAACTATCCACTATGCCGATACAATCTCAGATGTTAGCCCCTTTATTTCAATCACTTTAGATCTACCAAAGCATAACTACTACCATTGGCGTCATCTCTTCGAGGTTCGTCTCGGTCGGTGCAATCTTCTCGACCACGTCGCCGACCATGCCGTTCCCCAGCCTACCGATCCTCGCTGGGCATGGACGACCTCACCATCATCCAATGGATCTACCAGCGGGTGTCCACTGAGATCTTCAATCTCGTGTTTCGCGACGCCACCAGCGCAGTCGCCCTCTGGGTGGCCCTCCGATAGCTCTTCCAAGACAACGTCAATGCTCGCGTCAACACTCTCCACACCGAGCTCCGCAAAACCGTCCAAGGTGACTCTCCCGTCGACGTCTACTGTCAAAAGCTCAGGACGATCGCCGATAAACTCCAAGAGCTCGGCGACCCCGTCGACGACCGTCAACTGATCAACATCCTCCTCGTCGGGCTCGGTGACTGCTTCGAAAAGCAGGCCTCCTTTATTCCCATGATGCGGCCCCGTCCTACCTTCGCCGAGGTCCGATCTATGCTGCAGTGGGCCGACCGTGCTGTCGCAAATAAAGAGGCACGCCATCACATTTTTGCCGCGATCCCGCGACCTCCTGCTGCTCCTGCGCCGCCTCCTCCGTCACCGGTGCAGCCATCTCCGGGGTGGCGCCCTAGTCCGAACTACAGGGGCAAAAACCCTACCTTCCGGCCGCCTCGACCACCCACGGCTCCTCCCAGCGGCCCGACGCCTCCAGCCCCAGCACCTCATGCGTCTCCTAGCTGGCGCCCGATGCACGACCCGTGGACAGGGCTTGTCTAGGCCTGGCCCATGCCCTGGATCGCGCCCTCTCCGATTGGTGCTCCCCCGGCGTACTCCGGCGCCTGGATGCGGGGCATGCGCCCCCACGCCGGCTCTCCAGGCCTCCTCGGCACTCGCCCTCCGCACCAAGCCTACATGACTGCCCCGACCTACATGCATGGTCCGACTTACCAGCAGTACAACGCTCCAGCCCCTCCTTCGACGTCTGATGGTGCCTACATTCCGATCTACGCGCCATCACCACCTGCTCCGCTGCCTGCACCATCGTTGTCCTCTTCCTCGTCACCAAGCTGGGACCAAGCAGCGTTTATCCAGGCCATGAACCACTTTGCTACTCAAGGAAACTCTGCTACCGATTGGATTTCGATTCTGGTGCTTCTAGTAACATGTCTTCTTCGAATAATATGCTGTCAAATTTTTCCTCATCACCTTTTTCCTCTATAACTCTTGGCAATGGTTCTACTATCCCTATCTCCGGTGTTGGTAGTGCACAACTTCTCTCACCCACAAAACCTCTCCTCCTTCGTAATATTCTTGTTGCACCAGATCTCATTAAATATTTAATCTCTGTTCGACAATTCACTCGTGACAATCCCGTTTCTCTCGAATTTGACTCTTTTGGTGTTTCTGTGAAGGATTTTCTAACCAAAGCGAAGATAGTTCGCTTCAATAGTGATGGAGATCTCTACTCCCTCCACGGTGTTCCCACGGCCACTCAACCCTCATCCATGGTTGCTTCGGTCGAGCTTTGGCATCAACGTCTAGGCCACCCCAATAAAATCATCTTAGATTCTCTCCTGAGTGATTTCTCTATTCCTTGTAATCGTGATACTCATAATCCTCTAGTTTGTGAATCTTGTCAACAAGGAAAACATGTGCGTCTTCCGCTCAATTCTTCTACTTCTTCTAGTACTTTTCCCTTCGAATTATTACATTGTGATTTATGGACGTCACCTATTGAGAGTATTTCTGGTTTTAAGTACTATCTTGTGATCTTGGATGATTTCACTCATTATGCATGGACTTTTCCTTTACGCAAAAATCTAATGTGCACACAATCTTTCTCAATTTCAACGCTATGTTACAACTCACTTCTTTCTCCCCATTCGGTTCATCCAATGAGATAATGGCAAAGAATTTGACAACAACCAAAATCGTAATTTCTTTCTCCACCATGGCATTCTCCTCCGTTTTTCCCGCCCATAGACTTCCCCTCAAAATGGCAAAGCTGAGAGATCTCTCCGCACTATCAACGACATAATTCGAACCCTTCTTATCCAAGCTTCTATGCCCCCACGTTTTTGGGCCGAATCTCTCCGCACAACCACATATCTCCTCAACATTCGTCCCTTCCAACTTAACCCACAAACCACGCCATATTACTCTCTCTTTCTCTGTCATCCCAATTATCCAGAATTTTGAGTATTCGGTTGTCTCTGTTTTCCAAATACCTATGTCACTTCACCTCATAAAATAGCCCCTAGATCTCTACCCTGCGTTTTTCTAGGTTATTCCGATGAGCACAAAGGTTATAGATATTTTGACCCAGTTTCTGGTCGTATTCATATCTCTCGTCACGTTACTTTCGTTGAACACTCTTTCCCTTTTGCCACACATACATCTCCCCATGATTCTATCTCCACCGATCTCTCTCCCTCGACTCGTTCAGCTACACCACCTAATCCCCTACACATCCCAATATTCCATACAGAACCCCCTACGCCCGAACCTACATCCGCTGCGTCGGACGTTTCGCTCACTTCTTCTCCCGCGCGCTCTACCGAGCCCTCACGGCAGCCTGCCGTGCAGCCTATCGTCGCACCACCCTCTCCACCCACGGCACATTCTCCTACCGCGTCGCAAACCTCATCTGATGCATCACCCAACCCCATTGTCACTCCTTCCTCTTCGGCACCCACTTCTGAGCATGATCCGTCTCCTTCCCCATAATTACCCTCCTATGCTATTCCTATTCCAGCACCCACCAATGATCATACTATGCGTACCCGAGGCAAATCTGATTTTTGTCTACCCTCCAAACGTCTTAATTTCTTTGCTCAACCCAACCTTTCTCCCATCCCAAAATCCTACAAATCCGCTCTTCTCGATCCCAACTGGTCTGCTGCTATGAAAGAAGAATACCATGCTTTGGTTATCAATGATACATGGCAGCTAGTTCCTCGTCCTTCCAATTCAAACATTGTTTCTGGTAAATGGGTCTTTCATCAAAAATTTCACTCCGATGGTACTCTCTCTCGCTACAAAGCCCGCTGGGTATGTCGTGGCTATTCTCAACAACAAGGAAATGACTATGATGAAACCTTTTCTCCTGTTGTCAAACCAAGCACAATTCGCACCGTCCTTAGCATTGTCGTTTCCTCTTCTTAGCCTATTCATCAACTCGATGTAAAAAACGCCTTTCTTCATGGTTCTCTTCAAGAAACCGTCTACTGTCAACAACCTTTAGGTTTCGAAGATCCTAGTTCACCCAATCATGTATGTCTTCTCAAAAAGTATCTCTATGGCCTGAAGCAAGCACCTCGTGCGTGGTTTCAGCGCTTTTCTACATTCATCCAAACTATAGGGTTTATTCCCTCTCTCTCCGACACATCTCTCTTTATCTATCAATCAAATAATAACATTGCCTATCTCCTCCTTTACGTTGATGACATTATTCTCACAGCCTCCACCCAAACTTTTCTCAACTCTATCATCTCTAGTCTTCAACACGAATTCTCTATGACTGATCTAGGTATGCTTCATCATTTTTGGGCATTGCTGTAACTCGTGATTCTTCTGGCCTTTTTCTTTCTCAACGGCGATACACTCTCGATCTTCTCTCTCGTCCTGGCATGTCGGACTGTCAACCATCCCGCACCCCCATCGACACCACTTCTAAATTTTCTTCTACCGGCGAATCATTCTCCGATCCCACTCTATATCAAAGTCTCGCAGGAGCACTTCAATATCTCACTCTTACACATCCCGAAATTTCCTATGCTCTTCAACAAGCATGCCTTTTCATGCATGATCCACGCCTTCCTCATTATAATCTAGTCAAAAGAATTCTTCGATATCTCAAAGGAACTCTTGATCATTGCCTTCATATTAATTCTTCTTCCCCAACAACTTTGACAGCATATTCCGATGCAGATTGGGCTGGATGTCCTGAGACTCCTCGGTCCACATCTGGTTACTGTATTTTTCTTGGCAATAATTTGATTTCTTGGTCTTCTAAGCGCCAGCCAATGGTTTCTCGTTCGTCTGCTGAGGCTGAGTACCGCGCGGTTGCACATGCGGTTGCAGAAACGGTATGGTTGCGTCAACTTCTTGCCGAGCTTCATCGTCCAATTCAGTAGGCTACCATTGTGTATTGTGATAATATCTCTACAGTTTATATGGCGGGCAACCAATTCAGCATCGGAGGACAAAACATATTGAAATCGACATACATTTTGTTCGCGAAAAGGTTGCTCTTGGACAAGTTCGTGTTCTTCATGTTCCAACCATGGCGCAATTTGTTGACATGTTCACCAAGGGGCTTGCTACTGCACCATTCATTGACATACAGTCCAGTCTCAACGTCGTTGCGCTCGCCGATGAAACTGCGAGGGGATGTTAGACTAGACAATGTTGAGTCGGTTTTGATTTGTTAGAGTTTGTTTTAGAGTTGGTTTAAGTAATCTTGGCCGACAAGTTTTGTAACCCCATATATACTCTGTACCCCTCAAGTAATATTATTATGCAAGTCAATCAAATTTACACCCACCAGAGGCGGAAGCATGCATGGTGTAGCTTTGGCTGCTGGCTGTCCAAGGCTGGAGTCACTACAGGAAACGATAAATAGGCCGACGGCTGGGTCCCGTCGGCGTAAGCCCTGATCCCCGTCGACGTACGCTGGCCCGATGGGGGCCGTCGGCGTATGCCCGTCGGCGTAGTACTCCGTAGGCGTATGGCAATAAACCGTCGGCGTATACATTCCCGTCGTCCTAGGCCCACCTAGGGCCCACCTGGAACAGCTAACGGCCGTTAGCGCGGGAATTTATACGCCGACGGCATAGCCATCGACCTAAGAGGCCACGTGCCACTCTGTGGCTGTCTACGTCCTTGGATACGCCGACGGCATAGCCGTCGGCCCTCTCTGCCAGCTGGGCTCCTCGCATACTGACGCCGACGGTGCTGCCGTCGGGCAAACTGTGTCTGTGTCATATGGTGTTGTCTACGCCGACGGCATTTCCGTCGGCTTAGGACCTGGTATTTTTTTTTTTGCATTTTGTTTTACTTATTCCCTACAAATTATATATTCCCGCATTCCCAGATTCCAGACACAGCACATGCACAAACATAAGATCATCATCGTCAAAAGAACATAACTAGGTCATTCATACATAGGATCATCCATACATAGGTACATCCTCATCCAAACAACATAGCTAGTACATCCACACATAGGTACATCTCTAAGTGCATCCTAACACATGCACATACCTACACCTCCGGAGAGCTACTCGAGAGACCCATGTCTCCCCGCGTGAAGAAAGGTGAAGCTTGACGTCGAGTAGCCGCCGTCGAACCAGCACCGGAAGAAGGAGAAGTACCGCCATGACCACCACCACCGGTAGAAGGAGAAGCACTGCCACCCTCAGCACGATGGAAAGAAGGAGAATCACCGCCACCGCCACCACCACCACCACCACCAGAAGCACCAGGAGAAGCACGGCCGGTATGAACCGGTGTCATCGCGCGCGAGATAGTCGGCGAGGCATCAGGACGACCAAAGTGTGTATTGCCGGAGCATCCCGGTCCCTACATGTTTGAGGCAGAGTTAGCAACCACCAAGACATAGGTTTGTTGTAACAACCGGTTTGCCAAAAAACTTACCGGGGTCCCTGAGTAGAAGGTCAAAGCATATTCGTCCTTTGATGGGAAGATTGGCTGCGGCCCTGGCCTAGGTGGCCGTGGCGGTAGAGTGGCTCGCTCTCTAGTGCCATAAAACCTCTCCAAAAGCTGCAAGATAGTTTAGATATGAGGCGTTGTAGAAATAAAGATTCAAACTAGGGAATGCGAGACTTGTCATATTTTGCAAAAATAAAGGTGGAAACTTACATCATCGCGTAACTCTGCCCACTGCTCGTAGGCCGCTCGGGTCTGGGACCACGTCTCGAGCGTCACCAAGTGTTCCGCAAAAGCGGCCTTGTAGGACGCGTCCAAAACAGGCTACAATTTCAAAAACAATGAATCTCGTCAACTTAGCCACTCACGAATGATTTTCGGAAATATGATGGAAATGAGAAAAACTTACATCGTCGTTCGCTCGGGAAGGCCGTCGAGGCGGGATAGCGGGGTCGTCGGCGGTGAGGGTAGCCTTGATCCGCGTGAGGCTCAAAGAAGGAGTTCGCGGGATCACCCTATAGAGAATCTTGAAACGGCCGTGCTCCCGGCCGCGCCCCGCCACGACCACCGCTCTCTCGTCGGTCTCCGCTGCTCTAGGATCTTCCACCTCCGGATGAAAACCAGTGAACGCCTCGAGGTAGTTAGCACCATCCTCCTTGGCAGTGCCATAGAACTCTGGAAGCGAGGGCTGAGGCTGGGACATATTAGGCTTCTTCTGCTTCATCATTTCCCATACTTCATAGTCAGAACAAGGCCTCTCTAGATGTCTCTCCTGCGTGGACAAAAAAATGTTATGCGTATCAAGTAGGATCACGAAGGGAAATAAATACAGATTGTTCCATGTATACATTTATACCATATGGGCCTTGAAGCGACCATGGTTGCGGTTTCCCGCACAGTGTGTCCCTCCGGAGCCACGGTTTGCCTTGTTCCGCTCACTCGAGGCGTTGAACTCGGCGTCTTCCCCGCGCCACCTCGCCGACAACGCCAGCCATGCGTCCTCCTTACCATCGGCCCACGTGGGCATAAACTGAAAAAACAATACTCATTTGAAGAATGGATAATGCAATTAGCAACAACATAGAATCTGATTGACAATTTACTTACCCCGGCATAATCTTCCTCGGTCATCTTTGGTTGGGCCTTCACATTCAAACGCTTCGGCGCCCTCTTTCTCAACTTCTCGGAGCTGTATAGACTGGTGGTGGTATGCTTCTGATTGTAAAATTGTTGCCGTGTCAACCTCTGACAAGCCCCCCGCAAAGTCTTGTCCGCCTTCTCCTGGTCCTCCGGAAGCACCCTATAGAATCTTTGTAATCATACATAATAAATATTGTGAGGGTCATAAGTTAGCATGGTGGGGTCATCAACTATGAACGAAACTCGAAAACTTTTCCTTACCCAAAACTTGGTGATCACGGCTTCAGCATAGCCCGAGTTTTCGGCGGCCTCATAGTGTGCCCAACTGGTGGCTAGCTTCCTCTCGCCGTTGGGGACAGGAGTGTAAAAGCCTGGCCAAAATTTCCTAATCAGAGCTCCAACCAAGGTGTTAGGCGCACGGGTACCTGGAGGAAATGTCCAGTTGCTACACAATAGTAAAACATTAGTACATGCCAAATTCTTATGACCAAAATGAAATTACATGTCCAAAATTAGTATAGCCACTTACTCAATGCCGTTAGGCGTAATGATGGGTTTCTCCTCCTCAGAAGCAGGTTCGTCCACTGGGACACCCGATTCCCCACGAATCTTGGGCTTCTTCGGCCGCGTCGACGGCCCCGACTCCTGGTCTCGGGGCTCCCCCTCCGTGTCTCGAGACTCCCCGTCCTGGTCTCGAGAATCAAAGTCCTGGTCTCGAGACCCCCCTCCTGGTATCGAGACTCCCACTCCAAGTCTCGAGACTCCTCCTCCAAGTCTCGAGACTCCTCCTCATCAGGAGACTCCGAGTAAGCAGACTTGGAAGCCACGTCGCCAGAAGCGGAGGGTAGGTCACTCAGAAGGCGTAAACCTCGTACTCCAACTCGTCCTCCACCTCGTCCTGCGCCTCGTCCTCCGCCTCGTCCTGCCCTCGGGGGAAGTCCGCCTCCTCCCTCACCTCGTCCTGCACCTTGTCCTGGCCTCGGAGGAAGTCCACCTCCTCCTCCCTCACCTCGTCCTCCTCCTCCCGCATTGTCGTCATTGTAACACGAGTTGGGAATGGGTGCTCTTCCACTTTTGGTTACCTTCTTCTGCTTCCACTTAAGGATAGAGGACGGTGATTCCTTGCGTTGGCTCATATTGGTCAATCACCTACATTGAGAAGAGGTAAACAATTTAGTCAAGCATAATAAAAATACTAAGCATAATAAAGATATTAAACATAAATACTAAGCATAATAAAGATACTTGATTTTCTTCCTCCTCTTCATTCTCACCGTGGACCACTTCCTTCATGTTCATAAGCACATAGAGCATTATGCAATCCTTCTCTTCCTGTTTCAAGGTATAACTTGTTGCGCCACCGGCCTTGCCACCGGGACACTGGAAGAGGAGGAGCTTGGGGTCATGCTTCGGCTCGTCGACATTGTACCGACAGACCTGGTTATGCATAGTGGGAACATCATCGCCATAGTATGTTGTCGTGGCGTCTGTTATCTCCTGGAGGAGAGTTGCCTCAGCTATGCATGCTTCAATCTTATTTTTGTTTCCACATTTGGTTCGAATATACTTAAACTCTCTCTCAATACAAAACTGCCAACGAAACTGCACCGGTCCACCCAAGAGTGCCTCGTTCGCGAGATGCACAATGAGATGTAACATCGGAGTAAAGAAGCCTGGCGGAAAGATCGTCTCTAACTTGCATAGCAACTCCGGCACTAGATCATGCAGCTTCTCAATCATCAAGGGACATATCTGCTTGGCATAGAGCGTGCGGAAGAAATGACTCAACTCCGCAAGCACTCGCCAGATATGCTCAGGGAGATACCCTCGAACCATCACCGGCATCAGCCGCTCAATCCTGACTCGGACCAGGACAGAGCATGGAGAACGTACCCAACTATGCATCCGCCGACTGTCCCGTAAATGCCGCAAGCGTTACGCTTCATAATATGCGACCTCTAATGCATATTTATCCGCGTAACGCTCGCAGACGGGATATGACACCTAGGTGACGCGACTTGACGTGGAAATGGAATCTACTAACATAAAAAATGCGAGGGACGAGACGGAGTTCTAGCTCACCCTCGGCGGTAGAGGAAGTAGGCGACCTCCGAGACGGCGACCTCCGGGACGGCGACCTCCGGGAAGACGACCTCCGGGACAGCGACCTTCGGGACAGCGACAGGAGCTAGCGAAAACATTTCAACACACATGAGAATAATTAGCAACATGAACAACAACATTTCATATCTAGTTAATTAGCAACATGAACATTCCATATCAGAGGATAATTAGCAACTAGAATAATTAGCAACTAGCAACTAGCAACATACAATAATTAGCAACTAGCAACAAACAATAATCAACAACTAGAATAATTAGAAACATACATGTAGGAGGGGAGGCAGAGGAGGGAAGGGTCCTGCGGGGAGCAAGGAAAGCAGAGGGGGGAGGGGCCCTTTTTCGACGAAACCCTAATCCGAGGGCCCCGCGGGTCTACCCCCGTAGCATTCTCCGTACGAGGGTTGAACAACGCACTCTCTTGGTGGTTTAGGTTTGTTTAGGTCATATCTACATGGAAAACCAAGGATAGTCCCAGGGTTCCACCGGTCTACCCTCGTTTGACCCGCGGCGGGAGCCTACTCCTACATGTCCAGCACGCTTCTATAGGTGTTATCGCATGCAACGTGGACGGTCACACCCGGGAGCTAGGTTTTCCATCTAGGGGCAATCCACCACCCTTGTGCATGTATGCTAGGGCCACACGCATGTTCCCGTGGCATCCCGGCACTCGGGCGGTCCTTTTCCGACGAAACCCTAATCCGAGGGCCCCGCGGGTCTACCCCCGTAGCATTCTCCGTACGAGGGATGAACAACGCACTCTCTTGGTGGTTTAGGTTTGTTTAGGTCATATCTACATGGAAAACCAAGTATAGGCCCAGGGTTCCACCGGTCTACCTTCGTTTGACCCGCGGCGGGAGCCTACTCCTACATGTCCAGCACGCTTCTATAGGTGTTATCGCATGCAACGTGGACGGTCACACCCGGGAGCTAGGTTTTCCGTCTAGGGGCAATCCACCACCCTTGTGCATGTATGCTAGGGCCACACGCATGTTCCCGTGGCATCCCGGCACTCGGGCGGTCCTTTTCCGACGAAACCCTAATCCGAGGGCCCCGCGGGTCTACCCCCGTAGCATTCTCCGTACGAGGGTTGAACAATGCACTCTCTTGGTGGTTTAGGTTTGTTTAGGTCATATCTACATGGAAAACCAAGGATAGGCCCAGGGTTCCACCGGTCTACCCTCGTTTGACCCGCGGCGGGAGCCTACTCCTACATGTCCAGCACGCTTCTATAGGTGTTATCGCATGCAACATGGAAGGTCACACCCGGGAGCTAGGTTTTCCGTCTAGGGGCAATCCACCTCCCTTGTGCATGTATGCTAGGGCCACACGCATGTTCCCGTGGCATCCCGGCACTCGGGCGGTCCTTTTCCGACGAAACCCTAATCCGAGGGCCCCGCGGGTCTACCCCCGTAGCATTCTCCGTACGAGGGTTGAACAACGCACTCTCTTGGTGGTTTAGGTTTGTTTAGGTCATATCTACATTGAAAACCAAGGATAGGCCCAGGGTTCCACCGGTCTACCCTCGTTTGACCCGCGGCGGGAGCCTACTCCTACATGTCCAGCACGCTTCTATAGGTGTTATCGCATGCAACGTGGACGGTCACACCCGGGAGCTAGGTTTTCCGTCTAGGGGCAATCCACCACCCTTATCGCATGCAACCAATATACTTTTTTGGTAGTTTTCGTTTGTTTAGGTTATACCAATGTAATTTTTTGGCCTTTAAAAGCGTGCATGCGATAACCTTCACACGGTATAGGGTTTCTCCAAATAGTGGGTTCGATGCCTGAGGGTCCCCAAAAGAGAGGGGTTTCTACGGTTTCCCCAAAAGAGAGGTTTCGGTTCTTCGAGGTTCGTACAAAATGAGACATATCTTCAATAATTATGTTGTAGTTGTGTATTATATGTGTATTTTGTTGTTCTATTTTACATTTATATTTTCGCATCGGGTTCCGAAAGATTCGCGTCGTATTCTTTGCGGGTGCAGTGGGATACGCGAAGATTCGTGTGGTTAATTTACAAACACCAATTTATTTATAAATTAATCTACATTAAATTAGCGTGGAAAATAAATAAATAAATCAAATATAAGTACTTTAGACATTGGAGGAAAAAAAACCTAGGCCGACGGCGTAACTGTGCGTGCAACGGCCCGTTAGGTGGGCCGTTAACTAGGGCTTAACGCCGACGGCCCCGTATAGGCCGACGGTCACCGTCAGGAGGCTTCCGTTTTACGCCGACAGTTTTTCTTCGCCGACGGCTGCCGTCGGCGCTTCTCTCCCTACACCGACGGCAAGCGTACGCCGACGGCTGGATGGCTCGGCTGACGAATCCGGGGAAGTGGGCCGACGGGCCCGACCTGTCCCCGTCGGCGTATACAAACACCGTCGGCGTATCCCTTATTTCCTGTAGTGAGTCGGACTGCCATATGTTGCGAGAAGCAATTTACAGAAGGAGCAATGAGACAATAAGTATTTCTAATGTCGCTTCAGAGGAAACTTCACAAGAACGACAGTGCTCTTATAAGATGTGGCGAAAATTCGCTGTAGTTTTCGATTTTTTAGAAATATTTATTGATCCTCTCAAAAACATTTAATGGTAATACGGAGTAAGTATTTTTCAGTTGTCGAACTATAGGGTTTCATGAATCAAGATCGAATGGCAATTAGACCCTCTTCACTCCCTGGCTCAGATTCTCTTGTCTCTTGAATAACCTTGCCACGCGTAAGAGGCCCTTCATCCACGACATCTCAGCAGGCGAAGAAGTCTGCTGCTTTCATACCAATACTATTGCTAGAGGCAGAGGCATGTGTACCAGGCATTGTGGCTTTTTTGGGTATACATCCACGTCAACTACTGGCATGGTCATTTCTTCTCCTGAAGAAGAATGTCTAAGATTCGTATCTTATACTCCCTCTGTTTGGAAATATAAGATGTTTTAGGTTTGTGAATGACATGTATCTAGACACCTTTTAGTGTCTAGATTCGTTTAAACCTATACACTAAAAGGTGTCTAGATACATCTCCTTCACAAACCTAAAACATCTTATATTTCTAAACGAAGGGAGTATACCACAAAGAAATTGCGATTTGTTCTTGTTGCTTCGGAAATGAGGAATTACTACCTTGATTTTAGTATGTTCACTAATTTGATTCAAGTCTTCTAAGCTTTGTGCGACATTCAGCTATAGATTTGTATCTAGAAGGGAACAAATATACCACAACGGAATTTTCGCATAAGTTGCATTTTTTCATATTTGTTTTGCAAAATTAGCGAATTATAAGAACAAGAATTATATATGAAAATAATCAACCATTGTTCTATTCAGTACACTCCTCTGAAGGAAGTTTAACGATCTCATAAAATTCCCCTTGGTTCTTATTGTCTAGAGACCTTATATTTTATACTAAAGTTGCATGGGTTTTACATAATTAGGTTGATTGGTGTTCTGATCAGAGGCTAACATAATTGCATTTTGTTTTCTGTTTTAAATGGTTGATTCATGTCAAGAAATTATGCGACCTACGATTTATAGTAAATTTGAAAACTTATGCTTTGAATAATGCAATAAAAGGCCCTATGCATTAATTGAGGAATAGCCTAGGGCTTACCGTTTTACAAAAAAAACGAAATTCTAATAATAATCTCACATAAAAGAAGGTACAAGGATAGGGAGCTCTAAATTAGTGATCTTCATCGATACATTACACCTTAATTTGGATGGAATCAGTTTGATTTGTTCAAATACCAATTGTACGAGATTCCAATTTGTATTTGAAAATAAAATTCAACAATTTTATTTATACATTATAGGATATATTTAAACAATGACTAGACCACATTTATTTTCTTTTTCTCAAGAATCCAATATGACATTGCGTAGACTAAATATATACATATATACAATAAACTATTGTATTATTGGCATTCTTGATCGCCATAATTGTTGTTTATTTTGAGAGTGATTGAGTAACCATGTGTTACTTTCTTTTTCAACAAATAGATAGGTGTTTTCTCATGTGTATAGATAGAAGATGGGCTATAGTTGACCAATATTTGCAAAACTGCAAGGACAAACATTACCTCAAAAAACAAGTACTTACCGCGCTTGTTTTTGAGAATGCACCATGGAAGGTGCGTCAACATTTTATTGAAGAAATACTTGCTAAGGCACTACGGGCTGAGAGTAGATGTAAACAATGGAAAGCTTTTATGTCTTATGTACGGCAGTCCTACAAATATAAAGGGCCATATACCATAGAAAATAACATATAAAGAGCCATGGAAACCCCTGCATAGTCATGCGAAGGATGGTTGTGGAGCGCGAGAGGGGCACTATTCTGTTGGGCACTGCAAGACATTTTCCAAGTTAATGTTTGGGTGAATAACTAGGTGCTACTAAGCACTGTTTGAGTAGTGGTTGTGATATTATGCCCTAATAGTCATCTCGGTCTAGGATTGAGAGGAATCGGTATTCTCCATAGTCCCGGTGAGTGTTAGGATCTTCCGCCCGTCTCCTGCCAGATAGGAGTGGCGATGCAGAGCGGTACTCGTGGGTATATAGTATCAAGAATAGTGGTGGCAAAGGCGACGAAAGGGGATGTACGCCGATCATATACTTCGAAGGCATTGGTCGACCTGTGCATGATGTAAATTTTTGCCATCGGTATCCAAGGATTAGTCACTGCCATGGCTGAGAGATGAAATTTGCAAAGGAATCAAGGAAAATGTATTATAGTTGTCCCGTTTCAACGGATAACTAACTAGAATAACAGTGTGTGTTCTTGTGAACATGTGGCCATCAAAATTTTGGCTGAAATTTGTTTAGGACACTCCTTTTCTATTATTTGTAAGAAACATTTTCATGTAGTCAATTATTTAAGGTTCTTGAACGATTAGTTTTGCATGGATCCAGATTGAATGGGCTTTTGGATTCTGTCACCTCTTGGATTCCATTGCCACGTACACCCTCTTCGATGGCTTGCATTTTTTTTGCCATTTGGAGCCGGTTGCCGCGCACAAGGGACCCCTTGTCCGCGGTGTCTCGCCCTAGGATATGTCTGCCTCTTCTCTTGGTTGCATCTTCTTCCTTCCTCCGGACGACACCATATGTGTCTTATGACCTATATATACTCATACAGTCTGCTCATACCTTGGATGTTCTAAAATGTGTGGTTCGCGTACATCAAAAGTCATAAAATCGTGGGTCAGATTGATCTGATCATGACTATAGAGATGGCACAACTGATCTGGCGTTCAGTATAACAAGACATGTAAACAAAATGTGCATGTCCAACTCTGGAATAACACAAAGCGGGCACAAGCCATTCCCAGGGCCATGCCACTTGGTCACCTCTACGCCAGAGGGAAACCGATCTCGTAGTAACTGCCAAAGGAAGATTTTGGTATTCAGGGGCAAGAGGGCCTTCCATAGGGGGAGGTCCACGGAAGAGAGGGCCCACTAAACAGGGCCTTCTACGCCGATCCAACCGTAAAGGTCCCCGAGGGGACCAGACACCATGATACATTATCCAGGCATTGGGAGAGGGTCAGGGGAGGCTGTCCCGCAGCCCATCCCAGGTATCCATCTTTGCCGCACCAAGGTTTCGCCGGAACGCGACCTGCCATGCCCCGCCTTGGCAAGCCTCAGCCACCAATAGCATAGGATCCGCGCAAATCGCGAACAACTCGGGTACCTCGTGACGCAGGGGACGACCGCCAAACCAAGGGTCAAGTCAGAAGAGGGTGTCCCTTCCATCACCAATGGAAATGGACCGCCCCTTCCGTATTTTCGTCTTGATATCCTGGATGGGTCTCCAAAACTAAACCCCTCTCGGCGTTCACAAGCCATTAGCGGCCATCCCGGAGATACTTAGCTTTTATTATCTACAACCAAAGGCTTCCATCGTCATTCAAAATCCTCCACACCCATCTGAGCATTAACACCACGTTCATGTGGAAGGAGGATAGGATCCCTATGCCCCCAAGGTCTTTGGACACGCAGATGTCAGCCCATTTAACCATATGGTACTTTTGGTGGCCATCCAAAAGAATTGGGAAAGATCCTTGTCGAAGTTGGCATGGACTCCTTCCTACAATTCAGGACAGTATGTGTGTGCGATTCAGGACACTCAGCCACAAAGAGAAAATTCACATGATGAAACGGTCTGCTTCAAGAATTTTGACCTGGATTTGTTTTCAAAGTTTGGACACCTCTTCTTCCTTTAGATATATGATGTGAGGTACGTAGATATATATGCACGTGTAGTTACTTGTGAGATTCACATCTGTATCTTGATGCCCATAGCCTTCCGATTAAATATTGGCCTACTAGATATCCCTGCACATCGCCATAATAATCTTGTATGTATTACTAGGAATGTAGTCTGAGTTTTGTTTCATTTCATTAGTAATTATTGTTGCTTGTTTGATTTTTTACTTAACAGGAAAAGGAGCAAATTATGATCTTGCCAAGTATATATAATTTATAAATTTCCTATGTCTGAATATATATCTGCAATATTTTCAATAATCACCGACGATCACGAGAGTCAAAAGATTGAGAAGGCTGATGCAAAAGGGGGAAGATAAAATCATAAGATTACATGTGTGTGGCACATGCACATTTACCAGTATTACTAAATCAGGATAAAGGAAATAAGATCGGTAAATCTGTGATTAAATTATTACCGAATTTATTTAATAACATTAATAATGGTCAAATTTGGATATTCTAGGCTTTCCATGAATAAAATGTTATATATTTCAAAACATGAGAGTGCACATATTTTTACAAAAAAGGAAGGAAATAAAATATAGAAATATTATATAAAAGTAGAGATAAATTATTTTCCTTTCATCGACCTATATAATAAAGAGGATACATTCTTTTTGTTTTATCTTATATTAGGAAAAAAATTATATTCCATCAAAATGATCTAAACAAACATCACAGAAAACTACCAACTAGCTTATGATCTAAGGTTTAATTCTATATACCAATTTAATCGCATGCACAAACATGACATGTTTATTAATGTAGTGTTTTTGTAATACCCTTATAATCCTTCACCAATAAATTGAAGATGATCAAACATGGTTTCTACACATGCAAAATATATTATCACAAACTGACCATGGCTATACAATTTATTATTTTCTACAGCATTTGGGAATGTATTAATATGTCCGATGAACTTGACACACTAAAGAAACCAACTATAGGTGATGCCCTAGCATTTGCGAGGGCCCCATTCTAGTTCCAATAACAATCTCAGATAAAAGAAGATACATGGATCTGGAGTTCTAAAGTATTGATCTTCATCGATACATTACACCTTAATTTGGATGGAATCGGTTTGATCCGTTTAAATACTATTTCTATGAGATTCCAATTCGAATTTTGTGTTTATCTACATTCAGGATTTTGATAATAAAATTCATATTTTGTTTGGACATTGTAGGGAATTTAAACAACGACCAGACCACATTTATTTGCTTTTTCTGAAGCATGCAACATGACATTGCTAGACTGAATATATACATACAATAAACAATATTATTGTCATTCTTTATCGACATAATTGTTGTTTAGTTGTGAGACTGATTGAGTAACCAGGTGTTACTTTCTTTTTCAACAAATAGATAGGTGTTTTCTCATGTGTATAGATAGACTTGGGGCTATAGTTGACCAATATTTGCAAAATTGCAAGGACGAACCTTAGGTACAAAAAACAAGTACTTACTGCTTGTTTTTGAGACTGCACCATGGAAGGTGCATGAACATTTTATGGAAGAAATACTTACTGCTTGTTAAGCCACTACCGGCTGAGAGTAGATGTAAACAATGGAAAGCTTTTAAGTCTTATGTACTGCAGTCCTACAAAGGACCATATACCATAGAAAAATACATATAAAGAGCCATGGAAACCCCTGCATATATAGTCATGTGAAGGATGGTTGTTGAGCGCCAGAGGGGGGACTATTTTGTTGGGCAGTGCAAGACATTTTTCAAGTTAATGTTTGGGTGAATAACTAGGTGCTAGTGTGCACTGTTTTGTAGAAGTGGTTGTGATATTATGCCCCAATAGTCATCTAGGTCTAGGACAAGTCCCGGGAGTGTTAGGATCTCCCACCCCTCCTCTATCAGATAGGAATGGTGATGGATAGCGGGACTCGTGGTGATGTAGGGTCAAGAATAGTGGCTGCCAAAGGTGACGAAAGGGGAACAACTATCATATGTCTGCTGCACTCATGCGAAGGAAGGAAGGACGTGGAGCACAAGAGAGGCATATGTTATTGGAGAATGCAGCGAGACATTTATCAATGTCGTTAGAGTGTTTGTTGGAATAACAAGGTATATAGGTTCAGCGTGTAAAATTACTAGATATGTTATTGTGCTCCAAATATTGTATTGGATTCAGAGGCATCGTGATTCTTCATAGTCCTGACGAGTATGGGGATCTCCTGCGACTCCTGTCCTACCAGAATCACAACGATTACCAGGGCTCGTGATCTGTCAATGGAAGGATGACCTCTACTTAGGGTCCAATCCAACATGTACTATTCTCGATTTGTGCGTGTACTATTTGTTTTGTGTCGCCAATGTATTTTGCAGCTCCCGGCAAGGGCGGTTGCCGGTTGAGCGTCAGGGAGGACATCTGTCTGTTTCGTTCTTCCCAGGACAGAGGCAGAGGCATGTGTAGTGTGGCTTTGGCTGTCGGCAGTCCAAGGCTGAAGTCGGATTGCCATATGCTGCGAGAAGAAATTTACAGAAGGAGCAAGGATACATTAAGTACGTACTGCGCTATCTTGTTCAATGGAAAATTGACCAGAACGACGTCGTGTTCTTAATAATTATTTTGATTCTGACCTCACATGCGAAGGTTTGAGTTTGAAGATGGCGTACAGCTCTTTTGAATGTTCCATCTGAATGACAACGTCAAAACCTTACCTGAGTTCAGACGGAGAAGTCTGCTGCTCTCATACCAGTGGTACAGGCGGAGGCGTGTGTACAGCGCATTGTGGCTTTTGCCTTTCAGTATACATCCGTATCAGCCGCTGGCATTGTGATTTGTTCTCCTGAATAAGAAAATCAAGAGACTTGTGACCACAAAGAAATTGCGATTTGTTCTTATTACTGGCATGATAACTAATTTGATTCAGGACCTCTATGTTTTGCAGGAGATTCAGTTGAAGATTTGTATCTATCTAGAAGGAAACAAATATACCGCAACGAAATTTTGACATAAGTTACAAGATTCCCTCGATTTTTGATTCAGTACACTCCTTGCATGGAAGTTCAACAAGGCTGCAAATCGTGAGCTAATTTATTTTCTCTCGTGAGTGACTATAAATTTATGAAGCAGAGGAGACATGATAATTTATTTAAATCGGTTGAATTATCTATGAACTTCACAATAATAGTTTGAAATCGTAAACAATACTAGGTTATAGGGTTATGGAGCTCTAAAGTAGTGATCTTCATTGACACAATAAAATCTCATTTGGGACCCGCCTTGATTTGGATACAATAAATTTAATTCGTTATGGTACCATTGCTATGAGATTCCAATTCGACCCCTGTGTAGATCGCAGGGGGGGGGGGGGGTGTTGCAGGGGCAGCACGGCCAGAAAACCTATCCGCCCCTGCCCCCGCAACCTTCTCCCCCGCTTCCACTAGAGGACGTTGGCGGGTAAAGGTTGCTTGGTCTACAACAGTGGCATGGTTGTCTTTTTGTGCGGCGCTCGTACGGGGAGCCCTCCAGTTGTTGCCGCGCCCATATGGCACTGTGATAGCGGTTGTGTTAGGCAGCCGGGCAGCAGCCCGGTCACTGGTGGGGGGGGGTGTGCCTGCATGGGTGACGTTGGGCAGGTGCCGATGAACTAGAGCGGTGGCAAGGATTCATGTGCTTTGTGCATGACTCCCCTCGTTCACGTGGCTCGAATAAAGGAGTTAGATGGTGATCCTAGTGGTCTTCATCTGAACGATTCTTCCAATCTGTTTGATGTCCATCATCCAAGATCTGGACGTCGACGAGTTCTAGATTCCTCCATCGGAAGTTTTCACTGATTGGATATGGTGCTCTTGGACAACTGGTGGATGGGGTCATACAAGCTTGCAACTTTCATCCTGTGTGGTTTCAAGGGGATGCTGTGTTGTGAAGCTCTTCTTCTCATTAACACCATGGGACATGTCGATGTCTACGATTTACACGGTATGACCATAGGCAAGGAATGTCAAGACAACTATGATTGGAAGATCAGAAGGTATTGTCACAGGCAAAGTCTTGGGATGATGAAGTCATTGATTCACAAGATTTTGTGCGGGCATGGATGCAGGACGTTGTCATGTCTGAATCGCGCATGCGCATGTGAGCCTAATGATTGATGCTTTGTAGTATCGACCTTGGCGTGTGGGAGAGGCACTTGGGGACTTCGGTTTTGGTGGCGCACTTCGAGTACCGAGTCTCGATGTCTAGGGTGAAAACCTAAGGTCTAGCCTTCATTGGTTGTACCTGACTATGGTCCTTGTTGAAGGCATTGTTTAGAAAGTTTGGATTTCTTTCAAGGTGAAAACCTACAATCTTTAATTGGGTGATGACTGCGATGGGTGCAATGTTCCCTTCTTAAAGGTGTTACTTTTGGATAACCTCTTCTGTAGTCACGGTTGGTGGTGGTTTGGGTCCAGCTGCTGCGAGTGACCCATCATTGTGGCGAGGTATTTTTTTCTTTGTTTTTCCTTTTCTTTGGCTGTGCATCCTTAATGTTGTCGGAATATATTGATATCCTCTTGATATTAATATATATCCCTTGTCGATAAAAAATGAGATTCCAATTCAAATTTGCATTAGTCTACCTTTAGGATTCAAAAAATGACATCAGCAACTCATCTGGACATTGTAGGGACCTGTAACCAAGGAGCCAGTTACATTTCTTCGGTTTCCATCAAGTCTACAGCATCACATTGCGTAGACTGGCCATATACATAATATAAAATAATTGTATTGCTGAAATTCTGTTGTTCAGTTTTGAGAGTGATGGATATATGGAGTAACCAGGAATTACTTTTTTTTAAAGATGGGCATTTTGCCACGTACACTAGTGCACACACTGGCCTCTAACACCGTGTCGGACCAGCCTCTAACAGCGGTTATAGAACCGATGTTGGAGGTTCGGTGTTAGAGGCCCTCCCCTTTAACAACGTTCTTATACGAACCTCTGTTAATGGGTGGCGCACGTGGGGATGCCGCAGGGCTCAGGGCCCCCTTTTAACACCGGTTCGTTTCTCTGCCGCGGAAGGAAAACGACATAAATCTCTGTCGCGGCAGAGTTCTGGCGCGGCAGGAAAACGGCATAAATCTCTGCCGCGGCAGAGTTCTGCCGCCGCCCGTTCTGGGCGTATTCCTGCGGCCCGCCGGGGACGGGGAGGGGGGAGGGGGAATCGATCGGAAGAGGTATACACATACATCATCGGTACATACGAGTACATGAATAATTAAGCAACTATTATTATACACAAACATCGTCATTGTGGTATTCTCCGTACACGTTGAAGCATCAAGTACAAGACAAACACGTTCAAGCATATATACAATATAACATCTCCGTACACGTTCATTTTGGTGGATATCTAAAGAGTTCTCTGCCAGGCGTGACAACCTCATCAAGTATGAACCCCGCCAATTCCTCTTGAATGGCTCGTATGCGGTCAAATGGTAGGAGTTGGTCCCGCATCCGTTCGATCTAAATATATATGAATAATAGGGTCAATATATATATATATATATAAGAATAAAACTCAACATAACTGATGGTAATAAAATAATATTGTGTACTTTGTTTACTTACTCTAAGTTGTTCTAGTGCGGCTTGGACCGTCGCACATATCGTGTTGCGAATGAACTCGCAAACATAGTATCCACATAAGTTATTGTCGGTTCCCTGATGCGCGCACTTTACGAGAATAGAGAGTTCAATCAAAATAATAATCAATAAAGCATGATATAATAGAATTGGAAGTAGAATCAAAGAGATACGCATACCTAGCTAGCTAGTATTACTTACATTTTGGTCTACAAATTTTAGTTCTTTTGACCATTCACCCACGGTCCTGCCCGTGAACCTTTTTCAAACCCTGTCTCGCAAAGAAAATGGATAAAGGAGTAATTAATTACTTGTTGTCACGAAAGTTGCTGATCTAGTGTGATAATATGATTGAAATTACCTCTAGAGCATCTCTTTAAAGTCTGCCCATAGCTCTTGGTCTTTTTGTAACGAGTCCATGACAAGGACTTTTCCTGAGTCAACTTGAATGACTAGCAGAATAAAGTGAAACCTACGCAAGCATAACTCATCATCAGTTACACTTAACATCGAGTAAGCCGAAACAGAATGTGTACAAGAGAGGGTAACACTCACGAGAAGTTGTAAGGCAATAGTATTTCCCTTTTGGTTTGTTGTCTCAGTAAAGACGTTAGCAAGAAATCTTCTGTTTGTCCGGGTTTGTGTTTTACCACTTCTTCATGAACTCTATTTGGGTCAACGAACCCAATGTCAAAAGGGCCTCCTTTCATGCATTCCATAACCTTTTTCCTGCATAATAGTATATACATATATGGTGAGCATATATATACATGCAATTAATGAATTGAATGAGATGAGATAGAAATTATAGAAATAGTACTTACACACAATAAAGGCTGATGGCAGCTTTGTCGAGTTCCTTCTGATTGAATAGAAAATGCCAGTATTGAATGTTTAAGGTGATCGCGTCGTCTCCGCACAAGAAAATTTGATCTCTTATATGCGTCGTGATTCATTCTTCCTTTCTCGTATTGCAGAAATCAAGGTACCACTTATGCAATCTTCGCATCTTTGTTGGTAGATTCTTGATCTCCTCTTTCTTGACGAGATTCTTCCCATACTTCTATGGCTGTATGGGGTTGACATCGCCTTTGTGCAAGTTGTCTCCCATGATGTTCAAGTATGCAATGTAAGTCATCCCCATCTCATTGGCCTTTCTTTATAGCTCTGCCTCGTAATCATTTACAGGAGGAGCTATCCGTGTGTCGAACACTTGGAGCGGGGCGCATGATTGGTTTTCATGCTCTCCGAGCATGGGCACTATTTTTTGGGGTGCCGCACGACTGCTAATTTCAGACTCCCTTAGCCTTGCATCCCTCTTCATAATCTAGCGCTCGTAGTCCGGCACAAGTGGGGTTTCAGGTTTCAAAAGATTATTGTAAAACTTCACCACCGCCGGATCTAGTTTCTCCTTTGGCTCGGCCCATCTAGGTGCAAAACCTCTTCTTCCGAGATCCTATTGGTCTCCTTGTCGCTGCGATTCCACGGTAATACCGGCAATGGCTTGGCGGAAGGCTATGGGACGTAGTTTCTTGAACTCTTTGGCGTACGGTTTTCTGGGGATTTCTTCGTGGCAGTGCTAGTGATGCTCTTTGTGGTAGTGTTCTTCCGCTTACGCTGAGGAGATGGCTTAAGCGCCGGAGATGGCTGACGCGCAGGAGATGGCTGGAGCGCCGAAGATGGCTGACGCGCAGGAAATGGCTGGCGCGCCGGAGATGGATGCCGCGCAGGAGATGGCTGAAGCGCCGGAGACGATAGGGGAGTATTCTGATGACTTGGAGACGGCTGAGGCGGCTCAGACTGCTGACGCTGCGGAGACGGCAGGGGGTGCCAGTGGCCTCCAATTTGGAAACACGATGTGTTCCTTCTTCCAAAGAATGGTTGTTTTCACTTCAAATTTGAGTTGAGTTTCCCCTTCACCTGTAGCATGGTCAAGCTATGCTTCCTCATATTCCTTCACAACCTCATCTAGCCCGACAATAGCATAGCCATCTGGAATCGGTCGGCAGTGGTAAGTTCCACCAGCTACAGGAGGTAAGGCATAGCCGACCGCCACCTTAATGGATAAGGACATTAATCTCACATGCAGCTCAGCGTGTTCGCTCTCCGTGATCTCATCCACGGGATATCGAGGATCCGCCATTTCAAGCGTGGGCTGCATGTTCTCCGTGGAAGCCACGCTGCTTTTCCGCGCAGAGTCTAGGCCGCCGGAAGCTTCCAATGCAGGCTCTTTGTGATGCTGAGATAGGCTGGTAGCTTGCTGGCTCTTTTATTCATTCACTTGCACCTGCAGTGCCACAAGTGCATGTTCTATCTGTGTCATCCAGTCTGTACGCTCTTTTTATTTTCTGCCGCACCATCTGTAAGAGTCGCCCCACTCGGCAAACCCATCCTTCCACGTCATACCCCTTGTGCCTCGTGCAAGTCCAAGGTGTTCTTTTTTACCGATGGCGCGTGTCAGCTGGTCATTCTCTCTGTCGGGATGGAAGGTCCTGGCGTCTGTTTCCTCGTATGTCGTGATGAGTTTAGTGACGGGTTTGGCAAGAATTGTTGGGAAGATACACAATCCCGTTTCTGGGTCCAACCTTGCCCCGATTCCGTAGAACCAAGTCTTTGCACGTAGGTCCCACCCATGTGTCTAGGGTGTGATCCCTCTAGCGCGGGGGGCCTTCTCAGCTTCCTCCCACTTAGGCCTCTGAGATATGTAGCCTCCTGACCCCGTCCTCTGGTGATATTCCTTCTTCTGGGCATTTAGCGTATTGGTTTCTGACCTCTTTGTAGCTATAGAAACTTCCTTGTACGCCACAAATTCGGGCCAGTGAGGTCTTATCTTCGCATAATATGCGTCTTCGAAACCCTGAGTATCGCGAGCTTTGACAAATTTGTTCAATTTTGTCTTCCAGTTGTGGAAAGCGTCAGCCATCTTCTTTAGAGTCCACTCTTTGACCTTTTCCTTTATAACCGGTTTATTTTCATCCTCCTCTGGCGGTAGGGTGAAATTTACCAACAGCGAAGTCCAAAGCGTTTCTTTGGATCTTTCATCGACAAAGGTACCGTCGCCCTTCTTTGGCTTATTCCAATATTCAGTTATGATTGGGATTTGGTCCCTAACAAGAACTCCAGCCTGACGTATAAATTTGTCTGCGGCCTTCTTGGACTCCATCGGCCTGCCATCAACACGGACTGCTTCGATCGTGAACATTACACGATCTTTCAACCGATGGCTCGCGTCTCGCATGCTCTTTTTCGTTGAAGAAGATTGTTGCTGGCTGGTCGATCTGGAGGGCTAAAAGAAGAAAAAAGCATTAATTAATACATGTACATATATATACAAATAAATCGGTGCAAGTCAATAGAGGCTTAATCCATGCATATACCTCGATGGACTTTGTAATCACTAAAGTGCGTTCACCGGAGTCGTCATCTTCTCCATGACTACTTGAGCTATCATCATGTCCCTCCAAGTTCAGATATTGTGAGGTGTCCTCGTGGATCATGTTCTCCATTATTTCTTCCTCTTCAAGCTTTCTACTGAGTGGATCCATAGTTTCTAAAACAATAATATTATCTAGAGTAAGAGAGTAAACATTCAAGTGGACTTGGATTCATGCACAAATATACATATTATTCATACAAAAATACACAAATAAATACACATATGAAATTAAAACCCTAAGCATGCTTGATCATTTTAAACGAGGTCCGACGGGTCCAAACCCTAATTCGGAGAAATCCTAGATGCATATGAGAGGGTTCATTATGTTCTTCTAATTAAACTTATCATGTAAGTTGATTAAAAATGCATGATTATAGCTTAAATAGATAGTTCTCATTTTTCTGAAAATTTTGATATATTATTTGTATTTTTCTGACTTATAAATAATTAGTTATTGAATTTACAAGATTTAAACATTTTCTGGAATTATTAAACCACTTATTACCTCAGCCTGACATCAGCACACCCTGTCCCTAACCCTTTTCTCACCAAAACAGGGGCTAGCCACAGTGGCTGACGCGTGAGACCGGGGCCACGTCACAGCCACATAGGCGCCACGCGGGCTCGCTGGAGGGGCTGCAGACGGCGGCGGCTGGCGGCGCTGGAGAGCGACCTAGGGCGCGCGAGCAAGCACATTCTACTCAGCGCGATGCGGCCTACCTAAAACGGGCGGCGCCGCTACCTAGGGGTCACCGGAGCGACGACAGCCAGCGGCGGTGCTTGTAGAGCAGCGAGGCGACGACGGCTCCGATCTAGAGGGAGCGAGCGGAGGGGCGGGTGAGCACCGTGGGCTCACCGTGGGTCTACCAGAGGGGTCCGCGAGGCCAGGCAGGGTCGGAAACGCGACGATGGCGACGGTGGTGGTCGTCGGGCTCGGAGAAGAAGCGGTGCTAGGGGTCGATTGCGGATGCCCCGCGTCGATTCCTTGGACGCGGAAGAAGAGCACGATGAGGCGGCGACAATGGCGTGGGTGGGCGCGGCGGCGACGGCTCCTCTGCTCCTCGATCTGGCTTGGGGAAGAGGAAGAGGAGGTGCGCGCGTTATAACCCCCCCCTTTAACACAGGTTCTAGCCACAAACCGGTGTTAAAGGGGGGAATTCGTTTCGCGCGCGCACCCTCCTTTAACTCCGGTTCCAGCCACAAACCGGTGTTAAAGGGGGGTGTGTGCCGGTTCGTGGCTGGAACCGGTGTTAAAGGGGGATATTTATTTCGTACGTTAAAGGGGGGCATTTTTAATTCAAAAAACAGGATAAAATTTATAAAATTCATATCTTTTCATTTCAACTCAGAAAAATATGAATAATATATCATAATTTTCAGAAAAATAAGATCTATCCATTCATATAAAACATTTTATAGTTACTATAGATGAAAATTTTCAAAATGATTAAAACACTTACATATGAATTTTGATTATTCAATTAAGACAAATGATTAAAACACTTACATATGAAAAATGGCAGGAAGAAATGGCGGGAAGAAAAATGGCTCATTTAATACATATAGTGTTAACAGAAAAAATATGACATTGATTTCCATGTTGAGATACATATGTGTGCCAAAAATGGCTCAATTAATACATATAGTCAATCTTATGATCGCGTCGGCCGTAACCATGGAGTATCAGCACCGTTTAACAGGATGGTTGGGTTAGTCTTCACTCTGAAGGTCGGAATTTCATCAAACTTATTATAATCTTCTGACATGTCTGTCTTGTCCTCCACTCCCACGATGTTTCTTTTTCCTGAAAGAACTATGTGACACTTTGGCTCATCGTGTGATGTATCTGTTTGTTTATTTTTTCTTTTTTCGGTTTGGTAGACATGTCCTTCACATAGAAAACCTGAGCCACATCATTGGCTAAGACGAATGGTTCGTCTAAGTCCTTGTCTACCTTCATAAGATTTTTGATATCCACTGTTGTCATTCCGTACTTCTTGTCTACCTCAACCCCTCCTCCTGTTAGCTTGACCCATTTGCACCGAAACAAGGGGACCTTAAAATTAGGTCCATAGTCAAGTTCTCATATCTCCTCTCTGAACCCATAATACATGGTCTTTTGCCCATTGTCTTCTGCTGCATCGAAGCGGACACCACTGTTTTGGTTGGTGCTCTTTTTATCTTGGCCTATCGTGTAAAAAGTATTCCCATTTATCTCGTACCCTTGGGAAGTACATACAGTCGAGGATGGTGTCCTGGCCAACAAGTACAGCTGATCTCCAACAGTGGTGTTATTCGTGAGAAGTCTTTGCAGCCAGCCGCCAAAACTCGCCATGTGTTCACTTATAATCCATTCATCAGACTGTCCCGGGTGTTTGAGGCGTATAAAATTCTTGTGTTCATTGATATACGGGGCAACCAAGATAGATCTTTGTAAAACCGTGTAGTGTGCTTGATTGAGACAATGCCCTTCCCTACATATCATTGCTTTATATCCTAGGGTGCCTTTTCCACGCAGTCTCCCCTCATGTCGTGATTCTGGAACACCAATCTGTAGGGGTTCGTAGCATGGAAAACAAAAAATTTCTATCGCATACAAACAAACAAGCCAAGATCTATCTACTAGATTGTAGCAACGAGTCGATGGAATAACTTACCCTCGAAGATTCGAAAGCGGTTAACGAGAGCAGATTCTCGTGGGTGATGTAGTCGTACTCTTTCCGATCTCAAGATCGCGTAGACGATACTTCCGGCGCCATGTTCCGGTAGCGCTCCCGCAGTCGGTCACACGTTCGGTACTCGACGAAGACCTTCCTCTCCCTTGTTCCAGCAGGCAGCGGAGGTTGTAGCACTCTCCTCACGATTCCGGCAGCACAACGGCGTGGTACCGGAAGTAGAGGGGAGATCTCGCAGGGCTTCGCCTTAAGCCGGAGCGAGTATGGTGGAGTATGAGAGAGGCTTTAGTGATCTAGGGATTAGACACACCAATTAGAAGGCTCTAAACCGAAGGCTAGGGCAATTAGAAGCTCTAAACCAAAACGGCTCTAAACCGGAGGCTTTGGCTAGGGTTTAGATTAGAGGATAGGAACTTGTGTGTCTAGAGGAGGAGGCCCTGCCCCTCCTTTTATGGGTGGAGAGGGCCGGCGGCCAAGGGGAGGGAGGGGAGTCCCTCCCCAACTCGGCCTAGGTGGTGCGCCGGCTTGGAGAGGAGGGACTCCTCCCCCAAGTCGGTTTCAACCTCCTCTTGCTTGTTTCCCACAGTTTCCTGTTTTAGCCGTTTGACTTTCAAACTGGCCATTTGACTTTTCAGTTTTAGGATTCAATTTAATCCTTTATTTGGAACAGCGAGAACACTTAGTACATGATGCAATCATTCCAATATGTAATGACACATTCATGTACCCCTTCCCCCCGGAGTGCCGGACATTCCGGAACCTTCTAGAACATTCCCGATGAAAACACCGGAAACATTTCCGAACTCCGAAACGGGACTTTCCTTATATGAATCTTATTCTCCGGACCATTCCGGATCACCTAGTGATATCCCGGATCCCATCCGAGACTCCGAACAACATTCGGTCTCTTTCTCATAATACCATAACTACTCAAACAACGTCGAATCCTTAAGTGTGTCTCCCTACGGTTCGTGAATTATGCGGACATGATCGAGACACTTCTTCGAACAATAACCAATAGAGGAATCTGGAAATTCATATGGCTCCCACATATTTCTACGATTACTTTGCGATCGAATGAACCACTCACATACGATACCAATTTCCCTTTGTCTCACGATAGTTTACTTATCCGAGGTTATGATCGTCGGTATCTCTGCATACCTAGTTCAACCTCGTTACTGATAAGTACTCTTTTCTCGTTCCCGTGATATGTGATCCCTTGTGAGCCAGTCACATGCTTGCAAGCTAATTGGATGACATTTCACCGAGAGGGCCCAGAGTATATCTATCCGTCATATGGATGGACAAATCCCACTCTTGATCCATGTGTTTCAACCAATACTTTCCGAACACTCAATGCCACCTTTATAGCCACCCTGTTACGGTGTGGTGTTTGATGACATCAAAACATCCATCCGGTAAAGGTGATATGCATGATCTCATGGTCGAAGGAATTAGGTTACTATGTATCAGAAAGCATATAGCAATTGAACTATTGAAATGACTTGATCTTTTATGCTACGCTTATCTACAGGAGTATGTCCATCACATCATTCTCCTAATGATATGACCCTGTTGTTAATAACATCTCTATGTTCATGATCAGGAAACCATGATCATATATTAACCAACAAGCTAGTTTAACAAGAGGCTTTACTAGGGACTCTTTTATGTTTACAAATCACACAAGTATTAATGTTTCCTGTTAATACAATTATAGCATGGTATGTAAACATTTATCATAAGTATGAAGATATGATAATAACCTACTTTATTATTGCCTCTTGGGCATATCTCCAACAGTCTCCCACTTGCACTAGAGTCAATAATCTAGTTTCAAACCTTTGTGTATTCAACACCTATGGCTTTACGGTGTTGTATGTACACGATTGCTAGTGGTCAACTGATCTCCGGATCTGACACTTCCAGGTCCGTGTGTAATTGCATGTCTTTGCGTCTCTACACATCACTCATTCTCTAATGAGATGGCTTCGTACAAATTTGGTCCTTTGGTGTGACCTTTAGTTCTTTGGGGTTTAAAACATGTTGATAATATTGTCGTACAATATATCTTCATAGTATTATCCCGCTGTGAACTACACCTAGTTTGATAACAAACTACTTGACACAAACGCCCTCTTTAGCTGCTATAATAGCAGTCATATACTTAGCCTTTTGTTGTAGTATCTGTCACAATGTATTTAACTTTGGAACTCATCCAAATCCATTATGGAACTCACTTTACATTATATTGTGCCACCCTTAGTTTAGATTGAGATAAACTTAATTTGTATTTTGTGACAAAACTAGTATCAATGTAGTACTTTTACAATGAACTAACCATCTATTTGTCACTTCTACAAATAATATACTCTTAGTTCTTCCAAAAGATCATAAGAATATCCTTACTATTGTCCAATGATCATCTTATGAATTATTCTGGTATATGCTCATAACATTTAGAGCATAGGACATATCTGGATTTGTACATATCACAGTATGATTGATATAAATATTCTTTGTGATTTCATACATCAAGTATCAATCAATACTTGAATCTTTGTTTCACTTACCCTGTGTCAATACACTTGAATATATCATCAATATTGAACTCATTCAATCCTTTCTGTGCGACAAGAACCTTTCTTGTAGTTTCTATATTGAACTCATTCAATATCTCATCTATGTACTTCAGGCACAACCATATTGGCGTCTATTAATGCCAATTATTTGGGTTTTGCCTAAGTATTTCATCGAGATGAAATTCTTAATATGTGTTAATAAAAGATACATTATTTCCAATCAACAATATGTCTTCCACATAATGTATTAGAAACATGTCTTAGCGCTCCCACTTAATTTCTTGCAAATGCAAGCATCTTCATCGTCTCTAATGAACTTTGAAACTCCTTTAACAGTTTCATCACAGTGAAGATTCCAACTCCGCGATGCTCACTTTAACCATTGAAGTTTGCATATGCTTTTAGCATCCTTTGAATTAACAAAACCCTATGGACTGTGTTATGCACATGTCCTAGGTAACGATTCTATTAGAAGAACTTGTTTTGTTTATTCAACTACCATATAACAAATTATATGTAGTGGTTGCTACATTAATCCGTCTAGACTAAATATCACTATGAAAGATCAAATCTTGTCATAGTCAACCTTTGAACATTGTTGTGAACTCTTTCCCAATATGTCGACTATTTCATAGATGTGAAACATCCATGTCTATTTCTTTATAGATCCAAACACAACTGTAAGGTCTTACACCTTTCTCGAGGGTCCTTCAAGTTCAAAACTTGATTTCTCGTGTATGAAACTATCACGGATTTTATGGCTTCAAGCCATTTGACGGAGTCAGGGCTCATCATCGCGTCTTTGCATGTAGTCGGATCATTATTGTTAAATAATGATTTAACTCTCAAATCTTGGTATTTGATTGTTCATCCGACCTACTTGTTTCAATAGGAACTTAGATCTTCGTGACCACAACCTTTGAAGTACGCGAGCCATGAGCATTGTTTGCTAACTCCGGAACACTTTTCGGCGCTGCGCAACTTTGCACATATAGCTAAGGTTCTTTTAACCTTATCAAAGTTCTATTGTCCTCCCACTTAACTTTTCACGAAAAATTCCTTCTCAAAGAAACTTGACGTTCTAAGCAACAAACACTTTTGTCTCCGGTGTTTATGGAGGAATACTTAACAGTTATACAAAGACAAGTTCATCCGACTTTGGTTGCACACATCTTTCTTATGCATAGCATACCAATGTTTTAAGAAAGGACTACTTGGGTTTTATCCCAAACCATAACCTTATATGGTGTCATTTCAACGGATTATGATGAAGCTCTTTTCAGTGGAAAAACGGTAATCTCTAAAGTTTTTAATCTTTAAAATATAATGGCAGTTTTATGAATTATACCTTTGATCTTACCATGTCAAACAAGGTTTAATTACATACCTCGAATGCTCCATACCCTTATGGTGTTTCGGGAAATGCAAATCCACGGAACGATTCCTTAAATCTTAGGTATTATGCTAAACTCTGTAACTCAAATATCTTCCTTTATGATCTTTATCATAAACTGTTTATATTCTTGTTACAATGATTTTGCACTTCATCTTGAAAGTCTTTGAACTTTTCAAATGTTTCATACTTCATCCTTATTAAGTAAATATTCATATATTCACTCAAAAATTTCGGAAAAAGCAAATGAAGTTAAAATCCATCGCTCTTGACCACACATAATGGACTTCGTACAACAATATGTACAAATTCCAATAAGCTAGTCTTTCGTTCCCTTTTGGCCTATGAACTAAGTTTCAATTATCTCAAGGAAAGTTTCACAAGTGTCATTTGATCAAAATCAAAAGACTCCAAAATTCCATCCACATGGAGTTTCTTCATGTTTTCTTTCCAGTATAATTTAAACGGCGATGTCACTTCCTAAGTGATCTTTCAATCAATTTGTCTTTCGACATCTTTAGCACTAGTTTTATGGATGTGATGTCTCCAACGAGATTTGCGAATCCATCTTTTATGGATTACGGCAATTATTTGAACAACCCTTTTGTTCTCATAATACCTGATAAAACAAATCTTGAAGGCAAGCTTCGATGTTTAACGAGCAACACAATAAACCTTTATTTGTTCTCGATGAATATCATCACATATTCTTTTGCTAGTTACTTAGGCCATTGTAGTTCATGAATTGTGTTGTTTCGTATGACGATTCACACCAACAAATTCAGTATCAAATACTTGAGAACCACATTGTTTAATAAGCAAAGAATATAGCCATAACATGTATATCATCTATATACTTAAGCTGAACAATTCTAGTCTTTTCCTTTCTGCCATATACTTATGAGATTTTCTTTCAATATTTCCTTTTCTGTTTGAAAGAATCTATCAACATCAATAGTGGAGTCATACATATGACATATAGTCCAAAGCGTGTATAATTAAATACCAATGTCTTTGGACTTGCACTTTGAAGTAGATCACCATCATCAAATGTTTGGTGTTCTTTCAAATTCCTTTCTTTAGTAATCTCTTGGTGTAGTAAACATTTTACCTACATCAAATATTCACCCTTATCATGGAATTGTCCATGATCAAGCTACTTTTAGCTTATAACGATGAATTATGAGTATAATGTTGTTATCCAAAAACCTTTTGGAGGATTAGGACAACAAGTGTCTCCAACCTTTTGCAACTTCTCATCAAAATATGAGAACATGAACTTTGCCATATTATACTCTATCATGTTGTAACCAAAACTTCGTTTCAGATATCACAATATCTTCCACACATCATGGTTTCTGACACAACTCTTTCAGATCCTAGATAACCTTGATATTAAGAGAATCCTTTGAATATCAAGAATCATGGAGACAAACATGATACTTATATACTAACACTTGGAATTGTTACTCTTGATTTAATACTAATTATTAAACTTCATGGAGTAACCGGAACTTACTGAAAGTTTGCAATAGGACTTTTAAACTTTAGATTAACACTTCAAAACAATACGATACCAGTTCGTAAAGTAACTAACCAGAATTCTATAGTTCTATCATCTCAATTATAACTAAGCGCAAGGTGGTAAACGGATGCCAATGACTACAACAACTATGCAAATTCACTTTGATTTAGTTTATGATAAATTGAGTTCTAATTAATAATTAATCTAGGTGAACTCCCACTCAAAACAATATCCCTCTCATTGTTTTAGTGATCACACGAACCAAATCCACCATATCAAAACCGATCATCACGAGAGTTGATATAGCTTCAATGGCGAACAATCAACATGTTCATCATATCTACTATATGACTCATGCTCTACCTTTCGGTAATCCGTGTTCCTGAGGCCATGTCTGTACATGATAGGCTCGTCAAGATCAAACCTTAGTTTCCGCATGAGCAAATCTGGCTTGCTCACGTTGTATACACTTGCAGAATCTAACACACCCGATCATCACGTGGTGCTTCGAAACAACAAGCTTTAGCAACGGTGCTAACTAAGGGTGAACACTTTATGACTTGAAATTCATGTGCATGAGGGATCATCTTATAATGCTACCGTCGTCTACTAAGCAATACAAGATGCATAAAGGATTAACATCACATGCAATTCATAATTTGTGATATGATATGGCCTTTCTTCTTTGTGCTTCCGATCTCCATCTTCCAGCACGAACATGATCTCCATCATCACCGACATTGCATCAAGGTCAATGACGCTGCTCCATGGTTGTCGTCCACCGGCTTCAACTATTACAACTACTTTGAATAGACACGCGGGTCTTAACAGAAAATTAAAGACAACCATATGGCTCCTGCCGGTTGCCGACTTACAATAAGGAACATTGCATACATCATATATAATCACAATCATGGCCATATCACATCACTGCACACCCCTGCAAAACAAAGTTAGACGCCTCTACTTTCTTTGCATGTTTTACGTGGTTTGGGGCTGTTAATAAGTGTCATTCTAACTTACGAACATGAACCACAACATTGATACTAGTATTGTTAATCACCCGTTGTAAATTGGATCTTAACTATGCTAGGAGAAACAGGCACCCGCAAAGCCACTTATGCAATACAAGTTGCATGTCAAGCGTGGAGCAAGTCTCATGAACGATGTCATGTAAGGTTAGCCCGGGCCGCTTCATCCCAACATACCGCAAGATACAAAGTACACAAGAAGCAATCGACAATAAAAGCATCAACGCCCACAATGACCATTGTGTTCTACTCGTGCAACAGATCTACATATAGACACGGCTCTGATACCACTGTAGGGGTTCGTAGCATGGAAAACAAAAATTTTCTATCGCATACAAACAAACAAGCCAAGATCTATCTACTAGATTGTAGCAACGAGTCGATGGAATAACTTACCCTCGAAGATTCCAAAGCGGTTAACGAGAGCAGATTCTCGTGGGTGATGTAGTCGTACTCTTTCCGATCTCAAGATCGCGTAGACGATCCTTCCGGCGCCACGTTCCGGCAGTGCTCCCGCAGTCGGTCACACGTTCTGTACTCGACGAAGACCTTCCTCTCCCTTGTTCCAGCAGGCAGCGGAGGTTGTAGCACTCTCCTCGCGATTCCGGCAGCACAACGGCGTGGTACCGGAAGTAGAGGGGAGATCTCGCAGGGCTTCGCCTTAAGCCGGAGCGAGTATGGTGGAGTATGAGAGAGGCTTTAGTGATCTAGGGATTAACACACCAATTAGAAGGCTCTAAACCGAAGGCTAGGGCAATTAGAAGCTCTAAACCAAAACGGCTCTAAACCGGAGGCTTTGGCTAGGGTTTAGATTAGAGGATAGGAACTTGTGTGTCTAGAGGAGGAGGCCCTGCCCCTCCTTTTATGGGTGGAGAGGGCCGGCGGCCAAGGGGAGGGAGGGGAGTCCCTCCCCAACTCGGCCTAGGTGGTGCGCCGGCTTGGAGAGGAGGGACTCCTCCCCCAAGTCGGTTTCAACCTCCTCTTGCTTGTTTCCCACAGTTTTCTGTTTTAGCCGTTTGACTTTCAAACTAGCCATTTGACTTTTCAGTTTTAGGATTCAATTTAATCCTTTATTTGGAACAGCGAGAACACTTAGTACATGATGCAATCATTCCAATATGTAATGACACATTCATGTACCCCTTCCCCCCGGAGTGCCGGACATTCCGGAACCTTCTAGAACATTCCCGATGAAAACACCGGAAACATTTCCGAACTCCGAAACGGGACTTTCCTTATATGAATCTTATTCTCCGGACCATTCCGGATCACCTCGTGATATCCCGGATCCCATCCGAGACTCCGAACAACATTCGGTCTCTTTCTCATAATACCATAACTACTCAAACAACGTCGAATCCTTAAGTGTGTCTCCCTACGGTTCGTGAATTATGCGGACATGATCGAGACACTTCTCCGAACAATAACCAATAGAGGAATCTGGAAATTCATATGGCTCCCACATATTTCTACGGTTACTTTGCGATCGAATGAACCACTCACATACGATACCAATTTCCCTTTGTCTCACGGTAGTTTACTTATCCGAGGTTATGATCGTCGGTATCTCTGCATACCTAGTTCAACCTCGTTACTGACAAGTACTCTTTTCTCGTTCCTGTGATATGTGATCCCTTGTGAGCCAGTCACATGCTTGCAAGCTAATTGGATGACATTTCACCGAGAGGGCCCAGAGTATATCTATCCGTCATATGGATGGACAAATCCCACTCTTGATCCATGTGTTTCAACCAATACTTTCCGAACACTCAATGCCACCTTTATAGCCACCCTGTTACGGTGTGGTGTTTGATGACATCAAAACATCCATCCGGTAAAGGTGATATGCATGATCTCATGGTCGAAGGAATTAGGTTACTATGTATCAGAAAGCATATAGCAATTGAACTATTGAAATGACTTGATCTTTTATGCTACGCTTATCTATAGGAGTATGTCCATCACATCATTCTCCTAATGATATGACCCTGTTGTTAATAACATCTCTATGTTCATGATCAGGAAACCATGATCATATATTAACCAACAAGCTAGTTTAACAAGAGGCTTTACTAGGGACTCTGTTATGTTTACAAATCACACAAGTATTAATGTTTCCTGTTAATACAATTATAGCATGGTATGTAAACATTTATCATAAGTATGAAGATATGATAATAACCTACTTTATTATTGCCTCTTGGGCATATCTCCAACACAATCGCCTTAAGGTCAGGAATAAAATCATCACAGAACTCAATGACCTCCTCTGTTACATAGCCCTTGGAGATGCTTCCTTCTGGCCTAGCACGGTTATGAACATATTTCTTTAAGACTCCCATGTACCTCTCAAAGGGAGAACATATTGTGTAGAAATACAGGACCGAGAATGGCAATCTCTTCTACTAGGTGAACCAGGAGATGCGTCATAATATTGAAGAAGGATGGTGGTAACACCAACTCAAAGCTGACAAGACATTGAGCCACATCTGTCTGTAACCCTGGTAGGATTTCTGGATCGATTACCTTCTGAGATATTGCATTGAGGGATGCATATAACTTCACAATGGGTACTCGAACATTTTCAGGTAGAAGCCCCCTCAATGTAATCGGAAGCAATTGCGTCATAATCACGTGGCAGTCATGAGACTTCAGGTTTTGGAATTTTTTCTCTGCCATATTTATTATTCCCTTTATATTCGACGAGAAGCCAGACGGGACCTTGATACTGCTCAGGCATTCAAAAAAGATTTCCTTCTCTGCTTTGGTAAGAGTGTAGCTGGCAGGAGTTAAGTGGCGTCGTTTACCATTCTCGTTCTCAGGATGCATAGGCTCTTCAGGGTCTTTCATACGTTGCTGGTCCTGCCGTGCTTCCGGTGTATCTTTTGTCTTCCCATACACTCCTAGGAAGCCTAGAAGGTTCACGCAAACATTCTTCGTCACGTGCATCACGTCGATTGAAGAGCGGACCTCTAGGACTTTCCAATAGGGTAGGTCCCAAAATATAGATTGCTTCTTCCACATGGGCGTGTGTCCGTCATCGTCATTCGGAACAGATAGACTGCCAGGACCTTTTCCAAAGATTACTTCTATGTCCTTGACCATACCAAATACCTCCTCACCGGTACGGAGGATAGACTTCCTCCGGGGTTCTTCCAGACGTTTGAAATGCTTGCCTTTCTTTCTTACGGGATGCAGGTTCGGAAGAAATCAACGATACCCTAGGTACACAACCTTCTTACATTTATCCAAATATACACTTTCAGTCTCATCTAAATAGTGCGTGCATGTTTTGAATCCCTTGTTTGTCTGTCCTAAAATGTTACTAAGAGCAGGCCAATCATTGATGGTTACGAAAATCAACGCTCGTAGGTCAAATGGCTCTCCTTTGTGCTCATCCCACATACGTACACCTGGTTTGGCCCACAGCTATAAAAGTTCTTCAACTAATGGCCTTAGGTACACATCAATGTCGTTTCCGTGTTGCCTCGGGCCTTGGATGAGCACTGGCATCATAATGAACTTCCTCTTCATGCACAACCAAGGAGGAAGGTTATAGATACATAGAGTCACAGGCCAGGTGTTGTGACTGCAGCTCTGCTCACCAAAAGGATTCATGCCATATGTATTTAGACCAAAACTTAAGTTCCTTGTGTCACGTGCGAAATACGGGTACTCTCGCTCGACTTTTCTCCACTGTGATCCATCAGCGGGGTGTCTCAACATCGCTCTTTCTTACGGTCTTCCATGTGCCATCGCAACAACTTGGCATGCTCTTTATTTCTGAAGAGACGTTTTAACCATGGTATTATAGGAGCATACCACATAACCTTGGCTGGAACCTTCTTCCTACGGGCCTCGCCCTCAACATAGCCAGGATCGTCTCGTCTGATCTTATACCGCAGTGCAGTGCATACCGGGCATGCATCCAAATTCTCGCACTTCTCACCGCGGTAGAGGATGTAGTCATTAATGCAGACATGTATCTTCTCCACGTCTAATCCTAGAGGGCAGACAACCTTCTTTGCTTGGTATGTACTGTTGGGCAATTCATTATTTTTGGAAGCAGATTCTTCATTTTTACCAACAACTTTGAAAATGCGCTGTCAGTCACACCATTCTCTGCCTTCCATTGCAGCAAATCCAGTGTGGTACCTAGCTTTTTGTTCGCAAGTTGGGTACAACAATGTTTTGTGATCCTTTAACATCTGCTCCAGCTTCTTTTTCTCCTTTTCAGTTTCACATTCTTCCTTTGCATCAGTAATGGCCCGACCAAGATCGTCATCAGCGGGCCCATCTGCTGCCTCTTGATCTTCATTATCTACCCCCGTTGCAGTATCATCGTATTCAGGATACATATTATGATAGTTGTTATCATCCTCTTCTTCTTCGTTGTCTTCCATCACAACCCCTTTTTCTCTGTGCTTGGTCCAATAATTATAGCTGGGCATGAAACCGGATCGAAGCAAGTGGGCGTGAATGGTTCTGGTATTTGAGTAGTCTTTCTTGTTCTGACAGTGAACACACTGACAACATATAAAATCATTGTGACCACGGTTTGCATTAGCCATAACGATGAAATTTTGGAGGCCCGTAATATACTCGAAAGTGCGTCGGTCACCATACATCCATTGCCGGTTCATCTGCATTATATAGTACTATATCAAAAATTAATAGGAAGATGACCACTTATACAGTACATCAATGACACATGAAAGGATAAAGTTGCCAACCTCGACCGAGAAGGAAAGAGCAACGAGAAAACTTAATTCGAGCTCTCGGGCATTTCACCGAACACCTCTTGTGCATAGGAAAAAAAACACAAACTAGCACACCTCTCACCCTCTTGCTAAGCTCCAAAATGAGAGAGTGAAAAAATGAGAGAGAGGGGTGTGGGTCGCGGTCTATTATAGGCGCACCCTTTAACACCAGTTCAAGCCACGAACCGGTGTTAAAGGGGGGCTGCGTGGGCCACTGTTGTAGGGCCTTTAACACTGGTTCGTGACTCGAACCGGTGTTAAAGGGGGTGCTCCTTTTTGCTCTATGGACCACGCTGGTACGGGCGCCCCCTTTAACACCGGTTCGTAGAAGAACCGGTGTTAAAGCCCATTTCTGACCTCAACCAAAGACCTCGTTTCTACTAGTGGTATAGAGATAGAAAAAATGGCTATAGTTGATAAATATTTGCAAGCAGAAACCATAGCTAAAAAAACCAATGACTTGCAGCTTATTGCATTTTTTTCGATAAAAGACGTTTTATTACTTAAAAGATAAGGGCTTGTTTGATTCAAAGAATTTGTAAAACACAGGAATAGGAAAAGTGTAGAAATAGAATGGCATGACACTTAGAATCCTACAGGAATGAAAATGCAGGAATCGATAAGATAAGCTGTTTGATTGCACCGCAGGAAAAAGACAGGAAATTTTATAGGGTTTACATACATGTCATAGTTGTCATAGACACATAGGATTTTTTTCAAGAGGTCTCATCTCTTGTTAGAAATCCTATAGGATTGTAGTGTAGGAAAGCAATGCATAAGCATTTTGTACGATTTATTCCTTTAAATCAAACACACTCTATTGGAAAAATTCCTATGGATTGAAATCCTATACAATTCGTTTGAAAATCCTTTGAATCAAACATGCCCTTAAGTATTACACCCAGCCTCTGCATAACTAGGATACACATAGCCGATGCAGCTTATTGCATATTGGTGGAGCACATGTGAGCAAAAGAAAGTTATAATTCTTATGTACTACACTACCTACAAATGTAAATGGCCATGTCCCACATAAAGATAAATACATATATAGAGCCCTGGACGCCCCCCATGTAGTCACGCTAAGGAAGGATGTAGAGAATATGAGAGGCAATATATATAACGTTGGAGGATGCGAGACAAGTATCAAAGTTAATGAATGTGTTTGAGTGAATAACAAGGGGTACTAATATGCATTGTGTAAGATCAGTAGATATGGTGTTTCAAATAGTCATTTGGCTCTGGGATTGAGAGGGATCAGGATTCTGCCAAGTCCTGCTGAGTATAGTATCACCCAGTAGAGTCATGTGCTACAAGAATCAGAACTGTCAGCTGGGCTCATTGGCTATCAGTAGCAGAACTACCTCAAGTCAGGGTCCGACCCAACATGTGCTACTGTACTGCTCGCTAGCGCCCGAGCGTTTTTTACCACCGTTTTGCTAAAGAAAATTCTTTCTGGGCATAGCCTGTTATGTTTTTCTCCTTTCCCTTCCTCGTGTCTTCGTTCATATTGCTCGATACAGAGAAGTTCCTTTGTTCTTTCCCCTTCTCTCTTTGTTCTTTTGCTAGAGTTCCTCCAAATCTGCAGAGGCGGCCGTCCTTCATCTCGAGCCAATGGATTTGTTGTCGTTCATCAAGGTGGGGAACCACCTTATTCTTCTCCCACTTCCATTTTCCCACCACAGACACATCTGCTTCACCCTAGCCCATCATCCCTCTGCGCACCCGCCTCCTGCGCCAGCATGGCCGTCTTTGTCTCGCCGGAGTTGGAGCTCGTCGTGGCCGAAATCACCGATTGTATTCTTCTCCTTTTCTGCCTCTGTTTCTTCACCGGGTAAAATTTTCTAACATTTCTTTCTATATACTTAAGGTTCACCAGGTTACTTCTCATGAGTTCCTGGTGTTTTTCTTCCTCATGAGTGAGTAGAACGACCCGGTTTTGGAATACTAGTCATGCTTATTTGATTCTAGATGTAAACATCTTTTTTTATGTCCACGTGGTTAGTTTCTGAAAATGCCGTTTGCTTTGGTTTGGAATGAGTATGAAATAGACCCTCTTAGTAGAAGAGTTCTCATGTTTTATTTTAACGTAGGAATCTTCTATCCAGAAGATGGCTTAAAAATGATCCCATTCTATGTTAATAGTTTGTTCCAGCTATCTTCTTCTTTTCGTAAAATATAGAATTTGGAGACATTCAAATTGTTGCAAGTGTGCATTGATGTGGTCTGATACAATTGTTCAAATAGAAACAAGTGGTAGGGGCTTCCTTTATCCACTTTAGTTACCTTCAATTAGTCTTTCTGTCCATCCAGCCCCTTTAGAGATTTGAAACCGGGGTGCACACAACAAGTTTGTCAATTTATACCTTTTTTAATGCATTCTTCCTTGAATATATTGGTCTGTAGTAAAATTTTATCTGACCGGTGTGGAAAAGATTCATAGATTAACATCAGAAGCAATTTCTATGTGTTCCTCTCTTGTTCATTGTTTTCTTATTATGTCTCTCTAGATAAATTCTATGTTGATTGTGGTTTTCTTGATTATATTGCTAGGTGTACTTTGTCATCAAAGAGCACCAACTATCTTTGTTGGTAGGTTTATACAGTATCTTGTATCATCATACAATATTCGTGTTGGTCTGTGATATACTAAGTTGATTCAGTTGTTCAATTCTTTGCACATTCTTGTAGCAGTTCTGGCAGCCTTGGACCTGTTTTTTATTGGCAAAGTAAGTACAATCTGTTCACTTGGTTCTACTGCTTTACCTGAGTAGGACTTGATTATATGTGTGTTTTGGTTGCCATCTACTTATTATGATTTGTGATAGATTGATAGGTGTTGAAAATATATTATTCTAATACATACATACATACATACATACATACATACATACATACATACATACATACATACATACATACATACATACATACATACATACATACATACATACATACATACATACATACATACATACATACATACATATATATATTGTGTTCTGACGACAATAACAACTTGTTCCTGAAGTCGTACCAATTTTTTTAATTTTACCGTATAATCTTGTTCCACCTGCCATTTTATATTTTTGTTACTCTCCTACTTTCAAAATAATAATTTAATTCTTGCTACTCCCTTCGATCCAAAATAACTGTTGGAGATGTAGTATAAACTTTATACTAGAATAATACTAAATCACCGACACTTATTACGAAAATTATTACGAATCCGAGGGAGTACTATTTTTATTCTAGCTTTCACAAACACTTGATCCACCTAGAATTAAACTTTGTTCTAGTTTAAATATTTTTTGTTGTTCCAGATCCCACACCCTCGTATTCTATTTTTATTCTATTTTAGATTTCACAAACATTTGATCTTGTTTCCAAATAGGTTTATATGTTGTTCCACCCTTTTGAAGCTCTGGTTCCTTCGGTTCACTTGTTCCTTGTTTCTTATTTTTGTAACATATTTTCCTCTAGACTCGGGAAATTGGTTCTCGAATCTCCATCACTTGTTCTTCTCATATAAATAACATGTTCCTATAGTCTCACAACATTTGTGATATCTAGTTCGAGCCTCAACAAAAAGAATTCCTCTAGTTTCTGACACTTGTTCCTTTGAACATGTTCTTTCTTGTATTCTACCTCCTTATTTCTTCATAGGTTGTTCCATCCTTTCTGAAGTCTTATTCTTAAGTATCAGAAACTTATTCCTTAGAAGGATTGAACTTGTTCCACTCCTCTGAAATACGCGTTCCTCTAGAATCAGGAACTTGTTCCTCTTGTTTTTATAGCGTGTTCCTCTTGTTTCAGGAACTTGTTCCACTAGCCTCCGAACACCTATATCTAGTTCCATCCTAATGAAATACTTGTTCTTATATTCTCCCGTAGTTCTTCCTTTGAATAACTAGTTTGTCTTTGCTTTGTTCTATTTTATTGTTCTTCATAGGTTGTGTGTTGTTCAATCTTTACTTAGCTTTTTTCCCTATAGTTTTGGACACTTTTCCTTCAAAGATTGCACTTGTTCCACTCCATTGAATATCTTACTTTAGACCAAAGAACTTATTTCCTTTTGTATTTATCACTTGTTCCTCTCGTCTCGGGAACTTGTTCCTTCTAGAGCATGTATTCCTTCGGAGGCTATACTTGATCCGCTCCTCTGAAATACTTGTTTCTCTAGACTCATGAACTCGTTTGATGATGGACATTAGTGAGAACAAAACAGAAATAAAATCCAGTACTAGCTTCTACACAGTTCTAATTTGGTCATTTAGTCATTTGTGTTGCAGTAGTTTCTATAGTATTCTAGTGTGAGTTGCAACAATGTTGTTTGTGTTTGCTTTCCTAGTTTTAAGTAGCATTCTCTAGAACCTTCTAGCTATAAGTAAAACTAAGTAGTGGAGGCTCATGAGGCCTATAAATAGAGGTCCTCGCCTCTAGCTATGAAACCTGGACTATGTACCCACTACCTATCAAATAAGTGAAACCTTGTGTTCTTGTTTTAGATCTTGTATTAGATCTAGTATGTTGAGAGTTTTGGATTAAATCTAGTATTAGATCTTGTATATGAATCTTATGCAATTTGGCAGACCGTCTTATCTTAATTAGTATTAGTTTTAAATATTTTTTGATATAGATACATACAAAAAAGTTATTCTGATCTTCATGTTAGCTCGGGAACAATACTTGAGGTGCATATCCTGGAACAAGGTAGGTAGGATTCGTTGAATGAAGACTTGCAGCACGAGTTAATGCTGCCTTTTTCATCAGCTATTTCAGGTTTCACCATTTTGGTGAGCGGTGCAGAATTTTCAGAAAGAAAAACACATTGGAGTTCTACCCGCAAGGCAAGACAATACACGAGAATATCCATTAGTTCACCGGTTAACTTTAGTTCTTGTGGTTCCCAGGCTAAAGTTGATTTTCAGGCTAAAGTTTTTTCATGTAGTTTCAGTCTAAATTTTGCTTTGTTCAAGTTATTACATGCTAAAGATACATCTTTCTCAGAGTTCTACACAAATTTTCCAGACAATATATAGAATACCTTTGATTTAGGCTAAACAGTGTTCATATTGTTCCAGCCTTTCAGGCGTTTCAGTCGATCAGTTTTCAATAGTATATAAGTTTTGCAGAAAATATGCACCTTTCAATGAAAGAAACTACGTCTGAATGCCTTCCCGGTCGTCTCTGCCATAGAAATTAAGCCACCGAGCAACATGCAGCGACTCGTACGAAGCGAACTGGGTTGGGAATTAGTTCAACCTGTTTAAATACCTAACTCGATGGAGCCTGGTATGAGCAACCCGAACAACAGTGGAAAGCTCACACAAGCTGGCTTCAAACGGACCCACAGCCGAACAGAAGAAACATGCGAACGCGAACGAAAGTATCGAGCGAGCTAAATGGGCCGGCCTCCTTGAGCGAAACGTAAGCACGGCGACACGCGAGCGCCAGTAAGGAGGACCCCTTTTCTACCGTGGAACTGCCTAAAAATTGTCTTCGAATGTGAGGTCAGAATCGAATGGCCCATTCCTAGTCTGGTATATATACGCAAAGATTTTTTTTGTAGGGATTTTTTTTATTTTTTCACAGTGAAAGAAATAATTAATTTGATTCTGACCTCACATTCAAAGATTCGAATAAGACGTAAATGAGGAATAACTATATTGATTTAGTATGTTAACTAATTTGATTCAAGTCCTTTAAGATTTGCGTAATATTCCGTTGCAGATTTGTATCTTGAAGTGAACAAATATACCAAAACGAATTTTGACATAACTTGCATTTTTCCATATTTTTTTAGCAATGTTTCCAAATTATAAGCACATGAATTATATATGAAAATAATCAGCCATTTCTCTATTAAGTACACTCCTTTGATGGAAGTTTAACAATCTCATAAAATTCCCCTTGGTTCTTATTATTATTTAGAAACGTTATATTTTACACTAAATTTGCACGGGCTTTATATAGCTAGGTTGGTTGGCGTTCTGATTGGAGACTAACATGTTTATGCAATGGCGCTGCATGTTGTTTTCTCTTTTTAAATGGCCGATTCATGTCACGACATTATGCGACCTATGATTTTTAATAATTTGTAAAACTTATGCTTTGAATAATGCAATAAAAGGTCCTATGCATCAATTGATGCGGAGCCTAAGGCTGCCCATTTTCGAAAAAAAAAACTGAAATTCTGATAATAATCTCACATAAAAGATAAAAGGATCTTGAACTCTAAAGCAGTGATCTTCATCAATACATTACACCTTAATTTGGATGGAATCAGTTTGATTCATTCAAATACCTATTCTATGAGATTCCAATTCCAAAAAATTGTTTGTCTGTATTCAGGATTTTGAAAATAAAATTCAAATTTTGTTTGGACATTGTAGGGAATTTAAACAACGACCAGACCACATTTATTTGCTTTTTCTCAAGAATGCAACATGGCATTGTGTAGACCAAATATATACATACAATAAACTATTTGTATTATTGGCTTTCTTGATCGACATATTTGTTGTTTAATTTTGAGAGTGGAGTAACCAGGAGTTAATTTCTTTTTCAACAGATCGATTTGTGTTTTCTCATGTGATTAGATTGGAAAAGGGCTATAGTATACCAATATTTGAAAACTGCAAGGACGAACCTTAGCTATAAAAAACAAGTACTTACCGCTTGTTTTTGAGAATGCACCATGGAAGGTGCTTCAACATTTTATAGAAGAGAAATACTTACGACTTGTTATGCCACTACCGGCTGAAAGTAGATGTAAACAATGGAAAGCTTTGAAGTCTTATGTACTGCAGTCCTACAAATATAAAGGACCATATACCATATAAAAATACATATAAAGAGCCATGGAAACCCTGCATATATAGTCATGCCAAGGATAGTTGCGGGGGCGCAAGAGGGGCACTATTTTGTTGGGAAGTGCAAGACATTTTTCAAGTTAACTTTTGGGTGAATAACTAGGTGCTAGTATATATGCACTGTTTTGGAGTAGTGGTTGTGATATTATGCCTCAGTAGCCATCTAGGTCTAGGATTGAGAGGAATCAGTATTATGCATAGTCCTGGTGATTGTTAGGATCGCTCACCCCTCTCCTATCAGACTGGAGTGGCGGTGGATAGCGGTACCCCCGGCGATGTAGCGTCAAGAATAGTGGCTACAAAATGTGACGAAAGGGGATCAAGGATCATATATGTCTATTGCACTCTTTCCGAAGGCATTGGTCAACCTGTGCATGGCTTCATTATCCAAGGATTGGTCGATTTCCATGTCTGAGAGATGCAATTAGCAAAGGGATCAACAAAAAAGTATTATAGCTGTCCCGTTTCAACGGATAACTAACTAGAATAACACTGTGTTCTTGTGAACGTGTGGCCATGAAATTTTTGGCTGAAATTTAGTTAGGACACTCCTTTTCTCTTTCTAAGAAACATTCTCATGTAAATACTTATTTTAAATTCTTGAACGATTAGTTTTGCATGGATCCAGATTTAATGGGTTCTCGGATTCTGTGGCCTCTTGGATTCCATTGCTACTTAGGACATCTCTAACCGATGTACAAAAATCGGTTAGAGGAGTAAAAGAACCGCACCTAATCTATCGCCAAAACACATTAGCGGAGTAAAAAATTTACTCATCGGTGCGGCCGACTCCTAAATTTACTCAGTGGCCGCACCGATGAGTAAAAGATTCCTCCACTCCCAGCGTGTTCACACCCACTTTCCCCCCTTCCACCTCGAGCTCTCCTCCGTCTCCGGCCACCACCACCACTAATTCCGCCTTCCCGCTGGCACGACAGCTACATGCGATGGCCGGATCCTTCCACTGGCCATCTCCGCCACCGATTCCGAGCGCTCGCCGGCCCCACAGCCCCCCGCCGCAAGCTCGAGCCTCCTCATCTTCCCACAGCCATTCCCCTCCTTCCCCTCCTCGATTGGCGCCACCCACATGCCGGAGGCAGCCCCGTCGCTCCGCCATCACCTTCTACATGTCGGTGCCGCCAACGCCGGTCTACCGCGGCGTGTGGCAGCGATCCTAGGGGTCGTGGGTGGCGGAGATCACCGACCACAACACCAAGAAGAAGGTGTGGGTCGAGTCCTTCCAGTCCGATCCGCCAGTCAGCATGTGGGTCGGGTCCTTCGCAACGCCGGTCTACTAATGTTTCACATACATATGGACCCGAGCGGCTGACTCGCGGATACCCGCGCGGTCCGCGCGCTCCCCTGGTTGAAGAAGGTGAAGAAGGAGGAGGATGCGGGGCCGTTACGGCGCCGGCCATAGTGAAGGAGGAGGAGGACGACTGGGAGGACGCGCCAGCCACGGTGAAGGAGGAGGATGACTGGGAGGACGCGCCGCCATCGACGGCGTCGGGGGTGATCGATCTCCACTCCGAGTCCTCCTCCTACGACTAGGACAAGGATTGGGGTTAGGAGGTGGTCGAATTCGGTCGAATTTAGTATGTATATATTGTGTTAAATATATGTGTTAGTTTGAAATTCAGTTTGAATTCAGTTGATTTTGATCGAATTTGGAGGTGTTCATTTGATTTACTCCGCTAACTATAGAAGATTGGTTAGGAACGGTTATCGGTTAGAGGAGTATTTTTACTCCTCTAACCGATTTTGAGCAGTTTACTCCTCTAACCGATTGGGGATCGGTTAGAGTGCCCTTACACCCTCTTCGATGGCTTGCATTTTGTCGCCTTTTGGAGCCGGTTGCCACGCACAGGGGGTTCGGGTGTCTCTCCCGCGAATATACATGCGCTCTTGGTTGCATCTTCTTTCTTCCTCCGGACAGCACCATATGCGTCTTATGACCTAGATATACTCATACAGCCTATTGATACCTTGGATGTTCTGATACAGTCTTTGAAGGCTTGCATTTGGCCGAGATGGAGAAGGCCCTGGCCAACCGGGCGACGGCGGACCGGCAGAAGGTGGCGAGCAAGACAGTATACCGTGGCAGAGCGCGCAACCATTATCACGAAATCCTCCAGCAACACGTCATCTGGGTGGCGAGGGCGGCGATTGACGGGGCGAGCGGTAGCGGCAACGTTGGCTGCGGCACCGATGACGAGTAGCTGTAGGGACGGCCCCCTCCAATAGCAGTAGTAGTCCCTTTTTTATTTTGTTCAAATTTGTCTTTTTGTAATGGGCAGGGCCTAATCTAACCTAAAACAAGTTTAACTACTAATGTTTCACATACATATGGACCCGAGCGGCTGACTGGCGGATACCCGCGCGGTCCGCGCGCTCCCCGGGTGGAAGAAGGTGAAGAAGGAGGAGGATGCGGGGCTGTTGGCAGCTACGGCACCGGCCACAGTGAAGGAGGAGGAGGACGACAACTAGGAGGACGCGCCAGCCTCGGTGAAGGAGGAGGATGACTGGGAGGACGCGCTACCGTCGACGACGTAGGGGGTGATCAATCTCGACTCCAAGTCCTCCTCCTACGACTGGGACAAGGATTGGGGTTAGGAGGTGGTCGAATTCGGTCAAATTTTATCAAATTCGACCGACTTTGGTTGTAGTATGTATATATTGTGTTAAATATATGTGTTAGTTTGAAATTCGGTTTGAATTCAGTTGATTTTGATCGAATTTGGAGGTGTTTATTTGATTTACTCCGCTAACTATAGAAGATCGGTTAGGAACGGCTATCGGTTAGAGGAGTATTTTTACTCCTCTAACCGATTTTGAGCAGTTTACTCCTCTAACCGATTGGGGATCGGTTAGAGTGCCCTTACACCCTCTTCGATGGCTTGCATTTTGTCGCCTTTTGGAGCCGGTTGCCACACAGGGGGTTCGTGGTGTCTCTCCCGTGAATATACCCGCGCTCTTGGTTGCATCTTCTTTCTTCCTCCGGACGGCACCATATGCGTCTTATGACCTAGATATACTCATACAGCCTGTTGATACCTTGGATGTTCTGATACAGTCTTTGAAGGCTTGCATTTGGCCGAGATGGAGAAGGCCCTGGCCAACCGGGCGACGGCGGACCGTCAGAAGGTGGCGAGCAAGACAACGGACCGTGGCAGAGCGCGCAACCATTATCACGAAATCCTCCAACAACTTGTCATCTGGGCGGCGAGGGCGGCGATCGACGGGGCGAGCGGTAGCTGCAATGTTGGCTGCGGCACCGACGACGAGTAGCTGTAGGGACGGCCTCCTCCAGCAGCAGTAGTAGTCTCTTTTTTATTTTGTTCAAATTTGTCTTTTTGTAATGGGCAGGGCCTAATCTAACCGAAAACAAGTTTAACTACTAATGTTTCACATACATATGGACCCGAGCGGCTGACTGGCGGATACCCGCACGGTCCGCGTGCTCCCCGGGTTGAAGAAGGTGAAGAAGGAGGAGGATGTGGGGCTGTTGGCAGCTACGGTGCCGGCCACAGTGAAGGAGGAGGAGGACGACGACTAGGAGGACGCGGCAGCCACGGTGAAGGAGGAGGATGACTGGGAGGACGCGTCGCTGTCGACGACATCGGGGGTGATTGATATCGACTCCGAGTCCTCCTCCTACGACTGGGACAAGGATTAGGGTTAGGAGGTGGTCGAATTCGGTCAAATTTTATCAAATTCGACCGACTTTTGGTTGTAGTATGTATATATTGTGTTAAATATATGTGTTAGTTTGAAATTCGGTTTGAATTCAGTTGATTTTGATCGAATTTGGAGGTGTTCATTTGATTTATTCCGCTAACTATAGAAGATCGGTTAGGAACGGTTATTAGTTAGAGGAGTATTTTTACTCCTCTAACCGATTTTGAGCAATTTACTCCTCTAACCGATTGGGGATCGGTTAGAGTGCCTTTACACCCTCTTCGATGGCTTGCATTTTGTCGCCTTTTGGAGCCGGTTGCCACACACAGGGGTTCGGGGTGTCTCTCCCGTGAATATACCTGCGCTCTTGGTTGCATCTTCTTTCTTCCTTCGGACGGCACCATATGCGTCTTATGACCTAGATATACTCATACCTTGGATGTTCTGATACAGTCTTCGAAGGCTTGCATTTGGCCGAGATGGAGAAGGTCCTGGCCAACCGGGCGACGGCGGACCGTCAGAAGGTGGCGAGCAAGACAATGGACCATGGCAGAGCGCGCAACCATTATCACGAAATCCTCCGGCAGCACGTCATCTGGGCGGCCAGGGCGGCGATCGACGGGGAGAGTGGTAGCGGCAACGTTGGCCGCGGCACCGACGACGAGTAGCCGTAAGGACGGCCTCCTCCAGCAGCAGTAGTAGTCCCTTTTTATTTTGTTCAAATTTGTTTTTTATAATGGGCAGGGCCTAATCTAACCGAAAACAAGTTTAACTACTAATGTTTCAGATACATATGGATCCGAGCGGCTGACCGGCGGACACCAATGCGGTTCGCGCCCTCTCCGAGTTGACGCAACTGTTGCCTAAATTTGGTGTATAGATGTATCGAGCCGGACGCGTTAGTCCGGATGGGTCGGGCCGCTGGAGAGGCCGGCATATCCCGGCACGTCCGCGCGGAAACGTTCGGACGCGGGTTGGATCGTGTCGGTGAAGATGCCCTTATGGTCTAGATATACTCATACAGTCTGCTGATACCTTGGATGTTCTGAAATATGCATGTGTGGTTCGCGTACATCAAAAGCCATAAAATCGTGGGTTACATTGATCTGATCACCACTATAGAGACGGCAGCTGATCCGGCGTACACTAGCATCGCCCTCTAGCTCTTGTTCTTTCACATGAGAAGGCCCTACTGGCTCGCTTATCAGTCAAAGCGAGCTCAGCCTCTGGCTACTGACATCACTGCAAAAATTCACAGTTTGGTTAGAAACAAGCTAAACAACGAACAAGCCCGCAGCGCATCGCACCGTTCAGACAGTTTGTCCTTGTTTGTAAATTCATTCTTGTTCGTTGTTTAGCTTGTTAATTCGGTGTAAGTTCCGCTATCATTTGCCCGCATCGGCTGAAAACTGCGAGTCATGGTTGTTTTGGCTTTTGGATTATATTGGATCTGGATTGGAGAGAGGAGATGGAGAGATAATTTACGTTGTGAACTGCTCTGCTGCATGGTTGGAGAGAGGAGATGGTATATTTACGTGTTCTTCTCTTTGTGATACGAAGAAGGGCTGAAGTGCAGCTAGTTTTTGTGTAGCTTCGTGTGCTCCACCGTCAACAACTTTTGTAGTGGCGAGCACGGCCTATTTAAAGTCCACTAATCTGCATCTTTGTTTGAGACAGAGGGGATCAGAGAGGAACAAATTGTGTGAGACTGTCCGGCACCAGACAAGACTGTTCGACGAGGAAGGTGCCGAGCGATTAAGCTCCAAGTCTCCAATATATCTATCATTTCTCTTTTCTTAGTTCCACTTTGAAAAACAATGGTTTAGTTTTCTGGATGAATATATGTAGTACATCTTGTTCGATTGCACCCACACTCGTAAATGAGGGACATCAGTTTGGCAATCCAAACAGCATTTGGCATGTATATATTACATTGTAATGATCCGAGTCTTGTAGAACTGCAATTCATCAGTTTGGCCATCCAGACAGCATTTGGCATTAAATCTTCTCTTCCGAATTCATACAAAGAGAAATATTGGCAGTTGAGCTCATTTTAGTTGCTTTTCTTTCTGTTAGTTCGAAAGTAGCTGCTTCAGCTTCAGCCACACGAATTCTCGATATTCCTTTTTATTTCCTTTTGCTTATTGAATATGTTTGTTTCTTTAATTTTTTTTCTTTATTCTGTCCCTTATCTTTCTTTCATAAAAAAGAATGAATGGCTCGGCTAGATGGAATAACCGAGCCAGAACAGAAAAAAAAGATCCCCCAAATATTGGGTAGCCGTTGTTAAACCAGGTCGTATACTTTATGAATGGGGGGGGTATCCGAAACTGTAGCTAGAGCAGCTATCTCCATAGCTGCCAGTAAAATGCCTATACGAAGTCAATTTATTCGATTAGAAATATAGAACCCCTAAAACTAAAAGGAGTCGTCCATTTCATATGCGACTGCAGGGCGAACGAAAACAAAATACTTTACCTTGCTCTTGAGAATTTTTTTTCTTTGAACATAGACCCAATTTTTCTTCTTTTTTTGATTCCTTAGAATATTTTTTTTCTTTCTGGTGGTATCAAACAACCACCTAATACCTTATCCGCCTCTTCAGGAAAATGAATATCTCCGGAAAAGATCCGAACACTTGCCTCGCATTGACTTCAATATATAATTGCTCCAGTGAATAACTAAAAAAAATAGAAGAACGATAGATAGTAAAGAAAAGAACTTGGAGAGATAAACCCATGGCTCTTTCCATTGTGCAAGCAAGATTGGTTGGATTAGCTCACTTTTCTGTGGGTTATATATTCACTTATGCAGCTTTCTTGAGTGCCTCAACATCAGGTAAGTTTGGTTAATTTAGTTGGTTTTTTTTTGTTTATTGGATATTCAATCCAATATAATGTCTATCCTACCAATACTTCCCATTGATAGAAGAATGGTGTTCAATCAGAGCACATTGCGTGAGTTCCAGTCATCTTCTTCCCGATGTGTCTTATTCTCAACCTAACATATTTCTTCTGCTTTTTAATTATTTTTCCAACAGCTGGTGTATGAGGAAATAAGAAGGTGTTGAAACTCGCTCTAGTTCAAATTATAGATAGAAGACACTCGATCTTCGGTATAGATATGCTAGGTGTGGTTGCTAGAAATATTTATCATGGATAATTTCCATGAGTTATTTATACACGAACGTCTTCATAAATAATGTCTATCCCATGCTATATAACATGACCACGTGATCATTTTCGATCAATAATTGGTGCAGAAGGATAGAGAGGGACAGAGATTGGCGAAATATGTTGGATGTATTATTGAGCCTCATGGACGAATATATATAGACATACAACGAATTATCTTGTAGTACAAGTTAAGTTAGGTCAGAGTCCTAACTATTCTAAACTACCATAATAACCGTGTCCATATAATACTCTAACAATTGGTTCATTACATGTACGTCTTGCTGTTTGAGATTTTTTTATGTAAGAAGTTCAGTTCAGATTCGATGTGAAACTTATTTGATATCTCGTATCTTCTACAATAGGTGATCCCCTTCTGCGTTAGCAAGCTTGCCACCTGAGCCAAAATATTAAAAAACTCTGGAACTAACGACCACCCTTCCTGTGTAGCCATGCAATCGCCGGTCGATTTTTTCTTACTGGTTAGCTTATACTCCGTCTCCTAAGAATTAGTCCACCGTTGTTCTAACAGACATTCGATAACGGTGTGATGGTCTGTGCAAATCAGCGTGTCTGTTTTTCCTATTTGTGTCATGTTAGGTACTTAGGTTGAGCAGGCCGCTCTTGGCCTCTTCCTTCTTCTAGTTTGGAGTGAAGTCGTCTTTACCTAAGAACACGTGCTTCCAGGTGGTGCATATCTGAAATACCTCGAGTAAAGTTGTTTGTTCTAAGACAATAGTTAGTCTATGTATCATTCATCAACATGACAATTGCCTGGTAAGAGGAAGGGAGTAACTAGGTATTTCGTCGTATCTTCTTGGGATTAAAATATGGCATTTTGCTATTTGTGTATCTAGAAAATGGTTAGAGTTCAAAGTTCAAACAGCCCCAACTATGTCGCAGATGGAGTCAAAATATCGCGGCGTGCACATGAAACCCACAAAGATCCCGACATGGACGCTCAGATCATAGTCGATAAGACTAGCTTGGCACATTAATCTTTAGGGACCCGGAGATGGCGGCACATGCATATTACTGCATAACGTTCCAGCACTATAGATTGAAGGCACACATCAACTTCAAGGAGGAACGAGCCGTGGCACACCTCAGAGCATCCGAGGGTATAAGGTTTGCCCGAGGGCACATGAGAAGGATCACCGACAGGCTAAGAGGCAGCAAGTGTGCAACCGACACGAGGAGGATGACCCCGTGGTCAAGGCGCTCTGCGAGGATCCACAAGTGATGGCGGTCCAGATCCAGTTAGTTGGCACGAGATCCTCCATCGTGAGCCAGAGGCATGGCCAGGAGGCTGACACCTTCGACGCGCAGAAAGAGTTATCTAGCAGCCTTGGGTCATCTATCTTGTACGACTCGGATGAGGACTCCGATGGAGTTGACTGGGACGCATTCTAGATGTAGTAGTTGACATCGTATGCTTTATGTTTTATGTTTAATATCCCACTGGATATTTAGATTGTGTTAGTCCGTATGCAAGTAATTAAGTTTTATGTTTAATATGCTACATATGCATTCTACATTCTACCTACATTTAATATCTACTTACGCATTCTACCTATGTTTAATACACATTGAACCTAATATATGTAGAAGATGGATGGTGTGTGTGCTAAGTTTTTTTATGGAAATGAGCATATATTAATATCAGAGGATACCAATTACACCCAGCCTCTACAACAACGCATTGCCCTAGTGGCCACACGGATACACACAGCGAATAAAACGAAAGAAGAATTATAAAAAAGAAAAGTCCTGCTACAGTGACTCATTCATTGAAACAGCGGTACTACCACCACCAAGACAGCATCAGAAGTCCATCTTCTCCAAAAACGACGCCTACAAGAAGGAAACAGTGCACAAACACCATCATCACCCGATCAAAGATCTAGGTTTTCACCCTGAAGAGAGTTCACGCTCTCAAAACAATACCTTCAATAAGGCCATTGCCAGACACAACCAATTAAGGCCAGACCCTGGGTTTTCACCCTGAGAGGTAGGATCATGAACCTCTCCTGTGCAGTGGCCCCCACTTGCATGCCACTGCTCCAATTCACAAGTCATCTAACCAATTCCTCATCATCACCTAGACTCGAACCACCATTGTCAATCCTTAGATCTCGGTCTCCATGAATTTCTCCGTCGGCACCATGAAACGAGAACATGCCCCATGATAATAACTACCAACAAAGCTTTGAAGCACACCCTCTGAAACCAAACGGTCAGAGTAAAACATGGGTGCGTACGACCGAATACAATCCTTCTAGCAAACTCACGCCATAAGTGCACTAATGGAGTTCGCCGGCGGAGCCTTCCGGAACCCGACACAGAAACCAGATCAATGGAGACCAACATTCGACGGATCTTCGTCTTGGCTCAAGAGGGATCCAGGACCACCTCCTTTATTGAAACTGAGCCAGCAGCCCCCACGCCACCCGCCGGAAACTAACAGGATCCGCCGCAAGACGGCAAGACCATCCGGCCGACCACTCCGACGGAGAAGGAGGTCACCACCAGCATGCCGGGGGAGATGCCCCGAGCGCCCTAGTGTCGCGAACAAGGCCCGGGTAGCCTGGGCGCCGGCGTTGAGGGCAACGGACAGGATAGAGCGCGGCTAGGCCCAAATCCCCGCCGCCGCCTGCCGCCATCTGGGCCGAGGATCACCGCCGCCCGCCGCCACACCACCGCCGAACCAGCAGGGGTGGACGCCGCCGCCTTCCCGCCGGATCGCGGACAGGGTCGCCGCCACCGCCGCCACGCCACCAGATCTTTGCCCGGCGACGATCCGGGTAGCGACGGTGGGAGGAGAGAGCACGGGAGGGAGGACTCGGCCTGGGAGGGGGGACGCCCGGCGCGGCGCTGCGCCGCCGCGCGGGTGCGGGTGGAGGGGTGCGGGAGAGGGAGAGGTGGAACCTCCAGAGTGTATCCGTGTGTGCTAAGGCCCAGTTCTTTTGGTGGCTTCTCCCAGAAGCTGCCCTACCCCCAGCTTCCTAGGGAAGACGGTTCAAAAAATTTGCGAGGCTTCCAAATTTGTTTAGCCTTAACTATTTTGGAAGCCTCGTAAATTTTTTAGACCGGCTTCCCCAGGAAGCTGGGGGGAGGGCGGCTTCTCGGAGAAGCCCCCAAAAGAACTGGGCCTAAGTATGGTGCCACCAGGAGGTTCGGATGCCCATGTTTATGTGCCTAAGGGGAAGATCCAAGCGTTTCTACCTCGAGCTTCCATATGACTTTCTATCTAAGGCGGTATTTTAAAATATAACATGTGTCTTGCCAAGTTGTTCATTTGTTGCATGAAAACATCTAACTATCGCTTGCAAAAAAAATTGTCAGTGCATCCCCTGTCTTGCAAGGAGTGAAGCTTTACAGAAACTCAATATTCGCATCCATGACGAGGCCACAACTATGGTGGTCCTGGTCATGAGGTGTCAGGTTTTGAATGTTCTTGTGACTAATGAAGCCGACCAAACCTTCTTAGGTGGCGCTCGTTGGATGAAACTTGCGGAAGAGTATGGGTTTCCAGCTGTAGGGGCGTTCAGATGTATGTTCATGAAGCTAATCATGAAAGGATCATCATCGATTACAATGATCATCGCTATTTGTAGTAGTTCGTAGCCATGCTATGCACGGTAGCATGTTAGTTACTTGTCGTTAAACCGTTTTTTTAAAGATATTATTGTTTCTGTTGCGCAATATTGCTGGCGTATCTAACTAGTTCAGTTAAATATATATATATTAACTGGTAAATATAATAAAATCAGCAGTTTTTTTAATATTCCAAAGACACTAGTGGTATGGTCCAAATTATCTGAGGCGTCACACGTAGGGTTCGCAGCATAGAAAACAAAAAAATTCCTACGATGAAAACAACTATGTACCAAGATCCATCTACTAGATACAATCAACGAGGGGATATATATCCGTAGAGAATATATCCTTAAAGACCGACAAAGCTTAACGAGTTAAACTCGTGGTTGATGTAGACGATCTCTTGTCGATCTCAAGATCGAGAGGAAGTCCTAACACCGCAAAACAGCGGCGCATCCGTACTCGCACACACGTCCGGGGCACCGAGCAACCTCCGCCTCCTCGCTCCAGCGATGCAGCGGAAGCACAACTCTTTCTTGTCGAATAGCCACCGGGAACATGTATCTCGCTAATCCAAGATCATGGGAAATAAAAACTAGAGGGGGAGAGAGATCCTTCACGAGGAGGTGTGAGTCAGAGAGAGGAAGGGAGATCCTTTTATAGGGACAGGGGGCACCCAAGGGGCCATGCGCCCAGCCATGGGGCTGCCCCCTTCTCTCCATTCATTCATGTGGGTGGACACTCCACTCACACAAATGCCTTTCAATTCCCTTCACTCAAAAACCCACTCAAATTCCCATTAAATTTTTACCAAATTTAATGCAAACTCTCATTAAATAAAACTTTTTTTATTTATTCAGAATTTTGTTAATTACTTTAATGACAAACATTCTCATATAAACCCTTGCTAGTATTTCATTTCACATGCAAAAACACTTTCTGCAATTTCATCCGAAAACCCGTTTTGGTATCTAGTGAAATAAATTCCTATGCTTGTATTCTTTTCGGCTTAAAACTTTTGCTCCAAATGGATGTCGGTGTCTCTTAAGTGTGTCACCCTACGGTTCACGAATAATGCGAACATGATCGAGACCTCTCTTGGATCAATAATCAAAAGCGGGATCGAAAGACCCATACCGACTCCCACACATTCAGCGATGACTTTCTTGTGATCGGGAGAACCTTTTACGCTACTATCTTAATCCCTTTGTTTCGCAATATATTACATGTCCGAGATTCGATCATCGGTATCTCCATACCTAGTTTGATCTCGTTACTGACATGCACTCTTTTCTCGTTCCCGTGATATAACATTCTAGTGATCAAATCACTTGGTTGCAAGCTAATCAATGTGATATCACCGAGAGGGCCCAGAGCATATCTATCCGTCATCGGGATGAATAAATTCCACTATCGATCCATGGGCCTCAACATAGTACTTTAGTAGTTCTGAACCCATCTTTATAACCACCCTGTTACGGTGTGACGTTTGATGTTATCAAGAAACTCTTCCGGTGTTAGTGATTGACATGATCTCATGGTCTAAGGATTAGGATCACTTCGTAAGTTGTTATAGCAATATAAACTCAATGAATTTGATCGTAATGCTATACTTTGGATGAATGTTCATCACACCATTACACTAATGTTGTGACCTCGTTATTAACAACATCCAATGTCCATGATCAGAAAACCTTTGATCATCTTGTTAATCAACGAGCTAGTTTATAAGAGAGGCATAACTAGGAACTTCATTTTGTTTATTAAACACACATGTATTAACGTTTCGGTATTAATATAATTATAGCATGTAAAATAAGCATTTATCATAAACAAGGAATACGATAATAACCACTTTATTATTGCCTCTCGGGCATATTCCCTTTAGTCTCCCACTTGCACTAGAGACAATAATCTAGTTTGAAAAACTTTGTGTATTGAACACCTATGGCTTTCTTGTGTTTCATATACGCAATTGCAAGTGGTTAACATAATCTACGGATCTGAAGCTTCAGGTCCATGTGTATTTGCATGTCTTTGCGTCTTCACGCATCACTCATTCTCCAATGAGATGGCATTGTATAAATTTGGTCTTTTGTTGAGACCTTTAGTTCCTTGGGGTTAAATCGTGTCGATACTATTATCATACAATATATCTTTAATGTTAGCCCGTTGTGAACCACACCTTAGTTTGATAACAAACTACTTGACACAAATGCCCACCTTTGCTGCTACTATAGCAGTCATATACTTAGCCTTTTGTTATAGTATCCGTCACAATGTCTTAACTTTGGAATTCATCCAAATTTTTCATGGAAACTCCTTTCCATTTCATTGTGCCACCTATAGTTTAAACTGATATTGTATCTTGCGACAAAACTAGTATCAATGTAACGCTTTACAATAAACTATTTGTAATTGTTTGCCACCTCTACACAAATATATTCTTAGTTCTTCCAAAAGATCATAAGAATTTCCTTACTATCGTCCATTGATCATTTTATGATTCATCCTGGTATATGTTCATAACACTTAGAGCATATGACATATCTGGATGCGTACATATCATGGTATGATTGGTTAAAACATTCTCGTGATTTCACTCATCAAGTGTCAAAGCACTTGAATCTTGTTTCACTTATAAAGTGTCGATACACTTGAATCTTGATTCAATTCCTTTCCATGTGATAAGAACACCGTTTATTGTCGTTTCTATATTAAACTCCTTCAATATCTCATATATGTACGTTTGGCACAACCATATTAACGTCACAGTATCCACTATAGACATTCATGCAAAATATTCAGGTTTTGCCTAAGTCTTTCATCGAAATGAAATTCTTAACCTTTGTTAATAAAATATACATCATTTGTAATCAACAAGATGTCATCCACATAATGTATTAGAAATATGTCTCAGCGCTCCCACTTAATTTCTTGCAAATGCAAGCATCTTCATCGTCTCCTGATGAAATTAAACTTCTTTAACAATTTCATCACGGTGAAGATTCTAACTCCGCGATGCTTACTTCAACCATTGAAGTTTGCATGCCCTTTTAGCATCCTTTGAATTAACAAAACCCTTTGAACCGTGTCATGCACACGTCCTAGGTAACCATTCTTTTAGAAGAACTTTGTTTTGTTTATTCATCCATCATATACCAAATTATATATAGTGGTTGCTACTTTAATTCGTCCAGACTAAATATCACTATGAAAGATCCAATCTTGTCATAGTCAACTCCTTAAACATTTTCATAAAATACTTTACAACATGTCGATTATTTTTTAGATGTGAAACATTCATGTCTGTTTCTTTATAGATCCAAATATGACCGATAGGTTTTTACACCTTTCCGGAGGGTCTTCCAAGTATAAAACTTGATTTCTCGTGTATGGAACTATCACGGATTTTATGGCTTCAAGTCATTTGACGAAGTCAGGGCCCATCATCGCTTTTTTGCATGTAGTCGGTTCATCATTGTTAAACAATAATGATTTATTCTCAAATCTTAGTATTTGTTTATTTATTCGACCTACTTGGTTCAATAGGAACTTAGACCTCCGTGACCACAACCTTTGAGGCACGTGAGCCATGAGCATTCTGGCTGCCTCCGGAATGTTTTCCGGCACTGTGCAACTCAGCACATATAGCTAAGGTTCGTTAACCTGATCAAAGTTCTATTGTCCTCCCACTTAACTTTTGCGAAAAATTCTTTTTTAAGAAACTTCACATTTCAAGCGACAAACCCTTTTATCCTCCGTGTTATGGAGAAATATCCAATGGTTATTCGAAATAACCTGCAAATACATGCTCATACGACTTTAGTTGTAAACATCTTACGTATGCTTAGCATACCAAAATTTTAAGAAAGGACAACTTGGGTTTTACCCCAAACTAGGTGTCATTTCAACGGATCAAGATGGATCTCTTTTCAGTGTAAAAGCGGTAGTCTCTAAAGTTTTAATATTTTAAAACATAATGGCAGTTTTATAAATAACACCTTTCATCCAACCATGTCACACAAGGTTTCATTACAAATCTCAAATACTCCATATTCCAATGGTGTTTCGGGAGATGCAAATCTAGGTGTTTTTGTTAAACTTGTAACTCAAATAAATCCCTTTATGGTAAAATCATAAATCATTTATTTTCTTGTTACACTTGCAACTCAAATAAATCCCTTATGATAAAATCATAAACCATTTATTTTCTTATTACAATGATTTTCCACTTCATCTTGAAAGTCTTTGAACGTTTTCAAATATTTCATGTTTCTTTCTCATTAAGTGAATATTCACTGAAATTACCGAAGAAAGCATATAAAGTTAAAATCCATCGCTTACGACTATACATAATGTACTACATACATCGATATGTATAAATTCCAATATTTTAGTCGTTCGTTCTTCTTAGGCCTTTGAACGAAGTTTTAATTATCCCGAGGAAAGTCTCACAAGCGTCACTTGATCAAATCAAAGACTCCAAAAATCCATGAATATGGAGATTCTTCATGTTTTCTTTCCAACATAATTTAAATGGCGATGTCACTTCGTAAGTGATCTTTCAATCATTTGTCTTGCGATATTTTAGCATTAGTTTTTATGGATGTGATTTCTCCAACTAGATTTGTAAATCATCCATCTTATATGGAATACGGTAATTATTTGAACAATCTTTATTCTCATAATACCTGATTTAAATAACTTTTATTTAAAATAAATCTTGAAGGCAAGCTTTGATGTCAACGAGAAATGCAAACAACGGTTTGTTTGTTTTGGATGAACATTATCACATATTCTCTTGCTAATTACTTAGGCCATTGTGGTTCATGAATTGCGTCGTTCTGTATGAAATTTCATACCAACCAATTCGATGTCCAATACCTAAGAACCGCATTGTTTAACAAGCAAAGAATACAACCATAACATGTATATCATCCATATACCTAAATTGGATATTTCCAATCTTTTCTTTTCTGTCAAATATATTTTATAGATTCTCTTTCATCATTTCCTTTTCCTTTTAAAAGAATCTATCAACATCAATAGTGGCGCCATATACATGACACATAGTCCAAAACATGTATATTCAAATAATAATACCTTTGGACTCGCAATTTGAAGTAGATCACCAACATCAAATGATCGACATTCTTTCAAAATCCATTCTTTAGTAATCTTTTAGTGTAGTAAACACTTTACATACATCTTCTATTCATCCTTATCATGACGACTTTCATGATCAAGCTATTGTAGCTTATAAAGGCAAATCGTGAGTATAACATTACTTTCCAAAACCCTTTTGGATGATTAGGATGTCTAGATCTCCAACCTTTGCAAAATCTCATCCAATATGAGAACATGTATTATACTCTATCATATTGCAACCAAAACATTGTTTTAGATATCGTTATATCTGCCACATATGATGGTTTCTGAAACAATTCTTTCAGCTCCTAGATAATCTCGATATTTAAATCAAGAATCATGGAGGCAAACATGATACTAAAGATACTAACACTGGAATTGTTACTCTCGATTTAATACTAATTATCAAATTTTAGGGAGTAAACAGAGTTTGCTAAAAGTTTGCAATAGGACTTTAAACTTTATATTAACACTCAACACAATACGATACCAGTTCGTAAAGTAAATATCCAGAATTCTATAATTCTATTATCTCAATTACAACTATGCATAAGGTGGTGAACGAATGCCAATGACTACAACAAATTATGCAAATTCACTTTGATTTAATTTATGATAAATTGAGTTCTACTAATCCAAATTATAAATGAACTCCCACTCAAAAACGACATCCCTCGTGCTTTTTTGGTGATTACATGAACCAAATCCACTACACCAAGTCCGATCATCACGTGAGTCGGTGTAGCTTCAAAGGCGAGCATCAAATGGGCATCATATCTTCCATATGACTCATGATTAACCTTTCGATATGTGTTCCGAGGCCATGTCTGTACATGCTAGGCTCGCCAAGTAAGAACCTTAGTATTCGCGTGTGTAACTGTCTTACACCCGAAATATGATCATGGATCCAAGAACACCCGATCATCACGTGATATCTTGGAGCGAAGAAACATAATCGGTGCATACTTAAGGGAGAACACATTTTTATCTTGATATCTAAATGAGGGATCATCTTATTATGCTAATAAAACGTTAAACTAGTAATATAAGATGCAATCAAACATCACATGTTAATAAGTGAAATGATATGGTTCTTGCACTTGATCTCCATCATGTGCATCATGGTATGATCGCCATCATACCTCTATGTGTAAGGCTAAGGTCTATGGAACTTACACGTTATGTGTGTTGTAAGAGTATCGACTTATACTTCTACTTACAACATCACCATATCATGACACTAGCCCAGCAACAATCTAAATTAGACACCTCTAATTTATCCATTGCAAGTTTTATGTGGCTTAGGGATTTTGAAGATAGAACCGTTCTTAGCTATGAATATGAACCACAACGAGGATAACCAAATTGTTGACAACTCGTTGCAAATTAGATATTGACTATAGTAGGAGAGACAGACACCCGCTAGCCACTTATGCAAAACTAGTTGCATGTCAAGCGTGGAACAGGTCTCATGTGCGAGGACATGTAAAGTTTGTCCGGGCCGCTTCATCCCACTATGCCACCAATATCCAAATTACAACTAAGAAGCAATAAAATGATCATCATCGCCCACATACTCATATGTGTACTACATGTGCAAAGCATCTACGCATAGATCCGGCTCTGATACCACTGTAGGGTTTGCAGCATAGAAAACAAAAAAATTCCTACGATGGGAACAACTATGTACCAAGATCTATCTACTAAATACAATCAACGGGCAGATGTATATCCATAGAGAACATACCCTTGAAGACCGACAAATCTTAACGAGTTAAACTCGTGGTTGATGTAGACAATCTCTTACCGATCTCAAGATCGAGAGGAAGTCCTAGCACCGCAAAACAGCGGCGCATCTGTGCTCGCACACATGTCCGAGGCTCCGAGCAACCTCCGTCTCCTCGCTCTAGGGATGCAGCGGAAGCACAAATCTTTCTTGCCGAATAGCCACCGGGAACATGTATCTCGCTAGTCCGAGACCATGGGGGATAAATACTAGAGGGGGAGAGAGATCCTTCACGAGGAGGTGTGAGTGAGAGAGAGGGAGGGGGTCTCCTTTTATAGGGATAGGGAGCACCCAAGGGGCCATGCGCCCAGGCTGCCCCCTCCCCTCCTTTCATTCATGTGGGTGGACACTCCACTCACACAAATGCCTTTCAATTTCCTCCACTCAAAAACCCGCTCAAATTCCCATTAAATTTACACCAAATTTAATGCAAACTCTCATTAAATAAAACTCCATTTATTTATTCAGAATTTTTTCAATTACTTTAATGACAAACATTATCATATAACCCTTTGATAGTATTTCATTTCACATGCAAAAACACTTTCTGCAATTTCACCCGAAAACCCGTTTCGGTATCTAGTGAAATAAATTCATGCGCTTGTTATTCTTTCCGCCATGAAACTTTTGCTCCAAATGGATGTCGGTGTCTCTTAAGTGTGTCACCCTACGATTTGTGAATAATGCGGACATGATCGAGACCCCTCTTGGATCAATAATCAGAAGTGGGATCTGGAGACCCATACTGACTCCCACACATTCAGCGATGATTTTCTTGTGATCGCGAGAACCTTTTACGCTAGTATCTTAATCCCTTTGTTTTGTGATATATTACATGTCTGAGATTCGATCATCGGTATCTCCATACCTAGTTTGATCTCGTTACTGACATGCACTCTTTTCTCGTTCCCGTGATATAACATTCTAGTGATCAAATCACTTGCTTGCAAGCTAATCAATGTGATATCACCGAGAGGGCCTAGAGCATATCTATCCGTCATCGGGATGAACAAATTCCACTCTCGATCCATGGGCCTCAACATAACACTTTATTAGTTCTGAACCCATCTTTATAATCACCCTATTACGGTGTGACGTTTGATGTTATCAAGAAACTCTTCCAGTGTTAGTGATTGACATGATCTCATGGTCTATGGATTAGGATCACTTCGTAAGTGGTTATAGCAATATAAACTCAATGACTTTGATCGTAATGCTATACTTCGGATGAATGTTCATCACACTATTACACTAATGTTGTGACCTCGTTATTAACAACATTCAATGTCCATAATCAAGAAACCTTTGATCATCTTGTTAATCAACGAGCTAGTTTATAAGAGAGGCATAACTAGGAACTTCCTTTTGTTTATTAAACACATATGTATTAACGTTTGCGTATTAATACAATTATAGCATGTAAAATAAACATTTATCATAACCAAGGATTACGATAATAACCACTTTATTATTACCTCTCGGGCATATTCCCTTCATCACAAGCGTCTACGGTACTGGTGGTGTTCCGCCTACATGCCACCAATGTTCGTGTTACTGGTGACGTTCAGTGTAATTTCCACCACTAACATGTACCAATGGCCTGAGATTGATGGCAATGCCGCTTGAACGCCACTAACTCCATTTTTCAAAGGTCACCAATAAGTTTTTGCTACTAGTGAATGGTCCATGTGCTTTTCAAAGATCTCTTTGTAATTTATCATTTTCTTTGTGCTGCACCCATAATCTGTGGGACCCGATGGTCCCACCCTCACGCTTAATCTAATATGGGGAAAACTTACAAATGATCGAAAACTAGCTTAATTATCAGTCAGGTACTATCATTGATTTTCAGTTTCAACTTTATTTGCAACTGAAAAATCTCTATATGTCGTAACACACATGCAATTTTTTAAATCTTACTTGCAGCCCAACTTGTAACTCATATAATGCACGGATTGCGATACAAATATAGTGACTTAGAATCTAATTAAGCTCTAAGATAATTCTTGGCCGACTAAGAATTAGCAAAACTCTAAAACAAACTATAGCATTGAGCTATGGCGTATTATCATTGGAAATTATAAGTGAGTTAACGTTTTGGTTCTTGTTCCCTCGCGCGAAGCCATCAAAGTCGTCCATCGCTCGTTCATCTCCCCTAATCTCGCTAGCATGTCCCCTTTTTGACTGAATGCACACACATCAGCGGCCGGATCATCCCCCTAGGTCATGTCCTCATCCGCTCCTTCGTCCCCCGCGGATAGACCCAATTCCATTTCTGGCTCCTTCCGGATCCCAGCAACCACGGGTAACCCATCGACGCGCTATTGCTCCCACGCGTCGGTAGTGTCGGTGATCCACTCATGCCGGCAAGTAGTTTCCCCTGTGCATGGACGGCACTGCCTCTCCACTCACGCCAACAAGCACCTTCTCATGCGGGCATCTCTAGTGATTTTCCATTTTCCCTAGTAATTCTAGTGATTTTCAACATTTTTCTTTGCGCTGCTTCCCCGGTATAATTGAGGTGGATGGCCCATGGGCGGTGAACGAATAAGTGGAGTGTAGTCGGTGGTCTCCAAGGCATACCGTAGCCACCGGAGAACTGTTCCATAGAGGTAGGGCGCTCTCAAGGTTCTCTCACTTTGTTATGTTGAATTTATAGCCATTATAAATCACATAACATGTATTGGGAAATTCTTTCCTAATTTCCATGGATACTACTTTTTTGTGTGTCAACGGTTTCTTTATGTTCTATGAGCTAGGTCGGCCAAGGAACATAGCCTTAATGTACTCGATCAGTGAAGCACCTTGATGATGATTACAAGATAGCTAACACACAAATGTGATTTTCTAACATACTAGTGAATTTTTTCCCATTCTCTTTGTTTATTTTGGTACTAGTGATAACTTCATATTCGCCCGTCCATTCTTGCATATTTCTAGATCATATTTTACTATTAAGGTGTAGGTTGTGCCACACATTTTGAAGTTCTTGCACAGAAACTACATAATAATCTGAATTTCTTCTTTCTTATGGAACAAATTCAAAAACTAGGTAACTCCTAGGCTACTTCCTTAAGCATTGGATCGCATCTTGATGTCTACCACTTCTATTCTTGTAGGCAGTTGTTGGGCCTCCAAGTGCAGAGGTTTGTAGAACAGCAGCAAGTTTCCTTTAAGTGGATTACCCAAGGTTTATCGAACTCAGGGAGGAAGTGGTCAAAGGTATTCCCTCTCAAGAAATCCTGCAATCAAAATACAAGAAGTCTCTTGTGTCCCCAACACACCCAATATAGGTGCACTAGTTCGGCGAAGAGATAGTGAAATACAAGTGGTAACGGTGCCAGAAAAGAGCTTGACGGTGAGGTAAAGACTAAAGCAAGCAAACATGCAACAGATCTAGTAGCAAACGGTGTTTCAATGTTTAGAAACAAGGCCTAGGGATCATACTTTCACTAGTGAACACTCTCTCATATAAATATCTTCTCTTAATGATACTACTCTTAACTACTCTCCGGTTGGACACTCTAATCCACGGTAGGGCCTTCCCCAATCTAGATAACCCCAGACTATCACCTTGAGCGCTAGATGGTTTCAACAAGCACCACAATTTCATAGAGACATCCAACTCCAAATATAACTCATAACAAATATTCAATCTAGCCAAAGTGCCACACACGGTATGCATGCTATCAGTTTCACACACGTGGGGAAAAGCATAGATCTATTAAAGTACAAAGAGTATTTATGTAGACTCAAACCTAAGTGCCAGCATGGCGTGCACGCTGTCACTTTCACACACATGGGGAGAGCAGAGATCTATTGAAGTACTTGAGTAGCAAGGTAGATCTACTTGATTACAAAGCACATGACCACAACAAGATCATGCATATAGAGAAAGATGAACACATAGCTATCGGTAGAGCCCTTAGCCTCGAGGAAGAACTACTCCCTCCTCATCATGGGAATCAGCAACGGCGATGAACATGGCGATGGAGATCGATGGAGATGGCTCCGGGGGCACTTCCCTGTCTTGGTAGGGTGCCGAAACAGAGACTTTCTGTCCACTGAATCTCCCCTTCGGTGGAGGCGGCACTATAGAGGTTTTCGTGGATTTCCTAGGGGTTTTTGGGTCGGAGGCTTCTTATAGGCGAAGGGGGAGGCTGAGGAGGTGGCCAGAGGGCCCACACCCTCCCCAGGCGCGGGCCAGGCTTGGCCGCGCCCAGGGGGGTCTGGCCATCCTCTGGTGCCTCTCCGTCCCTCCTTCTGGATTCGTGTCCCTCATGGAAAGTTATTGACTTTGGCTTTTTGGAACCAAAAACAAAAGAAAACAGGCAACTGGAACTGTGGCATCTTGTCAATAGGTTAGTTCCAGAAAGTGTATAAAAACACCTCAAAGTATAGACAAAACATAAGACAAATGATACAAAACAAGCATGGAGCACTAAAAATTATAGATACGTTTCCGACGTATCAAGCATCCCCAAGCTTAACTCCTGCTCGTCCTCGAGTAGGTAAGTGATAAAAAGAATATTTTTTAGGTGACATGCACCATCAAAACAAGATCAAACCATTTGCAAGCATTGAAAGCTGGGATCAAAGAACTGTAAACATGTGCATGAAAGATGGAGTTCTAACAATAGGACATAATAACTATGCATGCAATCATGACAAGATACAAACAAGGATCATGAATAACATGCATTGAAAAACGTTTGTTTGTTTCACATACAGAAAACATAGCATAGTGGCAATCAGCTTGTCTCTTATAGAGTAGAAAATAGATGCATAGGAAACCTTCAAAGTTCACAAGGGTGACTAGAAACAAATAGCACAAGAACAAGTAATATCACAATATGCATCAATTAATAAGCTTTGGGACACTGCACACAGAATGACAACTATGCTCTCTTAATGGTGCCTAAAGGTAGAAGGTGGAGACTCAATATTGGTGGAAGAAAAGCCTTTTATAAAGGAAGTAGGGATTTCAAGTTTCAAAAAGGGATTCCAAAAATTATGGTACTTGTTAGCTTTCATCCCTCATTGCCCCTATCATAAGCATCTTGAAGTGGTTAAGATTAAAGTGGCAAAGATGGAGTATATGCTTGACAAAGTATAAGTTGGCAATCTCAAGTCCCTTGAATACGAGGGCCACACCTCATGCATACTCAACTTTGGGCCCAGGTAACACTACAAGAAATGTGTCAAACTATGACGTTTTGGTAGTGACCCTTGATGAAATCGTCATAGTTTTATGACGATTCCGCAATAGATGGTCGTAAGCTATTTGAGAGGGCCAAAACATTATTAAACTATGACGATTTATCTCTAAAATGTCGTAATTTCTGTGGATGAAATCGTCATAATCACTACACAGGTTGAGATATAAGAGAAAGACAATGCATGCCGTTGGATGTGAACACAATGAACGGATGGGATTGTGATCTATGGGAAATTCTCGTGGATCGATGACCTGGCATAGAACCCATCACGCGCGCACATAGAGAATATTTCCATGTCGTCCCGCCTCCACCCAACCGCATAGAACCCTAATCTCTCTGCCGCCACCCCGTCCCACCCTCGTTAGTCCCGATCCGATCTGGAGAATCACCGCCTAGAACCCTAATCTCTCCATCGCTGCCACCACCTCGCCCCTCCACCGCGGCCACCACCTCTCCCCTCCACCACTGCCACCACCTAATCCTTAGTCCCCCAGCACCACAACCTCTCTCCCTCCCTCGCTCGGCCTCCACTCCTCCCCAACACCAGCCATGGCGGCGTAGCTCGTCTACGTGCCGCTGAAAGGCCTGCAAGGAAGGGGCACACAGATGCGGACGAGTATGAGTCCGCCAGGAGGAAGAGTACTTCGACTACGGTCAAGGAGAAGTCCCCAACAAGATCTTGGTGGTTGACATGGAGGGCACTGAGGCGTGTTGGCTGCTGATGCTCGTCTACACTAATGAGGGCGGGCCTGAAGAGGGTGGATCATGTCGTCCTGCAGCCATCTGCCCATCTACTTCTCGGTAGGGCCACAACCAAGGTGACACGATGGAGGATTTTGTCGGGTTCGCAACCTCCGTTATGCATGCGCTGACTCTGACTGGTTAGGGATCTTCCTGTTCTAGATCTTGTGGATGATGTAGGTTCTTACTTACTGCTCTGGTTATTAGTATATTCCTAGGTTCTTGGTTAGTCCAGTTTTTTAATTGGTTGCCAAATTCATCATCACAACTGAATTCCATCGTGGTTCCTAGTGTGTTTGGACTAGTAGCTACAAGTGATTGCATCTTCAGTTATGTCAAGCCAAGTATTCAGTGGAATTTTTAGTGTAGACAAAAAACTGCTTGGTACGACCCTTAATGTTTCACACTTACCGTTGATTGCTCTTAATGTATGCGCCTTCTTTGAAATCAAAACATGCTAATGAGAGATCCTGGAGCTTCACATTGCATTTGCTAGCTAGCTCAGTACTAGACATGTCCTACTTGTCAGATTTCTTTTATTTCTTTACTAAATAACATGTTATCTTAGTCTGTTCTTGTGTTCTCAATGATTATTACTAACTCATCTTACCACATTTTGATTGCTCATGCATTGTATAGCTTGCTGCTCTCCCTATGTAGCTGTTTGAGATGGGGTTGCAGTTCTCCCTCTCTCCGGAACTTGTTGCCTAAACCAGGAGGTTGGACAGATCCTTTGAGGCGCTACACATCGGCGTGGCCACAACCATATGTGGAATCGCCTCTTCTGGTGCTCCATACCAAGGAGGACAGGCTCAACCTCGACCCAATGGTTGCTGCCACCGTCCAGCAGGCTGGCTGCACCAACGGTGATGAGTAGGGAGGTCCTGTTCGTGGACACCAAGGTCACCGGACACAAAGGTTGCGCCTGACGACACCAGACCGCGTCCCAGGCATCCTTCGTCGTCGCACTACCTCTCGCTCACCGACACCAGATCTCAATCTTCATGGTGTAGGCAAGTCCTCGGTTCCTCCCTTTTTCCTCTATTTGCTATGTAAGATATGACTGTAATGTGTGCCATTGCACCAAATAACTGGTCTGATAACACTGAATTTTTTGGAAGGACATGTTTAGTTAAAATGTAGTGTGTAGAAGTGGGAAGTTGTCACCTTGATATGTAGTGGCAGTGAGCCACCATAGAAAATAATTTGGTTATTTTTTTGTCTCACGCTACTTTTATAGAAATAACTTTTCTTAGTACTTCCACACTGCATAGCATGAATTTGTGGAACAACATAATGTAGATTAATTGTGCCGGCTAGTTTATACCTGTGAGCTCAATCATTTTATTGATGTTATAGTTAGAAAGTTACAAGTGTTTGATTGTAAGTAGCCAGTCCTGATTTTTAGGAATCTTGCTCGGCTAAAATATTGTGCAATAGCATTTTTTTGTTTTGCTCCAAATAATTAGCAGCAAGTAGTGCACATATCATACATTTTTTGTGTTTATCTCGGGTTTACCATGATCTATTGTTCTGTTCTGTTCTGCATTGTAGTTAATTAGTCAAGCATGTCTAGTCTAAGTATCTCTGAAGCTTCTGCCTCCAATGATGTTATTTATGGTCACTGATGTACATGTTCGTTTCTATTTGGGTTCTGATATGGTCGCCCACTGTACATTGGCAGATGGGGATGTGAGATAATAAGAGGCAGGCAACTTGGAGTGCACCAGTAGCATTGACTTGTGGTCGACGAAACAAGATCCTCTGGCTAGGTCCTCAGATCTTGCTGACCTCACCCCCTATTGCTCCTCTTCTTCACGAGATCAGTGTATGTAAGTTCCCTGTCGAAAAAGACAAATTGCCATTCAATTGAGTGAATTCTCCATCTGTGCGTTTGTTCAGTCTGCGCATGTACAAGTAGAAAGTGGACTTCTTATTTCACTCATAACATTGAATCGCAACAACAATGTTGAGTGATCTCAATCTTTATGCCAGAGCAGCGGCAGCGTGGAAGTCTAGTACTCTGCTTCTTCCAAAATGTTAGTGGTAATCTGTATGCTTAGTTTAGAAAGTAGCCTAATACAGCCTGCATGTCCACTGCTCTGCTTCTTCCTCTGTTTCATGTCCATGGTTTGAGCCACCAATAGTTTCTTGCTTCCTAGAGTATTTGTTTGCTAGATAAGAAGAATAAATGCATATAAGATAGTATGTCTGTCATTTGTATTGTTATTATGGATGTTCCTGCAAGCTAGGGTGACCCTCTGAACAACATTGCCTTAGTTACACTTGTTTGCTGTAACAAATAAGCTTAATCTAACAAGAAAGTTCAAGGTTCATTTTGTAATGACTAATGGAAAGCAATGTATGTTTTTGTCTTTTGATAAGTGAATCTGTAAGTGTGCAAGTGTACCTAACCATGCCACTCATACCATAGATACATGATACAGGAAATACAAACATACTGCCAGACTGCCACGATGTACGAAGAAAGCTCGTGGATTCGAAACATGTAGGTCTTCAGATCTTCCTGACCTCACCCCTGCTGCTCCTCTTCATGGGATCCATGGTGTATGTAAGTTCCCTTGTTCATCCCTTTTCTCCTCCACTTGTTTTATGAGACATAGCTGTAGTATCTACTGTTTATTTGCAATCTGTGTCGTTCATAGACCATGTTTGAGCACTCACAGAGAGTTGGTCACTACAGATTCCCTGACGTCCAATTAGTATACATGTTATGTGACCATGCTAGTTGATCTTTACTAGCAGTGCATATGCCAGAACATTAGTTGTTCCTTGGCTTGTACATGTTAGGATTATGTTATCATTATTCATGTCTTGAATTATGATTTCTGCTAAGTATGAAAAGGATAGCTAATGCTCTTCTGAAACTTCCTAGGACTATGCTTGTTTACGGATGAGTTAACATGTAATATCCTAGTTGGTTTTATTTGTACTACTAATTTTCCTTGAGTTGAAACCATATTGGCATAACATTATATTGGTTTTCATACCCTCAAATCAGGATATGCTTCTCACAAAATGTCGGTAGAATAAGATAATGAAGCCACCCATTATCATTACTGTCGCATCCCCCACCCTCACCGTCTCCATAGCCGTGGTTTGATTCAGATAAGTATTCGGTCTCTCCCACTCCCTTATAGTCCTTGTTAATTCACCCAAGTGAGTTGCTAGCTCAAATTTATAGTTTGATAATCAATTGATGATGATTGGTAACTCCTGTTTTCGATATGATCTGATCTGACCTGGGCTAGGTACATGACCATGCACGTTTGTGTGTTTGATATAGTATTCCCTTCTTTTTATAATAGAAGGCAATAGATTACTATGCAGCATATTTTCCTCTAGTAGCAGTAGTGCTACTGGTTTATGTATAGATAGCAATATAGGGTTAGGCCATGTATAATAATTTCCATTTCTATGATCAATTTGGTATCCCAAATCCTCAATTTCTTCTATATCATGACAGTACTGCAGTATCTTCTATAGCATGATAGAATGCCTTGCTACTAAAATATAATCTTTTGTATCATGACAGTACTACTCTGTGTTGGCTCATTTACCTTATCCACACCAAAAAAGATATGCATGGCCAATTCTTCTCTTTTGTCTAATTTTTTTGGGAAATTACTTTCCCAAGTCTAAAAGAAGATTTTATGCTGCTTTAACTTGCATTCTGATAGAGTTTTTGTGTGTTTTGTGTCTATGCAGGGAAACTAACGGAGAAGCACACCCAACAACAAGACAATCCCGTGGTAAGTGCTTCTCTTAATACAGATCTACGGAAGAATCCACCTCTCTTAATACGGATCTGCGGAAGAATCCAATGGATTTTGATTAGTCATTCTGTCCTTGACCTGTTTGTTTTGGATCTTTGTTGTTGCAGGACTCTAGAATCATCAGTGATGTCGTATACTAGTGGTTGCCACTTTCCAAAGATGACTTTGGCTCCTCCAGGACCTACCCGCAGCAGGACTTATGCACCTACATGTTCTCCTTATACTATATGGACATCATCTTCTTCAGGTGGGATAAAATTCAAGTCTGGTAGCACCATACTGATCTAATTTCTGTTGCTCCTCTTTGTTCGGGTATGTGGTTGCTGCTGTGCTATCTAGGAAGTTTCATTTCTAGATTCAGGATGCTTCTGTACTGAGAAACCAAGATCATTGTTAGTGCAATATGTCCAAAATAGAGAACCATCTATACTATGTTGATTTTAATTGATGGTAGTGCCAAACTTAATAAGCCTGAGTTGTGCCATACTTATAGTGGGTTCATGCTGGATGTACCTAACTTGAGTTGGATGTCCTAATAATTATAAAATTAGGAACCACCATTCGTTTTCTAGCTCTGTATCCTGATAATTATAAATATTGTTTACCTGTGCACCATGCCCTCAATTTATGGTCCATCGAGTGATTGTGATGTCTAAGTATATGCATGGTATTGCATTTTGCTCTTGGAAAGTGTGAACATTTAGGATAAAAGAACTTCACTTTACTATAGATATTGGATTCGTCCATGCTGACAGTAGAGTTTCATTCATTACAATTTCATTCATTACTGATGACTGTGTTCAAGAGACAACACATAACTTGCATAATTTGTGCAGATGCTTGGTGAGAGCTTGCAACCACTTTTTGATCAGCTGGAGAATGATCGTGCTGCTAAGGTTTTACTCGAATTCTTCTTGATATGGACTAAACAGGTTCTTCATCTTATTGAGTCGCTTGATGCTCCGAAGGCCTAGGTGATAGAAGCTATGTAGCTCTTCTCAGTTGTGCCTAGCAGTAGGCTAATACCCCAACTCATCAGCTAGCCGCTATCTCACTGAGTGATCCATTTGTACCTTCTTAGTCGGAGCGTGTCCTCTCTGCTATCTATATATGCTTGGTGTTTGAAATGCATCTTATACGTTGTCGTGGGAATGACCACGGCAGATGCTGCAATCGGCAGCTAGTAGTAGAACATGGGGCAAGGGCGGCCAGCCATCTGCGGTGCGAGATGAGGGCAGAGACACAAGGATTTACCGAGGTTCGGCCCCCCTGAGGGTAAAGACCTACTCCTGCTAGATTGTATTATGGTGAGAGTACAATGGGGCGAGCTCGGCGGCTAGGCAGCGAGTCGCTTGGGCGTATGATGGAACGTATCCTCTACGCGCCCTCTAAGGAGGTTTATATAGACTCACCTCCCTAGGGTTTACAGATCTCAACCGAATTAGTTAAGGTTTCAGCTATTCTTTAACCTAATCTGACTGGGCCTATCTATGCTTCTGGGCCTTTAGCTTCCGGTCGCTTGAGTCCACACCAGATCTTGATCTAGTCGCTGTCCTACAGGCCCACTCGCTGGCACCTCGGCCAGTAGGAAACGTCCTGCTGGGTATACCCTGGTAGGCATATCCCCATCAGTAGTCCCCGAGGCCGTCGTTGATTAGTCGCAGGCGTTCGCTGGCAGTCGGAGTATACGGGTCCAATGCGGACGCCCAGTAGAATCGGCGGCGGACTCCTGAATAAAGGAAAAACTAGTTATCCCAGTCACAATAACGGCAACCAATCGGGTCGCAGCTCGGCGATCGGGTCGGCAAATACTCAGTCACTATTATAGTGATCGGGTCGGCGAATACTCAGTCACTGTTATAGTGATCGGTTCGACGAGTCGTCGAGTTGCGCGGAGCGACGAGTCGAATGGATGAAGTTGGACCGTCAAGTGGGGCCCAAACTAGCCGTTGGGGTAATCCAACGGTAACTTCGGCGTAATTACCGCGCAGTAACGGCTCCTGAAATTGGCGGGTAGCAACCGCTATATAAGGAGAATGACAAGCGAACGGGGAAACACTTCTTCGCCCTTCCTCCGATCTCGCCCATCTTCGTTTTCCACTCCACATCGCGATCCAACCAATCCAGAAAGCCCCGACCTCCGCGAACTTCCAACCAATGGCCCCCTCCACCGAACCATGGGGCAGATCCAAGTGTACCAGGGCGTTACTGGCGTCCTTCGAGGAGACCGGGATCCTGCGCGCCGACAGATGGCGCATCCCCGTGGCCGGAGAAGTGACTCCGGACCCGCGCGAGGGAGAGTTCATCTGCTTCACCAACCACCTGGAGCGGGGGCTGGGGTTTCCCACTTCTCTCTTCTTCTGGCGCTTCTGCGCCTACTACGGGATCCATCCATCGGACCTAGGCCCGCATAGCATCGAGCAGCTCGCCATTTTCGTGGCGTTCTGCGAGTGCTATCTGGGCTGTAGGCCCTACTTCCCCTTGTGGCAAGATCTGTTCCACGGGAGGATCAGCCGCGAAGAATCAGGCGGCCCGATGCTGGCTGCGGGTGGCCTGACGTTCCAGCTAAAGTCGAAGGCATCATTCTTCGACCTGATGCTGCCCGGCAAGGCGGCAAACGAATGGAAGAAATCCTGGTTCTACGTCACCGAGTCAACTCCAGACGGCGAGGTGGCGCTTCCAAGGTATTCCGCCGACCGGCCCGAACCGCGTCGGCTCCAGGTCGGCAAGATCCCGCCGGATTAGCGGATGGTTGTCGACGAAATGTTGCAAACCATCCGCGGTCTGAAGAAGAAGGGCCTCCAAACCATTAACCTCTACAATTGCTGGTTCGGGCGGCGGCTCGTGCCTTTGGCCCGCCGCGACCATTACATGTATGAGTATATGGGTAAGGACGACCCGACGAAGTCCTGCCTCGCTGAGTGGAGGCTCGAAGATTACACCCTGGCCCTAAAGAAGATCACCTAGGCGGCGTACCTGGACGCGAAGGCTGGGGTCGCCCCGTATACCGCAAGGCGCCCAGCTCCGACAGTAAGTCGTCATTTTAGCCACCACTCGCAGTCGCAGATAATGCACTCGCGGTTGTGCTGACGTTGTCTCATGTTTTTTGTAGTTGTTCCAAGTGGTGGAAGGCTGGCTCCCACCCGCAGACGACGAAAACTCTAGCTCGTCCGTCCAGGACGGGAGCGAGTCGCTGTCCGCCAAAGGCGACGTCGGGAGTGACGATGGCGATGATGACGATGACGATGAAGACGATCCCGTGGAAGACGCCGCCCCAACAGTTCGTAAGACTCGCGGGCAACACCAGCGCGAGCTCGAAGCGAGTAGAAGCCTCGAGCCTCACGATGATGATGACGACGAGCTTCCCGAGCACACCTCCCATCGTGAGGCCACGCCGTCAAAGAATAAGAAGAAGGAGAAGAATGAGAAGAAGGAGGCGAAGGCTCCGCCGAAGAGGAAGACGAAGCCGGCAAAGCCGACGTCTCCGCCCTGATCCGAGACCAGTTCTGATGCCACCAGCTCGGCTAAGGGCGAGGCGGCACGCACAACCGTGGTGCCAGACTCTACAGCCCCCCTAGACGAGGTACCTCTGGCGTCGCTTCCACCCCTATTCGCCCCGGTCTCTGGGTTGGGGGCCGCTCCAGCCGCAGCAGCTTCGCCTCCTAGGAAAGCTCCCGGAGCTGTCATCGCGGAGGCTCCTGCCGCGGCCTCTTCTTCGAAGAGGCCCTCAGTGTCTTGGCCACATGGTGTGTTCGAGATGGGCCTCAGTCGGAAGTTGGAGCCCGAGCTGGAGAAGCCGGCCAGCATCCGCACCGGTCTGCGGTTCATACCAGTCGCCAAGTAAGTCTTGTTCACCTGCTTGCCTTCCGTTGTAATCGGACAGTTTTACTCATATCGTTGTTTCACAGGACTGGAGTTAAAAAGATCGGCCATCCTTCCGTGGGTAAGGTTCCACCAGTCGTCACCGAGAAGGACCCCTCACGAAAGAGGAAATCTGACGAAGTCGCTGCTCCCGCAGATGGTGCCAAGAGGGCGAAAGGCGACGACGTTGTCACGGTCTCTGATGACATGACAGTTGCTCCGAGCGAACCTCCTACTGCGGCGGAAGTGGCCTCGAAGACCAAGGAGGCTGTTGCCTCGCCCGAAGTGGCCGAGCCGGCTCCAAGTGGCGTCGTGGCGTCCGCTGCGACTTTCCCCCGCTTCATGGCCAAGGCGTCCACAGCGAGTGGCGCGGCGCCAATGAGCCAGACGCCTAGGGTCGCCGAGACAGAGGTCGAGCAGCGTCGCGGACACACTCTGGTCATGCTTGCGTCTGTGGACGCGCTGCAGCTTCACGGCATGCTGGGCGCAGCCATCTAGGTATGTCCAGTCCCCGAGGATCGGGGCACTGAATTTCAGTGGTCGGATTCTTAGTGTTTTTGTAACGTCCAGTCCCCGAGTGCCTAGTCGTTGAATTTAAGCGGGTAGGCACTTAGGATTTCAGTGTTGTTAATGGTTTAGTTTGTGCGCAGGGCCTGCAGCGCGAATCGGCCGATCGGCTTGCAGCAAAGTATCGCATGGAGAAGGAACTCGTTGCCGTCCAGGAGACGAACAAGGGGCTCCAAGCGATTGCGGCCGAGGCGGAGGAGGTCCGCCGGGGCCTTGTCCCGGCGGGTGACCTGACGGCGGCTCAATCTGCTTTGAGTATGGCCGAGAAGCGAATCACTGATCTGGAGCGTGAGCTCAAGGAGGCGAAGGTAGAGGCGAGCTCAGTGGAGGGGAGAGCGAAGGTTGTTGTTACAGCTGCCGCTGAAGAACGGAAGGTGTCTGACGCACTCGTTGTTGGGCTGCAGAACGACTTCTCCTCGCTTCAAAGCTTCATCATGGGCCTCTTCCGTCCTCTAATTGGTAAACCTTTCTACCTCTTTCCTCCGCCTGTAATAGCTGCATTGTGTAGTCGTTGGTGTACTCACTGCCGGGTTCTGTCCGCAGGCCGGATCATTGATAGATCGGAGGAGGCGCAGTCATACGACGCGCGGCAGTGTGTGACCACCCTGGTCGACTCGGCCGCGTTGTCCGCGACCTGCATTCGTGCATATCTTCAGGAGATATCGCCCACGAAAGTGATTCCCACCTACCTCGTCGAGGTACGGCGTTATCTGGAGAAGGCTCCGTCAGTCGTCGAGTTCATGACGCGGTCGGCCTTCCGGAGGGGGGCGACAAAGGCGCTCAGCCTTGGGCTTGCCCATTTCCCAGAGGACTTCGACCTTGATGAGGTGACGAGTGGCTACCCCTTGTCGACGGGCTCTGTGGAGATCGCCGAAGTGCTGAAGCTGACGGACCAGGCCGCGGTTTATTCCGATCGCGTTTGGGCGATGGGCGACCTCCTCCCCTATCAGGAGACGACTGTCGCGCCAAACGATCCCGAGCCGAAGCACCTGGACTTCAAAGTCGAGCAGCCCTTTCGTGCGGCGATGGCGGGTGAGTTGACAACATACCCGTCAAACCCGTACGTGCCCTTCATTCGCAACCGCAGGTGTGGAGGCGAGTTGGCGTCAAAACCTGCGGAGTAGAAGCATTGTGTCCTGGGGCGTTAGTAACAAATAGCCATTGGACTTATTTTGGAACGACTTTGTTCTGCTGTAATGAAAATTCGTGTTGTTTTGTGAATTTTTTCGCGATTTTGAATGCTGATTGGACGAGTCCCCGAGCGCATCCGCCCTTTTTATGGGGTTTACCTCGTTTGTTATGTGTTTGCGATTTTGAATGTTTTGTCAATTATTTCGCTACTGAGGTCGACTCGCCAGAGCTCGAAGAGCTAGTCGCTGGGCGACTCCCGTGGGTGCTCTTTACTTGACTGTTTTCCCGTGCGCGAACGAGGTCGGGTAGCCGAGTCCCCGAGCGTGGTACTTGGTGGTTCTAGTCGCAGCTCCAGGTTAGGTGAGGACTAAGCGGTTTATAGTAAGCGCGTCACTCCTTCCCGAGCCAAAGGATCAGTCGCGTGGCGAGTCCTGGGCACGCTCTCATACTGGGCGTTTTTCCCTAGCCACTCATATTTGACTTGACGTTAGTCCCCGAGCGTGGTACTTGGCCGTTCGAGTCGCTGTGCCGAGGATGCGGATGACTTTGGTTGCTGTGAGGAGCGGGGGAAGTTGCCTTGGCTCGGTAAGCCAGTCGGGCTAGGTGACTCCAATGGGGCTCTGGGTTGGCGTTTTTCGTGGACGTTACAAGGCCTAGGGTCTCCCAGTGCCCATGTACCGCACTACTTGGCCGTGCCGGTCGCTTTACCAAAGGTTGACTTCTGCGAATAGCTTAACGCTGTTATTACGAGTGCGAGTGGCACAAGACATGGAGAGTAGACGCAATTTGCGGTAACTGGTCTGTTTTATTTCATAGCAGGTGGAGGATACATGTATGGAGTTCTAGGAGTAGAATTTCCGTAGGAGGTTTACATTCCATGATCGCTTGACGTCGAGTTTCCCGTCTCCTCGGACGTCAGTGAGGTAGTAGGCGTCGTTGCCTAGGACTCGCCCGATGGCGAATGGTCCATCCCAGGGGGGGAGAGCTTGTGCATGCCCTTCTTGTCCTGGATAAGGCGTAGTACCAGGTCGCCTTCCTGGAAAGTGTGAGTCCTTACTCGCCGGCTATGGTAGCGGCGGAGCCCTTGCTGGTAGATGGCGGTGCGGGAGCGAGCTAGGTCGCATGCCTCGTTGAGCTAGTCGACTCCGTCTTGTTGTGCGAGTTCGTTTGCAGCCTCCGTGGAGTTGACCACCCTTGGCGAGTCGTGCTCGAGGTCGGTGGGAATGACTGCCTCGGCGCCGTACACCATGAAGAAGGGTGTAAATCCTGTTGACCTGTTGACGGAGGTGTGAATGCCCCAAATGACGGAGGGTAGCTCCTCAACCCAGCACCCGGCGGTGCGCTCGAGTGGTACTTGGAGCCGTGGCTTCAGGCCATGGAGGATGCTCTGGTTAGCTCGTTCCGCCTGGCCGTTGGACTCCGGGTGAGCGACTGAGGCGAGGTCGAGTCGGATGTGATGTTCCTCGCAAAACTCGGCCATGGCTCCTTTAGCGAAGTTGGTGTCGTTGTCCTTGATGATGCTGTTTGGGAACCCGTAGCGATAGATGAGCTCGCGTAGGAACTTGGTGGCGGTCTTCCCGTCGCATTTGCGGACTGGCTTGGCCTCCACCCATTTTGTGAATTTGTCGACTGCGACTAGGAGGTGGGTGAAGCCGGAGGGGACCTTTTTGAAAGGGCCTACCATGTCCATGCCCCACACGACGAACGACCAGGTGATGGGGATTGTCTTGAGCGCCGAGCTCGGCACGTGGGTCTGGTTGGCGTACTTCTAGCATCCGAGGCACCGCTGGACAATGTCGATAGCGTCTGCATGTGCGGTGGGCCAGTAAAATCCATGTCGCATAGCCTTTGCGACTAGAGAGCGGGCGCCGGCGTGGTGGCCGCAGTCGCCGGAGTGGAGGTCTTGGAGGATTTTGCGTCCTTCAGCGGTTTGAATGCAGCGTTGGAACACGCCGGTCACGCTGCGCTTGTGGAGCTCGCCGTTGATGATGACGAAGGATTTGCAGCGGCGTGCTATCATCCGGGCATCCGTTTCATCTGCTGGCAGGGTGCCTCCCTCCAAGTAGGCAGTGTACGGTGCGGTCTAGTCGTCTGGCTCGGCGATAAGCGCGACCAGGGCCGCCTCTGGTTGCAGTGGGATTATGATGTCGATCTCCCTTGGGGGAGAGACGGAAGTCTTGGTGATGGTATCGAGGAAGACGCCGGCGGGTGGTGCGAGTCGAGCCGAGCCGATGCGAGAGAGTGCGTCGGCCTCCTCGTTCTTCCGCCTGTCAATCCATTCGACGGAGTAGCCTGCGAAGTGTCCATCCAGCTTGTCCACTGCTTGGCGGTATGCCGCCATGGTGGGGGAGATGGTGTCGCAGGTGCCAGCGACTTGCCCGGTGACGAGGTTGGAGTCTCCGTAGCAGCGCAAGTGGTTGATGTTCATTTCCTTGGCAGCTCACATGCCGTGGAGTAGCGCCTCGTACTCGGCCATGTTGTTGGTGCAGGGGGTGAAGTCGAGGCAGAGGACATAGTGGAGCTTGTCGCCCTTTGGAGAAGTTAACACGATCCCTGCTCCTGGGCCGTCCGTGTTCTTGGAGCCGTCGAAGTGTAAGCTCCAGTAATGGAGGTATGGCAGCTTTTCTGGCTGCTAGGCCTCTTTCCAGCCAGCGATGAAGTCCGCGAGAGCCTGCGACTTAATCGCTTTGCGCGGCTCGTACTTGATGCTGTGGACGCCGATGTCGACGGCCCACTTGGCGACTCGCCCGGTCGCCTCACGGTTGCGGATGATGTCCTGCAACGGTGCTGAGGAGACGACCGTTATCGGGTGCTCCTGGAAGTAGTGTGGCAGTTGCCGCTGTGCTCTGAAGACCGCGTATACCAGTTTCTGGTATTGCGGGTAGCGCTGGCGCGACTCGGTGAGGACTTCGCTGATGTAGTACACTGGTCATTGCACCGGGCGCTCCTTTCCTTCCTCTGGTCGCTCGACGACCATGACGGCGCTGACGACGCGCTCGGAAGCCGCGATGTAGACCAGCATGGGTTCCTTGTCAACGGGTGCGGCGAGTAGTGGTGCTTCGAGTAGCACCTTTTTGAGGTCGCGGGGCGCATCGTCCGCCTCCTTGTACTACTGGAAGGTGGGATTCTTGCGCATCAGGTGGTAGAGGGGCATCGCCTTTTCGCCCAATCGGGGGATGAAGCGACTGAGAGCCGCGACTCGCCCGGCCTTGCTTCTTGACGTCGCGCAGGCACTCGGGTTTTCCGAGTCGAGCGATCGTGTCGATCTTGGTGGGGTTCGCCTCGATCCCGCGCTTGGAGATGACGTATCCTAGTAGCTGCCCTGCTGGTACACCGAAGGTGCATTTGCCTAGGTTTAGCTTTATCTTGTATTTCCGCAGGTTGGCGAATGTTTTCGCCAGGTCAGCGAGTAGGTCGCTCTGGCGAGCGGACTTCACCACCACGTCGTCGATGTAGACGTGGATATTGCGGCCAATTTGGCTCGCAAGGCACTCCTGCATACACCGCTGGTAGGTCGCCCCGGCGTTCTTGAGGCCGAAGGTCATGGCAGTGTAGCAGAAGGCTCCGAATGGCGTGATGAACGTCGTCTTCTCTTCGTCCTCAATGGCCATTTTGATCTGGTTGTACCCAGAGTAGGCGTCGAGGAAGCATAGCGACTCCGAGCCCGCGGTGGAATCGATTATTTGGTCGATCCGCGGGAGGACGAATTGCTCCTTCGGGCAGGCGCTGTTTAAGTTTTGTGTAATCGATACACATCCTCCAGGTCCCATTTTTCTTCTCGACCAGGACTGGGTTTGCCAGCCACTTGGAGTACTTGATTGGCCGGATGAAGCCTGCAGCGAGTAGACACTGCACCTCCTCGGCGATGGCTTGGCGGCGCTCTTCATTGAAGGGCCGCATCGACTGCTTGACGGGTCGCACTTTGGGGTCGGCGTTGAGTTTGTGCTCAGCGAGTTCCCTAGGGACACCAGACATGTCAGAGGGCTTCCATGCGAAGATGTCCCTGTTCTCACGGAGGAACTCGATGAGCGTGCCTTCCTATGCTGGGCTCATGCCCGTCCCGATCATCACCGTCTGGCTGGAGTCGCCTGGGACCAGCTCGACGGTGCGGTTATGCGTCGTTGCCTCGAAGGCTGAGGTGTTGCCGCCCTCCGAGTTGGGCTTCTTGAGTATGGTGGGGTCGTCGTTGTTGACCCCGCTCACGTACTTGGCGAGCTCGTTGGCGTGGTTAGCCTCGGCCGCGATGACGGCGTCGGCGAGTTCAGCTCCTTTGGCCTCGCACTCGGCGGCCATGTCGGGGTCGCCGTGGATGGTGATGACGCCGCGTGGTCCGGGGAGCTTCATCGCGTTGTACGCGTAGTGGGGCACCGCCATGAACTTGGCGAACGCCTGGCGCCCCAGGACGCAGTGGTAGGGGCTGTCGAAGGGCACCAGCTCGAAGACGATCCGCTCGGTGCGGAAGTTTGCCGGTGTGCCGAAGGTGACTGGCAGCGTGACCTTGACGATCGGGTACGCCTTCCGACCGGGGACGATGCCGTGGAACGTGGTGTAGGTCGTCTCGACCATCGACTGCGGGAGCCGCAGTCGCCGGAAGGTGTCCAGGTACAGGATGTTGATGGAGCTGCCGCCGTCCATCAATGTCTTGGGGATCCAGTAGTCTCCCACCTTGGGCTTGACCACCAGGGCGACTCGGCCTGGGTACCCGATTCGTGGCGAGTGGTCCTGGCGGCTCCAAGTGATTGGTTGCTCAGACCAGTTGAGGAACTGGGGGACGTCCACCTGGGCCACCTTGTTGATGGCGATGGCGCGGGTGATGACCTTCTTCTCGCGCTTCGTGTTGAAGCCTGTGAAGGTGTGGAGCGATCCGGCCACGCTGCCGAATTTTCCGCCGTTTGGCGGGTTGTTGTCGGGGTCTTCCCGCGCGCACCGTGCCTTCTCGATCTCCTTGAGAGAATGGCATTCGGCGGATGTGTGCGTAGCGGGCTTTCCTTCCCTGCTATGAAATACACAAGGTTGGTTAAGAAGGGCCGCGGGGTAGAACCTCGGCTTCGCCTTGTAGTTGCCACAGTCGCAGCGTTGCCCCCGTCGCAGCGGAAAGCTCTTGGGCTCGCGCTGCGCGTATCTAGCGTTGGCGACGAAGTCGACTCACCCGTCACTGTGGCGCTTGCCGGTGAGGCGAGTGTTGCTGTAGCGTAGATCGGATCGCCTTCCGTTGTCATTGCCGCTCGTGCGGCGTTGTCCTCCCGACTCGTCGTCGGTTTCTTGGTTTGGGTCTTCCTCCGCGTACCTTTTGGCGATCTCCAGGAGATCCGGTATGTTGTCGAGTGTGCGGTACGGTCGTTTGAGATTGGCGACCAGGGGCTCGTAGCGGCACGAGGTCTTGAAGCAGTGGATCGCGGTGTCTGGGTGGATACCAACTGCGTTGTACCATAGTTCTTGCCACCGTTGGACCCAGCTGCAGGTCGACTCGCGAGGTCCCTGGACGCATCGTTCCAGGTCCTCGATGGTGGTGGCGCGGGTGTAAGAGCCCTCGAAGTGTCTGACGAAGGCGTCGCACATATCTTCCCAGGAGTCGATGCTGTCCGCAGGAAGAGTGTTGATCCACTGACTGCACGCTCCCTGCATCATCAGGGGAAGGTAGCGGGCAGCTAGTAGATCGATGTGGCCGGCAATTCCCATCTCCATGAGGTAGGTATCCAGCCACACGGAGGGATCGTACGAGGGGTCGTACTTCTCTATTTCCTGCGGCGCTTTGAAGTTCGTCGGGTATCTCTCGCCACGGATCATCGGTCCGAAGCACCGGGGCCCGAGTCGGCTTAGCGACCCCCTCGGCTCGCCGTCGCGGCGGTTGGTGAGGGTATGCCGCAGGTCGTCGGGCTGGCGTGCGCGCCAGCTCTGGTTGTTGATGATGTGGGTGCGGGCGTCGACGGGTTGACCGTTGGCGGCGACGAAGTTGGTCGCCGGCCGAGGGTCGTTGGTGGAGAGTGCCGCGTTCGTGGGTCGGTGGTGGAGCTGTAGTGGTTCGGGTGGTGGGCAGTTGAGGGTGTTTGCCGCCATGGGGCGGCCGCTTGAGGCCGCTCTGCTGCCCGATGAACGCGAGTACATCCGACCCTGTGAGTCGACACCTGCGTTTTGTTGCTCGACCGCTTTTGCGAGCAAGGTCTTGGCGTACTGGATCTGCAGGGCGCCTTCACCAGTCGCTGCGATGTTGTCGACTGCTGCTCGGCCCGCGACGAGGTTGTCCATTGGGGTGGAGAATAGCGGTAGGCCGTTCGCGTCTCGCTCCCGCGAGGAGACCATGATCCGCGGCTGGTCCCTAGGGGTGCGCGGTTGGGTGGTGGCGGGGCTCCATTGGCCGTTGACCCTGGTGGGGGTCGAGTGCTTCCTCCTAGTGGCGTGTTCTCGCAGATCACGCGCTCGGCCGCGCAGGCCGGGTCGTCCTCGTCGTCAAAATTCAGGGCGCACCCCTGGACAGTGGGGTTCAGACGCGACCTGATTCAGAGCTGGTGGTAGCGCGACAGCTCCTGCGCTATTACCTGCTCGAGGCGAAATTTTTCGCACTCGGCTTGTTCCTTGCAGACTGCTTCCGCCAGTTTCAGGCGGAGTTCCTTGACCTCCGTTGCCGTCGTGTTGGGGGGATCGGCATGGAGAATGGATCTTCCGGCGGGTCGGCGCCAGTCGCCATGTAGGTCGCGGCGTGGCGGCCGGTTCCGTCGCGGAGGTCAGCAGAGTTCTCCGACCCGGAGTCGAAGTCGAAGATCCGTAGGATAGAGGGATCCTCGAAGTCTCCGACGTTGGAGACCTGGGTGATGGAGCCCGCGGGTGACGCGGCGACAATGGACCCGGCGAGTGACGCCGGGGTCACCGAATCGGCGTCGTCGTTGAGGGCCGCGTCTTCCGCGGCCGCGGTGGTTTCGGCCGCGTTGGTATGGGCCGAGTCGTACTCGGAGGCGAGGCGGTGGATCGTGCGGACCTGGCTCTCAGAGAGCCGGTCGTGTGGCGGCGACTTGCGGATGCGAGCCGAGTCCTCCGAGACGATGACGTCAGTGAGGCCGACGAAGAGGCTGATCGTGCCGACCGGCAGGATCATGCTGCGCGTGACGGGTCGCGCCGCCGGGATGTAGCTGCTCGGCAAGATCTGGAGCATCTCGCCGATCGCAATCATGCGGCCGGTGGCGATCATCTCGTTGATGGGCAGATTGGATCTCGCCGCAGAACACCGGCCTGACCGGCGAGGCCCCACGGTGGGCGCCACTGTCGTGGGAATGACCACGGCAGATGCTGCAATCGGCAGCGAGTAGTAGAACATGGGGCAAGGGCGGCCAGCCATCTGCGGTGCGAGATGAGGGCGGAGACACAAGGATTTATCCAGGTTCGTCCCCCTGGAGGGTAAAGACCTACTCCTGCTAGATTGTATTATGGTGAGAGTACAATGGGGCGAGCTCGACGGCTAGGCAGCGAGTCGCTTGGGTGTATGATGGAACGTATCCTCTACGCGCCCTCTAGGGAGGTTTATATAGACTCACCTCCCTAGGGTTTACAGATCTCAACCAAATCAGTTAAGGTTTCAGCTATTCTTTAACCTAATCCGGCTGGGCCTATCTATGCTTCTGGGCCTTCAGCTTCCAGTCGCTTGAGTCCACACCAGATCTTGATCCAGTCGCCGTCCTGTAGGCCCACTCGCTGGCACCTGGGCCAGTAGGAAACGTCCTGCTGGGTATACCCCGGTAGGCATATCCCCATCATACGTGTTGATTATCGACAGATGAGACTTATATTTGATTAAATGTTGTGATTGTAATTTGAATTTGTTTTGGATTATTTGTTTTGCTTGTCCGATGTACTAGTGGACTAGATCATATTTGGGATCTAAACAGGCCTTGACCATAAATATTCTAATTCTGAACAGTGTACAATTTCAGAAAATAAAGGCTAAAAAAGGAAAAAGAAATGGACCGTGTACAGGCCGAAGCCCAAACCTTAAAAGGACCGAAAATGGCCAAACCCAATAATTAAACGGATTATAAAAGGCATAGGCCTAAAAGAAAAAGAGCATTGAAAAGGTTAAGGCCCAGTTAATAAAAGGCTAAAATTATTGGGCTTGGCCCATATAGACCTTCAAAATGGATCGGGCTGATTCTTTGCCACGTCGGATCGGCCACGTAGGATATGACCTGGCGAGGCCAATTTGCCCATGACGATATTGGATCGTCATAACGGTTAAGACAATCCAATATCGTCATAGACAGTTATGACGATTTCATCAAAATCGTCGTTATAGTTCATTTGCGACGCCCAACTTTTGACAATCTCAAAATCGTCATAGAATCGTCATAAACAGACTACTATGACAATTCTGTGATGAAAATGGAGGGTCATATATAGCCAGATTCCTTGTAGTGTAAGTTCTTGTCATTGTAAGTATTTGCATATTATTGAGAACCGCCAACGGGGTACCCCTTGCACATGGTACAGGAGCTTTTCCATAACCAAAATGACAAGGCAAGCAGACAATAAGCATCTCAGCAATCTTTTTATTTACCATATGCATAGCTTTTTACTTAGGATGCTTCATAGATAGCTCACTATGGTGATTCTGCAAGTTTCCACCATGATTAGGCATGGCTTAGGCTAGCGGCCCAGGCGTTTCTCTAACACAGGATACAAAGTCCGTGGACTTACAAGTTCCCTCTTTATTTCTCACCGGTGACATCCATAGACAAAAGAGCATGATATCAACTGAGTACAAAGTACAAGTGCAATATTGAAAACGTTCATCGTGACAGCACGGTTCTGCTAATTCCAACTTATAAGTGCAAGCATATACAACATAGATGACACAATGGTTCAAGTTTATTAGGAGCAAAGAATATAAAGTGTGCCATCAAGTTCGTGAGGTCTTTAATCACTAAGTTTTCACATAACAAAATAGTTTTTAATTGGAAGATAGCTGAAAACAAGAATATACTTGAAATGGTGTAACACACCATGCATAGGAGTTTATAGTGGACAAATTGGAATAACTTGGTTTCTTGGGAGTTGGGAGCATGAGTAGAGATTACTCACACAAGTAGAGGCTATCAAAATACTGGGAGCAACCAACTAAGAGATCAATAATGGCCATAATCATGCAGAGCGATAAAGCATTACTAATCAAAGCAAAGAGTGGTACTACAAGTCAAGGACTAAATGATCATAGTCATAACATGGTGTGAGCATGTGCCAAGTCAACCCAAACAAAGCATCAAAGGAGAATACCACAATACTATGATTTTGCATGCTAAAACAACGCATAATTTTTTCAAGGCACACTAAGAAATCCCAATTGTTTGGAACAATACATGCTACAGCAATAATCACTAAGCATAAGGTAAAAACAAGATCTAGCATTACATGATAAAGTCTAAGCCAGAGTCAAAACAAGCTCCCTTTTGTACCACTATAAGCATGAAACTTTGTACTCTTTTCCAACACCAAACAACTTATTTGAAACAACTCACAAAGATAATAATCAATAAATATCGGTGATCTTGTCTCACAAATCCACAAAGAGGAACTAAAAATTTCTAAGCAAAAAGCACAAGAAAACTAAGGCTAAACATAGTGCTAGTAGAAGAGAACACTCACAGAACAATAAGAATGAAAACTAGAGTGTTCTAGGCAATGAAAACAAAGTGTGTCTCTCTCCAAAAGAAGTGTGATGATCTCCAACAAACTTACTCAAGAAAACTAAGCAAACGAAAACCAAAAACAAAAACTAAGACGCTCCAAGAACAACACAACACTGCATGAAACAATAAAAACAAATTGTCTAGAAAGACCTGAGGTTTTTATTGATGAAGAAGGGGATGCCTTGGGCACCCCCAAGCTTTTACGCTTGTACCTCTTGAATATTTATTGGGGTGACACGGGGTGGCATCCCCAAGCTTGAGGTTTTGTCCATTCTTCATCTCATTCCATCATTTTCTCTCTACACCTGAAAATTTTCCTTCATACAAAACTTCACACAATCTTTATTAGCAACATTAGTGTATTCAAAATATAATAGACCTTTGGGTTTAGTTTCAAAATAGCAAAACTTTCAATAAAGACACAAGATACTGTAGCAACTCCTTCAAAAAGCTCAATTTCCCAAAAATAACCCAAAAAGGAATCAATAAGAAGCAAATGCAAATAATGACAGAAATCTGTCAAAACAGACTAGCAGGTAGAAACCGATTTTTTCGAAGACCTTCTGTTTCTCAAATCAAAAAGTGTTACACTAAAGAAAGTTATCTAACATACTGGGGGTTTTATTCGTAAATTTTCAGCTCAATCCAAGTTACAGAGACTCCTCACGAATTGTTTTGGTGGAGGACTGAAATCTGTTTCGGGACAGCAACTCCCCAAATCTTACTTCCCTCTCATTAGAGGTCATTATTGGCACAAAAAATCAAACAAAAAGGATAAGGAGAGGTCATTACTGAAGTAATAACTTCCAAGACTCAAGAAAACTCTTAGATTATCTCCCAACAAGTACTTTTCTTTACCGCCTTTAAGTTAGACTTGATAGTTTGATAAGATGCTCACATAAGAAATATGAATTGAAGTAAAAGAGAGCATCAAGAACCAAACTCAAAACACATTTAAGTCTAACCCACTTCCTATGCATAGGAATCTTGTAAAGAAACAAGTCATGAAAGCACAAAGCACCAAGCATATGAAAGCAAAACAAGTACAACTTCTAGACTTTCAACATAAATAGGGGAAACTTAATATTTTTGAGATGCATAAAACCATGTTTCCCTCTCTCATAATAACTTTCAGTAGAATCATGAATAAAATTAACAATATAACCATCACATAAAACATTTTTATCATGAGCCACATGCATATAATAATTATTACTCTCCACATAAGCATAGTCATCCTTATTAATCATAGTGGGAGAAAATTCAACAAAATAGCTATCATTACAATTCTCATCACCATAATCATCAAATATAGGAGGCATATTATAATCATAATTAACTTTCTCCTCAATACTAGGTGGACTGAAAATATCATACTCATCATTGTAATCAACATATATTGGAAGTTTGGTATCATTATAAGCAATAGAATAGCTATCTTCCAAAGCTGGGGAACTAAAAAGATCATTTTCATAAAAACTAGCTTCCCCAAGCTTAGACTTTCCATGGCATTAGCAATAATGGTGTCCAAAGAATTCATACTAATAACATTGCTATTAGCATGCAAATAAAGTTCCATAGGTTTTTTAATTTTCTCTTCAAACACTTCATGTCCCAACTCAAGATAAATACTATAAAGCTCTCTAATTTTTTTTTGTTTTCCACAAAGCCTAACTAGTGAAAACAAGAAACAAAAATACAAAATTGCAGAATATAAAGGAAATAACTTCGAGCACTCACACACCAGGATGTGAGTACCTTTTACCTTACCTCCCCGGCAACGATGCAAGAAAAGAGCTTTCTGGCTTGCTGTTGCCATGGGGTAACGTGTGTGAGTGCCTTTTACCTTTCCTCCACGGCAACGGCGCCAGAAAAGAGCTTGATGTCTACGCACTTCTATTCTTGTAGACAATTGTTGGGCCTCCAAGTGCAGAGGTTTGTAGAACAGCAGCAAGTTTCCCTTAAGTGGATTACCCAAGGTTTATCGAACTCGGGGAGTAAGTGGTTAAAGGTATTCCCTCTCAAGCAATCCTGCAATCAACATACAAGAAGTCTCTTGTGTCCCCAACACACCCAATATAGGTGCACTAGTTCGGCGAAGAGATAGTGAAATACAAGTGGTAACGGTGCCAGAAAAGAGCTTGACGGTGAGGTAAAGACTAAAGCAAAAAAACATACAATAGGTCTAGTAGCAAACGGTGTTTCAATGTTTAGAAACAAGGCCTAGGGATCATACTTTCACTAGTGAACACTCTCTCATATAAATATCTTCTCTTAATGATACTACTCTTAACTACTCTCCGGTTGGACACTCTAATCCACGGTAGGGCCTTCCCCAATCTAGATAACCCCACACTGTCACCTTGAGCGCTAGATGGTTCCAACAAACACCACAATTTCATAGAGACATCCAACTCCAAATATAACTCATAACAAATATTCAATCTAGACAAAGTGCCATACATGGTATGCAGGCTGTCACTTTCACACACATGGGGAAAAGCATAGATGTATTAAAGCACAAAGAGTATTTATGTAGACCCAAACCTAAGTGCCACCATGGCGTGCACGCTGTCACTTTCACACACATGGGGAGAGCAGAGATCTATTGAGTACTTGAGTAACAAGGTAGATCTACTTGATTACAAAGCTCATGACCACAACAAGATCATGCATAGAGAGAGAGAGAGATGAACACATAGCTACCGGTAGAGCCCTTAGCCTCGAGGAAGAACTACTCCCTCCTCATCATGGGAATCAGCAACGGTGATAAAGATGGCTATGGAGATCGATGGAGATGGCTCCGGGGCACTTCTCCGTCCCGGCAGGGTGCCGGAACAGAGACTTTCTGTCCCCCGAATCTCCCCTTTGATGGCGGTGGAGCTACAGAGGTTTTCGTGGATTTATTCTGGATTCCCTATGGTTTTTGGGTCGGAGGCTTCTTATAGGCGAAGGGGGAGGCCGAGGAGGCGTCCAGAGGGCCCACACCCTCCCCAGGCGCGGACCAGGCTTGGCCGCGCCCAGGAGGGTCTGGCCACCCTCTGGTGCCTCTCCGTCCCTCCTTATGGATCCGTGTCCCTCCCGGAAAGTTATTGATTTTGGCTTTGTCCCGTCCAATTTCGAGAATATTGATTTTCTGCCTTTCTGGAACCAAAAACAGAAGAAAACAGGCAACTGGCACTATGGCATCTTGTCAATAGGTTAGTTCCAGAAAGTGTATAAAAACACCTCAAAGTGTAGACAAAACATAAGACAAATGATACAAAACAAGCATGGAGCATCAAAAATTATAGATACGTTTCCGACGTATCACATCTCGCTTAAGCACTAGATGTCAATTATTTTGATGTTTTGTGTGATATGTTAAAGTTTTCATGTATGAAAATTTCAAGTTTTCATGCATGGTAATTTTAGGTTTTCATGTATGTGCATATTAGTTGTGAACAAACATGATACTTCTTCTCATTGCAGGTTATGCTATGTTATGAACTTAGTCAAATGGATTACTTTTTGGCAACTTCGCATCTTATCAATTTTGTTGGTGTTAATTTATCGTAGTATGTAACGGTTATTGTTTTTAAAAATCCATGTTAACAACACCAATTGAACTGTTTGTATTTTTGGGTTGCCTACATGATTTTTTGCATCATGGCAACTTAATCTTCTGCTTGGTGGCAACTTAAGTACTAATCCCTCTGTCCCAAAATATAAGACGCCTAAGGATTAGTTAAAAGTTAAATCTTACTAATTTTGAACAAATATTTAGCAAAAATATCTAAATCTATAATATTAAAAGGACATATTAGTAAAATATAATTTATGGTGAATCCATTGATATTGAATTAATATTGTAAATGTTCATATTTTTGTGTATAAAATTGGTCAAACTTAGAAAAAATTGACTTTTGACTAATGCTTAGGTGCCTTATATTTTGGGACGGAGGAAGCATGTATTAGCTTATTTAATGATTGTGTATTAGAAATTTTTCTTAGGGATCTAGCTTTATCGACATGCTGGATTTTTTGGTAATTTGTGTAGTGTATTCATGGCACCTTTTGCATTGTCAAGTTGGTAATTAATGTTCATTGAAGTGTCTAGTACCAAGATTAAATATTCATGTATTTATTTTTTCTTCCTTGGTGACCTTCGTTAGGGGCATACTAGCATCTTGTTTACTAGTACTATTTTATATAGTAGTGATGTAGTAACTAGCTTGGTTTAGTAAAAATTGTGATCCTTTTTTGAAAAAATAAAATTACAACAATATTGTGGTGACTTGTACCAAGACAATATTACTCATGATATTAGGAACAATTCCCATCTTATTTAGTGAAAATAACTATCATAACTATTTTTGCAGTTATCGACTTGTTTTTGTGTAATTCGCCATCACATTATTTAATATATTACCTTGTAGGTTAGGAAAAATGTACCAACTACTCAGTAAAAATAACCCATCATGGTAATGCCTATTTCAACTCAGCTTTGGTAAAAGACTCCACTATATTATTCATGTCAATACCATGTATGTTAAGAAAAAGTTGACAACATTGTATATAGATAGGATTATCACACCCGATATCTCATCTCTTTTCCTTTTTCTCCACCACCTGTAATAATTTTATGTGTTGACACGTGGTAGTTTTTACCACTCGATACCCTATATATGAAATTAGTCTAATGCATGTTCTATGTTACTATTCTTTATGTTTCACCAAAGATGATGCACACCTTTCTCTTGTTATGTTATATCATGATAAGAAACTATACATGGCAACTATGTTATATAGAAATTTCCACCAAAACTATGATTTGGTGACCATTAAGAATTACAAGCACTAATATATAGTTAGCATGTGGTTCTGTTAAACAATTGCCACCAAAAAATATTTTAGTTACCATGTGGTCTTTTATGTGTAAACATTCATCGGCATATTAGGTGATCCAATTGTTATGGTTTTGTAGTAACTAGTCACTACCATCGCAACATGTAGTAGTGTTGTTAGCACAACAATCTTATCAAGAATCACCAAAATTATTATGATGTAGTTACCATGTACTCCCTCCGTCCCAAAATATATGGCACACAAGGATTAGTCAAAAGTCAAATCTTACTAACTTTGACCAAATATTTAAGGAAGAATATCTACTTCTAAAATATTGAATAGAAAGACTAAGAAAATATACTTTATTGTGAATCTATTGATATTAATTTAGTATTGTAAATGTTATATCTTTTTGTATAATTTTGGTCAAACTTAGAAAACGTTGACTTTTAGTTAATCCTTAAGCGCCTTATATTTTGGGATAGGGAGAGTACTTATCAATCTTTCATCGCTATAGTATTAATGTAGTTATCGTGGAGTTTTAATAAATAATACAACATAGAAAAAAATTGTGAATAAAAGGTCAGAAAGAAAAATCACCCGGTAATTGTGTGGTTCCATGGGAAGGGTGGTCACCAGTTTCAGATTTCTTTTGTTTTGGCACGCGTCGAAAGCTTACTAACGCAAAAGGCTGCATATTCACAGATATACTTAGTGGGTCGCCTATTTATTTGTAGACAATAAGAGATAATTAAATAAGTTTCTGATTGAATCTGAAATGAACTTTCCCATAAAGAGACCTGAAAGAGATAGACATGTATGGGCCAATTATTAATTGAAAATGATCACATGGCCATGTTATATAGAATGGGATGGACATTATTTATGAATACGTTCATGCAAAAAAATTGCTCGTGGAATATATCCATGATAAATATTTCTAGCAACCACACATGACACATCCATCTATATATGCACACACTGCAGATCGAGTGTCTTCTATCTATGCTTTGAACTAGAGTTTTAGCACATTCTTATTTCCTCCCATACACCAGCTGTTGGAAAAGGTAATTACAAAGCAGAGAATATATGTTATCTTGAGAATGAGACACATCGGGAAGAAGATGATTGGAAATCAACATGGGATTTGTACCACATAGTTCATTTGGACAACATCATGAATATTTCTATGAAACATGAACTATATAGGTGCAACCATATAGAGATCACACCACAGATCGAGTGTCTTCTCTATCTATGCTTTGAACTAGAGTTTCATCACATTATCGAGATAAAGTCATCTTCCTACTTTGGAGGGTCTGGCATCACCAAAATAACATCGTCCATGGTGGTGGGTGGCCCATGCGGAGTGTAATCTAAAGGGAAATGTGGGCACCGGTTGGGAGCGAGTAGGGTTATCACCAATGAAGGATCATATATTCTAACTGGAAATTTCATTCCTTGGTGTAGGGCTATCACCAATGAAGGGTCATATATTCTAACCGGAAATTCATTTCTTGCTGTTCTAGTATGGAGGAAGCTGAAATTGTGGCGTGTCTGTAGGGTTTGAGGCTGGTGATTAACTATAGTTACCAAGGTTTCCATTAAAAAGTAACCACAACTATAGTGATGTAGTTATATGGGTATTCCAATTATTATTTTATCCCCATTAAATATTTTCTGCATTCTCCAATTAGTGATTGTGTATGTTTATTTTTAGATCTACGAAAACTAAGAAGCATATGACAACATGTTCTTTAGTCCAAACATTAGCAGGTAATGTGCACATTGTTAACATAACACTGCCATGCTTTACCATTTTGCTAACTTACGGACCGAAATATTTGGCAACTTCACTTAGAGTGTAGGCGATATCAACGTATTGATTTAATGGTGGTAACACATGCAGTTCTGGGGAGGTAGGCTATAGAATGCTAGATGGGTTAAATTATGCCATGATGAGTTTTGGTAGTTTTGAAACAATCAACATGGTAGCAAGGTGGAGAGGGGATAGCAATTTTATGTATTTTTTGCATCGAGGTAGGGTGGCAACATGTTGCAGTTTCAATTTACACAAGTAGTGTGAACATAATGAAAAAACATGAAGAAACAATGAAGATAGGAGTTATACCTTTTCAATGTGCACAATAATTATTACACATATTGTTTAGTATCTTTTCATAATCATAGGTTTGTTTTAGGACATTTTTGTCGGTTGAGAGCAACTAGTGAATCAAAACTTCTGTTAACTAGCTTTCCTACCACTTCATATCACTTTTGTTTTATTGAAATCTCCTTAGGTGCAGCCTTTTCTTTGCTATTTTTTTAGTGGAAAAAATTAGTGCCAGCATATGGCAACTTCGCAACAAATATGATGGTTATTAGTTGTAAAGATCATGCTACTCCCTCCGACCCATATTAATTGACTTCAATTTGTCTAAATTTGGATGAATCTAGACACTATTTAGTATATAGGTTCATCCAAATTTTGACAAATCCAAGTCAAGTAATATGGATCGGAGGGAGTAGCTTTTTGTGAAGTGTTGTGGTGGAATATTTATCGATGTGCTAGATTTTTTGGTACATTGTGTATGACACCTTAAGTTGTGTTGTATGGAAACTAATAAAGCAAGGGGATAATAGTAATTTTTAGTGCAACTTCGTCCCTTTTTTGAACTAAAACTTCTCTCTTTTTGGATATCAGTTTATTTTGAACTTGCTTAAGCATTAGCTGGCAAATTTTAAGAGTTTTTTATATTTCCATATATGGTAATTGTAGGTTTTCATGTGTGGCAACTTTAGGTTTTCATGTATGACAAATTTAGGCATTATGAAATATGTTTTTATGTTTCAATGTATATTGTCTTCAAGTTTTAATGAACGACAACTTTAAATATTCATACATGGCAACTTAAGCTTTGGGACAGACATATGATGGAGTCTCCTGGTGTATTGGGACAAACATGATGTGACCATTCCGGTGTCAATCCGGAGATGTACTAGAGTTCAAGAAGACTAAAAGTCATGCTAAGGTGCCGACAATGGGGCTTTGCTAGCGATATTCCATCTCGCGCATTATCTTCCTTTTTGTAGTATGACTATTAACTTCATGTTTGTGCATCTCTTCATGCACATGTTTTGTTGATAAACTGTAGATTGCTCCTGGCTTTTTAGCACACATACAATGAAACTAATTGCTTTTTTTCTTTCAAAAACTATGTTACTAGTTTGGTAACTCCTTTCTGCACTGGATGGCAACTACTTTTAGAGTTCTATGGTGACAGGTTTAGGAATCATGTATGGAAAATTTCAAGTTTTCATGTATGGCAATTTTAGCTTTTCGTGTATGGACATGTTAGTTAGGAACAAACATGATACTTCTTCTCATTGAAATTTTTTATATCTTACTAGCATAGTCAACTGTAGTATTTTTTTTATGCAACATGGCAACTTGTAACTTCTGCTTGTGTTAACTTATAGTACATGGTGGTTATTTTCATGAAAAGTCATGTTAACAACATCAACCAATTCTATGTATTTTGTTGGTTTGACCGCTTGAATTATGGAAACTTAATATCCTACTTGATCGCGACTTAAGTGGAAGAGCAAAATTGTGTTTTTCATGATTATCTATTAGCTTTTTGTGAGACTCCAACTTCGTAAAAAAAGTAAATCAGTGAACTAGTTCATAAGCTAGAAATTTCTCACGGTAATAGGTGGCAACTTTGAGACTCCCTTTTTTGTGGCAATTAATATGCAAACATCATTGTTACTCTTCAATGCGGTGTCTAGTTTTGACAACCTATGCAAGTAATACAAACGCCTTGCAACTTCATTGGCTAATTGGTGTAACCACCACCAGAATAATAATTTTTATTATTTGATATAAGATGAACTAAGATGGCATGCTAGGTGTCGTAGTGGAGGGCTTCACTAGGACAACAACATCGATAGTGCTCCAGGAGTTCCTCACCATTAGCTTGTGGTAGTGGATGGGGAAAGGCTGGTAGGGAGATGACCCTGTTGCACTATGGACTTCTCCCGGCTTATATCCATCCACTTATCCCTCAAAATCAATTAGTTTCTTCTATCATGCATTACTTTGCTAGTTGCAACCTCTTATGCATTATGATATGACTTTAACTAGACTTGTGCATAAATTACATTATAGTCAGTATTCTTTTATATTTACATGGAAGTTTTTGTGTAGATACATAAGTAAATTGATACCTAATTTTGAAGACACTTTCACATGGTGGATGTCCATGCATATAGAAAAAGATGTTAACATTGTTCCCTGTAGACATGTGGTAGTTTTATGTGCACACGTGTGATAGTTTTGTCCATAACATCATGTCAACTTTTTTTAATATATGAAGGTATTCTTAATGCCTAGACCATGTCAACATTTAGTGATGTTTTTGAATGAATTATTAGGCCCATGTGCGGACATTGGTAACTATGTTTTTTCTAGTAACTTTAACACTTGAGGAGTGTGGTTGGTTACACGACACCATGGTTCATAAATTTTCATGTTGATTTGGATATGGTAGTTCTAGTACAATATGGTTACAATATTTCCATTTCGAGTTAGATACGGTAGTTTTGCCAAATCATGGTATGATAACTTTTTTTATCTGAATATGGTAGTTTTAACACAATATGGTTGGTAACTTTTGCATGTTGATCTGGTGTGTAACTATTTCTGTTTTGATCTGCATATGGTTGTTTTAATACACATTGGTTGGTAAATTTTCCTTAATGATCTGGGTATGCTACATAATATTTTAGTTGGTGATATTTTTGCCCTCCCACAATCTATTCAGTACACAAATATTAACCTGCCTTAGAACATAGAACCAAAAAATAGTCTGTAGTGCCCACATGACAGCTTCAAAAGTACCAGCATGCATGTAGTGTGTGCAGATGATGCTGACAATGTTGATGTTTTTATATCCGTATATTCTGGGACACTGGAGGGGTGAGAGGCTCGCCTAGCTATGCATGGTCCAGCTTTTAACCGTTACTTTTGTATGCCTTCTAGCTTTTTTTGTTGGACGTCATGCGCAAAGATTAAGGCGCATACACAGATGGACTACATGCTTTGCAGGCAACGCGCCTGCAATCTAAAACACGTATGCCAACATGTCTAAAGCTACTTTGTTCGCAGTTACCCAGACAGGCGTATGGTTGCATCCTATTTTAGTCCTTTGCTAGAAATCATCATACAAAAAGATACACATCACCCAGCGGATGGAACCATTCCATCCCCTGGCTCTGTCTTGCACGCCTTCATCCGGGCTGTATGTTGTGCTGCAGCGGACCCCAACTCTATAGCCTTATATTTTCGTCTCCTCCTCCACCACAGAATACCTTAGAAGAATCCTCCACACGCCACCCGCTTCTCTCCCCCTCCATGGCCTTCATTCGTCCCCGTATCCCTTGTCGTTGCGTCCCCCTAGATCATGAAGATCACCTACCCATGGTGCCTGCCTTATCCACTACCTCCCATGGAAACCTCCCTCGCTCTGCAACCTCCCATTCTTGCACTCCTCGCCACGACCGTCATCTCACACCGCTCGTCTGCTTTGTCGCCTACCATGGCGTGCTCGCAATGGACGGTGCTGCCGCTAGCCTTGCATGTTGGTGCTAGAAATTGGTTAATGTTTAGGATTTTGCTGATAATAAAAGGGATTTTCTATTTCCTCATATATTTTTCTACAAACGTTTTGGATTTTAGCATCTTAGGTAGAATCTTTTTTCTACAATTATTTTGCATTTTGTATCATGAGTCCGATCGGAGGAACTAGGCAGATGATCTTTGCTATGATGACATAATTTTTTTGCTACAATTGATCAAAGTTTTTGCTACGAGACCCTCCGGTGATGTCTCTAGTGATGTCTCCTATGAAGTCGAGTTTTCTACAATAGCAACTTTTGTTTGCTACAACCGTCATGTGATTTCTCTGAAATGATAGAGATGGTTAACCTAGATGGGGGAATAGGTTCATACAAAATTATTTATAATATTTTGCAAGCTTTAAGCTTTCCGGGATATAAGTGTGCCTAAATGAAAACTAGGTGAAGTAACCTAGATGATGAAAATATACTTGAAGCATGAAGGCTATCATAAAGTAAACAAAACAAGTAAAGAGATCACTGAGCAATAACTGAAGCACGCAGAGACGAAGATGTATTCATGTATTCCCTTCCTTAGGGGAAGGTATGTTAGGTTGGAGAGGTGTGAGGTGCCACAAAGGATTCCCTAACACCACGAAGGCTAAACTTCTTATCCGAGCCTATCCCATGAATGGATAGTTTACTTACTCGTGGTAGACTTTAAGGTAGTCTATAAACCCTTACAAACTTTCCACGGGGCAAATCACAAGCCGAAAGCCTCCAGGCGACCCTAGCTACCTAGAGTTTCCCAAGAAACCAAGAGTAATAAGCAAACTCGATGAAGTCAAGGGTAATAAAATATGGCTTGGTGGAAACGTAGATCAGGACCTCCTCTTGCTTTCTACCAAAGGGATTTGTGTTTGGGTGGGTAGAATGGGAGGGCCTCAAGCTTTGGTGTTTCAAAAATAGAGTGACAGAGAGAGATCAAAGAATGAATATGAATGGTTGATATAACCTCCTCAGTGAGGAATAATGGATATATATAGTCCAAGGGAGAAAAGTAGCAGTTTGGTGGTTATGCGACCAAACTGGCGGTAAGTCTAGCGGTGTTGGACCGTGCCTTGGACGACCCGACAGCACAACTGGCGATCCGTACTCTACACCGAAGTGAATAGGCACCACGCTGTCTGAACCGATGCCCTGCCGACTGCTTCTCTAACTAGCAGTTTGATATGGGGATTTTCAAACCGGTAGCCCATGGCTCATTCCGGTGGCACATTCGGTGGCACCGGATTGCCCGCTAGTTTCATAGAAACCCTAAATCATTTGCATTTTTCTCCTTCATCCTATGCTCTCCTCTAGTGGGTGTGATGGCTATTTTGTGTTAGGTTGTGTATACCGTATTTTGGTATCCCCAAATTGCTCATCGAGACCTCCCCTCTTAATAGTGTCATGTTTCCTATTAGACTCAAAAATGAATAAGAGAGAAATACAATGAAAACACCGGATCTTCTCTTGTATAGCAAATGGGGGGTATCCTACCACCTTCTATCATCACTTTTGAACTAAAACCTATGTAACCACTTGTAGGTACCATTAGTCCACACTTTATATCCAGAGTCAATGTTAACCAAAATAATGATTAAGGGAGAAATGTCCTTACAGTCTCCCCCTTTTTGGTTAATGATGACAAACCGAGCTAGAGTCACAAAAATAATATTATGATGAGCTTAAGAGAATGCTTCCATAGAATATATTAAACCATCTCCCCAGTGATGTATGCACTTGGCTGAATTTGTCTTTGAATGCAAACTACAAGAAAAGTTGGATTTCTCAACGGTTTGGTCCGCGAGCGTTGTAGAAGGCGTGCCTTCTATGGACGTTTTTGTTTGCTTGACCGTGGTAGATTGAAAACTTTTTTTGTTATCGCGGTCCTCTAATACGACGAAACCATTAAAAACATGGAAGAAGCACGACCGGTGTGTGGCAGAAGTAAGATTTTTCGTTCCTCGTGCGATGTTTACTCGCCGAGATCTTTTGATGCATGTGGGTCCCAGATGTTAGTGTCTATAGCAAACCATACTTTTCGGTCGCGCATCCCTAGTTTTAACTTGACAACGTTGCTCAAAGCTTCTACCATTTAGTCAAGCTGTTGGGTCCCCATGTTAATCTCTCATTACAAGAATCGTGTGTTTGATGGATTTTTTCTTCGCGCGCGCCTCCGTGTTCTGAATATGATAATGTTGCTCGATGCATCAGTCATTTTTCAGGCTACTGGGTCCTATATGTCATCCTCTCATTAGAAGAAACATGCGCTTGGTGGAATTTTCCTTGGCTCGTGTCTTTCTAATTTGAACTCGATAATGTTGATCGATGCATTAGCCGTTTGTTCAGGTTTGTGGGTCCCTGATGTCAGGATCTTATTAGAAAAAAGTGTGTATGATGGATTTTTTCTTTGGCTCGCGCCTCCCTGATTTGAACTCGATAATGTTGATCAATGCATTAGTTGTTTATTCAGACAGGTGGGTTCCACATGTCGGCCTTCTTTAAATGAAACGTGTGTACGACGGACTTTTTTCTTCGTCCGCACCTCATTGTCATGAACTTGATAACATTGCTCGACGCATCCATTGTTTTGTCTCGCTGCTAGATCTCACATGTCAGTCTCTATTTAAATGAAACACGTGTATGATGGACTTTTTATGCGATCGCGTCTCCTTGTTTCAAACTTGATAATGATGTTCGATGCATCAACCATTTGGTCTCCCTGGTAGGTCTCACATGTCATCCTCTCTTTAAATTAAACGTGTGTATGATGGATTTGTTTTTTTTTTGGCCGTGTCCATTGTTTTGACGTGGCAACATTTGCTCGTTGTAGCCGTGTTTGGTCTGCTTCTTGGGTTCCTGATGCTAGCCTCTTTGTAAAAGTATGTTGGATAATTTTTTGAGGGAAATTATGTTGGCCAATTTGTTAGGCGTGATTGCTGGCTAATTATGGCGATGTTAGCCTCTTAGTACAGAAATATTATTTTTTTGAAACTTGGTCATACATTTCACATAATAAGGTTTTTGTTACAGTCGTTTGTTGATCAAATCCATCACGTTGGAAGGAGCGGAATTAAACAAAACATGCCCACGCAACTCTGTATAGCATAGTGTAGCTAGCATAGCTGCTACTTTGTTCCCTGCTATGTTTATTTTTGACACAAGTACATCTGGCATAGCCATTAGGATATTTTTAATATCGCGCACAGTTCCAACAATGATAGATCTGCTTGGTGCATTGTATTTTAGCTCATTCACCAGATTTGGCTATACTTTCGACCTATAAAGGGCCAACATAAACGGGAATAATAGCTTTCAGGCCATTCAGCATAGCACTAGCTTCTGCTTCAATGGCGCTTGCGCAACGGGGAAGACCCCACCCCCACCCTCCACCCCCCAAGCTGATAGCAAAACATCTCCAGTAGCATCCCTATGAACCGATCCCCAAGCACTTGTACCATTATTAACACAAAAATGTGCATTAGTGTTTATCTTAGCCCAGCCTGGTTGTGGTTTTTGCCATACTTATACATAATTTGTTTCCTTTCTCTTTGCATTTTCTCTCTTTTCTATAAGAGCATGTTTTCCTTTTAGATCATGAACAACATGTCCATCTGTAGCTTGCATGGACTCATGGTAGGATTGCAAGAACATAGCAGATTGTTGGATGCCACACTTCCCATCACCAAAAATAATGTTACTACGCATGTGCCAAATCCTCCACCACACGAAGAGAATTTTGGCCCTCATGGTTTCATCTAGCCGGCTTTGCAAGACCAACACCCAATCCTCTCTTGTACACCTGAAAACATCATCATCAGGTAAGTCCCATGGATCCTTCAGGCATTGGCGAAGGGCAGCAGCCATTGTACATTTGATCATGGCGTGGTGGCTGGTTTCTGGTTCCATCCCACATATGCTGCAAGTTTGAATTGGATCCATATTTCTCAAGCAACGAAGAGCTTGAACCCCTAGGGTATTAGAGGCTAATTTCCATCCAAACACTCTTAACTTTGGTGGGAACATTTGCTTTCCACACTACATTCCATAGATCCCTATCACATGCTGGCTTGGCGCTCATACTCGAAGTGTTATCTTTCATCTTTAGTTCCAAAGCCATCCTATAAACACTTCTAACAGTAAAGAGACCAGATCTCTCATGGTGCCAAGCTAGAACATCTTCACCATCAAAGGCTAGGATCTTTATTTGCAAGGTCGTTTCAGCATCCAAAGGGTAAAAGATTTCCCTCACAAGTTCTTCCTTCCAAGTTTTTGTTGTTGGATCAATTAGATCCGAGACCCATCTTATTCTTTGTTTACTTGCATTACCCATAGTTTCCAGGTTACCCCTTGGGAGCCAATTGTCTCTCCATATCCTAATGCTTGAGCCCGAGTTGATTCGCCATATTACACCCTGTTTTAGAAGCTCTAGCCCATACATGATACCCTGCCAGCAACGTGACGTGTTTTGGCTAAAGGCCATATCAAGAAGATCCCCATTTGGATAATACTTGGCTTTTACAGTTCTGGCGTAAAGACTATCAGGTCAAAAAATTAAGCGACATGCCTGTTTAGCTAATAGAGCTTGGTTAAAAAGTCTGAGGTCTCGAAATCCTATACCACCCTGGGATTTTGGCCTAGTCATTTTATCCCATCCCATCCAATGTACTTTCTGTATGTCAAAGTCATCACCCCACCAAAAGTTTCCGATGATTTGAGATAACTCGTCGCAAAGACCTGCAGAAAACTTAAACACATTCATGGCATAAGTTGCAACATCCTGGGCAACAAAATTCACCAAAGTTTCCTTCGCCGCCCAAACATGTATTTTCAGACCAGTCTAAACATTTCTTTTGCAATTTTCCTTTTATTGGCTTGAATTTATCATTCTTCATGCAACCCTATGGAATTGGTAGACCAAGATATTTTTCATCGGAAGTCAAATTTTCAACCTGTAGGATTGAACTAACTGTTTCTCCTTCCTCGTTCGAGCATTTTTTTCCCTAGCATTATAGAGCATTTTGCCGGGCTCAAGAGTTGTCATGTACTTGCCTCATAGGTTCGAAGTACCTCATTCACTTTATTTGCTTGATCTGCGCTCACTTCAAAGAAGAGCAAGCTGTCATCGCGAACAAAAGATGGGAGACACCTCGACTTCTCCTACATATTTTTAGCTCTTGAATATTGTTGTTGTCCATTTGGTTTTAAAGTAATGTGGCCATCTGCCACAAAAAGAAAAAGATAGGGGGATAGCGTATCTCCCTGTCTTAGTCCATGCAAAGGAGTGAATCTTTGGAGAAGTTTCCCATTAAGCCGATCAGAGAATTTTACTGTTCTAACACACATCATGATCCACCCTATCCATTTATTTGCGAAACCAATTTTCCTCATAGCGTTCTCTAAATATTTACGAGGCTTCACGAGGTCTAGCTTGTAAGCACAGAATTTCCCAGCCTTATTCGAGCCCTTCTGTAGCGCATGTATGCACTCAAAAGAAATAATCGCATTATCCATAGGTCCCCGGGATGAACACACTCTGAGTTTTGGAAGTGATGCCATCCAGGAGGGGTCTCAAGCGGTTAACTAGACATTTTGACACCACTTTATAAATGGCATTGCATAGGCTGGTCGGTCTAAAATCTTTCACCAATTCCGGATTCTTCATTTTAGGAACTAGAACAATCAATGTGTCATTTACTTTGTCTGGCATCACACCTTCAGCAAAGAACTTTTTAACCGCCGCAATAATATCCTCCTTGAGGGTGCCCCAGAAGAATTCCTCTGATAAAAACATGCCGAAAAACCATCCGGGCCTGGCGTCTTTGTTGGCCCAATTTGAAACAGTGCATAGCTAATATCTTCATATGTAAATTCAGCACACAAGTCCTCATTAGCCGCTGCAGTCACCTTTTCCTTCAATAGATTAGTGATTGATTCAGGTTGCACCGAATCATCTGCTGTATACAGGTCTTCAAAATAACCAGTAACTAAGTTTGCATTTGCTTTTCATCAGAAGTCACTCTCCAATCCACACCTTTTTAGTTTTTGAATTTTATTATTATTTGCTCGCCAAGTCGCTTGCTGATGGAAATAGTGTATTCCTATCCCCCGCATGGAGCCAATTAACTCGTGATTGTTGGCGCCATCTAAGCTCCTCCTTTTCTAGCAATTCATCTAGTTCAATACTAATTCGTCAGTACAAAAATATTGATACAACAAAAAATGCAAAATAACATAGCATATATTGAGAGACCTATGATTCAAACTCGAGACTTGAGCATATTTCAATTGCGTGCATTGCCACTACGCCATTATAAAGTTAAGAATATTCAGTAAGTACACCATACAATTTTTTTAAGAGATTATGTTTATCTCGCTTAAAATGAAAAGGCAATGATCCGGACAAATTGTACATAAAAAATGTGACATGGTATGTATACAACTTGGGTAGGAGAATCGTGGCCTAGGCTTTATAGGAACTAGACTTCTCCGTGTGCCTCCCGGGACGCGGCCGGTTCACAGAATGCCTGATGATATGATCGTGCGACATGTACATGCAAGAAAAAAAGACAAAACCAGACACACATGAAAAAGTAGCAAGCTCTAAGCAAAATAGATATGGCGAGCATGTCGATAAGAATAGAGCCCTAGAGGCTATTTGCCAACAAAGTCACAAAACCGAAAGCTGCAAAAGCGATCGTGCCATCAACAATGCTGTAAGACATATATTAGTTAGCGAAGACTTAAAATATTATTTCATGACTATGTCATATGCTAAATGTGGACAACATAAGATACAGAAAAAAGGATTACTCAGAAGCAAAATTAATTTTTTTGAATTAATAAGATAGTTTACATGAAAAGTGCCAATGAAAGAAACAACAGAAAATGTCATCTACACAGGACCATGAAGTGTTGGGACAAAATATCTTCTATGACTGTGAGTGCTAACCAATCTAACAGTATAGTCTCTCACGTAGAGCGGTGTTCCAGTCCGCTTCGTCAACTTCTTGTCTTCTAACTCGAGTTGTACTGAATCCGAGGCACGCTCACTGGCATCTTATCAGTGGTTGTACCCCCAGCCCATCAGGGTTCAAACCCTAGGTTTGGTACTGTGTGTTGCATAAAAGGCAGAATATTCTTTCAGTGGGAGGCGATGTTCCCGTCGACAACGAGGCGTCCGTGGAGACTTCGTCAATCTCAAGACCTGATCTGTCGGCTCAGTTTCTCGGAGGTGCTCATAGGGGTAGGGTATGCGTGAGTGCGTTCATAGGAGTGGGTGCATGTACGTATTGTGAGCGTCTTCAATTATACTGTGTTTCTAAAAAAAACAGAGGATGTTAACATCATCCCGGGCGTTGCGTTTAGGCACACCGTTTGACTATTAAATGCAAAAGGACCAAATCTAAAGTTGAAGTATAAGCTGGCACGATGGTCACATCGATATTATGGCATGCGTCGATTAGACAAACCATTTTATGAGTCTCGTTGCATATTGAGTACATAGATCGCTCGATGACATAATGGTTAGACAGAGCATTTAGTGACAACTCTTGCATGACAAATAATATACATGATCCAGGCCAACACATGGAAAGGGGTGGGGAAATTCTTCAATCTTTCCACGTCAAGATAACACTCACATACCGGCAGATCACCGTCATCATATTAGTTTCGATAAAGGCATTGCATGTTGGTAAAGTAACCAACACAATATGAGTTACTCGAAAAAACAGGCTCAGATTTTACTTGACAACAAATAATATGTATGAAAATTGCCATTAGTGAACAACATGGTATGGAGACACAATGTTTATAATATCAGAGCAAAATAAATTGAAAGCTCAGCATGCAGACTAAGTGTATATGGCCCAGCTTCCATATTCCGGCAGTAGCAAAAAACGGCTTGCTCCTTGGTTTTGTGTAATGAGGCTAAACAGAAGTGGTGAGCCTGAGTGACGAGAAAATCTTTGGTGTCCACGCTATACGCGGTCATGACCAGTTGTGCTTAACAAACATATTGTTAGTCCACAATATAGATGTAGATTTACAACTTAAAAGTATATACCGATAGAGGAACAAGCATCATAACATATTAGAAAAAAATGCAGCAGACTGAAAGTAGAAACTTGGTTATTACCTGTGAGTAGGTTAGTTGCTGAGGTCCGTCGGCCAACTGTGCATGCTACTCTTCAGGCCAGCCTGAACCAGTTCGTAGATGAAAATGAATAGAAAATCACTTTTGCTTCGGTCCCCTCCCCCTTTGTTTCAAACTTTGACAAACAAAAACTTGATACCGATTGTTTAGAGGACCGTACGAACCCACCCGAAGTCCGTATGATCCTCTTAGAAGTATACTCACCATATACGTAGACTCATGTGCCTGCGGAAGGCGAATATCGAAAGTTATATAACAACAACATTTTTTTAAATATGACATGCAAAGACGTAGATCACGATAATGGGAGGTAGGATCAGCCGACCGAAACGTGGATTATACCCAATTCAACCGAGTACACATATACGGAGATATACATGATCTCAATATGGTTTCGACAGGTAAAAAAAATAAAACGGCTCATACAGCTTAAGTTTAGTTGTATGTGTGTGCGGGGCGGGGAGGGGGGGGGCGAAGCACAATACATAGAAAATAAAAACTAAAAGCAAGCTGCACAAAATCATTTCTTTACGTAGCTATTCTATTAGGAATACAAGGAGAAAAAAATAGCTGCCCGGCTCCTGTGCCACAACAAATTTGTCAAGAAAGACGTAGAGAAGGACGAACACCAGCCCAGGAAGGCCGCGCCCCAATAAATCCATCAAGACATGGCCGGTGGAAGAAGCATGACGAAGGAGGCATAGGAAACAAAAAAAAGATAGATAGGAAGCAGCGCTAATTTTTTTTTAAATAATACATTTTTGTATTCAATTTCACAAATAATACACGAAATGCAAATATTCCAAATCTAACGGATCGTCGTCCGTTCAAAAGACGATGGACAACGTTCGTCCGTTCAAAAGACGATGGACAACGTTCGTCCGTTCAAAAGACAACGGACACGTTCGTCTGTTCAAAAGACGAACGTGCCGCATGGATGGACTTTGGGGGCGCTTCTCCATGAACATGTGCATCGTCTTTTGAACGGACAAACGTTGTTCATCGTCTTTTGAACGGACAATGGTCCGTTAGATTTGCAACATTTACATTTCGTGTATTATTTGTGAAATTGAATAAAAAATGTACTATTTAAAAAATTAGTGGAAGCAGCGGCCCGGGGACTACACTTGTGCCACAACAAAAAATGCACGCAAAGGAAGAAGTAGGCCCGTGAAAGAATAAGCGGGACGAAAACGACGTTTGCGGCATTTCATCATGCTCGGGTCATCATACGATAAAGTGAATGTTTGCATAGACTTATTTTCATTGATTTTGTCGGTCTCAGTTTACCCTACGATTATATGCGTTAACGGGTAACATTTGTCAATGTTTCATCACGCGCTCGATTTTTTTGGGGTTATGAGTAAAAAGGTGAGGTTCAACCTTTTTTCCGACGTTGATCGACTAGCCAGTTGTGCAGATATCTTTTATCGTTCTTTGGATGAATCATAGGTAATTTTGTTTTCATCGTTACATTGGGTTTTCATGATTTCTTTTTGTCATGCTAGGGTCTTCATAGGATTCAGATCCAACGTTTTCTCTCTTCATTAGATTCGGACCCAACGTTTATTTCATATTGTTCGCCGCGAGATTTTTTTTTCATTTTTAGGTTTTCATATGATCACAACAAACGATTTAGGAGATTTCATCCCGTCATGGTAGTCTTTTCATACAACTCGTAGTGAACATATCTATTTGAAAAGATTCTTAGTCACCATATAGTTCATATGATTTTCCTTCCATATTTTTTCTATGCGATTTGAAGTCAATAAGAGTCACAGTGTAGGCACGTATCATACGATTAGCATTGCCCTTTTTATATGATGTTCAGCCACGTTTTTTCGTATGATTCGCAGACAACGGATATTCCATGCGATTCTTAGAAAATAGGTCTTTCAGATAATTCGCAGTCAGCGTATATTTCATATGATTTGGAGTCAACATGTGTTCTATACAATTCACATCGCAAAAAAAAATCTCGCATTCAACGATTTTGCTCTTCGGCGTGTAAGAAAAAAAAGTAAGAAGAAAGGAAAGATACAGAGAAGTGGTCGAAAAAAAAACATCAAAAAATAGGCAAAAGAAGGGAGTTAATACTTACCTGACGTCGTGCTGTTGTCGATAGCCGAACCACCACTGCTCGTGCCGTAGTCCACAACTCGAGCAACATCGCCAGCAAACTAGATGAGACAGACAACGCGCGGACGAGACACAGGCTACAACCGTAGCCAAGTGTAGGAGGCCAGGCACTCGTGTCTTGTCCCATAGTTTAGCTGGTTATTTTCTCTATACGAAAGCCACCTCCTTTCGGGTCACACTTGTGGCCACTCACATCGCTGGTACCGGGTGTGTTCATCTAGTCATCGCACGCGAATGGCGAGAAGAGCAACCTAAGAGGAGGCAGAGGTGGAAAAAGAGAGAAACTATCTAGCGCATTGCATGGAGAGAAAAACGCAAGAGGCATCTTATACAAAGCCGAGCTGGCCATGGCACGAAACTGCATGATACCGCCGCAAGAACCTATAGACGCCTACGATCTTTGCTAGCAGCTCAGCTACAAGCGGGCCCCACAGTATGATCTAGCCAAGAACACCCCCCGGACAACTACGATGTATGCTGCCAGCTCGGATATGAGCGGGACCCACTATACGATATCGAATGCCAGAACCCGCAAACGTATAAGGTCTACGCCGCCAGTTGGGCTCTATAACCGCAGGAAGACGCATCATCTACGGTCTACTCAGACAACATGCATGAGTTCACGGCGCCACGTCGGCCTATGGCAGGCCCTCTGTACGCGAGTCTACAAGAAACCGTGTCCGACATGGTCTAATAGTACCATGTCGGCTCTCGGCGGGACCCATGACCACGAAAGTACGCAACCGGCATGCTCTCATGGCTCCATGTCGGCTTTTGCCGAATCCCACCACCCGGCGGGTGCGGGGGGGCATGTCGCGTCTGGAACGCCTCTCACAGAGCGTGGTCCTGCCCGCATACGCTGACGGCAGGCCCCTGGCACATGCACGGTCCACCGTTTGGCGGACCAGATACAACGGCGAGCGCGACACCCGTATGCAGTATGGAATCTTTCGTCCTAGCCCCTCACAAAAGAGCAGGGTTCTGTTGCAATGTTGCGTGTTCTTTTAGCCGTCCATCTCGCTGCCAAAAATAATCGGGACGACGTGGATAGCAGTTTGAGCCGAAATATTCTAGCGCTATTATGTTTCGGGCTTATTAGCCGCTACTGGTGAGTATTTTTTTTTTTAAAATATATTAAGCTAGCAAGCCTCCTCATTAAAAACCTTCCAATCCCCTTAGGTACCCTGGTAAGGAAAAGAGTGCGTCTGAAACTTGCTGCTTCAATCAAAGTACGGTTACATCGTTCAGGAGTTCATCTAGAATAAAGCTAGGGGGTTCATCGACCCAGTTACAATCATAATTATTTGAGAAATTAAACCTAGCAAGACTATGCGCCACCTTGTTTTCCTCTCTCGAGCAATGATAAAAAGTAACAGTACCAATAGTCATTGCCACATCAAAACTGCTACTGGTGAGTAGATGTAACCAAATTAAAACTTTTAAGTCGTATGTGGTGCAGTACCTACATACAAATATAAAGCGCCATGTCCCATAAAAAATACTCCATATAAAGATCCATGGACACCCCTGAATAGTCATTTTAAGGATGGTTGTGGAGCGCAAGAGGGCACTATTTTGTCAGGCAGTGCAAGACATTATCATGTTAATGTTTGGGTGAATAACTAGGTGCTAGTGTGCAGTGTGTTTGAATATTGGTTGTGATATTATGCTATGCGTCTAGGATTAAGAGGAATCAGTATTTTACATAGTCCCTGTGAGTGTTAGGATCTCCCACCCCGCTCCATTCCGATTGGAATGGCGATGGATAAGGGCATCACTAACAGACTGTAAAAGGATGAAACCTGTAAAATTCCGATGACTTTACAGGTCCGCACTAATTTAGCTGAGCTAGCAAATCCCAAAAAAGACATGGCCTGTAAATATTGTTGTAGTGCCTTGAAAACACGATCCCGCAGCGGGCATATATACTGTGCACACGGTTGAAGGTCCAAAGCTGCAATTTCTCCATCATGCACCGCCGGTCGAAGATCCTGTTAGCCTACTCCGATTCTGACCATGTTTATACTAATTGTCGACGAATCTTCTTGATATCGACCAATTCCGACGTGCGGCGCGATGCACGCAAGCAGCACAGGGGAGCGACGCACGCGAGCAGATTCCGGCGAGCGGCGCGAGGCACGCGAGCTGGTGGACATGGGAGCTAGCTAGCGAGCTAGGTTGTGCCATTCATCTACCGATCGATTCCAAATATGATTTTTTTACAAATATGACACTCTGCAATTCGCTATCGCAAAAATACCCCCTCGTGCCGCAAAAGACAAAAATGCCCTTGCGGGAGGCTGAAAAGGCGACACGTGTCGCCTTTTCAACCTCCCGCCAGGGCATTTTTGGCTTTTGCGGCGTGTGGGGGGTATTTTTAACGATGGCAAACTGCATATGGTCATATTTGTAAAAAAATCTTCCAAATATCCCAATCGATTCCATAGCTAGCTATGTCGTGCTATTCATCTCACTATGTCACAGTCAAGTTTTTAAGCCACTTTGCTAGAGGCATTTTTTTAAATGCCTAGAAAAACTATTTTTAAGGCCGTTTTTAAAAATGCCTAAATAAATTGATTTTTGAAGGCATTATTCAATAATACCGAAAAAAATATTTTTTGCGACACTTCTTGAAAATGCCTGCAATAATATTATTTTTAAAAACACAATAAAAAGTGTCGGCAGAAATAAGTATATGCATCACGGTAAGATTGTTGGAAAATTCTAGTATCAAAAAGTGCCGCACGCATCTCTTTCTGTGCGGAGGTGCGCCACGATTTGGGAAAAACCATCGCGCCTCGTCTTTATCTCTAAGGGCACGTACAATACGGTGACATCAGCCTTCCCTTATGCTTGCCATGTAGAATTTTTGCTTAGTTGGAGGAGAGGGAAATAAGAAAAATAAGGTTGTCTTCTCTTAGCTAAGGGATGATCTCTTAGAAATAAGAGAAGACTATTTTTTCCATTGTACCATATGTCTTTCCTTAGTCAACCAATTTTTTACTAAATTCTCATTAATTTCTAGAGATAGCAATAAGAGATAATGCAATATACAAGTTATATATTGTGTCTTCTCTAAATAATGTGGAGAGCTAAGAGAAGACATATCTTCCCTAGCATTGTACATGCCCTTATCTTCTCACGGCTCCTCCTGTCCACTCGTTATCCCTTTCTCTCTCAAAACAAATCCCCACGGAAGTAGCATCGAAGAGGCGGCATGAAGCAGGGAGGCGGCCGCCGGTGAACGCGAGGAGGAGGCGCGACGAGAGATCTCCGCCAGGCCCCGGCCAACAAGAGCGAAGAGGAGGCATCCATCTAGCGCGCGGGGATGTTGGAGGCGTGATGCAGGGAGAGTTCCGCAAGGTCGTCGCCGATGAGCGTGAAGAGGAGGCATCCTTTCTGCCCCCGAGGACACCGCCGACGACAACCACGAGTCGGGGGAGGCCGCAACCGGCAAGCACACTTCGGTGGAGGAAGCATGCGATGAGCGCGAGGATGCGGTTTTCGGCGCCGCCACCGACGAGCACGAGTCGTGGAAGGCCACCGCCGTCGAGCACCCGTCTGGGGAGGTCGTAGCCGGAGTGCTGGGAGGAGGCTTCCATCGTCGTCGAGCACGCCGCGGGAAGCTTGTCGCCGAGGAGCGCATGGAGACGTGTGCGCGAGGAGTTGATCGTCGGCTAGCGCGGGAGGCCGCTAACAAGCACGTTGTGAGTTGAGTGTAGTCAAGCACGGAAGGGTGAGGCCGCCGCCGACAAGCGTGAGGAGGAGGCCGCCGTCGACGAGTGTGAGGAGGAGGCCGCTGCTGGCAATACTCGTACCTATCAAGTGAGCAATTCCTTAGTTGCATGTGTCTCCAATTTTTGAAGAACTTGGGGATTCATCGTATTTTTACAAGGGAATTAGAAATCACATTTTGTTGGAGGCAGGTAGGCAATAGAAATTTGAACTATGCATTGGGAATTTGGCAGCTTTAGGCACTTGAAATCGGGCAACTAGACATTAGAATCTGTTGACTGTATGTTTTTAGAACTATCACTTGTTTTGACAAAATTAGATAGTTACTGTTGAATAACCTGGTAGTAATTGCTAAGTAACGTCATAGCTGCTACTAAATAAACTAGTGAATATAGTATCTTTCGAGAACTTGACATTTGTTTTGGAAAACCCGATGGTTACTGTCAAATAAATTGGTAGTTGATGCTAAACAATCCGGTAGCTGCTAACTTTTTTTCTTATTGCCTACCTGCCTCCAATCTGATAACTATTTTTCGAGAACTTTGGCATTTGCTTTGGAAAAACAACCTGGTGGTTACTATCGAATAACCTGGTAGTTATTACTGAGTAATCTGTTAGCCGTTACTAAATAATCTGGTGAGTGTATTGTTTGAGAACTTGACAATTTGTCAATGTGGGTTCAAGAGTGTTGGAGTGTGTCCACTTGCTTTCATTTTCAGTTTGTTCCTCAGTCTATTTATCCTTACCTGCTGGTTGCCTAACTCGACAACAGTTCTCATGTGTGTATTATCGTGATCTAGTAGATGCTTTGTTTTATGTCTAGATGCAGAATTGTACGAGTACTAGAAGTTTCCCTCGGCATGTCTGATATAAGTGTTATAAGTTGGCCATTTGTCAAGATCATTTGCGCTTTATGTTTCCAAGACAAAAAGAAATGGTACAAGGAAAGGATGGAGCAGGGCTCTGCTAGGCCGAGATGGTACAAGGAAAGGATGGAGCTGGGCTTTGCTAGGCCAATATGTTGCTGGATGCTAATGTAAAGCATGTCCAATAGCAACAGTTCTGAATTATGTATTCCAAATTGAGTGAATTATCTTCTGTAACTTGTACTGTATAGTGCAAATGATGGAATTTGACTGATGTTTTCAATGGATTAAATTGAATAATATGTCTGTTGTAGAATCATTAGTTGTTTATCATAATGTATATGAAATATGCCTACCATAGCTTGAATTCGCGTTAAAAATGATTGAAAATGATTGCCTTTAATTGTTTTTTGACTGTCATGCTATGCGGTTCTGGCTAACAAACACGTCAAGGTGAGTGGCCAATGCCCATTATGTGCCGAGGGTGTCGAAGATGTGAAGCATCTATTCTTTCAATGCCCTCCCGCGGTATCAATATGGAGGTAGTTGGGGCTTGGACAACCGATGGATAGTGCATGAAGGAGAAAAAGTGTAGGAGTCAGGGCAGTTGGCACGTTCAATTGAGGCTCTACATGCAAGCTTCTATGCTGCCAACGCACCAAAAGCTAGAGCAAAGAGAGAAGGTTCGTCGTGTCCGTTACAGGATCATGTCAAAGTTAGTGTCCATGCTTCGCTCGACATAAATTCATTGAGAGGATCAACTGAAGTGGTGATCAGAGACAACAATGATGAGTTCATTGTAGCGGCAAACACCCGTTTAGATATGGTCATGGATGCTCTATCGGCATAGGCATATGCTGTGAAAGACGGACTAAAACTATCTCAGTCCATTGGTTGCAATAGACTGATTCTGTCTTCAGGTTGTTCAGACAATGTCCATGCTATGGTGGAGGGTGGTACATCAGAGGTCCTGCAGTTTCTATATTTGATGACTGCTACCACCTCGCCACTGATTTTCCAAAGATAATTTTCAAACACTATTATCGAGAGACTAATTCCGTAGGTCATAAATTAGCCAGAATAGCGAGATGATCTAGCGGGCAGGTATGGATAGATCACCCACGTGATTTTATCTTAGCTTTGTTATTAGCCGATGTAATTTTGATCCTGGATAAATAATAAAGTGTTGAGCAGTTAAAAAAACTAAGAAATCATCATCGATTAGTTGGACTCGATCCGACGATGATCCGCGTTGTGTCGGAATCGTTCAAGGACAGGGAGTCTATCTGGAAGTCGTAAATGCAACAAATTAAGGACGTGGCGGAGTTGGGCTCAGGGGAGGATTGTACGCGCCCATACAACAACAAACGATCTCTTTATACTGTCGACAACTTTGTCACCAAGTTTATTATTACAGGGATTTGTCACCAAGTTTGGATCTTATTATTACAGGGGAAGTTTTTGCCATGGGGAGCAGCCACGACCTCGAGACGACGCGATCGGGCTACTCCGACGCGCCCAGAGTGTCGGCCACGCACGAGTTCACCATCCGCAACTACAGCCGGACCATAGGCATCGGCATCGGCCAGCAAATCCTCTCCGCCAACTTCACCGTCGACGACCGCGAGTGGAACATCGGATTCTATCCCGACGGCTACAACATCTTCGACTGGCAGGATCCCACCTTGTTTGCGAAGACGGTCCGCATGCCGATCTGGCTCTTGCAGGCCACACCCTCCATTTCCAGCTCATCGACCCCCGCGTAGACGGCGGCAAGGTCGTCTACGGCGTCGACATCGGCGTGACCACATTCGACTACAAGGTGTTAGCACTAATCTTGAGATAGTTTGTATTTTTGTATAGGGCTGCCGGCTGCGACAGCTGCAGCTCCGTCCGTGCAGAGTGGCGCGAGTAGAGTCTGGCGGCTGCAGCGAGGAAGCGACGCTGACGCCGCAACGCATGTACAGGCTGCCGGCAAAGACGTTGATCGACCGGCACGAAGGCGCCGCCGGTTCACTTACTCACCGTCAGCGCCGCAGCAGCAGATCGTCAGTTCTAAACTTCTTCTCCTCTAAGGTTTATTGAGGAAAAAAGGTTAGTTTTTTTACTAGATCAGTTTGACGCTTTCCTTAGTCTCCTACCTGGCTACCTCGAATCTTAGCAGGGAAAATCACTTTTAATTCTTTTGTTGTTGAATCATTCTTATCAGATCTTTAATTTCCTAAAATGCGGAGGTTTTTGGTTCCTCAACCTCAATGCCATGGGAATCCTACCGCGGCAAGTCCAAACATCGGGTCGAGGAATGATACACATGTAGAGCAAAACACCTCCGGCAATCTTGTCAGTGCAAAAGTTTTTTAATCCGGATGAAATTGTATGTGACCCAACTCTCAGAAAACAAATTTCTTCTTATGCTCCGGATGTTCAGGATGAAGTGAGGAGGGCATACATATTGAAGGGACCTACCCAACCAATAGTGAAATTTCCGCGTACAGATAAAAGGGCATTTTCTCAATCTTGGTTTCAAAAGTACAATTGGATTGAATATAGTATTGGTGGAAAAAACACACACAGATATTTTGGATAAGCTTGAGAGGGGTGAGATATCTACAGAAAGAGGCTTGAATCAACAAACTAGTCTTGCTAAACCTGGAGATACTAGATGGGGTTCACATCATAAAACCTTGCTTCGTTTGGATGAAATGTGGCGTGTGAACTGTGGATGGAAATGGGCGTAATCCGACTAGTGCAGCGGGCTGCATCAAAAAGATGGAGCGCTTTAAATTTGTTCTCGTTATGAAGCTTATGTTGAGGTTGTTTGGTATTACAAATGAGCTTTCACATCTCTTGCAGAAAAAAGATACAAATATTGTGTATGCCATGGAATTAGTTAATGATGTCAAATTTCGGTTGGCCACCATGAGAGATACTGGTTGGGATAGTCTTTTTGAAGAGGTCCAACAGTTCTGTAGTTCCAAAGGTATTCCAATGCCAAATATGGATGAGGAAATACCGGTTCGGGGTCGGTCGAGGCTAGAGGGAAGGACCATCACCAATCTTCATTATTATCGGGCTGAAATATTCTATGTGGTTATTGACACAATATGTGTTGAGATGGATCATCGCTTTGCTGACTCAAATCAGGAGTTGCTTGCTTGTTTATCATGTCTTGATCCAAGTAATTCTTTCTCCAAGTTCAATGTAGACAAACTTTGTCGCATTGCTGAAATTTATGGTGAGGATTTCTCTAATGCCGACCGTACAATATTAAGGGATCAACTTGACACTTATGTTCTTCACTTGAGAAATCATGCTTTATTTTCTACTTGCAATGATCTTGAAAGTTTGGCTCCAAAAATGGTTGAAATGGATAAACACTTGGTATTTCCATTGATTTACAAGCTCATTGAGTTGGCTTTGTTATTGCCGGTGTCAACGGCATCTGTTAAGAGAGCTTTCTCGGCAACGAAAATTATCAAGTCTAAGCTGCGAAACAAGATAAATGATGATTGGTTCAATCACTTGATCATATGCTACACCGAGCAGGAGATAGTTAAATCACTTGATGATGAGGTTATTATTCGATGATTCCAAGCCTTCAAGACTCGTAAAGAGATTTTGCCAAGGAGTCATTAGAATTCAAGGTATGTGACATGCATTCTAATGTACGAAAGTCTTTATAATACTAGGAATTACTAGTTCTTACTCACTTTTTTTGCATCCAGGTTCCATTTTGGGTGTTCGAACAAGCATTTGGATATCTAGAATTTTATTTGCGACTCATATTGTCTAGTTAGCTATTATTTATCATATTTAATTTCAGTTTGTGTGCTTCCAAACTATCGAGAATGTATGCGTATAAGTTTAGTACTTATATTTTGACTACATATGTTAAAGTATTGCGTTGTTGTTTCTTCTTTTTGTTGCTTAGCTTACGGTTGCCAGGTTTCTTATTTTTTCTGGCTCCGCCACTGTGGATGGCGTGGTCATGGAGGCGCACAGGCTGGTGCTCGCGAGCCAGTCGCCATGGTTCGACACACTGCTCTACGGCCACTGGAGTGGCACTGGCACACGTGTGGTAGATATCAGAGGCACCAGCCCCGAGGTGTTCAAGGTCATCCTACACTACATCTACAACGAGCCACCGCAGACGAGGCGGCCACGCGGCAGCTCTTCGTGGCCGCCGATATGTACCTTTTTGACAGGTTGAAGAAGATGTGCGCCAGTAGGCTGTGCAGCTTCGTCCAAGACGGCACGGTGGACAGCATCATGGAGCTCGCAGAGGCGCACTCTTGCGTACAACTCCAACAGGCCTGCAAAACTTACTTGGCCCGTTGGGAAGATGGACGACGGTTGCCAATAATACAACACTCTTACTCTTCTACTCATATTAATTATTAGACCTTTCCATGCATATGCATGCATGGTTCCTTTTCAAAAAACATCATGTGTACTACTGTAAATGATACTATCTTTTTTTGGTTACTAAAGTAGTACCAATAATGTTGCACAAAAGATCAATGTCCAAATCTAGGATGATGCTTAGAGCTATTAGGTTTTGGTTTGAACGACATCTTGGCCACGGTGCGTTTGCGTGTTGATATAGAGGGAATCGGCAAAGCCAATCGTTTACAGAGTTTGTTACAAACGCTACCAAAGAAAACCGATTGGAGTACTACTCCATGTCAACTAAACTTACATAAAGAAAACTTCTACTTATATCTAACAGCCTTCCTTAATCACAACCTTGCGAGAGGTTGACATTACGTTTAAACTTATCAAGCTCTTTGACTGGTAAGGCCTTTGTGAAACCATCTGCAATTTGATCTTTACTTGATATAAATCTGATGTCTAGTAGTTTGCTAGCAACTCTTTCTCTAAAAAAGTGAAAATCAATCTCAATGTGCTTAGTATTTGCATGAAACACATGATTTGCAGACAAGTATGTAGCTCCCAGATTGTCACACCATAAGCAAGGTTTTACTTGAAGTGAAACACCCAACTCACCAAGAAGGGCTTCAACCTATATCAATTCCGCTATAGCATTAGCAAGGGATTTATACTCAGCTTCAGTACTTAACCTCGATACTGTAGCTTGTTTTCTAGCACTCCAAGATATTAAGTTTGGTCCAAAAAATATAGCAAATCCACCTGTTGACCTCCTATCATCAAAACAACCTGCCCAATCTGCATCAGAAAAAGCACTAGGCAGACTTGAAGAAGATTTCTGAAACGTGAGTCCAGTCTTCAGGGTACCCTGCACATATCTCAATATTCTCTTTGCAGCTGTCCAATGGGAAGTAGTTGAAGCATGCAGAAATTGACAAACTTTATTAACTAAGAAGGAAATGTTACGACGAGTTAATGTCAAGTACTGTAGAGCACCCACAATACTTCTATATTCAGTAATATCTTCAGGACCAAGAGGTGCACCATCACTAAGAGACAACTTTTCATTAGATGATAGAGGCGTAGGACATGGTGTACAATTTCTCATACCAACTCTTGTAATCAAATCAGTAGCATACTTTTCCTGGGTAAGGAGTAAACCATCATGAACCTTTTTTACCTCAATATCCAAAAAGAAGTGTAGATCTCCTAATCCTTGAGAGCAAAGTCATCCTTCAGGTCACTTAATAGAACAGAGATTGCTTGATCAGATGAGCTTGTGACTATTATATCATCAACATAGATTAGAACAAATATCATGACACCTGACTTCTTGTACAGAAAAAGTGAAGTGTCTGCAATAGAAGGAACAAAACCAAGTGCTTGCAATTTTGTACTTAACCTGGAATACCATGCTCGAGGAACTTGTTTGAGATCATAAAGAGCCTTATCAAGTCTGCATATGTAATGTGGAGTCTGTGAATCTTCAAAACCTGAGGGTTGCTTCATGTAGACCTCCTCTTTCAGAACACCATGAAGAAACGCGTTCTTGATATCTAGCTATCGTAGACTCCAACCTCGAGAGACAGCAACAGATAAAACAAGTCTAATAGTAGCTGCCTTCACAACAGGGATGAAGGTATCTTCATAATCTATACCATACCTCTGTTTAAAACCTTTTGCAACCAAACGTGCTTTGAATCTGTCAACTGTACCATCAACATTTCTTTTTATATGATACACCCAATTTCAATCAATAAGATCCTTTGTAGAGCTGGAAGGAACAAGTCGCCAAGTTTTATTTTCTAGAAGAACATTATATTCTTCTATCATAGCTTGACGCCATTGATCATCAGAGGGAGCTTTAGAAAGTGCACACTGTTCTCCTGTAGAGGTAAACAAACCATAGCAAATAGTGCCATCAGTATACTCTTTAGGTTTTCTTATACCTTTCTGAAGTCTTGTTCGAGGTTCAGGTATTTGTACGGGAATATCAGGAGAGAGTGAACCATCTGCCACAGAGGATCCAGAACCAAAAGAAATGTTGTCCACCACTGCAGAATATCCAGGGGATTCCCCCGTGTCGCTATCACTTCCACCTATTCCCGCACTATCGCTGTCCTCCCAATCATCTTCGTAGAGCGTGCGGCTATCTGCATGCAAGTCGCGGGCGGGAGACAGCGGCGGGCCCCGCAGAGCACCGTCGTCGCTGTCGGCTGCAAGGAGAGAGGACCGTGCATGCGGAGACATGGACATCCTGCCAGGGGACCGGGGTGAGCAGGAAACATCGGTATTGGCTGCAACTGAATCTGCTTCGGGCGACGTGCGCACATGATCCAAGGGCGATGTGGAATCTGCTTCGTTGTCCGGGTGCTCTCTGTCTTTTTCTGAATGAATTTCTTCACTATTTTTAGCCGTTTGTACATCATTTTGACTAGGATTTGTCACCGTTATTTGTTGGTCTGTCTCTTCATCTGCAACAACACCAAATTCTGAAGACATCGAACCATGGTTAGTGACATCTGGAATTACATGCAAATTCATATGATCATCGTTGTTAGCTTCCCCATTATTAAGAGGCAAAAGAAGGATATCATTTTTTGAGGCGAGAACCAGCATTAGGATGTGCGCCGGTAGGCTGTGCAGCTTCGTCCAAGACGGCACGATGGAGAGCATCATGGAGCTCGTAGAGGCGCACTCTTGCGTACAACTCCTACAGGCCTACAAAACTTACTTGGCCCATCGGGAAGATGGACGATTGCCAATAATACAACACTCTTACTCATATTATTAGACCTTTCCGTGCGTGCATACATCCTTCCTTTTCAACAAACATCATGTACTACTGTAAATGATAGTATCTTTTTTTGGTTGCTAAAGTACCAATGTTGCACACGAGATCAATGTCCAAATCTAGGATGATGCTTAGAGCATCTCGAGTCATGTCCCCCAAACCGTCCCCCAACGCCCTCCTCCTTCCTCTCCTAGCGCCGACGCCTGGCTCGGTGGTGTTGCCCCGACAGGTACACGGGGGATTGCCGGGGATAGTGATTCTGTGGGAAGAGTGAGGATGAGTATGGAAACGACAAACGCACTATCTTCACTACTACCACAATGTGAATTCAGTGACTTTAAGATGTGTGCACCCTCATCCGACGACCATCGTTCGGCCGGAACATGTGATCAGAAACATGCGGTTGTTTTCTTGCAATTGAAAAAAAGTATATTTTGGGTACCATCCCCACATGATTTTAGTACATGTCCCACATTTTTGGTACCGTTGGATACCATTAGTCAGGTGCCACATATTTTATCACCGGCAGATCTTGGTGGATGGACGGTTCCTAAAAATACCAACCACCGTAAAACTTGTACCACCGCCTTCTAACCTTCGTTTGGATGCAATCGGTTTGATTTGTTCCAATACCACTTCTATGAAATTCCAATTCGAATTTTGTCTTTGTCTACCTTTAGGATTTTGAAAATAAATTCAAATGTTTGGACATTCAATTCTAGGGAATTATTAACAAAGTAGCAGGCCATATTTCTTTGTTTTTTCATCAAACATGCAAAGTGACGTTGTGTAGACTGAATATATATACATACTACCTCCATTCCAACGAATAAGACTTATAAATTAAGTCAAAATTCAAATCTTACTAAGTTTGACTAACATGTAGAAAAAATATCAACAACTATGATATAAAAAAGCATTATGAAAATATATTTTGTAGCGAATCTATTGACAATGATTTGGTACTGTAATTGTTCATATTTTTATCCAAAACATTGGTAAAAATTAGAAGTTGTTGACTTTTGACTAAGCCTTATTAATTGGAATGGTGTCTTACATCGCCATAATTGTTGTTTAGTTTGAGAGTGATGGAGTGTAACAATGTGTATGTGTTACTTCCTTTTTTAGCAGAGAGATATGCGTTCTCTCATATGTATAGATAGAAAAGGGGCTATAGTTGACAAATCTTAGCTGTAAAAACCAAGTACTCCGGGCTTATTAACAACTACTGGCTGAGTAGATATAACCAAATAAAAGCTTTTAAGTCGTATGTACTGCAGTAGCTACACACAAATATAAAGAGTCATAACCTATAGAAAAATACTCCATATAAAGATCCATGGATTGGTGGACACCCCTGCATAGTTGTGCGAATGATGGTTGTGGAGCGCAAAAGGGGCATTATTTTGTTGGGCATTATCAAGTTAATGTTTGGGTGAATAACTAGGTGCTAGTGTGCAGTGTGTTTGATATATATTATGCTCTGGGTCTAGGATTGAGAGAAATCGGTATTTTGCATGGTCCCAGAGAGTGTTAGGATCTCCCACCCCTCTCGACTCCAATTGGACCGGCGATGGATAACAGTACTCGGGGGAAATAACCTACATGCCGACCTCAAGGTAGGGCCCGACCGAATAGATGACGTCGCCCATGGTGCGTTGGGACGCCAGGAAGAGTAGCTGCCAAAGGTGACAAAAGGGGAGCAACGAGCATATGTCTCGCTCATAAATACGCCAACATCTGCTCTCGGTTGCATCCTCTTCCTCCGGACGGAACGACATGCATCTTATGGTTTTGATATACTCATGCAGCTAGCTCTAGTGGTGGTATCATGAGTAGTATCATGCATGCCAAGTTGACAAACCGCTGATGTGGCATAGCAATTAATAAAGAGAGAAGTGGTTTTAATACCATATTATGGTAATCGTATCATATAGCACATAAAAACTAAAATATTGAACTATAAGTAGATCATGTACACTAATTTGCATTGAGATTCTAAAATTAATGAAATATAAGACAACGGTATATGATACTATGCACTATATAGATAGTACCATATACCAGTAACATACGCATAATAGTAGTATATGATACTACTACTATGACCAGCATAGCATTCTCATACCTTGGATATTGTGAAATATGTTGTTCGCATACATCCAAAGTGACAAAATACGTGGGTTACATTGATTTGATCACCGCTATAGAGACACGGGGCAGCTGATCCTGTTTAGATTTAGAAAACGGTTTTAAATCCTGTTTTTTCTCTGTTTTAGACACGTGTCATTTGTTGAAATTGATTCACGCCTCTAAATCAGTAGACCATGTCCCATAGAAATAGTTCCCAGCTGATCCGGCCTTCACTAGCGAACAGGACTTCCTTCTCACAAGGTGCTGGTTAGTCCGAACCTTTTATCTGTTATATCACAATGAGCACCGCCCGGGATCTACGTTGTCGTTAATTTTTTTTGGAAAGAGCATAAATTAATATCGTGATGATACCAATTACACCTAGTCTCTACACAAGCATTACCCTATTGGCATTATGGATTCACACAGCAAAAAAATTACAAAAAAGAAAGTCCGGCTACAGCGATAAGATCTTTAATAGCAGCGACACTAACCCCATCAGAACAACACCAGAAGTTTAACATCTCCAATAGCGACACCTTCAAGAAGGAAACAAAGAACAAGAACCGCCGTCGCCCGATCAAAGATCATATGTTTTCACCCTGGAGAAAGTACTCGCTCACAAAACAATGCTTTCAACAAGGTCATTGCCAGGCACAACCAATTAAGGCTAGACCTTAGATTTTCACCCTGCAAGTTAAGACTGTGAACTCCTCATGCGCTTTCGCCCCCACTTTCCGATGTCGCTGCTCTAATTCACGAATCACCAAGCCAATTCCGCATCGCCACCAGGACTCGACCCACCATAGCTAGTCCACAAATCTTGGCTTCCATGACATTCTCCGCACACTGTCTTCACCATGAAACTAAAGACATGATCCACGATGGCAACAGACTGCAGAGCTTCACCTCGCTCCCTCTGAAACCAAACGGTCAAAATAACACCGGTTGTGCGTGACCGAATCCCATCCGTTCCAGCAAACTCCAGACATGAATCTCTAATGGGAGTTCGCCGACGGAGCCTTTCGGAACACGACACTGCCACCAGATCAATAAAAACATGCTAAAGGTAGATCTTCGTCTTGGCGTGAGACAAACCATAGGACTACGCCCCTGACAGCAGACGCGACCCACGCCACCAACCGTCGAGGGAGAACCGCCATCGAAGCCCGAGGCCGCCGCCCCGGCTTCCAGACCCTGCCGCCATCAAATCGCCGTCGGGGCAACAACCTTCGAGCGCCAAAGGGGCTACCTGTGGGGGAGAGGCCACCACGCGAGGAAGCATCCCCACTACCATCGTCGGCCGACCGGGCTTTTCCTGTCGGCGTCTTCCGTTGGCAGCGGGGGAGAGGTGGGAGGAAGAGTCGGGGGCGGCGACGACTTAGGGTTCCGCCTGTGCTGCCTTCCCTAAGAGCGGCGTGTGCGGCTTGGTTTTTCAACTGCATACTCCTTTTAAATGGAGGGAGGATTTCGCTTCCCCGGTCTCTACACCAACTAAGGACGTTCGTGAGAATTTGAACTCAGGTGTTGGGTTTGTACATCCACTCCTCCAACCAGTTGAGCTAGGCTCATTTCCTTACACGAGATGGCCCTTACTGAATAGCTTTTCCGTCGACATCGAGCTCAGCCTTAGGTGCTGACATGGACCACAAAAAGTCGTTGTGGTTGCGACGCATTCCGCCAAGGTTGTGGCAGCCTATCCACGCCGCTCACTATCCTCCTTGGCAAAGGCAGCAACGTGAACCTCCTCCTTGTCATTTGCGGTAGCTTTTTCAAACTTTTCATATTTATAAAATATGACCAATTTTCAAATCCAAACATTTTAAAATTTGAAAATTTAAATTATAACTATTTTTCAAATTTAAACATTTTTAGATCTAACTTTTTTGAAATACGAAAAATATTTTAAAAATGAGTATATTTAAATCTGAACAATATTTCAACGGTAAAATAAATACTGAAACAGAAAACCGAACAGAAAAGGCGGACCGAAAACCAATAGAAAACCCGCAGCAGAAACCCGCAAAAGAAATAAGCAGCATATAGAAGCGCCTGGAAATCTTGGGGCTAGACTAGAGAAAGAATGTACAGTATCGTCTATGAATGTAGTTGCTAAATAAGTATGAACAGAAAGTGCACTATAATCTTTCAAAAAAAAAAGTGCACTATAACATGCCATGTGCATACCATGTTGGTTTTTCCATTTGTGTATATTGGATTGGTCTTTGTTTTCTACAATTAAATTTTCTATAGCATAATTGTTGGAGCATGTTCTTATGTTTAGCTTATTTATTTATTTTCTTATGATGAAGTTTGTATAACATCACTTGCATAAAGCTAATGTTTGTCATGCAGTTTAGAAGCACGGGCGCCGCTATGTTTCACCATCTCTGTCATGGATTCTCTATTCTAATCATGGCTACTTCATCTTGACATGACTAGTACGTGTGTCATGCTTTTGTTTACTGTTTAAACATGTTTTGAAAGTGCATGTTTTGGTACTCCCTCCGTCCCATATTAGTTGACGCAAATTAGTCTAGATTTGGATAAATCTAGACAATATTTAGTATATAGGTTCATCCAAATTTTGACAAAATTCAAATCAACTAATATTGATCGAAGGGAGCAATACATATTCATGTTCATCATGTTATCAAACTCTGTTTGAGTTACACGTGTTACTACTAGGTTTTGTCATGCTTTATATTCTAGAACTATCATAAAATTGTTGTCTAATTATTTAACAATAATCAACATATTGACTATGTGACCACATGGACCAGACACTTAATACATACAAAATAGGCAATTGTATGACTGTAATTTGCAGTGTTCTGTTATGTCGATGCATGTGGGAAAAAATCTCACCGAATAGATGTATGAGCGAACCACCATTTCAATTTCCGTTGGTATATTTCGATGTGGAGTATATACCACTAAGATCAGGTATGTGGTAATTGGGTATGATATTTTTCTCCCGGCCATCGGCTGCATGCAGCATAGAGCATACCCGTACAAACGCAGAGAAAACTGAAAAAAAAAAAGGAAGAAAGAGAGGGCGAGGGTCTCTGGTCAGGTCGGGTCGGGTCCGGTCCGGTCGGGCCGGTTCCGTTCGTGGGCCGCCACAACGTACGGCTGCACCTCTCATCGCCGGCAGCGCGTGCCTTATCTGTCCTTTCCTGTGGCGTTCTTATCCGCTCCCATTCAAATTCATCATTTAGCATTTTTCAGTTTCCGTTTCTGCATCTATACCAGTCTTAAATAGCTCCTGGTCTCCTACGCCTCCCGCAGAAATTTTGCAGATACCATGTTCACGTCGTCGTTGTGTTCAAAATAACTATACCAATAAGAAATGGGCGGTCTATCTCAAAAATAAAATGGCGATCTAAACTGATTTAGTTCCTTAGAAACGAAAGATTTTTATCATCAGTTTTTGATCTGTGCATATGAAGATACACATAGCTCAAACTACTGCAAGCACAATACATTGAGATGCTAGAAAAGTAAGGTTACTACAAGAGACAAAATGCCTACAAACATCAACATAGACTATCCAAGACGGTCAGATTCAATTGATGAAGGCCAGATCACCGACTCCGAGAAACCACCTTCAACAATGACACACTACACATGCACCGTCACCGACCATACTGATGGTGGAGAGCAATCCAGGTTTTCCTGGGGTAAAGCATGAAGCGATGATGTTCAAAAACAAATAAGTCTCGTCATCTGATTCAATTAATAAAGATCGCACCGCGTTCCTACGCCACCCAGTTAGGGGTAGGCATTTGGTTTTTGTATTACGGTCTATTTTAAATTTAGTCTTCCAGACATTAAGATTGAAATATTCTTGTTAGTTTTGCCACCCAACAAATTTGGGTAACCGATAATCCAGGTTCGGTCATGACTGAATAGTGTGGTAAAGGCTAAATTAATGACAATGTACATCAGGATATATCTTTACAATTTCTATGGTTATCGGCTAGCAAGTAACAAGGCGGAGCAAGCTACCGTTGATTTTTTTAATGATAGCAGATGTACTTGATTTTTTTTTTTTTGAGGGATAGCAGATGTACTTGGTAACAATTAGCGATCTAGTATATGTTTCTATACCACTATATGGTACATGAATTTTTTAATTTGGATTTACCACACTCTGTTGTACTCCCTTCCCGCAAATGTACCCTAGGAATGATCCGAACCGTTTATTTGCAGGTTGGAGCTGTTGTGTGCCGCTTATCAGACCATGATGCATTAGATCTAACGGCTCTTGATGCTTGGATTCGCCACCCACGATTCCCGCGTTGCTGGACTCAGCACAGAAACTGCTGGACCCTTCGGGATAAACACGCAATGGCATGTGTCCGCCGTTCCGGTAGAAGAGGTCCACCCCTGTCGTGGGGTAGGCAGGAGTTGAGGGCCCATGCGGCATGCGGTGCTTACCTGCGTTCTTTTTTGATGGCCTAGAAGTAAATACTGCCACCGTTAAACGTGGTCATTTTGCCATATCGATCGATAGTTAGCTTATGCACCAAATTATCCATCCATCTAATCAGTTGTAGAATTCTTGGAACATCCATCTGTATTAAATACTTTCTCCGTTTCAAAATATAAAGCGCCTAAGCATTAGACAAAAATTAAATCTTACTAACTATGATCAAATATTTAGAAAAATATATCTACATCTATAATATTTAATAATAATATTAAGAAAATATATTTTATGGCGAATCTAATGACATTGATTCCGTATTGTAAATGTTCATATATTTTTTGTAGAATCTTGGTCAAACTAAGAAAGCGTTGACTTTTGACTAATCTTAAGGCGTCTTATATTTTGAGATGGAGGGACTATAATTTATGGAAATATATAGTCTTTAACTTGTAACTATTTTTTCCTTAAAAAAATAGGTGACTATTTTTATTGTTATTGTGGTAACTTTAGTAAAAATATTTTAAACTATGACAATGTAAAAATCATGACACCTTTAGGAAATATACTTAATATATTTTCCTTCATGACAAATTTGCAATTCTAGAATATATAGAAACGTTGTATCATAGATCTCCTAAAGATGTATATAGTCTGTTTCCACATTAATGTTGTACATTTACTAATAGAAAAATGCACACCACTATCACAAATTATATTAACACGTTCATTGCATGTCAGTTCTCATTACAGATTAGTCAGTCAATATGGATCAGCCATGAGGTCCTTGTATAATGTTATTGTGGTGGAACTATTTCTTGTGCTATAGACTAATTTTTTACGATGGAGAGTTTGTGTATAATGGGGGGAAATCTGGTCGGTGCAGAGATCGTTTCGTGAATATATTTTGAGATGGTAAAACACATATTTTTCTTAAATAAAACATTAGTTTTAAACATCTGATAGAAATATTTGTCGATATGACCCAAATATGCACGACTCTTGCACCATTGGAAATGTTGGTAGTTTCACATTCTATTTGAGAAGCGGAGAAGAGAATCTGACAAAACTTAAACATTCCTTCCAATGGAGGCTTAGATCATGATGATATGCCCTTTGTCAGTTTGTCTGCCTGGACAACAAATGTGAAAAGTACAAAAACAAATTTACAAGGGTCGATGGTCCTGTAGAATTAGAGTTATCTGGAGTCGTTGCTACCTCCAAATACACGAGAAATAGTTTCTATAAGTCAACCAGGGTTATACGAACTTCAAAATTAATGTGGGGTACAACTATTCTGCCTTGAATAAAATGAGATTGGTGGGAGAAAAAAACATGCATTAACGTGCAAAGCACGTGCATTTTACTAGTACGATATAGTATTATATTTCCCAACATACTTTTCTATAAACTTGGTTAAAATTTACATCGTTTGATGTTAGCAAAATTATACACCTTATTTTTACGAAATGAAGACAGTACATTGCTGTCCAGACTGGTTGGAAAATATCTCAATCTACCGTCTCCAATTACTAGTTGCACCCCGAGTTGATCGATGTTGCCAGTGACTTCTACTCATGCTTAGTGGCGGATCTGCACCCAGGGCAGGCTGTGCTGCAGCCCTGGTCTTAGGGCCAAAACTACACTAGAATTCCTTTAAAAATTGGAAAAAAAATATGTAAATAGTAACTAAATGCCTAAACACAAAGGCGAGCCCGGGGCTTAGCCCATTTCTCGGTTCGCCCTAGCCCGTGCTCACTCTCCCCTTCTATCAGCGCCACAATGGAACTGTCACTTACCGCTAGTTTAGGATGCCTCTACCAATGTGTCTGGCAAGCCGTCATCGCCTCGCGACACAACCAAGTTGAGACGAAGACGAAGCGCCATCGGACAACGCTGCGGAAATTAGGCTATCAAATTGTTTGGAAGACGAAACCGAACACTGTATAGGCCCTTTTGGAACAAAGGAAAAGTATAGAAATTTTAGAGCATAGGATTCCTATAAGAAAATTTTCCTGCGGTAACATTTGGATCAAAGGAATAGGAATCCTAGATTCTTTTAAAATTCCTATGGAATAGGCTATTTCATAGGAATTTTGGAGGGAAACTAACGTGAGGTCTCACCTCATGTTTTTATCTCTTTGTGTCTTTACTTTCTATGTTTTCCTGCGTGACATCCAAAAGACACTTCAAAGTTTTCATGTGGTATTGGTTCCTATAGGAATTCATGGAACGTGATATCTCAATTCCTACATTTTTCCTATTCCTATGCTTTGAGATCATGTGTTCCAAACGGGACCTATATAGGGTTGCAAAGCGGCACCCGATTCACCCCGCTTCGTAGCTAAAATTGGGATGTCTAGTTCCATCTTTTAGTCTAGTTTGAACTAAGTTTTTTTTTTTTTGCGGATTGCAATAAGTTAACTTGGGCATGTGGTTGGCGTGACATCATGGCATGAGTGCTAGCTAAATTACCTTGGTTGATGGGGGCAAATGATCCGTAAAATACGCGACGACCGAGAGGGCGGCACATACAGATGCTTTGCTTGCTCTCAAAGCAATGAGTGTGCCTGCATCGTCCTTTTAAATTTTGTTTCCAGTTTTTCTACTAGTAGTCTCTTGAGTGCATGCATCCTAGCTCGCGTCTGCGTGCGTGCGTGCATGTGTCGCCCCGACGTACTCTACATTTGTGTGCCGGCGCGCGCGCCCTTTGCTTGTTTTCAGTGACAACTGATGACAAGGGTGTTTGAAAATGCACGAATTCTGCGGATGTATATGTATGCGTGCGTTGTATATTCTGTTCAAGTATGCGCACCTCAATTCGTGCACCATTGATGATCTAGCCAGTACAAACTGAAAACTGGGACGTACTACTGTTGGTGGTGACTGGTAGGGGCCTGGCCGTGAAAAAAAAAATGCAGTCAAAGCATGTGATCGTCCGTAAATGTGGTCAGCTTTGCGAAGAATTATTAAAGGAGAGGGCAGTAGTAGTAACTGACTCTCAGCAGCTAATTAAGCCTGTCCGTCCTCTCGATCTGCCAGTTTTGATTACCCGATTCAGATCGGCACCGGACGCTGCTTTGTACGCGAGCAAATTCGGCCATCCTGATGACGAACAGAACCAAGAAACAACAATTGGAGGACCTCTGAAACAGATACCACAAAAATTAGAAACAATTGGAGAACAGTTCCACGAAGCCGAAACAGGAAAGACGGAAATTGGTCGGAATTAAGTCACGCATGTGTAGGTAGTACGACACGGTACTGTCACTGTCAGTCGTCGCAGCTGAACGACACTGCCCCAAAAGCTAGCGTGTGGCTGCAGGCAGGGGCGGGGTCTAAAACTAGGGTCCTGCCTGCCAAAGCTGTCTGCTCTGGGAGGGGCATCTCACGCAAAGGAAAGGATGTACCCCCAAATCCCGTCGCCGCTGGCCCTGGCTGGCCAGTTTGTTTGGCATGCGGAAAGGGCCAAGCGAAATATTCTCTAGAGCCATCATTGCGTACATGCATACATACATGTACAGCATCCCCATTCCCATTCTATGCCATCGCATCCGTGTTTATAAATCCCCCACACTCCCCTACCAAAACCATCCCTCCCAAGTTCTACCAGCGGCTACCACCAGAGACAACAAAGCAAAGAAACACACCTTTGCTGCCACCTCCCCTTTGCTTGTATTTGTCTCGTGCAAGTGATCCACTCAAGAGCAAGACAAGAGAAAGGACAAGCTGAGCTAGAATGGTGCAGATGGAGAAGCTTGCGCTTGCGCAGCAGCAGTGCGAGATGGAGCTCATGAAGGCGGCCATGCTCAAGCACGAAGAGACCTTCAGGCAGCAGGTAGGCACACTACACCAAACCAAAACATCATCATCAATCTTGCAGCATGCACATCCTTGGATTTGTTCCTGCCCTGACAAAATCGCATGAAACGATTCCACAGGTGCACGATCTGCACCGGCTGTACCGAGTGCAGAAGCAGCTGATGAGCGACATCACTAGGCGCCCGTCCACGCCCCGCCAGCAGGGGCAGAGGCGCAGCAGCAGGCAGCACCCGCGCCGGCCGGAGCTCAAGTACCCGCAGCTCCTCGTCGACGACGAGCACACCGCCGGCCGAGGCGCCAGCACGGGCCGCCAAGTGACGCCACCGTCAACGGACGAGCTAGAGCTGACGCTCGCCCTCGGCGGCTCCGGCAGCCAGAGTAGGCGGCGGGAGAGCACCCCTTCCTCCACGACAGACGGGTCCCTGCTACAGACGCCCTCTTCGTCGACCGACTCCAGCGGCGCGCTCCACCAGAGCGCAACGGCGCGTGATCTCCGCCGGGAAGGGGTGGTGGCCAAGAGGCAGCCGCAATGGCTGCTGCGCTGTCTCAGCCTTAGGATGGCTTGATCGGTTTCAGCCTGTCTAGGATTTTGCTGTATCGCTAGTTTCACCGACTGCTTTGCTGTTTAAATTAGAAGATCGTCAGTGTTTTTCTTTTGACTGGATCTGGCACTGCCATTTTTATGACTTGTTACTATACTCATGATGATTCATCTTTTCACCAAACTTTCAGAGCAGATACAAAGGTTAAAGTAACTGTTGAAAAGGTAACCGTTATTACAGTTCAAAAGTTGGTTTCAAGCAGATCAATCACATCTGAATACACAAACTAGTACAGTACATGGTATACTTTGCAGTCACATAAAACAAACATCATAAAGAAATTTGCCGTTCGTTAGGATGGTTTCAACGAGGATGAATGGTAAGGCACTGGAGGCAATGAAATAGTAAGAAGTTATACTACACAAGAGTTGGAAAAATATATTCACAAGAGTGATGAAATTGCCAACAAATATAGTACAATTCTCAGCAGGACACCACAGGTAATACTAGTATGTAGTAAAGCATGGTAACTGAAAGTTATGCTATTGCAAGTTCAAACGCCTAGTTAAGTCGAATGCATTGCAAGGACACGATATGAGGGACTTCAATTTACAGCAGATTCATCCCTACTGTCATTAAAAAAGGGCAATAGATAAGGAGAAGGACTATAGAAAAGACAGCCAGATAAATGTTGATCTATGCTATGCTCGGTGAGTGGAAGGCATTAAATAACACGCAGAATGTCCTGCCCTGATTTTTTTTACAAACGAATCAACCATACATGCATATCTATCACACTATCACCCGTAGCTTTTCCATTTTCCGTAAGATCTTAGCATCCTGATCTCCTAAGAACAGTTATCTCAATTATGCATAATATTTTTCCGCACCCCATTATCTTGAAGCAAGATGATAAAGAATGAAAATAGCAGCACAACATAGTAAGCAGGGAGAAAAGAGCAGTACACGATAGAGCGTATATGTTCTGCTCCTAAGATGTAGTTTTAACTGAAGAAGCACTGGACGTTCTGATCCTTCCATATGCATTGAAGGATAAGCATGTGGGGTTCACGTTCTGATCCTTCCATATATATGCTTTGAAGGATAAGCATGTGAGTTCAAGATAGACGAAGCTAGCGCACAAGAAGAAAAGAAATACTAGAAAGAGGACCACGACATTTGGCTTGCTCTCACTTGAGACTTGAAGCAGTACTAGCAAAATTCATTGCCTGGCAGAAAGTTGCAGATCTTACTTTCTTCCGAAACGGAAGTTTGCAATGTTTGTATTGTGGGCACAATGTACAGGAGAGAGATACTGATGACACCCATGTGTATACTATATGAAACGACCGACAGAACGAGTAGGATACAAGCAGAATGAGTAGGATATACTTGTGCTGATTCAGCAGTCATAGCTTCGTTGTACCACACCTCTGCTTCTGTTCTTCCTCTAATCTTCTCCATGCAGCCTGAGAAAGCAGTCCAAGAAGCGTAAGATGTTGTTGATACTTTCATTATATTTAGATGACGGATTAGTGTGACGGAATCAGTTACTACCTTGTCTCTCTCGATCTTGGAGAGATGTGGCTTCATCGAGTTCCCCAGCCCCACACCTCCCCACGCATCCAGAAGCTCTTTCTCTCTTGCTCTTATGCGCTCTTGCTTCCTTTCACCCTCTGTTTTGCATGCAGCCTGGCAAGTGGTGGAAACATTCGTAAGAGCTTGTAGGTTTGATAATCCCTAGGTGAAAGATTAATGTACTAATAGAATCAGTTACCTTCTCACTCTCGATCTTGGAGAGACGGGGCTTCACCGAGCTCGCCAGCCCCTCTCCTCCCCATGCAGCTAGAAGCTCCTTCTGCCTTGCTCTTCTGCGCTCTTCAGCAGGCCTGAAGACGCTTGTTAAATTTTCTTCAGCAGCAGCAGCAGCCTCCTGCTTGTCTTGCTCAAGCTTCGTCGGACGCCTTACAAAGATGTCAGCCAGACTTCCTGGTGCTCCATCTGCATATCGTGTATCACTCTTCTTTACCAAGAGTGTATCACCATCACCCTTCTTTTGATGCTCCAACTTCTCCTTTTCAAGCCTGGAGACATGTTTAACTAAGACCTGATCTAAACTGTCGGATGCTTTGTCATTGCTACCATGTTTTTCCTGATCAGTCTGCACACCAGTTACCTTGGAGAGATGCGGCTTCACCAAGCTCCCAAGCCCCTCTCCTCCCCATGAATCCAGAAGCTCCTTCTCCCTTGCTCTTCTGCGCTCCACGGCAGGGTTGAAGACGCTTGTCAATTTCTCTTCGGCCGCAGCCGTCTCCTGCTTGGCTTGCTCAAGCTTCATTGGACGCCTGACAAAGATGTCAGCCAGACCTCCGGCTACTCCATCTGCGTATTGTGTATCACTCTTCTTTGCCAAGAGCGCATCACTATCACCCTTCTTTTCAGGCTCAATCTTTTCCATTTCAAGCATGGAGACATGTTTAACTAAGATCTGACCTAAACTATTAGATGTGTTGTCATTGTTACCATGCTTTTCCTGATCAGTCTGCACACCAGACCTTGCTTCTCCCGATGTGTTCCTCTTTTCATATTCCATCTTCTCCCTTTCTAGTCGACTGACACGCTTTACTAAGACTTGATCCAAACTCTCCGATGCTGTGGCATTGTTACCATACTTCCGCTGATCATGGGACACAATCCTCTGTCCTTCTCCCAAGCCATTCCTCTTCTCATATTCCATTTTCTCCCTATCCAGTCTGGGTATACGCTTCACTAAAATCTCATCTAAACTCACTGTTGTGTTGTGACAATCCTTCCGTCGATCTTTCTGCATGTTGGTTTGTCCTTGTTCAAGTGCTTTCTTCTTTTCCATCTCCAATCTATTAATAGGCTTAACAAACACCTTGTCGAGGCCAACTTCTAATGCACTACCATCCTTAGTACAGAAACTTTTAAGTGCTTCAAGCTTCGCAGCTTCAATTCTAGTCAATCTTTTACCTCCCTGGTTACCCTTTGCACCTAAGGGTGGTAGCCCGTGTGAAGTTAAAGCTTTGTTCTCTTTGTCTTCTTGTGAAGAATCAGGACAGGGTTGGATGCATTTGCTTTCTTCACCCGATCCCCTGGAATCACAATTCATCTTTAAATCGCTGTTACACAAGATTTCAGACTGAGGGTCATGATATCCAGATTCTTCGGCGCTGGCTTGCGCATCTTTCTTAACATCTTTGTAGCTTCCTTCAGAAGAATCAACACGCTGGTTGCTCTTCTTGGCTTCCAACATATCCTTCTCAAACCGAGACACATTCTTTACAAGAATATTGCCCAGGTCAGAAGCAGATTCTAGTGCCTTTGCGTTGTCCCCTGTAAGTTGACCCTGGATATCTTGTGTAACAGGTTTTACTGAAGTGACTTTTCTGCCTGCCTCTTTTGCTTCCTGAACTTCTCTTTCGAGTTTTGAAAGATGCTTGACCAAGAACTTGTCCAGACTTGGTAACTCAGAAGCAACTTCTTTATTTGGTCCTTGTATATCAATAAAGCTGGCGGCAGTGGAATACCTTCTTGATTGTGATCTGTGTGATCTGTTCACAGGCTTCATTTCATGATAGTTGCCCTTATCATTTTGAAGTGCTGCATTGAGGCCAGATGTGGCAACAATAACCGCCAAAGAGGAAAGCTCGTCTTCATGAAGAGCTTTTATCCTTTCAAGCATGATGTCCACCAGATCAGCGGGTTGATCTAGATTAGTTGTGTTGAAATCAGATGGACAGATGCTGTTTCTGGAGGTTTTGTTATTGAGTTTGAAATTATTTATTTCTTCATTGTTACAGTCACCCAGCGGCTGTTCAGCTTCAGAATTCACATCACCATCAGTCGCATCAGGATTTTGGCTAATTTTCCATAGTAAATCCTTAAACTCTTCTTGGTTTGACGAATCAGGAGAGTTTGCCAGTTTAACAAATGCCTTTTTCAATGCAGCAGCTACCTCCATATCAACCTCAAAGCCAGTCTGAAAGGAAGCTGTAATCTTGTGGGTTGATCTTTCTCCAGTTTGTGCTGAGGATTCCACCTCATACTGTTGATTTGGACAGTCTGGTCTGTCATACATCATGACACCTATTACTCTAGCTTTTTCAAACGCTTCAGTCGCATGCAACTTGGCCTTTTCCATAAGTTCTTCAGCTTCTTTGTTCTGGACTCTGTTGCAAAAGTAAACAAAAAATATAAAGGACAATCAGAACAATAGAAGAATAAATCAAGTGTATAGACATGATAGAAACAGATATACATAATCTCACCTGGCAGCTTGAAGAATTTTACACCATGAAGCTTCAACCATGGCAGTCTTGCGAGCTTCCATCGCCTTCCTGGCTGCTTCCCCTGCTGCAATTTTCTCCCTTGCCATCCTAGTATAGTGAGGATTTGCATTTCCAAGAGTGTCATGAAGTGATGCGGTCATACCATCAGTCTCCTGCAGAAGATAAAAGGAATAACTATTATTCTCATTCTGTAAAAACAATTTATAATTCAATTTCCCTCTTTTTATTATCCCAGGAAGAGAAGAGAATGGAGTTAGCAATGACTCCAAACTGCAAGTTCCTTGTCAAGAAATGCATTAAAGTGCATGATCAAGATCTTAAGAGGCCCATGAAGGAAAACAAAAGTAAATTCCACTTCGATTAGCAGGTAGTAATCTGCAGTATCCTGCCAGTGGCAACAAAGACTATGGAGTGTAACAGAACCTGGTCCAGTGTGCAATATTATCCTGAACCCACTTGTGTTACCGTGTTGCAAATGCAGTTTACTCCAGAAAAATATCACCAAATAATAGAGAAAATATTGTGTACTATCCGTTAAGTACCTGAAGACGCTTTATCTTTCTCTTCAAGAATGATTCAGTCTTTTTCCTAGGAAACCACTCATTAGAAGAACCACTTCTGCGAATCATGGATTTCTTGAACTGGGATGTCGACTTATTCACAGATTTCAATAGGGAGCTTCCACAGTCTCTTGAGCCTGGACTCTGGAGAAAGTAAATAAATATAACAAGTACATAGTACGCAGTTAGCTAAGTTCTTCATAGAAGTAGGCCTCACAAGTAGGAAATAGAATAAGTATGAAAGAGATGTTTAGGACACTTAATTTGGTTTTGTTCAAGGGTAGCAAGTCAAACCTGGAAGCTATCTAACAAAATATAATAGAGACAGACCACTGCATTTTACAGGACTAAGCCTTACTGTCCAACTGTCACATATGCACGCATCAACATAGTTTTCCAGTAAAGTTGTCCTATGCAAATAATAACCATGAATATCGCTACGCTTAAGAACTTAATCATCTTCATGAGTGCTCTTAAATTTCTATTAACTAAGCACAGCTCAGCTTTGTCACAGTGAAGATTCCTTATTGAAGTAACGACTGCAAGCATTTTCACGAGCCGTAAACTGAACTCTTTATAAATGCAATAGATAACAAGCACAATCAACCACTAATGTTTGAGTGATCAGAACCACAGAAGTACGGGAATATTGTTCAGTTGACACAGGTTTTCGTTGTCCACAGATTCTCTTTGCTTCTTATAATCATAAGTACATAATGTGGCTAAATCAGATCCAGAGAATATTTTTTTTACTTTGCTGAGTGCTGACATCTGAGTTATGGTAGGCTATAAATGAAACAAAATGCTCACAATTTTGCAGACATTCATATAAAGTGGAACTATAAGTCAGAGTATTAGGTCAGTTAACTGTAATGGAACACATGTGGCCCTAGTCTTACTAAACAAAAAAGAACATCAAAAATCACCTTCTAAGTTGCTAATATTAATAGTTCTTGGTGATACCCTTGGTTACAGATGGGATATATTCTACTAGTTCACCCTAGAAATGAGAAAACCTTATGAGAATACCTGACTCATTTTACATCTCAATTCAAAACACATTTCTACAAAAAAACTCAGTTCAATACAATCCCGACGTGAATGTTCATATCAAAAACCCCAAACCAAGCAATGGAATGGTGACCAGGTAACCATATTATTTGTAAGGAATAACTAACTAGTAATTGTACGGACTACCAACAGTGATCATACTGACATACATTGGACATCAAATTGTACTGAGTTTAACAAAGAATCATGTGTAATGCATTCACTGTAACCCCAAACGTGGAACCAACCAAAAATTAGTGTCTCTATGGAAACTACATGATGATAAATCACACTGTCATGGCATCAGCTAACATACTACAAGAAAATTGCACAAATATTCTAAAGCAAATTCGCAGGTTATCAGTAAACATACTGCGAGTTTTGTGCAAATTACCACACACACACACACACACGCTCGAAGTTGCAGTGATCCATATGAAACACCGAATCATACACAGTCCTGCTATACCAGAGTTCAGACATATCAGAAGGCCCAAAGAGGACTAGAGTTTTCGTGAGGGTTTAGCCGTAGCGATTGCGAAGCAGTATGTGCCGGGAGAGGCTGCAAAGCACTAAATGCAGAATAATAATTAACTGAATCGAACATCCACATCGCACCAAACCACCACCAGCCCAAAGGGCAACCGAATTTCCCAGCAGACAGCCACAGTTCTACCGAGGAGGATCCGCGGAGCCCCCAAATCGAACCGCACGAGACACACAGAGTAAGGCCGCATCAGCGGCTGATGGAGGCAGGGACAGGGATATCGAGCGAACCTTGCGGGAGCCTCCGCCGCTGGGATGGGGGGAGCCCTTCCTCCGGGAGGACGTCGGCGAGATGCAGCGGGCCCCGCCGCCGCCGCCGCCCGCGGTGGAAGGCGGGGACGAGGTGGGAGAGGAGGTGGACATGGCGAATCGTGCGAACGGAGATCTTAGACAAGGAGGAGAAAAGGGTGGGATTCAAATGGAATCAGAGGGGATCGGGGGAGAAGTAGCCGTTGTTGCTGCCGAGCGCCGGCCGTGTTGAAATTGAAACGCGGGTTGGGATTGCGACAGCGAGCGGCGTGGGACTGAGATCCTCTGACGTGCCCATCCCTGCAGTCCCCTGACTTTGTGACGCTGACAAGTGGGGCCCACGACCGGTGGGACCCGCATGTCAGGGACTCAAAGGCAGGATTGACCACGTCAGGGGAGCCACGTCCAGCGGCGTGAGGGGTCACCGCTGAGCTGGTTGCTTTATGGCGCCACGTCAGAGGATTAATTGTATAGGTAGAAACGCACCTTTTTTAAAAAAAAATCAGTAGACAGTTTTATTTCCTTTAAACTACAAATCATAAAAGTACAAAATTAAAAACCTCCAAGATCTTGTTCTCTCGTGAGAAGGAAGGGGGGCTGGCTCGCGCCCCTAGGTGTATTACTAGTAAAATACCGTTTGGTTTCAGGCATTAGTCTTGGTTTTGCTACGAACCGAGACTAATGCTCCGATTCCAATGCTAGAAATGGCCGTAGGCCACGGTACCCACTAGTCCCGGTTCGAATGAGATCTTTAATCCCGATTTATATAACAAATTGTAGGGCACAGCTTTCAACTTATGAGGATATGTTCAACGCTTGTGCGACTAGCGACACGATTATGCCACACGATTTGGGTCGCACGGTCTTAGCAGGACCATAGACTTGCGCCTATTATCACGTGCCTCGCATGTCTGTTATTCTTTTCCATAGGGATGAGTAGTTTGGCGATAGGACCTATGCGGGTCGCTCCACGTGTGTTGTCCGTGAAAATTTCTTCATACACGTTCATGCTTACTCCGAAAGTTGTTCCTTTTTTTTGCACGTCCTATTGCTCATGATCCTCATTTCATAGTGTTGCGTAATTATTTTATATGTCCCTTTTATCCATTAACTAGGCATGGAAAAAGAAAAGACACTTTATGTTCAAATAAACAAGATCAGACGGAATGTTTTGTCCTTAGATGTGCCAAGGAGAGATCAGGAACGAAGCTGAAGAATATCCAGGTGGAAACTGATCTATACGGCGTCCCACAGGTGGAGATGGAATAGGAATATGGATCTTATAGCATGCTCAACACAGACAACAAAGCTATTGGAGACGAAAGTGTCACGCCTAAGACCAAAATTTTTAGAAAAGCCAAGAGAAGAGTTAATGTGGTGGATATTTCGAAAAGCGTTTCAGAAGGAGAGAAGATAACGCCCCATGTTGATTCTCTTACCATAGGTATAGAGAACAGCGTCGATAAGAAGGAATCTAGAGCCACCGGTCCTACCAAGCATGGGAGGCCACTCAAGATCGGACATTATCATGAAGACGAGACCGCATACAAGTTCGCGAAAGTACTCTAGGATATTGGTTTGAGCGGCGATGGGTTTAGGGTGTTGTGCATTCCACCTTCTTTCGTTCAACGTCTAGGACCTCCCATCCCAGGGAGTATCAAGGTGATAATAGGCACCGGCTGTGCCTGGTACGTGAAGATCAAGACATGTGAAGACAACAAAGTGGTGATGGACGATGGCAAGAGGGGATTTATCGCAGCTCTGGTCTTTAGATTTGATGTTTTCTCACTTTTAAGCTGGTGAAGTCTTCGCTGTTCAAGGTGGTAGCTTTTGACCATTCGATGTTACAAAAAGTGTTCAGGTGCACTCATCCGCTAGCTCTGATACATGAATGAGGAACGTGTTTCTTACAATGTTTTTTCTTGGCAAAAAAGTACAGTAATACTATTAATCTATCAGTGTATATATGTTAACTATGCTATCAACAAAAGTTGTATTTTTCTATTACTTGCAATCTTCCTTATCGACGACTCTGGCATATTTGACGTGTTCACTTTGCGGGAGATGATACGATTTTGTCGTCTTCTTCGGGTACATATCATAAAGTATTCTCCCTTCTGGCCACGCCCAGGGGGCACAGAGAGAAGTCTAGTTCATCTGATGACTTTGTATTCAGTATTGATATGTTTTAATAGCGATATGAATGTGGTATTCATCTCGTGAATGTGCGTACTAGCAAATCCTTGTACTAGTACAGTGGTTGCACATAGACTCCGGATCCTACCAGGTTCGGGTCCTCACACGTACCCTCTCTATATTTGACCTTAATGATGTCTAAGAGTTGTACAAGGACCCCTCTTACATGATTGTGAGTTGACTTTTCCAAGATCATCCCCAATTGCGTCGTCCCTCTCTGATTTGGATCTGAGGGATGCGTTGGTCGATACTTCTACATTTGGAACATATTGGATCGTTGGTCGCCGGTGAGAGCAATTGACCAGTGTATCATGTTTATTTTGCGTGTGTTTGTTGTGTTTTTCGTGGAGTTTATCCGTTTCTGCTCTCTCCCTCCTCCTCCACACCTTTCCCCACGACTCTGAGAGTGAGAACCGTGAAGATTGGTCCAAACCTTGGGGTCTCCCCTCATCAGGTAGGTTTGTGTCGTTCTCCTTCAATAAGCTCGAAGTGCAGCCTCCAGATCTAGAGGTCAAGACACATGGTGCCCAAGGTGGGAGATGGCTGGCCCTCTTTTGTGCTCGTCACCGAGATGAGGGATACAAGGGTGTCCTTCCTCCCGTCGGTGGGTGGCCAGATGTGCGACAGGGGAGCACAGAAGCGGCTTCGGGGAGTGCATCAACGGCGTCCAGCTTAGGTTGTTATCCAGGACGGTCGAAGTGTGGCCACTCCCACCCTCTTCGTCGGTGTCGATTTTTTCCAGCCGACAGTTGCAGGTCAAGATCAACCTCCAAGCTAAGATGCCAAGACGGAGGCACCTCTGCACCAATGCGGTTGGATCTCGAATCCTCACCCTAAGTGGTCTCATCCCCGGCGGTGAGGTGTTTGTCTGTGTTGTAGTGGTGGTGCCAGAGCAACCTACTGCGTTTCAGAGTCTTTGCAAGGGGTCCTTAGAGCAATATTTTTGGGGCTTATTTGTAATGCTTTTTTTTCTTTGAGGCCCTCTATGTAATTTTCGCTCCACCGGTGAATGAAAGCTTCTAGGTCCCTCTAGGACCTACCCCTGTTCAATAAAAAAAACAAGAGGAGAAAACAAATGGAGCAACGATGCAAAAGTGTTCAAATTAAGGCGGTTACTTTAAAAGCTGTCAAATGTGGTTTCAAGGCGTTCAATGGTGGTGTCATTGTCAAGGCGTTCAAAGGCTCTGATCTTTGAACGGACACGCGTACCTCAACCTCAACTCAGCGAAACGATCAAGTGTGATGGAATGGGTGAACCGACTTACATTTGCAGGTCAACATATGCGACGTTTCCTCCATTTCCTTGCGCATCAAGAGAATCACCGCTCCATAAATACAGGCTTTAATCCACGCCTCAACACTAGACTGCAGTTGCAAGGCTTGAGCAAACAGGCCGATCGACCTTGTCAATGGCAAGGCACCAGGCCGACCTTGTCAGGTGCGCGCGTCTCGCGGGCGTGTCCGCCGGCCGCGTCTGCGCCGCGCACGACGGCCGGTGCGTGGCGTGCGACTCCATGGTGCGGCCCGCCGCGCCTGCCCGCGTCTGCGACGGCTGTGGCCTGCACGGTGGCAGCGAGAGGTGCGTGGTGTGCCGCGCCGGAGGAGTGGCGGACGCGCACTACTGCAAGGGGTGCGTGCAGATGGAGAAGGACCGGGACGGCTGCCCGGCTGTCGTCAACATCGGGGCGGCACGGACGGACGCCTTCTATGAGAAGAGCAAGTACGGCGTCAAATGACATGGTTATTTCGCTTTGTGTGGTTGTTCGGCTGTATGCCTAGATATGGAAAGATCGGGCGTAAACTTATTTTTAAATAATAAAGCGTACATTTTCAAAAAAAAATGACATGATTTGCCTGACTCGCTCGTCTCCACAAATCCAACTCCCGTCGCATATATGCTTTGTTACCCAAGTCATGCTGTACGATGTTTCGTAGTAGTATTTATTTTTTGTTTCTCAAAACCATACAGTTTGCATAAACACGTGTACCAAACGGCTAAATCATCTGAATGGCACAATTGCGGTCGGACAGCGGTTTATCAGTCAATGAGGTAGTACTGGTTACTGTCTACTAATGACAAAATTAAATCGGCCGCGCAGCCAGGAAACTTTTGTATTGCTGCACATCTACAACATTTTCATTTACCAGCAACAGCCTACATGCAGCTGACTGCCACCAAACTATACTAACTGGACAAACCAATCACATAATAATAATAATAATAAGTGAAATGAAAACGATGATAGATAAAATCAGTGCACAGATCCACTTCGAAGAAGGCGATAGTCGATGGCATAACTTGTTGAACCACTATGGACCAACAGCACTAGAGACATCAAAATCTAATGAGTAAATTGCACTGGGAGTCACACAACTTGTTCCGCATGTGCACTTAAGTCACAGAACTTACAAACTGAACTAACAAGTCACATAACTTGCAAACCCGTGCACCCGTGGTCACAAAACCGGTCAACTGAGTGGTTTTGATCAAAACCGATCATATTTAGACTAAAACTTTACAATAATCATATTTTATTATCAAATACTATGTATGCATTCGTGAGCATGAGAGAGAATTTGTGGCTCCCAGCTTGGTATTTGGACATCAAAATCTGTACCTTTTCATTAAAAAAATTCAAAATTTATTTCGTGAATACATATGTGTGGGCTGAATGACTATGGCAAGTTTTGGTGAAAAAATCGTTTTATTTTGGGCTATAGAAAAAAAAAGAAATTCCCAGCTATATATCGTATAAAAAATTCCTAGCTATATATCGTATAAAAAACCACGTATTTCTGTTAGAGGTTTGTCTTTTTTATATTTCATTCACAAAATAAAACGTATTTTTGTCTGAATTCTTTTGTGTACCTTAGGAATGTATAAATATTTATGCGTAATTGTTTTCAGATTTTTTGGAGTCTTATAAACTATTTTTTAATTTTTTTTTTTTGAAAAACAAGCTCCAGTTAGCGGTTTTGGTCAAAAACCACTCAGTTGACCGGTTTTGTGACCATAGGTGCACGGGTTTGCAAGTTATGTGACTTGTTAGTTCAGTTTGCAAGTTGTGTGACTTAAGTGCACATGCGAGACAAGTTGTATGACTTCTGGTGCCATTTACTCAAATTCGTATTGACGAGAACAATGGTTGTTCCATTTATATGAATGAAATCTTTTATGGTCATGCACCGATGATGAATGGTTTATTTCTATTAGATCTCGATGATAATGTTACACATATTCATAATGTTGATGCTAAAAGGATTAAACTTAATGATGATATATCCGCATATATGTGGCACTGCCGTCTAGGTCATATTGGCGTTAAACGCATGAAGAAGCTCCATTTGGATGGACTTTTGGAATCACTTGATTTTGAATCTTTGATACATGTGAGCCATGCCTTATGGGCAAGATGACTAGAACGCCGTTTTCCGGTTCAATGGAACGGGCGACAGATTTATTGGAAATCATACATTCTGATGTATGTGGTCCAATGAGTGTGTCGGCGCGAGGTGGATATCGTTATTTTGTTACTTTCACGGATGATTTGAGTAGATACGGTTATATCTACTTGATGAAACACAAGTCTGAAACTTTTGAAAAGTTCAATGAATTTCAGAATGAAGTGGAAAATCATCGTAATAGAAAGATCAAATTTCTACGGTCCGACCGTGGAGGTGAGTATCTAAGTTACGAGTTTAGCACTCACATGAAAGAGTGTGGAATTGTTTCACAACTCACGCCTGCCGAAACACCACAGCGAAATGGTGTGTCAGAACGTCGTAATCGTACTTTATTAGATATGGTTCGATCTATGATGTCTCTGACGGACTTGCCGTTATCATTTTGGGGTTATGCACTAGAAACTGCTGCATTCACTTTAAATCGGGCACCATCTAAATCCGTTGAAAAGACACCGTATGAATTGTGGTTTGGAAACAAACCTAAGCTGTCATTTCTTAAAGTTTGGGGATGCGATGTTTATGTGAAGAAACTTCAACCGGATAAACTCGAACCCAAAGCGGAAAAATGCGTCTTCATAGGATACCCTAAGGAAACTATTGGGTATTCCTTCTATCACAGATCCGAGGGCATGGTTTTTGTTGCCAAGAATGGATCCTTTCTAGAGAAAGAGTTTCTCGCGAAAGGTGTGAGTAGTCGGAAGGTAGAACTCGAAGAGGTTATTGAACCTTCTCTTCAAAGTATGGCGAGTGGCGCAGCGCCGGAAGTTGTTCCGGAGTTGGCTCCACCTGTTGAAGAGGGAACTAATGATAATGATCATGAAACTCCGAAAGAGAGTACTACCGAACCTCGCAGGTCAAGCAGGACGCGTGCAACTCCCGAGCTGTACGGAAATCTTGTCATGAATTTCATGGTTGATGAAAATGATGACCCTGCGACGTATGAAGAAGCGATGATGAGCCCGGATTCTAACAAATGGTTAGAAGCCATGGAATCCGAGATGGAATCCATGTATGAAAATCAAGTTTGGAACTTGGTGGAATTACCTCACGACCGAAAGGCCGTGGAGAACAAATGGATTTTCAAAAGGAAAACTGATGCTGATGGTAATGTGACCGTCTATAAAGCTCGACTTGTCGCAAAGGGGTTTCGACAAATTCAAGGAGTTGACTACGATGAGACATTCTCTCCCGTAGCGATGCTAAAGTTAGTTAGGATTATGTTAGCAATTGCTGCATATTTCGATTATGAGATATGGCAGATGGATGTCAAAACCGCGTTTCTCAATGGTAATATTGAAGAAGAGTTGTATATGATACAACCAAAGTGTTTTGTCGATCCTAAGGATGCTAACAAGGTGTGCAAGCTTCAGCGATCCATCTATGGATTGAAGCAAGCATCACGAAGTTGGAATCTCCGCTTTGATGAGGTGATCAAAGAGTTTGGATTTGTCCAAACTTATGGAGAAGCTTGTATTTACAAGAAAGTGAGTGGGAGCAATGTGGCATTTCTGATATTATATGTGGATGACATATTATTGATCGGAAATGATATAGATCTTTTAAACAGTGTTAAAAGTTATCTAAACAGCAAATTTTCAATGAAGGACCTAGGTGAAGCGTCATACATATTAGGCATAAAGATCTATAGAGATAGATCTAGGCGCCTAATAGGGCTATCGCAAAGTACATACCTTGATAAGATTTTAAAGAAGTTTAAAATGGACGGAAGTAAGAAGGGGTTCTTACCTATGTTGCAAGGCAAGACATTGAGTAAGACTCAAAGTCCGGCTTCGGCGGAAGAAAGAGAGATAATGGACAAGGTCCCCTATGCTTCAGCCATAGGCTCTATAATGTAGGCCATGCTATGTATAAGACCGGATGTGGCACATGCTATTAGTTTGACTAGTAGGTACCAATCGGATCCAGGTTCGAAACACTGGATAGCGGTCAAGAATATCCTTAAGTACTTACGAAGAACTAAGCATATGTTTCCTGTATACGGAGGTGAAGAAGAGCTCATCGCTAAGTGTTATGTTGATGCTAGCTTTGACACCGATCTGGATGACTCTAAGCGGTTAGTTGGAGGAGCTCCAAACAACCTGTGGTAGCGGGATCAACAACGGAGGCCGAATATGTTGCTGCTTCAGAAGCGGCTCAGGAAGCAGTTTGGATGAAGGAGTTCATATCCGAACTAGGAGTGGTTGCAAACGCGTTGGACCCAATGGTGATCTATTGTGACAACAATGGTGCCATTGCCAATGCCAAAGAACCAAGGTCTCACAAGCATTCCAAGCATATTAAGCGCCGGTTTCACTCCATCCGCGAGCATGTCAAGGATGGAGATATAAAGATTTGTAAAGTACATACGGATCTCAATGTAGCAGATCCGTTGACTAAAACTCTCCCTAGAGAAAAACATGATCAACACCAGAACTCAATGGGTGTTAGATTTATCACTATGTAACTAGATTATTGTCTCTAGTGCAAGTGGGAGACTGAAGGGAATATGCCCTGCGAGGCAATAATAAAGTGTTTATTATGTGTATTCCAAGTATATGATAGATGTTTATTTTGCATGCTATAATTGTATTAATACGGAAACATTAATACATGTGTGTTTAATAAACAAACAGAAAAGTTCCTAGTTATGCCTCTCATAAACTAGCTCGTTGATTAACAAGATGATCAAGGTTTCCTGATCATGGACATTGGATGTTGTTAATAACGGGATCACAACATTAGTGTAATGGTGTGATGAACATTCATCCGAAGTATAGCATTACGATCAAAGTCATTGAGTTTATATTGCTATAACAACTTACGAAGTGATCCTAATCCTTAGACCATGAGATCATGTCAATCACTAACACCGGAAGAGTTTCTTGATAACATCAAACGTCACACCGTAACAGGGTGATTATAAAGATGGATTCAGAACTAATAAAGTGTTATGTTGAGGCTCATGGATCGAGAGTGGAATTTGTTCATCCCGATGACGGATAGATATACTCTGGGCCCTCTCGGTGATATCACATTGATTAGCTTGCAATCAAGTGATTTGATCACTAGAATGTTATATCACAGGAACGAGAAAAGAGTGCATGTCGGTAACGAGATCAAACTAGGTATGGAGATACCGATGATCGAATCTCGGACATGTAATATATCGTGAAACAAAGGGATTAAGATACTAGCGTAAAAGGTTCCGACGATCACAAGAAAGTCATCGTTGAATGTGTGGGAGTCAGTATGGGTCTCCAGATCCCGCTTCTGATTATTGATCCGAGAGGGGTCTCGATCATGTCCGCATTATTCATGAACCGTAGGGTGACACACTTAAGAGACACCGACATCCAATTGGAGCAAATGTTTCATGCCGAAAGAATGAACAAGCGCAGGAATTTATTTCACTAGATACCGAAACATGCGAGCATTTCATAATTCATATTCGTATAAGACTTCTCTACCGCCTTCAGCTTCTTACTCTGGAAAGCCTTTTGATTGTGACGTTGCAGTTTGATGCTCCTCCTCTTCCTGTCACATTCCATCTCACAATGTTCTTCATCCTTTCCGCATCATACAAGATTCATGTAAGACAACTTTGCAAAGTGTAAGACAATACAAGATGGATAGCCTAAATAGCACCATGCCACAATAGAGACTAAGCTTCTCAAGACAAGGAGCATTCTGAATAAAGCCGCCTAAAAGCTCCAATTTGACGTCAACACAACCTTCATCAAGGAAAAATCTTCCAAATAACAGTGTTGGCATATTAGCAAATTTTGGGAGATCAGCCGATTCCTCAATGAGCAGCGACTGAAATATAAAGACAGAAAAGCAAGACCAAAAATGAGTTTTAGCATCTGCTATCAACACGAAATTAATGTTGGAATTTTGGCCCAAATAGCTTAGCCCATTTTCCATCACCATCAATTACTGAAAATCCTAGAGGCCCATGTGGCCCATTCATGCATGGCAAGAGTTGGGACAAATGTTTAGTCCCACATTACTAGTTAAAGGAGGTTTGCACCAGCTTATAAGGGAGGCTCTCCTACCACTTGGTAAAAGGATGAGAAGGAGAAGGAGAGAGTCCCACACGCGCGCTCCTCCTCCGTCGCCCGCCTCGACGCGCGCGCGCACGCACGCACGCCGCGGGATGCGGGAATCTCGCCGAGCCGAGTTCTTTTTTGCCACGCATGACTTTTATATAAACGGGTGTGCAGAATTTGAACAGTTTGCTAATGGGTTTTAAATACGACCCAGTGGAGGTTTAATTCGAACTAAGTGGAGGCTGTTTGGCTTCGGTCGCTGCCTGTTCGTTTCCTCTTCCGACGTCGCATGTTCGCCTGTCTACCCGTGCCTATAAGAGCGGAAGGTCGCTCCTTTCCACAGGCATCTATCAGAACCATCGCCGCAAAGTTTCAGAGCACTGAGCTGCCAACAGTTCTTCCCCATCCCGTCTTGTGGCGTGCACCGCGAGACGGGACAGTAGGCCTCCGGAACCCCGCTTCTTCGAGTCCTGTACGGGAGAAGGGCGATAAGGTTTTTGGGGAGCGCTATCGACGCGATTACTGGCTTCGCCACGGACTCCATCACGGATAGCGACTGCGGCGACGTCTTCCCCGACGAGGACTTCTTCCCCGATATCAGCACCCTCTTCATCGACGATATGGCCAATGACGGTTCCAATGCCGGTGGTTCCTCTTCTACTACTGCCGTGTATATCCTCTTTCTCAATCTTGTTCTGATCATATCTAAAGCGTTACGCCTTGTAGTTTCTTTGGTTATATGCCTTAATATGTATTCGCTGTTTCACATGATTATTATATTGCCTATTATTCTAATCATGTTTTATCTAGCGTTTATTATGGATAATTCGCTTGGTAAATTGCTCCTATTTTGAACAATCCAAAAACCTTATTTCAGGCAATTTGCCCCAAGTGGCTTTGTTGCTTCTATGGAGCCACCTGTGTTTGAAGGTGTGAATTACAAATGATGGCGTGCGAGAGCAGTGCTCTGGTTTCAGACCATGAGCTGCTATAATGCCATTTATGGCGCACCTGAGGGAGAACTTAATCCCGCTCAGGAAGAGGCGTTCCAAAAACTTGATACCACTTTCAAGGCTGCCTTGATCAGCATTCTTGGCGACAATATTGTCGATTCATATCTGTCATTTAGCAATGGCAAGGATATGTGGGATGCACTCGAGAGAAAATTTGGAGCCTTCGATGCTGGCAGTGAACTGTATGTCATGGAACAATTTTATGACTATAAGATGGTTGAGGACCGCCCCATTGTGGAGCAGGCTCATGAGATACAGTCACTTGCCAGGGATCTTGAGCACTTCACTTGTGTGTTACCGGACAAGTTTGTTGCCGGAGGAATTATTGCCAAACTTCCCCAGTCATGGAGGAATTTTGCTACTTCTCTAAAGCACAAGAGACAAGAGTTCTCCCTGACGGATCTCATTGGGACTCTTGATGTGGAAGAGAAGGCGAGAGCAAAAGACACACGTGCTCGAGGTACCGAGGGAGGTTCTAATGCCAACCTGGTACAGAAAAGGAACTTCCATCCTCATAAGTTCAAGAATAAAGGCAAGTTTGACGACAAAGGAAAGTTCGATGGAAAGAACAAGGCCTCACAGTCCACCAGCTTCAAGAAGAAGACTGATAAGAGGAAAGGTGCTTGTCATGTGTGCGGTGATCCTAATCATTGGGCTCCTGCTTGTCCCAACCGCTTTGACAAGCGCCATCATGGGAAGGGCAGCAAGACTACTAATGTTGTCATGGGCGACGTTGAGATGAAAGATGTTGGGTATGGTATATTACCTACTGTTCTTTCATTATGTCATGCTCCTAATTGGTGGATTGACACGGGTGCTAATGTACATGTTTGTTCTGATATTTCCATGTTTTCTTCATATCAGGATATAGGGACTCAAACCGTGCTGATGGGGAACGGTTCACTTCGGGAAAGACCGTGCGCCTGAAGAACGTGCATCATGTTCCCTCAATAAATAAAAATCTTGTTAGTGGATCTCTTCTGTGTCGAGATGGCTATAAGATTGTATTCGAGTCCAATAAATTTCTAGTTTCGAAGTATGGAACATTTGTTGGTAAAGGCTATGAGTGCGGAGGCTTGTTCCGCTTATCTCTGTCAGACATTAGTAATAAAGTTGTTAATCATATTTACACGAATTTTGAATCAAATGTCTGGCACTCTCGTCTTTGTCATATTAATTTTGGTTGTATGACGCGACTATCCAAAATGAATTTAATCCTTGATTTCACAACTGTTAAGGGATCTAAGTGCCAAGTCTGCGTGCAAGCTAAACAACCTCGCAAGTCAAATACGACTGTAGAAGTGAGAAATTTAACACCACTAGAGCTCATACATTCTGATCTTTGTGAGATGAATGGTGTGTTGACAAAAGGTGGAAAGAAATATTTCATGACTTTGATCGATGACTCTACGAGATATTGTCATGTGCATCTTCTGAAATCAAAAGATGAGGCTTTGAGTTTTTTCAAAATCTATAAAGATGAGGCAGAAAATCAACTTGATCGAAAGATTAAGAGGCTTAGGTCTGATCGTGGTGGAGAGTATTTTTCCAACGAGTTTGATTCTTTTTGTGCGAAACATGGCATAATTCATGAGAGGACGCCTCCCTACTCACCCTAGTCAAATGGAGTAGCCGAAAGAAAGAACCGTACTCTAACAGATTTGGTTAACGCCATGTTAGACACATCGGGTCTTTCTAAGGAATGGTGGGGGGAGGCACTATTGACCGCGTGTCATGTCCTAAACCGAGTTCCCACAAAGAACAAAGAAACTACTCCATTCGAAGAATGGGAGAAGAAAATATTAAAACTCTCTTACTTACGTACTTGGGGTTGTTTGGCAAAGGTTAATGTAGCAATCCCCAAGAAGCGCAAGCTTGGACCAAAAACCATTGATTGTGTTTTTCTGGGCTATGCTTTTCATAGCATTGGTTATAGATTCTTGATAGTAAAATCTGAAGTGCCTGACATTCATGTCGGTACAATCATGGAGTCGACTGATGCGACTTTCTTTGAGGATATCTTTCCAATGAAGGATAAACCTAACTCATCAAATCCGGAGATACCCAGTTCATCTAATCAGGAATTTGCTACATTCTCTGAACCTACCATTCCAATTGAACACTCTGAAAGTCCTAAGGAGGATGATAATGAAATTCCTAAAAGGAGCAAGAGACAAAGGACTGCAAAGTCTTTTGGTGATGATTTCATTGTGTACCTTGTAGATGACACTCCCACTACCATTTCAGAAGCTTATGCATCTCCTGATGCTGACTACTGGAAGGAAGCTGTTCATAGTGAGATGAATTCCATCTTTGCTAATGAAACATGGGCGATCACTGATCGTCCTTATGGGTGCAAACCTGTAGGATGTAAATGGGTGTTCAAGAAGAAACTAAGGCCTGATGGTACTATTGAGAAGTACAAGGCAAGGCTTGTGGCCAAGGGTTATACGCAAAAGGAAAGTGAAGACTTCTTTGACACTTACTCACCTGTAGCAAGGTTGACCACCATTCGAGTACTACTTTCTCTGGCTGCCTCACACGGTCTTCTCGTTCATCAAATGGACGTTAAGACGGCTTTCCTAAATGGAGAGTTGGATGAGGAAATTTATATGGATCAACCAGATGGTTTTGTAGTAAATGGTCAAGAAAGAAAAGTGTGCAAGCTACTGAAGTCTTTATATGGTCTTAAACAAGCACCTAAGCAGTGGCACGAAAAATTTGATAAAACCTTAACCGCTGCAGGCTTTGTTGTAAACGAAGCTGAAAAGTGTGTATACTATCGCCATGGTGGGGGTGAGGGAGTCATCCTTTTTTTGTATGTTGATGACATATTTATTTTTGGAACCAACCTTAATGCAATTAAGGAGGTCAAAGATTTCTTATCTTGTTCCTTTGAGATGAAGGATCTGGGAGTAGCTGATGCCATCCTGAACATCAAGCTATTGAGAGATGGTGATGGTGGGATTACACTGCTTTAGTCCCACTATGTGGAAAATATCTTGAGTCGTTTCGGGTATAACGACTTCAAGTTCTCTCCTACACCGTATGATCCTAGTGTGTTGCTTCGAAAGAATTGAGGAAATGCTAGAGACCAACTAAGATACTCTCAAATCATTGGCTCACTTATGTATTTAGCTAGTGCCATGAGGCCTGACATCGCCTTTGCTGTTAGCAAACTCAGTCGATTTGTTTCAAATCCAGGAGATGATCACTGGCATGCTCTTGAGAGAGTTATGGATTATCTAAAAGGCACTGCGAGCTATGGCATACACTATACCGGGTATCCGAGGGTACTAGAGGGTTATAGTGATTCAAATTGGATATCTTATGCTGACAAGATAAAGGCCACGAGTGGATATGTATTCACACTTGGTGGTGGCGCTGTTTCTTGGAAGTTTTGCAAGCAGACCATCTTAACGAGGTCAACTATGGAAGCACAACTCACAACACTAGACACGGCCACTGTTGAGGCAGAGTGGCTTCGCGAACTCTTGATGGACTTACCTGTGGTTGAAAAACCTATACCCGCAATTCCAATGAACTGTGATTATTAAGGTGAACAGTTCTAAGGATAATATGAAGTCCACAAGACATGTGAAGAGGAGACTAAAATCTGTCAGGAAAATGAGGAACTCCGGAGTTATTGCATTGGATTATATCCAAACATCTAAAAAACCTGGCAGATCCCTTCACAAAGGGACTATCACGCAATGTGATAGAAAATGCATCGAAGGAGATGGGTATGAGACCCACACTATGAGTTTTCCACAGTGGCAAACCAATCTATGTGATCGGAGATCCCGTGAATTAGAATTAGGAGACAAGCTGTTGGTAGACTGAGAGGAAAGTATCCCCACTTTAATGAACACCACTCCGTGAAGATGCAATACTTTCCTATTCTGTACGGCAGGTTGATTTTATCTTAATGTGTTCTAAATGGCTTAATCTTAAGCAGAGATGTTGTCCTGCAGAACATCTGTTGAAGAACACACATATACTAGTCTGACTGTCAAACGTCGCAGTCTATGAGAGTTGGGTGCTCTATAATAAACTCATGAAAGGCCATGGAGTATGACGCATAAGCTCCACCCGCGGGGAAGTCCCACGGTAGCCCAGTATCGGTCAAGGCTTCGTGTGAAGCTAGGTTGCAGCAAACTTGCAGTTCAAGGCATAGTACACTATACAAGTCGCAGCCTAGTATAGCATAGAATTTTAGGTGAAAGTTCAACTTAACAGTCTCCACTACAGTACCGATATATAAACAGTGTTTTGGAACCAAAGGCAAATTACATGTGCCTCTGGGATCTGGTGGGGGATTGTTGGAATTTTGGCCCAAATAGCCTAGCCCATTTTCCATTCCAATAATTCCTGAAAATCCTAGAGGCCCATGTGGCATATTCATGCATGGCAAGAGTTGGGACAAATGTTTAGTCCCACATTGCTAGTTGAAGGAGGTTTGCACCAGCTTATAAGGGAGGCTCTCCTACCACTTGGTAAAAGTATGAGAAGGAGAAGGAGAGAGTCCCACACGCACGCTCCTCCTCCTCCGCCGCCCGCCTCGCCTCGCCTCGACGCGCGCGCGCACGCCCGGGTTGCGGGAATCTCGCCGAGCCGAGTTCTTTTTTGCCACGCATGACTGTTATATAAACGGGTGTGCAGAATTTGAACAGTTGCTAATGGGTTTTAAATACTACTCAGTGGAGGTTTAATTCGAACTAAGTGGAGGATGTTTGGCTTCGGTCGCTACCTGTTCGTTTCCTCTTCCGACATCGCCTGTTCGCCTGTCTACCCGTGCCTATAAGAGCGGAAGGTCGCTCCTTTCCTCAGGCATCTATCAGAACCATCGCCACCAAGTTCCAGAGCACCGAGCTGCCAAAAGTTCTTCCCCATCCCGTCTTGTGGCGTGCACCGCGAGCTGGGACAGTAGGCCTCCGGAACCCCGCTTCTTCGAGTCCTGTATGAGAGAAGGGCGATAAGGTTTTTGGGGAGCGCTATCGGCGCGACTACTGGCTTCGCCACGGACTCCATCACGGATAGAGACTGCGGCGACGTCTTCCCCAACGAGGACTTCTTCCCCGACATTAGCACCCTCTTCATCGACGATATGGCCAACGACGGTTCCAACGCCGGTGGTTCCTCTTCTGCTACTGCCGTGTATATCCTTTTTCTCAATCTTGTTCTGATCATATCTAAAGCGTTACGCCTTGTAGTTTCTTTGGTTATATGCCTTAATATGTATTCGCTGTTTCACATGATTAGTATATTGCCTATTATTCTAATCATGTTTTATCTAGCGTTTATTATGGATAATTCGCTTGGTAAATTGCTCCTATTTTCAACAATTAATAGATACGTTTTTATTTTTATTTTTATTTTAGAAAGAAGCATATATTAATATCAGACGATACCAATTACACCCAGCCTCTGCAACAACGCATTGCCCTAGCGGCCACATGGATGCACACAGCCAAAAAAAGAAAAAGGAATTACAAAAAAGAAAAGTCCCGCTAGAGTGACTCATTCATTAAAACAGCAGTACTACCACCACCAAAACAGCACCAGAAGTTCAGCTTCTCCAAAAACGACGCCTCCAAGAATGTAACAGTGCACAAAAACCGTCATCGCCCGATCAAAGATCTAGGTTTTCACCCTGAAGAAAGTCCGCGCTCTCAAAACAATAACTTTAACAAGACCATTGCTAGGCACAACCAATTAAGGTCGGACCCTGGGTTTTCACCCTGAGAGGTAGGACCATGAACCTCTCATGTGCAGTCGTCCCCACTTGCATGTCACTGCTCCAATTCACAAGTCACTTAGCCAATTCCTCATCACCACCCAGACTCGAACCACCATTGTCCGTCCTCAGATCTCGGTCTCCATGACTTTCTCCGTCAGCACCATGGAACTAGAACATGCTCCATGATAATAACAGCCAACAAAGCTTCGAAGCACACCCTCTAAAACCAAACGGTCAGGGTAAAACATGGTGCGTACGACCGAATTCAATCCTTCCAGCAAACTCACGGCTGATAGAACTTATGGAGTTCGCCGGCGGAGCCTTCCGGAACACGGCACAGAAACCAGATCAATGGAGACCAACATCCGGAAGATCATTGTCTTGGCTTGAGAGGGATCCAGGACCACCTCCTTTATTGAAACCGAGCCAGCATCCCCCATGCCACCCGCCGGAAACTAGCAGGATCCACCGCAAGACGGCAAGACCACCCGGCCGACCATTCTGACGGAGAAGGAGGCCACCACCAATGCCGGGGGCAGATGCCCCAAGCGCCCTAGTGTCACGGACAAGGCCTAAGTCGCATGGGCACCGGCGTCGAGGCCAACGGACGGGACAAATCGTGGCTAGGCCCATATCCCAGCCGCCGCCTGCCGCCATCTGGGCTGAGGATCATCAGCCGCCGCTCGCCACAACACCACCATCAAACCAGCCGGGACGAACGCCGCCGCCTTCCCGCCAGATTGCGATCAGGGACGCCACCGCCGCCACGCCCCTAGGTCTTTGCCTGGCGACGATCTGGGCAGCGGTGACAAGGAGGAGAGACCACGGGAGGGAGGGCTCGACAGGGAGGGGAGGCCGCCCGGTGCGGCGCAGCGCCACCACGCGGGTGCGGGAGGAGGAGGGGTCACCTACGGGAGGGAGATACGTAGTAGCAAATTATAGCTCTCGTCATATGTAGCACGTTAGTATTTGGATGCACCAGTCGTATCCGTTTGCTAGATAACGGAATCGGGAGCACGTGGATGACACCGCACCATCTAGGCTCTGAGAGCGCCGACACAATCCTTCTCGGCCCTGGACCACGTTATTGCGGCATCCACTTTGCTTCCGGGCTAACTCTGGCGTCTCTTTTTATTTTCTTTTGGGCTTTCTTGTGCTCAGTCGTTTGTTAGGTGTTGGGGACTAATCTGGTTTCTCAGAATCGCATCAAAACAAAATGGTTGTGTCTCTAGTGCTGTTGTCTGGTAAACAAATATACAATCTCCATATGATGCACTAGTGGAAAACATGTCTTCGGTTCGATCTGCACAAAGTCAGCAGTCCCGGACTGTCACGAACCGCGACTAGTGCTACCACTAGTCCCGGGCCATGAGGCCTCCAACGGCTAGAAATGGCCGTAGACACTAGTCCTGGGCTGGACCAAATCTCTAGTCCCGGTCCGTAATACGGGCCGGGACTAATAACCTGGAGCAGTCCAGCTGCTCTTTTCAGGGACTATTAGTCCCGAGTCGTATCACGGCCCGGGACTAGTTGTCCCTCAGTATATATACAACTTCGTGTTCACCTGCCCTAACCATATGGTGGCTATTTTACTTAAAGAAGCAAGCCGAGTTCATGCCATTTTTTCTCAAGATTTAGTTTGCAACCCCTAAATCCAAAGTTTTAAAAGGTTAGAACTTCATTCTTTCATCTCTTATTGCTACTTTAGCTCTATAATGCTCTAGAAGTATAGAGATATGGATCAATGCATGCATGCTCTAGAAGTAGAAGGATTTTGATATGTGTAACAAATTTTGATTAGGCACATAGTTACTGAAAATTGAAATGTGTAATTTTAGAGTTTCAGAGCTTAGAATGGAATGAGGTTTTCACTCATAGAACAATAATCAAAAACTCCACATTTATCATGTTAATTGTTTTATCCAATTCACAAATTGGTGCATGCAAATTTTTCAAAATTCAAAATTAATGCTCTAGAAGCTCTCATTATAACTTTTAATAATTTTATCATGTTGTGTAATGGTTTTTGATATACTTTTACTATAATGCAGATGGTCCAGGAATGGATGTACGGTACTGATCGACGCTCTGGCGAGTTCATTAATGGCGTGCATGAATTCATCCATGTTGCTGATGCAAACAAGCGCAATGGTTTTGTATTTTGTCCATGTAGTGGATGTAGGAATCAGAAGGATTACTCTGACTCAAAAACCATTTACAGCCACCTGTTGAAGTCCGGCTTTATGCCCAGATATAATTGTTGGGCCAAGCATGAAAAGAGAGAGGGGTTATAATGGAAGACAATGAAGAAGAGGAGGAGGATGACAACTATCATGGTTTCCCTGAGTACGGAGATACTTCCATGGGGAATGCTGAAGGAGAGGATGAAGAAGAGACACATGATGAACCCGCTGATGATCTTGGTCGGACCATTGCCGATGCACGAAGAGACTGTGAAAATGAAAAGGAGAGGGATAAGTTCAATCACATGTTAGAGGATCACAAAAAGTTGTTATACCCAAATTGCGAAAATGGTCTGAAAAAGCTGGACTACACACTGAAATTGCTGCAATGGAAGGCTGAGTGTGCTATACCTGACTCCATTTGAAAAGTTGCTGAAAATGATGAAGAATATGCTTCCAAAAGATAACGTATTGCCCGCCAGTACGTACGAAGCAAAGAAGGTTGTCTGCCCTCTAGGTTTAGAGGTTCAGAAGATACATGCATGCCCTAATGACTACATCCTCTACCGCGGTGAGGAGTACGAGAATTTGGATGCATGTCCGGTATGCACTGCACTTCGGTATAAGATCAGACGAGATGACCCTTGTGACGTTGAGGGCGAGGCCCCCCGAAAGAGGGTTCCTGCCAAGGTGATGTGGTATGCTCCTATAATACCACGGTTGAAACGCTTATTCAGAAACAAAGAGCACACCAAGTTGTTACGATGGCATAAATAGGAACATAATTCAGACGGGATGTTGAGACACCCTGCTGATGGGTCACAATGGAGAAAAATAGATAGAAAGTACCCAGACTTTGCAGATCACGCAAGGAGTTTAAGGTTTGGTATAAGTACAGATGGCATGAATGCTTTTGGGGAGCAGATCTCCAGTCACAACACCTGGCCCGTGACTCTATGCATCTATAACCTTCCTCCTTGGTTGTGCCTGAAGCGGAAGTTCATTATGATGCCAGTGTTGATCCGAGGTCCGAAGCAACCCGGCAACGACATTGATGTTTACCTAAAGCCATTAGTTGAAGAACTTTTACAGTTGTGGCACGAACCCGGCATACGCGTGTGGAATGAGCACAAGCAGTAAGAATTTGACCTCCGAGCGTTGTTTTTCGTAACAATCAATGTTTTGCCTGCTCTTAGTAACCTTTCAGAACAGTCAAACAAGGGATACAATGCATGCACACACTGTTTAGATGAGGCTGAAAGTATATATTTGGAACATTATAAGAAGAATGTGTACAATGGGCATCGTCGATTTCTTTTGGCCAAGCATCCCTTAAGAAAGAAAGGCAAGCATTTCAATGGTCTGGCATGTCACTAGACGAAGCCTAAGGAGCATACTGGTGCTAATATATTTGATATGGTCAAATATTTGGATCAAATAGTAACCTTTGGAAAGGTTCATGGCGGAGAATCTGTTCCGAAGGACTCTGACGGACACGCACCCATGTGGTAGAAGAAATCTATATTTTTGGAGCTACCATATTGGAAATTCTTAGAGGTCCGCTCTGTAATCGATGTGATGCATGTGACGAAGAATCTTTGCGTGAACCTTCTAGGATTCTTGGGCGTGTATGGGAAGACAAAAGATACACCGGAAGCACGAAAGGACCATCAACATATGAAAGACCCATATGGCCTGCATCCAGAATGGTTTCAAGGTCATGCCAGCTATGCTCTTACTAAACAAGAGAAGGAAATATTTTTTGAATGCTTAAGCAGTATTAAGGTCCCGTCTTGCTCCCCCACGCCCCACATTGAAGAAAGGTCAAACGGCGATATAGTCGACATCCTGCCGTCTCTTCTAAAGAGACCTTATGACAAGACCGATGAGGAAACTACCGCGGATGTGGCTGCCCAAGTTAAGGCGCATTTTGCACCTAAAAAGCCTGAGCCAAAGATGGTATATGATGAAAAAACCAAAAATTAGGCTAAGTCCTTTCTTGAGCAACTGCGGTGACCCAGCATACCATTGCATGATGTAGTATACTATAGTCGTTGACATAACACCAATGAAACACTGTTCAGTAGTATTACATCCCTCAGAATGGCACAACAGAAACACAACAGGTCCAATACATGGCTAAAGGTTACAACTCACTCTTTACACAAGATCCAGAGAACACTCTAGGTTAAATAGAGAGAAAGAACTTCTTACGAAGAAGAATCAAAGATAATTAACGCAAAAACAATTATACTCTTGAGTCTAATATTCTGGCTAAGAGGTTGGCATTGCTGCTATTGCAACGCACTACATAAATAGGTTCTTTGGCTAGAGATTACTCTTCTATCTAATCCGTAACTTCGTCTTCTTTTGAGTTGATGAATATGTTGACTTCCTTGACTTCACTGAAAAGCCTTAGCTTTTGATGATTCCTGGAGCATAACTTGATGTAGACATCGTCTTAATGGCTTCAGAATCTAGCAAGGGTTAAGAAGATACTTTGAGTACGAGCGTACTCAGCAAATTCACTAGAAAAGGAGTGTTTGATGCACTATAACTACAGCCACAGACCGTAGGTCATAGGCAATGCAAGTTTTCATAAACATTTCTTCAAAGGTTGCTTTTATTCTGAAAAACTATGTCCGTGAGTCTTCACGGGTTTACCAGAAGTTTCATGGAGTTCCTTTCCCGCCGCGTTCGCAGCTCCTTCCCGGAATAGGGAGTAACAAGTTACAGTTCTTACACTCTGCAGAGGTGCGTTACTTTACCCATGAGAGATCAACTCTTTGTTGCACAACCGGGCAGCTTATTCCCGTCCACAATTCCATGATGTGGGGCCCAGAAGAAGATCTAAGCCAATCACTGCCCCCTTCGCGACCTCGCATGCCTCCTTGGTGTACACCATGCCCACATAAAGAATTACGACAATGGTTTATACAAACCGTTAGATGTCAGAACTATCGTGGTACGTTGAGGGTTTCCACCCATATGCTGCATATTCTCTATGAATTACCAATTAATATGCACGCTTCGAGGATAACATCCACGACCTGCACATCCGGCTTCATGCGAGAGGAAGAAGATACAGCTGACTTCTCCGTCCCATTCCAAATCTCATGGTCAACGCGTAATATACGGCGCAAGAATCACTGGCGACATTGGTTGTTAAGTCCTAGGTGATATAGTTCTGAACAGTGGTATACCAACTGTCAGATTTAATAGATTAGCTGATCACCCTGGATCAGTAACCAATAGCTCACATTATTATCGAAAATAGTGTTTTCTGATCTTTTTCAAATGTAGGTGATGACAACACTGGATTTGTAAAATACTTTACAGAAAATAAACAAAGGACATGAGCAAGTGTGAACTTGCCTTTTGTGATTGCAAGATTATGCACTCACGGTCTTCGAGTCAGTATAAGATCCAAAATATGAAATTAGCATAATTGGTCTGGTAAGGACTAATGTTTAAAGAAGCAATATGCTTTTATGCATAAGTAATGTGATGCACGTTCTAAGCGCAACTCCCGGGGATAACGTTGTTCTAGGGTTTGGATTTCGAAAATGGTTATTTTGGAATGTGTGGTCCTTTTAGTTAAGTTTCATATTTGTGCTTTTATTAGAGCTTATAAGTGGTTGTGAGCAACACATATGTAGTAGTACAATATACATACTTAGGAAATACTAGTCAGGATTGATTATACAAGATTTCTTGTTTGAAGTGGCAAATAGGATAACCTTCAAAGAAAAAGTTTCTCTTCTAAGGTCTAAACAAACTTTGTGGTTAGTTAGTGGTGGTTTGAGGTTATTGGTTTGCTCAAATGGTTTGGCTTGAGTTGCTTTATAATTTAATTGCTTCAGACCAAAGTTAAGTATAAAAATAAAGTAATGTTTATTGTATTATATTTAGATTCTTAGAGACTAAAGTTAAGTTTAAAAAAATAGATAGTTTTGAAAGTATATTACTTATTCATTTGTATCTTGTGTATCTGAAATGTTTTCTTTAAGTTACTTAAGAATGGTTATTCTTTTACTTGGTAATGGTTTCTTGATTCTATAATGGAGTAATATTATTTATCTTTTATAGATGAGTGAGTATAGTTTATAAACCAAGATATATTGTCACTTAATTACTTTTGAACCTTCTATAGTGTTGTGGTAGTTTTTTTTATTTTGGTAGTTAATATAGATAGAAAAGATTTGGTGTATCCATAAATTGTTCTTTAAGGTTTTTATCATAAATTGAAATACTTTGAGAATATAATCTTCACTTAGGATTGATGATAATTTAATAAAAATATATTTATAACGTTTTAAACCATTAAAGCTTCATTTTAGTAATATTCAAGACTAATACTATTTATTAAACTTAATTTACTCATTTTAGGAATATTAATAAATTTTATTTATCCTTATATGAATTATTAATGAAGTAAATAAGTTTAAATTTGAGTTATTCAAATATTTAAATTTTTATTTAATTCTGAAGTAGAATGTTAGATTTTTAACATGTAGATATTATTTTTTGTGATCATTTTGGTATATCAAATTTATTTTTGTGATTTATAAATAATAAGATATGATTTTTATAATTCTTATTACTTTATAATTATTTAATAAATAATAAATATTTAATTAAGTGAACTAAAAATACATGATTATAGTTTTAAATTAGAATTCTTATTTTTCTAAGATTTTTGGTATTTTATTTATATTATTAACATTTATCATTATAAGAATATGAATTATCAAAGTTTTATTACTTATAAAACCTTTATTAAATAACATTTAGTTAAATAATCATAATAATAATATTTGATAATAGTTTTAAGTTGTAGATTTTATTTTTCTGAAAATTTTCATTATTATACATTTTTTCTGAATTATAAATCAGAAGTTATTAATTAAACAAGATTTCATCATTTATTAGATTTCTGGAATATTATTAATTGAATTATAACATTTTATTTATTTCCTAACAGAAAATACTTTTTACACCACACCTAGAGCTAGCCCCAGTCACTGACTAGTGGGCCAGTGACCACCTCAGCACACTATGTGAAGAAAATTCATTTATTACTGACCCTGCCTTGACCCCTAGTCGATGACATATGGGCCCAAGGCCATGTCATCAACCACGCGGCAAAGACCGGTCAAACGAGCTGACGTGGTGCGATCATGACGTAACAATGGCGTCAGCACCACCACCGCCGCCAGAGGTTGCTCGCCGGCGACGATCTACTGCGCCCTAGCAAGCGAAATAAGCCTAGTTCGAATAAGCGCAACCTACTGAACCTAAGAGTGGCAGCGCCGCTCGGAAATAGTCATTGGAGCTTCGGCTCCGACGAGCTCCGACGGTGGCCGACGATGTAACAGCGATTTACAACGAGATCAGGCGATTCAAGGATGCTAGAAGGTTTAGGAACTCACCTTGATGATGATAGAGTGGTCGGCGAGGACAGGCGCGATCGGAAACGAGCTCCCTGACGAGGATTCTGACGAACTGCTGCGACGAAGAACGACAAAATTCACCTGCTCCAGTGCTCCCCTTGATGCAAGATTCTATACAGAGGATCTACGGAGGAAGGCACTTCTCCATGGTTGCTCAGAATGGTGTGGGGATATGTGATTCGACGGTGAGGGGTGGCTCCGGTGAGCTAGGGTTTCATTCCCATTCACATCTGAGAGGATAAGGAGGAATTGGGGATAGGTGAAAGGATCGTATGGGCACCTAGAGGGGGGTGAATAGTTGCTACTTCAAATTTTCTTATTTTTCAAATTAAGGTTTGACAATAAGGTAAATTCTCTAGATAATGCAACTACGGTGAATTTACCTATATGATAATTATGCAAGAGCTACCCTAACACAAAGTAATAACAAGTAAGTAAGGTGCGGTAAAGGATAGAAGTAACCAAAATAGTGGATGCGGAGACACAAGGATTTGTTTCCCGTAATTCCTTCCTTTTGAGGGGAAGTACGTCTACGTTTGGAGAGGGGGTGGTTTCAAACCACCAACGCCACGAAAGGCCTCCCTTGTTCTCCGATGAATCTCAACCCAATGGGATCGATTCACCTTCCACTATATCGGCAACCTTCAAGGTGGAATCCGGCACCGTTACAAGTTTGGGGCACACATCCACAACTTAATCGGAGGCTCCCAAATACAAGCAAGCTGTCAAAGCAATCAAAGACAAGCTTGTAAGAACCAAAACAAGAACTAGGGTTTCAAGGAAAACACTAGAGCAAAGGGGCCCTCAATGAAATGAGGGGGAAATGAAGATCTCTTTTGGTGAAGTAGTAGATCGAGGCCTCCTCCTTCGATTCCCCAAAGATCAAGGACTTTGGGTGGTGGAATGAGGAGATCTTGAAGATTTGGTGGCTCCAATGGGCTCCAATGGTGGTCTTTGACTTTAATGTGGCTGAGCAATTTGTCCCAAGGTAGGTGGAGGGGTATTTATACCCCTCCACGAAATATGGCCGTTGGAGCCATTAATTCACCGGTAGTACCGGTACTCAAGAGGTAGTACCGCTGTCAAGCGGTACTACCGGTCTAGTACCGGACCCGGTACCGGATCTGCTTCAGTTGATCGAGCCTTCTTCAGGTTTGGTCGGTATCGCCCTTGCGGTACTACCCCCAAGCGGTATTACCGGTCGTATGACGCGGTACTACCGGTCCGGGCGGTAGTACCGGTCCCAAGTACCGCTTGGTACTGAGCAAAACAGAGAGGGGTGGCTTTTCTTCAGAACGGTCCGGTACTGCCGAGCGGTACGACTGTGTACAAGCGGCAGTACCGCTTGTCTCAAGCGGTACTACCGGTTGGACCGGTAGTGACGCTCCGTGGTACCGGATGGTACTGACTAAGACACACCCTTATCAGTTTTTGCACGGTTCCAACCGGTACTTGAACCGGTAGTACCGGTGTCAAGCGGTAGTACCAGTCGTATTTCCGGTACTACCGTTTGACACATGGGTTTTTCGCAAAGGGAACAGTTATGCCAATATTTGTTTCACACCCTTATCAACCCTGTGATACACTTAACACACGATTAAACCGATAAGTGTGTTGTTATCAAACATCAAAATCAGAGGGATAGGAAAATGCTCTTTTAGTCTCCCCCTTTTTGGTGTTTGATGACAATACACTTTTGCAAGATGATTTAAATAGGAAGCATGTGAGATTTGTAAAATAGAGACGGGGCTCCCCCTAGATGTGTAGAGACAAACCTCCCCCTCTATTTTACAAACCCAACATGGATGCACGAATATTGATACTAGCATTTGAAATCATACCTTTGCATAATAGCATGTGATGAGAAATATATAGACAATAGATAATGCATATCATCACAAGATGGATCCAATGAAATAAACCACAACATAACCACATAGTCTCACACATAAATAGAGGGAATTCGAAATCGAAGTTCACAAGCAATAAAAGGATCAAAATAAGAACGAGCTTGTGACTTCCCATGCAACACCCGTGCCTAAAGTGCAACTTCTCCCCCTTTGGCATCAAGATGCCAAAAAAGGGACAAGTGGAAGACTACCGTCCCAACGGTCAATCATCCTCCTCCTCCTCATCCTCAAGGTCCTCCTCGTAAGGGGGTGGGGCGTGGTGCGAGGAAGAGACATCATCGTCCCAACGGCTGTGCTGAGAGATCCACTGATTGATGTTGTTCTTGGACCCCTAGGAGACGGTCAAATCCTGAGCAGCCATCATTTCCTTCTGCCGAGCACTGGCTTTCTTGGCATACACATGCGCCTCATACATGCGCTTCTGGTTGTCAACCTGGAAGAAAAATATCTTCTTGAGCTTGACCTCCATCCTTTTGGCCCAAGAGGGCTTAGCATCCTTGCGACGAGAGACAACATAGTCAGTGTCATGTCCACTGTCAGCATCCTCAGAGTCATCCTCATCCTCCTCACCCGCTGCAATGCGAGGTTTAGCATGTGTCTTGATCTTGAGTGCCTTTGGCCTGTTCACAATGAGAGAGCGAGTGGAGAGTGTCCTAGCAATGACGGGGCACTTTGACACAATGAGGGCCATAATATAAGGAGCAAATGGTGGAACCCTCCGAGAGTGTGCAGCAGCAACCATCTCATTCCAAATGAAGTCTGACACATCAAGAGGAGTGCTTGAGTCTCGGTTGAGGAAGGTGTTGAATAGCAAGTCAACAGAGAACCCATGTATCTCATCCTTGTTGCCCGCACGAGGAGCAACAGTCTCACGGAAAATGCGATGGAGAATGTCATATGTGGGGAGAAGATCCTTGATCTTGCCAGCAATCCCACGGCCCCGGATATACAGAGGTGTAAGGACATCCTTCTTGGAGGGGTGATCCTACATGTGACAGCGAAAACCACAGGGAACGTCCCGGCCGTGATCTTCATACCCCAATATTGCAGCAAACTCCACAAGTGTAGCTTCCTTGACAGCACCTTGAGTCATCCAGGTGATCTTCCGAGTACGGCTAGTGTGGAAATGTGCAGTGGCATAAAACTGGCAAATAATGGGGAACAATGAAGGGTTTCACAGCATAGTAAATCAGAATTTTCTACGGAAGCGAACGGGAAAAGCCAAGATCTAATCTAGGAGATGCAAACAACGAGAAGAGATGTGGTTTCAATGGTGGACAACAAAGTGTCGATCATATCATTCATATGACTCATGCTTAACCTTTCGGTTCGTGTGTTCCGAGGCCATGTCTGTACATGCTAGGCTCGTCAAGTCAAACCCAAGTATTTCCGCGTGTGCAAAACTGGCTTGCACCCGTTGTATGTGAACGTAGAGTTTATAGCACCCGATCATCACGTGATGCTTGAACACGACGAACTTTCGCAACGGTGCATACATGGGGAGAACACAGTTTTATCTTGATCATTAAGTGAGGAATCATCTTATAATGCTACCGTCGCGATCTAAGCATAATAAGATACATAAAAGGATAAACATCACATGCATATAAATTTATGTGACATGGTATAGCCAATCTTCGCGCAATGATCTCCATCTTGTGCGTGCCAGCATGATCTCCATCACTCCAACATGATTGCCTCCACCACGAATAGCAACTACAACTATTGCTAACTACTTAGCGATAAAGTAAAGCTATGACATGGCGTATAAGAAGTTGACACACAGGTCATACACAATTATAAAGACAACCATATGGGTCCTGCCGGTTGTGTACTCATCGACATGCAAGTCGTGAAACATTACAAAACATGATCATTGCATACAACATACACATCACATCTTGGGCCATACCATATCACAGAAAACACTCCCTGCAAAAACAAGTTAGACGCCTCTACTTTGTTGTTGCATGTTTTACGTGGCTTATGGGAGTAACAAGCTAAGAACGATTCTTACCTACGGAAAGCCACAACGGTGATATTATGGTTGCCAAACTCCGGTGTAAATCCCATGACAACTATAGTGAGAGAAACTGGCATCCACTAGCCGCATGTGTGGAACAAGCCACACGTCAAGTGCGGAGCCGGTCTCGCGAACGAGGTCGCATAAAGTTGGCCTGGACCGCTTCGATCTCACTATACCACGTCATAAGAAGTACACAAACAATAGTCTTGAAACAGAAAACATCAAGGCCCGCAACAAGCATGTTGCGTTCTACTCGTGAAACACATCTACGCATAGATCTAGCTCTGATACCACTGAAGGGTTTTCGCAGCATAGTAAATCATAATTTTCTACGGAAGCGAACGGGAAAAGCCAAGATCTAATCTAGGAGATGCAAACAATGAGGTGGGAAATAGATAAGATCTTCATACCCTTGAAGATTCGCACAGTGAAACGTTCAACGAACGTGGTTGATGTAGTCGTACTCGCTTCTCCTCCTCGCGATCCGATCCGATCCAACACCGCAAGTGGCGATGCCTCCGAGAGATGCACACGTGCGGCACCTCGACGTCTCCTCCTTCCTTGGTCCAGCAAGTGGGGTGGAGAGATAGGTTGGATCTACAACACGACGGCGTGGTGCAAGTGGTGGAGAGTTTCTGTGGCAGGGCTTCGCCTACGCGCAGTCGGGAGGGAAAGAGAGAGGAGGGCAGCAGGGCGGCTAGGGCTTGAGGAGGAGGTGTAGGGAGGGTTCGCCCCCTGTCCTCTTTATATAGAGAGGTGGGCGACTGGCCCTTGCCCTCCCCCAAGCCCTAGGGCCGGCGGCCAAGGAGGGAGGAGTGGGGGGCAAGTTTCCCCCCTTCTAGAAGCTCCCCTAGGGTTTCCCCTAGGGCTTGGCCGGCTGGGCCTATGGGGCCTTGTGCCCCTGGCCCAATGCGGACAGGGCACTCCCCGTAGGCCCACGCCCCCTCCCGACAAGTGGGGCCACGTTGGTCCCACTCCGGAAGGTTCTAGAAGCTTCTGGTACAATACCGAATAACCCGAAGCAATTCCGAACTCCAAAATCTGCTTTGCCTTATATGAATCTTATTCTCCGGACCATTCCGGAACCTCTCGTGACGTCCTGGATCTCATCCGAGACTCCGAACAAAAACTCATAAACCAATTATCCAATCTATCCTAGCGTCGAGACACGTTAAGTGTGTGACCCTTCGGGTTCAAGAATATGCAGACATGATCTTCTATCAATAATCAACAGCGGGGTCTAGAAACCCATATTGACTCCCACACATTCATCGATGATCATATCGGATGAACCACGATGCCAGGATTCAATCAATCTCATAAATATATTCCCTTTGTCTCGCGATATTTTACTTGCCCGAGATTCGATCGTCGGTACCGGCATACCTAGTTCAATCTCGTTCACAGCAAGTACTTTACTCGTTCCGTAATCCGATATCACTGTGTGATTAACTCCTTAACCACGTGCTTGCAGGCGGTGTTGATATCGATTACCGAGTGGGCCCGAAGTATATCTCTCCAACTTGGGAGGGACAAATCCCATCTCGATACATACAACCCAACAAGTACTTTCCGATCACCTGAGAGACACCTTTATGATCACCCTCTCATAGGATGACGTTTGATGACCTCAAAGATTTCTTCCGATACCAGGGAGTTGCATTATCTCATGGTCTAAGTAATACAATATTTGACATAAGAAAAGCTTCGCAAAGATGAACACGATGATAATTGCTCTGCTTAATTTGGGTGTGTCCATCATATCATTCTCCCAATGATATGATCTCATTATTAATCGACAACTCATGTCTATGGTTAGGAAACCTTAACCATCATTAATCAATGAGCTAGTACATAGAGGCGTACTAGGGACACAGTGTTGTTCACAAACCACACAAGTATTAAAGTTTCCGCTTAATACAATTCTAGCATGGAATATAAACTTTATCATGAATAAGAATTATAATAATAACATCTTTATTATTGCCTCTAGGGCATAATTCCAACAAACAAGCTAAGGTGAGAGCAGATTTCCTTAGCTTCAGCAAAGTAGTCAAGATTCTTGTTAATGTGCCCCATGTCAATCCACTGCTGAGGCACCACCATCTGGATATTGGTCAAAAGAACCTCATGATAAACACGCTCTTGGAAATAATCGAAGAAGAGACTGTCTTCCGTGGCCTCGCTCCGGTTGCGGGAGTATGGATTTTCAATCCGGAGAGCCCTAAACTCTGACTCAGAGATGTCTGACAGTTTCTTTGGCCCTGATGGCCCTGAGCTGAGACTTTTGGTATGCCCAGCGGAAGGGGGGCGAGAGGGAGGGGCGTTTCCACGCCTAGAAGAGCGCTTGGTAACCCCCTCACGACCACCTCGAGTGGCAGGCAACTTGGAACGGTGTCTTGGCTGTGGCATAACCTCTTCCTCAGACTCCGTATCTTCCTCAACAATCTCACGGCTAGTCTTGGAACGCTTGCGCGCACCCCGAGAACCACTTGCATCGGGATCCATGGCGGTGGAAAGAGGTGGGAGCCCGCCAAGCGGCCGAATCCAAGGAGGATCCGGGGAGAGGAGGGCGTGGCAGGGCTCCTGCGGCTTCAAGGTCTCCGGCGGCAGCGCGGGTACGAGTGGAGGGCGTGGGGACGAATGAGGCACTGAGGGGTGCCTCCCCACGCGCGCCCAATATATACCAGGAAAACGCCGACCGGTAGTACCGGTTGCTGAAGCGGTAGTACCGCTCGTAAGCGGTAGTACCGGTTCCCCAACCGGTAGTACCGCGGTAGTACCGGTGACCGGTAGGACCGGACATGTGGGCGGTAGTACCGTTCCTGGAGCAGTTCTTCCAGGATACGACCTGGGAACTAGCCAGGTCCGGTAGTACCGCTCGTACGTCCGGTAGTACCGGTCCCATCTGATTCCAAAGCCAGGAAACAAAGGTGATTCTTGTGCAGAAAGAGAGAGGGTTTTTGTGAGGGAGTAAGGAGGCTTGGGTTAAGACATGTGAGCTGGGAAGCACATGCACTCTAAGAATCGAGAAAGGAAGTTAAAAGCCAAACTAGAGTGCATGAGACTAAGAACGGTGAAGGCAATTCACAAGATGACAATCATGAGTAAAAATCAAATAAAAAATGACAAACACGAGTAAGCACATCAACCTCTCGATTGAGAGGGGGCGGTTGCCTAGGCCACCATATTTGAGTATACTCGGCTTGGCACCACGAAGATATATCTTGGGTCCATTACCGAAACTCATCATTAAGCTCACATATCACAAAGTGATATTAAGAAGAATGATTTTGTTTACTTTGTGCATAATGGGGGGGAGGGATGGTCCAATCAATTAGGACCGCACTCCCCCTATGTCCATGCCTACACCTAAACCAAATATGGGTCGAGTATTAGGTGAGAGTGCAAGATAATCAAGTCAAGCTCCTTGAATCTACGATATTTAGTTCATTCCTCAAGTAGAAAAACCTTGCTTCATCAAGTGGCTTCGTGAAGATATCGGCAAGTTGATCTTTGGTAGAAACATAGGATAGATCAATATCACCTCGAGCAACATGATCTCTAATGAAGTGATGACGAATCTCAATATGCTTTGTCCTTGTGTGATCCATCGGGTTGTATGCAATTTTGATGGCACTTTCATTGTCACATAGAAGAGGCACTTTGTCACAATGGACACTGTATTCCTTTAAAGTTTGCCTCATCCATAGCAATTGAGTGCAAGCACTAGCGGCATCAACATACTCGGCTTCGGCGGTGGAGAGAGATATACAATTTTGCTTCTTAGAAGACCAACATACCTAGGACCTACCAAGGAATTGGCAAGCCTCGGATGTTTATTTTCTATCATCCTTGTCCCCCGCCCAATCCGAATCCGTGTATCCACAAAGAGCGAATGTTGAGCCTCGAGGATACCAAAGACCATAAAATGGGGTATGAACTAAATATCGAAAGATTCTCTTGACCGCCATTAAATGGCTTTCCTTAGGAGCCGCTTGATATCTTGCACACACACCTACACTCAACACAATATCGGGTCTAGATGCACAAAGGTAAAGCAAAGAACCAATCATGGACTGGTATACCTTTTGATCCACATCTTTACCATTTGGATTTTGTTCTAGATGAGTCTTTGTAGCCATGGGAGTAGGAGCTCCATTTAAATCTTGCATTTTGAATATCTTGAGCATGTCTTGAGTATACTTGGCTTGATTGAAGAATGTCCCTCCTCTAACTTGCTTGATCTCAAAGCCAAGAAATACTCTCAACTCTCCCATCAAAGACATCCGGAACCTACTAGTCATAAGCTTTGAGAATTCATCATTAAAAGCTTTGTTAGATGAGCCAAAGATAATATCATCAACATATATTTGGCATACAAAAAGCTCCCCATTGACCCTCTTAGTAAAAAGAGTGGGATCGATTTTCCCAACCTCAAAGCCACAATCAAACAATAACTCTCTAAGGTGCTCATACCACGTGCGTGGGGCTTGCTTGAGCCCATAGAGCGCCTTATCGAGTTTGTAGACATGGTTTGGGAAGTTGGGGTCCTCAAATCCCGGGGGTTGCTTAACATATACCAACTCATTTAATGGACCATAAATAAATGCACTTTCTACATCCATTTGTTGCAACTTAAAGTTATGATGTGCCGCATAAGCAAGAAGGATACGGATGGACTCAAGGCGGGCCACGGGCGCATAAGTCTCTCCATAATCAATGCCTTCAATTTGAGAATACCCTTGTGCAACCAATCTAGCCTTGTTCCTTACTATAATTCCATGCTCATCTTGCTTGTTCTTGAATATCCACTTTCTTCCAATAACATTGCGGCAATCCTTTGGCTTCTCAACTAATTTCCATACTTTGTTTCTCTCAAAGTTGTTGAGCTCCTTATGCATAGCCTCTAACCAATCCGAATCTTCAAGAGCTTCCCACACTTTCTTTGGTTCAATCATGGAGATGTGAGCTTGGTATTCACCGAACCTCTTCAATTGTGCTCTTGTGGAAATACCTTTCCTTAGATCACCAACTAAATTTTGTAGAGTGTGATCTCTTATTTCCAACATTCTTTCCTTTCTAGCTTCGCGACGAGCGTGGATATCCGTGTTGTTTCTTGGAGGACCCTCTTCATCATTTTGATCCTCGTCTTGCCCATGAACTTGACCTTGATCATCATTGGAGTCATCCTCTACATTGGGAGGAAAAGATTGACCTTGGTCTTGATCAAGTGCACTTCTAGCGTCAATTTGAGCTTGTCTCAAAGCAGCTTGTACGGATCTTCCTTGACAAATTGACTTGGCACCACTTGACAATCCGTCGAATGGACCAAGCTCCCCTTGACTGGAGTTGACGCTTTGATCACCATGTTGAGGGTACACATCTTGTCTTTGGCTTGAGTCACTGTTGTAACATCCCAAAAATATCAAACTTAGATAATCAAAACACTAATCCTCAAGTTTAGGGTTAACAAAAACTTTTCTAAATCAATTCATGAATGCATGTATATGTGTATGCATGGATTTTGAATTTCTTTAAAAACCACCTTGTTTGTGTGATCCATTGCTTGTAAAATGTTTCTTAGGTGAAATAAACATCATCTAAAACTTTCCCCAAACTTTTCCTAAAGACAAGTAAATCAAAACAAATATATTAAGTGAATGGTTATTTTGACCAATTTAACTCACATGCCTAATTTGGCTGCCTCAAACTTTCAAAACCTAGCAGAAACTTTTCTGGATCTTTGCACCCCTTGAATGTACTCATAACAAAGTATCAAGGCCCACTTTGTGATCATCCAGAAACTTTCAAATGCATAGTTTAAATGGCAATTCAAAATTGAATCTTCTTCATATGGGAAGATCCCACTTTTTCAAAACCCACTCAAACAAGCTCAACTTTCAAAACCCAAGCATCTGCAGACTCACCAGAACCAATCTAGCAAACCCACCAAAAATCATTTCAAAATTCAAAACTTGAGTTCATGCGGCCATTTCATCAAACAGGTTGCAGACACAAATCAAACAAACCCACAAACACTATAGTGTGCAGTGTTTTGAGCCTAACCTGTTCCCTAGTTAGCTCTCACACAATCCAGTAGATCATCTAGAAAGGTTAGACCAACACTAGCACCCCTGTGAGCTTGCCATTGCCATTAATGGTGAACAGCCGAGCACCCCCATGTCACCCCAATGTGGACAGCAAGCTAGGAGCAGCAGCAAGCCTAGCCAGCATGTCTGGGAGGCAGCCCACCGTCCACCGCCACTGCTTGTCCCAGCCGCGAGCGTTGCCAAGCCCTGGACCACGCGCGTCCAGACCATGCCGAGCGTGCGCCAGAGCGCCACCCGCGACCAGCATCCACAGACCGCGCGCCGCCCTCACCGCACGCACACATGATCACCACCGACCCAGGAGACCGCCAGACATCCCCGTTTACCGCCCCGCGCCATACAGCCACCGCCCACCGTCGAAGACGCCGCCTCTGCTGCGCAGAGCACCGCCCGTTCCAGACCAAACCACATCGCCCCATGCCTCGCGACCATGTCGTTGAGCATCGCCAGAAGACACAGCACCGTCCCCTACCCTTGCCCATGCCATTAGCTGCCTGTCACGTTGCCCCCGACGAGCTCACCGTGCGCCCCGACGGTCCCCTCGCTCGACTATAAATAGAGGCCACCCCCGCATGATTTCTTCACACCATCTCACTCCCCTCTCCCCACTGATCGTGCCACACCATTCTCAGAGCAAGGCGAGCACCACCTCGCCGGAATTTCACTGGAGCCTGCCGCTGCCGGAGAAGAAGGGAGCCAGCGATTGGAGCCGCCCCAGGAGAAGCCACCGGTACCATGAGGTTTGCCGTCGTCGACTTCGTCGTTCGCCCGCCTCGCCGACCCTCACCCATACCCCGGTGAGCCCCCAGCACCTCTCACTGGCCGCGCTAGGTTTCGTTCTCGCCGAAGCTATCTCGCGTCGACGATGACCCTCAGCCGTTGGATTAGAACTAGATCGAACGAACCACGTTGCCCCATACCGCTTCGCCCAGCCCCGTGTCACTGACGAGTGGGGACACCCACTTAAGCAGCCCACGGGAGCACTGCGCTTAGCAGGCCGGCCCATTAGAATTTCCCGCAGCCCAGTAATTCAAATTAAACCTTTTCCATTTAAATTCAAACACACTTATGTACCCAACTTCAAAAATCAACCCAGATCAATTTAGTGCACCAAATTGGACGAAACCAATTTTGTTGGAAAGGTCTGTGAATGCTTAATCCAAGCCCGTTGGATTCAAGTCATTTGGATCTGTAGATCACCCATAGCAAAAATAACAAGGCAGAATCTTTTCTGCATTCAAACATTTTTCAAATTTAAACCACAATAGCTTTTGAGTTGATTCCAACTCTCAAAAATCACATTCAACCATACCTTTCAGATTATATAAAAATATATATAGGTTATTTGCAAAAATATTGTTCAAGCAATAAAATAATGCTTCATAAGCATTTCTAGCCACTTTAATTAATTAAAATAAAAGGGTAAAACCTTATTAAATTGTGACACCACTTTAAATCACATTCCCATGGACTACAATATGTGGTGATGACATGTGTCAACATGATCCCATGTTTAGTTTGGAGAATATTAAATCTTAAGTAGTTTTTCAATGAGTAGAAATTACTTTTCTAAAATAAAAAGATTTAAACCAAGCTTTAACCTTGTAAGGTTAGAGATGATGCTAGATCATCTATAGGACCCTTGTGTGTGATGATTGCAAGTAGTTAAGTATTGTTTGGTGATTGTGTACCTCGTATTTATTCATAGAAGCTAGTACCGACCAAGGATACGAGGAGGAAGGATGATACTACGAAGAGGAAGCCGAGGAGAACTTCAACCACTGCTCTGCACAAGGCAAGCTTTACTAACCAAGTTGACCAATGCAAGCTAACACTTACAAGATACTATACCTATGCAATCTTATATTGACATTGCTTGCAAGCCTAATACTACTAGTGGATGTGCAAGCTAACCCTTGCAAAATACCTTACTGATGCCACAAACCCATACTTGTGAGATGACTACTTTATGCCTTAAGCATATGTGATCATACCCACTTGCTAAACCCATCCTAGTTTTATGTGCAAGCCTCTTACTTTATTTCTTTATCAAAGCTTACTTAGAGTCTACCCAAGAGTTTGGTAGATACTAGACAGTGTGCTGAAGGTTGCATAAAGAGCATAAAATTTGGCCTAAGCTAGAAACCTTGATATCAGCCTAAGATATAAGGTTGGACTTAGTTGAAATTCCACTAGTTACCACCCCCCATTAGTACTACCCCACCTGTAGATGCTAGTGCTAAGCCTAAAACTTGATCAACTTTAGATGGGAATACTTGGTGGAAAAATGGTTATGAAAACCTTGGAATGATGGATCATTCTATTGAAATGTTTTGGACATGTGTTTCCAAACGCTTGATGATTCTGGTGATGAAAATGTTGAGGCATGAGCCTTAGCCCCTTTATAAAACTGATGGTTGTCTGGATGCGATACCATTCCAATTTTTGCGTACAACCACAATACCCGAATATTGGGTAGGGCTTGACTGGAAACTTATATACCTTAGTATTAGTTCCCTCACGGCCAAGGTATGAGCTGAGGCTACCTTGTGAAGATTGTCCACCTGTGTAGTACCCAAGATGACAGTGGTCATGGTTGGGAGGCCAAACTCACAGGAGAGGTGCTTATACTAGGGAATGTAATTGAAAGGTTAGGATTGATTATCCGCATACTGAGTATGGTGAATTCAGGATTTGTTCCTGACGGATGTATCGAATGTTGTGGTGAAAGTGTACAATCTCTGCAGAGTGTCAAACTATTCGAATAGCCGCGTCCGCGGTTATGGACAGTTGGAGTGGCCATACTGTTCCCCCGTCAGACTTTTCAAAAGGACTTGTGAAATGAATTGTGACCTAGACTTGACCACAATGGAATTGTGTCTTGGAATACAAGATCCCACTTAGGAGTTATAAAATTTTGACTAGCTTTGGAACTTAGTAGTTATAAACCTGGCTTTTTGCAAAACAACCCTAGAGCCTAGTGTCCTATTATCCAAAATCCCCTTTACTTGTTAGTACTAGTTTGCGAGTACTTAAAGAGTACTCATGGCTTTGTCCCTGGCTATTCCCATGGCCAGACTATGAAGAGGAGTACCTGGAGGATGGACCCCAGGAAGGTTACGACAACTAGGATCATCTCCCATCGTCAGCATTGCCTGTGACCCCGAAGATGGAGCATCGCCTACGCTACCGTTATTATTACGTATTCCGCTGCTTGATGTTGTATTAAGGACTGGATCATGAGATCCCTATTTGTGTAAGAACTTATGTATCGTTTGTAATGGATGAAGTACTATGGTATCCAATTCTGTTATGTCTCGCAAAAATGGTAATCCTGGGATTGCGATGTATGGCATAACAGGCATCTAGGATTGAAAAATCCGGGTGTTGACAAGTTGGTATCAGAGCCATCCTGACCATAGGAGACCCTAGTTATATTGGACGTGCAACCAAAAACTTAGTTTCAAAACCCAAGAACAAAACTATTTACGAAAACTTAGTCTAATTCTTACCTCTTTAATTCTTTGATAAAACTTCATGTTCCTCAAAAACTCTTGCAAAATAGATAAAATTTTGACACACTTGATCACCTTGCTAATCTACTCATCCTCTATTTTTATAGATGGACATGAAGTACAGCAAGTTTTACCAACTCGGGAATGGAGGAGACCTTAAATTTGAGAGGGATCTGGATCAGCTTTCGGAACTTCTGGAGCGCCCGCATCCCGAGTTCTTCGGAGCTCAGCTCAATGATCAAGGGGGAGAAGATCTGCAGTGGCTAATTGTTGCAAGTCTCCGAGGAAAGATTGAACCTCCCACTGCGGAGGGAATTCAGTTTACCTTAAGGGAAAACAACTGGCTCGATGGACTGGCCAGAGCAATGCAGAAAGCTCTTTCCCGTCTGTGTGGGCAGAGCATCAATCAGATCAAGGGTACTCGCTTTGAGTTTTGCCCAAGACGTGATGCAAATGGTCAACCACTGGAAGCCCCATACCACCCCGAGATGAAGACTCAATTGGACCACCTTAGCTTCATAATGTATGATCGTCAGCAGGAACTGGACAACTGCCGTGACTATTGCAACCACAAGTCTGCCATCATCAAGACGAAGGATCAGACCATCGCCATGCTAGCAAGGGATCGCAAGTCTCGCCGTCGTCAGCTCGACAAGAAGGAGCGCATTATTGCCCGTCTTCGCCATCGCATCTCATCTCTGGAAGAGACCATCCATGAGAGAGACATGCAGTTAGAGGAAAGGGAGAATGCCGGAGAAGATCTTCGTGGAGACCCTTACTCCTATCTCAGCGATGACGATGATTTTCTGGAGGATCAGGCCATGGACTTCTTCACCGATGAGGATGATTTCGCCTTCATCGATGATGCGGAAGATGATGAAGCCACAGACTCCGAGCAGTAGTAGCACTGAGCACTAGCGTAGTGAGTAGTAGTCGGTCCCACTGTATCGTAGTTTCCAGAATGGTTCTTAAAACCATCTGTTTTCTTTGTTGTGGTGTGTGTTGTACTGTGTGCTATGAGTGAATGAATGAAAATGCAAGTTGCTAGAAAACTTGAGTCAAACTCTCAAAACTTTTCAAAGACCCAAAACCTTAGAAATTTCCCTCTTTTCTCATGATCTATATCAATCTTCAGATGCCACGTGGAGGAAGTGGTTCAGCCCCGGATCCGATGTTGCAGATCCTGCAAATGTTGACTTCTGACCGCGAAGCTGAAAGAGAGGAACGTCAAGCAAACCTAGACACTCTGCAACAGATAGCCCAACTAGCCCACAACAACCAAGGCCATGGAAATCAGGAAAACCACGGATCTAAGCTCAAGAATTTCCAGAATACCAACCCACCCGTTTTCACCAAGTCGGAAGAACCCCTAGACGCTGATGATTGGCTGCAAACCATGGAAAATAATTTAGAAGTAGCCGGAGTAGAAGCCAACGAGAAAGTCTTGTTCGCCACTCATTATCTAGCCGGAGATGCCAGGGCATGGTGGAACAGTGTTCGTGCAATGACCGGAGGCCAAATGATGACTTGGGAGGAATTCAAGGTCAAGTTTAGCAGAACCCATGTGCCGCCAGGTTTGATCAAGAGAATGAGAGACGAGTTCAGAGAATTGAAACAAGGAAGGATGACTGTAGTGGAATACCGTGACAAATTTTTGTCATTAGCCAGGTATGCCCCGGACGAGATAGACACCGAAGCTAAGAAGAAAGAAAGATTCCTGAATGGTCTGCATGATGAGATGCAGACAGTGTTAGTCAATATCCCCTTTGCGGATATTGAAGCCCTTGTCGACTCTGCTATCCAGATGGAAGGAAAGATCAACCAGGCCAATGAGAACCGCAAGCGTCGCATGATGCATCAACCAGGAACCCATCAGACCCCAAAGTATCGCCCCAACCCATCTCCAGGATTTGCCCCAAGAACCAACAGACCCCCTATGACCCGTCCGACCTATCCCAACCGTGGAAACCCTAGACCCGGAGGAAACCACAACAACCCCGGCAACTCTAGCAATTTCACCCGTGCCCCACCCAAGTTCAACACCAACAATGCTACCGCCAACCCCAATACTGCCCCGAGGACTGGAAGCAATGCTATGCCTGTCGCAGCCAAGGACAAGTCACAAGTGACCTGTTATGACTGTGGAAATAAAGGCCACTATTCCAACGAGTGCCCCAACAAGAAGAATGCTACAGCCCCTAATACCAATGTCCCAGCTCAGCAGCAGCGTCGTGTCCAGCCAGGAAGAAGATTTGCCCTAGGAAATTCACTCAACCGCAATGGCCGTCTTTTTCTCATGCATGCTGAAGAAGCTCAGGAAGCGCCAGACGTCGTGCTGGGTATGTTTTCTGTTAATTTAGTACTTGCAAGATGTAGGGGTTCGTAGCATGGAAAACAAAAAATTTCTATCGCATACAAACAAACAAGCCAAGATCTATCTACTAGATTGTAGCAACGAGTCGATGGAATAACTTACCCTCGAAGATTCCAAAGCGTTTAACGAGAGCGGATTCTCGTGGGTGATGTAGTCGTACTCTTCCCGATCTCAAGATCGTGTAGACGATCCTTCCGGCGCTGCGTTCCGGCAGCGCTCCCGCAGTCGGTCACACGTTCGGTACTCGACGAAGACCTTCCTCTCCCTTGTTCCAGCAGGCAGCGGAGGTTGTAGCACTCTCCTCGCGATTCCGGCAGCACAACGGCGTGGTACCGGAAGTAGAGGGGAGATCCCGCAGGGCTTCGCCTTAAGCCGGAGCGAGTATGGTGGATTATGAGAGAGGGCTATTAGTGGTCTAGAGATTAGACACACCAATTAGAAGGCTCTAAACCGCAGGCTAAAGCAATTAGAAGCTCTAAACCAAACGGCTCTAAACCTGAGATTAGAGGTGGAAACTTGTGTGTCTCAAGGAGGAGCCCTGCCCCTCCTTTTATGGGTGGAGGGGCCTTGGCGCACCAGGGGAGGGAAGGAGTCCCTCCCCAACTCGGCCTAGGGCTGGGCGCCAGCCTGGAGGAGTTGGACTCCTCCTCCAAGTTGGTTCCAACTCCTCTTGCTTGTTTCCCACAGTTTCCTGTTTCCCACAGTTTCCTGTTTTAGCCGTTTGACTTTCAAACTGGCAATTTGACTTTCATGTTTTTGGAACAGCAAGAACACTTAGTACATGATGAAATCATTCAATGACACACTCATGTACCCTCCCCCCCCCCCGGAGTGCCGGACAATCCGGAACCTTCTAGAACATTCCCGATGAAAACACCGGAATCATTCCCGAACTCCGAAACGGGACTTTCCTTATATGAATCTTATTCTCCGGACCATTCCGGATCACCTCATGATATCCCGGATCCCATCCGAGACTCCGAACAACATTCGGTCTCTTTCTCATAATACCATAACTACTCAAAACAACGTCGAATCCTTAAGTGTGTCTCCCTACGGTTCATGAATTATGCGGACATGATCGAGACACTTCTCCGAACAATAACCAATAGAGGAATCTGGAAATTCATATGGCTCCCACATATTTCTACGATTACTTTGCGATCGAATGAACCACTTACATACGATACCAATTTCCCTTTGTCTCACGATATGTTACTTATCCGAGGTTATGATCGTCGGTATCTCTGCATACCTAGTTCAACCTCGTTACTGATAAGTACTCTTTTCTCATTCCCGTGATATGTGATCCCTTGTGAGCCAGTCACATGCTTGCAAGCTAATTGGATGACATTTCACCGAGAGGGCCCAGAGAATATCTATCCGTCATATGGATGGACAAATCCCACTCTTGATCCATGTGTCTCAACCAATACTTTCCGAACACTCAATGCCACCTTTATAGCCACCCAGTTACGGTGTGGTGTTTGATGTCATCAAAGCATCCATCCGGTAAAGGTGATATGCATGATCTCATGGTCGAAGGAATTAGGTTACTATGTATCAGAAAGCATATAGCAATTGAACTATTGAAATGACTTGATCTTTTTGCTACGCTTATCTATAGGAGTATGTCCACCATATCATTCTCCTAACGATATGATCTTGTTGTTGATAACATCTCAATGTTCATGATAGGGAAACCACAATCATTTATCAACCAACAAGCTAGTGAGGTATAGAGGCTATACTAGGGACTTCAAATTAAGTTTACAAATCACACAAGTATTAATGTTTCCCTGTTAATACTATTATAGCATGAATGTAAACATTTATCATAAACACAAAGATATAATAATAACTATATTTATTATTGCCTCTAGGGCATATCTCCAACAGTCTCCCACTTGCACTAGAGTCATCTAATCTAGATTACATGGTAATATACCGAACACCCATGGCAGTTTGGTGTTGGTCATGTTTTGCCCTCGGGAGAGGTTTAGTCAACGGATCCGCCACATTCAGATCTGTGTGTACTTTGCAAATCTTTATATCCCCATCCTGGATATGTTCTCGAATAGCGTGAAAACGTAGCTTGATATGCTTCAGCTTCTTGTGTGACCTTGGTTCTTGCGCATTGGCTATGGCGCCCATGTTATCACAGTAGATAGACATTGGGTCCAGCGCACTAGGAACCACACCCAGCTCTGTAATGAACTCTTTCATCCATATCGCTTCTTGTGAAGCCTCCGAAGCAGCCATGTATTCCGATTCAGTTGAAGATCTCGCCACAACGCTTTGCTTTGCACTCCTCCAGCTAACTGCTGCACCATTCAAAATAAATACGTATCCAGATTGTGATTTAGAATCATCCGGATCGGTGTTCCAACTAGCATCGGTGTAACCATTAACAATGAGCTGTTCATCACCTCCATAAGAAAGAACCATATCCTTAGTTCTTCTCAAGTACTTAAGGATGTTTTTGACCGCTGTCCAATGATCCACTCCTGGATCACTTTGATATCTGCTAGTTAGACTAACAGCATATGCGATGTCGGGTCTAGTACATAGCATGGCATACATTAGAGATCCTATGGCTGATGCATAGGGAGTATTACTCATCCTTTCTCTATCTTCTGCCGATGTCGGACTTTGAGTTTTACTCAAGGTCGTATTGGGCAACATGGGCAAGAACCCTTTCTTGCTTTCTTCCATTCCAAACCTCTTTAGAACTTTGTCCAAATATGTACTCTGTGACAATGATATTTGGCGTTTCGATCTATCTCTATAAATCTTTATGCCTAATATGTAAGCTGCTTCGCCAAGATCCTTCATTGAAAAACTATTATTCAAATATTCCTTGACACTATTAAGAAGGTCTACATCATTCCCAATCAACAATATGTCATCCACATATAGTATTAAGAATGCTACAGAGCTCCCACTCACTTTCTTGTAAATACAAGCTTCTCCATAAGTTTGTATAAAACCAAAACTTTTGATTACCTTATCAAAACGTTGATTCCAACTTTGGGATGCTTGCTTCAATCCATAGATGGACCGTTGAAGTTTGCATACCTTGTTAGCATCTTTAGGATCGACAAAACCTTTGGGTTGCATCATATACAACTCTTCATCAATATCTCCATTGAGGAATGCTGTTTTGACATCCATCTGCCATATCTCATAATCATAATATGCAGCGATTGCTAACATAATCCTCACAGACTTTAGCTTTGCTACTGGTGAGAAAGTCTCATCGTAGTCAACTCCTTGAATTTGTCGAAACCCTTTTGCGACAAGTCGAGCTTTATAGACAGTAACATTACCATCAGCATCTGTTTTCTTCTTGAAAATCCATTTGTTCTCGACAGCCTTTCGGCCATCCGGTAAGTCCACCAAAGTCCATACTTGGTTTTCGTACATGGATCCAATCTCGGATTTCATGGCTTCTTGCCATTTATTGGAATCTGGGCTCATCATCGCTTCCTCATATGTCTCGGGGTCATCGGTGTTGTCCACCAACATGACACTCATAACGGGATCATACCAATCTGGAGTGGTACGATTTCTCGTTGATCTCCGAGGCTCTGTAGCAACTTCAACCGAAGTTTCATGATCACCATCATTAGCTCCCTCTCTAATTGGTGCAGGCACCACATGAACTTCTTCCGGTGCTGCGCTACTCGCAATTTCGAGAGAAGGTTCGACAACCTCGTCGAGTTCTACTTTCCTTCCAGTCACTTCTTTCGAGAGAAATTCCTTCTCTAGAAAGGATCCATTCTTGGCAACGAAAATTTTGCCTTCGGATCTATGATAGAAGGTATACCCAATAGTTTCCTTCGGGTATCCTATGAAGACGCATTTTCCCGCTTTGGGTTCAAGCTTGTCCGGCTGTAACTTCTTTACATAGGCTTCGCATCCCCAAACTTGAAGGAACGGCAATTTAGGTTTCTTCCCAAACCATAATTCATACGGTGTCGTTTCAACGGATTTAGATGGTGCCCTATTTAAAGTGAATGCGGCTGTTTCTAATGCATAACCCCAAAATGATAGCGGTAAATCTGTAAGTGACATCATAGAACGAACCATATCTAAGAGAGTTCGATTACGACGTTCAGACACACCATTACGCTGTGGTGTTCCCGGCGGTGTCAATTGTGAAAGTATTCCGCACTTCTTTAAATGCTCGCCAAACTCGTAACTTAGATATTCACCTCCACGATCAGAACGTAGAAACTTAACCTTCTTGTTACGTTGATTCTCTACCTCACTTTGAAACTCCTTAAACTTCTCGAAAGTTTCGGACTTATGTTTCATGAAATAGATATACCCATATCTACTCAAATCATCCGTGAAGGTAAGAACATAACGATAACCACCGCGTGATGCTACACTCATTGGACCACACACATCGGTATGTATAATTTCCAATAAGTCCGTAGCTCGCTCCATCATACCAGAAAATGGAGTCTTAGTCATTTTTCCCATCAGACATGCTTCGCATCTTTCAAGTGATTCAAAATCAAGTGATTCAAGAAGTCCATCGGAATGGAGTTTCTTCATACGCTTCACTCCAATGTGACCAAGACGACAGTGCCACATATAGGTCGAATTATCGCTTGATTTCAAACGTTTAGCCTCAATGTTGTTGATATGTGTATTTCCACTATCGAGATTCAATAAGAATAGACCATCTATCAAAGGTGCATGTGCATAAAACATATTACTCATATAAATCGAACAACCATTATTCTCTGATTTAAACAAGTAACCGTCTCGCAATAAACAAGATCCTGATATAATGTTCATGCTCAACACAGGCACTAAATAACAATTATTTAAGTATAAAACTAATCCCGATGGTAGATGAAGGGGTAGCATGCCGACCGCGATCACATCAACCTTTGATCCGTTTCCCACGCGCATCGTCACCTCGTTCTTCGCTAGCTTCCGTTTATTCTGCAGCACCTGTTTCGAGTTACAAATATGAGCAACCGAACCAGTATCAAATACCCAGGCACTACTACGAGTACTAGTGAGATACACATCAATAACATGTATATCAGATATACCTTTCTTCTTGATGTTGCCGTTCTTCAAATCCGCCAAGTACTTTGGGCAATTCCGCTTCCAGTGACCTTCTCCCTTGCAGTAAAAGCACTCAGTATCAGGCTTAGGTGCAGCCTTGGTCTTCTTCGCCGGCGTGGTAACTTTCTTACCACCCTTCTTGAAGTGTCCCTTTTGCTTAGACTTGCCTTTCTTGAATTTGGTGGTCTTATTGACCAACAACACTTGGTGCTCTTTCTTAATCTCCACTTCTGCAGATTTCAACATGGCAAAGAGTTCTGGCAACGTCTTGTTCATGTTCTGCATGTTGTAGTTCATCACAAAGTTCTTGTAACTTGGTGGTAGTGATTGGAGGACACGGTAAATCCCCAAAGCATTAGGAATCACAATACCCAAGCTTTGAAGTTTGTTTGCGTGCCCAGACATCTTAAGCACATGCTCACTGACGGAGCTGCCCTCTTCCATCTTGCAGTTAAAGAACTTTTCAGAAGCTTCATAACTTTCAATTGCCGCATGAGTCTCAAAAATCAATTTGAGATCCTCGACAATATCATATGGGTCTGAATCCTCAAACCTTTTCTGAAGCTCCGATTCCAAACCATACAAGATAGCACACTGAACTATGGAGTACTGATTCTTCCGAGTGAGGTAAACATTCTTTACTTCATCGGGAGCATCATCTGCAGGTGGGTCACCCAGCGGTGCATCCAGCACATAGGTCAAATTACCAGCTGTGAGGACAATCCTCAAATTGCGGAACCAATCCGCGAAGTTGCTTCCATTGTTTTTCAACTTTTCTTTCTCTAGGAACACATTAAAATTGATGGTAGGGGCTGCCATTGATCTACAACATATTTGCAATAGTTTAGACTAAGTTTATGACAAATTGAGTTCAAATTAATAATGAAATTAAACTAGGTGAACTCCCACTCAAAACAGTATCCCTCACATTGTTTTAGTGATCACACGAACCAAATCCACCATATCAACACCGATCATCACGAGAGTTGACATAGTTTCAATGGCGAACAATCGACATGTTCATCATATCTACTATATGATTCATGCTTTACCTTTCGGTGATCCGTGTTCCGAGACCATGTCTGTACATGCTAGGCTCGTCAAGATCAAACCTTAGTTTCTGCATGAGCAAATCTGGCTTGCTCACGTTGTATACACTTGCAGAATCTAACACACCCGATCATCACGTGGTGCTTCGAAACCACAAGCTTTAGCAACGGTGCTAACTAAGGGTGAACACTTTATGATTTGAAATTGATGTGCATGAGGGATCATCTTATAATGCTACCGTCGTCTACTAAGTAATACAAGATGCATAAAGGATTAACATCACATGCAATTCAATATATATGTGATATGATATGGCCTTTCTTCTTTGTGCTTCCGATCTCCATCTTCAAGCACGAACATGATCTCCATCATCATCGGCATTGCATCAAGGTCAATGACGCTTCTCCATGGTTGTCGTCCACCGGCTTCAACTATTACAACTACTTTGAATAGACACGTGGGTCTTAACATAAATTAAAGACAACCATATGGCTCCTGCCGGTTGCCAACTTACAATAAGGAACATTGCATACATCAAATATAATCACAATCATGGCCATATCACATCACTGCACACCCCTGCAAAACAAAGTTAGACGCCTCTACTTTCTTTGCATATTTTACGTGGTTTGGGGCTTTCAATAAGTGTCGTTCTAACTTACGAACAAGAACCACAACATTGATACTAGCATTGTTGATCACCCGTTGTAAATTGGATCTTAACTATGCTAGGAGAAACAGGCACCCGCAAAGCCACTTATGCAATACAAGTTGCATGTCAAGCGTGGAGCAAGTCTCATGAACGATGTCATGTAAGGTTAGCCCGGGCCGCTTCATCCCAACATACCGCAAGATGCAAAGTACACAAGAAGTAATCGACAATAAAAGCATCAACGCCCACAATGACCATTGTGTTCTACTCGTGCAACAGATCTACATATAGACACGGCTCTGATACCACTGTAGGGGTTCGTAGCATGGAAAACAAAAAATTTCTATCGCATACAAACAAACAAGCCAAGATCTATCTACTAGATTGTAGCAACGAGTCGATGGAATAATTTACCCTCGAAGATTCCAAAGCGTTTAACGAGAGCGGATTCTCGTGGGTGATGTAGTCGTACTCTTCCCGATCTCAAGATCGTGTAGACGATCCTTCCGGCGCTGCGTTCCGGCAGCGCTCCCGCAGTCGGTCACACGTTCGGTACTCGACGAAGACCTTCCTCTCCCTTGTTCCAGCAGGCAGCGGAGGTTGTAGCACTCTCCTCGCAATTCCGGCAGCACAACGGCGTGGTACCGGAAGTAGAGGGGAGATCCCGCAGGGCTTCGCCTTAAGCCGGAGCGAGTATGGTGGATTATGAGAGAGGTATATTAGTGGTCTAGAGATTAGACACACCAATTAGAAGGCTCTAAACTGCAGGCTAAAGCAATTAGAAGCTCTAAACCAAACGGCTCTAAACCTGAGATTAGAGGTGGAAACTTGTGTGTCTCAAGGAGGAGCCCTGCCCCTCCTTTTATGGGTGGAGGGGCCTTGGCGCGCCAGGGGAGGGAAGGAGTCCCTCCCCAACTCGTCCTAGGGCTGGGCGCCAGCCTGGAGGAGTTGGACTCCTCCTCCAAGTTGGTTCCAACTCCTCTTGCTTGTTTCCCACAGTTTCCTGTTTCCCACAGTTTCCTGTTTTAGCCGTTTGACTTTCAAACTGGCAATTTGACTTTCATGTTTTTGGAACAGCAAGAACACTTAGTACATGATGCAATCATTCAATGACACACTCATGTACCCTCCCCCCCCCGGAGTGCCGGACAATCCGGAACCTTCTAGAACATTCCCGATGAAAACACCGGAATCATTCCCGAACTCCGAAACGGGACTTTCCTTATATGAATCTTATTCTCCGGACCATTCCGGATCACCTCATGATATCCCGGATCCCATCCGAGACTCTGAACAACATTCGGTCTCTTTCTCATAATACCATAACTACTCAAAACAACGTCGAATCCTTAAGTGTGTCTCCCTACGGTTCGTGAATTATGCGGACATGATCGAGACACTTCTCCGAACAATAACCAATAGAGGAATCTGAAAATTCATATGGCTCCCACATATTTCTACGATTACTTTGCGATCGAATGAACCACTTACATATGATACCAATTTCCCTTTGTCTCACGATATGTTACTTATCCGAGGTTATGATCGTCGGTATCTCTGCATACCTAGTTCAACCTCATTACTGATAAGTACTCTTTTCTCGTTCCCGTGATATGTGATCCCTTGTGAGCCAGTCACATGCTTGCAAGCTAATTGGATGACATTTCATCGAGAGGGCCCAGAGAATATCTATCCGTCATATGGATGGACAAATCCCACTCTTGATCCATGTGTCTCAACCAATACTTTCCGAACACTCAATGCCACCTTTATAGACACCCAGTTACGGTGTGGTGTTTGATGTCATCAAAGCATCCATCCGGTAAAGGTGATATGCATGATCTCATGGTCGAAGGAATTAGGTTACTATGTATCAGAAAGCATATAGCAATTGAACTATTGAAATGACTTGATCTTTATGCTACGCTTATCTATAGGAGTATGTCCACCATATCATTCTCCTAACGATATGATCTTGTTGTTGATAACATCTCAATGTTCATGATAGGGAAACCACAATCATTTATCAACCAACAAGCTAGTGAGGTATAGAGGCTATACTAGGGACTTCAAATTAAGTTTACAAATCACACAAGTATTAATGTTTCCCTGTTAATACTATTATAGCATGAATGTAAACATTTATCATAAACACAAAGATATAATAATAACTATATTTATTATTGCCTCTAGGGCATATCTCCAACACAAGAGTGTTGTTTGATTCTGGTGCATCGCATTCATTTGTCACCAAAGAATTTGCCTGCACTAGTAAAATTCAACCAACCAAACTGAAGCATGTGATGATTGTACAAATTCCCGGATCAACCACCAAGGCTAGGCAAATTTGCAAAGCCGTCCCTATCCGAATCCATGGCATAGATTTTTATGCTAACCTAATAGTGCTCGGAACTAAAGGTTTGGAAGTAGTACTCGGAATGGATTGCATGTCCAAACATAAAGGAATGATTGACTGTGCCAAGAAATCCATTACCATGACCAGTACCGCCGGAATATCAGTCGAGCATATATCTGAAACCTTACCTCGCCAATTCAAGTGTAACAAGAGTCTAGCCCAACCTACCATTGACCAAGTTCGGATAGTCTGTGAATACCCTTATGTATTTCCAGATGTTTTGCCCGGTATGCCCCCAGATCGGGATATCGAGTTTATCATCGAACTAATCCCCGGAACAGGACCCATAGCCCAGAGACCCTATAGTATGAACTCATCAGAACTAGAAGAACTAAAGAAGCAATTGGATTCCATGTTAGAAATCGGATTGATTCAACCAAGTGCGTCCCCATGGAGGTCACCTGTCTTGTTTGTGGACAAGAAGGATGGAGGTAACCGTTTGTGTACGGATTATCGAAAGTTGAACGATGTCACCATCAAGAACAAGTACCCCTTGCCTAAGATAGAAGATTTGTTTGATCAGTTGACCAGTGCCCAGGTGTTCTAAGATTGATCTTAGAACTGGCTATCATCAACTCAAAATTCGTGCAGAGGATATCCCAAAGACTGCCTTTACCACCAGATATGGATTGTATGAGTATACAGTCATGTCTTTTGGATTAACCAATGCCCCCGCTTATTTCATGAACCTCATGAATAAGATTGTTATGGACTTCCTGGATAAGTTTGTCGTTGTTTTCATCGATGACATTCTGATTTATTCCAAATCAGAAGAAGAACATGAGCTACACCTAAGGACCATTCTTGGAACCCTTAGAGAGCATCAGCTGTATGCAAAATTTAGCAAGTGTGAATTCTGGTTACAGGAAGTAGGATTCCTCGGTCACATTGTATCAGCCGGAGGAATTGCCGTTGACCCTGCCAAAGTGAAAGATGTAGAAGATTGGCAAGCCCCAACCACTCAAACCCAAGTTCGTGCTTTTCTCGGATTGGCGAGATATTATCGCAAATTCGTAGAAGGATTCTCTAGTATCGCCCGACCCATGACCCAATTGCTGAAAAAGTACAAGAAGTTTGAATGGACAGACAAGTGTGAAGCGAGGTTTCAAGAACTCAAAAGGAGATTGATTTCATCCCCAATCTTGATCATGCCGGATATCACGAAGCCCTTCGATGTGTATTGTGACGCATCCAATATTGGTCTTGGATGTGTGCTAATGCAAGAAAGCAAAGTTATATCTTATCTATCGCGACAATTGAAGCAACATGAGAAAAATTACCCAACCCATGACCTCGAACTCGCAGCCGTAGTTCTAGCCCTGAAGACATGGAGACATTACCTTATGGGAAACCGTTGTGAGATTTATTCGGATCACAAGAGCCTAAAGTATATATTCACTCAGAAGGAGCTGAATATGAGGCAAAGAAGATGGATTGAGCTAATCAAGGATTACGACCTGGACATTCACTATCACCCTGGAAAAGCCAACGTAGTAGCCGATGCCCTTAGCAGATTGTCGTGTCGCTTGAACTCCATGATTTTGAAGGAGCAACCAAGTTTGCACAAAGAGATGGAAGATTTTCGAATGGAATTAGTAAGTGAAGGATTTTTGGCTAGCATAGAACTTCAGCCCACTTTGATTAGTCAGATTAAAGAGGCGCGGGAAGGAAATGCTAGTATCGACGGAATCAAACATCGTATCGGTACAGGCAAAGTACCCGGATTCACCGAGGACGAAGAAGGAGTTTTGTGGTACAAAGGACGCCTTTGTATACCAGCAGATTCGGAGTTAAAAGAAGTTATCTTGAAGGAGGATCATGATACTCTTTATTCTATCCATCCCGGAGGAACTAAGATGTATCAAGATTTGAAAGAGCAATTTTGGTGGCATAAGATGAAGAGAGAAATCGGAAGCTATATCGCCAAGTGTGATATATGTCAGCGAGTCAAGGCAGGACATCAAAGACCCGCTGGATTGTTGCAACCTTTGCAAATTCCGGAATGGAAATGGGATTCTGTAGGAATGGACTTTATCACTGGACTACCTACTTCTAGTAGGGTAAATGACTCTATTTGGGTCATAGTGGACAGATTGTCCAAAGTCGCCCATTTCTTGCCCGTTAAAACTACCTATCAGAGTTCGAAGCTAGCATAATTGTACATAGCTAGGATCGTTAGTTTGCACGGAGTCCCCAAGAATATCGTATCAGATCGAGGAACTCAGTTTACCTCGAGATTCTGGACGAAAGTCTAAGAAGGTTTAGGAATCCGCCTAGATTTCAGTACCGCGTATCACCCTAAGACCGATGGACAAACGGAGCAAGTAAACCAAATACTCGAAGATATGCTTAGAGCATGTGTGCTAGAATATGGATCCAAGTGGGAAGACTGTCTGCCGTTTGCGGAATTTTCCTACAACAATAGTTACCAAGCCAGTTTGCAAATGGCCCCATTTGAATTCATGTACGGAAGAAAGTGCCGCACCCCTTTGAACTGGTCGGAAGTGGGAGAGAGTCAAATTTTCGGACCCAACATCCTACGAGAAGCAGAAGAGAAGGTTCACAAGATTCGTGAGCACCTCAAGACAGCCCAATCCCGACAAAAGAGTTACGCCGACAAGAGACGTCGAGACCTCGCCTTCAACATTGGAGATTTTGTTTATCTGAAAGTGTCGCCATTGAAGGGAATGCAGCGTTTCCAACTCAAAGGAAAGTTAGCCCCCAGATATATCAGACCTTTCAAAATTCTGAACCGTCGAGGAGAAGTATCGTATCAGCTCGAGCTACCAGAAGAGATGTCAGCGGTGCACAATGTGTTCCATATCTCGTTACTTCGCAAATGTCTCGAAGTCCCCGAGAAGACCGAAGTGTTCAAGAATATCGATCACCGGACCATAGAGATCAATGATGACCTGACCTATCCCGAAGTACCCATCTATATATTGGAAGAAGCCTTTCGAACTACCAGGACCCGAAGCATCAAGTTTCTCAAGATTCAATGGAGCAATCACACGGAAGAGGAAGCTACCTGGGAACGCGAAGATCACATCAGGACGGAGTTTTCAGATCTCTTCAAATCCTAGGTAATCTTTTCGTCCTTTTGCAAATCTCGGGACGAGATTTTTTTTAAGGGGGGAAGGTTTGTAACATCCCAAAAATATCAAACTTAGATAATCAAAACACTAATCCTCAAGTTTAGGGTTAACAAAAACTTTTCTAAATCAATTCATGAATGCATGTATATGTGTATGCATGGATTTTGAATTTCTTTAAAAACCACCTTGTTTGTGTGATCCATTGCTTGTAAAATGTTTCTTAGGTGAAATAAACATCATCTAAAACTTTCCCCACACTTTTCCTAAAGACAAGTAAATCAAAACAAATATATTAAGTGAATGGTCATTTTGACCAATTTAACTCACATGCCTACTTTGGCTGCCTCAAACTTTCAAAACCTAGCATAAACTTTTCTGGATCTTTGCACCCCTTGAATGTACTCATAACAAAGTATCAAGGCCCACTTTGTGATCATCCAGAAACTTTCAAATGCATAGTTTAAATGGCAATTCAAAATTGAATCTTCTTCATATGGGAAGATCCCACTTTTTCAAAACCCACTCAAACAAGCTCAACTTTCAAAACCCAAGCATCTGCAGACTCACCAGAACCAATCTAGCAAACCCACCAAAAATCATTTCAAAATTCAAAACTTGAGTTCATGCGGACATTTCATCAAACAGGTTGCAGACACAAAGCAAACAAACCCACAAACACTATATTGTGTAGTGTTTTGAGCCTAACTTGTTCCCTAGTTAGCTCTCACACAATCCAGTAGATCATCTAGAAAGGTTAGACCAACACTAGCACCCCTGTGAGCTTGCCATTGCCATTAATGGTGAACAGCCGAGCACCCCCATGTCACCCCAATGTGGACAGCAAGCTAGGAGCAGCAGCAAGCCTAGCCAGCATGTCTGGGAGGCAGCCCACCGTCCACCGCCACTGCCTGTCCCAGCCGCGAGCGTTGCCAAGCCCTGGACCACGCGCACAAGACACGCCCAGACCATGCCGAGCATGCGCCAGAGCGCCACCCGCGACCAGCATCCACAGACCGCGCGCCTCCCTCACCGCGCGCACACACGATCACCACCGACCCAGGAGACCGCCAGACATCCCCGTTTACCGCCCCGCGCCATACAGCCACCGCCCGCCGTCAAAGACGCCGGCTCTGCCGCGCAGAGCACCGCCCGTTCCAGACCAAACCACACCGCCCCATGCCTCGCGACCATGTCGTTGAGCATCGCCAGGAGACACAACACCGTCCCCTACCCTTGCCCATGCCATTAGCTGCCTGTAACGTCGCCCCCGACGAGCTCACCGTGCGCCCCGCCGGTCCCCTCGCTCGACTATAAATAGAGGCCACCCCCGCACGATTTCTTCACACCATCTCACTCCCCTCTCCCCACTGATCGTGCCACACCATTCTCAGAGCAAGGCGAGCACCACCTCGCCGGAATTTCACTGGAGCCTGCCGCTGCTGGAGAAGAAGGGAGCCAGCGATTGGAGCCGCCCCAGGAGAAGCCACCGGTACCAGGAGGTTCGCCGTCGTCGACTTCGTCGTTCGCCCGTCTCGCCGACCCTCACCCGTACCCCGGTGAGCCACCAGCACCCCTCACTGGCCGCGCTAGGTTTCGTTCTCGCCGGAGCTGTCTCGCATCGACGATGACCCTCAGCCGTTGGATTAGAACTGGATCGAACGAACCACGTTGCCCCATATCGCTTCGCCCAGCCCCGTGTCACTGATGAGTGGGGACACCCACTTAAGCAGCCCGCGGGAGCACTGCGCTTAGCAGGCCGGCCCGTTAGAATTTCCCGCGCAGCCCAGTAATTCAAATTTAACCTTTTCCTTTTAAATTCAAACACACTTCTGTACCCAACTTCAAAAATCAACCCAGATCAATTTAGTGCACCAAATTGGATGAAACCAATTTTGTTGGAAAGGTCTGTGAATGCTTAATCCAAGCCCGTTGGATTCAAGTCATTTGGATCTGTAGATCACCCATAGCAAAAATAACAAGGCAGAAGCTTTTCTGCATTCAAACATTTTTCAAATTTAAACCACAATAGCTTTTGAGTTGATTCCAACTCTCAAAAATCACATTCAACCATACCTTTCAGATTATATAAAAATATATATAGGTTATTTGCAGAAATATTGTTCAAGCAATAAAAGAATGCTTCATAAGCATTTCTAGCCACTTTAATTAATTAAAATAAAAGGGTAAAACCTTATTAAATTGTGACACCACTTTAAATCACATTCCCATGGACTACAATATGTGGTGATGACATGTGTCAACATGATCCCATGTTTAGTTTGGAGAATATTAAATCTTAAGTAGTTTTTCAATGAGTAGAAATTACTTTTCTAAAATAAAAAGATTTAAACCAAGCTTTAACCTTGTAAGGTTAGAGATGATGCTAGATCATCTATAGGACCCTTGTGTGTGATGATTGCAAGTAGTTAAGTATTGTTTGGTGATTGTGTACCTCGTATTTATTCATAGACGCTAGTACCGACCAAGGATACGAGGAGGAAGGAGGATACTACGAAGAGGAAGCCCGAGGAGAACTTCAACCACTGCTCTGCACAAGGCAAGCTTTACTAACCAAGTTGACCAATGCAAGCTAACACTTGCAAGATACTATACCTATGCAAGCTTATATTGACATTGATTGCAAGCCTAATACTACTAGTGGATGTGCAAGCTAACCCTTGCAAAATACCTTACTGATGCCACAAACCCATACTTGTGAGATGAATACTTTATGCCTTAAGAATATGTGATCATACCCACTTGCTAAACCCATCCTAGTTTTATGTGCAAGCCTCTTACTTTATTTCTTTATCAAAGCTTACTTAGAGTCTACCCAAGAGTTTGGTAGATACTAGACAGTGTGCTGAAGGTTGCATAAAGAGCATAAAATTTGGCCTAAGCTAGAAACCTTGATATCAGCCTAAGATATAAGGTTGGACTTAGTTGAAATTCCACTAGTTACCACCCCCATTAGTACTACCCCACCTGTAATGCTAGTGCTAAGCCTAAAACTTGATCAACTTTAGATGGGAATACTTGGTGGAAAAATGGTTATGAAAACCTTGGAATGGTGGATCATTCTATTGAAATGTTTTGGACATGTGTTTCCAAACGCTTGATGATTCTGGTGATGAAAATGTTGAGGCATGAGCCTTAGCCCCTTTATAAAACTGATGGTTGTCTGGATGCGATACCATTCCAATTTTTGCGTACAACCACAATACCCGAATATTGGGTAGGGCTTGACTGGAAACTTATATACCTTAGTATTAGTTCCCTCACGGCCAAGGTCTGAGCTAAGGCTACCTTGTGAAGATTGTCCACCTGTGCAGTACCCAAGATGACAGTGGTCATGGTTGGGAGGCCAAACTCACAGGAGAGGTGCTTATACTAGGGAATGTAATTGAAAGGTTAGGATTGATTATCCGCATACTGAGTATGGTGAATTCAGGATTTGTTCCTGACGGATGTATCGAATGTTGTGGTGAAAGTGTAGAATCTCTGCAAAGTGTCAAACTATTCGAATAGCTGCGTCCGCGGTTATGGACAGTTGGAGTGGCCATACTGTTCCCCCGTCAGACTTTTCAAAAGGACTTGTGAAATGAATTGTGACCTGGACTTGACCACAATGGAATTGTGTCTTGGAATACAAGATCCCACTTAGGAGTTATAAAATTTTGACTAGCTTTGGAACTTAGTAGTTATAAACCTGGCTTTTTGCAAAACAACCCTAGAGCCTAGTGTCCTATTATCCAAAACCCCCTTTACTTGTTAGTACTAGTTTGCGAGTACTTAAAGAGTACTCATGGCTTTGTCCCTGGCTATTCCCATGGCCAGACTATGAAGAGGAGTACCTGGAGGATGGACCCCAGGAAGGTTACGACAACTAGGATCATCTCCCATCGTCAGCATTGCCTGTGACCCCGAAGATGGAGCATCGCCTACGCTACCGTTATTATTACGTATTCCGCTGCTTGATGTTGTATTAAGGACAGGATCATGAGATCCCTATTTGTGTAAGAACTTATGTATCGTTTGTAATGGATGAAGTACTATGGTATCCAATTCTGTTATGTCTCGCAAAAATGGTAATCCTGGGATTGCGATGTATGGCATAACAGGCATCTAGGATTGAAAAATCCGGGTGTTGACAACTGTCCTCTTCGGTGGATGGAGCATGTTGATGTTGTGAAGATGAGGGCTCCAATTGAGTGGAGCATAGTTCTTCTCGATCCGCCATAAGGGGTTCCTCAATGGGGCGGATATATCCCACACCCATTCTTCCTATGGCATCCTGAGGCATTTCATCATCTGCATCACAAGCATCAACACGCCCCCCTTCGGGACGGTCATATTCTTCGAAGGTCACACTACAAGATTCTATGACGGCTCCGAAGAGCTTATCATAGATTCTATAAGTGTGAGATTCGAGACCATAGCCAACAAAAATACCCACTAATGCTTTAGACTCGAATTTAGACAAACGAACACCTTTTATGGGATAGAAACACTTACAACCAAACACCTGGAAGTAAGATATGTTGGGCTTGTTATCGGTAAGTATTTCATATGGAGTCTTTTTGATTTCTTTGCGGAGGTAGAGCCGGTTTGAAGCATGGCAAGCGGTGGAGATGGCTTCGGCCCAAAAGTTGTATGGAGATTTAAACTCCGCCAACATGGTCCTAGCCATCTCAATAAGAGTCCGTTTCTTCCTTTCGGCCACACCATTTTGTTGAGGGGTGTATGCAGCGGAATATTGATGTTTAATCCCCTCATCACTAAGGAAATCATTCAAGGTGTAGTTCTTGAACTCGGTGTCGTTGTCACTTCTTATGATCAACACGGGAACATTGTATTGTCGTTGAACCAAGTTGAAGAAGTCGATAAAGGTCTTTTGAGTCGCACTCTTCAACTTGAAGAAATAAACCCAAGAGTATCTTGAAAAGTCATCAACAATCACCAAGCAATATTTCTTCCCACCAATACTTGCATGAGATGGAGGACCAAAGAGGTCCACGTGAAGGAGGTCCAAGATCTTGGTGGACTTGATGCGGTTCTTAGGCTTATGAGGAGCATCATGCATCTTCCCTAGAACACATGCCCTGCAAACACGATCTTTGGCAAAGGAAACATTTTCTTTTAATCCAACAATATGGCCCTCCTTGTGGAGACTTTGCAAAGTTCTCATATTGACATGGGCCAGTTGGTGATGCCATAACCAACCCACATCGGCCTTACCGAATAAGCACATCGCACTTGTAGTGGCTTGCCCCGAAAAGTCCACCACATACAATTCATGTTCTACATACCCAACGAAAGCGACCTTGAGAGACTTGCTCCACATGAGGACCACAAGATCATTATGTATAAAGACGGAAAAACCCATCTTTCCAAGAGCACAGACTGAAAGTAAATTGTATCCAAGGGTCTCAACAAGCATGACGTTCACGAGTGTAATGTCGTGAGCAACCACAACTTTGCCAAAACCCATTACCTTGGACTTTGACTTGTCGGCATATGTCACGGTGATTAGATCATCATTTGGCTTTAAGTCCTTGACAATAGACGAGCTTCCGGTCATATGACTTGTGCAACCACTATCAAGCACCCACTTTGACCCTCCGGAAGCATAAGTCTACAAAAGATCAAGCTAATTTTTTAGGTACCCATTTTTCAATGGGTCCTCTTTTGTTAGCAACAAGGGTCTTGGGAACCCAAATAGACCAAGCAATATAACCATCATAAGGACCAACATATTGTGCATACACATCACCATAATAATCACGCATTAGAACATAGTGAGGGTTAGCACTTCCCGCAAAATCATCATGAGACATAGTTTTACCACTTGTGGTCTTACTCTCCACAATGGTCTTGTTGGTCTATTGTGCGGGCTTGTCCTTCTTCTTCTTATTGTTCTTCTTCTTGGTTTTGGAAACAAAACCAATGCCCCCTTTATCACCACTACGCCTTTGCTTGCTCAAAAGATCATCAATGGACTTGTTGCCTTGTGGAAATGTGGCCATAGCAAGCTCCCCCTTCAACCTAGCATTATCTTCAAGAATAGTTGTGCTACTAGATGGAATGAAGTTACTAGGTGAAGGAATATTGGCCAATTGAGTTTGAAGCGTTTCATGGGACTTTGTGAGTGACAAGAGTTCACTCTCCAAGACCTTGTGAGCCTTGTTAAGCAAACTAAAGTCCTCGACAAGTTTTTCATGAACCACACCAAACTCAATCTTGTCCTTTTTAGCCCTTTTGTATTTAGCAATAGCATGATCACGCTCTTTGATGAGTTTGTTAACAATAATGTCATTGGCCTCATCAAGCCCTTCAAGTTTTAATTCAAGTGACAACCTAGTTTCTTGTTCTTCTTCTAGAGCATTGTTTAAAGCCTCTAGCTCAATCATATGTTCATGCCCAAGTTTACACCTTACATCTAGAAGCTCTTGAGTATGTGAGAGTTGATCTAAGATGTTCCCAAAATGTAGCTTAGCATCACCTTCTAGGTTAGTCATAAACTCATCAAAGGCAATTAATTCCTTTTTAACATCAAGAGACATCTCATCATCAATTTCATCATTATCTAAGTGAGTAGAGCGGGATGATGAGGATACCTCCGTTCCTCTTGCCATAAGGCAAGTGACGTTCTTGGTGGAAGAGTTCTCATTTGGAGAATCGAAGAGTGAGAATGTCGGAGTAGAGGTGGTGGCTAGAGCAGCCATACCATGAGAAGTTTCCTCTTCCTCATCTTCATCATCTTCATTGTCGGAGGAGTATTCTTCATGAGTGATCAAGACAATTTCTCCCGACTTCTTGTTGATGGGATTCTTTTTGTTGAAGGGTTTCTTGTAAGGTGCCTTGAGAGTCTTCTTCAACACAAGCTTGCCACCATGATCTTCTCTCTTCTCATAGGGGCAACTTGCTACAAAGTGATAGCGGTCACCACAATTGAAGCAAGTTCTCAACCTAGTGGTATTCTCTCTTTTCCCATTTGGATTGCTTCTCCGTTGCATTTCCATAGTGGCCTTGGCGGGATTCTTCCAAAAGTTCTTTGCATAGAAAGCCATATATTGTCCATGAGCAATCTTGACTTCATCGGGATGGTCCATGGAAAGCCCTTCATCACTATCATCTTCATCCCCATGGTCCACAACTTTGGCCTTCAAAGCAACATTGACAACATTGCTCATACCTAGGGCACGAGCATGAGCATCTTTGGCATTTTTGGCGGCAACCTTGAAAGCGGCCATCTCTTGCATAACTTCATTTGAGGTCATGAGATGGTAGTTGTGTCTTCCTTGTAAGCTCTTCAAGTCGGTGGGCTCAAAAGGCATGAGTGCACTCACATATTTCCTTTTTATCCAAGCATCATCCACATGTGAGGCCCCCACATTCCTAAAAGCGGTGGCGGTGGTCTTGAGCCTTCGGTACATGTCTTCGTGATCTTCACCTTCTTTCATGTAGAAGCCTTTGGCTTCATTGCTTAGAGCATCATATCAGTTCCTTCTCATACTCTCATTTCCAACAAACAACACAGTGAGAGCATCCCAAGCTTCTTTGGCGATGCTAAAGTGCTCAATGTGTGGATAATCCTTTGTCCCCAAACCTTTTTGAATCATATGCAAAGCAGTGGCATTGAGTTGACTATTAACAATCTCTCTTCTTGTCAAGTTTTTTGGATCCCTAATAAAGAGTCCATGCTCGATGATGTTCCAAAGTTCAATGCAAGAGCTGCGCATATGAGTTCTCATTAGTGATTGCCATTGACCAAAAGTAGCAGATTCTTCAAGCTTAGGTGGGTCACCTATATTGTATACATGAGGGTGAGGGATTGGAGGGTCGGGAGAGTACCATGAGTCTCACCCTTCCCACCATCGTGTGTGGAGGAATTAACGTTGTCTAGTTTACCCCCAACCACCATACCCTCGGGGGATACCAACGTATTCCCTTTAGGTAAAATGGATGGTTGATCCTCTTGAGGAGATGGGGGTGATGAGCCTTCTTTGTCTTTAAGAAGTTGCTCGAGCATCTTCTTGACTTCGTTGACCAAGGAAGAGATCAATCTTGTTTCCAAGTTTTTGAGATCTTCCATGGTCACCGGTATCGACTCACTACCATCATCCCCTTTGTTGCTACCCATATTCTCTTAGGCGGTAAAGCCCGAATAAAGAGCCGAGGCTCTGATACCAATTGAAAGGATCGTATGGGCACCTAGAGGGGGGGGTGAATAGGTGCTACTTCAAATTTTCTTCTTTTTCAAATTAAGGTTTGACAATAAGGTAAATTCTCTAGATAATGCAACTACGGTGAATTTACCTATATGACAATTATGCAAGAGCTACCCTAACACAAAGTAGTAACAAGTAAGTAAGGTGCGGTAAAGGATAGAAGTAACCAAAATAGTGTACATGGAGACACAAGGATTTGTTTCTCGTAGTTCCTTCCTTTTGAGGGGAATTACGTCTACGTTTGGAGAGGGGGTGGTTTCAAACCACCAACGCCACAAAAGGCCTCCCTTGTTCTCCGATGAATCTCACCCCAATGGGATCGATTCACCTTCCACTATATCGGCAACCTTCAAGGTGGAAGACGGCACCGTTACAAGTTTGGGGCACACATCCACAACTTAATCGGAGGCTCCCAAATACAAGAAAGCTGTCAAAGCAATCAAAGACAAGCTTGTAAGAACCAAAACAAGAACTAGGGTTTCCAAGAAAACACTAGAGCAAAGGGGCCCTCAATGAAATGAGGGGGGAATGAAGATCTCTTTTGGTGAAGTAGTAGATCAGGGCCTCCTCCTTCGATTCCCCAAAGATCAAGGACTTTGGGTGGTGGAATGAGGAGATCTTGAAGATTTGGTGGCTCCAATGGGCTCCAATGGTGGTATTTGACTTTAATGTGGCTGAGCAATTTGTCCCAAGGTAGGTGGAGGGGTATTTATACCCCTCCACGAAATATGGCCGTTGGAGCCATTAATGCACCGGTAGTACCGGTACTCAAGCGGTAGTACCGCTGTCAAGCGGTACTACCGGTCCAGTACTGGACCCGGTACCGGATCTGCTTCAGTTGATCGAGCCTTCTTCAGGTTTGGCCGGTATCGCCGTTGCGGTACTACCCCAAGCGGTATTACCGGTCGTATGACGCGGTACTACCGGTCCGGGCGGTAGTACCGGTCCCAAGTACCGCTTGGTACTGAGCAAAACAGAGAGGGGTGGATTTTCTTCAGAACGGTCCGATACTGCCGAGCGGTACGACCGTATACAAGCGGTAGTACCTCTTGTCTCAAGCGGTACTACCGGTTGGCAATGGTAAGGAAATCGGTAATCGTTAACTGCTCGGTTGCCTTGGGAGTAGCGACTAATCGGAATTCGGACGATTAACTGATTTAATCGGTCGGCTATTAATCGGTGCAGCCTACAAAAATTAGCACCTATAACACGTATGAATCCTCTTGCACCTCAACCATCTACCCTATTAAAGGTGGCCTTAAGCTCCCGGATGAGATCCTCAAGGCGCTCGAGCTCTTGTATCTGTGGTCTGGTCGGCAACTACGAGGAACTGGTCAACAAGGACAAGGAAATGGTTGGTGACGGCTGAAATCAAGCTCCTAGAGGCAGGGATCGATTGGGAGCTTCGCAAAACCTACTTCATTGGGGCGGGCTATCGGATGGATGGGCGATATGTGTTGATAATTTTGCAGCTTTTTTGACCAAGTGTAGTGGTTAATCGGGAACATACCTAGTAATCGGAGTGTCGGACCTATTAATCGGGCTAAATGATTAACACAAAGGATTGATGGTAATCAACACGGTCAGGTCCCTAGTAGCGAGTAATCGGCCTATTAATCGCTGATTCGGCCTATTTTTTGAATAGTGCCGGTTGGACCGGTAGTGCCGCTCCGTGGTACCGGATGGTACTGACTAAGACACACCCTTATCAGTTTTTGCACGGTTCCAACCGGTACTTGAACCGGTAGTACCGGTGTCAAGCGGTAGTACCGGTCGTATTTCCGGTACTACCGTTTGACACATGGGTTTTTCGCAAAGGGGACAATTATGCCAATATTTGTGTCACACCCTTATCAACCGTGTGATACACTTAGCACACGATTAAACCGATAAGTGTGTTGTTATCAAACATCAAAATCAGAGGGATAGGAAAATCCTCTTTCAACAGGGATTGAGGCAGGGCGTCGCGGTGGCCTTCTTATCCCTCTCTGGAACGACGGCGAGCATCTTGGCGCACAGCTGACGACGACATCGAGCGGCGGCGAGCTCCGCCAGCGAGTTGTCTGGGTGCGTGACGATGACGACGATGACTGTTTTGCGGATAACCCCCTGGTGATTTCTTTAGCTCAACCCGCGGCCCTTTCCTGACCCCACTTGTCAATTACAGATAGAAAAGAACTGGGCTGGTTACTTGGCTGTTGTGGGCCGCACAGGGCGTCAGATAGGTGTAGGGGTGTTGGGCCACGGCCAAGTAGTGTTTTTATTTGTTTTATCCTTTTTCCATTTTCTGTTTTCTTATTCAGATTTGAATTTGATTTATATTTTGAACCTTTCTTTGTATGATTTATTTGCTGGATATTTGCAGTAATACTAAAATATATTTAGTATCATTTGTGAACTTTTATTATATAATCTTTTTATATTTCTTTTATTTGCTCTATATGAACCCCTTTTTTATAATTTGTAGAAGCCTTTCTCATTATTTTACTTTCATCCCTTAATTATGGATTTCCAAATGATATATTCTTATTTGTTTATAAACTTAACTCTAGTTGGCTTATAATTTGAATAGAAATTTTATATGTATAATGATCCTATACCATTATTTGATGCATGAAATATAAAAGACATAGATATGGTTATTACTACTCCCATTAATTTGGAAAATGGCAATATATATATTCTATTGTGATAAACAAAGAAGTTTAAGGTTTTGAATTATGATTATTTACCCTAGGGTTTAGGGTTTTTAATATACTTAGACTCCTTTGTGGATGTGGTTAAAGATTCAATAACTAAGCATAATGTTTTCTATTTGGGATATTTGATGGCATCACCTTTAGTACTAGAAAGTTATATCTTGAATGTTTTACAGAAAGGAATTGATAAATATATTCCTAAGCACATATAATTATGATAATTGGAATAAACAGAGATGTTCTTATGTGATTTGTTATAGGAAAGTATTCCTATAAAGTAATATATATATATAATGAGGAATTCTTAATATGCAATGGATTTTATACTTGGTTTCAAAACTTAGAGTTGATTGCTTACCAAGAATTACTATCCTCCATAATTCATAATTCTAGACTTCTTATTAAAGAATTCCTTTCCTAGATATACTACTCTTTTCTCTCTATCATCATGGTTAACATGATGAATTATTACTTCACATGAATATTCTGATTCACCTATTATATTTCTAAACTTATTGATAAATCCCTTGAATTGATACTAAAGCATTCATAACTTCCTCATATCATGGCTTGGTTGTATATACTACTCTACTGTTGATAGCCTTCCATCCAACAAATAGTTCCTGCAATTCTACTCAAACTCTTCTTAATCATTCATTACTAATGTATCTTTATTAGTTGTATGCTTCCAACTTCTTTTCTCTAAAGTTTACAATCCTTTGCTATGAATAACACCACTTCTAAACTCTATGCTATACTAGCTTTAATTACATAATATCATCTTAGGTTCACTTTACTTCAATAACTCTCATTCTAATCCCTAAATTGTATTTATGTGGTTTGCAATGACTACTCTAGGATCACTTATCTCTACTAAGGTTACAATCATGTTCTACCCACCAGTATTACTTATACTGAATATAAGCATTAAATATTGGTGGCTAAAGCATCACCATTATAATCCTTAAATCATTTATTGCTTAAGTTCTTAGTTGACTAAGCAAGGATTTATCAATCCTACTTTTCATTGTCTTATATTTATGTTCTTAGGATCCCATATTGGATTTAAATTTATTAATGGACTATGCCCCCCTTAAAGGATTTAAGTAGATATTCTGATAATACCAAGAAATAGTAGATCAAGGATTGATAGTTAAAGAATTTGTGAATCAATGAGGTATTACCCAACATTGATGAACAACCTATATTAAGATGGGTTCCATAAAGATTGCTATAGAAAGTAGGATATATAGTGGATGATCTTGACTTAATCTCTTTCCAACTTCAACTCATTAAAAGAGTTTTTAAGGTTAGGTGTTACTATGATACTCAGGATGTATGCAGATGAGATTAAGATATAGTGGTTTCATTCTTATTATTTGTGTTATATCCTTAACTTGGTACTTATGAGTGATTATAATGAATACTAAAATATGATCACCTAATGATCAAATATAATTCACATTTCATTAAGGTTTAACTTATAGTACATTTGATCTACCCTTAGATCAAATCTCCCTTACCCAAAAATGAGGTTTTAGCAAAGGTCTTATTGAAACTTATCGCAGTCAACTTGATGATCTACTTCAATTCCATCAAGCTAAGAGAAGCTTCTATCACTTTGCCCAGTTTTGTTTAAAAGCGCGAAAATTATTCAGATTTTCTATGCATGAATGCAATGCACACATCTGGTCTAGCTTATTTCTAAGCTCTAATGCTAGGATGTTACAGCAACCATCCCAGATATTGATTAATCTGGAATCACACTATGACCGGGAGATTATTAAGCAAGCAAAGAAGAAAAAAAGCACAAGCGCAAAAGGCGGGAAGCAAGTTGCCTAGCTCGGACAACAGAAGAATCAATCGGTCCCCCCGCTCAAAGTGATTTTAGACCTCGACAAAGCCTTCAGAGCTGAAATGGATAGGAACATGCAAATAATGGACCCCAGAGCCGGTACTAATGCTGCACTAATGGGCATCACTATATCGGAGTCCAAAACAGTTTTCTATGAAGCAAATATGTCTCTTGGTCAATATTTAGGCTATGAAGATACGCCAGTGGGTCAGATAGTACGGAAGTATGTCCAAGGGGAGGCTCTAGTCAGTAATGAGGATCCCGCGCATCTATCCACACATATGCGACATCTGCACAAATGGTACATGGTGCAAACAGAAAAAAGCATCAGAAAGATTGGTTTGCGGTGGACGTTAGAAAGGAGCATCACTTCAAACCATACTCGATACAGGGTCAAATGACCGAACCCTCGACAAATCTATCATTGGTTGCTACTGTCTGTAATTAATTTATTTCTATAATTAAGTTTGTAGCTCAGCTTGTTCATTGCATTTAATATATTATCCTAACTATATATCTTTTTGTATAATATTATATTCTGCAGAATAAAGATGCTTGAATGCAAAAGAGCTAGAAGATATGACGTTGGGTACATTGACCCATATATCATTAATGAATATACGTTAAAGAATCACCCCAAGGACGTGGAGGAAGACCTGTGCAGGTTCTTAACCGAGAATAATTTTGTTAAGGAAATACTATTTACTTACAACTTCAAGTGAGTGTTTCTATCTTGTACACATTTTATTTTTGCTTACTCGATGAGTTATGCATGTATGCTTATGTAAACGTTCGCAGATTCCACTGGATCTTGCTAAACATTCAAGTTGACAAGTCTCTAGTTGAAGTCCACGATTCATTAAGTTGGGACCAAGAGAAGTGGAGCGACATGAAAGCAATGCTCCATAAGTGATTTCAATCATTATCGCATTATATCGGCCTCTTTCGTTCATTTACCGATATCAAGTAACTAATAACTCCTTTGTTTATTTTCTATGGCGAGCAGGTGTTGGACACGGTTCAGACAGAAAATACCAGGTCCATTCAAAGAGGAGCTAACTTATAAAATGGTGAAGATTTTACAGCAGCCACCGGGAACTCATTTATGTGGATACTACGTCTGCGAGTACATCCGCGAGTTGATCAGTGAGCGGAAAGTAGATTCATATTATATTTATGATTTGCGAGAGAAACTAGAGCCAGACCAGCGCATACGAGCAATTTAAGAGGAGCTGGCGGGATTTCTAATGAAGGAGGTTCTTGATGTACATGGAGAACATTATGCGGATGACGTGGAACTCGATATGCCTTAGTGATCTCCATGTAGTTAATATGATATATATATATATATCATCAATGACCATGTATTTTCAAAACATTTCTTCCTTTTGATATGATTGATTATATGTATGCTTGCAAGGGATCGATTAATTATATAGATGCATCAACGTGTACTGTGTATGTAGTAGCATAGAATATGTGTACTAAAATATATGTTTGAAATTATAGTGAAACACAAAAGGAAAAAAGGAACGAAATGGAAAAAATAAAAGGAAACACACAATCTCTGCCGCGACAGAGAAACACACAATTCTATGCCGCAGCAGGAAACCGCATAGTTCTGGGTGGTGTTACGGCTCAGGACTAGAGGGTTTTCGCCCCCGCCTCGCTGAAACAGCCACGTGGATGTTATAAGTCACGGGCCGTAGCGATCCGGGACTAGATAGGGGGGCCTCTAGTCCCGTTTTGGCAGTCCCGGGCCCAAAACCGGGACTTGATCCAGTTGCGGCCCGAGACTAGAGGCCTGTTTTCCACCAGTGATGTGTTCATGATATATTCAGACACAGGGATGTAAGCCCTGGAGCCGTGATAACACCCTAGTGATAACCAATGGATGTGCACTGTGATGGATGCAAGCATCAACGCCGAATTCCTTCAGCGTGCCCGATGAAGGAATGTCCCAAAAATAATTCCAGCAGCTTCTAAGCTCCAGACTTTCCAGGGGAGAATATCCAGAAGAGAGCAGCTCGGCGAAACTGTTGTCCAAGGACACGTTGAAAAGATAAAACCTTCTGAGAGTGCCGAAACATGAGCCCAGGAAAACCAATTTAATGGCAACATCAGTGACCACCGAAATAGCGAGCTCGGTAGGTCAGTAATTGATGCCACTGCGAATCCATTTATCCACATCTCAATGGTTATGCTCGTGGGCATATAAGCAGAACTTATCCAAGGACGTGGCATTGATGCGGAAGAGGAGCAGGTTTGTGGTGAAGCTCTGTAACCTCCATTTCTTCGTTTCGACGTTGCAGCCGCTCCCGACGTTTCACCGAGGTCTTTCCATCGCCGCGACAGCACGCTCGTCTGCACGAGCTACCGCGCCGGCAATAAGGACTGGATGGTGTGGAGGACGCCTTCTATAAGAGCGTTATTCCCCTTTCCCACTACAGGGTCTTGAGATCTGCCACTGAATCCCCGATGGCCATGCGCATGCGCTGCAGCAATAGTAACTCAGGAATAGGTGAGGATGTCCTAAGGAGGAGGGAGTATTGCTTTTGCGGTGTATTCTGCTCACAGGAAAAAAACACCCTTCCCCCTCGCCAAGCCCTGGCGGCGCCGGCTCCGGCGGTGCTCTTCGGAGGACTCGGATTCGGCGCGAACAGGTAACCCTGGCGGTGGTGCTGGCATCGGGCGGCAGGCGCCATGGACAAGAGAGCCACCGGCGGTCGTCCCTGGCCAGATATGGGCGCCTCGGGCCTTGATGGGATTGGGCGGGCTAGGGATCTGCTTGGTCGGGGCTTTCAGCAGGCGGCAGTTGATGACTACCTAGAGCTGGGAGGAGGCGTGGCGGCTTGCCCACTGCAGTAGCGGCGGGTAGGGCTTTACGGTCCTGTTTGGGCCCGGCCGTGCCAACCTTGGCCAGGTGTGCCCTGGATGTGTTGTCCGGTCAACGACTGCCTCCCTGCAATGGAGGTAGGTCCCTCCCGTGGGCTGTGGGACTGCTGTCCCTTGTTCCGGTGATGTCATGTACCTCCGCTGTGCAGGCCACAAGTTAGTGTTCAATAAGATACAGTTGTTGGTGATTTCAAGGTCGTTGAGGTGGCGCATGCTAGTTGATGGCGAAGCCGGGTGGTCATGTTCTGATGCGCCAGGGTTTGGGAGGGCGGAGGTCGGGAGAAATCCCTAACGGCTTGTCCAACCCTGATGTGGTGCTGCCTACGGGTGGCACCATTCCTTCCTGGGGGGACATCAAGTGAATTATATGTCTCCACTTTACTCAGAGTGCCTGGAGAAACCCTAGGACCATGGTCCGAGCAGCGATACCGTGCTGACGACGCTTCCCTTAGGAATGGGCTGCTAGGTACTTCGAGCATGGTGGGTCAAAGTTGGAGGGTGCAGCGACTATGGGTCATCATCGCATAGTCAATTTGCCTTTGTCTTCATTTTTTTCCTTTGAGAATGTTTGTGTTGCGGCCCCAGCATTACATTTGGTTCGAGCTCTTATATCAGTGTGGTTGCTATATTAATATAGCAGGGCGAAAGCCTATTTCGAGGAAGGAGTATTCGGTTGGCCGAAAAGATGAGGACGGTTCGGTCGCATCGTGATGTCTACGCACACTTCTATTCTTGTAGACAGTTGTTGGTCCTCCAAGTGCAGAGGTTTATAGAACAACAGCAAGTTTCCCTTAAGTAAATTACCAAGGTTTATCGAACTCAGGGAGGAAGTGGTCAAAGGTATCCCTCTCAAGCAACCCAGCAATCAAGATACAAGAAGTCTCTTGTGTCCTAATGACCCACAAGTATAGGGGGTGTATCGTAGTACTTTTGATAAATAGGAGTGTCGATCCCAACGAGGAGCAGAAGATGTTGACTAGTGGTATGAAGCAGGAAATCTCTGTAAATACTTATCAAACGGATTTTTAGGGGTTTTCTGATAAAGCAAGGAAATAAAGTGCAAGTAAATAAAGACAGCAAATAATTACAGCAGTGGCCCAATCCTTTCTTAGCAAAGGACAAGCCGGTGGAAATACTAATGAGGACCAAACGTTCTCAAGAACACATGGGAATACTGTCAAGTGCTTTTGTTTCATATAGCTGATTAATCTTCTTTGGTTTTATAAGTGTTGTGTGGATGAACCTGTGCTAATGTACCGACCTTACTTAGACTAATACATACTTGTGGTTAAACCCCTTGCAAACATCCGCAACTACAATAAAGCAATTAAGACATAAACCTAACCACAACCTTAAACTCTCAGATCCTACACTCCCTTGTGCAATGGTTTCCTAACGGGGGTTTAGGTTTCTGTCACTCTGGCAACCCCACAATTAGTAGCCAAATACACAATGCATTCCCCTAGGCCCATAAATGGTGAAGTATCATGTATTCGACGTTCACATGATACCACTAGAAGAATAGCACCACAACTTAAATATTAAACCATTGAATAATACATCAACACAAATCCACTACTAACAACATGACTTCTCCCATGTCCTCAAGAACTAAACGAACTACTCATGAGACATCATATGGATCAAGATCAGAGATGATATAATGATAGATAAGAATCTGAACATAAACAATAATTCAATGGTTCCACTCACAAGCATCAACTACAATAGTAATCAACACCGCGAAAGTTTCCCCTAAAAACTATGTAAGATTGAACACAATTGTTACATCGGGATAGAGTGGTGATGATGGTGCTGGCGGAGATGATGGTGTGGATGATGATGATGATGATCCCGATGAAGTCTAGCTTGATGATGGTGTTGATGGCGATGATCTCCCCTCTCTGGGAAGGAATTTCCCCGTCAGAAATCTGTCTGCCAGAGAGCTCTTTCTCTCTCGGTGTTTTCCTCCCCGCAAAGGCGGCGAAATATTTCTATGTCGCTCCCCTCGTGTATTAGGGTTTCGAGGAGAAGATATAGGAGAGAGGGCGGAGCCAGAGGTGGGCCAGGGTGGCCACACCCCCTGTAGGCGCGGCCTAGGGTGGCCCGCACCTGGGGGTGTGGGACCCCTGTGGCGCAACTCCGCCTCCCCTTCTGGCATCCTTCGTCTTCTGGGAAAATAGAATTTTCCGTGGTTTTCTGGTATTTTTCTGATCTTCGCAAAATTGCATCAAAACACCCCTTTTTCCATCAGAATCCTGACTCCGGAAGTCCATTCTCCAAGAATCATCCAACATGCAAAAATAGATGAAAAGACATAAGTAACACCTCTTAATACAAAATATATCAATGAATAGAGGTAAATTATGATATAGAATGGTGATGCAAATTGGATGTACCATGACCCCAACACACCCAATACACTTGTCAGGTGTATAGGTGCACTAGTTCGGCGAAGAGATAGTGAAATATAAGTGGTATGGATGATTATAGGACAACGGTGCCAGAACAGAGCTTGACAGGGAGGAAAGACTAAAGGCAATCTGAAATAAAAGTGGCAGCAAGCAAACATGTAACAGATCTAGTTGTAAGCAGTGTTTTAATGCTTAGAAACAAGGCCTAGGGATCATACTTTCACTAGTGAACACTCTCATATAAATATCTTCTCTTCATGATGCTACTCTGAACTACTCTCCGGTTGGACAACTCTAATCCGTGGTAGGGTTATAACAGCACACCTCAAAGTTCGCTTTCCCTATCTAGATAACCCCACATTGTCACCTTGAGCGCTAGATGGTTCCAACAAACACCACAATTTCATAAAGACATCCAACTCAAAATATACTCATGATAAGTATTTATGTAATCTCTAGCCTAAGTGCCACACGGTGTGCACACTGTCACCTTCACACACGTAGGGATAACCGGAGATTGATTAAAGCACTTGATTAGCAGAGTAGATCTACTTAATTACAAAGCTCATGACCACAACAAGATCATGCATAAAGAGAGAGATGAACATATAGCTACCGGTAGAGCCCTTAGCCTCGAGGAAGAACTACTCCCTCCTCATCATGGGAATTAGCAACGGCGATGGAGATGGTGGTGGAGATCGATGGAGATGGCTCCGGGGGTAATTCCCCGTCCCGGCAGGGTGCCGGAATATAGACTTTCGTCCCCCCGAATCTCCCCTTCGGTGGCGGCGGCGCTGCGGAAATTTTCGTGGATCTATGCCGATTCTTTTAGGGTTTTCTCCTCCGGGGGAATATATAGGCGAAAGGGCGAGGTCGGTGGAGCCTCGAGGGGCCCATACTAGGGGCTGGCACGACCATGGGGACCCGTGCCACCCCTAGGTGTGGCCGCCTCGTCGCGCCTCCTCGTCTCTCCTCTGGACTCCGTGTTCGCTCCGGTAAAATATTTACTTTGGCTTTTGTCGCGTCCAATTCCGAGAATATTTATTTTCTGGCTTTTCTGGAACCAAAAATAGCAGAAAACAGGCAACTGGCACCACGACATCTTGTTAATAGGTTAGTCCCAGAAAATGTATAAAAATACCTCAAAGTGTAGACAAAACATAAGAAAGTCGATACAAAACAAGCATGGAGCATCAAAAAATTTAGATACGTTTATGACATATCACATCGGCTGTCACAACATTAGAAAACAGGGCTTCTGTCGATGCCACCTAGGGCGATCGGTCCCGGTTGATTTACGAACTAGGACTAAGGCTCACATTTGTCCCGGTTCGTAAGGCCATGGTGAACACGGGGGAGGGCAACGATGGGTCCTGGTTCAAGAGGGGCCTTTAGTCCCGGCTCGTACTAGAAACCAGGACTAAAAGGGTTTGGCCGCATGTGGTAGCTGCCTCAACACATTTAGTCCCGATTTTTGGTAGGAATCGGGGCTAAAGGTCCATGTACCTGTATATATACCCTCCCAGCTCCACATGCTTGTGTGAGCTGGTTTGTTTTTCCAATCTTATGAACAAGTGGTGTATGTTTCTTAGGTTTTTCCCTCTATGCACAAGAGGTGCTCGATGAAATGCGTGAGGGCATGATGCTACCTGAGTTCACACAAAAAAAACATGATATGAAGTGCCTGAGCCACCCTTAAGCTTTCTCCTCTTTCTTTCCTCCTCGATCAAGGTTAGCATGCAACTTAATCCTTTCATCTGTCATTGATACAATGCATATGTCGATATACAGTGGTCATTTCTGTAGATGTTTTGTAATGCTTTTTCATATACTTATTTATATAATGCAGATGAGCCAGCAATAAATGTACGGTGACCGACGCACTAGCGAGTTTATTATGGGCCTTCATAATTTTATTGGTGTGGCTGAGACAAATAGTCTAAATGGTTTTATGTGTTGTCCATGTGTTGACTGTCAGAATCAGAAGGATTACTCTTCCTCGAGAACCCTTCACATCCACCTACTTCGGTCCGGTTTCATGCCCAGCTACAATTGTTGGACCAAGCATGGAGAAATAGAGTTATGATGGAAGATAATGAATAAGAAGAGGACGATGACAACTATCATCATATGTTTCTTAAATACGGTGATACACATAGAGAATACGGTGATACAACGGGCCATTGTTGATACACAGAGAGATAGTGAAAGTGAAAATGAGAAGTTGAAGTTGAAGCGCATGTTAGAGGATCACAAAAAAATTATTGTATCCAAAGTGCAAAGATGACAACACAAAGCTCGACACGACACTGGAATTGCTGCAATAAAATAACAAGAGATTTGAGAATCTATTGAAAATAATAAATAAAAACCTTCCAAAGGATAATGAATTGCCTACCAGTACGCGGAGCAAAGAAGGTTGTCTGCCCTCTAGGATTAGAGGTGCAGAAGACACATGCATGCATTAATGACTGCATCCTCTACCACGGTGAGGAGTACGAGAATACAAATGAATGCCCAGTATGCGGTGCATTGCGGTATAAGATCAGACAAGATGACCCTGGTGATATTAAGAGCGAGCACCCTAGGAAGAGGGTTCCTGCCAAGGTGATATGTTATGCTCCTATAATACCACGGTTGAAACGTTTGTTTAGAAACGAAGAGCATGCCAAGTTGTTGCGATGGCACAAGGAAGACCGTAAAAAAGACGAGATGTCGAGACACCCTGTTGATGGGTCAAAGTGGTGAAAAATCGAGAGAAAGTTCCCGCACTTTGCAGGTGACGCGAGGAACTTATGGTTATGTCTAAGAATAGTTGACATGAATCCTTTTGGGGAGCAGAGTTGCAGTCATAGCACCTGGCATGTGACTCTGTGTATCTACAACCTTCCTTCTTGGTTGTGCATGAAGCAAAAGTTCATTATTATGCTAATGCCCATCCAAGGCCCGAAGCAACCCGACAACAACATTGATGTCTACCAAGGCCATTAGTTGAAGAACGTTTACAGTTGTGGAACGGACAAGGTGTACGTGTGTGGGATGAGCACAAACAGGAGGAATTTGACATACGAGGGTTGTTGTTCGTAACCATTAATGATTGTCCTGCTCTTAGTAACCTTTTAGGAAAAACAAGGGATAGAATGCATGCACGCAATATTTAGGTGACTGAAAGTATTTATTTAGATAAATGTAAGAAGAATGTGTATTCAGGGAATCGTCATTTTCCTATGTCCACGTATTCCCTAAGAAAGAAAGGCAGGCATTTCAATGGTGAGGCGAATCACTGGAGTAATCCTATCCGCCATACTGGTGATGATGTATTTGATATGGTGGAGGATTTAAATGTAATCTTTGGAAAGGGTCCTGGGAGACAATCTGTTCTGAATGACGCTAGCGGACACGTACCCATGTGGAAGAAGAAATCTATATTTTGGGAGCTACCCTATTGGAAGACCTAGAGGTCCGCTCTGCAATCGTGATGCACCCGACGAAGAATATTTGTGTGATACTTCTAGGCTTCTTGGGCATGTATAGGAAGAATAAAAATACACCAGAAGCACGGCAAGACCGACAATGTATGAAAGACCGAGACGACATGCATCCAGAGCTGTTTCAAGGTACTGCCAGGTACGCTCTTAATAAAGTCTCATGACTGCCAAGTGCTTATGACGCAGTTGCTTCCGGTTGCATTGAGGGGGCTTCTGCCAAAAAATGTTCAAATACCCATTGTGAAGTTATGTGCGTTTGTCAATGCAATTTTTCAAAAGGTAATCAATCCAGAAAGTCTACCAAGGATACAGAAATATGTGGTTCACTGTCTTGCCAGCTTTGAGTTGGTGTTCCCACTATCCTTCTTCAATATTATGACGCACCTCCTAGTTCACCTAGTCGAATAGATTACCATTCTCGGTCCTGTATTTCGACATAATATGTTCCCCTTTGAGAGGTTTATGAGAGTACTAAAGAAATATGTTCATAACCGTGCTAGGCAAGAAGAAAGCATCTCCAAGGGCTATGAAGCAGAGGAGGTAACTGAGTTTTGTGTCAACTTTATTTCTGATCTTAAGCTGTTCGGTGTTTCTGAGTCACGGCATGAGGAGAGACTAAGTGAAAAAGTCACGCTAGAAAAGAAAGCAAGGATATAAATGGACGGGCATTCTTTCACTAAATCACACTACACAGTTCTGCAAAATTCCACCTTGGTGGCTCCGTATATCAAGGAACACCAGAATATCATACACTCCAAAAACACGAGACAGTCTGACTCTTGGATTAAGGTTGAACACATAGCGACTTTCGACGGTTGGTTGCAAACACATCTCATGAATGGCACCACTGTTGAAGATTAGTTGTACTTGTTGGTCAGATCAACATCTTCGACTATATTGACTTTCCAAAGGTACGAGATAAATAGGAATACATTTTACACGTACTTCCAAGATAAAAAGAGCACCGACCAAAATAGTGATGATAGAATGAGCTAATTTTACCAAAAAAAAATATTTTTCCTTCAATTTTGTTTTGCATCAAGTGCAACTTGTTCGTGAGACACATGAACATTTCTTCGAAGAGTCATGAACATTTGTGTTGAAGTAAATGAACATTTTGTAAATAAATACCTGGAAACGATGGAACTTTTTTGAAATACATGATTTTATATTGCCATGACCATTTTTTTCACTATATGGATATTTCCACTAGATATTAATATCATAAGATAATTTTTGTAACCATAGTCCGTTTAGCTTGCTTTCAAGCATCGGGCTTGACGCTTCCACCTTTCGCTCCCTTAGAGCATGTCCAATAGGGTCCTTAAAATACACTCCCACATCTTCATATAGGGATCACATCAAAATATTCGTCTGCCATGTTCCTCTCCACTTTATCATGGACACAAATATTACCTCATATATTTCACATTTCTATATTAGTAACATCACAAGTGACTAACAGTATATTTGTAAAACCAATAAGTACGGTTTTAGCATATTATTTGGTAGTACGAGTGACATCTAAAGCATCACAGTTAGTAATTCTATAAGTAAGAAGAGGCTTGCTAAGAAATGATAATCGGTTGTGTCGATTAGCCATATATCGGACGAGATTCCCAGATGAAATCGGATTTCAAACTTGGTGACTTTTGAACATTTTAAATCTGATTTTAGTAGGATGAGGAGTAGGTACTCCCTCCGTTTGGAAATATAAGATGATTTAGGCTTATGAACAAGATGTATCTAGACACCTTTTAGTGTCTAGATTCATTTGAACCTATACACTAAAAGGTGTCTAGATACATCTCCTTCATAAGCCTTAAACATCTTATATTTCTAAACGGAGAGAGTAGGTGCGAAACTTGCACACATGGAGAGGCGCCACGTACTGCTACAGGATCTGCACTCCATCTTGAAGCAAGCGAGCGAGCAGTGGTGGCATATATATTGTTATCTTGTGAACCACGCATTGCCACCATGAAGTTTGTGATCTCCGTACGTACGTAACGGAGTACCATTCATGGCTAAGCTAACACGTACGTACGGAGTAGTAACAGAAAGTGCAAGAGACCGGTCGAGCAGACAGATTATAACTCATTGCAAGACAGCAATAATTATCAGATTCAGCCGTAGCTACTGTAGTACCTCCGAACGCCAATCTGTTTAGTCATCGTTACTAATCGTACATGTGTATAGTTTGATGATGCCAACACGTTAGCTAAGTAGTGTACCTAGTGCGGTGTTAAATTGGTTGGAATCAGGTATGCGTACTTGCCCAAAACTGCTGCCTGCAGCAGGGTGGTGGCGCAGTCCGTAGTTGCTTGTACGGTAACTAACGCAACAAGCACGGACGATCAAGTGACAGAGGTTGGTTATCGTACTACGGTTACATGGCAAAAACCGGCTGTTCGTCTGATGGCTTATCTATCAGAAGTTTCACAACAACCATGCATCTTGTGGGATTAACGCCTCAAATATCCTGCTATCACCAGAACATAATACTATCTGCATCTATCGCACTGCTTAATATGCTGGCCCGTGCACGTGCAGATGATGTGGCTACTATAGCTTGCGTCCAAACTAAGGACGCGACAGCCAGCATCACACAGCTACATGGACTAATTAAGGGGAGGGGTGGCTCGGCATAACGACCAACTGACAAACGAACACCTTACATTGGCCACACCGGCCGGCGAGACCTCGACGTCTTACCCACCGGCTGGGAGCCAGCCAGCGCACGCACGTCTGCGGACGGCGCTGCAACGTACGAGCGTCTCTCCGTCGCCTTCCGCTGCCAGGTGATCGACTATACGCTGCTGCAGTGCTGCTGGTAGCTAGCTGCTCAGTGATTGATAATCGCTGCAGCCACGGGCAAATTCCATGTTCCCCGTCTCTTTCTATGGCAGCTGTCGATCCCAATTTGTGCCCCGGCCCTGCCATCATCGCGAGAGATGATCATACATCACCAATAATCATTCCATTGCTTGATGATGCGTCCATGTCTAGCAGATGTTCCTAATTTCTGGTTGGAATATTGGAAGTAAGTATCTTAGACCAGGAAAAATAAGGTAAAATTTGATGTAGTATGATGACAAGTTCAGGGTAAATATCACAGCCGCTTTATCCTTTTCATGAAAGGTCTAGCAAATGCCGATTTTCGATGTATTAGCATAGGGAAATCTACAACGGGCTGATGTCGGCAGGACGAAATTACGTCCAAAAACAAGTAGAAATTGCCGTAGGACGAAATTACAGGTCTTACTCCTGCTATAAATCACTATAAGATAACAAATATACATATTGTAAGGGTTACACACAACATATCATGTCCTTCTCTAAGGGCTCCCGTGGGCTGGCTTGTATAGGCGGCCAAGCCAGGGGTTACATGGAAGGTACCTGGCCAGGTTGGTTACAAAGCATTAGACATAGACGCATATATCCAAGTCTCCTTCTCCAAGGTGCTGGCTTCCATCGAAGTAGGTAGGCCACCTCCTTCCTTATCCGACTTGGGCTTCCATCTTCGTCTCTAGCATCTAGGCCGCACGGCAGGCCATGGGTCTTACCACCATATGTGGGCCACCAGGGCTTGCCATTGTTTTGCCATGCCGGTAGTATACTCATTTGGTATATCCCAATAATAGCCCCTATAGATTCTAAAATCATAGAGAACATTAACCTAATCGTAAAACTTGGCAACTAAGGTATGTTAAGGATGCTTCATGTGATCCTAGTTGGGAGATCATGGGCATGAGGGTGTGATCCTAGTTGAGAGATGATGTTTATTTGGTGGATACCAAAAGATGATCTATAGTTGGAGATGTTGCTCTCTTATCATCTTTTAAAATGTTTTGATTAGACGAGAATCTAATCACTCTTGTTTTATAAACAAAATAGCTTTATGCAAAAATAGATCCACCATCCATAAGTCTTGCAGAGTATACCCTGTGCTCACCCTTTCTTCGTTGATACTTTTGTAGCAGGGTAAGTGTTCCCCTAAAGACGAGTTTGGTATAACATCGACACCGACGAGTAGCTTGGGGTTTCCGGCCGACAGCTTGGAATCTATGAGCTATGACGTCATGATTATGCTTCAAGTGTCTCTTAGGCCATTTGTTAAGTCTGCTATACCCAATAGCATAATATGCCTTTCATTGCTTGATGTTTGTGATCAGTGAACCCTGCTTGTAATATTTTGGTTATTTGCTCAATTATGAGCTTACTGTAATATTTTTTGTCTCGTAGGGTCATTGTTTTTACCGAATCTCTCACCATATAATCTCGAGCTCTAAGTTAGGCTTATGTCAGACTAAGGTCGTCTAACCTGATCCGAGGAAGGTAAAAGGTAACGTTTAGTTAACTCTTTCATTTCTATGAATGTGATGATAATCGTGCCTTTTTGTGTTCTGGTATGGGTTGATAAGTGCAAGAAGATTGACATGAACCGATTCACTTTTGCCCCTAAAAAAGACCGAGATTCACGGCATGATCATCTTCTGTAAATTTCTCACCCCAGGTCGGCAGCACGGGACAAGCCAACAAGTCGGCAGGGCGACTCCAAGAAACGAACATGGGGTGGGCAAGCCAGCAATTAGGGGAACGCGACGAGAGAGCGATGTGATGTGCCCGCATACATTAATCCAATGCATATCCATCCATGCCAAGGTTCGTGTCCATCGGCATTCGGCCAACCTTGCGCGACGTACGAATTAATCCCCGGAACTCGGCGAGAATTCGGCGCTCCCGTGTGCACCGCCGCACACGCGTACGACGTACGCATGCAAGGCACAGTTGCTTCGCTGCGACCACGTGAGGCGCGACGTAGGATCGACGTCGACGACCGGAATGCATGCGCGGTGCGCCCACACCTGCCGGCCTGTGCTTGGAGCTATTAGCTGCATGCCGCGCCGTTTGGAGCCATGCATGCGTGCACGGGCGCGCGGCACCGCCGGCCGTATGTTAAGGGCATCTTCGCCGGGCCGGTCCATTCGGTCCAAGTGCGTCTAAATTTGTAGCGTGTGGACGCCTGGGTGTATGCGGCGTCTGGGGTAACTAGTCCGGAAAAATACGTTTGGTTTGACTCATCTATAATCTAATTTAGGGTTTGGTTGCTTCGGTCCAGACGCGCACAGACATCGCGGGGTGTCTTGTCCGGTGGCCACCCGGGTCCATATGTAAGAGAAACATTAGTATTTAACGATAGTTTTTCATTAGATTAAGCCCTGCCAGTTTAAAAAAAGGACATTCACATAAATTAGAGGATGCTTTGCTACTGCTGCGGCTATGGCTCCGTCTATTGCTGGAGGAGGGCGGCGCGATGGCTACTCGCCGCCGTTGCCACGGCCACCGCTGCCGCGGCCACCGTTAGCGCGGCCGCCGGCTCCGTCGATCGCCTCCCTAGCGGTCTAGATGGTCCGTTGCTAGATGCGTTTGCGGACAGTCACGAGCATGGTCGTGAGCCGTCGACTTGCCCTCCGCCTTCAGTCAGTCCCCCGCCGCTCGGTTCGCCAGGGCCTTGTCCATCTCGATGGCCCAGTGGTCCCTTGTCTCCTGTTGGGCGAGCAACTCCGTCGGAGAAGGAGTCGGAGTCTGGATCGAAGAACGATTGGGGCCGAAGCCCAGCGCCTACGCTATCTGCACGGGACGGCGATCGGCGCCTCCAGCTGGTCCACCTCCTCCCCCTTCTCGTCGTCGTCCTCCGCCTCCTTCGTGTCGTCGGCGTCGACGAGATCCCACGCGAGCGCCACCTCAGCGGCCAGAGCCACGCGCTCCTCCTCCGCCGCCGAGTCGGCGACGTGCTCTTCCGCGTCGCTACGCGCTTTGGCGGAGCTCGCGGATGGCGACCTTGGCAACCTCCTTGGCCACCTCCTCTAGCGTGGTCATGGCCGCCTCGTGGCGGATCTCGCAAAGAGCCGCTGATGCGGCCTCCAAGACCACCGCCTTCTTGGCGGCGACGTGGTGTATGTCGGTCACCGCCCATTGGGCTGCCACCGTTGTCGCTGCCTCCACCACCCGCTGCAGCGCACACTCGGCGATCTCGCCTTCCTTCTCGAAGGCCAGCACATGCGCCGGGCCAGTACTGTGGCCGCAAGGTGGACCCCGTCAACCTCCACGTCCGGGTAGCGGGTGTGGCACATCTCCTGGATCTTGGACCATAAGGCGATCTAGCGGCGAGGCATGGCTGCTGGCGGTTTTCTCTTGCTTGGGGCTTGTTGTCTCTGCCGCGCCGGCGACGTATTTCATAGACCGCGGTGGAGGCAGGAAACGGCGTGGGATGCGCGGAAAGTTTTCTCGCCGTGGGAAGCGAGACGCGCGCGGAAAACGATAGATGGCGGGAAGCCGCCGGCGCTGACAGCCGACGTCGCGTCGCCATTGACGTTTCATCGCGAGAGTGTCAACCGGTGATAGCGGAAGGGAGACGGACAGTGGCGAAGGACGAAAAAAATTTAAGGTCGGGCAAACTCTAAAGCATAAAAAAAAATTGATGCAAAAAATCAAAATTGTATTGATTTTACAATGGTAATAGAATAATCAATTGACCACAGATTCAAATTTGATTCAATAGTTCGATTGACCATAAAATCACAAATTATACCCGTCCCTTTGAAACTGCAGGTTTCTTCCCCTTCTTGTCCATCTCTACCACAAATACGTCGAGCCTAGAGGTCATTAATAGGAAGAAGCGTAACCTATATTTTGAAGGAGGATCCGAAATTATAATTGAGATGAGAAGAAGCCCTAGCTGGGTAAAACCGTGCACCATGAGACTGAGAATTGAGAATTTGAGAAGATGAGAAAGTTGGAGGAGGACCAGGGAGAGGGCGGCCGGATCGGCGGGCAGGTTTGCTGGCGGGGAGTAGATTAGTAGAAGATGGCGGCGCACTTGCCTGCTCGTCGCTATAGTCCTGAACTTGTTGGCTTTGGATACTCCACATGGGCCAAGACACGAAGGGGCACCAGCCACACGCGCACACACGGATCGGCTGAATCCCCTCTTACGTAGCCATTTTCTAGTACTCCCTTCGAACCATACTACTTGACTTGGATTTGTCAAAATTTGGATGAACCTATATATTAAATAGTGTCTAAATTCATTCAAATCTAGACAAATTTGAGTCAACTAATATGAGTCGAAGGAAGTAGTTTTTTCTTCAAAATTCATCATACTTTGCAGAGAATTGTATGTATGTCAAATAGAAGTATATATATATATGCAATTTTTTTTCAGAAATTAAGGTAGGGCAGCTGCCATACCTTGCCAAAGGGGTCCTTCGTCCCTGAAGACGGACATATGTGTCACGCTGGGTACGGTCAGTCAAACAGGCCGAACCATGACCCCGTATCAACCGCGGCCCGGCTTAAACAGAGGAGCGAGTTAGAATGGTCGGATATGTTGGCCCGGTGAAAATGACCTAATGTACCGGCGGCGTGTGAACGAAAATGCAGGACCGCTCGCGAGGAGTTCCCGTGACTGTCTCCTTGCGTTCACATGACTGCGTACTACGGCGCAAGCACGCGCGTATGGCAGCAGCAGCAGCAGAGAGTACACACTCCTAGCTACTAGTAATCGGAAGGAACGAAGTGGAGACGTGGAGCAGTAAATCCTTGAAACGCCGGGAGCTAGCTAGCTGCGTGAGACAAAGCTAGACTCACACTAAGAAAAAGTATTAGCCCTCGAGTCTAAAAAATGAAATATGCTCCATCGTTTAGCCCATATAAAGCCTCACCAACCAGCGAATAAAACAATAAAAAATGTCTATAAGACACTGAAAAATGGGTCCAGTTTGCACTTGATTCTCTCAGACGTATGTCTAGTACTAGGCTCTAAAAAAACTTAGCTAGACACACCCTCTTCACCGTTTAGACACAGATCTAAGACAAAAATAATTTTCTTAAACATAGCTATTTCACTACACTGCACATGCTCTAAGCTGCCACTCTTTGTGCGCTGGGCTCCATTTGCAGAATATCCTACCATCACAAGCTGCCATGTACTAGTACAGTACTACGATTTCATGACAGCAGCAGCAACTAAAATTGACAGTTGACAACGTCCATTTTGGTAGTATTTCCTTTCCCCTCCGGCCGGAAAACGTATCACCCCATCTGTCAGCCGGATCACCGCTACGCCACACGGTTCACGACTGTACATATCTTATCCGGTTTTATCCCTGGCCAAACACGACAACACACGTACACTTCTATTACATCTACACAGCCTGCGAAGAAAGCTCCGGCGGGATACGGAGGAAAAAAACGCTCCCGCAACCCATCCTCCCCCGCGGGCGACTAGGTTGTGGCGCCGCCGCTCCAACCAACCAGAGCCCCGTCTCCTCCTTTCCCCCGGTGTCGCCGGCGTGCGCATCACTGGACAACGTCGGCCTTCTGCCTCTCCCCTCTCGGTGAAGCCCGCGCGTGGCGGGTCACAACTGATGGAGCTGTTGTGGCGGTCCGACGAAGTGGCTGGACGTCCTGGTGCGGGTTCGTGTGGCCATTGACACAGTGGTGCAGCTCTTGGCGGCGAGGCAGCGTGGAGGTGATGGATGGCGGCGGTTGTGAGGCCCAAATATGGGCCCGTTCGGGTCCTAGATGGGCTTGTGCGGGCCAGCGCCACAGCTAGCGCTGACGCTGCTCCGGTTGTGGCGCAGTTGGGGAGGTGGGTTTCCGGTTGTGGCGGCGATGTCGCCGGCTTGTTGCAACAGGGCGCAGGAGCTTTACGGGCCGCATGGGTTCGGTCGGGCCAGGAGGCCTGGTGTGCTCCTGCTGCTGTGTCCTGTCGGCTACCGCTATGGCGGTGGAGGCAATTCCCTAACGCGTGGCTTCGGGGCTGCCGCATCGGTTTTCTTGTGCTCCCTTAGTCCATCCTCTAGGCCTTGTGACGGTGGTCACAGTAAGACGAAGTTGGTGGTGTCAAGACCGTGTTGGCGCATGTTGGTGGGCCGCATTGTTGGGTGGTGGACAATGGAGCATTCGAGGTAGTGGTTCCTTGGGGGTCGGGAGAAATCTTGGTCGGTATTCTGACATCGACGGGGTGACGCTGCGGGTGTCTCCATTCCTTCTTGGAGGTCATATGGTGTACCCCTTTTCCACTCACCCTCCGCGTACGGTGGAACCCTAGGACAGGTCCAGGCATCAGCATCGTCCTCGTCGCTCTCCTTCTTGGAGGCGTTGCTTGTTACGCGATGTTTCGGAGTTCTTGCCGCGTGGTGGGACTTCTTCGGTGGGCGCAGCGGTTGCGAACCATGTTCGTGTAGTCAATCTGCTATTGTTGCATTATTTTCTCTTTTGTTTCTCTTTGCAGTGGTCTCGTGGTTGTCTTTATTTTTACATTAGACGTTGTGCTGTCAGCAATGGTCTTATATGTATGCTTTATTTATAAAGTGAGAAGCTCTGGCCGGGGCCACTCTTTCACAAAGCGCCAAAGTCCCACGTACTCCCTCTGTTCCGGATTATAGGTCCCACGCGTATATCTATGTTGTTAATTTGACCAATAAAATATAATTTATATATCACAAAAGTTATACCGTTAGAAAATATAACCTCTAAAGTTTCTAATGGTATAATTTTTATGCTATACTATTTATATTTTGTTGTTCAAATTGGCAACCTAGTTATCCGCGCGGAACTTATAATCCCAAACGGAGGAAGTACATGTTAGGCTAATCATGTCTCTACTTTTTTCCACGTTGGGCCTCTCTCCGATTAGCAACTGCTGCGTCCCAATCATCTCTCTGTCCATCCCATAGAGCATCTCTAACCGCTACTACAAAATGCGTTTGAGCAATGAGGTAGCTGATTTGTGATTTGCGGCAGCAAAACGTTCGTCACTTCACTAGATAGATGTCTCATTTTCAGCACGGCTAAGGCAAAAGAAAGTTTTTGGTTGGCCGTTGGATTGTGCGCGCTGAGTTAAAAGGAAATGTAAATATGCGGCACGAGGCTGCCTCATATTTTTTTACGATACTAAACAGCGATACGGCAGCTGTTAGACGTTTTTCTTTTTTGCCTCAGGCTGCCGCGTTTGGTAGTTATTTGGGCTGCTGTTAGCATCTCTAGCAGATACCCTAAATACTTGTACTGTAAAAGTGGTTTGCAGTTTACCGTAAACCATTTTTATAGCTAGTACCAAATTCATCGACGCAGAACAGATATCGAATCAAGAACTGCAAATTCAAAAAAACAGTTTAGCGCCAGATCGTTCACAAGTTTATACATAGGGAATAGTTTGATCTATTATAGATCATCATATTTACACAACAAATCGATGCCAATGCGGCATCGATGCAAACCCTAGCGCGTTTCTAACCCTATCGGCGGTAACTACTCACCGGAGCTCGCTGTCGTGGCGCTGCGTCTACTCACTGTCGTCGGAGGAGGAGTCAGAGTCGTCGGAGTAGTCCATGACGCAGAAGCCGAGGCACGCCTGGTGCTCGCCTAGGGAGCGACGCATCGCACGACGGACCTGACGCTGCTCCGTGTCACGCTCGATGCGGCGACGCTTGGCGCGGTCCCACACATCGGAGATGATCGTCCTAGCGAATTAAACTTCGCCTCCCGGACGTCGTCGTCCTCCATGGCTGCACCATCGTCGGAGGAGTCGAAGTTGTCGAAATCAACGATGACATGCGCCACACACTGCGGAGAAGGGGCGCGCGGGCGTGGCAGCCAGAGCTCGAGCGGCGGGCGCCGGAGCTAGCTAAGGCGCACGGACGGCGGGCGTGGCCGCGCGAGAGACGAACACCTCCACGCCATTGTGGCCGGGGCCGAAAAACCGAAGCCGGCCCAAGCCGGCGACGTAGCGTGGCTTCGGGACAGAGCTCCGTGAGCATGAGCGGCCTCCTCCGCGGAGACCGGCGGCGCGAGCTCGAGAGCTCGAGCTCCCGCCGCGGCACAGAGAAGCGCCGACATGGCCGGCCACATTATGGCACGATTGGCCGGCCATGGGTGCGTGGAGGGCTGATGCGGCGGTGAGCGGCGGCGATTTGAGCTAGGGCGAGGGATGGCGGTGGAATCGGTGTCGGCGGCGCGAGCTCGGGCGGGCTTCTGTGCGTGGAAAATGGGAGGAAGAGGATGCGGTTTACCGCATCCGAGGCGTCCCGTCCCGAATATATGCGGGACGAACAAGTCATTTTGCGGAAAACGATAAAAATATTACGGTACATGTCTTTTTGCGGTATCTGGAAATGCTATTTTAGGCCTCGGTTCAACGTATCGGCGCAAAATTTTACACGCGGGCTAATAGCCTAATATGCCGTATCTTACAGATGCTCTTAGTACGTTTGCTTGTACAAGGTGAAGACAAGCAGCGTTTCTCAAGCTATAGCCTGTACTCATCGGTGCTTATCATGCTAGTCATGTGCATATACTGAATTAGTACTAAACTAGCCAGTACTGCAAAAGAATGAAGGAAACAATCGTCTCGTTTATAAGGAAAATTTTCATCCACGTTGGTTGCAATATATATAGATGTGATGCACAAGTTTTGTGTCTTGCTAACTTCTATTTTGTTTGTGGTGCCGATGTACACCAGCATGTTCGATGATTGTTTCTTATAGGATTTTATATATCGGATTTGGTACCAGCGTATGGCTTCTAGGAGCTCCACAAGGTTGGTTACATCAGCACGTCAAAGTGGATAGGGACGTCTAGTAGATCAACAATCGTGTTGGTGAATTGTTTTTATGGAAGATTGATTGATTGACTACTCTGATAGTCCACCTCTGTGTACACTTTTCTAACATTGCGCACGCTCAAGTTACCTCTTTTTTACTTTGATGAGAACAATGGCTCATTTGGTAGCTAATGTGTGTCCACGCTCTTATCTTGTTTTTACAGTGGCAGGTTGTTCTGGTCCAAATGATTTTTTTGATAAAGAGAATCAATTAATATCGTGATAAAACTAATTACACTCAGCCTTTACAATAATATAATACCCTAATGGTTGTATGGATACACAAAGCCAAAAAAAAAAGAAACTAAAACAAAGTCTCGCTATAGTGTTCTAGTCCTTACAGCAGCAACACAAACACCACCATGGCCTGAGTTCAAGTTCTTCAAAAGTGATGCCTTCAAGAAGAAAATACTACACAAGTGTCATCATCGCCCGATCATAGTTCTTAGTTTTTAGCCTCTCAAAACAATGATTTTAACAAGGCTATTGTCAGACACAACCAGTTAAGCCTAGACCTTAAATTTTTACCATGAAAGATAGGATATTAAACTTCTTCTGTGCTGACGCCCCCACTCGTATGCCGCTACTATGAAGCCCGAAACACCAAGCAAGTTCACTATCGACACAAATAAAATCTCATATAAAAAGGTCACCATGTAATACCATGTGTAACTGAGCTGAAGTCAAACCGGGTTTTCAATTATGTTCTTTTTGCGACAAAGGTTCAACCATGTGTTTTCTTTTCAAATGTTGTTGGTTGGGTGAATTCCACTTTTTAAACTGTATGATTTTGTGACACTGCTAATTTCTATTTATTTTTTCCGCCAATTTTCACCCTCTATTAATTTGTGACAGTGTGTCGATATTTGCCCCCGTTTAACTTTTTCCTTCATCACCAACGCATGTGCCCATGCCGACATGGACACCAAATTAGCAACTATAGTTCGGATGTGCATTTTAGTTTTCTAATTTTTTTGTAAATCAACCAAACTACTAAGCCTAACACGCACTACCTAGCCACACCCCGCACACCTACCTCACCATGCCACAAAGCTTGAACCTAATTTGTTTATTCCCGACTCCTTTGTCTTCTAGGGTTAGGCAGCAATGGCGAGCGACAACAATATCGGCGAGTTGAAAGGTCCACGTAAGTGCAATTTCATCATTAAATAATTGAAACATACAACAATGAAAGGTCCATGTAAATATCCACCTTTGAACAAGTCTATCAATTTCCCTATAGGCTCCCCAATGCACAAATGTAGGATCTAGCAGAACTCGGCCGGATCCACCTTCCCGAAAATCGAAGTCCCCAATATCGAGCTCTATCTCACCCCTACTTATAGGGACTCGGAGTTGTCCCTGGCCCAATCGGCAGGCCAACAGGAACTATTAAAATATAGGGTGAGACGGCTATTGGTTAGTGGATATTACTAAAATAGGTTAGGGGGATATAGGGTAGAAGTTATTAGGGAACCACTCGATATGCAAGAAATATACTTGAGAAATCATATTGACAATTTCCCTACTAGCTAGGAAACCTACATGAAAATTATATTGGGGAACTACTAGACTTGATCTTAGTTAGTGGAAAGGGGACACTAGCCATTAGTCTAAATACAACCAGTGGCCACTCCAGCTATTCATAGATTACTATTGGAAGATTTTATTTATGAATTTCATAGCATTCTTATGGTCATGTTTTTTCCCCGTATGTCAAACGTGCAAACCACTAAGTAAATCTGTTTTGGTGGCTGGTTTTGTCGTACAAGGTTCTAAAAAATCAGAAACAATTCATGGGCATGGAGAATTATACAAAGTGGGAACAAGAAAAACAGGAACCCACAGCAGATACAATCATTTGTGTTCCATATAGAAAATCAAAATACTGATGTTTTTCTCTTGTTGTGTTGTCGAACGGCATTATTTGTCATGTTTTGATGAAATTTGATGTGTTGTCATCTCATAGAATCCATGTATTTAAAATAATTCCACATTATTTGAACTACCTAGAAGACAATACCACCTTTGAATACAAATACACAGTTCGTTCAAATGGTTTTAGGCAGCTTAGGATTTAATGCAAGCACTTTCGTAGTTAGGGTTCAAAGACGACCAACCATAAGCAGCGCAAGTTCAAAATGGATTTTAGATTCTACTACTCCCTTCGATGTATAATAAGTGTCGCTGGTACTAAATCGGCGACAATTATTATGCATCAGACGAAGTTTTGTTAAAGGCGCAATCCACGTATTTCTACATAACTATGCCTCCATATGGTTCTACAACTATATCCCATCCATAGTTATGTATGGTCCGGATTATAGAACGACAAGCCTAGAATGTGTGTAACTGTGTGGATATAGTTATAAAATATGATAAAACCGAATATATTTACATGCCTACAGTTAATGCCATAAACTACATACTCTGATTTTTCTTCGGCTTTTTTACTTTACAAAAGTTGGACATGGGGTAATAAAGTGCTCCGAAATAAGATGGTTGAGGAGCTTAACCCCGAAGTGGAGAAGGGTATATATAGAGGGGAAACTGGATTTTCTTTTTTCCCAACGAATGATGAAGATACTTGGTCTCTACCGGATTCCCCCATTTCCCGAAAGGACCGAGACATGCGTGGGAGACAAAACTCGGAGATGCCACCATGAAAGAATCTGCTCCGTGCCATAATAATCTTCACCAGAAAATGGAGGGGAATGTTTCACGTTTTCCCACTGGATCTTGCACCATACGGGCACGATCCACACACACACACCGTCGCCGTCGTCCCTAGCTCAAACAGGGCTGACAGGTCGGCACGCTTTGATTCTTTGGCGAGAGAGAATCGTCTGGGCCAGACAAACAGACTCCACGGGGTCACGTACTCTGAAAGCCTCAGGGAGAAAAGCAGGCAGCGACACATACAGCTAAGGTACGTCGACCGATTGGCAGCGGCAAAGTCCCAAAGGCAGCGAAGAAAACAAATCCATGTGACCTCTTTCGTCCCACCCGTGCGCCCACAACAACCTTTTTTTCTCTGGTAAGTAAGAGCATCCCCGCTCCTTGGGCGTTTCCAGCCTAAAATCCGGACTTTTTTTGGCCGGACGAAACTCGGTTTCGGCCTAGGAACCCCGAGTTTCCCACTCGCTTTTCAAACCGAGTTCCCAGGCGAAGAGAAAACGGCGACATATTTGAATTTTTATCGTTCCCGCCGCCGAGAGCTCGGCCAAAAGGTGTTCGACAGAATTCGCCAACAAGTTCGGCGACAAATTATTACAGAACAGGGTAAAAAGGCCCGGTCATCTCTCAGTCATCGATGTGGATGGGCTCCTGCAGGGGAAGACCACGTTCAGGTTGAACCCGCAGTCGAACTCGGGGGACGAGGAGTACCTCTGCCGGGCGTTCGCCTGGCTCTCCTAGAAGCCGGCCGGCGAGGTCGGCGAGAATTCGGCCGGCGAGCCGACGCTTGCCTGGCTTTCCCAGTGGGGGGATCCGGCGCCGCCATCAACGCCGCCAGCGACGCCGCCACATGTTTTGCCTGGTTCGCCCTCATTGTTGCCTGCTCTTCCGCCGTCGCCGCCTGCTCTTATTCATGCCTGAGCTTCGCCCTTTCTTTTCTGTCCTTCCGTTCGTCTGACATGATCTTCCGCCTCTACGACTTGGTCGTCCACTCGGCGCTATACATGCCCTCCGGCTTCGTCGCCGGCGCTCTCGGCTTCCTCGCCTTCTTCTCCCCCGAAGCCTCGCGGAGGTTCGATCTGGGTTTGATGAAACTCTTGGACGGCATGGCGGGCGGGAGCTCGGCGAAGTGGCGGGAGTGGGGGGAATGGGGAAGAAAAGCAGGAGGGGAGAAAGAAAAGGCCGGGAGTTCGGTCTTCTCTCACCGACAGAGTTTGCCCACGCCCGTTTTTTTCTCCGTCCGGCGTTCCCGGGATCCTGGGTACGGCCTGGGAAGCCCGGACCAAAGTTTGCCCGAATCCGGACGCAAAGAGGTTCCTGGAACGCGACTGGGCCAAATTTCAGCGTCCGGACCTATTTTTGGCGTCCGGATCGGCGTCGTGGGTAGCCGAGTGGAGATGCTCTAAGTACTCCAGAAATACAAGAAGTTTAAGGTTTGTAAATTGAACGTAAGAAGTTTAAGGTTTGTAAATTGAACATATCTAGACGTCTAACCTATATATTAAAAGTCATATAAATATATTTATTTTATAAAGCTATGAATGGACATCATCGTCTTCTTTAGCTTAATTTTCCATGTGTACTTACCCTCAAGCAATCACTTACCCACACAGAGACTTCATCCCCTTTCTCTCCTGTTGTTGTTGCAAGGAGGACCAACCAACCGTCCGTCTTTTGCTCACACTCTTCCACTCATCTCTTTATCACTACCCAATCCCACTGCTGCCGTATATATAACCCACACGTCCTCGTAGTGTCTACGAGCTAGCTAAGCTGAGCTGAGCTGGGCTGAGCTTTGTCGTGACACTACGCCACGCATTTGTTTACAACACGGCTAGATATCACACGCCGTGGTGCAGTGACAAGATGATGACGAGGCTGCTGCTGCTGCTGGTGGCGGCACTCGCCGTCGCCGCGGTGGCGGAGACGGCGGAGCGGCGCGACACGTACATAGTCCACATGGCCAAGTCCGCGATGCCGGCGGAGTACGCCGACCACGGCGACTGGTACGGCGCCTCCCTGCGCTCCGTCTCCTCCGCCAAGATGCTCTACGCGTACGACACCGTCATGCACGGCTTCTCCGCGCGCCTAACCCAGCAGGAGGCCAGCGACATGGCGGCCGCGGAGGGAGTCCTGGCCGTGAACCCGGAGACAAGGTACGAGCTGCACACCACGCGGACGCCCGAGTTCCTGGGCATCGCCGGGAGCGACAACCTGTTCCCGCAGTCGGGCACGGCGGGGGACGTCGTCGTGGGCGTGCTCGACACGGGCGTCTGGCCCGAGAGCAGGAGCTACGACGACGCGGGCCTCCCCGAGGTGCCTTCGTCGTGGATGGGAACCTGCATGGCCGGCCCCGGGTTCGACTCCTCGGCCTGCAACCGGAAGCTCGTCGGCGCGCGGTTCTTCAGCCGGGGATACGAGGCCGCCATGGGGCCCATGGACACCAGCAGGGAGTCGCGCTCCCCGCGGGACGACGACGGCCACGGCACCCACACCTCCTCCACCGCCGCAGGCTCCGCCGTCGCCGACGCCGACCTGTTCGGGTTCGCGTCCGGCACGGCGCGCGGGATGGCGCCTCGGGCGCGCGTCGCCGTGTACAAGGTGTGCTGGCTCGGCGGCTGCTTCAGCTCCGACATCCTCGCCGGGATGGACGCCGCCGTCGCCGACGGATGCGGCGTGCTCTCGCTCTCGCTCGGCGGCGGCTCCGCGGACTACATGCGCGACAGCGTCGCGATAGGCGCCTTCGCCGCCATGGAGCAGAACGTCCTCGTCTCCTGCTCCGCCGGGAACGCCGGGCCCGGGAGCTCCACGCTCTCCAACGTCGCGCCGTGGATCACCACCGTCGGCGCGGGAACCCTCGACCGCGACTTCCCGGCGTACGTCATGCTCGGGGACGGGAAGAACTACACCGGCGTGTCGCTCTACGCCGGGAAGGCCCTCCCGACCACCCCGATCCCCATCGTCTACGCGGGCAACGCCTCCAACTCCACCAGCGGGAACCTCTGCATGCCGGGAACGCTCTCCACCGAAAAAGTGTCCGGGAAGATCGTGGTGTGCGACCGCGGCATCAACGCGCGCGTGCAGAAGGGCTTCGTGGTGCGCGACGCCGGAGGCGCGGGCATGGTGCTCGCCAACACCGCCGCCAACGGGCAGGAGCTCGTGGCCGACGCCCACCTCCTCCCCGCGGCCGGCGTGGGCGAAAAGGAAGGTACCCTGATAAAATCTTACATAGCGTCCGACCCCAAGCCCACGGCGACGATCGTGGTCGCCGGGACGCAGGTGGACGTGCGTCCGTCCCCGCTGGTGGCCGCGTTCTCGTCGCGCGGGCCGAACATGGTGACCCCGGAGATCCTGAAACCCGACATCATCGCGCCGGGGGTCAACATCCTGGCGGCGTGGACCGGCAAGGCGGGGCCGACGGGGCTCGCCGCTGACACGCGCCGCGTGAGCTTCAACATCATCTCGGGCACGTCCATGTCGTGCCCGCACGTGAGCGGCCTGGCGGCGCTGCTCCGGAGCGCGCACCCGGAGTGGAGCCCCGCGGCGGTGCGGTCGGCGCTGATGACCACCGCCTACTCCGCCTACACCGGCGGCGGCCAGTCCGGGCCCATCCTGGACGCGGCGACCGACAAGGCCGCGACGCCGTTCGACTACGGCGCCGGGCACGTGGACCCGGCCCGCGCGGTGGAGCCGGGGCTGGTGTACGACCTGGGCACCGGCGACTACGTGGACTTCCTGTGCGCGCTCAAGTACACGCCCAACATGATCGCCGCGCTGTCCCGGGGCAAGACCTACTCCTGCGCCGCGAACAAGACCTACTCGATCTCCAGCCTCAACTACCCGTCCTTCTCCGTCGCCTACTCCACGGCGAACGGCGAGGCCGGGGAGTCCGGGCCGACCACCGTGACGCACACGCGCACGCTCACCAACGTGGGCGCGGCGGGCACGTACAAGGTGGCCGCCTCCGTGTCCATGTCCGGCGTGGCCGTGGTCGTGAAGCCGACGGCGCTGGCGTTCAAGGCGGCCGGGGAGAAGAAGAGCTACACGGTGAGCTTCACGGCGTCCAAGTCGCAGCCGTCGGGCACCGTGGGCTTCGGGCGGCTCGTGTGGTCCGACGGCAAGCACAGCGTGGCCAGCCCGATAGCGTTGACGTGGACATGAGTGACACCAGGACGCCCCAAATGGTGCAGGCCAGCCAAGTGTGCTGACCACCACGCCGGTGCAGTCAAAGGAGGGGATTAACAAGCCCAGTCTTAAAGTTTAGATGGTGATTTGGGGGGAGAAATGGCGATGATGGAAAGGGATTGATTGATTGGGTGATGGATAGATGTAGCTTTCTTGGAATCAAGTTATCATCATCATCATCATCAGTCTTGGATTGGATTGGGTCATGGGGTTGGATCAGATTGCAGCTTGGAGTAGTTTGCAAGGATAGTAGTTTCCACTGTAGCAGGATGGAGCTTTATCTGTGTCATCATAATGTTCGGTCTAAGTATTCTTTCTTCCATTATCAATGAACAAATAAACTCTTTGGAAGATAAAGTTAGATAAACAAGAGAAAAGATGGTCTCCGTGGGGTGCTGCAGGAAAGAAAGTAGCTCAACGCCTCGACTCTGTACACTCGTGGAATCCTACTTTTCATTTGTATATTATCAGACGCATTACGCATGAATCCTGCATGACCGACATCTAACATCACTCACTACTTAAGTATGTATACACCATTAAGCACGCCAATTAAACAATAAGTGCAAGCTAAAGAGAGGCAGGAGCACGCTAATTAGGACAAGGACTCAATCATCAAGTTGAAAAGAAGGGGAGGTGAATAAAAGCGGCGCGCGGCTGGGGCCGCCGGTTCTGGTGTTGAGACTCGAGAGACTGATGAGAGAAAAAGGACCAATTATATTCAGATCTAGTATACGGTTCGCTTTATAAAGCTTCAAAGCTGGTGGTGCGTCCCCGTGACACTTGCCGCTTTGATAATTACAGAGTGAAGAAAAGAGAGAAAGAACTAAAGGCGTGTGCACAAGAATATACTATCAAAGAGGGGGGGAAAATGCTCTTCGCCACCTTGTGCTTGGCATTGATATGAACCCGTGAGTTATTAACAGATAAATTAGTGTCGTCTTTTGTTGTTACTGTCTGCTCCATCTTCCACCATGATGATGTCTGCCTTCTGCTTTTGCCTTCTGGAAATGTAACTCGTGTGCGCCCCGGTGTTAACCTCGGACAAAAAATATTCGGATTAGCCGTCACCGTCGTCGTGCTGTCGTGTACTCCCTTCGTGTCACACATACAAAACGTATTGCACACACTCGTTCGGCCAAACATTTAAAACGTTATTTTATTAACAAGCTAGAAATTGAAGAAAATGTCATATTCATAGACTTACATTTTCCCCCTTTGAAATGGCGTATCAATTATAGTAGATCCATATATTTTTCATTTTCTATGTAGCCCTAACTAAAGATAGCGCACATAATTACGAATGCTTAATAATTACGATGGGGTGACATAAAAACTTGGGATCCAAGGACATCTGTATATATTTTTGTTCTGATTTGAAAATGTTCACATTTGAAATTATTCAAATTTTAAAAATATATACGTAAAAAGTGCATATTTGAAATTGTTCAGATTTTCAAAAGGTTTATATTTGAAAATGTTCTTTTTCAAAAAATTCATATCTAAAATGTCCACATTTGAAAATTTTCTAATTTAAAAAATGATTAAATAAAAATAATAATTATATTCTAAAAAATAAATTCGAAAATTTCTCATATTAGAAAAATATATAAAATTTAAAAAATGTTTAGTTTTTAGAAATTTCTAATTTTAGAAAACACAAAAAGAAACAGGATAAATAAAGATGTTAAAAATAAAATAAAAATATGTGGGCCATCCCAACACACCTTGCTGGGATGTGCGGTGTGGGATCTCAGTCACACTGGTGTATGATCCTCATGTCGGACACTCCACGCGAGAAGCGGCAATAAATCGACCATAGACAATCAGGCACCTCTTCTTTTTTCTACTAATATTTCTTTTTATTTTTTATTTTCTTCATTCTTTTTCCCTCTTGTTATTTCTTATTCAAAATATATAAATGAAATATTTTTTCTAAAAATATGAATTTTTTGAAATCTAACATTTAAAAATGTGAACATTTCAAAATATTTTTTTAAGAACTAAACATTTTTAGTTTGAGATTTTTTTATTTTTTATATTTTAAATTTGACTTTCATATAAATGTGAAATAGTTTTCAAATATGAATATTTTTCACGCCAAGACTTTTTAAATCTAAACATTTTTAAAGAAGTACATCATAAAATAGAAAAATAGAAAAGAATAGAAAACAAAAGAAGGAAAGGAAAAAATAATCTAGAAAAGAGAAAAGGCGTCGAAAAATGGAACCAAACTAAAAAAAAAAATCGTTTCCACATTAAATGGCCTTGGCGACACTGTTCCGGTTGCGTAGGCCTGGCAGGATTGCACTGGGTTGAGCCAAAATAGGTTTTACATTATAGGAGTCGCCCCACTTGTCGTTTAGCAAGGGATTTGATGATATGCCCGTTTTATTTTGCAATTTTATCATTTGTCACACCGTGTGTCACTAACATGTGGTGATTAATGTGGCAAATGATCAAATTTGAGAGTAAAGTGGGGCAAATGATCAAATATCCCATTGTTAAGTCGGTGGCGCCTGGTAGGAGAAGTGGTGATCGGTGGTGGGCCTTGGGATTTAGGCTCCTTGAGAGCCCAACGACGGGAATAACAATATTATCAAATTTAGTGACAGAAATGATAATTATGTCAAATTTGTATACATACCCCCCTTCTCCCTCCCGCGGAAATCCTATATGTCGGTCGCTGCAGCGCATTTGGCCCGCGCCCGCACCCCTGAAATGGATCGTATGGGCACCTAGAGAGGGTGAATAGGCTTTGGCGGGGTCCTTCCAAAAATTCCTAGCATAGAAATCCATGTACTCTCCATGTGCCCTTTTGACATCCTCGGGACAGTCCATAGCTTCAAGGTCATCATCATCTTGTTCAACAACATTTGCCTTCAAGGCCACATTTACCCCCTTTTTGCATTCCGATGGCTCGAGCACGAGCGTCTTCAGCATTCTTGGCAACGACTTTAAAAGCAGTCATTTCTTGCATTTCCTCATTGGAAGTCATTTGGTGGTAATTGTGCCTACCTTAGAGGCTCTTCAAGTCAGTGGGCTCAAATGGCATAAGTGCGCTTACATATTTCCTCGTGATCCATGCGTCATCAACATGGATTGCCCCATGATTTCTGAATGTGGCGGCGATCGACTTGAGTCTTCTATACATATTCTCGTGATCCTTTCCATCCATCATATAAAAGACTTCGTCTTGGTTACTCAAAGCATCATACATATTCCTTATCATGCTTTCATTCCCAATTAATAGTTCGGTGAGGGCATCGAAGCTTCCTTTGCAGTGCTGAGATGTTCTACGTGGGGCATGTCCTTGGGGCCCAAACCGAGCTGAATCATGTGTAGAGCCGTTGCATTGAGTTGGCTTTCCACAACTTCTGTTCTTGTCAAGTTGTTTGTATCTCCAACATGAAGACCATTCTCGGTGATTTTCCATAACTCAATGGACGAGTTGCACACATGAGACTTCATTAAGAATTGTCATTGATTAAAAGGAGATGTAAAAATCTTGGGTGGATCAACCCTATTGTTTACATGAGGGTGAGGGATAGGTGGATCAGGTGAATATACATGAGGAACCTCACTATATTCCTCCTTACCACTTCCCTTTTTCGAGGACGAGCTCTTACTATTGTCGTCACCCACCACATCGTCTTCCTTGGAGTTAGCGTTAGCTTTCTCCTTAGAGAGCGGTGTGGCGGCCTTAGAGGTAGATGGAGGAGGGGCTGCGGGCATGGAGAGACGTGCAATCATTTGGCACATCTCTTCCATTTTAGTCTCCATAGAATTAATCAAGGTTGTTTCCAACGTCCTGAGATCATTCATGGTGACCATGTCAATAGACTCACTCCCATATCCCTTAGTACCCATACTTCTCTTAGGCGGTTAAGCCCAAATAAAGAGACGGGGCTCTGATACCAAATGAAATGGATCTTATGGGAACCTAGAGGGGGTGAATAGGTGCTACTCCAAATTTTAATTCTTTTTCAGTTTTAGGTTTGACACAAATGTAAATTATCTAGATATATAATTACCGAGAATTTCCCTATATGCAAACCTAACTACTAAGCGAGTAAAAGTGAGGAACGAGGAAACCATAGTGGAGCACGCAGAGACACATGGATTTGTTTGATAGAAGTTCCTTCTTTGTTAAGGAAAGTACGTCTGTGTTGGAGGGGTGGGCGGTTCTAAGACCACCACACCATAATAGTCCTTGCCTTATTCTCAGATGGATCTTGCCACCAAAGGACTGATCCACCCTTCCACTATTTGTACCCTTCGAGGCGGGAACCGGAGACGAATATTTGTATCCCGAAGTTCACTTTCAAAGAAGCTACGTCTCCGTTGGAGAGGTGCGATGGCGCAATGCTCTCCAAATGCCACAAATGGATCACCTCAGAGTGTGGTGGCTCGATGCTCACCCAACGCCACACAAGGCCTCACCTCGTATGCGAAGGCACGCAACTCACCCGCGCCACAAAAGGCTCACCCTATTCTCCCATAAGCTCACCACAAAGGCCTACTCACGATCCACTAAGGAACACTTGAGGGCGGTCACCAAAAACCATACAAGGTTGGGTCTATCTTCACAACTTAATTGGAGGCTCCAAACAACAAAGCCACAAAAGGCTATAAAGCCACAAAAGACACCAAAGACACAACAGGCAACAAAGACCACAAAATGTCAATACTCCAACCACACAACTGTCTAGGGCTACAAGAACCAAGAGTAACAAGCCCACAAGCTTGTACTCTCTAAATCTTCGTGGAGAACTCAAACCTATGAAACAAATGCAAGGTCAAGTTATGGGCAAGTTAACAATGGAGGGAAGAGAGAAAGCCAAGAACCAAGAAAAGAGTTGTTGCTCATGAAGGGGAGGAGGCCCTTTTAAAGGGCTCCCACATCTGCCTGTTATGGGCATTTACAACCCTGGCTGGAACTTCCGGTGGGAGGCCGGAATTTCCGGTGGCACTCAGCCAACGGTCACAAAACTGCGATGCAAAAGACAAAAAAAGAGTCTAGTGGGAACTTCCGCCGGTTCACCGGAACTTCCATTGAGAGCAGTACTACCGCTAGAGAATCCGACTGAAGATCCAACAAATAGAGAACATAGAACAGAGAGGATACAATACGTGAGCGGAACGAGAGCCGGAATTTCACTCGGTACTTCCGGCGACATTTATGCTCGAGCGGTATTTCCGGTCCCTGGTCGGAACTTCCGGTGGGGGCGATATTACCGCAGAAACTTCCGATCCAAATTCCGCCAAATAGAACAAAACAGGCAGGGAGGATACAATATGTGAGCGAAAGAAGTACCCGAACTTCCACTGATACTACCGGCGGCAAATTTCCCTAGCGGTACTACCGGTGGTTAGCCGGAATTTCCGGTCAGGGAAATTTCAGAAACCAAAACTGCAATAACTTTTGCGTCCAAACTCCAAACGAGATGAAACTAATTCTGTTGGAAAGATAAAAATGAATAGAATCCAACAAAAATGTGTGGAGAAAATATTGGGTATCACCTAGGGAGAAAATACCATGAATATATATGTGATGTATCTCCCAAGGTATGGAGCCGGAAAACTCGCAGGAACAATAACCGGAATAAGATATGCAAGGGAAATCCTTAAATGATGAACTAGAGATTGTTATCATGATAACCACAACCTCCAGATCCTCTCATGTACAAGAACCAACTAAAAACCAAGAAAGATGATGATATGTATGTAAATGTTTGATCTCTCCCCGAACGATGTGATCGAGACACCCGCTTGAGATCCCCTCTTGATAGTACGGCTATCTATCCTAAACCTGGTCTCCCAACTAACAACACAATACCGACAAAAGAGAAGCCCTATCAAGATCATACCTTTGCCTTGAGCAATCCACTTGAGCTTGATGTAGAACGTCTTTACCTTCTCAAGATGGAACACCTTTCTTGATTGCTCTTGCTTGCCCTTGCTTGATGGAGACTTGCAAATTGCTCCCCCATACTCCATGGGGAAACCTCTTCTTTGAGTTTGTCTTCATCACTCCATGATCACGAGGATGGAAAGCTTCAAGCATGAGATCTTCAAGAGAGGGCTTGATCTTGCCCTTCTTCATTCCTTCTTGAAGTTGATCCATCTTGATGCAACTCTTTGCACTTGTCTTGATCAACCTTCAAGCTCATTCTTTCTTCATGATTCCAATGAGCACAAAGCCCTTGGAGATTCCTTCATCTTTCAACCTTGAGACCAACACATGGCCCAAGCGATGCCAATGGACAAACCTACAAGTGAAACTCAATTTACACATTAGTCCATAGAGATTATCATTAATTACCAAAACCACACATGGTGCATACATGCCCTTTCACTAGGATTTGCAATAGAGCCCTACAACATCTCAAGAATGAAAGAGGCTCCCCCTAAATGTGTGCATATATAAAATCTGCTTTTGAATACAAATTCACACAAGAAGGTACAAGAATTTTCATTGAAATGTAAATTACAAACAAATGATGAGTTAGACAAAATCATCGTACCACCGGGAGAATGAAGTCCTCAATATAAAGATAGCCAATATGATAATCATTTTTGAGGCCTTGAAGCATAATACCATTTGGATGCATCCATAGAGAAAATGTCGGAATTCCATAGCATTTAGATGAATCCATACTTCTCGAGAGATAAATCCACAAAGATAATTCCAGTGATAAATCCACAAATGATCCACAGTACCAGACATACCATATAGTCTCATACAAACCAGATAGCAAATAAAATTTCAACGCTAAATGGGCACAAGGAATGAGATAGAGAAAAATGATAAAAATGCAAGTGCTTGCGCCCGACCCATGCAAATCCACGGAATCCTAATAGAACTACTTCTCCTCCTTTAGCATCGAAACACCAAAAAGGAAGAAGAGCGATGCTAATGCCCCAAGAGATCACTCCTCGTAGCCCTCATCATCATCGTCCTTGTCCCCGTCCCCTTCCTCATCATCATACCCCTTGTCATCCTCATCATCAGCAGTCGGAGGGGTATGTTCCCTTGTCAGAGCAGGGAACAAGTGGCGCTCGAGCTCTTCATAGTTGAGTCCAGCAGTGTTCCACTAAGTATACGGAGTGGGAGCTAAAGGAGAGGGAGGGTGGTCTGATGCCCCTAACACATGGTGGAGAATAACCTGCTGGGTATGAGCCATATCATGGCGCTACTTGTACGACTTGCACTTCACTGGGTGTCTAACCCCATGCATAAGATGTTCCACTAGAACCAATTCAGTTGCTTGACTTCATGGGCCACAGACGGCAATGGGGGCCTACGCCCACTAGCCCTAGCATCTCTCATGAAGGACTCTGGAGCTGAAGAGGGATGAGAGGTATTCCTTGACTTGTTGTAGATATTCTTGGCCTTGTGTTCACCATCAAGGTTGCCGCTGAAATCCTCATAGAGAAGCATATGGTTGATAAGCATCATGATGAAAGGAGCATAAGGAATGGAAAGCCTGTTGAACATGGAATCATTCATCTCATGGTATATGAAATCCATAACATCTAGCTTGTATCCCACAAACAGATCTTCATTAGTAGCACACTCATGAGAGAAAGCCAGGAGCTGACCAAGAATACTGTCATTGTTGCCCCCACTCAGAGTGATGCAATCCCTGTAAAGACCAACTAGCTCTGCATAAAGAGGTGAGAGACCGGAGAGGGTGCCAACAATGCCAGTTGTAGTAAGGCAAGGAGAGAACGTAGTGTCCTTGTTAGGCTTGATAGGAGAGATGATGCGATGTCCACAAGCAATATCATGATCATGAAAAGGGTAACCAAGCACCTAACCAAAAATACGAAAATCAGCCTGGATATAAGTGCCACCTGTCATCCACTTCATAGTGCGCAGCTCATCCCCACAGATCACGAGGGTATAGAAAAATTGTTTCACCACAGAGGTATCATAGTTGCACATGAGAGTCATAAGATGATGCAACCCCATCCTCTCATTCATAGGCAAAGCCTCAACAAGTCGTGGCTTAGTATTTGCCTCAGTCATATCCAAAGGGCGCATGGGGCGAATCTTGAGAGTAGAGTAAATGTCATCATAGATGTACCTTTGATGGGTAGACCAATAGTGATCATCACCAAGCTGCTCATCAATATCAGCCTCTGTATACAGGTCATGGTGACAGATGGAGGAATACTCAAGGATGTCCATGTTGTTATAGTTGACACGGGGATTCTTTCCCTTCCTCTGAGTTGTCCTCTTTGCTTTCCTAGCACGTTCAACCATCCTTTCAGCCTCTCTTTTCTGCCTCCTTAACTCAACTTCGTCCACGAGAACACCTTCTTCATTAGGCCTAAAATAACGGGCATGCGGATAGCGCTTGTATGTCTTAGTAGCACTAGAACCACATGTGAAGAGAATAAGATGGATAGCAAGTAGATAAGCACACACACACAAGTCTAGGAGGATTTATAAGAACAGTAGAACAAATTCACAAGCCAAATCTACATGATACTAGAATCTGTGAAAATCTGAATTAGGGGAAAACCTTCCAGGACGGATAATCCGGCCCTGCCAGGGGCGGATAATTTGGCCTAGGCAAAAAAATTAGAATCTCCTCAGATTCAGAGTACCAATACAGATCGGGCAAAAGGGTTGCTAGACTACGGTTCCTAGCATTCAAATGAGACAAATGACAGCCTCTAAACCGAGTTTTAACCACAAACAACAACTTCCATACAAAAGAGAAGAATGGGGGAGTTACCCTCACTCATTAGAGGAAGAACTCGGAGGAGAAGGTACCCAAAGGTGATGGGAATAAAATCCGGGGAGGGCCCGGAGAATCCGGTGGTCGGAACGACTCCGGGGAGGGTCTGGGCCAGCGATGGCTAAGGGAGAGGTAGGGAGTCTGGGTGGAAGAGCTTCTATGTTTGAGCCCTTCGCCCCGTCGCCCTAGCCTTAGTATACATAAACCTCACGGGCCGGATTATCCAGCCCCCACTTGGGGCATATAATCCGACCCTCTCTAAATTTTTCTATTAACATAGATTCAGGCCAGCATTTCCAAACAAAACCCTTGCAAGTGTACCATAGAACTTGTGTGCAAGAATAGATGGCTCAGGGATGGAAAAAGGCTTAGGTTTAGACAACCAAACTGAGATGGTACTACACACCAAAAATTGCAAAAGCCAAAACAAATAAAATCCAAAATTGGGTGTGTTTTCCATAAGAACACAAGATATGCAAGAAAGTCCAAAAAAGATCCATAAGGAACCAACTCTTCTCAAGGAAGAGGGCAGTGGCCGACACCACCATGTTGGAGCGAATGGCATGACACCGTGAAGATATATCTTGAGTTCAAAACCAATGCTCATCAATAACTCACATATCGCATAATGATATTAAGAGAAATGATTTTTCTTGTTTTTGGCATTATGGGGGGAGGGTTAGCCTAATCAATTAGGACCACACTCCTCCTATGTCTATGCCCGCACCTAAATCAAATAAAGGAAGATACATAGTTGAGTATGCAAGGGTAATCAAGCCAAGCTCCTTGAATACGATATTTAGCTCATTCCTCAAGTAACAAAATCTTGCTTCATCAAGTGTCTTCGTGAAAATATCAGCAAGTTGATTCTTATTGCTCACAAAGGATAAGGCAATATCACCACAGGCAACATGATCCCGAATAAAGTGATTACAAATCTCGATATGCTTTGTCCTTGTATGCTGCACCAGATTGTAAGCAATTTTGATTGCACTTTAATTATCACATAAAAGAGGCACTTTGCCACAATTGACACCGTATTCCTTTTAGGTTTGCCTCATCCATAATAATTGAGTGCATGCACTTGCAGCAACCACATATTCAACTTCGGTGTTTCTTCGAAGACCAACATACTAAATACCTGCCCAAGAGTTGACATGCTCTAGAAGTTGATTTTTTTCGTCCTTGTCACCAACCCAATCTGAGTCAGTATATCCACATAAATAGAAATTAGAGACCTTGGGATACAATAGACCAAAGTTCGGGGAATGAAACAAATATCGGAAGATTCTCTTGACCGCTAGTAAGTGGATTTCTTTAGGAGCAGCTTGATACCTTGCACACACTCCTACACTCAACACAATATCAGGTCTAGATGCGCAAAGGTAAATGAGAGAGCCGATCATGGACCAGTATACCTTTTGGTCCACATCTTTACCCTTGGGATTGAGCTCAAGATGGCATTTAGTTTGCATTGGTGTACCAACGTTGTTAAGATCCATCATCTTGAACCTCTTGAGTATGTCTTGGATGTATTTTGCTTGATTAATGAAGGTTCCTTATCTTAGTTGCTTGATCTCGAATCCAAGAAAGAACCTTAATTCTCCCATCATAGACATCTCAAACCTGTCAGTCATAAGCTTTGAAAATTCATCATTAAAAGCTTGGTTAGCAGAGCCAAAGATAATGTCGTCTACATATAGTTGGCATATGAATAGCTCCCCCTTAACCTTCTTAGTAAAAAGAGTGGGATCGATCTGCCCAACCTCGAAGCCACGGTCTAACAAAAGCTCTTAAAGGTTCTCATACCACGCACATGAGACTTGTTTAAGGCTATAGAGTGCCTTATCGAGTTTGTAGACATGGTTCAGAAAATTGGGATCCTCGAAACTTGGGGGTAGCTTGACATATACCAACTCATGTAGAGGACCATTAATAAAAGCACTCTTAACGTCCATTTTCTGTAATTTAAAGTCAAGGCGAGCCACTGGAGCATAAGTTTCACCAAATTCGACGCCTTCCACTTGAGAGAAACCTTGTGCTACCAATCTTTCCTTGTTCCTTACAACAATTCCACTCTCATCTTGCTTGTTCTTGAATATCCACTTCGTGTCGATAACATTGCGGCAATATTTGGGCTTCTCTACTAGCTTCTAGACTTTGTTATACTCAAAATTATTAATTTCTGCATGCATAGCAACAACCCAATCTGGATCTTCAAGTGCTTCAAAAACCTTTTTAGGTTCCACAATAGATATATGATCTTGATGATCACTGAAGCTCCCTAGTTCCTGTCTTGTGGACACCCTTATTCTCAGGTCACCGATAACTTTATCAAGTGTATGACCTCTTAGTTCGAGGTTTCTTTTAGCACGAGCTTTGCGACGAATTTCAATCTCCTTGTTGTTTCTTGGGGGGATTTCTTCATCACTTAAGTCTTCGTCTTGACCACTAGCTTGCCCTTGATCAACAGCTTGTTCAACGCGGATAGGAGATGGAGAACCCTGCCCTTGATCTTGATCAGTAGCCATAACAAGAGGTTGCTGCTGTTCTAAATTCTTAGGGCCGGATAATCCGGCCGAGGAGGGGTCTGGATAATCTGGCCTGGGAGTTCCTGCTTCTTCTTGATCATCCTGATTGTTCCTGGAACGAGTTGAAGTAGGGCCAAAAAATCTGTCCTCAGGCATAAAATCCGTCCTAGGAGTTCCTACTTCTTCCTGGACTTCCTGTTCATTCCTGGCATTCGATGGAGTAGGGCCGGAAAATCTGGCCTCAGGCGGAAAATCCGGCCTGGAGCTTCCATATTCTTGAGAAGATGGATGAACTTTAGAAGGTTGGTGCTTTGGTGTAGTAGTTTCTCCAGCAGGTGGAGCTTGTTGAGCTTGTTTAGATGAGGGATCTACTTGAGTAGAGCATTGTCCTTCCCGATCCGCCACAAGGGGTTCCTCAATGTGGAGGAAAAATACCACACCCGTTCTTCTTATGGCATCTTGGGGTATTTCAACATCTGCATCACAAACATCAACTTTCCCCACATGGGAGCCATCATTTTCCTTGAACACCACACTACAAGATTCTACAACAGTTCCCGAGAGCTTATTGTAGACTCTATAAGTGTGGGATTCGGCACCATAACCAACAAAAATACCTTCTAAAGCCTTAGACTCAAATTTAGACAAACGAACTCCTTTAACGAGAAAGAAACACTTACAACCGAACACCTAGAAATATGATATGTTGGGCTTGTTACCGGTAAGTATCTCATAAGGTGTCTTGTCCAAGATCTTGCGGAGGTAAAGCCGGTTTGATGAGTGACATGCGGTGGAGATAGCTTCATCCTAGAAGTTGTATGGTGACTTGAATTCAACCAACATAGACCTTGCCATGTCCATTAAAGTCTGGTTTTTCCTCTCGGCTACACTATTTTGTTGAGGGGTGTACGCAACGGAATATTGGTGTCTTATCCCCTCTTTGCTTAGGAATTAATTCAGAGTGTAGTTCTTGAACTCGGAGCCGTTGTCGCTTCAAATTACCAATATTGGGACATTGTGTTGATGCTGAACCTCGTTGGCAAAGTCGACGATAGTTTGTTGAGTCTCACTTTTCAGCTTGAAGAAGTATACCCATGTATATCTTGAGTAATCATCAACTATGACAAGGCAGTATTTCTTCCCACCGAGGCTTGCATGAGATGCAGGACCAAAAATATCCACATGAAGGAGCTCCAAAATCCTCTTTGATGAGATAATAGTCTTCCTCTTATGGGGAGAATCATGCATCTTTCCTTCAACACATGCCCTGCAAACACGATCTTTGGCAAAGGAAACATTTTCTTTTAGTCCAAGGATGTGTCCACCCTTGCGAAAACTTTGCAAAGTTCTCATGATGACGTGGGCTAGATGGCGATGCCATTACCAGCCTGTGTTGGCCTTTCTGAATAAGCACATCGGACCCGCAGTGGTTTTCCCCGAAAAGTCCACCACATACAGGTCATTTTCTACGTACCCAAAGAAAGTGACCTTTAGAGACTTGCTCCACAAGAGTAGCACTAAATCAACATCAATAAAAACTGTAAATCCCATCTTACCAAGGGCATGAACAGAAAGCAAATTGTAACCGAGGGTCTCAATAAGCATGACGTCCACGAGAGAGATATCGTGGGTAACCACAACCTTGCCAAGACCTAATACCTTATAATTCAATTTATCACCATAGGAGATGGTTATTTGATCATGATTAGGCCTCATATCCGTGATGATCTCTTTGCTTCTGGTCATATGACTTGTTCATCCACTATTGAGCACCCATTTAGATCCACAGGAAGAATAGCATCGCAAGACAATTACTTCTTGGTTTTAGGTACCCATTTTTCAATGGGTCCTCTCATGTTAGTAACAAGGGTCTTTGGAACCCAAATATACCAAGAAATATAATTACCAAAAGGTCCAACATAAGTTGCATAGACATCACCATAATAATCAAAAAACAACTCACAATTAGGATTGTTAGACCCTGCAAAACTAATATAATCAGTTTTGTCCTTTGTGATGTTCTTTTCAGCGGTGCTCGTCTTTGCTTGAGCATTCTTGGTATTCTTCTTCTTGTTCTTCTTATTCTTGGACTTGGAGACATAGCCAAGTCCCTCTTTTCCATAATTCGTCCTTTGCTTGCTAAGGACCTAGAACTTCCTTACCTTTGGGAGTAGGTGCCTTGGCAAGATCATCTTTCAACCTAGCATTTTATTCAAGAACTTATTCTTGTGCACATGTTGATGTAGAAGTGCTAGGAATATCGTACTTAGTCAATCGAGTTTGGAGCTGATCATGAGACTCATTGAGAATAGAGTATTCACTCTCCAAAGCCTTGTGAGCAATGTCAAGTTTCTCCAATTTCTCAGAGAGTCTAGCATGAGTAGCCCCAAATTCAACCTTTTACTTCTTTAATTTCTTTGCCCTGGCAATGGCATTATCGTGTTCCTTTACTAGATTGTCCGCAACTTCATCATGTGACTCCTCGATTGACTCAAGTCTCTCTAGCCTCTTCTTCTTATTCTAGAGAATATTGCATCCTCTCTTTCAATTCTGCCCTTTTCTACGAGGAGCTCTTTGTTTTGATCAAGTTGATACATAAGAGTCTCAAAATCCATTTTGTGTTCACCTTGCAAGTTAGTGATAAAATAATCCAAAGAAATAATTTCCTCCTTAACCTTAAGACTAGTAGAATCATCCATATCAATATTCATCATAGTCTTAGGAAAGGAAGTGATGGAAGATGATACCTCGGAACCTCTTGCCATAAAGCAAGTGACATTCTTGTTTATGACATTCTCATTTGGTGAGTCAAAAAGTGAAGTCGATGTAGATGTGGTGGCTATGGCATCCATCTCTTGTGAGCTATCATCATCTTTTTCGTCTTCACTTGTGTATAAGTACTCCTCTTGAGCTACCAAAACAATCTTCGGTTGCTTCTTGTATGGAGCATTTTTCTTTTGAAATTGCTTATTCCGTGGTGCCTTTGACTTTTCCTTGAGAATGAGCCTTCCTTCATTATCTTCTCTACTTTGATAAGGACACTCAGCTACAAAGTGTAAACAATCTCCACAATTTAAACATGTTCTTAGTTTCGGAACAATTTCCCTTCGTCCATTTGACCCATTCTTGCGTTCAAGTTTAGATTTGGCTTTAGCGGGGCCCTTCCAAAAATTTGTAGCATATAAGGCCATGTACTCTCCATGTTCCCTCTTGACATCCTCGAGACAGTCCATAGATTCAAGGCCATCATCATCTTGTTCAACAACATTTGCCTTCAAGGACACATTTACCCCTTTTTGCATTCCGATGGCTCAAGCACGCGCGTCTTCAGCATTCTTGGCGACGACTTTGAAAGCAGCCATTGTTGGAGATATGCCCAAGAGGCAATAATAAAGTGGTTATTATCATATCTTTATGTTTATGATAAATGTTTACATACCATGCTATAATTGTATTAATCGGAAACATTAATACTTGTGTGATTTGTAAACTTATAAGAGTCCCTAGTAAAGCATCTTGTTTAAACTAGCTTGTTGATTGATTGATGATCATGGTTTCCTAATCATGAACATTGGATGTTATTGATAACAAGGTCATATCATTAGGAGAATGATGTGATGGACATACTCCTATAGTTAAGCGTAGCATAAGATCAAGTCATTTAAATAGTTCACTTGCTATAAGATTTCAAATACATAGTAACCTAAATCCTTCGACTATGAGATCATGTTAATCACCATCACCGGATGTATGCTTTGATGACATCAAACACCACTTCGTAACTGGGTGGTTATAAAGGTGGCATTGAGTGTTAAAAAATTTCGTGTTAAGGTGCATGGATCAATAGTGGGATTTGTCCATCCATATGACGGATAGATATACTCTGGGCCCTCTAGGTGGAATGTCATCCAATTGGGTTGGAAGCATGTGACTGGCTCACAAGGGATCACATATCACAGGAACGAGTAAAGAGTACTTATCGATAACGAGGTTGAACTAGGTATGCAGAGATACTGACGATCAAACCTCGGATAAGTAAAGTATCCCTAGAACAAGAGAGAGGAAGGTCTCCATCGAGTACCGAACGTGTGACCGACTACGGAAGCGCTGCCGGAACATGGCGCCGGAAGGATCGTCTTCGCGATCTTGAGATCGGCAAGTGAACGACTGCATCAACCACGGGAATCTGATCTCGTTAACTGCTTTGGATATTCGAGGGTTAGTACTCTATCGACTCTTTGCTACAATCTAGTAGATATATCTTGGCTTGTGTGTGTTCATGTGATAGAAAATTTTGTTTTCCATGCTATGAACCCCTTTAGTGGTATCAGAGCCGTATCTATAAGTAGATCTGTTGCACGAGTAGAACACAGTGGTCATTGTGGGCGGTGGTGCTTTTATTATCAATTGCTTTTTGTGTACTTTGCATCTTGCGGAATGGTGGGATGAAGCGGCCCGGGCTAACCTTACATGAAATCATTCATGAGACTTGCTCCATGCTCGGCATGCAACTTGTATTGCATAAGTGGCTTTGCGGGTGTCTGTCTCTCCCATCATAGTGAAGATTCAATTTACAACGGGCACTTGATAATACTTGCATCAGCATTGTGGTTATTGTTCGTAAGTTAGAACGGTTCTTATTCGAAAGTCCCAAACAACGTAAAACATGCAAAGAAAATTAGAGGCGTCTAACCTTTTTTTGCAGGGGTGTGCCGTGATGTGATATGGCCATGATTGTTATTATATATGATGTATGCAATGATACTTATTGTAAGTTGGCAACCGGCAGGAGCCTTATGGTTGTCTTTTAATTTCGTAAGACATGCATGTCTATTATCCAAAGTAGTTGTAATAGTTGATGTTGGTGGATGAAAACCATGGAGCAGCACCATTGACCTTGACGCACGTCGGTGATGATGGAGATCATGTTCGTGCTTGGAGATCAAGATTCAAGGCACAATAAGAAATGCCATATCATATCACATATTATGAATTGCATGTGATGTTAATCCTTTTTTATGCATCTTGTATTGCTTAGATCGCGATAGTAGCATTATAAGATGATCCCTCTCACTAAATATTAAGTTATAAAGTGTTCGTCCTTAGTAGGCACCGTTGCTAAGACTCATCGTTTCAAAGCATCACGTGATGATCAGGTGTGATAGATTCTACGTGTGCATACAACCGGTGCAAGCCAGATTTGCACATGTGGATACTAAGGTTAACCTTGACGAGCCTAGCATGTATAGACATGGTCTCGGAATACGGAATACCGAAAGGTAAAGCATGAGTCATATAGATGATATGATGAACATGTTGATTGTTCGCCTTTGAAGCTACATCATCTCTCGTGATGATCGGACTTGGTGTAGTGGATTTGGTTTGTGTGATCACTAAAACAATATGAGGATATTGTTTTGAGTGGGAGTTCAATAGTAATATGATTAAAGGTTGAATACTATTTATCATAAATTAAATCAAAGTGAATTTGCATAGTTGTTATAGTCATTGGCATTCGTTCACCACCTTACACTTAGTTATAATTGAGATAATAGAACTATAGAATTTTGGATAGTTACTTTACGAACTAGTATCGTATTGTTTTGAAGTGTTAATCTTAAGTTTAAAAGTCCTATTGCAAACTTTCAGCAAGTTCCGTTTACTCCATGAAGTTTAATAGTTAGCATTTAATCAAGAGTAACAATTCCGGTGTTAGTATCTAAAAGTATCATGTTTATCTCCATGATTCTTGACATTCAAAAGATTGTTTTAATATCAAGGTTATCTAGGAGCTGGAAGTATTGTTTCAGAAACCATCATCTGTGGAAGATATTGCGATACCTGAAATGATGTTTTGGTTGCAACATGATAGAGTATAATATGGCAAAGTTTATGTTCTCATATTTGATGAGAATTTGCAAAATGTTGGAGACGCTAGTCGTCCTAATCCTCCAAAAGGTTTTGGAGAGAAACATTATACTCGCAATTCACCGTTATAAGCTAAAGTAGCTTGATCATGGAAATTGCCATGATAAGGATGAATATAAGATGTAGGTAAAAAATTTACTACACTAAAAGATTACTAAAGAATTGAATTCGAAAAAACGCCAAACATTTGATGATGGTGATCTAGTTCAAAGTGCAAGTCCAAAGATATTAGTATTTGACTATACACGCTTTGTACTATGTGTCATGTGTATTACGCCACTATTGATGTTGATAGATTCTTTTAAAAGGAAAAGGAAATGTTGAAAGATAAATCTAAGAAATATTTGGCAGAAAAGAAAAGACTAGAATTGTTCAGCTCAGGTATATAGATGATTGATGACTCCTTGATGGCGCCAGAAAACTTGGTGGCTGATGTGGAGTCTTGTTGGGAACCCCAAGAGCAAGGTGTGAAGAGTACATCAGCAAGTCTTCCCTCAGTTGAGATCGAGGTTATCGAACCAGTAGGAGGAAGGAAATGTCACACAGGTGTTGCAAGCAACGCGGAGACCTGCACAACACAAACTCAAGACTTTGCCCCAACGAATCAGTGAGGTTGTCAAGCTCACCGGTTTGCTGTGACAAAGGATTAAACGTATGGTGTGGATGGTAATGGTTTGCAGCAAGTAAACAAGTAATAGTGGAAGATGTATCAATGGTAAGATTGGACCGGGGTCCATAGTTCACTAGAGGTGCTCTCCTTAGATAAACAACATGGCATGAAGGGTAAACAAATTAAGCGGGGCAATTGACAGGAGCTGAGCAAGGCATAACAATGAAATTACCAGCTAGAAAGATCCTATGAGGTTGATTGGGCAATACAACATTATACATAGACCGTAATCCAAATGCATCTATGACTAGAAGTCCACCTTCAGGTTATCATCCGAACCCCCTCCAGTATTAAGTTGCAAGCAACAGACAACTGCTTTAAGCAAAGTGTGTAAGGTAAACAATCCACATGTTCCATGAACAAGGGACCGTTGTTTTATCCCTAGTAGCAACAGCACATCTACAACCGAAGAGATTTCTGTCACTTCCCTTGGAAACTAGAGGCATGAACCCACTATCGAGCATAAATATTCCCTCTTGGAGTCACTAGCAACTACTTGGCCAAGATAACCACTAGCAACGGAGATCATGCAAGATCACAAACAACACAAACATGATAGAATCATAAAGAAAAAAACCATTAATCAAACCAACATAATAATCTCAATATCCATCGGATCCCCGCAAACACAACATGCATGATTACAAATAGATTAGATATTGATCATGAACGGAGCTCACAAGATCTATACATGAAAGCACAAAGGAGAAGATACAACCATCTAGCTACTACATGGACCCGTATTCCAAGGTGGAACTACTCACGAATCATACCGGAGAGAAGGCCTCCGGGATGATCTCCCCTCCGGTAGGGTGCCGGGAAGAACTTCAGACCCCCCCCGATCTAGGGATGATGGTGGCAGCGGCTACAGAAGGTTTCGTGGATTTTTGATCGGGTACCGAGAGTTTTTGTATCGGGGGCTTCTTATAGGCGAAGGGGCGAGTCCGGGAGGCGACCAGGGTCGCCAAACCCTACCCAGGCGCGGGTCCACCTGACCCTGCGCCTGGGGTGGGTCTAGCCCCCTGGCCAGCCCCTCCGGCTCTCCTCTAGAGTTCTTGTTCCCCACGGAAAGTTATTGACTTTGGTGTTTGCCTCGTCCAATTCCGAGAATATTTCTTTACTAACTTTTCTGAAACCAAAAACAGCAGAAAACAGGCATCTGGCACTATTGCAACTTGTTAATAGGTTAGTACCAGAAAACATGTAAAAAGCCCCTCAAGTGTGGACAAGTAAAGCAAAGTAGATACAAAACAAGCATGGAGCATCAAAAATTATAGATACGTTTCCAACATATCAGCATCCCCAAGCTTAACTCCTGCTCATCCTCGAGTAGGTAAGTGATAAAAGAATAATTTTTGAGGTGACATGCACCCTCACAATAAAGATCCAACCATTTGCAAGCATTGAAAGCTGGGATCAAGGAACTCTAAACATGTGCATGAAAGATGGAGTTCTAACAGTAGGACATAGTAATTATGCATGCAACATGGCAAGCTACAAACAAAGATCATAAATAACATGCATTGAAAAACGTTTGTTTGTTTCACATGCAGAAAACATAGCATAGTGGCAATAAGTTTGTCCCTCATAGAGTAGCAATATAATGCATAGGACACCTGCAAAGTTCACAAGGGTGACTAGAAACAAATAGCACATGAACAAGCAATAACACAATATGCATTAATTAATAAGCTTTGGAACATTGCACACATAATGACAACTATGCTCTCTTAATGGTGCCTAAAGGTAGAAGGTGGAGACTCAAATAATGGTGAAAGAAAGGCCTTTTTTGTAAAGGAAGCAGGGATTACAAGTTTCAAAAAGAGATTCCAAAAATTATGGTACTTATTAGCTTTCGGCCCTCATTGCCCCTATCATAAGCATCTTGAAGTGGTTAAGGTTAAAGTGGCAAAGCTGGAGTATATGCTTGACAAAGTATAAGTTGGCAATCTCAAGTCCCTTAACTATGAGGGCTTCACCTCATGGATACTCAACTTAGGGTCCAAGAAAGTTCTTGTCACTGTAAGTATTTGCATATCATTGAGAACCGCCAACGGGGTATCCCTTGCACATGGTACAGGAGCTTTCCCATAACCAAAATGACAAGGCAAGCAGACAATGAGCATCTCAGCAATCTTTTTATTTACCATATGCATAGCTTTTTATTGAGGATGCTTCATAATAGCTCACTATGGTGATGCTGCAAGTTTCCACCATGATTAGGCATGGCTTAGGCTAGCGGCCCAGGCGTTTCTCTAACACATAATACAAATTCCATGGACTTACAAGTTCCCACTTCAATTCACATCGGTAACATCCATAGACAAAAGAGCATGATATCAACGGAGTACAAAAAAGTACAAGTGCAATGTTGAAAACGTTCGCCGTGGCAGCACAGTTCTGCTAATCCCAACTTATAAGTGCAAGCATATACAAAAAAGTTGCCTCAATGGTTCAAGTTTATTAGGGGCAAAGAATAAAATGTGCCATCAAGTTCGTGAGGGCTTTAATCACTAAGTTTTCACATAACAAAATAGTTTTTAATTGGAAGATAGTTGAAAACAAGAATATACTTGGAATGGTGTAACACACCATGCATAGGAGTTTATAGTGGACACTTTGGAATAACTTGGTTTCTTGGGAGTTTGAAGGATGAGTAGAACTTACTCATACAAGTGGAGGCTAGCAAAAGACTGGGAGCAACCAACTAAGAGAGCAATAATGGCCATAATTATGCAATGCAACAAAGCAAACTAATCAAAGCAAAGAGTGGTACTACAAGTCAATGACTAAATGATCATAGAGGCTAATGGTGACTTGTCATAGTCATAACATGGTGTGAGAATGTGCCAAGTCAACCCAGGCAAAACATCAAAGGAGAATGCCACAATACTATGCTTTTGCATGCTAAAATAATGCATAATTTCTTCAAGGAACACTAAGCAATCCCAATTCTTCGGAACAAGACATGCTACAGCAATAATCACTAAGCATAATGCAAAAACAACACCTAGCATGTCATGCTAAAGTCTTAGTCACAGTCAATGCAAGCTCCTCTTGCACTTCAAGCAAGAACTTACTACTACTTTCCAAACACCAAGCAAACTTATTTGCAAAACAACACAACGAGAGCGGAGTTCCAAACTACTAAATCAAACAAAACAAACTAAGCAAAGCAAACTAAAACTAATATGCTCTAAGAACAACACAACTGTGCATGAAACAATAAAAGTGAAGTGTCTTGATAGACCTGAGCTTTTTATTGATGAAGAAGGGGATGCCTTGGGCATCCCCAAGCTTTGACGCTTGTACCTCTTGGATATTTCTTGGGGTGACACCATGGTGGCATCCCCAAGCTTGAGATTTTGTCCATTCTTCATCTCATTGCATCATTCTCTCTCTACACCTGAAATTTTTCCTTCATACAAAACTTCACACAATTTTTATTAGCAACATTAGCTTATTCAAAAGATATTAGACCGCTGGAAAAGCTTTGGAACAGCAAGGCTTTTCACTAAAAACACAATCTACTGAAGTAACTCCTTCAAAGAAACTCAATTTATCTGAAGAGAGCTCAAAAAGGAATCAATAAGAAGCAAATGCAATTAATGGCAGAAATCTGTCAAAACAGACAAACAGGTAGAAACAAATTTTTTCAAACATCTTCTGTTGCTCAAATCAAAATATGTTGAATTAACGAAAGTTATCCAACATATTGGGGGATTTATTCGTAAATTTTTAGCTCAATCCGAGTTACATAGCCTCCTCACGATTTTTTTTGGTGGAGGACAGAAATCTGTTTCGGGACAACAACTCCCCAAATCTTAGTTCACTCTCATTAGAGGTCATTCTTGGCACAAAAAGCAAACAAAAAAGATAATGAGAGGTCATTACAGTAGTAATAACTTCCAAGACTAAATGAAACTCTTGGGTTATCTCCCAACAAGTACTTTTCTTTAACGCCTTTAAGTTAGGCACAAGAAGCAAGAAGAATCAAGTATTTTCAAATGAAGAATTGCCCCTCTTGTTCCTGCTTTTTTTACCTTTTTTTAGGGAAGATATGATTGCTTACTGGGGGAGTAAAGTGCATGATGCCTTATCCCACGTCTATTACTTCCCCAAGGTGTTTCAGTAGAGATCTTCCAAGTGTGATCTGTCCTTTGTCTACACATTCAATAACAAGATAATTAGTAGACACCATTTTCCCTGATATTTTTCTAAACACACCTTCAGCTATTCCAATGGGTAATATAGTGGCATTGTTGGTAAGAGAGATTTCCTCTCCTCCTTCAATAAGCCCCTAAAGACTCAAGTAATCAAAAATATCTTTATGCATGAGACAAAATTCAGACATGATATCACAACGAGCATCAAAAAGTGTAGTGTTTATTGAGACTTTAATGTGGGAAACCAATTTGAAGGCTCCAAATTTATAGGGACATAATCATGGTAAGCCCTAAGAGTGTGATAGCAACTATTCATGGCAGAAATACTAGTCTCAAGATGGTTCAACCTAGCAAAAATACTTGTGAAAGAGGAATCAGACTTGCCAGGTGTACCATAGATCATGATTAATTTTCTTATAGCATCATAAGCTTCATCCTCAGTACAAAGCAAAAAATCCTTTTCAGCCACAACATCCAAAGCATATCTATAACGAAGAGCAAGACCGCAGTAGAAACTATCAATAACCAAGTTGAGGCTTACCTCAGGCTCAGTTTACCTCTGGAAAGCAGAGATTCTAGACCAAGCTTCCTTAAAACTTTCTTCACTTTTCTGCTTAAAAGTGGAGATTTCTACCATAGGGGAAATAAAGGCAGACCCCGACATGGTAGCAACTAGAGCAAGAACAATTTTTTTTGTGTTTTTGAATAAGGCAAGCAAACCAAGCTAGACTAAATTTTTTGGTTTTTTTTAAAAGAGGCAAACAAAACCAAGCAAAATAAACAAAGCAAACTAAAAACAAAGTAAAGAGAAAGGAAGTGAAGGACTCCCCTAGTGAAGACGTCCTTACCCTCCCCAGCAACGGCGCCAGAAAACTTGTTGATGACTCCTTGATGGCGCCAGAAAACTTGGTGGCTGATGTGGAGTCTTGTTGGGAACCCCAAGAGCAAGGTGTGAAGATTACAACAGCAAGTCTTCCCTCAGTTGAGACCGAGGTTATCAAACCAGTAGGAGGAAGGAAACATCACACAGGTGTTGCAAGCAACGCGGAGACCTGCACAACACAAACTCAAGACTTTGCCCCAACAAATCAGTGAGGTTGTCAAACTCACCGGTTTGCTGTAACAAAGGATTAAACGTATGGTGTGGAAGGTAATGGTTTCCAGCAAGTAAACAAGTAACAGTGGAAGATGTATCTATTGGAGATATGCCCTAGAGGCAATAATAAATGTAGTTATTATTATATCTTTGTGTTTATGATAAATGTTTACATTCATGCTATAACAGTATTAACCAGGAAACATTAATACTTATGTGATTTGTAAACTAAATTAGAGTCCCTAGTAAAGCCTCTTCATAATACTAGCTTGTTGGTTAATAGATGATTGTGGTTTACCTATCATGAACATTGAGATGTTATTAACAACAAGATCATATCATTAAGAGAATGGTATGATGGACATACTCCTATAGATAAGCGTAGCATAAAGATCAAGTCATTTTAATAATTCAATTGCTATAAGCTTTCTGATACATAGTAACCTAATTCCTTCGACCATGATATCATGTTTATCACCATAACCGGAAGGATACTTTGATGACATCAAACACCACACCGTAACTGGGTGGCTATAAAGGTGGCATTGAGTGTTCAGAAAGTATGGGTTGAGACACATGGATCAAGAGTGGGATTTGTCCATCCATATGACGGATAGATATACTCTGGGCCCTCTCGGTGGAATGTCATCCAATTAGCTTGAAAGCATGTGACTGGCTCACTAGGGATCACATACCACGGGAACGAGAAAAGAGTACTTATCGGTAACGAGGTTGAACTAGGTATGCAGAGATACCGACGATCAAAACCTCGGATAAGTAAACTATCGTGAGACAAAGGGAAATTGGTATCGTATGTAAGTGGTTCATTCGATCGCAAAGTAATCGTAGAAATATGTGGGAGCAATATGAATTTCCAGATTCCTCTATTGGTTATTGTTCGGAGAAGTGTCTCGATCATGTCTGCATAATTCACGAACCGTAGGGAGACATACTTAAGGATTCGATGTTGTTAAGTAGTTATGGAATGATGAGTAAGAGACCAAATGTTGTTCGGAGTCTCGGATGGGATTCGGGATATCACGAGGAGATCCGGAATGGTCCGGAGAATAAGATTCATATAAGGAAAGTCATGTTTCAGAGTTGGGGAATGATTCCGGTGTTTTCACCGGGAATGTTCTAGAAGGGTCCGGAAGGTCCGACACTCCGGAGGGGAAGGGTACATGAATGTTTCATGACAATGTGGAATGGTTTCATCATGTACTAGGTATCATGGCTGAGCAAAATAAAGGGAGAATCAAATCCTAGTTTGAAAAGTCAAACGCCAATTTGAAAAGTCAAACGACAGTTTTGCTTGGTGGAGGGAGAGTAGGAAACCTACTTGGGGAGGAAGTCCTCATCCCTCCACTCGCCGGCCAAGGAGGCCGAGTTGGGGGAGGACTCCCTCCTCCCAACCGGCGCCCTCCCACCTATAAAAGAAGGGGCAGGGGCTGCCCCTCTACCCTACACCCAACACCACCCAAACCCTAGCCCTAGCCGTCGGCCACCAAGTCGCCGCTGCCCTAGGGTTTCCTCCTAGCCGCCGAGTTGGGGCTCTCCCCAAGCCCTAGCCGCCGGCCAAGCTTCCTCCCTCAGTGCCTCTAAACCCTAGATCGCCAAGGCCTCTCTCATAGTACACCATACTCGCTCCGGCTTAAGGGGAAGCCCTGCGAGATCTCCCCTCTACTTCCGGTACCACGCCGTCGTGCTGCCGAAATCACGGGGAGAGTGCTACAACCTCCGCTGCCTGCTGGAACAAGGGAGAGGAAGGTCTTCATCGAGTACCGAACGTGTGACCGACTGCGGAAGCGCTGCCGGAACGCAGCGCCGGAAGGATCGTCTACGCGATCTTGAGATCGGCAAGAGTACGACTACATCACCCACGAGAATCTGCTCTCGTTAACCGCTTTGGAATCTTCGAGGGTGAGTTCCTCTATCTACTCGTTGCTACAATCTAGTAGATAGATCTTGGCTTGTTTGTTTGCATGCGGTAGAAATTTTTTGTTTTCCATGCTACGAACCCCTACAGTATCAATGGTAAAGATTGGACCAGGGTCCATAGTTCACTAGAGGTGCTCTCCTTAGATAAACAACATGGCATGAAGGGTAAACAAATTACAGTGGGGCAATTGACAGGAACTGAGCAAGGCATAACAATGCAATTACCAGCTAGAAAGATCCTATAAGGTTGATTGGGCAATACATCATTATACATAGACCGTAATCCAAATGCATCTATGACTAGAAGTCCACCTTCAGGTTATCATCCGAACCCCCTCCAGTATTAAGTTGCAAGCAACAGACAACTGCTTTAATCAAAGTGTGTAAGGTAAACAATCCACATGTTCCATGAACAAGGGACCGTTGTTTTCTCCCTAGTAGCAACAACACATCTACAACCGAAGAGATTTCTGTCACTTCCCTTGGAAACTAGAGGCATGAACCCACTATTGAGCATAAATACTCCCTCTTGGAGTCACTAGCAACTACTTGGCCAAGATAACCACTAGCAACGGAGAGCATGCAAGATCACAAACAACACAGACATGATAGAATCATAAAGATAAAACCATTAATCAAACCAACATAATAATCTCAATATCCATCAGATCCCCGCAAACACAACATGCATGATTACAAATAGATTAGATCCTGATCATGAACGGAGCTCACAAGATCTATACATGAAAGCACAAAGGAGGAGATACAACCATCTAGCTACTACATGGACCCATAGTCCAAGGTGGAACTACTCACGAATCATACCGGAGAGAAGGCCTCCGGGATGATCTCCCCTCCGGCAGGGTGCCGGGAAGAACTTCAGACCGCTCCCAATCTAGGGACGATGGTGGCGGCGGCTACAGACGGTTTCGTGGATTTCTGATTGGGTACCGAGAGTTTCTGTATCGGGGGCTTCTTATAGGCGAAGGGGCGATTCCGGGAGGCGACCAAGGTCGCCAAATCCTACCCAGGCGCAAGTCCACCTGACCCCGCGCCTGGGGTGGGTCTGGCCCCCCTGGCCAGCCCCTCCGGCTCTCCTCTGGACTTCTTGTTCCCCACGGAAAGTTATTGACTTTGGCGTTTGTCCCGTCCAATTCCGAGAACATTTCTTTACTAACTTTTCTGAAACCAAAAACAGCAGAAAACAGGCATCTAGCACTGTTGCAACTTGTTAATAGGTTAGTACCAGAAAACATGTAAAAAGCACCTCAAAGTGTGGACAAGTAAAGCAAAGTATATATAAAACAAGCATGGAGCATCAAAATTATAGATACGTTTCCAACGTATCGATGATATACATGTTATGGATATTCCTTGCTTGTTAAAACAATGTGGTTCTTAAGTATTGGATGCCGAATTTGTTGGTATGAAAATTCATACAAAACAACACAATTCATGGACTGCAATGGCCTAAGTAACCAGCAGGAGAACATGTGATGATGTTCATCGAAAACAAACAAAGTATTGTTGTGTTTCTCGTTGACATCAAAGCTTACCTTCAAGATTTATTTCAATAATTTTTATTTCGATCAGGTAGAATGAGAACAAAAGGGTTGTTCAAATAATTTCCGAAATCCATAAAAGATGGATGATTTACAAATGTCGTTGGAGAAATCACGTCCATAAAACCAGTGATAAAAATGTCGTAAAGACAAATGATTGAAAGATCACTTAGGGAGTGACATCTCTGTTTAAATTATATTGGAAATAAAACATGAGGAAACTCCATGATTGATGGAATTTTGGAGTCTTTTTATTTTTGATCAAATGACGCTTGTGAAACTTCCCTAGAGATAATTAAAACTCCGTTCATAGGCCAAAAGGGAACGAATGACTAGCTTATTGGAACTTGTACATATAGATGTAAAGCTCATTATGAGTAGTCGAGAGCGATGGATTTCAACTTCATATGCTTTCTCCGAAAATTTGAATGAATATATGAATATTTTCTTAATGAGGATGAAGTGTGAAACATTTGAAAATGTTCGAAGACTTTCAAGATGAAGTGAAAATCATTATAACAAGAAAATAAAGAATTTATGATAGGAAGATATTTGAGTTATAGGTTTAGCAAAACACCTAAGATTTGAGGAATCGTTCCATAGATTTATGTTTACCGAAAACACCATAGTAGTATGGAGTGTTCGATATATGTAATGAAACCTTGTTTGACATGGTAAGATCAAAGGTGTAATTTATATAACTTCCATCATATTCTAAAGATTAAAAGCTTTAGTGACAACTGCTTTTTACACTGAAAAGAGCTTCATCATGATCCGTTGAAATGACACCATATAAAGTTATGGTTTGGAATAAAACCCAAGTTGTCCTTTCTTAAACATTGGTATGCTATGCACAAGTAAATGTTTACAACCAAAGTCGGATGAGCATGTCTTTGTAGGTTAGTTTGGATAACCATTGAGTATTCCTCCATAACACCGATGACAAAAGTGTTTTTTTCTTAGAACGTCAAGTTTCTTAAGAAGGAATTTTTCGTGAAAAGTTAAGTGGGAGGACAATAGAACTTTGATAAGGTTAAAATAACCTTAGCTATATGTGCTGAGTTGTGTAGCATCAGAAAGCGTTTCGGAGTCAGCAACAATGCTCATGGCTCACATGCCTCAAAGGTTGTGGTCACGGAGGTCTAAGTTCCTATTGAACCAAGTAGGTCAGGTAAACAATCAAATACTAAGATTTGAAAGTAAATAATTGTTGTTTGACAATGATGAACCGACTGTATGCAAAGAAGCGATGATGGGCCCTGACTCCGTCAAATGGCTTGAAACCATATAATCCGTGATAGTTCCATACATGAGAAATCAAGCTTTGAACTTGGAAGACCCTCTGGAAAGGTGTAAGACCCTGCAGTCGTATTTGGATCTATAAAGAAATAGACATAGATGTTTCACATCTATGAAATAGTCGACATATCGGGAAAGAGTTTACGACAATGTTCAAGCAGTTGACTATGACAAGATTTGATCTCTCATAGCGATATTTAGTATAGACGGATTATTGTAGAAACCACTACATATAATTTTGTTATGTGGTAGTTGAATAAACAAAATAAGTTCTTCTAATAGAATGGTTACCTAGGACGTGTATATGACACGGTCAAAAGGGTTTTGTTAATTCAAAGGATGCTAAAGGCGTATGCAACCTTCAATGGTTGAAGTAAGCATCGAGGAGTTGGAATCTTCACCATAATGAAATTGTTAAAAGGTTTAATTTCATCGGAGACGATGAAGATGCTTGTATTTACAAGAAATTAAGTGGGAGCACTAAGACATATTTATAATACATTATGTGAAAAACATATTGTTGATTGGAAATGATGTATCTTTTATTGACACAAGTTAAGAATTTCATCCGGATGAAAGACTTAGGCAAAACCCGAATGTTTGGCATCAATATCTATATGGATAGATTGAGACGCTAATATGGTTGTGCCAAACGTACATAGATGAGATGCTGAATGAGTCCAGTATGGAAATTACAAGAAAGGTTCTTGCCACATAGAAATGATTAAATCGAAATTCAAGTGTATCGACACTTGGAAAGTGAAGCAAAGATTCAAGTATTTTTAATACTTGGTGAATGAAATCACAAAGAGTATTTTGATCAATCATACTGTGATATGTAAACATCCAGATATGTCCTATACTCTAAATGTTATGAGCATATATCAGAATGATTCATAAAGATGATCATTGGACAATAGTAAGGATATTCTTATGATCTTTTGGAAGAACTAAAAATATGTTATTCTTGTAAAGATGACAAATAGATAGATAGTTCATTGTAAAGTATTACATTGATACTGGTTTTGTCACAAAGTACAAATTAAGTTTTTCTCAATTTAAACTATGAGTGGCACAATGTAATGGAAAGAAATTTCCATAATGGATTTGGATGAGTTCCAAAATTAAAGACATTGTGACAGATACTACAAAAAAGGCTAAGTATATGAGCATTTAAGTCAAGTAGTTTGTTATCAAACTAGGTATGGTTCACAGTGAACTAAGTACTATGAAGATATATTGTACGACAATCGTATCATCATGTTTAACCCTAAATAAACTAAATGTCTCACCAAAGGACCAAATTTATACAAAGCCATCTCATTAGAGAATGAGTGATGCATAGAGACGCAAATACATGCAATTACACACGGACCTAAAAGTATCGGATCCGAAGATCAGTTGACCACTAGTAATCATGTAAATACAACACCGGAAAGCTATAGGTGTTGAATGCACAAAGGTTTGAAACAACATTTATTGACTCTAGTGCAAGTGGGAGACTATTGGAGATATGCCAAGAGGCAATAATAAAGTGGTTATTATCATATCTTTATGTTTATGATAAATGTTTACATACCATGCTATAATTGTATTAACCGGAACAATTAATACTTGTGTGATTTGTAAACTTATAAGAGTCCCTAGTAAAGCCTCTTGTTTAAACTAGCTTGTTGATTGATTGATGATCATGGTTTCCTGATCATGAACATTGGATGTTATTGATAACAAGGTCATATCATTAGGAGAATGATGTGATGGACATACTCCTATAGTTAAGCGTAGCATAAGGTCAAGTCATTTAAATAGTTCATTTGCTATAAGCTTTCAAATACATAGTAACCTAAATCCTTCGACCATGAGATCATGTTAATCACCATCACCGGATGGATGCTTTGATGACATCAAACACCACTTCGTAACTGGGTGGTTATAAAGGTGGGTGGCATTAAGTGTTCAAAAAGTATGTGTTGAGGCACATGGATCAAGAGTGTGATTTGTCTGTCCATATGACATATAGATATACTCTAGGCCCTCTCGATGGAATGACATCCAATTGGATTTGCAAGCATGTGACTGGCTCACAAGGGATCACATATCACAGGAACGAGTAAAGAGTATTTATCGATAAAAGGTTAAACTAGGTATGCAGAGATACCGACGATCAAACCTCAGATAAGTAAAGTATCACGGGACAAAGGGAAATTGGTATCGTATGTAAATGGTTCATTCGATCACGAAGTAATCATAGAAATATGTGGGAGCCATATGAATTTCTATATTCCTCTATTGGTTATTGATCAAATAAGATTCTCGGTCATGTCTGCATAATTCAAGAACCGTAGGGAGACACACTTAAGGATTCGATGTTGTTTAGTAGATATATAAAGTGAGTAAAGAGACCAAACGTTGTTCGGAGTCTCGGATTGGATCCGGGACATCACGAGGAGATGCGTAATGGTCCGGTGAATAAGATTCATATAAGGAAAGTTCAATTCCGGAGTTTGGGACTGGTTTCGGTGTTTTCACCGGAATGTTCTAGAAGGGTCTAGAAGGTCCACCGATCCGGAGTAGGAAGGGTACACGGATGTGTAATGACAAAGTGGAATGGTTGCATCATGTACTAGGTCACTTGGTCGGGCAATGGGAAGAGAGAAATCAAACTCTAGTTTGAAAATCAAACGCCAATTTGAAAAAGTCAAATCCCAACATGGTTGCCTAGTGGAGGGAGGGAAGGAATCCAACCGAAGGGAGGATTCATCCCTCTCCCTTGCCACCGACTACAAGGTGGAGTTGGGGGAGGACTCACCTCCCCCCAAACCGCCTCTCTCTCATAAATAGAGGGTAGGGAGCACCCCCTTGCACCCTACTTGAAACCCTAGGTCGGTCGCCGCCCCCCTCTCTAGTTGCAGTCGATCTAGATCTCCTCTAAACAGGTGCCGTATAGCTAATCCCTAGCCGCCGGCTACCTCTACCCCTCGGTCCTCTAAATTATAGATCGTTGAGGCTCTCTCTACTCCACCATACCCGTTCCGACTTAGGCGAAACCCTGCGGGATTTCCCCTCTACATCTGACACCATGCCATCGTGCTGCCGGAATCGCGAGGAGAGACCTCCATTGCCTGCTGGAACAAAGGAGAGGAAGGTCTTCATCGAGTACCGAACATGTGAACCACTGCGGAAGCGCTGCCAGAACGCGACGCCGGAAGGATCGTCTTCGCGATCTTGAGATCGACAAGTGAACGACTGCTCAACCACGAGAATCCGATCTTGTTAACCGCTTTGGATCTTCGAGGGTTAGTACTCTATCAACTCGTTGCTACAATCTAGTAGATAGATCTTGGCTTGTGTGTGTTCATGTGATAGAAATTTTTGTTTTCCATGCTATGAACCCCTTTAGCCATTTCTTGCATGACCTCATTGGAAGTCATTTGGTGGTAATTGTGCCTACCTTGGAGGCTCTTCAAGTCAGTGCTCTCAATGGCATAAGTGCGCTTACATATTTCCTCTTGATCCATGCTTCATCAACAAGGGTTGCCCCATGATTTATGAATGTGGTGGCGATCAACTTGAGCCTTATATACATATCCTCATGATCCTCTCCATCCATCATATAAAATCCTTCAGCTTGGTTACTCAAAGCATCATACCTATTACTTCTCATGCTTTCATTCCCAATGAATAATTCGGTGAGGGCATCCCAAGCTTCCTTTGTGGTGCTAAGATGTTCTATGTGGGGCATGTCCTTGGGGCCCACAACGAGATGAATCATGTGTACAACCGTTGCATTGAGTTGGTTGTCCATAACTTCTTTTCTTATCAAGTTGTTTGGATCTCCAACATCAAGACTATTCTCGATGATTTTCCATAACTCAATGGACGAGCTGTACACATGAGACTTCATTAAGAATTGCCATTGATTAAAAGGAGATGTAGTAATCTTGGGTGGATCACCCCTATTATTTATATGAGGGTGAGGGATAGGTGGATCAGGTGAATATACATGAGGAACCTCACTATATTCCTCCTTACCACTTCCCTTTTTCGAGGAGGAGCTCTTACTATTGTCGTCACCCACCACATCGTCTTCCTTGGAGTTAGCGTTAGCTTTATCCTTAGAGAGCGACGTGGCAGCCTCAGAGGTAGATGGAGGAGGGGATGCAGGCATGGAAAGATGTGCAATCATTTGGCGCATCTCTTCCATTTTAGTCTCCATAGAATTAATCAAGGTTGTTTCCAACATCTTGAGATCATTCATGGTGGCCATGCCAACAGCCTCACTCACATCTCCCTTAGTCCCCATACTTCTCTTAGTAGTTAAGCTCGAATAAAGAGTCGGGGCTCTGATACCAATTGAAATGGATCGTATGGGCTCCTAGAGGGGGGTGAATAGGTGTTACTCTAAATTTTAATTCTTTTTTAGTTTTAGGCTTGACACAAATGTAAATTTTCTAAATATGCAATTACCTAGAATTTCCTTGTATGCAAACCTAACTACTAAGAGAGTAAAAGTGAGGAACGAGGAAACCGTAGTGGAGCACGCGGAGACACATGAATTTGTTTGACCGCAGTTACTTCCTTGTTAAGGGAAGTACGTCTCCGTTGGAGGGGTGGGCAGTTCTAAGACCACAACGCCATAATAGGCCTCACCCTATTCTCCGATGGATCTCGCCATCAAAGGCCCGATCCACCTTCCTACTATTGGTACCCTTCGAGGTGGGAACCGGTGCCTTTACAACGCTAGCGGGGCACACATCCACAACTGAATTGGAGGCTCCGTGATGACAACAAGCTGCCACAAAAACAAGGATTATCAAATAACCGAAATTGTGATCTAGATATTTGCAAGAAATACTAGATCAAGAATCCTCCAAGTGAATGGAGGGTAAGTGGAGCACTTGATTGGTGTTGATGAAGATCGAGCCCTAATCCGTCGATTCCCCAAAGATCGGAGCCTTCGGGTGGATGAAGATGGAGATCTCGGTTTGGAACTTGAAGAACAGAGCTTAACTTTTCCGAATGAATCAAGAGTTCTGGCAGGAGTGGCTAATGGGGAATTTATACCCCTACCATAACTCGATTGTTGGAGAAAAAGGGGCCGGATTATCCGGCCTAAGTGGGGCTGTATTATCCGGCCCAGGGAAAAACTCCACTCCGAAATCGGAATTTCTGAGGGAAATTCCGCCCCCATTCCGCATGACACGCCTTGGCTCCCTTTGCAAAATTCTTGGGGGGGGGGGGAGCGAATTATCCGCCCCCCTTGAGTGGCGGATTATCCGGCCCGGGCAAAAACATTGACCTGTCCAGAAAATCTGAGGGAAAGTCCGCCCCTTAATACCGTGTGACGCTCCTTGGGGGCTTTGTCGATTGAGCCAGGGGCGAATAATCCGTTCCTTGGTAGGGGCGGATAATCCGCCCCAAACTTTAGTTCGGCTGCTTTTGAATGGACAATTATCTTCAGCACTTCAACACACATTAAATATTCCTTGGTAGTGTTATCTAACACACAAAACACTAGAGATCATGAAATGTTCTTTCAACCCCATTAGCATGTTTTGATTTAAAATTAGGATTGTGGACCTGGCCCTGGTGACCGATTTTCTGCTTCGGTTTTCTGCTGTGGGTTTTCAGTAAGCTTTTTCTGTGCTATTTTATTTTCACATTTTTTTGAACAAGGGTAGGGTCCCGAAGGAACCAGAGATGCATATATTAAAACGGTGGGATACAGTTTACAAGAAAGTACATGAAGAAAAGGAAAATACACACAGGACCTTCACTTTTAAACCACGGACCCCTGAGAAAAAAATTGAAAAAAGCAATCTAGTCCTTCAAGTCCTTCTCTGCTGCAACGCACAGACAATCTCGATGGACGGAGCAGCGATGCCGACCCCGGGGACGAAGCACTTGGGGTAACACCGCTGTGAAATCTTCGGCTTGAGCTAAAGGGCCTCCATGGTGGCCTGCGGCCTGGAGGTTGAGCAGCCACGGGACGTGGCCGGGGAGGGCCGCCAACCGGCCATAAGATGTAGAGGCAAGACGGTCACCGACGTTGCATGTCCTCTGGTAATGAACTCCGAGAAGACGCAGCTCAAACACCCTGCTGTGCAGATCGACACCAGATGGAATCCCAACTCGCTCGGTCATCATCACCTTCAAGACCAACAAAGCAAGAACAAGGCTCCGGTCCAAAGCCACCTGCAACGCGACAAGTCTCCAGATCCATACCTGGAGAACAGCAGACTTTATTTAGGGAGATGCCGGTGATGCCGACCTTCTTCGCAACCGCCTCCCACCATGGGAGTTCAAAAAGGTGAGCGGCGCAACCCAGTGTCGCCGGATATGGCCCGCAAGCTCCGACAAGGCACTCCAAACTAAGGCATGAAGCCAAGACGCCACCTGGGCAAACCCTACACTAGATCTAGTGGATGAACTTTGTATAGAAGGGGGAGGAAGGGGACCGGCGCCCTAGTCCATCTCTGCACCAGCCAGCGCGCGTGCCGGCGACGAAAGTGGCCAGAGCAGGGGCCGAAGGCCGACTCTCAAAGGGGAGGGAGGAGGCGCTCATGGGGGCCAGAGGAAAAGATAAGAGAACCTTTCCCATTTTTATTCTTTCTGTTAAAACATTTGTTTAAATTCTAAAAAATGTTTGAATTTTGAATTTTTGTTTATATTTTAAAAACATCTAGTTTTACAAATGTTTAGATTTTAAATTTTTTCTCATATTAAAAAAGTTCAGATCTAAAATGTTCAAAATTTTAAATTTTCAAGCCATAAAAATGTTCAATTTTTAAAATATTCACATTTGGAAAATGTTCAAACTAAAATTTGTTCATATTAAAAATTTGTTCATATTTAATAAATATAATTTTTTTGAAATAAATAAATAAATCGTAAAACATCAACGGAAATGAAAAGGAAAAACCTTTCAAAAAAATAAAAAAAATAAAAATGAAAGGGTGGTGGCGCTAGATGGGCCGTGGCCCAAATAACGCCTGCTTGTGCGGGGTACACGGGGCATACGGACAACGCTGCGTCGAGCGACATATAGGAGCCCCCAAGTTTTATAAAAAAGAGTAGAGAACCCCTTACACTTAAATTGGATCACATACACCATTTTAGATTTATAAAACCGGATAAAGCACCCCTTACCCTAGTTTAAGAGGTTTCTGAAGGTGGTTTTGAAGGAAATATGCCCTAGAGGCAATCATAGAGATGATTATATTTTATATGTATCCATGAGTTATTGTAATTTTCCTTGAATATCCATATCAGGCAACTTGTATTGATTGGAAATTATGTGAATTGTTTGTGAAACTCTTTACTTGTATGGTTATTTAATAGTTGTCCCTAGTCGGAGTTCATGTGAGGACACACGTGAATATTAGACTAGCATATCGATTGGTTGATGACTATGTTTCGCAAGTCATAGACATGGAGATGTCAAACCAATGATGTGGACACATGTTATGAACATGGGGTTGGACTGACCCAACATGAGACTGGCAATTAGACTTGCATCTCTCTCTACACATCGTGTACGTTTTGTCCTTAGACCTGAGATTGTCGCATGTACTTGAGATGTGGATCGACCTACTTTGGGGCTATCAGACGCTACTCTGTAACAGGGTTGTTATAAAGGTAGCTTCCGGGCTTGTCCTGAAGCATGCTGCAAGGCATGGTCAATCAAGATGGGATTTGCTCCTCTCTACTTGAGAGAGATATCTCTGGGCCCCTCGAGTGATCGGATCCAGAAATGCATGGCCGTGCTACATATGGTTAAGAGTTAACCTAGTAAAGGGATTCCAAATCACAGTATCGAGAAAGAGAGGTCAGCTTGGAGCTAGACCAAATATCGTGAGGCAAAGGGAAAGACATGTACTAAAACTTGTGATGGTTCGTCCGATATGATCTTTGTATGCGTTTAGGAGTTGGCACGTATTGCTAGAGACCGCTACCAACTATTGACATAATAAGTGTATTCGTGTCATGTCTATACGCATATGAACCTATAGGGTCATACACTTAAGGGGCTAGAAGTCTAATGAGGATTGGATCCGAATTAGACCAGGCTTAGGCTACTAATGGGCTGCTAATGTAGAAGCCCACTAGGGACGCCTATATAAGAGAGGGTGGGGCGAGATGACCGAGGTGAGACCTTAGATCATTCCTCTTAGCCGACACTCCTCACGCCTGTGTTGCACGCACGGACCTAGCAGTCCGGCGTCTGACGCTTCCACCCTGTACGTGTGGATACCTCGGAGACGCTGCATCTGTAGGGTTTGTACGAGACACGCAAGGGGAGCTGCTCGTGGGACGAGGACAAGGAGGAGACGCGGAACGTCTGCACTGCCTCGACGCGCTTCATCAATTCCGCAACTGCGTGTCTAGTGGTAATCCCGTGATCTATGACAACAGTAATCCTGGTATATGCGGTAGATTTTTTTTTGATTTGCGCTAGTGTAGCCTACCTGTATCCCTTCAGGTTTTGTGAACGTGACAGTAATAACGTTAACTCCAACGACCACCTCATTGTGGGAATATGTGAGCGTCCAATTTTCCCTTTTCTATTTTCTTTGGTGAAAAGATTTCCCAAATAGTCCTACATAGCATGTGATGCCGTACCTCAACGGCGACGAGCCGATACCCGAGCCATCACCAATATACAAGAGCTTCACCATGCTGGCCATGATGCAGAAAGCCACTTCGACCGCTCGACCTCCCATGATGATGAGGAGGAAACAAGAGGCGGAAACGATGGGGGTTTGAGGAAATGGTCGAAAGTGGCAATGATGACGGGGTTGGAGGACGTGGCGGAGGGGAGGATGGGGATGCTTGGGGTGACCTGTCGATGATCGTGGCCGAGCACAAAAACCGTCTCTAGGGAGAAGAACATGCGTTTGACTTTTATTTTTTACCTCCCATTACCATGTATACCAAAAACACCTTCAGAAACCGGTTGAACCGAATCTAGGAGGTGCTTTGTCCGGTTTATATAGACCCAAAGGGATTATGTGTATCGATTTAAACTTATAGTGTTCTCTGTCCATATGTGTCTTTCTTATTTTTTTCCATACGACTCCATTGAGCCGGGTTCCATTATCATGACAACAACAAAACATATCTTTAGCTTACAAACCAAAAGAAAACACAAAGAAGATAAACCAGAAACTAGAACCAAACCCCAACAGAGAACATAGTTTTAGCACAGGAGGAACATGTAGCCAATGACACCTCCCCAACAACAACGAAACACATCTATCCCAGTTTTTCTATGAAGCCACAACAACTATAAATACCAAAAGATATCTCCTCGCCTGAAGGCATGAATCCACTCAGTCTCCAGTGATATCAACATCCACATCCACTCCAGCATTCTTGATACGAAATGTCTCAGCTTGCTTGGCTACTGCATGCACATGCGTCGCCACTTGTTGAAGACGATCTTCTCCAGCAACCAGCACCTTCCTATTTTGAACACCGTGTAAACCTGCCCAATATCGGGAGGAACCCACAAATGTAACAAATTAATCCCAGAGGGGAAGAAATCAACTTTTCTTCAAAACAAGCTCTATTCCTAATTTTCCATAAAGACCAACATAGTGCCGCAACACAAAAAATGTGCACATTAAATACAAAAGGGAGAAGTTTCAGAATCCACCAAAAGTACTGAGTAAAATATGAGGGTGTGTTTTTAGCACCCAAAACAGAAGCAATTGTGCTCCAGATATACCCAACAGTAGGACACCGAAGAAAAGGTGATTAACAGTTTCATCCAAAGGGAAAAAACGATAAACATAACTACCAACCCATTTCCTCTTCTTCATATTATCTTTAGTTGCAATCGCATTATACCAAATCATCCAAAGCCAGATTTTAATTTTAAGAGGTAACTTCGCTTTCCAAAGATGTTTAAAAGACACATCAGGCCCCACATAAAATAGTTTATTATATAATGATTTCACAGTAAAGATACCAGATTTGGTGTATTTATATTTAGGCTTATATTTTGTCTCACTCAAATTCACCATAGCAACCATATTCCTCAAAGCCTACCATCGAGAGGATAGTCTAGGTGAAATCCACCTCCTAAATGTAAAAACCAACCAAGATTGGACATTTCCCTAACAGTGCCAGTTTGCTAATTACAAATATCAAATAACTCTGAGAACTCCTCACAAAGGGAGAAGGAGCCAAGCCATTGATCATGCCAAAAATCAGTATCTTTTCCATCCCCTATTTCCATTTTTCTCCTAGCCTGATAAATCTATTTTATTTTTTAACAAATCTTTCCAAATAGCAGAATCCCCCTATTTTATTTTGACCCTCTAGATCCCATGGGATGTACCATATTTTGCCTTCACAATCCTCTGCCACATCCCATCCTCAGATTCCAATTTCCACCACCACTTACACAACAAACAAATATTGAAGAGTTTCAAATTTTTAATTCCCAAGCCCCCTTACTTTTTTGGTCTACAAATAACTGACCATTTAACCATGTAGTATTTCTTTTTATTATTAGCTCCTTCCCAAAAGAACTTCCTGATGATTTTAGTAAAGTTTCCCAAATTAGTATCTGCAACCAGATACATAGATAGTTGGTAAATGAGCAAGCTACTCAAAGAGGATTGGATTAGGGTCAATCTCCCACCAATCTAATAAGTGTTTCCTATCCAACCATCAATTTTTTTCCTAAGCTTATCATATAGAGGTTGCACATCATCAACATGCAACTTGGTGCCACAAACAGGGACACCCAGGTATTTGATGGGCCACTGATTGAGTTGTCCACCAAACAATTCAGCATATCTTAACCCTTTTTCACTATCTTCCATAACCATAATCAATTCACTTTTGTTAAAATTGATTTTCAGACCTGACATAGCCTCAAACATATACAAAATGAGTTTAAAATGAATTAACTGTTCAATATTATCTTAGATCAAGAGGATGGTATCATCATCATATTGTAAAATATCCACTCCATTTTCAATAAGATGTGGCACAAGAGCAGTCACTGAACCATTATTATGAGCCTAGGAAATCATCTTTCCCAAACCTTTAGCAGCAAGATTAAATAGAAAAGGGGAAAACGGATCACCTTGCCTTACCCATCTATGACTACCAAAGTATTTACCTCTACTATTATTAATTTTGACACACAAGTACCATTTTCAACCACCACTTTGGTCAAATCACACCAGAACGCACTAAAGCCTTTTTGAGAACCACACTTCAAAAGATAACCCCAATCTACTTTGTCATAAGCTTTTTCAAAATCGATTTTAAGAATAACCCCTTGGCATTTTATCCTTCTAGATTCATGAAGAATTTCATGTAAGGATATAACCCCCTCCATGATGTTTCTCCCTTTAATGAAAGATGTCTGAGAGCTAGAAATCAGTTTATCCATATAAGGGTCTAATCTAATAGTAATAACTTTAATAATGATTTTATACAAAACCTGTAGCAAACAAATGGGTCTATACTTGGAAATAATATTAGCATTAGGAGTTTTTTGAAGAAGAAAAATCATTCCAAAATTTATCCTAAACCGATCAAGCTTACAAGCTGCTTACAAGCATGCAAATCATCAAACAGAGCCAAAATATCAGATTTAATAATAGGCCAGGAAGTCTGATAGAACTCAACAGGAATCCCATCAGGACCAGGAACTTTATTCGTGACTATAAGATCTAGAGATTTTTTATTTCCTCCTCTAAAAAAGGTCTATCATGTCTTCATTATCAGTACTATTCAAATTCTCATCCTCATTCCAAACAGAAGGATCTAAACCAACTAAATTCCCTTCCACTTACCAAATAACACTTTGTAATAATCAGTGGCATGAGTTAGGAGATCATATGTCCCCTGAATGACAAGATCATTATGCTACAAAGAGTACATAGTGTTTTTCCTTCTTCTACCATTGGCAATTCTATGAAAATATGCAGTATTGTTATCCCCTTGGATAAGGCACTTAGCACTAGACCTACTAAACCAGTATTTCTCTTCTTCTTCATAGATTTGCATTAATTTCAATTGTAAAACCCATTTTCTATTAAACTGAACAATAGTTAATAGATTATCTTCTTCTAAAAGCTCCAAGTTATCCAGCTCTAGAATAATTGCCTTTCAGATTCTTCTTTACACATTTAATTTTTTGTTGCATTTAACCAATGTTGTCAGATGCACTAACTGAGGAGTGCCAAGCAAAGTTCTCCCTATCTATTAATTTAGGGTGAGATATCCAACTTTCTCAAACCTGAACTCCTTACTCTTTCCCTCCACTTTTTCACATGTATCAACCACCATTGTGATTAGACATAATTCGAGGATTTTTTAACTTGATTTAATGGGATTCCCAACTAGAGTTTACTAAAATTATATCCAACTTCTCCAAAGTAGGAACACTCTGGTTATTCGACCAAGTAAATTGACCACCAGAGAAACAAATTTCTCTAAGAGCATATGAATTAATAATAGAATTAAATAGATTAGTACTTTTGGAGCACCTACCCAACTTGTTTTTCTCATGAGCAAAACAAATTATATTAAAATCCCCTCCAATCAGGGAAGGAATAGACAAATCATCACAAATGTTTGCGAAGTCAGTAAGAAAGTTAACTTTGTCCTCAATTTGAGTTGCTCCATATACCACAATTAAATACAATTCCTGTAGCAGTTTCAGATCAAAAACTCTAGCCTTAACAAAATGTCTATGTGTGACTACATTAATGACTTTAAATCTTGAGGATTTGAGTTCACACATGATTCCTCCAATTTGCCACAAAGGGGGACCAAAGCCAAACATATTCATTCTCAAGATCAAATTTCCTACAAACTGACACATCCACCTGCTTTTTCATGGTCTCTTGAAGACCAATAAAATCAAACTTGTATTCACAAATCAAATCTCTAAGACAAAAGGCGAACCTTTCTTCCCAACACCTCTGCAATTCATAATGAGACCTATCAAAAATATTTATTATTCTTACTATGAAGCTTAGGCCTAGGTAGAATATCACACAGAGGGTGTTTTTTTAACAATTCTACCCGTATTTCTAGTACCACCAAGGGGTACACCACTGGATTTCTTCAAACTGTTTGAATTTTTCTTCATTTGTTTTTTAGTTTTTTAGAAATAATAGGAGTAAAATCCTACTCATCTAGATCATCATATTTATCTCTATCATGGACTATCCCAACATTCTCTTCTGGTAAATTATCATTTTTAAGAAGTAAACCCTCATCCTCACTCACACCCAAATTACCCGATTCAATAGGAGCACACATAGATTTTTGAAGCAAACAATCTCTGGCTTTTTCCAAATCCTTCAGTAAATGAACAGTAGCCATAGGTAATGTTTTCATATCAATACCTATTTCTAAATATTTATCAACAATATCATTATCACTTAAAATAGAAACATAATTAGCAGGGGCAACAAGTTTGGTACCCGAGTTATCTCTAGCATTGATGTGCTCCATGGCTCTAGAAAGGATTGGGATTTTAGAAGTCCCAGTAGCAGCCTGAATCCTAGCACTAGACCTTGTAGGAACAGGCTGCTCAGGAGTAGGAATTGTTGGCACCGAGGGCCTAACAATAGATGATGAGCTCAGAGTTTCTACAACTTCAGAAGGCACTTCGGTAATACAAATCACAGAAGACTATACAATATGTGGCTGGGACAGATCTTCAGATACACCATCACTGTCATCAGATCCAAAGTTGCTAGATTTACAGCACTGTCTTCAGGTGATTCAACCACAGGTTCCACTTGAGCACCAGGAAGCCTGGTAAGATGTTTCCTCCATTCATATTTCTTATCATTGTTTGATTCCAGAAGTTGCTTGAGGAATTCTTCATAAGTCAATTCACATTTCAAGGGTTCATTAGGATTTTACACCACCCCCAGAGCCATGATCTTGGGTCTCTTGATGAATTCTAGGTACTGACTATAGTGATCCACATGCGGAGGTAGCTTGACAGTTTTGCTAGATGGCACATCATCAGCAGAAAAATTATGGGGGAGAGCACCAAGGGCCCTAAGCTTTTCTTCTAGGGAAGGAGCATCCTCATCATCATTATCAATCTCGGTATCCCTCTTAGCAACATCTTTTCTTCTGCCACGTTCATCTGATTCATTACATATTGGCCAGCATTAACACCAACATTCTTCTGAGTTTCTGAACCAATATGAGTAGCAGCAACATAGGATCTTCTAGCATCCACCATAAAACCACCTGGAGCATAGTGGGGCCTAGTCCTTGTACCAGCACCATCAGTCCTTGCCCTTTTAGGAGTATGTTTTGGATTATTGGCACCAAGGTTGATAGGAGGTCTGTTCTCATCGCTCAGATTATTAGTAACTGCAGTTTTGTCTCCCAAAATTCTGCCCCTAGGAATTTCCCTAGTAAATTCTATGTCATAGAAACTGTTCCCAATATTGACATTAGGAACAACATGTGGAACCAGTGAAATATCCAAATTGCCAATCTGAACTCTGACATAGTCAACATTGTTCAAGCTATGTTTATATTCAACACACAAGGTTCTCCCAACCAAACTGCCAGCAAAAGCTACCGTTGGACAATTTCTGTTATCCAAAGGAATACCTTTCACCTGAAACCAAGCAATATCAAGTGCCCTAGTAGCTCCATATGCAGGAAACCAGTTATCAACCTGGATAGATACATTCCTCATAGTTTTGAGATTTGTTTTTCCAAAGTGCTTCCAGGCATCAATATCCCTGGGACTAGGAAACCTCATTAGGAATTTATTGGCAGCCATTTAGCATACCATCTCCAAGTGCACCTAGCACCAACCCATTGCCCAAATTCATCCTCAATTTGTCTGGAAGACACAGATCCTTCCAACACATGAACAACAACCTGGAAAATCTCTTTAGCAGGGGCAACATTACTGATATCTTGAATGACAAAGAAACCGTTACCAGGCAAAGCTGCACCCACAAAGGGGCTGCAACTTCCCATGGTTTATATTCATTAAACAAGAATTTGTCCACATGAACATCACCACACATGAGACACAAATCCCCTGGCTCCAGGACCTGATTCAGATTTTCCCTGAACCGAACAGTATGTCCCAACTCAGACACATTAACATGATTAGAGGATTGACGCTGCAAAGGAGCATTAGATCCCCCAATAGTCCTGACATCCATGTTAGCAGAAGAACTGCTCCTCATATCAAAATTACGATCAAAGAAATTAGCGTGACGATCGCTAGCAGAATTTTCCGAACCTTCTTCCCTCATCTTAGATCTGTGAGCCCACCTATCTCTATTACCACCTCCATAATTATCTCTCTAATAAACATCATTAACACGATCTCTGGGCGCAATAGCACCAAGCCTGTTAGAATTACCGCCATGAGAGAGACGGTTATCACCCCTACCAGGAACCACATCGAAACCACGAGACCGAGGAAAGTCGATATTGAGACGCAGGTCACCCACACCAGCGGTAGAAGAGTGATGTAGAGGATCACTACGAATGAATCTCTACCCCTAATATCAGCCAACCTAGGGTTAGCAATCAGAACCTGAGAGATCGAATGGCCTAGAGGACCATCAAAGGATCTAGGAGCAAATCCACCAGGAGGACGAGATGGAGGATAATTGGGCCTAGAGAGGGACCCTATCCCCCGCGAACCTCCACCACCGCGTCCAAAGTTGAACGCCATCGGAGAAGATGCCGCAACAACCATCGCGAAGCTTCGAGAATCACCCGATCTCGTCCCTGTCCAAGGAACAAAGGTCAAAGGAGGGAGGATCGAGCGAAGCACCATCGAGTCGACAAACACAACGTGTTGTGGCCCCGCCAATCTCCCCTCGCTCCAGATGTGCTGGAATCTAGTGGCGCCTGTGAAACTGGAGAACTACTTCTGGCGGTGTCCACAAGGAGAAGATAAGGGAACCGCCCTCCCTCTCACGTGAGCAGCACATGAGAAACCCACACACTGAGGGTGTGGGACGAAATCCCGAACAAAAGGCTGATTGTTCCCAGAAGACACGAAATGGCCCATATCATCGGGCAAAACATTTTTTTACCAGCATCCTGCAATTGCTCTGGCGATTGCCGTAAGAGGGCCCGAGGGTCAAGCTTACGCTGCGGTCTCAGAGGAGACGTCTCAACAGCAGCATGATCAACCACAAGCTCAAGGCGCGCTTTCGGGACATCAATCTGATACGAAAAAATCAGCCCCGAACCAGAGTGTATCTCTTCTCCAACTGCAACCTGACGAACATCCACCGCAATACCATCTCCATCAAGAAGAACCAACCTCTTCTCGGCACATCGAAGAACAATAGTACCCAGAAGACGAGTCGGAGACAAATTACATGTATATGAAGCAATCCATCTAATCGATTCCGGTGAAGTGGATACAGTTCTGCTGACGACCGAAATCGAAGGGGACAAAGTTCTGTCAGAGATGCGAACCCAAAATTTGGGAAAGAATAAAACATCGCCCTAACAAATAACCCCATCAACACCCCAAGGGCGAGCGTCCAGAACCTCACCACTAGAATCCTAAAGAACGAATCTACGAACCTCCGGATAAGCAAGTAGAATTCCCTCCCTAAACCGATGATCCATACGAAACACCCCATGAGGTGCGAATTTTACCTTACATCTCGATGTAGAACACAACACCGGAGGATCCTCGCCTCCCTTTGCGGAGCGAGGAGGCCTAGATCCCGCCATCACCTGCGCCCCTCAGTGCCCGAGAAGTGTGCACCGGAGTAGGAGGTGGTGGTGGAAGAGGCCGGAGGGAGGTAGGGTAAGGGTGAAGATTCAAATTCGGTGATGGAGGTGAGTCACAAAATCACGAGAGTGGAGGTGACGTCATTGAACATCCATGTGTCTTTCTTATTGCTGGTTGTTTTCAACTTTTTCCAAATTCAAGTTTACACCGCATAAAAAGCATTCTCGTACTTATCCGAACTTCGAAACTTGCGCTCGCGCACCTTAAAAAGTGCACCCCGAAAGAGACGGTCGAGACGAGCGGGCAAAGGAAATCAACGGCAACGCCGTGCGCCGCTGCGGGACAAAAGCCGCCGCGTAGGCTGCCTCACCCGGAGCGGGAGCGCGCAAGCAGACAAGCGCAACTTGGGAGACAGCACGCACACACGTCGGCTGGCGGCTGCTGGTGAACAAGAAACTCCGCAGGATACAGTCTGCACTTGCTCTCTTTCTCTCTCGGTGGCTGAATGCCGATCGCCGCTAAGCTCTTCTACTTCCAGCGCCGCCGCCCGTCGCCGGTGGAGCCCACCGACGACTCCCTGCGCGGCGACTCCCCCGCCACCGCCCGCCGCCAGGTTCACCCCAGTCGCTCGGCGCACCACAGGCCGGTGAGAATGACCATATCACAGTCGCCTCTGGCCTCTGCCTCTGTCTCTTCTTCCCCTCACGACGCGTGTACCTGACCCTCTCTCGCGGCTCGGTAGTGTTTTCGTGGGGTTTGGTGGTGAACTGCTTCGGTAGAAACTAACTGTTGGAGGGAACCCGTTCCTTTTGGTGTAGTCCAGCGTAGGAGATGCGTGCCTGGTGTTTGATGAAATGCAACACTTGGTTATTACAGGGTTGCCACCAAGAGCATCCAATATCAGTTTTGTGTGCATCCAAAGAAGCACTGAATTATTAGGGGTAGTCAGCAAGAGCGTACGATGATGAGTTCTATGTGCATTCAAAGAAAGAATCCCTGGATTTGTGGCACAACAAATAATGGACTTTAGGCGGTTTTATTTAATAGACAATGCTTCCTCATGGGTGGGTGGATGCAGTATGATGCTCTGAAATTAAGAAATTGGAGATTCCCCTCTTTGAGTAATATACATAATGTGGATAGTGGAGACAAAGGTGTGATTGATTACTGCAGAATTTTAGAGTATTATTAGTTATTTGTAACAATGTGGGTATTCAGAATGGTCCCTTGCTGATATCGGGCTAAACAGTTTGATCGTTTATCGTTTTGACAAAGTTCGAGCATGTGACAATTAGAATGCTGCTAACTGCAAATGTGTGCAACCTACTTTTTCGACAAAATTTCGCCTATTGTAAAATATTCTAGAGAATATTTTTTATGTTAGACCTGAAAACCCACGGGTTCCCCACCCTCTAAACAATACTATTCGTCTGTTTATCATTGTGAAATTTCTTACACATGGCTTCTCTCGCTCTCGTATGCAAATTTGGTGTGTGATTAAATGATATACAAGATGCAATGCAGAAGTGTGTGAACGTTTTCCAAGTTCACTTTGCCTTAGGGTACCAACTCTCGTGAAGTATTGATTATTACAGTATAAACTTCGGTAACTCTGGATCGTTGATTTCCCATCTGTCAATTTATTAAGCACAGGGCTATGAAGTTGCTCGGGGCAGCCAGAGAGACTGTGGGGCATCTAGCAAAAGCATAACTGAACCCACAAGGGACATGCTCTTCAGCTCAAGACTGAGCACCAACACATCAAATGACCGGCTTCCTGATGCAGTCCAACAAGCAAAGGAGAGGCTTCATCAAAGACTCAGAAGTGCAGACCTGTTTCCAGGCAGAAGGTCCGTGTCAATAAGTGGTTTATTTTAAGCACCAAGCCTATGTACTTCTGTATTCACTGTTGTGCATTGGTCTACAATTTCCACTTGTTGCAGGCAAGCAGCACCAGCCGCAGGAACCATTTGGGCGGGACCTCATCTTTCTTCTGAATCTGATGTCTGTAAATCAAAGGACTGCAGATTGGATGGCCCAACTCTTTGCTTCAACTCCACCGCCTCCTTTCCAACCCACAAAGTTAAACAGACCACAGCAGAGCCTTGCAGCGGCGTGGCAGGGGTAGCGCCACCACGGCCGAGACCTGTTTCCAAACTAGGACAAGAAACGCTGCAAGTAACAATTGAAGGCGAGGACGTGGAGTCCTCGGTGGACTGCTCGATATGCCTGGAAGGATGCCATAGCGCTGCGGGTGGACTGGTACAGCTGCGGTGCAAGCACATCTTCCACTCGGCATGCCTGGAGCAATGGCTGCAGTCCCGCGCCGATTGTCCATACTGCAGGGCCAGCGTCGTCCTACCGTTGGAAGAGTGACCTGGCAACTGGCAAGGCGGCGCGGCATGGAAAGTAGAGCTACCCTCGCCGCAGCTCGTAAATCTGAAGTAGTACAGTAGTAGCATTGATGTTGCTATCCTATGCACATACTACTAGTATAAGTTTTGCTCTTTATATCAGTGTTAAGGCAGTCTTGAAGTTTTGAACTGCAGTTTTGCTATTTATCAGAAAAAAAAGGTGTTAAAAGCAAATCCTTTTAAAAAGCTCGAGCTTTAAGGGCCAGTTGCTCCAGACCTGGGCGCGAGCCCGCTAGATCTCGGTTGTGCTTGCACCACTGTGCGTTGCTGCTATACTAGTTGGGCTGGATCGCTTTCCTGCAGGGGTTTGGGCTTCAGCCTAGGCTCTCTACCCTTGTTTGGGTTCACAGTTTCAGACACGTGAGAAATGGTCGTTTCAGTGTTTTCTTTGCTGATGTTCTCAAGGAGAAGAAAAAAAGCGTTTTACTGGTGGCTACATGGCAAGGTTCTATGCCTAAGAATGTTCCGTGTCTTCGCTGTTACATATTTTTCACGAGATCAAAAGAATGTTTGTCATGCTGGGATAATTTATTTATCTAGTGCAACAAAAACAGAAGTATTTATACTCAGAGTTTAAGAAAATGTGAAATCTTCATGGATCTCAAGTTTAGATCGACATTTCTTCTTTGGATGGGGGTGGGCATTGTGAGCAGGGACCATATCGGCAATTGTTGGTTTGCTTGCAACTAGCTACTTGATGAGGTTACGACTTGCCAGAAACCGCAGAAGCACGTATTCGCGAGGTGTGCATTGACCCTTGCTCGAGACGAAGGATTGAGCGACATCAATTCAATTGGCTTATATTTGTCCCTCGGTGATCCAACGCATCAATTCTGCTACGAGGGTCCGATATTTGGTTGTTGACTTGTTGTCGTTGTGGAGGATCAGGGTGTGCAAAATCGCACACCATACAAACCTAGGAAACCGGCTTGGGGGGAAGCTAGTTCATTCTCCTTCACAAGATCAATCCAGACATCCAGTTTAGTGCAAAAAAAAAAAAATGAACTAGAAAAAACCGGTTAAACCGTGCGACCCCGTTTATGCCCACCTCTATGGAGGATATCAAAGCCCTGACTTGTCCTTTGTCATTAGTGACTTGTTCTTTTTCATTAGTGACTTGTTGTCACATTAGTCACCTGCTTAACAATTCAGCACATATCTTAGCTCATAGAGCTGAATAATTTGGTAGTACCTTTCCAATGCTGTTCCAGAGTGTATCAGAGATAATGTTTCCTTTGGTCCTGCTTTGGACACAGAGGAAAAAACCAAATGAGTAGTAGTGTTTTGGGTCCTCCCTAGGATATGCCTTCGGCATTCGAATCCTAACATGGAAAGAGCAACCTGAGCTGTAAACGACGGGAAAGGAGCGGGGGCAACGATGCCGATACAGGACACACATACATAGGTGTGTATGCCGATACAGGACACACACACATACAGGACACAAATACGTAGGTGGGCGGCTGCTGCTGAACAAAAAAAAGGCTTGGGTCGTTGCTCCTCTTCTTTCTCTCGGAGGCTGCATGCCGATCGCCGCCAACATCTTCTACTTCCAGCGCCGTAGTCCGCCGCAGCCGCCAGTAGAGCTCACTGATGGCCGCTCACCCCTGAGCGGCGACGGATCCCCTGCCCCTGCCCGCTGGGCTCACCCGCTTCGCTCGGCGCACCACAGGCCGGTGAGATGACTCATTTTACATTTACAAGAGAGCTACTCCCTCCGTTTTAAAATATAAGATGTCTTAGTTTTATGAAACAAATATATCTAGACTACTTTTAGTGCATAGGTTCATGTTTGAAATGAATCTACACACTAAAACAAGTCTAGATACATTTCCTTCATAAACCTAAAACATTTTATATTTTAAAACAGAGGCAGTACTCAAGAATGAGCTTCTGAGTTGATTTTTTCAATCTAGCATTTTCGAGGAAAGAAACCGTGTCAGTTTGATGCTTAATCCAAACTGTCAGCAAGCGCCTTGTTTTCGTAAAACAACACAGTACCTTTGGTTTTTTTTTTTACCTTTTCAGAGTTGATGAGTGTGTGTGCCCAGCTTTGAGCATTTTACAATTAGAATTCAAGTAACTGTAAAATATGGGCAACTTTCTTCCATGAGAAAATTTACTTACTGTATAGTGTTTTTATGTTAGTCTTGAAAACCCACAGGGTTCCACAGATTGTAAACAACATTCTTAGTCATTTTACCACTCTGGAAGTGCTTACATAGTTTCTCGCTTCCATACAAGATGCGATACAGAAGTGTGACAGTTTTCCAGATTCAGTTTGCCTTAGTGCACCAACTTTTGTGAAGTACTGATAATTACAGTATAAACTGGATTGTTGATTTCTCACCTGTCAACCTATAAAACACAGGTCTATGAAATTACTCAGGGTAGCCAGAGAAAGTGCGGGGTATCAAGCAGAAGCATAATTGAACCACAGGAACATGCTCTTCAGCTCAGGATTGAGCACCAACACATCAAGGGACCGACTTCCTGATGTGGTTCGACAAGCAAAGGATAGGCTTCATCAAAGACTTCGAAGTGTAGAGTTGTCTTCAGGAAGAAGGTCCGTGTCAGCACAATCTATTCAAGAAGTGTGGCTATTTGTTTTGTTTTAACAACCAAATCTATTTGTCTACATTGATCCACAAGTTCCAGTTTTTGCAGGCAGACAGCGCCAATCGTAGGAACCATTTGGGTCGGACCTCAAATTCCTTTAGAATCTGGTATCTACACATCAGAGGAATGCAGATTGGTTGGCACGAGTATTCCCTTCAACTCCTGCGCCTCCCCTTCAACCCACAAAGTTTCCAAACTAGGACAAGAAACATGCTTCCAAACTAGGACAAGAGACTCTTCATCAAGGAACAATCAAAGGCGACGACCAGTCCTTCGAAGGATGCCATGGTGCTGCTGAACAAGAAACACAACAGCATGTAGTCTGTAGAAGGACATGCGAGGGTTGTTGCTCTATTTCTCTCGGTGGCTGCATGCCAAGTTCTTCTACTTCCGGCACTGCCGCCCGCTGCCAGTGGAGTCCACTGACAAGTTCCTGAGCCGCATATCCCCTGGCCCCGCTCGATAGGTCAGCCCCTTCGCTAGGTATCACCACAGGCCGGTGATATGACCATATCACAGTCCCCTCTGCCTCTTGTCATTTTACATTTGATAAAGAGCTACCAAAGAGACATCGAGTTGATTTGTTCAATCAACATTTTCATCAAGGAAAGAAACCGCGTCGGTTGGATGCTCTAAAACTGACAAAAATAGCCTGAAGTAGCAAACGAGGTTGCCTACTACCCATCTCTCTTGATACCATATGATACCCAATATCATTTAAGCACTAGAAAGAGACACATGATACCCAATTTCATTTAAGCACTAGAAAGAGAAATTGGAGTTCCCTACACTGGGCAGTCCAGCAAACTACATAGCTAGCAACGTGCAACCAAACATAGAGAATTAAGCTGAAACATGCATATGTACATGATTAGTTTAGATTCGGTTATCATGGGCCACACTGCTATATTGACATGACAATATCCTTGGCCACTTTCATTTCAACTGGCAGGAGCCTAACAATGAGCTCCTTAAGGGCAGATGGGCAACTGCTTTTCAGATGCTCGTAGCCATCACTTACCATCATCGCGACCAAATTGGAAGGAGAAGCAAGGAACTGCAGACAAGCTTCCTTGAGTCCATGGCAGCTATGCTGCTCAGCTAGAGCCAAACTGGTGGCCACCATACTGGCATCAATGTGGCTGCACTGCATAACTTGTGTTCACATATCAGTTTCAGCCTCTCGACGTTGTACCTGTCCGCTGCCACGAGCACTTGGCCAGCCCCATCACTACATCTCGGCGGCGTGCTTCACCTTGGTCACGAGCCATCTCAAGAACAGGCAGCGAGTCCCGTGTATATGAAATGGAGCAAGCATTTGAACACAACACACCAGCTTCCATCTCATGGATCTCAATCGGACTGCCGGTTTCGCCTTCACATCCTTGGCATCAGTAGAATCAAGAGCCACGTGTACGCAATTGACCTGATTTGGAAAGTAAAGGTTGGGGTAATACCTCAGAACCCAAGCGTTAACCTCCAGGGGGAGAAGCAACGCATTGGCGGTCCTTGAATAGTTCCTTCGCTCTTGAGTATCCTTGCACCTTGAAGTTGAACACGTATGACGTTTCCTCGGATGCAGCTATAATGGCAGCCGAATGTTAGATAGATCTCAACGTGTCTGGGCCCAACGGCCCAGCACGCCCCTAACTGCGCCCTGATCGGGGGCGTCCAACCTTATCTGGTTGGTGGGCCCCTGTCGCCAGCGCTATATAAAGTGGTGGGGAGCCGGCAGCACGACTCACGAGGTCAGACGTGCCCTAGCCGCCTCACCTACAAACCCTATCCGATCTAGGCTAAGCGCTGCGCCGACGGGAAGCTCCACCGCCGCCACACTCCCCCCCTTACCACCCATGGCCAGCGACGGAGGTTCTAGCTCCGGCACCAGCTCGGGCATTCCCTCTGGCTCGTGTTTGTCGAGCCAGGGAGCAGGTAGAGTTCATCTCGGTTCTCTCTCTCTCTCTCTCTCTCTCTCTCTCTCTCTCTCTCTCTCTCTCTCTCTCTCTCTCTCTCTCTCTCTCTCTCTCTCTCTCTCTCTCTCTCTCTTCTCGATCTAAAAAGGTGATGTATAGTGCTACTGTTAGATCTAGACTAGATCCGTTGTAAAGGTGTTTTTAACATTGGTATCAGAGCCAGGTTTTAGTTGCTAGATTTATCAGTGCATTTGTAGAAAGCAAGAGTCCAAAAGAAAAGAATTAGATCCAAAGTGCGCCTTCCCTATGGCCGCGCCGTTCCTCTCGATCTAGATGGGCATCCATTGTGGAGACATCTAGAAGAAGAACACACCCTTCGGGGCAAAGCAAAACCCTAGATCTAAAACCCCAAAAGATCCCGAACGCAAGTTCTAACCCCAAAAGATCCCCAAAGAAAAGGCAATAAAAAAAAGGGTCCACTCCGGCCATCGCCGAAAAGTTTCCGCCCCACACCTCGGCCACTTGACGACGGTGCACCCACCCTCGGGTGGATGCACACATCGGTAAGGAGCAAGGTGGGGGGCGCCGCAGTTTTTCACTATGGACCAAGTAACAAAAGGAGCGAAAAGGCTCCACCGCCGCCCCTCTTGACGGTGGTGCACCCACCCTCGGGTGGACGCACCGCCGGCAAGGAGGACGGGGGGGGGGGGGGGATTGGCTCGATGAAGGGAGGCAGAGGGAGGGGCGCGACACCGCTGCCGCCTCGCCTCGGCCAACCTGTGCGCCCGCGCCGCCACACAGAGGGACAGAGGGAGGGGCGCGACGTCGCTGCCGCCTCACCTCGCCCTCGTGCGGGGCCTGCGCCGCCGGAGCAGAGTGGAGAGGGAGGGGCGCGCGACGCGCCGCCGCCTCGCCTCGGCCCTCACGCGGGGCTCGCGCCGCCGGTGCTGAGAGGGAGAGGGAGGGGCGCGCGGTACGCGGCCGCCTCACCTCCGGCGTGCGCGCGGAAGTGCCGCCGTCGAGGGAGAGGGAGGGGCGCGCGATGCACGCGGCCGCCTCGCCTCAACCTCACGCGACATACACGCGGCGGAGCCGCCGAGAGGGCCGCGGGGTGCACGCGCGGTGCACACACCGCCGACGCGGGGTGGACGCGGTGCACGCGGGGCAGCCGGCCCGTGGGACGCGGCACCGCCGCGGTGAGGGCCGCGGGGAGAGAGAGTGAGGGGGGAAATGGTTTAGGGTTGGGGGGGGTCGGCGGCTGGGGTTTTTTTATACCTCCGAACCGCGCGCCCAGCCGTTGGATCTAGGGCGCCCCCCCATCAACGGCTAGGATCGACCGCCGCGGGCGGCGCAGGCGGTGCCGGGCCAGGCAGGCCAAGCTTGCTGGGCCGCGGGGCGTGCGGCCGCTAGCTCGCTGGCGCGCGCGTGGGCGGCAGCCAGGCGCGGGCGGCTGCAGGCCGAGCCAGGCCGCTGGCGGGCCAAGCCGCGGGCCAGCTGGGCTGCACGCATGCAGGCCGCCCAGGGAAGGCCCGCGGGCTGTTTTTTTTAACAGTTTTTCTGTTTTTATTTTTATAGAGTTGTTTTTAATTGTTTTGCTTAGAGTTTTAAGCAATTTTTGCATAGTTTTCTCTAGTCATTTTATTTTATGTATATTTTGACTAGAGAACGTTATAAAGGCAATTTTTTTTTCTGTAATGAGTTTTATGAAAGTCATTATTAAAGTTTCCGCTGCAAATAGTTATTTTAAATTGCAAATGTATGGTTTAAATTGCAACAATGCAATAAAAGTTGTTTAAATTTTGACATAAAGATGTGATAAAGTGATTAAAAATTATTATGTCTCATGTTATTAATTGACCAACGTTATTAATAAACGTGACCATAATTTTTTCCATTGAGTATTAAAGGTGCATTTAACTTTATTTCTGCCCAACGGTGATGTAATTTTAAATAGCACAAAACGATTGCATGCTTAATTTATACCAACATTGAATTAACGCATACAGTTGTTTTCCTTGGTGATCTCACATCTTTTGTGATTTTCAGGAGGTCTCAACCTCATGGCCTGTTTGAAGGACATCCCGCTCCTAAGGGGGGACAACTACTCCGAATGGAGGAAGAAAGTTGATTTGGCGTTCGTATGCGCCGAAGTGGATTGGGTGGTTGACACCAAGCAACCGGTCAAGCCCGCTGACCCGGTCAGAGGAGCTTCTGAGGAAAGTGCTGAGTTTGAGAAAAGGAAGAGGGACCATGCTCCATTGGAGCTGGCCTACTCGATTGATAACCAGAAATGGGTGAACGCCAACAAGAAGTGTTTGGCCTTCGTAAAGAACACAATTGAGAACGCAATAGTGGGCCCAATTGGAGAGTGTGCTACCGTGGGCGAGTATCTCGCCAAGATAAAGAGCCAGTTTACTGGCTCTTCAAAGATGTATGCGACCCCGCTGTTAAAGCAGCTGGTGACTGAAAAGTATACGGGGGGACCCCACGGAATAAGAGAGCACATCTTGAGGATGTCAAACATGGCAGCGAATCTCAAGCCCATGGATGAGGACCTCGAGCTAAACCCTAAACCCTAAACCCTAAACCTTGTGATGGCCTCACTTCCACAGCCTTTTGAAAACTTTGTAATAAACTATAATATGTCCCCTGAAAAGTGGGACATAGAAAAGACCATTGGGATGTGCTCCCAAGAAGAGGAAAGGCTAAAAGCCCTTAACGACGGTTCCCTGAACTTCGTGAAGGACAACAGGAAGAGAGGCTTCACAAGCGGCAACCATGGTGGCTCACCCTCCAAGCCACATGGCAAGGGTCCAATGCAGCACCAGTACCAGCATCACCAGTCCACCCCTGGGGAGAAAGACCAGTGCCATCACTGTAAAAAGCCGGGCCACTACAAGAAAGACTGCCCAATTTGGCTGAAGTACATCATGGCCAAAAATGGTAAAGATATAGTTTCTTTTGTTAATGAATCTCTGTATGAAAAGTTTACTAGATCTACTTGGTGGATTGATTCTGGTGCAACTGTTCATGTTGCCAACTCTTTACAGGGGTTCCATTCGACAAGGACCACAAGAAGAGAAAGACACATTGAAGTGGCAAATGGAATAGAAGCAGAAGTGGAGGCCATTGGTGACGTCCCTCTGGAGCTGGCTGATGGCTCTTTCCTTTTGCTCAAAGATGTGCTTTTCGTTCCCTCATTACATAGAAATTTAATAAGTGTTTCCTGTTTGGACAAAGATTCTTATGAATGTTATTTCGGAAATGGCAAGTGTGCCATTTGGTTGAAAGACAAGTGTGTGGGTGTTGCTACATTATATGATAAGTTATATTTGTTATCCCTGCATGAGAAAGTACTTTCTGTGTGTGATGTGAATGAAAAAGTTTCCTTGTCGAACAAAGAACAAAAGAAAAGAAAGCGAACTCTTGACTCATCGAAACTATGGCACTGTAGACTAGGCCATATTTCGAGGGGAAGAATAGAAAGCCTCGTTAAAAATGACATTCTTCCTCCGTTAGAGTTCTCCGACATAGAACAATGCATAGATTGCATAAAAGGAAAGTATGTCAAACAAATTAAAAAGGGTGCAAACCGAAGCATAGCTACACTAGAAATAATCCACACGGATATTTGTGGACCGTTTCCGGTGAAAAGTGTGGATGGCTATGATTCATTCATAACATTCACGGATGATCACTCCCGGTATGGTTATATTTATCCAATTAAAGAAAGATCTGAAGCATTGGATAAATTTAAAATTTTCAAAGCTGAAGTAGAAAATCAGCACGATAAAAGAATTAAAATAGTTCGGTCCGATCGTGGGGGGGAGTACTACGGTCGGCATACTCCATATGGCCAAGTACCAGGACCCTTTGCAAGGTTCCTGCAAGAAAATGGAATAGTCGCCCAGTATTCTATGCCGGGCGAACCTCAGCAAAACGGAGTAGCTGAAAGGCGTAACCGTACCCTTATGGATATGGTGCGCAGCATGATGAGCTATTCCACCGTCCCATTGGGATTGTGTATGGAGGCCCTTAAAACCGCCATTCACATTCTCAACAGAGTACCAAGCAAGTCGGTGCCCAAAACACCGTATGAATTGTGGACAGGCAGAGTTCCCTCTCTGCACCACTTGAGGGTCTGGGGGAGCCCAGCTGAGGCAAAAGTTTTCAATCCAAACATTGCAAAGTTAGACCCCAAAACAGTATCTTGCCATTTTATTGGCTATCCAGATAAGTCCAAAGGCTATCGTTTCTACTGTCCCGACAGATACACAAAGTTTGTAGAAACGAGACATGCAGTCTTTTTGGAGGACGAATTGATGAGGGGGGCACGGTAGCTAGGCAAATTGATCTCGAGGAGAAGAGGGTGCATGCACCTAATCCGATGATTCAGGAGCCATTTTTCTCGCTACCTGTTGTGCCACCATCTACAACCCCTGAGGTTGTGGTGCCGACACCTGTTGTGACTCCACACGTGACAACAATGGGCGAAAGTTCGGAACCTGTCCATCAGGAGCCACCTGAACCCACTGTTGAGCACGAAAGGGAGCCAGAACAGCCACCTACTGTAAATGTGCCTGAACCCGAGGCAAGAAATGAGCAAGAGTCTGATGAACTCAGACGGTCTAAAAGAGAACGAAGACCAGCCATTTCCAAAAAAATCTACAAAGTTTATAATGTAGTTCATATGGAGGGCGATCCTACCTCATATGAAGAAGCCATGAGTAGTCCTCACTCAGCCAAGTGGGTGGAGGCAATGGAAGATGAAATGAAATCGATGAGTTCCAACAATGTTTGGGACTTAGAGGAAATTCCCAAAGGAGCCAAAACAGTAGGATGCAAGTGGGTCTACAAAAAAAAGTATGACTCCAATGGGAATGTAGAAAAGTACAAAGCTAGACTCATGGCAAAAGGCTTTACGCAAAGAGAAGGCGTAGATTACAATGAGACTTTTTCTCCGGTCTCATGTAAGGACTCCTTCAGAATCATCATGGCACTAGTTGCACATTTTGATTTAGAGTTACATCAAATGGATGTCAAGACGACATTTCTAAATGGAGATTTAGAAGAAAATGTTTACATGAAACAACCCAAGGGTTTTTTCATGGAGGGGAAGGAACATATGGGATGCCGCCTAAAGATATCCATTTATGGGTTAAAGCAAGCCTCTAGGCAGTGGTATTTAAAGTTTAATGATACCATTAAAAGATTTGGATTCAAAGAAAATGTTGAGGACAACTGCATTTATGCAAAGTTCAAAAGTGGGAAATATATTTTCCTAATTTTGTATGTGGATGACATTCTGCTTGCCAACAGTGATGTTAGTCTACTACTAGAGACAAAGAAGTTCTTGTCATCTAACTTTGACATGAAAGACTTTGGTGAAGCCTCTTATGTTTTGGGCATAGAAATTTACCGAGACAGAAAGAATGGAGTGTTAGGACTGTCGCAGAAAGCGTATTGTGAAAAGATTTTAAAGAAATACAATATGCATGCAAGTAATTCAACACCTGCTCCCATAGTCAAGGGCGATATTTTTGGGAAATCCCAATGTCTAAAGAATCAATATGAGATCGATCAAATGAAGTCAGTACCATATGCTTCGGCTGTTGGAAGCTTACAGTATGCACAAGTGTGCACTCACCCTGACTTAGCATTTATCACCGGGGTACTCGGTAGATATCAAGAGAATCCAGGCATAGAGCACTGGAAGATGGTAAAGAAAGCTTTGCGTTATGTGCAAGGCACAAAAGGCCTCATGCTAACATATAGAAGATCTGATTCCCTAGAGATAAAAGGGTATTCAGATGCAGATTTTGCGGGAGATAAAGACGACCGAAAGTCCACGACAGGGTATGTCTTTACTCTCGTAGGAGGTGCTATTTCGTGGAGAAGCGCCAAACAGTCGATAGTTGCATCATCTACGATGTATGCAGAGTTTATAGCATGCTATGAGGCCATGGGACAGGCGTTATGGTTAAAGAAATTCTTACCCGACTTGAAAGTGGTTGACTGCATCAGCAGGCCACTAAAGATGTACTGTGACAACGAGCCCGCAGTATTCTATGCTCACAACAACAAGTCGAGTAATGCTTCAAAGTCTATAGATATAAAGTATTATGTTGTGAAGGACAAAGTCCAGGATCAAACTATAAGTCTCGAGCATATAAGGACAAAGGATATGCTTGCGGATCCGCTAACGAAAGGCTTACCACCCAATGTGTTCAAGGAGCACATAGCCAGCATGGGTTTAACGGGAAGCCTATGCTTTCTGGACTATAGAGGCCCGAAAGTAACAGAATTTGTTTCAGAACATGAAGGTATATAGTGGCTGTCTGACTCTATCGGCAATTGAGCTGAGACGATGAAACATGCTCTATGTATCATTCTGTGATGAAATAAGTAAAGAACAAGGTTAAAAGTAAAGTCGAGATCTAGGGGGAGAATGTTAGATAGGTCTCAATGTGTCTGGGCCCAACGGCCCAGCACGCCCCTAACTGCGCCCTGATCGGGGGCGCCCAACCTTATCTGGTTGGTGGGCCCCTGTCGCCAACGCTATATAAAATGGTGGGGAGCCAGCAACACGACTCACGAGGTTAGACGTGCCCTAGCCGCCCCACCTACAAACCCTATCCGATCTAGGCTAAGCGCTGCGCCGACGGGAAGCTCCACCACCGCCACACTCCCCTCTTACCACCCATGGCCAACGACGAAGGTTCTAGCTCCGGCACCAGCTCGGGCATTCCCTCTGGCTCGTGTTTGTCGAGCCAGGGAGCAGGTAGAGTTCATCTCGGTTCTCTCTATCTCTCTCTCTCTCTCTCTCTCTCTCTCTCTCTCTGTTCTCGATCTAAAAAGGTGATGTATAGTGCTACTATTAGATCTAGACTAGATCCGTTGTAAAGGTGTTTTTAACACCGAAACCTTGCATTCATCTGCCATTTCGGTGGTTTGGTTAGGTAATTAGGGGCAGATGGATTAGAAGCAACAGGGATCGTGGACGCGGATCAAGGGTAGCGACGTGTCCGGAGCGATGCGGATCGACGGCTGGCCTGCTGGGACGTGACCCCAGACGCCAGTGGGGGCGGGCCGATCAGACCACGGTGAGGAGCGGGACTGAGAGGAGAGGAGAGATGTGGAAAATGGCAGATCCAGGAGAGACCGCCTCCGCTAGCCGTCGGCTACAGGTGCGGTGCTAGGTCGGCGGAGCAGTAGCAGCAGAGGAGTGTGAGAGCAGGGCAGCAGCGGCATGAGAGGGGAAGGAACGCGGCGGCGTGGAGAAGCGCAGGCTTGAGCAAGCTGGACGCCACATTTATTGGGCTTAGGAGAGCAACACCAAGCAGCCCGTGTATTTTATTTAAGTAAACAACGTGTATGTTCAGTTTATCGGTCGATATGTTTTTTTTAGAGAAATTCAGATAAGTTCACAAGAAGTATATAATAACACAAAAATTACATCGATGTTTTTGACCATCTAACGACTGCTGTCGTCGCTAGAGGCGAGCCGCCAACGCGGCGTCGCTGTCGCCACTCCGCTACCAAATTCGACCTGATGTTGTTGACGACAACAGGAAAGTCTTCATGCACGTGCCTCTAAGGACCAATGCCCTAGTGTTAAAGTCGTCACAATTAAACTCTTGAATTGATGTGAATCTTCTAACATTACACATGTAAACACACACGTAGACTGAACAAGATCCACCACTCCACGGGAGCAGGGACCAGATGATTCCCCGTCCTCGTACATACCACCGGCGAGATCATTGCCAACGAGGTAGACGAGGAGGCGGGTATACCTTATTTTTCTTTCTTCGTTGCAGCAGCGCCATAGCCACCATAACGATACAACCGGTTGACCAAACTCTAACTTTAGAGACCTTAGTACAACACTGAACGCAGGTCCAAGGTTCCCACCTCCTCTTGTCGCCGAAGCCGCAAACAACGAAGGTGGGGACCTGTCAATTCCCTGTTAGAAACGGCAGAGAGCAGTTGGTAATGGAGGCGGCGACAAGGGATTCACACCCTAGCCACTGGAGCTCATTTGTGACCCCTTCTATCGGTGGCAAATCCAACCCATTCTGCTAGGGTGGGGCGGACCTAATTTGTGTTGGGCTTTTTTTATTTTTTTCTTATTTTCTATATATAACATATGGGTTGGGCCAAATCTTAGACCTCACCCTTCCACCCTAGTGGCTCCGCCACTGCCTTCGATGGTCGGGATATTTCAAAATGCAATAAAAAAATTGTGACGTGTGAAGAAAAAAAAAGTGTTTTGTTGGATAAAGAAAAGTTTGTGTAAGAAACTAGCATCATATGCTGCCTAGTTTGTTTTAGAATAATGAAGCAAGCAGATATAGTGTTCTATGTTCAAATAGTTTATTTACAAACTAGTCTCCATTCTTAGAGCTTTATAAAATGTAATATAAAATCATGGAATCGTTTTCATTGTATTTCTCTGTATGGACCCAGAGCTCCCAAATCGTCGACTTGAAAACTTTGCCGCTCGGGATGTCTGACGGTAACAACCGACCGTCGGCACCAGATTTTTGCAGGGTGGTCTGCTACGCAAAGGAAGTCACGCGAGCAAGAAGAGAAGACCGAGCAGCCTTGAGCCCGTGCCGGCCTTCTCCCGGCCACCAGCAGTACGTCCAGCACTGGATGCTGCCCATGGCAGGCTGCTGACGGTCGCCCGCCGTCCATTCCATAAAAGCGGCAACGGAACCGATGACCTCTTCCCGTTCCCGTCAGCTGGTTGGTTCTGAAGCTTTCCCTTGAAAAAAAAAAGCTGGTTCTGAAGCTGCATTGCCGGCCAGGCCTGTGCTAATCATTCTTTCTCTCAGCGCATGCCCGCCACCCGATGGATCGTCCAGTACAGTTCGCCGCCTCTGAAATAATCACACTGTTAAGTGTTATGACACTGAGGAACAAACAGCAGCCTTTCGGGCAGCAACACCTGCAGGCCAGAAGCTGTGGCTGCCCCCAGTGTCCTTCGCAGACTGCAGGAAGAAAAAAAAGTTATACAAAGAAAAAAATAGAAAATAAAAAAACGAAAAAAACTGCAGGAAGAAAGATTACCTTGGCCGGCCCAGCGAGAGCTCGCACCCTGGGCGTCCAAGCCGTAGCTTGGCGTAGCATAGGAGCTCCCGGAGCGTTTCAGCGAGACTCGGTTCGTCACTCGGGATGTTTCAAAAGTGCAATAAAAAAAGGAAAATGATAGTACTTCTCCGGGGGATCAATCCCCCGGGCCCGTTGCGCGTATAGTTAGACTAGGAAAAAAAGAACAACCTTATCCAATCACATATCACGCCTACGTCCTTCTCCTCTTCCCTTCGTGCTGCCGCGCTGAGTACCTACGCGCGCCGGAGCGCCGCCACGCCGGGCGTCCCTGCTGCTCCTCCCTCGCAGAGCGCCAGCTCGTCGGGAGCCGCCGCTCCTCCCCGAAGCGCCGTCGTCCTCCGTCGCATGAGTTCCCGCCAACCGCGCCGCCCCTCCACCGCCGAAGCTCCCACCGACGACCGCGCCGCCCCTCCGCCGCCGGAGGTCCCACCACCACACCACCTCCGTGCCATGGCCGACGATCCTCGTCGTTCCTCCCTCGGGTGACGTCTCCCCGCTGCTGCTCAGGTGATTGCAGGTGATTGAGGCGGCCAACGGTGATGGTAGCAACCACAGGGTTGTAGGCTATGCTACAATTGTTGTATAGAGGTGATGTTGCCTGTCAAAACCCACCGGCGAGCAGCGACGAGCAACACGAAGAGCCGGGAGGCTCCCAGAACTGCTGGTGGGCCCTGGTCCCTCGGGCAACGGCCCGCAAAACTCCGGCACACGTCCTGGTTGATGCAAGGGCGTGCCACCTGACCTATACCTGGTCAGGAAGGTGATGGATTGCTTCGATTAGTTTCCTGCATGGCAAACAAGCATACGTAAAATTCGAGCCACGACCGGCTCCCAGGTTTCTCTGTGAATCGGCTCCTGGAGCCGATTATCCCATGGTTCTGCATTAGATCTACGATAACATGGGGTTTTGCTTCATCAATACAAGTTAAATCGACCTACGACAGTTTAACGTTTTCACCACATATATTGAACATCCTACACGTAATTGAGCCTGGTAAATACAAAAGATGATAGAAAACTAACCCTAGAGAAGGCCTAACAACCGACGTAAAGTCAATTCCCGGAACAACTCCTCTCGAATTGGCAAACCATATCCTTACATACTACTGGATCGTTCAACCCGTTTGCAAGGCCTGACCATGTGGATATCAAACTAAACCTTGGAAAACAAGGCGTAACTATAACAGATCAAATCGACTGAATAAGGATCAAGCAAGATACTGCCCTTACAGCCGAAAAAGGTGCAAAGGCAGCGAGATAACTAAAGGCAGCATAACTAAGCAATCATAACAAAAAGGTACCGATGCTAGCCCAAATAAATCTATGATAACAGTATTACTCGCCATCAACAAGGCTTCAGTACGAGTAACACTAAATAACGCATAAGCAGATACTGCCTAGACCGCCAGATGCGATCTAGGCAGCATGACACTTACCCGAGAAAAACCCTAGAAACAAGGGGTGGCGATGCGCCGAGATTGTGTTTGTTGTGAACGTGATCGTCGTCTTTTCTCAATAACCTTAGGTACATATTTATAGTCCGGAGACTTTCTATCTTTGGAATAACCCTAACAACTCTATCTCTTATTTAAACCGAAACGTAACCTACCATAATATACAGATACACGGGCAATTTAGCCCAAATCCACGCACAAGGCTGATCCAGCAATACGTTGCATATATGTATCCTCCAAGCCCATCTTGATTACGGCCCATCTCCTCCTTTGGCCAAAATGTGGCGATAACACATGCCCCCCTGGTTTTGGCAATAATAATTCCAAAACCACTCTGTTGTTTTTTATCATCGGGTTACGTGTTGCAGAGCAGAATTGTCACGCCGCCCCCTCATCATGACGCCTTGTCTTCTCAACTTCTCTGCAGTGCATGATTTGACAGTTTTGGCACCACGTTCTGGAAAACCGCTATGGCATTGAACCACCTCCCACTATTCCCCTTATTTAAATTCATCTGAGCAGTTTGCATCCTCATCCTCTTCCATTAGCCGAAAAACCCTCTTCCTCCGCCATGGCCTCCTCTTCTTCCTCCAGATCATCCGGCCTTTCCTTCCAATCCTCCAACACAATGAGCGACCGGGAGCCGACGCCGGAGCACCCGCCAATGGCGGCGTACGAGGCTCTCGCCCCACAATGGTGGGACGAGAGGGACTGGGACTTCGCCGCCTGGTTAGAGGACGACGAGTCCCTGACCGACGGCGAGGAGGGCCTCCAGTTCCTTGTCGACGGGGAACTGGAGGCGGAGAGCGCCGACGACGCCGTGTCCTGGGGCGAGGACGTCGAATCCTCCGACGAGGAGGAGGAAGCGGAGGAGGACACCTCCTCCGACGAATACCCGCCGGTGAAGCGCTTCCGCGCCGGGTCCAGTGAGGACACCGACGACGACGACGAGGACGAGGAGGTCCCCGCTGACAACTTTAGCAGCAGCGGCGAAGACTACGCCGGCAGCAGCGCTGATGACAGCGAATACGACGATGGCGAAGACAGCGGCGACGACACCGGCTTCTAGATTAGGAACTAGTAGTAGTAGTACTAGTAGTAGATTTCCATTTGTAAGCAATCGGCTTCATTGTAAACAACCGTCTTTTGAATCAACAAAGATTGCTTTCCCAATTCGATTTTGCCGATAGTCAAAATAGGTCAACGTTCCAGAAGCCGATAGTAATGTATCGGCTTTCACCATACTACGCTCATATGGTCAACCAAGTCAAAGCCCAAAGAGCCGATGGTAACACATCGACTTTCCCCACAAACGTTGACAAGGTCAAATTTGGTCGCCTATTTAGATAGATCTGAGCGGTCACTTTCCAATTTCAAACGGTAGCCTGCGACCCTCTTCAAAAAGGCTAACCCAGATCTCCAATTACCTCACCAAATAGACCGAGCTTACAGCGACAAGAACCCTCGATCCCCAATCGCATAGATCCATCTCCACCGGCAAACTAGATGGCGGAATCGTCCAATACCAACACAGCGGTCTCTGGTCTGAAGGTACGCCTGCTCCTTGCAGTCTGAACACGGTGCTAGAATTAATAGCAAACACCTGAATTAATGCTTTATTGCACCGTTAAATTTTTAGGTTTCAGACATTCTGCTGCCGCATCCTTCTCTCCCAAATTCTCTCTGTCTTGGCCCCCGTACAGAATCTAGTCCTGCCCATCTGATCTCTTGCGAGGCAAACAGAATCCCCTTCGTAATCCAAAACCTAGATTTGAATTCTTGGGCCGACTGCTTGCGAGCCTGGCCCAATCCTCCTGAACATTGGGTCTCTTGGTACAGCAGGGTAGCCAAAACTTACCAATCCTAATGGGAAACCACGGGAATAGCCGATGCCTTGTATTTGTCATTGTCTCCCCTCGAGAAACATGAAAATCTTCTAAAAACCATCGGCTATTTCTGGTCCGATGCTCTGAACTGCTTCATGTTCGGTCATGGCCCCATGACACCAACTCTGTTAGACGTGGTGATGATTACTGGTCTAGACGTTACATCACCCAGCCCCTCTGCTTTTAAGCTGACAAAGGTCCCCTACAAGCTTTCTTCCAAAACAGACTGCACGGACTGGGGTGCCTATCTTCAAAGCCACATGAAAACTAAAGGCCCTGTCACAGAGAAAGAACACACGGCTTTCCTCAACTTCTGGCTGGAACATTTCATATTTTGTGGCCCTTCCCTTGCTCCAACCAAGAATTATCTCTCCTTGGCCTACGAACTTGCCAGAGGCACTCAACTTGGCATCGGCAAACTGTTCCTTGGAGAAGTCTATCGATATCTCCAGTTGATGTCTGTCAAACTATTCTCCGGCATAGCAGTCAAAACAGGAGGTCCTTGGTGGTTCATTCAGCTATGGTCTCAGCTGTATTTTCAAAACCATGTCCCAAACTTCCCACTTTTGGCGAGTTGCACCTTTCCAAATGCCAAAGGGAAGCAGATCCGATGCACCAGCTACGGCCAAGCTCTGTATAGACTGCCAGGTAGCAAACTAGACCTGTGTCGTCCTTCTGCTGTCCACATTCCGGGCAGTTGTCGATTGTAGGCAATCGGCTCATTCCCGCATCCCAGCAATACTTGAAGAAAGGACAATCCCAATGTTTATCCACGCCTTCCTTTTCCTTTGACTTTCCCCTAGCGAGGTGCTCATATCCTTCATCATCTCTATCGCGCCGACGACGTCGGTCATACTGACGCTCATACTTGTTAAGGAGATGCGTGGAGTGTGGCTTCTGATATCGCACGCTTCTCACTTGCTCCTCGGTTAAATACCGCCTGTCATCATACACGTTGCATATATGTATCTTCCAAGCCCATCTTGATTACGGCCCATCTCCTCCTTTGGCCAAAATATGGCGATAACACATGCCCCCCTGGTTTTGGCAATAATAATTCCAAAACCACTCTGTTGATGTTTTTCTTCTCCCCTTCTCTCTTTTTTTTGTATCGGGTTACGCGTTGCAGAGCAGAATAGTCACGCCACCCCCTCATCATGATGCCCTGTCTTCTCAACTCCTCCGCAGTGCATGATTTGACCGTTTTGGCACCACATTATGGAAACTACTATGGCATTGAACCGTCTCCCACTATTCCCCTTATTTAAATTCATCTGAATAGTTTGCAGCCCTCATCTTCCTCCATTAGCCAAAAAAAAACCTCTTCCTCCGCCGAAAAAAGGTCGTGATGCAGAACCAGCCGATATCACCACAATCGGCTTCCAAGAGCCAAGCAACTTCTGGGTCAGCCGCCTCTCGAGTTCCAACTAAAACAAGAACAGTGGTGAGGAAGGTAGCTGCCAGGAAGACTTTGAAGCGCCGGAGCCCTTCTCCAGAAAGTTCGCATGTATGCTGATCCATGCCTTGGTCGATCTCCTTCATCCTTGCAAACATGTTTGTGCTTACTAGCTCTCCTTTCTTACAGGCTTCCGTCGAGGACACCTCCAGCGAGGACACACAATCCAATCGAGGAGAATTGGGTCCAACAGACTCTGAGAGGATCATCACACCGAGTCAGCCAGATTTGCCACAATCGGCTCCCAGGAAAAGGCCAGTTCCTGAACCTGCTGCCCCCCGAGCATCAGCCGAGGCGGGGCCCGTCGTGAGCCCCAAAAGGGCTCGCAAGGAACTGCAAACTTCTTCGTCGAGCCAGGAGGTTTCGCAACATCACCCTCCATGCTCTTACCAATTGTTTTTTATCTGCCGATTCATCACTATTTACATCGGCGAGCCCCTTCCATGCAGGCGATTGACACTCCTAGTGGGAAAGCCGGGGAAGCGCCGATGCCTGTCGCAAGGCCGGATCTAGTAATCCCTGAAGGTGTAACTGAAACGGCTACCACTTTGGCCAAGCCTCCAGCAACAACACACAAGCCGATGGTCTCGTCATCTGCTATCCCCTTGACCTTAGGAGAGGTACGTTCGCTTCGTTCGGCTCTTCCTTCCGTGTTGGACGCATAATGACGCCATTTCGGCCTGCCAGGGTTGTGATATCTCAGGTCTGCTGACGTTCGACCCTGAATCCATCGAACCAACTCTCCCTGTTGCTGACGATGAACCACGAGCAAGGGCTGTTCTACCTCAATTCCAGCGTCTCAAAGCCTTGCTGTCCTCCCCGATCGAGAAGTTGATCGAGGGCTCTGAAGAGGTGAAGAGTGTTCTTGCTGAAATCAAGGACCAACTCCCAGTAGCACTGCAGGTGAAGCTTTGGCCAGTTGTAACTCTGTCTTTCTACGGGCCAAGGGTGAAGTTGGCTCGCGAGAGGATTAATCTGCGCCGCGCCCAACTCCCACTGAGGGCCAACATTGCAGACAAATGTCAGCAGCTCAACGAGAAAAAGGCGTCTCTCGATGCCAAAACTGACACCTCTGTCAGCACCGCCGAGCTCGCATCCTTGAAAAAGGAACTGGGAGATCTTGAAGAGAAGGTCCGGGCGACTAAACAGCTCATCCGTGACAAAGAAGCTCTCATCGCCCGCTCCCAAGACGAAGCGGAAGGCCTCAAAGCTCAACTGAAGACTGATCTGGCGGAAATACGTGCCCTGAACAAGCAGCTAGTGACGGGCAAGGACGAAGACGACGAAGCCGAGATCGCCGAGGTGGATCGTGTCCGTGCTGACGCCCTCCACGCCTTCGAGGCATTCCTTCAGTAGCTCATTCATGTAAACTGGCACCTGCTCGTAACAGTTTGAACCTCTAGAGTCGATGGCTATGCATCGGCTATATATATATATATATATATATATATATCTTAGTTTTATTGTTGGCCGATTTCATGTATCGGCCCCCATATTTCACTGTCCATCGTCCCACATGCTTGGGAAATATTTCTTGAGATGCTGACCGTTGACAGCCACTGGGAATTTCACGCCGTCTAGCTCCTCAAGCATGTACGCGTTCCCTCTTAAAACTTGATCGACCCTGTATGGCCCGTGCCAATTTGGAGACCATTTACCATATGCTGCATCCTTCGTCCCCAATGGCAATACAGCTTCCCATACCAGATCGCCAACGTGGAACTCCTTTGGTCTCACCTTCTTATTATATGCACGAGCTACCTTGGCCTTGTTCTCTTTGATTTTCTCAAGCGACCACAGCCTAAGCTCGGTTAAATCCTCAACACTGTCACTCATCAGGGCGGTATATTCTTCAGTTGTTAGATCGTTCTGAAAAGTGACACGTCTCGATCCAGCCGTAATTTCCCAGGGCAATACGGCTTCTTGTCCATAGACTAGATGGTATGGCGAGGTTTTTATCGCTCCATGACATGACATGCGATAAGCCCATAAAGCCTCTGACAAAACCTCGTGCCAACGTCTAGGGTGCTCATCGATCTTCCTCTTGATCAGCTTGATAAGGCTCTGGTTGGACGCTTCAGCTTGCCCATTTGCTTGAGCATAGTACGGAGATGATCGGATCAGCTTAATTCCTGTGTCCTCACAGAACTCTCTAAACTCGTAAGAGGTGAAGACCGAACCTCCATCGGTCGTGATCGTTTGGGGAATCCCGAACCTATGAATGACATGTTCCTTCACAAAATCGATAACATCCTTCGAGCTCACTGACTTCATAGGGACGGCTTCCACCCATTTAGTGAAATAATCCGTAATGGCCAAAATCCACATGTGGCCTTTGCTTGATGGAGGATTGATCTTGCCAATCATATCCATGCCCCAACCTCGGAATGGCCAAGGTTTGATGATGGGGTTCATTGCTGACGCGGGCACCATCTGAATTTTTCCAAATTTCTGACATGCTTGACACCCTTTGTAGTACTTAAAACAGTCCTCAAGCATGGTGGGCCAATAAAACCCTGATCGCCTGGTCAACCATTTCATCTTGTGAGCCGATTGGTGAGTTCCACAGGCGCCTTCGTGTACCTCGTGTAGGAGTCGATTGGCCTCGGTTGGTCCCAGACATTTGAGCAGTAACCCTTCCAGAGTCCTGTAGAACATGTCGTCCCCGATAAGCACATACTTCATGGCCTTGTACCTTATCCGTTTAGGTGCCCCCCGAGCCGAATCTTTCAAGTAATTGAAGATATCGGCTCTCCAGTCGTCCGCCTCCAGGAACTGTACTTGAACATCAGTTCCCTCTGCTACGCCCTTGTAGCCTAAAGCCATTTGTGCGAGATCATTCAATTCTGCATTCTGCGATCGCGGGATCCAGTTAAAGTGTATGTACCGGAACTGTGCCATGAGCTCACGGCATTGCAACCATAATGGGAAGAGCGACTCGCTCTCACACTTGTATTCCTCCGTGAGTTGGGAAATCACCAATTTGGAGTCTCCAAAAATTTCCACTGCCTCTGCTCCAGCTTCGATGAGCAACTTCATTCCCTTGCGTATCGCCTCGTACTCGGCGACGTTGTTGGTGCAAGGGGTAGCTAGCCTGATGGAGAAGGAATATGTTGCCCCCCGGGGCGACACGAGTAGAATGCCCATGCCGCAACCATCATCACAAACCGATCCACCGAAAAACATAGCCCACGCTCGTATAGACAGCGCTGCCATATCAGTGTTGATCCTTTCAGCAATAAGGTCGGCTAATGCCTGACCCTTAACCGCTTTCGCGGGTTGGTACCGGATGTCAAATTCCGATAATGCAAACATCCATTTGCCGAGTCGGCCTTTCAACATAGGAGCCGACAGCATGTGCTTTATGACATCTGATTTGCATATAATGATAATCTCTGCCGAGAGCAAGATGTGGCGCAGCTTGGTGCAGGTGAAAAACAGGCAGAGGCACAACTTATCGATCTCAGGATACCTTGTCTCTGCATCCAGCATCCTTCTGCTGATGTAAAACACAACTCGCTCCAGACCATCATAAACCTGCACGACCACCGAGGCGATGGACGTGTCAGCTACTGACAAGTAAATGTAGAACGGCCTATCCGGCTGGGGCGGAACCAATACTGGTGGCTTCGTTAGATATTTTTTGATCTCGTCAAAGGCTCGTTGTTGTTCTGTCCCCCAGTGGAACTCTTCATCAGATTTAATTTTCACCAGTCCCATGAACGGCTCTATTCTTCCTGACAGATTGGAGATGAATCTTCTGACGAAGTTGATCTTGCCGATGATAGACTGCAGTTCTTTCTTCGTGGTAGGTGGCTTCATTGTTCGCACTGCCTCCTGACTTTTCAGGCCGATCTCAATTCCTCGTTCATGGACCAAGAAACCCAAGAACTGACCGGCCGTCACACCGAAGGCACACTTCTTTGGATTCATCCGTAGCCCGAATTTCCTTGTTCGGTCCAGGACGCGTCGCAGATCGTCCAAGTGTCCTTGTACTGAAGCTGACTTGACCACCACGTCATCGATATAAATTTCCACCAGCCTGCCGATCAGATCATGGAAGATGTAATTCATGGCTCTTTGGTATGTGGCGCCGGTGTTCTTCAGTCCAAACGTCATGACTACATATTCAAACAACCCCACCGAACCTGGGACTCTGAATGCAGTCTTGTGTATATCTTCCGGAGCCATAAAAATTTGGTTGTAACCGGCATTGCCATCCATGAAGCTCAAGATTTTATGACCAGCAGCTGCGTTGATTAACGTCTCTGCTACCGGCATCGGATACTCATCCTTCGGAGTGGCTCTATTGAGATCCCGAAAATCTATGGCAACACGCCAGCGGCCATCCTTCTTCTCTACAGGTACGATACTAGAAATCCACTCAGCATACTTGCATGGCCTGATTAACTTGGCTGTCAACATTTTCTCGATCTCCTTCTTGACTTCTTTCAAAATTTCGGCCTTCATCTGTCGTGCTCGCTGCTGGAATGGCCGAAATCCTTTTTTAAGCGGGATTCGATGCTCAATGATGCTCCTGTCTAGCCCGGGCATCTCTGTATAATCCTAGGCAAAGCAATCTGGATATTCTTTCAACAAAGCTATCATCGGACCCCGCAGACTCGGATCTAACTTCTTGCTGATAAATGTTGGTCTTGGCTTATCCCCAGGACCGATGTCAATCTCCTCTAGCTCATCAGCGGATGTAAACCCATACCCTAGCTTTCCGTCACCTCCTAAATCGATGCTAAACACGGGGCAAACAGCTGGTGAGGATAACAAAGATAGTTTGGGCCGATTGCCGGAATCGGCCCCCTTTTTCATTGCATTAGTCAAGGAAGGTTTACAACTTATCTGTGCTCTACAATGGCAGGGAACCTCCCTGCTACGACTGCATGACCTGTTTGTCGTAAGATTGCTGCTTTTTATTTTTTGTGGCCGATCGCAGGGATCGGCCCTACCACGTACGATCGTGGAATTTGCTACTCTATCAGGCCAGTGGATAAGACCAGCCTCACCCCGTTTTTTGTAGCTTCAATGCGCTCACAGCCGTCTAGACTGACTCCAGAGATCGGCTCTTGGTCTCCTGCCTCCCAGATGTTCATGCCAGCTATGGAGATCTCGATCGAATCATCTGCATGAATGACCTCCACTTCATCTCCATCCCACTGTATCAGGCACAGGTGCATCGTGGATGGAATGCAGCAGTTGGCGTGAATCCAATCCCTCCCCAGCAAGACAGCATAGGTGCTTTTGCTGTCAACGATGAAGAATGACGTAGGGATGGTTTTTCTGCCCACGGTCAGGTCCACATTCAGAACGCCTTGCGTCTCTGAAGTTTGGCCGTTGAAGTCGCTTAACGTTACGTTGGTTTTGATCAGATCTGCAGTGGAGCGTCCCAAACGCCGTAGCATGGAGTATGGCATTATATTCACTGCTGCTCCGGTGTCAACCAACATCTTGCGGACAGGCTGCCCATTGATATAACCTCGCAGGTACAGAGCTTTCAGATGTTTGTAGCCCTTCTCTTGTGGCTTTTCAAAGATAACCGGCCGTGGGCCGCAGTCAAACTGTGCTACTGGTAGTTCTTTGGCTCTTGGAGCACAGAACTCTGACGGAAGTGTGAACACCATGTTTGTGCCAGCCGATGTCTTCGCATCGGCTTTTACTGGTTTGGGGCGCCATTCTTTTCTTTTCGGACGAGCCTCCGTCTCCAAGGTTTGCTGCACTTTCACGGCCAGATCGGGCCATGCCTTCCTTAAAGCGTGGAGGTACTGCGCTTCGGCTTCCTCCAAGTTACGCAGCCGCTGAACTCGACGCTTTTGGGTGTGCCTGAGTCCATCGGGGCACCACCTTGGCCGGTGATATCTGTCTTCTTCTTTTCCACCCATTGGCTCCTCGAGGTCTTTTGCTCGAGGAGGGAGAGGCCCTAGGCGCTTGAACACTGAGACTGGACCTGTGTCCTCCTTCTGCCGCCCACATTCTGGGCAGTTGTCGATTGTAGGCTATCGGCTCATTCCGGCATCCCAGCAATACTTGAAGAAAGGACAGTCCCAATGTTTATCCACGCCTTCTTTTTCCTTCGACTTTTTATTAGCGAGGTGCTCATATCCTTCATCGTCTCTATCGTGCCGGCGACGTCGGTCATACTGACGCTCATACTTGTTAAGGAGATGTGTGGAGTGTGGCTTCTGATATCGCACGCTTCTCACTTGCTCCTCGGTCAAATATCGCCTGTCATCATAACGGGGCCGGTCACGTGGACCGGCCTCCTCTCTTTCTTTGCCCCGAGAGCGACCGTCTTCCTCCTTATATGTGCCATGGTGGTACACAGGTCCTGCCATATTAACATCGAACGAGAAATCCAACTGACGCCTCGTGGAGTGGCTGTGTTCTACCATGTTGACGCCGGGAAATGGGTTTGTGTCTACTTTCATGGCGAATTGCCCAAGGATCAGACGGCCCTGTTCTATCGCCGTTTGGATCTGGCGACGTAGCTCTTTGCAGTCATTGGTGGTGTGGGTGAATGAGTGATGCCACTTGCAGTATGGTCTCCCGTTCATCTCTTGAGCCGTAGGGATTTTGTGGCCTTCAGGTAACTTCAGCTGCTTTTCTTTCAGCAGTAAATCGAATATCTGCTCAGCTTTGCTCACGTCGAAGTCGAACCCTTTTGCAGGCCCTTGCTGTTTTACCCATTTGCAGGACACGGGATCTGCCCCCCGAGCCCATTCAGCCACGGCCACCTCCTGGTCTTGTGTAGGATCCTCTTCTTCTGTATCGACCAGGCCTATCGGACGTTTGAACTTGTCTTGGTACAACTCAGGGTGACGCTGTTCATACATCGTCAGTTTCTGGGCCATGTGCACCAATGAATTGTACTCTACTTGGAAAGCCAGATCTTTGATAGGTGCCGAGAGACCCAACACTGCCAGCTCGACTGCTTCTTTCTCAGTTAAACGAGCCGAATAACATTGGTTCTTGATAGTCCTGAAACGTTGAATGTACTCAGCTACCGTTTCTCCCCACTTTTGCCGCACCTGCGCCAGATCTGCAATGCCAGCCTCGGTAGCTTCTGAATGATACTGAATGTGGAACTGTTCTTCCAGTTGCTTCCAGGTCTGGATCGAATCCGGTGGCAACGAAGTGTACCACCCAAAAGCTGGTCCTGTCAGAGATTGCGCAAAGAACCTTACGCGTAACTGATCCGATGCTGAAATCATGCCTAACTGTGCCAGGTATCGGCTCACATGCTCGATCGAGCTCGACCCTTCTGATCCGCTAAACCTTGAGAACTCAGGGAGCCGATACTTGGGCGGCAGCGGAATCAGATCAAACTCGTTGGGGTACGGCTTGGAGTAGCCGATTGTCCTTCTCTTCGGCACGAAGCCGAACTGGTCTCTCAAGATGGTACGAATTTGCTCCACCGTTTGAGCTGCAGGGGCTAAATTCTCAGAACTCGCTCCGGTGGCGTACTTGGCTAGCCATGCCTGTTTATCAGCGTCCATCCCAGACATCCCTGCTCCAGGAACACCTGCTCCCGAAGCCCCTGCTCCAGAAACTCCTGCTCCAGAAATCCCTGCAGTTGCCACCTGGTTCGTGCGCGTCAGGGTATTGCAGTCCGGCACGTAGGTGCACACATATCCATGTGGAATCTCTTTAGGTGGTTCAAACAGGAATTGGCAATCGCCAGGGTCACCCCCAACCTTGTAGACGACGTACGCCGGTGCCCCTGGTGGCTCCGGAGCTGCAAGCGTGAATGGCAGCTGTGGCCTGGTTTGGAGCGGTCTTTCTCCCTGGTGAGTCCCTAGAGTAGGCCCCGACGGAGAGTACTGATGTTTCATGATCTCCTGAACTACGCGAACCGCGACACGCTCGAAAGCGTTCACTAGGCTCTCAGAGTGGCGATGAAGAGAATGAGCCACCATGTAATTGACTTCCTGTCGCAGAGCTCTGGTGCGCTCCTCTGAAGGAACAGACAGATCCACCTCATCGAGAGCACCTTCGGGTGAGAACCCTTTCCACCTGATGCCCTGTTTACGAGTCCTCTCGAAAGAGCCGATGAGATCGGCTTCGAAGAGAGCTTTGATATCATCATACTTCGCCTTGTGCTCCTCAGGCAGATCGTCGTACGTGACCGGCCTGTTCTCCATCGGAGCGTCGGATGTTGATGTAGACGTTGTTGAATGTCCCACCGGGCGTGCCAGAATGTGTTGCCTGCCAAAACCCACCGGCGAGCAGCGACGGGCAACACGGAGAGCCGGGAGGCTCCCAGGACTGCTGGTGGGCCCTGGTCCCTCGGGCAACGGCCCGCAAAACTCCGGCACACGTCCTGGTTGGTTCGAGGGCGTGCCACCTGACCTATACCTGGTCAGGAAGGTGAAGGATTGCTTCAATTGGTTTCCTGCATGGCAAACAAACATACGTAAAATTCAAGCCGCGACCGGCTCTCAGGTTTCCCTGTGAATCGGCTCCTGGAGCCGATTATCCCATGGTTCTGTATTAGATCTATGATAACATGGGGTCTTGCTTCATCAATACAAGTTAAATCGATCTACGACAGTTTAACGTTTTCACCACGTAATTGGAACATCCTACACGTAATTGAGCCTGGTAAATACGAAAGATGATAGAAAACTAACCCTAGAGAAGGCCTAACAACCGACGTAAAGTCAATTCCCGGAACAACTCCTCTCGAATTGGCAAACCACATCCTCACGTACTACTGGATCGTTCAACCCGTTTGCAAGGCCTGACTACGTGGATATCAAACTAAACCTTGGAAAACAAGGCAAAACTATAACGGATCGAATCGACTGAATAAAGATCAAGCAAGGTGCTACCCTTACACCCGGGAAAAGGTGCAAAGGCAACGAGATAACTAGAGGCAGCATAACTTAACAATCATAGCAAAAAGACACCGATGCTAGCCTAAACAAATCTATGATAAAAGTATTACTCGCCGTCAACAAGGCTTCAGCACGAGTAACACCAAATAACGCATAAGTAGATACTGCCTAGATCGCAAGATGCGATCTAGGCAGCATGACACTTACCCGAGAAAAAACCCTAGAAACAAGGGGTGGCGATGCCGAGATTGTGTTTGTTGTGAACGTGATCGTCCTCCTTTCTCAATAACCTTAGGTACATATTTATAGTCCGGAGACTTTCTATCTTTGGAATAAACCTAGCAATCCTATCTCTTTACTTAAACCGCAACGTAACCTACTATAATATAAGATACACGGGCAATTTAGCCCAAATCCACGCACAAGGCCGATTCAACAACACGTTGCATATATGTATCTTCCAAGCCCATCTTGATTACGGCCCATCTCCTCCTTTGGCCAAAATATGGCGATAACACACGTGGACCAGCCTCCTCTCTTTCTTTGCCCCGAGAGCGACAAGCTTCCTCCTTATATGTGCCATGGCGGTACACAGGCCCTGCCATATTAACATCGAACGAGAAATCTAACTGACGCCTCGTGGAGTGGCTGTGTTCTACCATGTTGACGCCGGGAAACGGGTTTGTGTCTACTTTCATGGCGAATTGCCCTAGGATCAGACGACCCTGTTCTATCGCCGTTTGGATCTGGCGACGTAGCTCTTTGCAATCATTGGTGGTGTGGGTGAGCGAGTGATGCCACTTGCAGTATGGTCTCCCGTTCATCTCTTGAGTCGTAGGGATTTTATGGCCTTCGGGTAACTTCAGCTGCTTCTCTTTCAGCAGTAAATCGAATATCTGCTCAGCTTTGCTCACATCGAAGTCGAACCCTTTTGCAGGCCCTTGCTGTTTTACCCATTTGCAGGACACAGGATCTGCCCCCGAGCCCATTCAGCCACGGCCACCTCCTGGTCTTGTACGTGATCCTCTTCTTCTGTATCGACCAGGCCTATCGGACGTTTGAACTTGTCTTGGTACAACTCAGGGTGGCGCTGTTCATACATTGTCAGTTTCTGGGCCATGTGCGCCAATGAATTGTATTCTACTTGGAAAGCCAGATCCTTGATAGGTGCTGAGAGACCCAACACTGCCAGCTCGACTGCTTCTTTCTCAGTCAAACGAGCCGAATAACATCGGTTCTTGACAGTCCTGAAACGCTGAATGTACTCGGCTACCGTTTCTCCCCGCTTTTGCCGCACCTGCGCCAGATCTGCAATGCCAGCCTCGGTAGCTTCTGAATGATACTGAACGTGGAACTGCTCTTCCAGTTGCTTCCAGGTCTGGATCGAATCCGGTGGCAACGAGGTGTACCACCCAAAAGCTGGCCCTGTCAGAGATTGCGCAATCGCCAGGGTCACCTCCAACCTTGTAGACGACGTACGCCGGTGCCCCTGGTGGCTCCGGAGCTGCAAGCGTGAATGGCAGCTGTGGCCTGGTCTGGAGCAGTCTTTCTCCCTGGTGAGTCCCTAGAGTAGGCCCCGACGGAGAGTACTGATGTTTCATGATCTCCTGAACTACGCGAACCGCGACGCGCTCGAAAGCGTTCACTAGGCTCTCAGAATGGCGGTGAAGAGAATGAGCCACCATGTAATTGACTTCCTGTCGCAGAGCTCTGGTGCGCTCCTCTGAAGGAACAGACAGATCCACCTCATCAAGAGCACCTTCGGGTGAGAACCCTTTCCACCTGATGCCATGCTTACGGGTCCTCTCAAAAGAGCCGATGAGATCGGCTTCGAAGAGAGCTTTGATATCATCATACTTCGCCTTGTACTCATCAGGCAGATCGTCGTACGTGACCGGTCTGTCCCCCATCGCAGCGTCGGATGTTGATGCAAATGTTGTTGAAAGTCCCACCAGGCGTGCCAGAATGTGTTGCCTGTCAAAACCCACCGGCGAGCAGCGACGAGCAACACGAAGAGCCGGGAGGCTCCCAGAACTGCTGGTGGGCCCTGGTCCCTCGGGCAACGGCCCGCAAAACTCCGGCACACGTCCTGGTTGATGCAAGGGCGTGCCACCTGACCTATACCTGGTCAGGAAGGTGATGGATTGCTTCGATTAGTTTCCTGCATGGCAAACAAGCATACGTAAAATTCGAGCCGCGACCGGCTCCCAGGTTTCCCTGTGAATCGGCTCCTGGAGCCGATTATCCCATGGTTCTGCATTAGATCTACGATAACATGAGGTTTTGCTTCATCAATACAAGTTAAATCGACCTACGACAGTTTAACGTTTTCACCACATAATTGGAACATCCTACACGTAATTGAGCCTGGTAAATACAAAAGATGATAGAAAACTAACCCTAGAGAAGGCCTAACAACCGACGTAAAGTCAATTCCCGGAACAACTCCTCTCGAATTGGCAAACCATATCCTTACATACTACTGGATCGTTCAACCCGTTTGCAAGGCCTGACCATGTGGATATCAAACTAAACCTTGGAAAACAAGGCGTAACTATAAAAGATCAAATCGACTGAATAAGGATCAAGCAAGATACTGCCCTTACAGCCGAAAAAGGTGCAAAGGCAGCGAGATAACTAAAGGCAGCATAACTAAGCAATCATAACAAAAAGGTACCGATGCTAGCCCAAACAAATCTATGATAACAGTATTACTCGCCATCAACAAGGCTTCAGTACGAGTAACACTAAATAACGCATAAGCAGATACTGCCTAGACCGCCAGATGCGATCTAGGCAGCATGACACTTACCCGAGAAAACCCCTAGAAACAAGGGGTGGCGATGCGCCGAGATTGTGTTTGTTGTGAACGTGATCGTCGTCTTTTCTCAATAACCTTAGGTACATATTTATAGTCTGGAGACTTTCTATCTTTGGAATAACCCTAACAACTCTATCTCTTACTTAAACCGAAACGTAACCTACCATAATATACAGATACACGGGCAATTTAGCCCAAATCCACGCACAAGGCTGATCCAGCAATACGTTGCATATATGTATCCTCCAAGCCCATCTTGATTACGGCCCATCTCCTCCTTTGGCCAAAATGTGGCGATAACAGGTGCTACAACGGGCACATGGTGATGCTAAGATGGCAGACGACGATGCTACCCATGGCGCCGGGCTAGGCTGATTTCGCTATTTTGCCCGTTTTAGTTTTGCTACATACTTGTATATTTTTTGCTACAATCGTTTATTATTTTGCTACAAGCGGCGTGAGGCTCTGCTACAGAGGTGGCTGGTGCTGCTACCGCTGCAGCAGTGGCATTTTCGGCGACATCCAACTCTCCGGCAAAGTCGATTTTTTGCTACACCAACATAAATTATTTGCTACAATTGTTCTTCAGTTTTGCTACATTAGCATAGTTTTTTTGCTACGAAGTATCCGGCGAGAGTCTCCGGCGAATAGGTTTTGCTACATTAGTATATTTGTTTTGCTACGGCGTCTCCGGCGAGGTCACCGGTAAGGTCTCCGGCGAGGGATAGTCATTTTGTTCTGTTTTTGTACGAACCGTTTTCTGCTACTGTGTAGCAAAAGCGGATATTATATAGCAAAAACGGGATTTATTGTAGCAAAAATGGACACGTGTCAGCAGGAGGACCCGGGGGATCGAAAGTTTTAATCCCCTGGAGGACGCGTAGCACCCGCCAATAAAAAACTGTCAAGTTTGAAGAAAGCAGAAGTGTTTTGTTAGATAAAGTTTCTGCAAGAAACGAGCACATGCCTAGTTTGTTTAACAAAAATAAAGCACGGAGATATAAATAATGTTGCTGTATTTTTTTTCCTTTTTGCGGGGGAGAATGTTACAATGTTGAAATAATCAACGGTTCCATCTAGAATTATTTCTTGGAGTGTCGAAAAATGTAAGGGCATGTCTACCGGGAATCCAAATGGTCCTGGCTTTTACCTAAAAAAAATGGTCCTGGTTTTGTTTTTGTCTAGCCGAACAACGGGACCAAAAAACAGCCCTCCTGCGGGGAGATCTAAACGGATCGGCCATCAATGCACGATCCATCTCTGCACCAAATTTGGTCCATCAATGGCTCGAGCCGGACAAACGAGGATAGCCGGACTGTGCTCTCTCCCGTCAGTCTAGCCCACGAGCCAGCCACCCAACAATAATTTTGCTAACGAGGCAGTCCACCAAATAGACAAAATGGGCCGTCCCACCGTGGCTCCGCTTGTATAGGGATTTAGGTCGTGCCGTCGGAGATGTCCTATTCATTTGATTTTGTTAGATCGACGTTTCTCTCCAATATAGTCTATAGACGGAGAACTCAAGAAACTGTTACTGCAGAAGAATCGCAAAGCACTGAAAACTTTGTCGGTCGGGAAGTATAGCCGGTAACCACTGACCTGCTGCCACCACCAGATTTTGCAGGGTCGTCTCGTCTGCTACCGCAACGGAGCCACGTGAACAAGAGGAGAAGAGGGAGCAGCAGCAGCAGCGCCTGTGCCGGCCATCTGCCACCAACAGTGCAGCATTGGATGCTTCCATAGTTCCATGGCAGTCTGCCGCCGACGCACGCCCGGCCGCCGTCCATTTCCGTAAAGCGGCAACGGAGCCGATGATCTCTCCTCCCCTCATTCTGAACCTGCATCGCTGTCGACTCGTTCTCTGCCTGTCCTAAATCCTAATCATTCCCCTCGACGCACGCCGGCCAGCCGATCGTCCAGTTCGCCGCGCGCCTGCAGGCTGCAGCGCAGCACGCAGCCTGGTTAAGCACGTCTGCCATCATGTTAAACACGCGTACCTCTGAAAAAAACAATCACCCTGTTAACACCGGACAAAACTGCAGCCATTCAGCAACACCTGCTAGCTGCCCGTGTACTTCGCAGACAAGACCCTGCGCGCGGCTCTGCGCATCCCAGATCCTAGCAGCAGACATTTCTACGGTTCAGCTTAGCTTGCTCTGCTTATTGTGCTCGAGAACTCCTTGGCTTCAACTCAAGTTTTTCAGGTTCCAGCAGGTTCAGGGTTCATACCTCTTTCCAACGAGCCATTTTTTTGACGAACATGACAAGTCTAAAATTCCCGTGGTGCATATTACTTGAAATACGTTGAGCTTCACAAACTAACTAATCAATAGTTAGTACATCGAAAAGCTTTTCTTGCAGAAATTGTATGCATTTGCTGGTCTTGCTTGCAAGATTAGCAGCACGCAGGCACAGAGATAATGGTAGGATAGGATTAAAAACTAGTAGTACGATGCTATCTTACTCCTGTGCCTATATGTACGTATGCTGTGTCTGTGTGGTCCTTCCTTAGGAACCATTGTTATCAAATGGCCCAGAAAGCTGCAAAACGATGGATATTATCATGGAGGTTATCAGCAACGCCAGCGATCCATGCTCGTGCATGTGTCCTCCGTTACCGTGTGGACAGGAGGGGGAGGTGTACAAGGTAGTAGGAACACCAATCATTCGGCCTGATGCTAGCTCTCCTTCTTGCCGATCATGGTAGCATATCATGGACTGTAGCAGTAGGCTTCTCATGCCTGCTTTGTTAACCCTAGCAGCCTTTTCTAGTTACGTAAGCCTTTGTTAACCCTACAAGCCTTTTCTAGCAGTAGGCAATCATTTGTGACTGGCTAGGCGCCATTGTCAAACTACCTTGGCGTCTGCACTGCTACACATGGGAACATCTCTAATCTATCCCCTTTCCGCGGCATGATGAGCAAATTTGCTCCTTTAACGGTTGGAGTAGCACATAACCAAACCCCTAAAAAACTTTAGAGGAGCAAATATAGAAATTTGGCCTTAAAAAATTTAGCCCTCTCTCATATTTGCTCCTCGTGTGGCCGATATGTAAAAGTCCACCGCTCCTCTCTGCAGCCGCCGTTCTGCTCCCCACCGCTTGTCCTTCCACCCAAACCTGCCGGAGATGGTTGGATCGAGCCGCAGGTCGCCGCCAATATGTAGCGTTGTTCGGGGCCGCGGCGTGCCCCGTGGCCGGACATCAAGGACAGCCGACCTCTCACCGCCGCTGACAAGCCATTATCACGGTGTGCGGCAGCGACAATGGGGGACCTGGGTCGCCGAAATCACGAACCGCAACGCCGGCCACCGCCACTAGATTGGAACCCTCCAATCGGCACGACATGCGGTGTGGGCGCACGACATCAAGAACGTCGAGCTCCACGACAACGATTGCGGACCTCTCAACTTCCTCCTAGGCCAGCCCAGCGGTCCCGGAGCTCTTCTCCCCTTCCAGCCATAGTCGCGCCGCGCGCATCGCTCGGGAGGACCGAGAGGCGCAAGAACAGCTCGAGGCCAAAGCCACCGGCGAGCGGTACATGGCGGAGCTCCGGCGCCGGAATCCCGACAGTGTCGCTATGGAGGCCGCGTGCTATGAGGAGTACACCGCATGTCGTGGCCTCGCTTCTTCCTCCTCGACCGTAGGTCCTTCTTCCTTATTGTCGGCGGCAGGGCCTTCTTCCTCCGCGACGGCGGCCGCGTCTTCCTTGGCGCCAGCACGGGAGGTCATCGACCTCGGAGACAGTGATACCGACTCCACCGACAACTTCGACGCGTGGCTCGACAACCTCGACAAGTAGGTGGTAACCGACGCCGACGACCATCCTAGGGTTAGAATCTTTGTATGAACTATGCAATGTGTGTATGAACTAAGTGGTTTAGTTTGATTTTGATGTGTTTTCATTTTATTGCAATGTGCTTGATCAAATGTCTAGATGAAGTTTAAATTTAGGAGTCCAAATAAAGGGGATGAATCCAGCGGCCGAAGTTTAGAGGAGCAAAAATATAGGAGTCGGTAAACAGTGTGGCAAATTCGGCTCTAACATTAAGGGGATGGGTTAGAGATGCTGTGACAGGGCATCTCTCGCAAACCTTTTGCTCCATTTCGCTCCACCCTCAGGATCAAGGACATCATGTACTATATATACACTATGCAACTTATAGTTTTAGCATAGCTTCATGTGTGCAACCTGCTGTATCGTCTCCACTAAAAAATTGAAGAAAAAACCTAACTCCACGATGCTCGCCACGTGTGACTAGTGGAGAACGGGCCTCTAGTCCCGGTTCCACACAGGCTCTACTCCCGGTTGTGCAGCCGGGACTATGGAATCGGGACTAGAGGTCCCACCCTTTAGTCCCGGGTCACTTACAAACCGGGGCGAAAGAAGCACCATGTGGCTACGGTGTAGAGCGCGCGGTGCAAGCTCTGCCATGACAGCACTTCAGCGATTTAGCTGCCGCGGCAGCCGGTGGCAGTGAGGCAGTAGGTTCTGTCGCGACAGAGTTTTGGAGGGCATTTCTACCTCGGCAGGAGGATCGGTAGAGGAGAGAGAGGTTTGGTGTAAGTGACGTGCAACGAAGGAACCCATTACACACAACATCGTTATGATTATATAGATTGAAGTGACATATTTCTTCGTGCTTGTTCGAATATATTACATGTTGATATACACACACACACATTTGGTTACATGAACATCGTTATGATTATATAGATTGAAGTGACATATTTCTTCGTGCTTGTTAGAATATATTACATGTTGATATATATACACACACACACACACATTTGGTTACATGGAGATCACAACCGGGACTAGAGCCCGTCTATTCGATTACATGAAGATCATTAAATCATGAGAGCACCGTGGTATGGAATTTTACCCTTGGGTCTATGACATGGTCAACCAAAAATCCCGCAAAATAACTATCAAAAACTATAATATTATATAGATACTATGTGAATTCATGATATATCAAAGGATATGCATGTCATATTATAAATATTAGTATATTTTTCTTAGAATTTAATCAAACTTTATATAATTTAACTATTTAAAAATATATAAACTTTAAGCCTTGGTACAGAGGTAGTATTAGTATATTCATCAGCTTAGACATTTGTCCCTTTTTCTCAGGAAGAACACACGGCCCTGTTCACTGTATTGTGGTTAGATGGGCCTCGGAGTGCAACAGCCAGTAGCCCGTGTATGTTCTTCTAAACGAATACTAGAGTGTATGCTCAGTTTGTCAGTCAGGATGTTTCAAAATGCAATAATAAATTGTGGAGTTTGAAAAAAGAGAAGTGTTGTGTTGGATAAAAAAAGTCATGTATCCATTCTTAGAGTTTTAAAATGAAGAAAAAAAATCATGTATCCATTTTATTTTTTGAATGTTAGCAGTAGAGCTACTAAATTTAGTGAACAGATATAAAACCGATCTAGTTTATGAGAACTATGGATAATGCCTTTCGATTTACAACAGACAACCACGCTTTACAATGCACAACGACATTTTGTCGGTCGGGATGTCTTGCCGGTAACTGCAAGTCTGCAACGGAGCCACGCAAACAAGAATAGAAGACGAGCAGCAGCGGCGCCTGTGCCGGCCATTTCCGGGCGTGCGCCACTAGCAGTGCAGCATTGGATGCTTCCATGGCAGGCTGCTGGCGCACGCCCGCCGTCCATTTCCTTCCGTAAAGCGGCAACGGAACAAATGATCTTTCTCCCTCGTCTGGTTCTGAAACTGCATCGCTGTCGACTCGTCACCTGCCTGTCCTAATCATTCCCGATCGTCCAGTTCGCCGCTGCACACTGCAGTGCAGCACGCAGCTTAGAGCAACTCTAGTAGACACCGAATCAGACCCTCATCCGCATAATAACTTATGGGTTTGGAGGCAAAAAAAAAAGGCCAGTTCAGACACCGCAGCGGACCATGATACTAAAAAGTTTATTCGGGCTATCTAGTGTTGAAAATATAAGCAAATTACCATAATATTTAATCCGAAATAAGTAATAATAAATTATGACTATAAGTGCTGGAATTAATCTAATCATGTATACTAGCAGAATAGACGAACAGATCATATTCAACCAGAATAAGCAGATCACATCTATTTCAAGAGCTAGTACATGACACGCAGTCTTTATTGCCTCCCCCCCCACCATTCCTCGAATAGACCCGATGTATCTAACATGGCGTTAACCAAATCAGTTTGAGTACGGTTCTTTCTTTCGGCCACCCCATTTGACTGAGGTGAGTAGGGAGGCGTCCTCTCATGGATAATACCATGCTCCGCACAAAAAGAATCAAATTCGTTGGAAAAATACTCTCCACCACGATCAGACCGAAGTCGCTTAGTCTTTCGATCAAGTTGGTTTTCTGATTCAGCTTTATAGATTTTGAAGTGATTAAAAGCTTCATCTTTAGATTTCAGAAGATACACATAACAGTATCGAGTGGAATCAACAATTAAAGTCATGAAATATCGCTTTCCACCTTTTGTCAACTCACCATTCATCTCACAAAGATCTGAATGTATTAGTTCCAGTGGTGCCAAATCTCGTACCTCGGCAGTCTTGTGAGACTTGCGAGGTTGCTTAGCTTGCACACACTTGACACTTGGAACTTTTGACAGTAGTAAATTTCAGAATTAAATTCATATCGGCAAGCCGCGTCATGCACCCAAAATTAATATGACAAAGTCGTGAATGCCAAATATTGGATTCACTATCATTGCAAACATGATTAATAACTTGAGTACATAAGTCTGACAAAGATAAGCGGAACAAGCCTCCACACTCATAACCCTTTCCAACAAATTATCCACACTTAGAAATTACAACTTTATTGGACTCAAAGACTAACTTAAAACCATCTCGACACAGAAGAGATCCGCTGACGAGATTCTTATTGATCGAGGGAACGTGCTGCACATTCTTCAGCTGTACGATCTTCCCCGAAGTAAACTTCAGATCCACCGTACCAACACCTTGAACAGAAGCACGTGAGCTGTTTTCCATCAGCACGGAGCCAGCCCGTTCGACCTGATAAGAAGAGAACATGAAAATATCAGCACATACATGTATATTTGCACCAGTGTCTATCCACCAATCAGGTGAATTACAAACTGAAAGAACAGTGGGAAATATACCGTACCCAGCATCCTTCATCTCAATATCACCAAGAACAACATTAGCGGACTTGCCACTATTTCCATGTGGACACTTGTCAAAGCGATTGGGGCAGCTAGAAGCCTAATGATTAGTATCACCACAGACATGGCAGGATCCTTTCTTCTTATACTCAATCTTCTTCTTGAAGTTGGTAGTTCTGTGCGGCCTTGTTTTTGCCATCAAACTTTCCTTTGCCATCAGACCTGTTCTTATTCTTGAACTTGTGGGACTGGAAGTTGTTTTTCTGCACTACATGTGCGCTAGAACTTCCATCAAAGCCTCGAGGACGTGTATCTTTTGCTCTCGTCTTTTCTTCAACATGAAGAGATCCGATGAGATCCGAAACAGAAAACTCCTGTCTCTTATGTTTCAGAGAGGTAGCAAAGTTCCTCCAAGAAGGAGGAAGCTTGGCAATAATGCCTCCGGCCACGAACTTGTCCGGTAAGTTACACTTGAACTGCTCGAGTTCTTTGGCAAGGGACTGTATCTCATGAGCCTGATCCACGATGAGACGGTCATCAGTCATCTTGTAGTCGTAGAATTGCTCCATGATATACAGTTCAGTGCCAGCATCCGAAACACCAAACTTGGCGTCCAGTGCATCCCACGCATCCTTGCCATTATCAAATGACATATAGGTGTCAACAATGTTGTCACCAAGAATACTGAACAAAGCCCCCATAAACATGGTGTCGACTTTCTGAAACGCCTCCTCCTGAACAGGAGAAAGGTCTCCCTCAGGTTTGCCAAGAGTGGTGCTATAGCAGCCTATGTTTTTCAACCATAGAACTGCTCTCGTGCGCCATCTCTTATAATTGACACCGTCAAAAGGAGGCGGCCTTGTAGCCGCGGCTAAACCAGTTAAATTCAGTTGCCTACGATAAGGTTTTGGATTGTTGAAAATATAAGCAAATTACCATAATATTTAATCCGAAATAAGTAATAATAAATCATGACTATAAGTGCTGGAATTAATCTAATCATGTTGACGAGGTTTAATCTCGTCAATGCCCATTGTTATGAACTTGGGTTTTGGAGAAGATGGGGATGCTGGAGATCGTGGCACGGTTAACAGACAAGCAACCAGGGGACACGAGATTTACCCAGGTTCAGGCCCCCCGAGGGAAAACCCTACTCCTGCTTGTCTGCTCTTTGATTACGGCGGAACCGAAGGTTACAGGGTGCGCAGATTCGATCTGGCGTGGATGCGTGCGTGAAAGTATGAGTCGAGTTGCCCTAGGACGTGCCCTCCTGGCCTTTATATAGACTTTAGGCAGGTCCCGGGCATAGTCCTAGTCGGTTACAAGTTCTAGGGTTTTACCCCTTTGAATTTCCTATCTCCTCTAGTCTTGCTCTCCAAGGATCCGAAGACGTCATGGGCCTTGGCCACCCGAAAATCTTCATGGGCCAGCGTATGTCTGCCGTGGGCCTTCCTTGGTCTGGACTAGGTAAGCTGAAGTTACGTACCCGTAGGGTATAACCATGTCAGTAGCCCCCGAGTGATCAGTCGAATCGTAGATTCGGCTAAGGACTCTTCCATCCTTCGGGAGCAGCTATATGTTAATAGTATATGTGTGTAGGGATTGTTGATGCGTGTGCGTGACTCACCCGACGGATCAGGGTCAGTTAACTGTCTTAGGACGAAACAACACGATCTTCTTCAGGCTCGGGTCCCTTAACCCGGGCCTGGAACATATGCTGGCGTAATTCAACTCAGGCCGCGGAGGACTTATAGGAGTAGAATTCTAGTGATTTTAATAGGTGTACCCAACGCGTCCGTCGGGATTTTTCATCGTACCTGCTGGTACGGATTCATACTAGCAGAGCGCAGTCAGGTGCGTTGCCAGGCCATCAGATGATATCTGTAGGTCTTATCTTTGCGTCGCAAACGCAGCATCCGAACATTTATCACCTCGGAGGTGCTTCGGGTGGCCAAGGAGATTGTCACTAACTCAGCGTTTTGTTGGGGCAGAGTTGCCAAAAAGTTTTTGCGTGCTGATCCGAAAGATCGCAGTCGAAAGTTTCATAGGGTGCGCGACCAGCGCTCCCTATGGGAGTAGCCCCCAAGTGTCTGTTCGAGTCGTAGACTCGAACGGAGACTTTTAGTTCAAGCATTGTTTCAATCATTAGTTCCGTAGGACTCGAAAATTTTCGGATGCTTAAATCCATCCTCCCTATGGGAGTAGCCCCCGAGTCCGTAGTGGAGTCGTAGACTCGACGTAGGACTCAGAGAAGTAATTTTGTCCTCATTTGTCTGTCGGGTGCGCGGCCAGCGCTCCTGATAGGAGTAGCCCCCGAGTATTTAGTCGAATAGTAGATTCGAGTGAGTACTCTTATCTGTGGAGCCGAAGTGGTGCTAGTGTAGCTTTTGATGACGTCAGTGCTTACGATCGATGACCTCAAGCGTCTGCTACGCCAGAGATGACTTGACGGGACGAAGCGTGGGTCCCACTTGCTGACTTTGAATTGACCGGTCACGCGGGGCGTGGAGATGATTACGGTGCCTCCTCGATTTCCGCGCGTAGTGGACGGCGTGGTAACGACGGTTCGTTGTGGTGTTGACACGTGTACGGCCAGATCTACCGTTGGCGTTAGGTCTTCTCGATGGACGGCCAGCGTGCATCGTCTTCGCTGTTGTAATCCCTGGTGAAATCGTGGTTTGTTTTTCACCGCAACAGTTCATCTGTTCACTGCCTCCTTGTTCTTGAGCGATTCTTGTTGCGCGCTGAGCTTTCCTTCCACATTTCCTTTGTCCTTCGTCGTTGCCAACGCCACCACCGTTGTAGCGTCATGGGGAAGATAAAGAAATCCTCATCTGCGGTTGGGACCAGCGCCGCCGTAGGCAAGAAGGGCACTGCCGCTGCTCGCGTCACTGATGGTTGCTGGCGGCGATCAGAAACGCGGGAGAGCGATCTCCGCAAACTGCGCGAGCGGAGCCTGATCCCGCAGGATACGACGGCCGTCAGACTCCCCGGCAATGAGGTAATCCCCCGTCCCCCATCTGTGTACCGGGTTATGTTTCTTGCCTTCGTCTTGCGTGGGTTTTCGTATCCAGTCCATGACTTCCTTCGTGGACTGCTCTTCTTCTATGGGGTTCAGTTGCATCATCTGTCTCCCAATTCTCTTCTCCACATTGCTTGTTTTATCACGCTTTGCGAGTGTTGGCTTGGCATTGAGCCGCACTTTGGCCTCTTCCGGAAGCTTTATTCCGTGAAGAGGCAGTCTGGTTCGGATGGTGTGTATCCCATTGGGGGTTTCATCATCTCCCTCAGTCCCAATGTGCAATTCTTTTCCTTTTCCATGTCCGAATCTATCCAGTACTGGCGGAGGAAATGGTTTTACATTCGTGACTCCGTACTGCCTGGGCAAGATTTTGGTCTCGTTCCTTTTGACCCCTCCCAATTGATTGAGAAGAAAAGATCCTGGAAAAACCAAATCTTAGATGGTGAGGTGGCGGAGATAGAGGCCCTGTACCGTCGGGTGGAGGATCTCCAACTGATTCCTGAGAAGGAGGTGAACGGTGTCGACATCATCCGGACGTTTCTTGAGCGTTGGGTGCAGCCTCTCCAAGCGAGGGCGCACCCGATGTTTCTTTACTCTGGGCGCCGTGATCCGACGAGGGTTTCGAGTGAGAAAATCTCCGAGGTGGAACTTGACAAGGCTCTTCGCGCGCTGTTGAAGTTCAAGGCCGACGAAGAAATCCCGGGGAAGTCGCGGACTTCTCCCTTTTCTTCGACGTTGGTCGTACCGAAGGTGTAGATTTGCGCACGTAGTGCTCCCCTTTTGTTTTTGTCAGCTGTGTACTTTTTCCTTTGTTTGCTAACAAAGTTCCTTTTCCTTTTGCAGAGCTTCAAAGTGCCGGGCATGGCACCACCGTTGCCCGAAAGGTATCCGAATGCCCCGGATAATGAAGTGGTGGATTCCGTGTCCGAGCTACCGTCAGCGCGATCTCCAGCGGAGGATGCCGACGAGTCGAGTGAGAACCATTCGCGCAAGCGATCACGGAGCTCCAGCGAGTCTTCGGATGCCTCGACTCCTCCGACTCCCAGAAATCCTCTGGTCCTTGAGCGTCATGATGATGTTCATGGGGGTTCTTCCTCTCCCCTTCCTGCCATTCCTGTGCGGGCTGTTGCTCCGCACCCGCCAGCAAAGCGGAAGAAGGAAGAAAAGAAGGAGGAGAAGAAGGAAGAGAAGAAGGAAGAGAAGAGGGCCCGAAGGGCTTCTCCTATCTTCGACCTGAGCACGTTGGGCTCGTAAGTTTTCTTGTTGCCATTGTTGTCTTTTTTCCTTGATGGTGTTTGCACCTGTGTTGATTGGCTTCGTATGTAGGCAATCCTCCGACGGCTCTAGTGATGGTGGGCAGGAGATGATGGGGGAGTCGAACATTGCGTCGCCCCCTCCTCGGACTATGGCGACTTCTGGTGACGTTGCGCCAGTTCCTCCTGTGCAGGAGAGGCTGGTGGTTGCGCCCCAGAATTTCGCAGGCGGGCCTGCGGGTTCGCCTTCGAAGCACGTAAGTTTTTCTGCTTGATGTTACGGGGGGAGCCCCCGAGTGTCTTCGAGTGCTTATGTTGTTTTTGCTTCTTTGTGTTGGGCGTAGCCCCAAGTCCTGTTCTTACTGCTATTGCCTTTTTCTGCAGCCTTTTGTCCAAGAGGCCAAGAGGCTGGTGGAGGAGCGCCTGACGCTGGAGGCGAAACAGCGGCAGCTTCAAGGTATTCGTCTCCCTTGTAGTACTTCTCTTGCTTATCCTGGTCCTGTTCTTTGACACTTGCTTGTTGTAAATGCAGAGGAGCATAACGACTCTCTCCGTGAGGTCGATGCTCTGAAGAAGAGCCTTGGCCAATCGGAGCAGAAGGCCGAAGCTGCCACTGGTGCGAGAGAGCGCCTTGAGCTGGAGCTGGCGAAGGCAGCCGAAGTGAAAGAGCGTCTGCAGCAGGAGGCCGCAGATCGTGAGGAGCAGCTGGCCACCGTTGCGGCTGCTCGTGAAAAAGGGGTGGTGGATAAGCTCATGGCTGCTGCCAAGGCTATTTCGGGTGAGCGTTAGCTTTTGTACTTGCTTCTTTTTCGACGGATCTTCTTCTATGTTGCCTTTCTTCATGTTTTCTTCTTTTTTGTCTCAGATGCCGCAGGCATCGAGTTCGACCGCGGTGCTCTGGAGCACGGGAGGGCTCTAGATGATGCCACTGTAGCGGTCGAAGACCGCTGCAGCACCGTCGTCAACTCCCTTGCCAAGGCGAAAGAGGTCTTTGGTCGCTTCTACCAGGAGCTCTTCCCGAAGGGCGCATCCCTTGAAGATGTGGATACCCTGGCAGAGGCTCTGTCAGGCAAAGCGCCCGCAGCGTATAAGCGCAAGCAGAAGGGCATCGGTGCGTCCGTCGGGCTGGCGATGGCCATGGCGGCTGGGGCGGAGCTGGACCTGCCCCAGATCACTTCTCGGATGCCGACGGCTGCGGATGGATCCGAGGTAGCCTTGCCGCCTACTCCGCTCGCTGCAGACGATATGGGCCCAAGCTCATTGACTTGCTGTCTGAGTACGCACTGCGACAGCAGGGCGAGGACAAAGCTAGGCAGTCTGGTTCTGAGGCGACTCAGTGTCCTGCACCTTAGGCATAGTAGACGTAGGGTAGTTTGTAGTCTTCTTTTGTTGTAAATATCTGCTGTAGTACCATCCTTGTGCCACGTAGTGGCCTTATATATTTTAATGAATTCCTCCGAGTTGTGCTCTATCCTTGGCTGAATGTCTGTGTGCCTTCTTGTTTCTGCTGCTATAGGTTCCTTCGGGTGCTGACCCAGTTGACACTTCATCCGAAAGGCCCTTGCGAGCATCATTGGATGATTCCTCGCAGCTCGCTTTTCTTCGAGATCGCGTGCGCAGCTTGGAGAGAGATTTGCTTGGGTTACGCGGTCGCGCTGACGTTTGGAAATCCAAAGCAGACCGTGGTGCAGCCAGAGAGGAGTATTTGATGGCGGAGCTAGGTCGGCTGTCCGAGCAGCTGCAATGTAAGTTGATCATTCTTTCGGGCTGTAGCTCAGTTCTTCGGGTGAGCCTGCTGGCCTTACTCTTGTTTTGTGCGGTTGTCGCAGGTGCCAATTTTGCTCCGAGGGAAGAAAAGGAGCGTATTGCTGTTCGGGTCAATTGCTTGACTCAACAGGACATGGAGGCCGGCGGCTTCTTCTGGATGGATCGTGATCGCGCCATAGTTCTGGCGACGGTGCAGGATCGTGTCTACCAGGTTTCGCGGGTGCTCCGCCAGGTGCAGACATCACTTTCCTCGGTGCTGCACGTCATGTTTCCGTTGGATGCCGTGCCAACGACCCTTGCAGGTCTCCTGACGAAGTTTCGGAGTGCCAGCAATGTCAAGGAGCTGGTGCGGCAGCAGCTCGTCGCATGGGTGAAGGCTGCCTTGTCTCTTGTGAGGGTGCACCGCCCTGACGTAGATTTGGCTGCTGTGGCGACTGGGCCACCTCCTCGACCAGATGGTGGCGAGTGGAATATGCGTCCGCATTACGCGGCTGTAAGGCAGTATGCCGAACAGATTGTAGATTTGTTTGAGCAGTGTGCTCAGGTTATTCTTCATAATAGGTAGGACCTGAAAATAAACAGATAGATGTAAAATTTGTATATTTCGGCTGGGCGTGTATGTGCCCTTTGTTGTAAAGGTTTGCTTGTTTGTGAGCACGCAGTGCTTTGATTGAGTACGTGCCCTTTTCGTTTGCCTGACGTAGTCAGCTACTCAGGTGTACACGTTTTGTCCTCAGTCGATGAAATCGTGAGGTGGGGGGAGCCCCCGAGTGCGTATGTAGCATGTAGTAAAGTTGCAGAAAATGGTCAACCGAAGGTTGGGGGGCGAGACACTTAGCTGTATTTATATCGTAATGGAGGAGGTACATGGTTCGGCTGAGTAGCCTTGGCTGAAAGCCTTATTGAAAGTAAACAGGGGGATAGGTTGCTACGGGTAGAATCGTCGCAGGTGCGAGACGTTCCACAGGTTGGAGTACGCAACTCCAGACTCCACGTGCTTGAGGCGATAGGCGCCACCTGGGATGACTTCGGTGATGACATAGGGTCCTTCCCATGGTGAATCGAGTTTGTTCGGTCGTTTTTGCTTGAGTCGCAAGACGAGGTCTCCTTCGACGAAGGACCTTGGGCGCAGCCGGCGGCTGTGATAGTTGCGGAGACTCTGTTGGTACACCGCTGATCGAGCTGCTGCTATATCCCGTGCTTCGTCGAGTGTGTCGACGGCGTCTTCGAGTGCAGCCGTGGACTCGGCTTCGCTGTACGCGACGACTCATGGAGCCTGATGGCGTACTTCGGCTGGTAGCACTGCCTCAGCTCCGTGTACCATGAAGAACGGTGTGTAGCCGGTGGAGCTGTTTGGCGTAGTACGTAAGCTCCACAGGACAGACGGTAGCTCTTTCGTCCAGTTTCCAGCTTTGTGCTCGAGTGAGCTCATGAGGCGCTTCTTGATGCCGGCGCCGATTAGGCCGTTGGCCTTTTCCACTTGCCCGTTTGTTTGCGGGTGTGCCACTGAGGCATACGTGATATTGATCCCGAGGCCTTCGCAGAAGTCCTGGAATTCTTCGGAGATGAAGTTCGATCCGTTGTCGGTGATGATGTTGTGCGGTACGCCAAACCTGTAGACAATGGATTCGAAGAACTTGACGGCGGTTTTGCCCTTCTGGTTGGTGACTGGCATTGCCTCGATCCACTTGGTGAATTTGTCGACTGCGACCAGGAGGAAGACGTGTCCCCCTTTCGAGGACTTTGGCAGTTTGCCGATCATGTCGAGGCCCCATTGGGCAAAAGGCCAGGCTATCGGTATGGGTCGAAGTTCGGACCCAGGTGCGTGCGGTTTGTCGGCGAACCGTTGGCACCCGTTGCATCTTCGGACGATGTCCTTCGCGTCGCTCATGGTCGTTGGCCAGTAGAATCCTGCTCGCAGAGCCTTGGCGACAAGGGAGCGGCTGCCTGCGTGGTGGCCGCAGATGCCTTCATGGATATCCTGCGGATCCGAGGTAGAGGGAAGTGGTCCTTTGGGCAGTGTTTATTTAGTGACGTGAAGTCCACGCACATCCGAAGGATGTCCGTGTCCTTCTTCGGGACCATCACCGTATTTGCCAGCCACTTGCTTTCCTTGATTTCTCGGATGAAGTCTGCTGCGAGTAATCTGTTGATCTCCTTGTCGATAGCTTCGGCTCGTGGCTCCGACAGTCTTCGGATAGACTGCTTGACTGGCTTGGTGTCTGGGAAGACATTGAGTGCGTGCTCGGCGAATTCCCTGGGAACTCCTGGCATGTCCGCAGGACACCAGGCGAATATTTCCCAGTGCTCACGGAGGAATTCGACGAGCGCGCCTTCCTATGCGGTGCTGAGGTCGTTGGCGATCAGCGCCGTCTTGGAGGCGTCTGTCGGATGGACCTGCACTTTCTTGGTGTTGACGGTGGAGTCGAAGGACATTTCGGGTGCGTTCTGCCTTGTGACTGGGGGTAGCCCATTGTCCGTCACCTCGCGGAGCCTTACGAGCTCGTCTTGCATGCCGAAGGACTGGGAGATTTTGTTGAAATCCCTGTCGCATTGGTCCGATCGGGTGAAGCTCCCGTGGACTGTGATAACGCCCCTTGGTCCTGGCATCTTGAGTAGTAGGTATGCGTAGTGTGGGACGGCCAGGAACCTTGCGAATGCTACACGTCCCAGGATGGCGTGGTATTGCGACGGCCAGTCCACCACTTCGAATTCTAGGAGCTCCTGCCGAAAGTTGTCCGGCTGCCCGAAGATGACGCCGAGCCCTATTTTGCCCAGGGGGAAGATGCCCTTCCCTGGGACAATGTCGTGGAACGTTGTGTCTGATTGTTCCAGGCTGCATTGCGGGATCCGCATAACTGCTAGAGTGCTTGCGAACATTAGGTTGATGCCGCTGCCGCCGTCCATGAAGACGCGACTCATCTCGAAGCCTCCGATCTGCGCCTCCAGCACCAGGGCAGCATGACCTGGGCGAGGGATCTGTCAAGGGTGATCCGCGCGAGTGAATGTGATGCAGGACTCCGATCCGCTGAGGTACTCAGGGATTGCAGGCGGAGTTGCCACGGCCAAGTTGATTTGTCGGGTGATTTTCTTCTGCACCCTATTTGTGGGGCGTCCCTTCTGGATCATATTTAGTGCTCCCTTTGATGGGGTGTATGGGACCCCGGCGTTGTTTTGCGCTGGTGCGACTGGTTGATTTGGACCTCCAATAGGCGGCGGTGGAGGAGCTCCGTGTGCTATTTCACCTGGCGCAGGTGTGTTTCCGAACGCAGGGATTGGAGCTTGTTGCCTCATCTGCATCATGCCTTCGCTGAGTTTCTGGAACTCGCAGCAGTCCTTGAGCATGTGGCTAGCTTTCTTTTTGCCATCTTGTTTGTCGATGTAGAAGTGGATGGTGCATGGACCCGAAAGTTTGTCGAATGCTGAGGGTCCGTTGTCGCGGTCGCGGCGTTGCCACGACTGCGTTGGTCGTCCGTTGTCGCGGAAGTTTCCGCTGCGGTATCCTCCGCTGTTGCGGCTGTTGTCATTACGGCGGTCGGCGTAGCCGGCTGCGACCATGTCGGGTCCATCGCGGTCCTCGTAGACGCGCGATCTCCTCTTGCTGCGGCGTTCGCGTCTTCGGCCGTAGTCGTCCTCTTCATCTGATTGCGCCCGCTGGATGCAATCTTCGCCGTCTTCCCAACTGTTGGCAATTTCCATGAGGTGGTCGAGTGTCTTGGGCTTTACACGCCCAAGTTCCTCCTTGAAGTCTGGGCTTTTGACGCCGTCCCTGAAGGCGTCGATGGCCCGCTCTTCGGAGATGTGTGCCGCGGAGTTCTTGGTTGTAGACCAGCGTAGTATGTATGAGCGAATAGATTCACCCGTTCTCTGGGTGCAGGCTCGCAACTCTTCGATTGAGGCGGGCCTCTTGCTGGTACCTTTGAAATTTCAGATGAAGCTGTAAGCGAGCTCCTCCCAGCTTCGGATGGATCCTGATGATAGGCTGCTAAGCCAGACCCGCGCTGCGCCTGTCAGCTGCAGCTGAAGGCATTGCATGGCGGTTTCTTTGTTGCCTCCGTGAAGCTTGACGGATGACAGATGGTCACTGAGCCAGGACTTTGGATCTTGCGTGCCGTTGAACTTCGGAGTATCCGAAGGAAGCTTGAAGTTGTGTGGCATCTGTGTTCGTCGGACGGATCTGCTGAAGCATCGAGCTCCGCAGAGTTCTCCTTCGTCTTCATCCATCTCAGACTCGGACGAGCATGCGCGTTTAGCGCGTGCTTTGTCGATCTTGCGCTGTGTAAGCTTGTCTCTGGCGTCGTAGTCGCGTTTATGGCGGTGCGAGCTCTTCTTTCTTCGAGGGAGATCGTGCTCCTCTTCCTCTTCGGATGAGGGAGTGGGGCTCCGGTCGCGCCTGGCCGGAGCTTTCTTCTTCGGCTCCGCAGGAGCGTCTTCGTGGAGCGCAGCTCCGATTATTCCTAGTCCGGTGAGTGCGGACCTATGCATGGCCCTTTTCGGGTCCCCCTCCGGAGGTGGGTGAGCCGCGAGATACGCAGTGGCTGCCATGATCGCAGCTTGTGGCGTCTTCGTTATGATGTTGCCGTCAGTGTCCATATCCATGAACGATGTATGGAGAGTTCGGGTCACGTCACGCCGCTCATTGGGGTCCATGTTTTCCACCCGAGAGCAGTGCTTGTTTCCTTGATTTCCTTTTGTGCTAGAGCCGGGTCCCATGGTGGAGAGCGCAGGTCGTCGCGCAGTGGACTCAGAGGCTGCTTGCTTGCGTTTGTCGAGCGTCTCCTGCATCTTGACTTGCTTCTTATGCTCCTCGATGAGGAGGTAGTGGTATGCCCTCAGCAGATCACGTGGGGAGTCCAGAGGTAGGACTATTTCGCCTGCGACGGCGCGGCGTGCTTCGACCCATCCTTCTTTGCTAAGTTGGATGAGGTGGCCTCTGTTTTCCCCGTTTTCGCCGTTTCCACCGTTTTCGCCGTTTCTGTCCTGCGGGTTGGGGTTGGGCGGCGGGTTAGGCGTTTCCTCGTCGGTTTGGATGACTGTGGCGCACAGATAGCGCCTGCAGATCGGTTGGTTGCTGCCGCAGCTTTCGGATCCGGAACCGTAGGTCCCTTCATCCGAAGGTGGATCGCACAGATCGGAGTTGCAGCTGCTGCTGCTGTAGAACTCATCTGTTGATGGTGACGTGCGTAGCACGGGGTGTGGAGCCCACGAAGCGGGCCTGATTGACGGCACGGGCACCCGCTCAGGGAGGCGGAGGGTGCCAGTTTGTCCCACCTGGAAGCAGAAGCTTCCGAACAAAATTTTGAGTCCGTCGCCTACGGGCTCGAAATCCTTCATGGTGGCTGGCGAGTGGGCGGTGAAGTCGAAAGCGCCGAAGAGGAGGTGATTCTCCGTCGCCGCGGAGTTGTAGATCGATCGGGTCGGAACCGTCACGACCGCGCAATCAGCAGCCCCAGTTCCCACAGACGGCGCCAATTGACGAGGTTTAATCTCGTCAATGCCCATTGTTATGGACTTGGGTTTTGGAGAAGATGGGGATGCTGGAGATCGTGGCACGGTTAACAGACAAGCAACCAGGGGACACGAGATTTACCCAGGTTCAGGCCCCCGGAGGGAAAACCCTACTCCTGCTTGTCTGCTCTTTGATTACGGCGGAACCGAAGGTTACAGGGTGCGCAGATTCGATCTGGCGTGGATGCGTGCGCGAAAGTATGAGTCGAGTTGCCCTAGGACGTGCCCTCCTGGCCTTTATATAGACTTTAGGCAGGTCCCGGGCATAGTCCTAGTCGGTTACAAGTTCTAGGGTTTTACCCCCTTTGAATTTCCTATCTCCTCTAGTCTTGCTCTCCAAGGATCTGAAGACGTCATGGGCCTTGGCCACCCGAAAATCTTCATGGGCCAGCGTATGTCTGCCGTGGGCCTTCCTTGGTCTGGACTAGGTATGCTGAAGTTACGTACCCGTAGGGTATAACCATGTCACATGTATACTAGCAGAATAGACGAACAGATCATATTCAACCAGAATAAGCAGATCACATCTATTCCAAGAGCTAGTACAAGAAACTGCAACAGAAACTGAACTAGATAGTGATGGGGATATGCCTACTGGGGTATACCCAGCAGGGCGTTTCCGACTGGCCCGTGAGTTGGCGAGTGGGCCTGCAGAACGGCGAGTGGACTGAAGCCCAGCAAGGTACCGAGCGACTGGAAGCTGAAGGCCCAGGCGAGTAGATAGGCCCAGTCGGGCTAGGTTAAACGACTACTGAATCTGTAACCGAATCGGTTGAGATATGTAAACCCTAGGGGAGGTGAGCCTATATAAACCTCCCTATGGGGCGAGTAGAGACACGTTCCCTCATACACCCAAGCGACTCGCCGCCTAGCCGCCGAGCTCGCCCATTGTAACACTTCCATAATACAATCTAGCAGGAGTAGGTCTTTACCCTCCGGGGGGCCGAACCTGGGTAAAACCCTGTGTCTTTGCCCTCATCTCGCACCGCAGATGGCTGTCCGCCCTTGCCCCTCGTTCTACTACTCGCTGCCGATTGCAGCATCTGCCGTGACCATTCCCACGACAGTGGCGCCCACAGTGGGGCCTGGCCGGTCTGGCCGGTGTTCTGCGGCGAGATCCAATCTGCCCATCAACGAGACGGTCGCCACCGGCCGCATGATAGCAATCGGCGAGATGCTCCAGATCTTGTCGAGCAGCTACGTCCTGGCGGCGCAACCCGTCACGCACAGCGTGATCCTGCCAGTCGGCACGATCAGCCTCTTCGTCGGCCTCACCGACGTCATCGTCTCGGAGGACTCGGCTCGCATCCGCGAGTCGCCGCCACGCGATCGGCTCTCCGAGAGCCAGGTCCGCACGATCCACCGCCTCGCCTCCGAGTACAACTCGGCCCACAGCAACGTGGCCGGGAATTCAGCGGCCGCAGAAGATGCGGCCCTCACCGACGACGCCGACTCGGCGACCCCGGCGTCACTCGCCGGATCCATCACCGCGGCCTCGTCCGCGGGCTCCATCGCCCAGGTCTCCAACGCGGGAGACTTCGAGGACCCCTCCATCCTCGGGATCTTCGAATTCGATTCTGGGTCAGAGAACTCCGCCGACCCCCGCGATGGAACCAGTCGCCACGCCGCGGCTTACATGGCCACCGGCACCGATCCGCCGGAGGATCCTTTCTCCACCCCAATCCCTCCTAACGCCACGGCGACGGAGGTCGAGGAACTCCGCCTGAAACTGGCGGAGGCGGTGCGCAAGGAGCAGGCCGAGCGCGAAAAATTTCGCCTCGAGCAGGTAACGGCGCAGGAGCTGTCGCGTTACCACCAGCAGCGGATCAGGTCACGTTTGAACCCCACCGTTCAAGGGCGTGCCCTGAACTTCGACGACGAAAACGACCCGGCCCGCATAGCCGAGCGCGCAATTTGCGAGAACGCGCCCCCAGGAGGAAGCGCCCGGCCCCCGCCAGGATCGACGGCGATGGGTGCCCCACCACCACCCAACCGCACCCCTCCCAGGGACCAGCCGCGGATAGTTGTCTCCTCACGGGAGCGAGACGCAAACGGCCTCCCACTGTTCTCCACCCCGATGGACAACCTCGTGGCAGGCCGAGCAGCAGCCGACAGCATCACGGCCACTAGCGACGGCGCCCTACAGATCCAGTACGTCAGGGCCCTGCTCGCGAAGGCCGTGGAGCAGCAAAAAGCGGGCGCCGACTCGCAAGGTCGAGTATACTCGCGTTCCTCGGGAAGCAGAGCGGCCTCCAGCGGCCGCCCAGCGGCGGCAAACACCCTCAATTGCCCGCCACCAGAGCCACTGCAGCTCCAACACCGACCCGTGAACGCGGCACTCTCCACCAACGACCCCAGGCCGGCGACCAACTTCGTCGCCGCTAACGGACAACCCATCGACGCCCGCACCCACATCATCAACAACCAAAGCTGGCGCGCACGCCAGCCCGACGACTTGCGGCACACCCTAACTAATCGCCGCGACGGCGAGCCTATGGGGTCGCTCAGTCGACTCGGGCCCAAGTGCTTCGGACCAATGATCCGAGGCGAGAAGTACCCGCCAAACTTCAAGGCACCAAAAGAGATAGAAAAGTACGACTCCTCGTACGACCCCGCAGTCTGGATCGACACATACCTCATGGCAATGGGGATCGCGGGTCACACTGACCTACTCGCCGCCCGTTACCTCCCCCTGATGATGGAGGGGACGTGCAGGCAGTGGATCAACACTCTCCCCCAGGACAGTATCGACTCCTGGGAGGAAATGAGCGACGCCTTCGTCAGGCACTTCGAGTGCTCCTACACCCGCGCCACCACTATTGAGGACCTGGAACGATGCGTCCAGGGACCCCGTGAGTCGACCCGCAACTGGGTCCAACGATGGCAAGAGCTTTGGTACAACGCGGTCGGCATCCACCCGGACACCGCGATCCATTGCTTCAAGACCTCGTGCCGCTACGAGCCTCTAGTCGCCAAGCTCAAGCGACACTCCCGCACACTCGACAACATCCCCGACCTCCTCGAGATCGCCAAACGGTACGCCGAGGAAGATCCAAACCAGGAAACTGACGACGAGTCAGGAGGGCAACGCCGCACGGGCGGCAACGACAGCGGACGCCGAACCGACCTACGCTATAGCGGCACTCGCCTCACTGGCAAGCGTCGCAGTGACGGGCGAGTCGACTTCGTCGCCAACGCCGGGCACGCACAGCGCGAGCCCAAGAGCTACCGCCGCGACGGAGGGCAACGCCGCGATGGCGGCAATTACAAGAACAAGCCAAGGCCCTCCTTAACCAACCATGTGCGTTCCATAGCAGGGAAGGAAAACCCGCAACGCACACCACCGCCGACTGCCACACCCTCAGGGAAATCGAGAAGGCACGGCAAGCGCGGGAGGACACCGACAACGACCCGCCAAATGGCGGAAAATTCGGCAAAGTGGCCGGCTCGCTCCACACCTTCACAGGCTTCAACACGAAGCGCGAGAAGAAGGTCATCGCCCGCGCCGTCGCCGTCAATGCGGTGGCCCAAACAGACGTGCCCCAGTTCCTGAACTGGTCGGAACAGCCCATCACCTGGAGCCGGCAAGACCACTCGCCGCGCATCGAGTACCCAGGACGAGTCGCCCTGGTGGTCAAGCCCAAGGTTGGCGACTACTGGCTCCCCAAGACACTGATGGACGGCGGTAGCTCCATCAACATCCTCTACCTCGACACCTTCAGGCGGCTGCGGCTCCCGCAGTCGATGATCGAGACGACCCACACCACGTTCCACGGCATCGTCCCCGGTCGGAAGGCGTATCCGATCGGCAAGGTCACGCTACCAGTCACGTTCGGCACACCGGCAAACTTCCGCACCGAGCGGATCGTCTTCGAGCTGGTGCCCTTCGACAACCCTTACCACTGCGTCCTGGGGCGCCAGGCGTTCGCTAAATTCATGGCAGCACCCCACTACGCGTACAACGCGATGAAGCTCCCCGGGCCGTGCGGCGTCATCACCATCAACGGCGACCCCGACATGGCCGCTGAGTGTGAGGCCAAAGGAGCCGAGCTCGCCGACGCCGTCATCGCGGCAGAGACTAATCACGCCGACGAGCTCGCCAAATACGCGAGCGGGGTCAACAATGACGACCCCACAATACTCAAGAAGCCCAACTCAGAGGGCGCAAACACCTCAACCTTTGAGGCCACGACGCACACTCGCACCGTCGAGCTGGTCCCAGGTGACTCCAGCCAGACGGTGACGATTGGGACAGGCATGAGCCCAGCATAGGAATGCGCGCTCATCGAGTTCCTCCGTGAGAACAGGGGCATCTTCGCATGGAAACCCTCCGACATGCCCGGTGTCCCTAGGGAGCTCGCTGAGCACAAACTAAACGCCGACCCCAAAGTGCGACCTGTCAAGCAGTCGCTACGGCCCTTCAATGAAGAACGCCGTCGAGCAATCGCCGAGGAAGTGCAGCGTCTACTCGCTGCCGGCTTCATCCAGCCAATCAAGTACTCCAAGTGGCTGGCAAACCCAGTCCTGGTCGAGAAGAAAAACGGGACCTGGAGGATGTGTATCGACTACACAAACCTGAACAGCGCCTGCCCAAAGGAGCAGTTCGTCCTCCCGCGGATCGACCAGATAATCGATTCAACCGCGGGCTCGGAGTCGCTATGTTTCCTCGATGCCTACTCTGGGTACAACCAGATCAAAATGGCTGTCGAAGACGAGGAGAAGACGGCGTTCATCACGCCATTCGGAGCCTTCTGCTACACCGCCATGATCTTCGGCCTCAAGAACGCCGGGGCAACCTACCAGCGGTGCATGCAAGAATGCCTCGCGAGCCAAATTGGCCGCAACATCCACGTCTACATCGACGACGTGGTCGTGAAGTCCGCTCGCCAAGGCGACCTACTCGCCGACCTGGCAGAAACCTTCGCCAACCTGCGAAGGTACAAGATAAAGCTCAACCCAGGCAAGTGCACCTTCGGTGTACCCGCCGGACAACTACTGGGGTACGTCGTCTCCAAACGAGGGATCGAGGCGAACCCAACAAAAATCGACACGATCGCCCGGCTCGGCAAACCCGAGTGCCTGCGCGACGTCCAGAAGTTGGCCGGGCGAGTAGCGGCTCTCAGTCGCTTCATCCCCCGCCTGGGCGAAAAGGCGATGCCCCTATACCGCCTGATGCGCAAGAACCCCACCTTCCAGTGGGACAAGGAGGCGGACGACGCGCTCTGCGACCTCAAAAAGGTGCTACTCGCCGCACCACTACTCGCCGCCCCCGCCGACAAAGAACCTATGCTGGTTTACGTCGCGGCGTCCGAGCGCGTCGTCAGCGCTGTGATGGTCGTCGAACGACCAGAGGAAGGAAAGGAGCGCCCGGTTCAGCGGCCGGTGTACTACATCAGCGAGGTCCTCACCGAGTCGCGCCAACGGTACCCACAGTACCAAAAGCTACTGTACGCGGTCTTCAGGGCTCAGCGGCGCCTGCCGCACTACTTCCAGGAGCACCCGATCACGGTCGTCTCCTCAGCGCCACTACAAGACATCATCCGCAACCGCGAGGCAACCGGGCGGGTCGCCAAGTGGGCCGTCGAGATCGGCGTCCACAACATCAAATACGAGCCACGAAAGGCGATTAAGTCGCAGGCGCTGGCAGACTTCATCGCCGACTGGGAGGAGGCTCAGCAGCCAAAGAAGCTGCCGTACCTCCATTACTGGAGCCTGCACTTCGACGGCTCCAAGAACGCGGACGGTGCAGGAGCAGGGATAGTGTTGACTTCACCAAAGGGCGACAAGCTCCGCTACATCCTCTGCCTCGACTTCACGCCCTGCACCAACAACATGGCTGAGTACGAGGCCCTACTCCACGGCATGCGAGCCGCCAAGGAGATGAACGTCAATCGCCTCCGATGCTACGGAGATTCCGACCTCGTCGCGGGGCAAGTCGCCGGCACCTGCGACGCCGTCTCCCCCACCATGGCGGCGTACCGCCAAGCGGTGGACAAGTTGGGCGGCCACTTCACCGGCTACTCCGTCGAGTGGATCGACAGGCGGAAAAACGAGGAGGCCGACGCCCTCTCTCGCATCGGGTCGGCTCGACTCGCACCACCCGCCGGCGTGTTCCTCGACACAATATCCAAGCCATCAGTCTCTCCCCCGAGGGAGATCGACATCGGAGTCCCACTCCAACCAGAGGTAGCCTTGGTCGCACTCATCACCGAGCCAGACGATTGGACCAAGCCCTACATCGCCTACCTGGAAGCCGGCACCCTGCCAGCAGACGAGACAGACGCTCGAATGATCGCTCGCCGATGCAAGTCCTACACCATCATCGACGGCGAGCTACACAAGCGCAGCGTCACCGGCGTGTTCCAACGCTGCGTCCAACCGGCTGAAGGGCGCAAAATCCTCCACGACATTCACTCAGGCGACTGCGGCCACCACGCCGCCGCTCGCTCCCTGGTCGCCAAGGCTATGCGACACGGCTTCTACTGGCCCACCGCACACGCCGACGCCGTCGACATCGTCCAGCGATGCGCCGGGTGCCAGAAGTACGCCAGTCAGACGCACGTACCGAGCTCGGCGCTCAAAACAATCCCTATCACCTGGCCATTCGCCGTATGGGGCATGGACATGGTAGGCCCCTTCAAGAAAGCCCCCTCCGGCTACACCCACCTGCTAGTCGCCGTCGACAAATTCACTAAGTGGGTGGAGGCCAAGCCAGTCCGGAAATGCGACGGGAAGACCGCCACTAAATTCCTACGCGAGCTAATATATCGCTACGGGTTCCCAAACAGTATCATCACGGACAACGGCACCAACTTCGCCAAGGGAGCCATGGCCGAATTCTGCGAAGAGCACCACATCCGGCTCGACCTCGCGTCAGTCGCCCACCCGGAATCCAACGGCCAGGCGGAACGGGCCAACCAAAGCATCCTCCACGGCCTGAAGCCGCGACTCCAAGTACCACTCGAGCGCACCGCTGGGTGCTGGGTCGAAGAGTTGCCCTCCGTCATCTGGGGAATCCGTACCTCGGTTAACAGATCAACGGGATTCACTCCCTTCTTCATGGTCTACGGCGCCGAAGCAGTCATGCCCACCGACCTCGAACACGACTCGCCGCGAGTCGTCCACTATACGGAGGCTGCAAACGAGCTGGCCCGCCAAGATGGGGTCGACCAGCTCGACGAAGCACGCGACCTCGCCCGGTCACGCACCGCCATCTACCAGCAAGGACTCCGCCGCTACCACAGCCGACGGGTGAAAGCCCGCACCTTCCAGGAAGGCGACCTGGTGTTACGCCTCATCCAGGACAAGAAGGGCATGCACAAGCTCTCCCCTCCGTGGGAAGGCACATTCCCTATCGGGCGCGTACTTGGCAACGACGCCTACTACCTCATCGACGTCCGCGGGGACGGCGAGCTCGACGTCAAGCGACCATGGAATGTAAACCTCCTCCGGAAGTTCTACTCCTAGAACCCCACACATGTACTCTCCAGTCGCTATGAAATAAAAGAAACGGTTACCGCAAATTGCGCCCACTCTCCATGACTTGTGCCACTCGCACTCGTAATAACAGCGGTATGCTAAAATGCAAAAGTCAACCTTTGGTACAGCGATCGGCACGGCTAAGTAGTGCGGTGCAAGAGCACTGAATCACTTCAGGTCTCGCATCGTCCACGAAAAACGCCAACCCGGAGCACCATTGGAGTCGCCTAGCTCGACTGGTTCTACGAGCCAAGACAACTGCCCTCGCTTCTCACAGCGACCTTGGTCCTCCGCATCCTCGGCATAGCGACTCGAACGGCTAAGTACCACGCTCGGGGACTGAATACCAGTTCGTCAAGAGCGGTCAGGGAAAACGCCAAGTAAGAGAGCATGCCCAGGACTCGCCAAGCGACTGACCTTACGGGCCAGGCAGGAGTGACGCGCTCACACCAACGCGCTAAGTCCTCAACCACCCTCGAGTTGCGCCTAGAACTACCAAGTACCACGCTCGGGGACTCGGCCACCCGACTTCGTTCGCGTACGGGAAAACGGTAAAGTACAGAGCACTCCAGGGAGTCGCCTTGCGACTGGCTCTTCGAGCTCGGGCGAGTCGACCAAAGCAACAACACACATGATAACAACACACATCATATACGAGGTAAACCCCACAAAAGGGTGGACGCGCTCGGGGACTCGTCCAAAATCAACCCAAAGCACACAAACAAATACCAAATAGACACGGCATCCCATTCAATCGCATATTGCATTGTCTTATGTTACAAAATATGCCCGCATGGCAGAACTGCTGTTAACGCTTCAAGGCAAACTACCCTATTCTGCAGGCTTTGATGATGACTCGCCAGCATCCCGGCGATTACGGATGAACGCGGTGTACGGGTTTGATGGATACGTCGTCAGTTCACCCGCCATCGCCGCGCGAAAAGGCTGCTCGACCTTGAAGTCACGATGCGGCGGCTCGGGGTCGTTTGGCGCGACGACCGTTTCCTGGTAGGGAAGGAGGTCGCCCATCGCCCAGACACGCTCCGAGTACGTGGCGGCACGCTCTTGCAACTTGAGAACCTCGGACAGATCCACCGCGCCAGTCGACGATGGATACCCGCTCGTCACATCGTCGACGTCGAAATCTTCGGGAAAGTGGGCGAGTCCAAGGCTCAGTGTTGTCGACGCTCCATGCCGAAACGCCGACCGCGTCATGAACTCAACGACCGCGGGCGCCTTCTCCAAATATTTCCACACTTCAACGAGGTCGCTGGGAATCACCTCCGTGGGCGATATTTCTTGGAGGTAGGCGCGGATGCACGTCGCCGACAGCGTCGCCGAGTCGACGAGCATGCTTACGCACCGCCTCGCGTCGAGCGAACTCGCTTCTTCTTCGTCATCAATGATGCGACCTGCGAGCAGAAGACAACGATGAGTACAACGGACACCACAAAAATCACAACTAATAGAAAGGGAAGATGCACTCACCAAGCAACGGGCGGGCGAGTCCCGTGATGAAGCACTGAAGCGACGTGTGGTCGTCCTGAAGCCCAGCAATAAGGACCTCCGACACCTTCCGATCCTCCTCTGCGGCCGCAACGGCAGCCCTCGCTCGCCCGTCCGCCGAGCTCGCTTCTTCTCTCGCCTCCCGCAGTTCGCGCTCAAGGTCGGCGATCCGCTGTTCAGCGGCACCCAGAGCAGATCGCGCCGCCACCAACTCACCAGCGGAGACAAGCCCCTGGCGAGCTTCCTCTGCCTTCGCAGCAAAAGCCTGAAGCCCTTTGTTCGCCTCCTGGACGATGACCAGCTCCTTCTCAGCACGCTGTTTCGCGGCCAATCGGTCCGCCGACTCAAGCTGCAGACCCTGCACATCATCGAACAAGTTAGTCAAAACGAACTTCCTAAGTTCCCACCCGCTGAAATTCAGCGAGTGCGGACTCGGGGACTGGCGATCAAGAAATTCCTAAGTGCCCACCCACTGAAATTCAGCGAGCACGCACTCGGGGACTGGCGATCAAGAAATTCCTAAGTGCCCACCCGCTGAAATTCAGCGAGCACGCACTCGGGGACTGGCGATCAAAGAAATTCCTAAGTGCCCACCCGCTAAAATTTAGCGCGTGCGCACTCGGGGACTGGATACGAAAATAAAAGACGAGAAATTATAAGAATCAAGACGCTGCAAAGCACCGACCTGATCCTCGGGGACTGGATGTACCTGGATGGCTGCGCCAAGCATACCATGGAGTTGTATCGCGTCCACGGATGCGAGTAACGCTGGCGTGTGCCCACGACGCTGGTCGACTTCAGCATCGGCGGTCCCCGGAGCGAGGCTCGAGGGCGCAGCCCCGCTCGCTGCGGCCGCTTTGGTCACGAAGCGGGGGAAGGTAGCGATAGAGGCACCCGCTCCAAAGGAAGTCGCCTCCGCCGTTCCAGGCAAGGAAGCGCCCTCCTTCGTAGACACGGCTGCCTCCACCACGGGCCCGGCCGGCGCGGCCGCCGTATCGTCAGAAATAGTGACGATGTCGTCGCCCTTGGCCTTCTTACTGCCATCCGCTGAGGCGACGACCTCGTCCGCTTTCCTCTTGCAGGAAGGATCTTCCTCGCAAGCGGCGGAGGGTACCTTGGCCACGGTCGGATGGCCCATCCTTTTCACTCCGGTCCTGCGCATTAATCGAATCAACAAAGACAATTCAAATAGTTATGGAAACTAAGGAAGGGTGAGCGCACTCACTTGGCGACTGGGATGAAACGTAGCCCTGTACGAAGGCCGGCCGGTTTTTCCAGTTCAGGGCCCAGTCGGCGACTGAGCCCCAGATCCAGGACGTCGCGTGCCCAAGACACGGACGGCTTCTTCGTCGTTGAGGCCGCGGCTGGCGCCTCTGGGACATCCTCGGCGGGAACTTCCTCGCGAGTTGGAGCCGCTACAGCCGGAGCCTCCTTGCGGGGCGAAGCCGCCGCAGCTGGAACCTCCTTGCGAGGCGAAGTCGCTGCAGCCGGAGCCTCCCCCAGCCCAGAGACTGGGGCGAATGGCGGAGGCATCGAGGCCAGCGGCACTTCCACGGTCGCCGTGTCCCGCGCGGCTGTCGCTGGGGGCGCGCCGTCACCAGCTGGGCTGGGAGCATCGGAGCTGCTCGCCGAGTGCGGTGGTGAAGCCGTCCTCGACGGTTTCGTTTTCCTCTTCGGGAGGGCCCTCGCCTCCCTTTCCTTCTTCTTCTTCTTCTTCGACGGAGTGGCTTGACGGCGCGAGGTGGTCTCTGGGAGCTCGTCGTCATCATCATGACGCTCGAGGCTTCTGCTCGCCTCGATCTCGCGCTGACGTTGCCCGCGGGTCTTTCGGACCAGCGGGGCGACTTCCTCTTCGGACTCTTCCTCGTCGTCCTCGTTGCCCCTCGCGGGTGGCGATTCGCCTATGTCCTGGGCGGATGGCCCCGGGCTCTCGTCATCCGAAGGCGGGAGCCACCCTTCCACCACTTGGAATAGCTACGATGAATACAAAACAGAATCAGAATTACCGCGACTGCATACACTGCGACTGCGAACAAGGTAAAGGAATTACCGTTGGAGCCGGACGCTTCGCGGTGTAGGGGGCGACCCCAGCCTACGCATCCAGGTACACCGCCTGGGTGATCTTCTTCAACGCTGGGATATAATCCTCTAACTTCCACTCGTCGAGGCAGGCCTTCGTCGAGTCTCCCCGGCCCGTGTACTGGTACATATAGTGGTCGCGTTGGGCGAGTGGAACGAGCCGACGCCCAAGCCAGCAATTGTACAAGTTTCTCGTCTGAAGGCCTTTCTTTTTCAGACCACGGATGGTCTGGAGCATCTCGTCAACGACCATCCGCTGGTCGTCGGGGAGCTTGCCGACTTGGAGATGGCGCGGCTCAGAACGATTGGCCGAGTACCGCGGGATCGCCACTTCGTCTTCCGGGGTCGCCTCGGCCACGTAGAACCACGACTTCTTCCAGTCGCTCGCTGCCTTGGCGGGTAGCATCAGATCAAAAAAAGAAGCTTTGGACTTGAGCTGGAACGTCAAGCCGCCCGCGGCTAGCATTGGACCGCCTGCCTCCTCGCGGGTGATCCGTCCGTGGAACAGATCTTGCCACAAGGGAAAGTAGGGCCGGCAGCCCAAGTAGCACTCGCAGAACGCCACGAAGATGGCGAGCTGCTCGATGCTGTGGGGACCCAGATCTGAAGGCTGGATCCCGTAGTAGGCGCAAAAGCGCCGGAAGAACAAAGACGTGGGAAACCCTAGCCCCCGCTCGAGATGACTGGTGAAACAGACGAATTCCCTCTCTCGCGGGTTTGGGGTCGTTTCTCCGGCTGCGGGGATACGCCAACAGCCAGCTCGCAGGATCCCGCCTTCCTCGAAAGAGGCCAGCTGCGCCCTCGTACACTTGGACCTGCCCCATGGTTCGGTGGAAAGGGCCATGGCTGAGAGGTTGGTTGGAGATCGGGGGATTTCGAGTCGATTGGATCGCGGAGCAGAGGAAGGAAAATGTGCGCACTCGGAAGAAGTGGTGGGCAGTTGGCTCTACGATTGCCTGCCATTCCTCTTATATAGCGGGAGTTGCCCGCCAAATCAGGGGGCCGTTACCGCGCGATGATTACGCCAAAAGTTACCGTTGGATTACCCCCAACGGCTAGTTTGACTATGCCTGATGGTCCAACTTCAGCCACTCGGCTCGCCGGGTCAATCACCATGACCGCGTCCCGCCGACTCGACTCGCCCAAGCCGCGACTTGGTTCACCGGATTTTCTCCTTTATACAGGAGCCCGCCGACGATTCGACTGGATGCCTACTTTGAAGCCGCATACTCCGACTGCCAGCAGCCACTTACGCCCAATCGACGACGGCCTCGGGGACTACTGATGGGGATATGCCTACTGGGGTATACCCAGCAGGGCGTTTCCGACTGGCCCGTGAGTTGGCGAGTGGGCCTGCAGAACGGCGAGTGGACTGAAGCCCAGCAAGGTACCGAGCGACTGGAAGCTGAAGGCCCAGGCGAGTAGATAGGCCCAGTCGGGCTAGGTTAAACGACTACTGAATCTGTAACCGAATCGGTTGAGATATGTAAACCCTAGGGGAGGTGAGCCTATATAAACCTCCCTATGGGGCGAGTAGAGACACGTTCCCTCATACACCCAAGCGACTCGCCGCCTAGCCGCCGAGCTCGCCCATTGTAACACCTCCATAATACAATCTAGCAGGAGTAGGTCTTTACCCTCCGGGGGGCCGAACCTGGGTAAAACCCTGTGTCTTTGCCCTCATCTCGCACCGCAGATGGCTGGCCGCCCTTGCCCCTCGTTCTACTACTCGCTGCCGATTGCAGCATCTGCCGTGACCATTCCCACGACAGATAGGAACAGATTACGTACGGTGCTGGAGGAGGAATCAGGTTCGCGTTCAGGTTGGGGTTGAGGTTCGCGTTGACACCAGTGTCGTCAGCCATGGCGTCGATGTAGAGGCTGCTGATGTCCGGGAAGAAGTCCTCGTCGGGGAAGGAGTGGTCGGTCGACGTGATGCCGTCAGTAGTCGCGCAGACGCGCTCCCCAAAAACCTGATCGCCCCTCACCCGTACAGGGTCACGAGAGGCGGTGGTTCCGGAGGCCTACTGTCCCGTCGTCCGGTGCACGCCGGAAGAGGGGATGGAGAAGGTGTAGCGGCGGCGCAAGGTTCTGGAGGCAGAGAGATGTGTATTTCTCGTATTAGGGTTTTCGCCTAAGCCCGTTTATATATAGCGCCGGTCGGGTAAGACGTGGGGCGTAGCCCACGTCCGAGTAGTAACAGCCCACGTTTCCAGAAAGACCGGAAACGGCTGACAGAAAAATAACTCGCACAATAATTCTCCCGAGCAGCAAAAAGATAAGATCGGCACCGAGGCACAATTCCGCAAACAGCGGCGCGCGCGCGTCGTGACGAGGCGTGGCGAGGCGGGCGGCGGAGGAGGAGGAGCGCGCGTGTATGCCACTCCTCTTCACTCTCTTTAGGAGGTAGTGAAACACTCCACTATATATATTGGTCCAACTCCCTCTAAACTAGCAAGGTGGGACTAAACTTTGGTGCCACCCCTTGCTAGGCATGAATGGGCCATGAGAATTTCAGAATTTGTATTAGGCTATGGGACAAGTCCCACACCCAAATTCCAACATCTAGTTCGGTGCCGCGGAAACCCCAAGTACCCAGTTTCGTGAGGCAGAACCCCACCCCTCTCCTGCGTTGGCGCGAAGGAACATTCACGTTCTCCCTTTTCCCGCTTCCACCCACCACCCGCCGCCGATTTCGCCTCCCACACCCTCTCCGGCCTCCGCCGCGGCGTGCTCGCACTGAGATGGAAGCCCCCAACCCGCCGCCGCTCGCGGATCGACCCAACCTACTGCTTCTGGATCTAACACCGCCGCACCAGCCACCACCAAGGCACTCGTGGTCGACGGCGCCTAGGAAGCTGTCCTCCCCAACGACAAGTGGAAGCGGCTGGGGCAGCATGTCGTCGTGACCGGAGCTGCTGCTCCCGTTCCCGCTGTTGCTGCCGCGATCGTTCCGACCAAGCGGACGAAGAATCCGGGCAACAAGCCGCAGAAGAAAACCGGCGCCAAGGAAGCCCGCCACGAAGAAGCCAGCCGCCACAAAGATGGCAACGCATCGAGGAAAAGTTCTTCAAGTTGATGCCACCTCTCTCTCTTCCACTCCAATCGCTCCTACCGTTCACTCCAAGGCCGATGGAATACCATCAAGACAGCATGCAGCCGGTGGGCCGTTGCATTGAGGCCGTGAGGAATGCGCCACCGAGTGGCACCAACGCGGGTGATTGGGATGAAATTGAGCAAATAAGGTACAAGGACATGCCCAGGTTGAAGGGCAAGCCATTTACATTCAGGCATTGCTATACCATTCTTGAGCACAATGATAAATGGAAGATGGGGGAGCAAGAAGCACCACCACCGAGGCATAATAAGCTTGTTGAGTTGGAGGATGCGGAAGAGGATGATGTGCTTGGGACCAAGAAGAATTAGAAGAGTCCGGATGGAGCAAACACGACAAAGGACAAGATCAAAAAGCAAGGCGAGGTCGCAACATTGTCTCTCAAGATATATGTTATGGTGAAGTCCAAAAAATTGTTGGTGATGAAGACTTTGGAGGCAAAGAAAGAGATGATGGATAAGAAGAACGAAGAGAAGGAAGCAAAATGGAACATGCTCCTGGAAGATGCAAAGCACAAGGCCGACGTCGAGGAGAGGAGAGGACGTGCCGAGGAGAACCGGGCCATGGCGGAGCTCATTGCGACGGAGAATGGGACTATGACGATGAACCCGGCCGAGATGGATGCGTTCCGTCTTGAGTGGTGGAATCACGCGAAGATGGAGATCTTGACGCGGAGGAGGGAAGCTGCACGCGCTAGCAATGCTGCTAGGTGATGATGCTATGGTGAATGATGGCGGCCGTGTGGATGAGCCGGCAACCGACGGTGATGCTTGACCATGTGCTTCCTTGATCATGTGATGCTTGATCTTTTTTGGTGTCGTGTTTGTTATATGATTGAGCACTTCAAACAATCTGTTTGCATGTTCTATGTTGCTACATTCGAGAATTATCGGCCGATTTATCATACATATAAACCCTATGTTTGTGGTTTTTGTTTACGGGCTGAAAAAACTTATATGCTGTTATGCATGCTGTGTTTTGTGTGTTTGGGCTGCTTTAGCACGCAAAACGCGTTTGGGGTGGCGTCTATACGCGTATTTAGGGTTTACGGTTTTAGCCTGCAAAATGCGTTTGGGGTGGCCTCTATACGCGTATTTAGGGTTTACGGTTTTTGGTGTCTGCTAGAGATGCTCTTAGCCGTTGCCGCTAACCTGGTTAGAGCATCTCCACTCACGTGGACGCCGAACCCAGGGTGATTTTTTCGTCTGGACGCTGAAAATTGGCCCAGTCGTATTCCCAGGATCCCGGTTTCATCCGGATTTGGGCCAATTTTGGTCCGGACTTCCCAGGCCATTCCCAGGATTCCGGGAACGCCCTGGGAACGCCGGACGAAGCGAATTCGGTAAAAAAACAGTTGGCGAGTGGACCTGTCCAGTCAGCATATATTCGCCCATATTCATCCAAAGTTTGCTCATATTCGCCCAAAGTTCGTCCATATTCGCCCAAAACCGCTTATATTCGCCCATATTCGCCCAAAACCGCTTATATTCGTCCATTTCGTTCAAAGTTCGTTCATATCGACCATATTCGCCCAAAATTCGTCCAAAACCGCTTATATTCGCGCATATCCGCCCAAAGTTTTCCCGTATTCGCCAAAAACCGCATATATTCGCCAAAGTTTGCCAAAATTTATTGAATTTTAGCCAAACGCGGGAACTCATCTGGAAACGCGAGTGGAAAACTTGGTGTTCCCAGGCCGAAAATTAGTTCCCTCCGTACCAAAATACATCCTGATTTGGGGGGCCGAGAATGCCCAACGAGTGTGGATGCTCTTAAGCAGCTAAGCAGCGAGCGCTTCATCGTCTGCAGCCCTCGCACGTCTGTCATCTATCATCATGTTAAACACGCGTACCACTGAAACAATCACCCTGTTAACACCGGACAAAACTGCAGCTTTTCAGCAACACCTGCTAGCTGCCCGTGTACTTCGCAGACAAGACCCTGCGCGGCTTTGCGCATCCCAGATCCAGGCAGACATTTCTATGGTTCAGCTTAGCTTGCTTCGCATATTGTGCTCGAGAACTCCTTGGCTTCAACTCCAGTTTTTCAGGTTCCAGCAAGTTCAGGTTTCCTACCTCTTTCCAACGATCGAGCCATTTTTAGACGAACATGCCAGGTCTGGATTTCCTGTGGTGCATATGATTTCGGAAAACGTTGAGCTTCAGAAGCTAACTAATTACTAACCAACAGTACGTCTAAAAGCTTATCTTTGGGAAATTGTATGTATTTGCTGGTGTTGCTTGCAAGATTAGCAGCACGCGGGCACGGGCACGTAGACAATCATAGGTTGTTACTGTTCCAAGGTGTCAGCTAGGATAGGATTAAAAACAACGATGCTAGAGTACTCCTGTGCCTCTATGCATGTACGTATGCTGTGTGGTCCTTCCTCAGGAACCATTGTTATCAAATGGCCCAGAAAGCTGCACAACGATGGATATTATCATGCAGGTTATCAGCAACGCCAGCTATCCACGCTCGTGTATGTGTCCTCCGTTACCGTGTGGACAGGAGGGGGAGGTGTACAAGGTAGTAGGAACACCAATCATTCGGTCTGATGCTAGCTCTCCTCTCCTTGCCGCTCATGGTAGCATATCATGGACTGTAGCTTGCAACCTTTTGTAGTACTTAGCCTTTTTGTGTACGAACGCAGTGCGGCTGGCTTGGCTGGCTAGGCGCCATTGTCAAACTAGCTCGGTGGCCGCACTGCTACACATGGCATGCATCTCTCGCAAACCCTTTGCTCCGTTCCATTCCACACTCGGGAGCAAGGACATCATGTAACATGTAACACCATGCAACTTTTCTTCCAAGATCGATTCGAGTTTTGGCACATGGAGAAATCCAGTACAGTTTCAGCCCTAGCTTCATGTGCATGGAGAAACCCAGTACAGTTTCAGCCCTAGCTTCATGTGCAGCCTGCTAGCCAGCCGTATTGACTCCACCAAAAAAATCTGAAGAGAAAAACTGGCTCCACGATGCTAGGTCGCTCGCCACTTGTGTACCAGGTAGAACCTCCACGGACGCACATGCTCGCACACCGTGGAGAGCGGAGCAGCGTCCACGGAACGGGGGCGATAAACAACTCTGGAGCTCCAGGATCTTGGACAGAGGCACAAAGTATTCAAGAATTTGACCCTGCAGGATTGGTGTGTGAGTTGCAAGTTCCCAATAGGTGAGCCGATACTAAAGACAGTGGACTTGGTATTTTGTTCGGCTTAGAAGACATTGGTCCCTTCTTCCCAGGGAGAACACACGGCCCCAAGGATAAAACTAGTCCTCATGTTCCTCACACCAAGAAAGGGGTCTAGTGACATTAATGAATGCCAAGGAAAAGATGGCTGACTGACAGCATGCTCGCTGAAGCTTCAGCCTTCAGGGATGGTTGGAGCACACCAAAAAGAAAAACAAAGTGTGCTACCAGAATCATGGTCACAAAGCTCATTAGTAGTGCAGACTATAAAAAGGATACAAGTCACTGTGTCGTCAGGGACGGTAACACGCTTTGACAGCGGCACCTGCACCTGGGGTGGCTGGCTGGGAGGAGCACATGGGGGGCATGTATGCATGCCATCATCACCATCATCACAGTAATGAATCATTACTTCCCCCTCCAGCATACTGCAGACCAAAGTAAGATGCAACGAGGCCAAAAAGGGGCACACTGATGATGTCACGCCGCTGCAGATTCAGCATCCGGAGAAAAGCTTAAATCATTCTTCCTGGAGCTGGAGTGTGTGTGCTGAAACAGGGACATCGCAAAACCGCTTCACTCATTACTAGTACTAGTAGATGATGTTTTGGGGATTACAACAAACTTTTCTGTTGAAAATACAACCTTTCATCTCTGGGAAAAATAACAGAGATGCCAAGGAAGGAAGGAAGGTTCGGGAACAAATAAAACCTACTAACAGCCATTCAGAACTTCAGCAGGAACCATCGCCAAGCTCAGCAAACTGAACGGCCAATCGGATGTAAAATGACAGGAAGGCTAAAATCACTGTCGGTTGTTGGCGGCGAGGAAATGCTTCTTCCCCACCGACGACGCCGCTGACTAATTAGTATTGGTGAAGCAGCACCACGAGGAACTCTGTTGAAGGTGGTTGGAATGGAGAACGCACCGAGCTCCTCCACATGATACTGACAAAAAAGCCTGAAATAGCAAACGGGGTTTACCTACTACCCCATCTCTCCTGACGAGACTCTTCACACAAAACCTCCTCAAGGATAATATTCAAGACTTGGTGAATGCCCCCACGCCGCTTCCTATACACAGAGGTCATTTGGAATCGAAATCCTCCCTTGACCTGTTTCTTCGACTACTCTACATTCATCAGTCAATTGCAATGAAAGAAGCAAAAGGATGAACGGGCTAAATCACTTGTGATCTTCGGGCACGGTTCCCCTCCATGCCAGCTTATCATCGTCCGCCTTCTCCAGTGCGGCAACTTTGGCGCGATGACCAGGAGGAGGACCAAACTTACTCTTCTCTCCATGATGAAGCTCGACAGTCTCACTTACAGATCCAGACTTGATATCGGTGGGTGGGATGAAACAGTCCAGGGACAGACCAGGGACATTGAACGCGGCCTCCTCAATGCTCCATGCCTCCTCCATCCGAGTCTTGGTGTGGCTCATGGCCACCTCGCCGAAGCGGAACAGGGTCACAGCCGAGCGCCCAGAGTGTGCAATCATGATACCATCTACCGGCCGGTAGTCCTCGATGAATGAGTTGATGGTAGTCTCCCAGTAGACCGCATCCCCGCCGGTTGTTGACTGAATCCTTGTCAGATGTGAATCCTCAATGTGGACGAGAAGGCCAGTCTTTTGGCTGAAATACCCAAACATGACATGCCTGATGATCTCCGCGAGGCCCTCGGTGCGTGCCTTGAGGGTCTCAGGGTCAGTGCACAGCTTCAGAATGAAGCAATCCTCCCCGTTCACCTTCCTCTCCCCGATGCACCGTGCACCAGCAAACATGCTTGCTGCAGTCAATGGATCCAAGCCCTGGAAAAACATTGATCGAAACATGTCAGTATAAGTATCAAGCTTCTTCAATGGCTGTGTATGGACACAGACAGTGGCATACAAGGCGTGGGCTGCGCAGTGTAATTATATACCTGAAGTGCACGGCGGAGCGGGCGAACAGGGCCCTTAGCAGCATGGGAGCCGAGCCACGGGGTATGGCGCCACACAAGCTTGCCGTTGCAGCCGGCATGCACCTTGCTCCCACCGACGGCCAGTTCGATGTACCACATCTCAGGAGCCATCTGCCAGAGCACGAAGCGGCCTGGCTCGGCGCAGCGAGCTGCATTGCGGTTCTTGACAAGGCGGCCGGCGTTCTCAAATTCAGTGGCCACCATGCGCACCTTGCCCATGACATAGGTGTTGCGCACAGAGGAGAGGAGCTTGTGTCCACCAGAGGCCGCCAGGTACTGCTGCAGAATGTACTGCGCCGACGAGGTCTCCTGTGAAAAAGCACAATAAGAACAAAAGAGTAAGTTACACGCTTCGTAACAGTAAATTAACCATGTTTTACTGGAACACCTTCGGGAGAAATTTTTTCAGACATCTTCATCCTAATAAGGAACAAACAAGCTAAGATTACTAGGCCACACATACAGTAGATATCACATCAGTGAAGGCATCGAGAGCTGCTTCCTTTATATTCCCCTTAGAACAAACAATTTTTACAGTGCTGTAATCGTGGGTAATAATTTTTTACAGTTTGCAGGACCATGAACTGAAGAATTAAGAGAACTCGGACACAGAAATCCAAGAGGAAACTTGACTCGAGCATTTCGTCGAACACATGGCTTGACCAAATCTAGAGCTGATTAGGAAGGGGGGAGAAGACAGTGGAGTGGCATGAAGAAGAAGAAGAAGATGCACTTACGATGGGGGTGTCCTTAATGCTGAGGTGCGGGAGCGGCTCGGCGGCGCAGACATGCACGGGCGCGAGCGGCGCGCCCATGACGCCGAGGAGCAGGCGGAGGTCGTTGCGGGCGGCGCCGGCTCCGGCGGCCGCGGCGGCCACGGCGGACGGCGCCCGGGTGAGCTGGCCGCGGACCCAGCGGCCCCAGCCCTCCCTCCTCCCGGCCGCCGCTCCGGCGCCCCCGCGGCACTCGCCGTCGCCGGACTCCGGATCGGGCCCCTCCATGAGCGGCGCCAGCATCTCGCCGCCACCCGCTCCGGAGAACCTGAGCGCGGCGTCCAGGTCGGCCGCCTCCGACCTCCGGCGCGACCTCGCCGGCGACAGGCCGCGCGCCACCTCCTGCTTGAGCGCGGCGAAGAAGCCGTGCGTCCGTTCCATGGACAGGGACCTGTTCGCAAATAGCGAAGAAGCACCGGGACGCTGGACGAGGGCTGTCGGCTGTCTGGCGTAGTGCTGGCTTCTGAGGACGAGGGGTGGTTTCCGAATTTATACGGAGGGTGTGGGGCAGGGGCGGAAAGAGAAGGTGGGCCAGGGCCGCCGGAAGGCAAGCTGGAGTGAGCGAGGAGGGGTGTGTGCGCGCCCGCGCTCCCCACTGTGCCGTTCGCGTTGTGTTGTGTGCGTGATGCCAGAGGACGTTTATACGGTGTTTCACACGTCGGCTGCTGCTTCTCCTCACCTCCTCACCTCCTCACCCCCCTCACCCCCCTCACCCTCCCCCTCACTCCCCAAGCGTTCTACTTCTGCTTATTTTATATTTTTCTGCCGAAAAGTTCTACTTCTGCTTATGGTAGCACATGTATTTTTTTGGTACATGTAACTTTCTTAATATGGTTTTCATGGGAATTTGCTGTATTTCCATGTTAGCAAGGTTATATGTGAGAACAATGTTGATAATACGATATCTCTTATTTATTTTTCGATAAAAGAAATATATTAATATCACGAAGATACCAATTATATGCATGTCTGAATAGAATAGCACTTATATCATTATTGATTGATAATATGATAGCACTTATATCATTTTTTGCGGGTAGCACTTATATCATTATTAATTGATAATATGATAGCACTTATATCATTATTAATTCTTAACATATATGAGAACGGATGCTGATAATATGATAGCACTTATATCATTCTTATTATGATTTTATGTTTTTTTTTCATGTTACAACAATAGGTTGCATAGTGTGGATATATATGACTATATGAGAAAGAATGTTGATTATATATATAGCCTTTTTAACAAGTACGATTTTGAAATAAACCAGCGACGTAAGTATCTTCTGAGTATCAACAACTCTAACGATTGGAGCCGATTATTGTTGGGGGGAATTGTAGCTATGTCTAGACGGCAAAATAGATAGGCGTAACATATCGTTGGTTTTGAGTGCACGTTATGCGTACTTACTTTGCATAACTCAGATGCCGACAAAGTGAACCATAGCCGATGAGCGGTGTGACGATGATTAGGGTGCCCCCACCCCTCCAACCCCCCTCCCCCTCCCCTCCCCCCTCCACACACACACACAAGATTGTTGACGATGCTCTCGTGGTATGCTTCAGGAAAAACGAGAAATGTCGCTATGCTATAACCATGAGGAGGGCAAACAATTGACATCCGACAATCAACATAATGTATGACGATATAGACCTACTCTAGCACGCAAATGTGTGGACTAGCCTCATAATTTAGTGTGTTTTTAAGTGGTGACGTGATAGCATTCTAACTAAAAAGATAGATCGAGAGAATATTTGGCTGCATCTCCACGAACCCCCTCCTTTAAATATCGCTTTATGGGGATTTATTTTTCATGTAAGAATACTATGTTGCATAGCGTGGATATATATTAGAAAGAATGTTGATTATATATAGCCTTTTCGACCAATACAACTAGGAAAAAACTATCAAAGTACGAATTCTCTGAGTGTCGACAACTCTAATGGGTTTGGAGGCTTCACAGAGAACCGATTATTCTTGGAGAGAATTGTAGCTATGGCTAGAGAACAAATGTAACGTATTGTTGGTTTTGAGTGCACATTATGCGCACTTACTTTGCATAACTCGGATATCGATAAAGTGAAGCATAGCCTTTTTGGGTGACGATGATTAGGGTGTTCCTCCCGCAAGATTATGAGCGATGATCTTAACTCGTGACATGATCTAGGGCAAACAAGAAATGTCACTACGTTATAACCATGAGAAGAGCAAACAACTCACATCTGACAATTGACATAATGTGTGACGATATAGAACTTCTCTAGCACGCAAATGCATGGACCACCCTTAAAGTTTAATGTTCTTTTTAAGTGGTGACGCGGTAGCATCCTAACTAAAAAAGTAGACTGGAAGAATCTTCGGGCGCATCTCCGCAGATCCCCTCATGTTAATATCACTTTATGGGTATTTATTTTTTATTAAGAATACTAGGTTGCATAGTGTGGATACACATGAGAAAGAATGTTGATTATATATATAGCCTTTTCAACCAATACAACTAGGAATAAACTATCAAAGTAAGTATTTTCCAAGTATCGACAAGTCTAACGATTGTAGGTTTCACAGAGAGACTATTATTGTTGAAAAGAATTGTAGCTATGCCTAGACGACGAACCGGATAGGCCATGACATATTATTGGCTTTGAGTGCATCTTATGGGTACTCAGTTTGCATAACTCAGATGTTGACAAAGTGAACCATAGCCGGATGAGCGGTGTGACGCTGATTAAGGTGTTCCTCCCGCCAGATTATAGACGATGCTCTTTAAATCATGACATGCTTGAGGGAAAACGAGAAATGTCACTATGCTATAACCATGAGGAAGGCAAATAACTCACATCTGACAATCAATATAATGTGTGACGTTAAAGAACTACTCTAGCACGCAAATGCATGGACCACCCTCAAAGTTTAGTGTTTTTAAGTGATGACGTGGTAGCATCCTAACTAAAAAGGTAGACCAGAAGAATCTTCGGGCGTATATCCACAGATCCCCTCATGTTAATATGACTTTATGGGGATTTATTTTTTATTAAGAATACTAGGTTTCATAGTGTGGATACACATGATAAAGAATGTTGATTATATATATAGACTTTTCAACCAATACAACTAGGAATGAACTATAAAAGTAAGTAATTTCCAAGTGTGGACAACTCTAACGATTGTAGGTTTCACGGAGATATGATTATTGTTGAAGAGAATTGTAGCTATGGCTAAACGACGAACCGGATAGACCGTGACATATTATTGGCTTTGGGTGCATCTTATGGGTACTCGGTTTGCATAACTCAGATGTTGACAAAGTGAACCATAGCCGAATGAGCGGTGTGACGCTGATTAGGGTGTTCCTCCCGCAAAATTATGGTTGATGCTCTTTAACTCATGACATGCTTGAGGGCAAACGAGAAATGTCGCTATGCTATAACCATGAGGAAGGCAAATAATTGACATATGACAATAAACATAATGTGTGACGATAAAGAACTACTCTAGCACGCAAATGCTTGGACTACCCTCACAATTAGTGTATTTGGAAAGTGGTGACGTGGTAGCATCCTAACTAAAAAGATAGACCGAGGGAATTTTTGGGCGCATCTCCACAGAACCCCTCATGTTAATATGGATTTATGGGGATTTATTTTTCATGTTAGAATATTATTTTACATAGCGTGGATATATATATGAGAAAGAATGTTGGTTATATATAGCCTTTTTGACCAATACAATTAGAAAATAACTATCAAAGTAAGTACTTTTCAAGTGTCGATAACTCTAATGATTGGAGTTTTCACATAGAGCTGATTATTGTTGGAGAGAATTGTCGCTATGGCTAGACGACAAACTAGGTAAAGTGTAACATATTATTGGTTTGAGTGCACATTATGTGTACTTACTTTGCATAATTCTGATGTCGATAAAGTGAACCATAGCCAGATGAGTTGCGTGGCGATGATTAGGGTGTTCCTCCCGCAAGATTATGGATGATGCTCTTAACTCGTGACATGCTTGAGGGCAAACGAGAAATGTCGCTATGCTATAACCATGAGGAGGGCAAATAATTGACATTTGGCTAAAATTTTAAATAGCTAGCTATAGCCCGGCTATAGCGTATTTCGAAAAGCCTCCGGCTATGGCTATGCCCTTCATAGGCTAAATGGAAAATAGCCACTAATAGCCAGCTATATCCTGATTTAGCCCTAAATTAGCCTCCAATTTGGCTGCTAAATTTTTTCTTTCTGAATTTATCTTCTTATCTTCTTTTTATTTCCTTTTTTGAATTGAATGTTCAATATGATTCAATAAAATTTGTGAGTTAATTGGTTGAATGCTTACTTTCGTTGAATAGTTGCATGAGTTGTAGCTTGAATCTTATTTGAGTCATAGTTTTTTTTCCTTCTTTTGATAATATTTGACTAAAGTTTTCTCTGTTTTAAAAATACGCTAAAATGAAATAGCCCAAAATAGCCTCTAAAAAATCTGTTGCTAAGTGGAATAGCCGACTATTTTAAACTATGTCTGGCAGTTAACATAATGTGTGATGATAAAGAAATACTCTCAGCACGCAAATGCGTGGAGTACCCTCATAGTTTAGTGTGTATTTTAAGTGGTGGCGTGGTCACATCCTAACTAAAAGGATAGTCTATGAGAATCTTCGAACGCATCTCGACAGATCCCCTCTTGTTAATATGGCTTTTATGGAGATTTATTTTGCGTGTAAGAATACTATGTTGCACAATGTGGATATATATAAAAAGAATGTTGATTATATATAACCTTTTTGACCAATAAAATTAGAAAAAAACAATCAAAGTAAGTAATTTCCAAGTATCGACAATTCTAACGATTGGAGGTTTCAGAGAGTGACGATTATTGTTGTAGAGAATTGTAGGTATAGCTAGACGACAAGCCGGATATATCGTAACATATCTAAACACTAGTTTTGAGTGTTTCCATAATTGAATTGGCAACAAAGAGAACCATAGTGGATAATAGGGTGTCGGGTGGGATCCTCCAAAGTCTCATGGGATCCCACCCGTCACTCTAGAGGATAAGTGTTGTGATGATAATCAGGAAGGGTTTTTCCGCACGCAATACGATAGGCGATGCTCTTACACTATAGGACGTGCGCGCTACGCCGAGGGCAAAAAGCCGTCGGCGTATGGTACGCCGACGGCTGCCCTCGGCAGAGCACACACAAGCCGTCGGCGTATCGAAATGTCGTCGGCGTAGCGGCCGTCGGCATAGCCTGCCGCCCGGTTGCAAAATAAAAAAAATCTATTTTTTTCTCAATTTTTTAAATATTTGAATTGTTTGACTCATTAATCTCTCACTTTGAACATTTTTAACACTAATTACACTTAATATTTGATTAAATTGTAGTCTTGGTCAAACTTCCCGGCCGATCACCCATCCTAATACTACTCCAGCTCCAGTATGCTTAACTTTCTCGTTTCTCCAGAATCTGTTTCCACAAAGTAATTCATATATTGTTGTCAATACTATGATATCAATCCTATTAACTCTTATATCATCATGTCACATGTTTGTATTTTTTTAAATTACAAACAATTATTTAAGTAAACATTAATGAATAAGTAAAAATATTATTAAATTCAAATAAAAATATAATAATTTTACTTTTTTGTATTTTTCTACTTAATATGGAATAATTAATATCTTTAAATCCGTAAATCGGAATTCGACAAATAATATATCTAAATTGATCAGAAAAATGAGAGGAATCCAAATATGATATCCATATACACTAATCACAAACCCTCCTTTTTGAATTAGCTATTTGGTGGTTGCTTTAGAAAATCCCCTTTTTGCGCTCGGAAAATGAAAAATGGCCTTTTGGTGCGATGAAAACGAAAACTTGCATTGGATCTTTGATAAAATAGCATATTGTGAACCTAAAAATGATTTTTGTAAAAAAATATGAGCATCAGATCATGTACATGTAGTTCATATCTGACTCACTTCCTACCGATTCGACATGAATTTATCTTTTTTACCAGAGGTGGACGGAAAGGTTTCAGATTCCCCTGTTGGGACATTTTACATATAAGGTGGTCTAGTATTTTTGTAAAATATGGTGGTAGGTTTTTGAATTAGCCATTTGGTGGCTGCTTCACAAAACCGTCCGTTTTTTATGCTCGGAAAATGGGAAATGGTCTTTTGGTGCGATGAAAAGAAAAACTTCCTCCTGAAATATTGTTTGCCATCCCATGATGCACGTGTATGCACAATATAGGCACATTATCACAAACTATGCATTGATTCTAGCCATAACATTGGTCATTTGACCCGAAAGCCAAGAAACCTCGAATGAGATAGGACATTTAGTGAAGGGTTTTTTAGACATAATCAATATACCAAGTTTGATATTTTTACTTCTAACTATGCCACATATATAACACCACGCGAAGGTTTCGCATTGTTTTGATGTTTTTTAAATTTTTATGCCTGTTTTAAACTATCGTCAAACTTTGTCGAACGACGGGCGTGAAAATTCTTAGCTCGGGGCCGAGCCTCGCTAAACTTGCAATGGATCTTTGATAAATAGCACATTGTGAACCTAAAAATGACTTTTGTAAAAAAAACATGAGCATCAGATCATGTACATTTAGTTCATATCTGACCCACTTACTACCGATTCGGCAGGAATTTGTCTTTTTCACCAGAAGTGGACGGAAAGGTTTCAGATCCCCATGTTGGGACATTGTACATATAGGGTGGTCTAGTATATTTGTAAAATGTGGCGGTAGCATTTTGAATTAGCCATTTGCTGGTTGCTTCACAAAACCGTCCGTTTTTTGTGCTCAAACCGTCTGTTTTTTGTGCTCGAAAAATAGGAAATGGCTTTTTGGTGCGATGAAAAGGAAAACTTTCTCCTGCAACATTGTTCGCCATCACATGATGCACGTGTATGCATAATATGGGTATATCAGCACAAACTATGTCTTGATTCTAGCCATAACATTGGTCATTTGATCCGAAAGCCAAGAAACCTCGAATGAGATAGGTCATTTTGTAAAGGCTTTTTGAGACATAATCAATATACCAAGTTTGATATTTTTTCTTTTAACTATGTCATATAATATAACACCACGCGAAGGTTTCACATTGTTTCGATCGTTTTTGAAAATTTTATGCCCGTTTTAAACTATATATAATGTTTTATGTTTCACTTAATTTTTATTTACAAATGTGTAATATTTGAGTGTAGATAGATATACCTTATTTTTCTGCAAATTTTGATATGTTATTTGTATTTATCCGAATTAGAATGATTTAGTTATGATTTTTCAAAGTTTAATGAGGTAAATAAAAAATAGCTACATCGACTGCAGCCGTCGGCGTAGCATAGAATATGCCGAGGGTAATTCTACGTCGACGGCTGCTTGGCGGGGCTGGCCTGAACGATGGCTATGCCGACGGCCCCGACGTTTGGCCGTCGGCGTAGCTTACTATTCCTGTAGTGTTAACTCGTGACATGCTTCGTGCCAAACAGGAAATGTCGCTACGCTTTAACCATGAGGAGGGCAAATATATAGCTGACATGTGACAAACAAGGTAATATGTGACTTGTGACAATTAATTTCTCTAGCCATACTAATGCCTGGATTATACCCTTGTAGTTTATTGTGCATTTAGACATTATTACGGGTGGTTGGGAAGTATAAAGATATAAACCGCGCGAAAAGATATACTAGTAGTCCCCAAGGCGGTGAGCAGACCTCTCCGGGGGTTTGCCATCCTGTGTGCCCCCGCGACGGCGCCGCTAGTCTAAGGTGCGGTCGTCACTCTGGCTCGGTTCACATCTGCAGTAGTGGAGTTGCGTGACGACTGGATACGGTGTGACGGATGGACGCGCCTCCTCGTAGGCAGCTTGAAGGCGACGACGTCCGTTTCTGACTTTTTGTTGCTGCATGCATGCGCTAGGCCGGCCTAGCTTGTAGCTACAGCGGTGGGTGGTGGAAGTCCGTCCGCTCCAAGCGAGGCTACGTACGTACGTATACAGCGATGCAGCTCTGCAAGGAAACAACCGGAGATCGGACGGATGTGTCACCGGGCTTTTGTCGCGGCCGAGCCGGACGTGGGTTTCGCCTTTGGACGCTTGCCGGTCGAGTCCGTTTTTCGGTTCGGGAAGAGTTTCGGGAGCCACAGCTGGGTGGGGTGGACGTTGGATGCATATGGCGCACTTCGCTGGCAAACGAAGGCCCTGAAATGGCAGTTTGGGAGGAACATATGTGAACTGGCAGAAGAAGCATGAGCCGGTCATATCTGATCGGGAGAGCCTAGGAGCCGATCATATGTGAACTGGCACGTGAGGATGCTGTGCAAACATACGGACACGCCCGTCTCGTGGCCTCTCAGGGCTAACTTTGTTGTTGGATATCTAAAAAAGTTATAAAATAATTTTGGTTAACATGCTTCAACAATACATTCATATTGTTTTGAGTAGCTACCCGTAATTTTCTACCCTCGTGTGCTCCACACCCCCACTAGGTCGGCGACAACCCAGACACCTCCCCACTCCTCTCGTGCCCATTTTGGTATGACCAATGCACCTCTACCTCTAGAGCCCAAGCCGTAGTTCTCTATCATCGCGTTCATCCCTGTACAGAGGTGCTCGACGAATTTTGCAGAAGTGATTGTATTTTTATTTCCAAATTTTTGATTTTGAATTGAGATTTTGCCATGATATGCAGTGCCATATAAAAAATGAAATTAGCAAACTTTAATCGTAATTGCAATTTTCCATGATAGGTAGTGCCATATTGTTAGACCGTATATACATGTATATGTGTTGCGTACGTGTATTGTGTATATTGTAACCCTAACCCTAATTGGCCTAGTGCCTATATAAACAACAGGTACCCGTGGCCTTTACCACGCGAGGCTTCCCCCCAAATCTCTCTCTCTCTCTCTCTCTCTCTCTCTCTCTCTCTCTCTCTCTCTCTCTCTCTCTCTCTCTCTCTCTCTCTCTCTCTCCCGTCTTACATGGTATTAGATTACATGGTCATACCCTAGCCGCCGCCCACCAAACCCTAGCCACCGCGCCTAAACCCTAGCGCCACCGCCCACCTTTCGCTGCCATAATGATCTATATCGCCGCCTTCCTGGACGACACGAGCGGCGAGATTGTCCCCTCCTCCCTCGGTGCCGGTGCCATCCCTCCCGCGGGTGCATATCGCCATGTCGCCCCCGTCATCCTCTCCTTCACCTCCGGGAACAACAACAAGTGGTCCATCTACATGAGCGCCACCCTTGGTGATGTTGGCGTTGTATCAACGTGAAAGCGCTTCGTCGGGAAACCCCAAGAGCAAGGTGTGATGCAGCATAGCAACAAGTTTTACCTCAGTTAGAAACTGAGGTTATCGAACCAGTAGGAGGAAGGAAACGTCTCAAAGGTGTTGCAAGCAACTTGGAGACCTGCACAAAACAAAATCAGGACTTTGCCCCAACGAACAGTGAGGTTGTCAATCTCATCGGTTTGCTGTAATAAAGGATTAACTGTATGGTGCGGAAGGTAACAGTGGTTTGCAGCAAGTAAACAATAACAGTGGAAGATGTATCAATGGTAAAGATTGGACCGGGGTCCATAGTTCACTAGAGGTGTCCTCCTTAGATAAACAAACATGGCATTGCTGGGTAAACAAATTACAGCAGGGCAATTGACAGGACTGAGCAAGGCATAACAATGCAATACTTGAAGGGAATATGCCCTGAGAGGCAATAATAAAATAGTTATTATGTATATTCCAAGTATATGATAGATGTTTATTTTGCATGCTATAATTTTATTAATACGGAAACGTTAATACATGTGTGTTTGATAAACAAACAAAAAGTTCCTAGTTATGCCTCTCTTATAAACTGGCTCGTTGATTAACAAGATGATCGAGGTTTCCTGATCATGGCATTGGATGTTGTTAATAACGAGGTCACAACATTATTGGAATGGTGTGATGAACATTCATCTGAAGTATAGCATTACAATCAAATTCATTGAGTTTATATTGCTATAACATCATGCGAAGTGATCCTAATCCTTAGACCATGAGATCATATCAATCATTAACACTAGAAGAGTATCTTGATAACATCAAACGTCACACCGTAACAAGGTGATTATAAAGATGGATTCAGTACTACTAAAATGTTATGCTGAGGCCCATGGATCGAGAGTGGAATTTGTTCATCCCGATGATGGATAGATATGCTCTGGGCCCTCTCAGTGATATCACATCGATTAGCTTGCAAGCAAGTGATTTGATCACTAGAATGTTATATCACGGGAACAAGAAAAGAGTACATATCAGTAACGAGATCAAACTAGGTATGAAGATACCGATGATTGAATCTCGGACATGTAATATATCATGAAACAAAGGGATTAATATACTAGCATAAAAGGTTCTCACGATCACGAGAAAGTCATCGTTGAATGTGTGTGAGTCACTATGGATCTCTAGGTCCCGCTTCTGATTATTGATCTGAGAGGGGTCTCGATCATGTCCGCATTATTCGCGAACCGTGGGGTGACACACTTAGAGATACCGACACCATTTGGAGCAAATAGTTTCATGCTGAAAAGAATAACAAAGCGCAGGAATTTATTTCACTAGATACCGAAACTGGTTTCGGGTGAAATTGCAGAAAGTGTTTCTGCATGTGAAATGAAATAATAGCAAGGGGTTATATGTGAATGTTTGTCATTAAAGTAATTGACAAAATTCTGAATAAATAAAAGGAGTTTTATTTAATGAGAGTTTGCATTAAATTTGGTGGAAATTTAATGGGAATTTGAGTAGGATTTTGAGTGGAGAAAATTGAAGGGGCATTTTGTGAGTGGAGCTTCCACCCACATGAATGAAGGAGGTGAGGGGGCAGCCCCCATGGCCGGCGGCCACCCCCTTGGGTGCCCCCTCCTCCTATAAAAGGATCCCCCTCCTCACTTCTCACTCACACCTCCTCATGAAGAATCTCTCTCCCCCTCTAGTATTTATCCCCCATGGTCTCGGACTAGCGAGATACATGTTCCCGGTGGCTATTTGGCAAGAAAGATTTGTGCTTCCGCTGCATCGCTGGAGCGAGGAGGCGGAGGTTGCTCGGTGCCTCAGACTTGTGTACGAGCACGGATGCTTCGCTGATTTGCGGCGCTAGGACTTCCTCTCGATCTTGAGATTGGCAAGAGATCGTCTACATCAACCACGAGTTTAACCTTGTTAAGCTTTGTCGGTCTTCAAGGGTATGTTCTCTACGGATGTATATCCGCCAATTGCTTGTATCTAGTAGATAGATCTTTGTACATAGTTGTTCCCATCATAGGAATTTTTTTGTTTTCTATGCTACAAACCCTACAGTGGTATCAGAGCCGGATCTATGCGTAGATGCTTTGCACGGGTAGTACACATATGAGTATGTGGGCGATGATGATCATGTTATTGCTTCTTAGTTGTACTTTGGATATTGGTGGCATAGTGGGATGAAGCGGCCCAGACAAACTTTACATGTCCTCGCACATGAGACCTGTTCCACACTTGACATGCAACTAGTTTTGCATAAGTGGCTAGCGGGTGTCTGTCTCTCCTACTATTGTCAATATCTAATTTGTAATGAGTTGTCAACAATTTGGTTATCCTCGTTGTGGTTCATGTTCGTAGGTAAGAACGGTTCTATCTTTGAAAGCCCTAAGCCACGTAAAACTTGCAATGGATAAATTAGAGGCGTCTAGTTTAGATTGTTGCTGGGCTAGTGTCATGATATGGTGATGTTGTAAGTAGAAATATAAGTCGATACTCTTACAACACACATAACGTGTAAGTTCCATATACCTTGGCCTTACACATAAAGGTATGATGAGGATCATACCATGATGCACATGATGCAGATCAAGTGCAAGAACCATATCATTCCACTTATTAACATGTGATGTTTGTTGCATCTTATATTGCTTGTTTGGCGTTTTATTAGCATAATAAGATGATCCTTCACTTAGAAATCAAGATAAAATTGTGTTCTCCCTTAAGTATGCACCGATTATGTTTCATCGCTCCAAGACATCACGTGATGATCGGGTGTTCTTGGATCCACGATCATATTTCGGGTGTAATACAGTTACACACGCGAATACTGAGGTTCTTACTTGGCGAGCCTAGCATGTACAGACATGGCCTCGAAACATGGACCGAAAGGTTAATCATGAGTAATATGAAAGATATGATGCCCATTTGATGCTCGCCTTTGAAGCTACACCTACTCATGTGATGATCAGACTTGGTGTAGTGGATTTGGTTCATATATATACCAAAAAGGCACGAGGGATGTTGTTTTTGAGTGGGAGTTCATTCTTAATTTGGATTAGTTGAACTCAATCTATCATAAACTTAGTCTAAACTTTACAAATTCTGTTGTAGATGGCACCACCTGCTTTTAATTTCAATGTGTTCATGGAGAAAGAGAAACTTGCAATGAACGGTAGCAACTTTACCGACTGGGCCATGAATTTGAGGATTCTCCTCACTGCTGCACAAAAGCAATATGTGCTAGAAGCGCCGCTAGGCCCCCACCACTTGATGATGCCCCTGACAAGGAAAAGAATGTCTTTCAGACTCGTCAGGAGGACCACAACTTAGTTCATTGCGGCATATTGTATGGGCTAGAGCCAGAACTTCGAAAGCGTTTCGAAAACGGCAATGGTTTTGATACAATGTGTGAGTTGAAAATGATTTTCGACACCCATGCTACTTTAGAGAGTTACAATGCTTTAGAAAAGTTCTTTAGCTGCATGATGGAAGAGAATAGCTCCGTAAGTGAGCATGTACTCAAGATGTCGGGTTACGCCGATAAGCTTGTGTCCTTGGGAATAACGATTCCCATTGACTTACGCATCCATCATGTTCTCCAGTCTCTGCCACCTAGCTATAAGAGCTTCGTGATGAACTATAACATGCAAGGAATGAAGAAGTCTCTCCCTGAGCTTCTATCAATGCTTAAAACTGCAGAAGTGGAGATCAAGAAGGAACATCAAGTCTTGATGATCAATAAGACCACTGGTTTCAAGAAAGACAAGAAGGGTAAACAGAAGGGAAAGAAGGGCGGCAAGCCGGTTGTCGTACCTGAAAAGAAACCCCGAGTTGGCCCTAAGTATGATACCGAGTGTTATTATTGCAAGGGGACTGGCCAGTGGAAGCGCAACTGCCCCAAGTATTTGGCAGACAAGAAGGTCGGCAAGGCAAATAAAGGTATATATGATATACATGTTATTGATGTGTACTTGACTAGTACTCGCAGTAGCACCTAGGTATTTGATACCGGTTTAGCTGCTAATATTTGTAACTCGAATCAGGGGCTGCGGAGCAAGCGACCGCTAGCAAGAGGTTAGGTCAAGATGTGTGTCGGCAATGGATCAAGCGTTGATGTGATCGCCGTCGAAACGACACCTCTCCACTTACCATCGGGATTAGTTATAAACTTTAATAATTGTTATCTGGTGCCAGCACTGAGCATGAACATTGTATCCGGATCATGTTTGATGCGCAGTGGTTATTCATTTAAATCTGAGAACAATGGTTGTTCAATTTATATGAATGAAATCTTTTATGGTCATGCACCGATGATGAATGGTTTATTTATGTTGGATCTTGATAATAGTGCTACACATATTCACAATATTGATGCTAAAAGGATTAAACTTAATGATGATATATCCGCATATATATGGCACTACCGTCTAGGTCATATTGGTGTTAAACGCATGAAGAAGCTCCATTTGGATGGACTTTTGGAATCACATGATTTTGAATCATTTGATACATGTGAGCCATGCCTTATGGGCAAGATGACTAGAATGTTGTTTTCCGGTTCAATGGAACGACTGACAGATTTATTGAGAATTATACATTCTGATGTGTGTGGTCCAATGAGTGTGTCGGCGCGAGGTGGATATCGTTATTTTGTTACTTTCACGGATGATTTGAGTAGATACGATTATATCTACTTGATGAAACATAAGTCTGAAACTTTTGAGAAATTCAAGGAGTTTCAGAGTGAAGTGGAAAATCATCGTAATAGAAAGATAAAATTTCTAAGATCCGACCGTGGAGGTGAGTATCTAAGTTATGAGTTTAGCACTCATATGAAAAAGTGTGGAATAGTTTCGCAACTCACACCTGCCGGAACACCACAGCGAAATGGTGTGTCGGAACATCGTAATCATACTTTATTAGATATGGTTTGATCTATGATGTCTCTGACGGACTTGCCACTGTCATTTTGGGGTTATGCACCAGAAACTGCTGCATTCACTTTAAATCGGGCACCATATAAATCCGTTGAAAAGACACCATATGAATTGTGGTTTGGAAATAAACATAAGCTGTCATTTCTTAAAGTTTGGGAATTCGTTGTTTATGTGAAGAAACTTCAACCGGATAAACTCGAACCCAAAGCGGAAAAATGCGTCTTCAAAGGATACCCTAAGGAAACTATTGGGTATTCCTTCTATCATAGATCCGAGGGCAAGGCTTTTGTTGCCAATAATGGATCCTTTCTAGAGAAAGAGTTTCTCACAAAAGGCGTGAGTAGTCGGAAGGTAGAACTCGAAGAGGTTGTAGAACCTTCTCTTCATAATATGGCGAGTAGCGCAACACCGGAAGTCGTTCCGGAGTTGGCTTCACCAAATGAAGATCCGAAAGAGAATACTACCAAACCTCGTAGGTCTAGCAGGACGCGTGCAGCTCCCGAGCTGTACGGAAATCCTGTTATGAATTTCATGGTCGATGAAATTGATGACCCTGCGACGTATGAAGAAGCGACGATGAGCCCGGATTCCAACAAATGGTTATAAGCCATGAAATCCGAGATAGAATCCATGTACAAAAATCATGTTTAGACCTTGGTGGACTTACCTCACGACCGAAAGGCCGTGGAGAGTAAATGTATTTTCAAAAGGAAAACCGATGCTGATGGTAATGTAATCGTCTATAAAGCTCGACCTGTCGCAAAGGGGTTTCGACAAATTCAAGGAGTTGACTACGATGAGACATTCTCTCCCGTAGCGATGCTAAAGTAAGTTAGGATTATGTTAGCAATTGCTGCATATTTCGACTATGAGATATGGTAGATGGATGTCAAAACTGCGTTCCTCAATGGCAATATTGAAGAAGAGTTGTATATGATACAACCAAAGGGTTTTGTCGATCCTAAGGATGCTAACAAGGTATGCAAGCTTAAGCGATCCATCTATGGACTGAAGCAAGCATCCCGGAGTTGGAATCTCCGCTTTGATGAGTGTGAGACCCTGGCGCATGGCTCAATAGGATGATAGGAAACCCATACCAACAAGTTGCAACTTCTTTTCCGGAAGATCATTTGAAAAGAACTCTAAAGTTAAGAGTGCTTGGCCTAGATCAATTCTAGGATGGGTGACCGACCGGGAAGTGGGTACCGGCTCCGCACGAGTGAGGACAAAGTGCGTAGAAAAGACTAGTGTTGGTTTGTGGAGTTAGTCTAGAGATCCTATTGAGCTGCCAGAAGTGACTGGGGGTGTTACAAGTGGTATCAGAGCCGACCCTTGCGGTTACATGGACGTGTGCGGGTCAGTGGCGGACATGTGTAGCATGGCGCGTGTGGCCTGGAGTGGACACGACATGGAAATGTGCCGGCACTAGATGCACAGACGTGTGCCAAGAGGGGATGTTCCTGGCTTGTGGTTGATCGACGAGGACGTCGATCTTCTAAGGGTGGGTGTATGTGAGACCCTGGCGCATGGCTCAATAGGATTGATAGGAAACCCATACCAACAAGTTGCAACTTCTTTTTTGGAAGCTCATTCGAAAAGAAATCTAAGGTTAAGCGTGCTAAGCCTAGAGCAATTCTAGGATGGGTGACCGACCGGGAAGTGGGTACCGAGTCCACACGAGTGAGGATAAAGTGCATAGAAAAGACTAGTGTTGGTTTGTGGAGTTAGTCTAGAGATCCTATTGAGCTGCCAGAAGTGACAGCCGTCGATCCGGAGTGACCGAGGGTGTTACAATGAGGTGATCAAAGAGTTTGGATTTGTCCAAACTTATGGAGAGGCTTGTATTTACAAGAAAGTGAGTAGGAGCAATGTGGCATTTATGATATTATATGTGGATGACATATTATTGATTGTAAATGATATAGATCTTTTAAACAGTGTTAAAAGTTATCTAAACAACAAATTTTCAATGAAGGACCTGGGTGAAGCGTCATAAATATTAGGCATAAAGATCTATAGGGATAGATCTAGGCACCTAATAGGGCTATCGCAAAGTACATACCTTGATAAGATTTAAAAGAAGTTTAAAATGGACGGAAGTAAGAAGGGGTTCTTATCTATGTTGCAAGGCAAGACATTGAGTAAGACTCAAAGTCCGGCTACGGTGGAAGAAAGAGAGATAATGGACAAAGTCGCCTATGCTTCAGCCATAGGCTCTATAATGTATGTCATGCTATGTACAAGACCGGATGTGGTACATGCTATTAGTTTGACTAGTGGTACCAATCTGATCCAGGATTGGAACACTGGATAGCGGTCAAGAATATCCTTAAGTACTTGTGAAGAACTAAGGATATGTTTCTTGTGTACGGAGGTGAAGAAGAGCTCGTCGCTAAGTGTTATGTCGACGCTAGCTTTTACACCGATCCGGATGACTCTAAGTCTCAATTCGGATACGTATTTCTCATGAATGGTGGAGCGGTTAGTTGGAGTTCAAAACAACCCGTGGTGGCGGGATCAACAACGGAGGACGAATATGTTGCTGCTTCGGAAGCGGCTCAGGAAGCAGTTTGGATGAAGGACTTCATAACCGATCTAGGTGTGGTTGTGAGCGCGTTGGACCCAATGGTGATCTATTGTGACAAGAATGGTGCCATAGACAATGCCAAAGAACCAAGGTCTCACAAGAATTCCAAGCATATTAAGCGCCAGTTTCGCTCCATCCGTGAGCATGTCAATGATGGAGATATAAAGATTTGTAAAGTACACACGGATCTCAAGTAGCAGATTCGTTGACTAAAACTCTCCCTAGAGAAAAACATGATCAACACCAGAACTCCATGGGTGTTAGATTTATCATTATGTAACTAGATTATTGTCTCTAGTGCAAGTGGGAGGCTAAAGGGAATATGCCCTAGAGGCAATAATAAAGTGGTTATTACGTATATTCCAAGTATATGATAGATGTTTATTTTGCATTATATAATTTTATTAATATGGAAACGTTAATACATGTGTGTTTAATAAACAAACATAAAGTTTCTAGTTATGCCTCTCTTATAAACTAGCTCGTTGATTAACAAGATGATCGAGGTTTCCTGATCATGGACATTGGATGTTGTTAATAACGAGGTCACAACATTATTGGAATGGTGTGATGAACATTCATCTGAAGTATACCAATAAGATCAAAGTCATTGAGTGTATATTGCTATAACATCATACGAAGTGATCCTAATCCTTGGACCATGAGATCATGTCAATCACTAACACTAGAAGAGTATCTTGAAAACATCAAAAGTCACACCGTAACAGGGTGATTATAAAGATGGGTTCAGTACTACTAAAGTGTTATGTTGATGCCCATGGATCGAGAGTGGAATTTATTCATCCGGATGACGGATAGATATGCTCTAGGCCCTCTCGGTGATATCACATTGATTAGCTTGCAAGCAAGTGATTTGATCACTAGAATTTTATATCACGGGAAGGAGAAAAGAGTACATGTCAGTAATGAAATCAAACTAGGTATGGATATACCGATGATAGAATCTTGGACATGTAATATATCGCGAAACAAAGGGATTAAAATACTAGCATAAAAGGTTCTCACGATCACAAGAAAGTCATCGTTGAATGTGTGGGAGTTAGTATGGATCTCAAGGTCCCGCTTCTGATTATTGATCTGAGAGGGGTCTCGATCATGTCCGCATTATTTGCGAACCATAGGGTGACACACTTAAGAGACACCGACACCATTTGGAGCAAATAGTTTCATGCTGAAAAGAATAACAAAGCGCAGAAATTTATTTCACTAGATACCGAAACTGGTTTTGGGTGAAATTACAGAAAGTGTTTCTACATGTGAAATGAAATACTAGCAAGGGGTTATATGTGAATGTTTGTCATTAAAGTAATTGACAAAAATTTGAATAAATAAAAGGAGTTTTATTTAATGAGAGTTTGCATTCAATTTGGTGGAAATTTAATGGGAATTTGAGTGGGATTTTGAGTGGAGAAAATTGAAGGGGCATTTTGTGAGTGGAGCTTCCACCCACATGAATGAAGGAGGGGAGGGGGTAGCCCCTATGGCCGGTGGCCACCCCTTGGGTGTCCCCCTCCTCCTATAAAAGGAGCCCCCCTTAATGCGTGTTAAACGCCCCGTTGGGAAACCCCAAGAGCAAGGTATGATGCAGCACAACAGCAAGTTTTCCCTCAGTAAAAAACTGAGGTTATCGAACCAGTAGGAGGAAGGAAATGCCTCAAAGGTGTTGCAAGCAACGTGGAAACCTGCACAGCACAAACTCAAGACTTTGCCCCAACTAACAGTGAGGTTGTCAATCTCACTGGTTGCTGTAACAATGGATTAACGTGGAAACCTACACAACACAAACTCAAGACTTTGCCCCGACGTATCAAGCATCCCCAAGCTGAACTCCTGCTCGTCCTCGAGTAGGTAAGTGATAAAACAATAATTTTTGAGGTGACATGCACTATCAAAACCAAGATCAAACCATTTGCAAGCATTGAAGGCTGGGATCAAAGAACTCTAAACATGTGCATGAAAGATGGAGTTCTAACAATAAGACAAAGTAAATATGCATGCAACATGAAAGGCTACAAACAAAGATCATGAATAACATGCATTGAAAAACGTTTGTTTGTTTCACATACAAAAAATATGGCACAGTGGCAATCAGCTTGTCCCTCATAGAGTAGCAAATAGATGCATATGACACCTTCAAAGTTCATAAGAGTGACTAGAAACAGATAGCACAAGAACAAGTAATATCACAATATGCATCAATCAATAAGTTTTGGGACACTGCACATAGAACTAAGAATGACAACTATGCTCTCTTAATGGTGCCTAAAGTTAGAAGATGGAGACTCGACATAATAGTGGAAGAAAGGCCTTTCATAAAGGGAAGCAGGGATTTCATGTTTGAAAAGAGCTTTCAAAAATTATGGTACTTGTTAGCTTCCAGTCCTCATTGCCCCTATCATAAGCATCTTGAAGTGATTAAGGTTAAAGTGAACAAACTATGGAGTATATGCTTGACAAAGTATAAGTTGGCAATCTCATGTCCCTTGAATACGAGGGCCACACCTCATGCTACTCAACTTCAGTCACCTGTAAGTTCTTGTCATAGTAAGTACATGCATATCATAGAGAACCGCCAACGGGGTACCCTTTTCACATGGTACAGGAGCTATCCCATAACCAAAATGACAAGGTAAGCAGACAATGAGCATCTCAGCGATCTTTTTATTTACTATGTGCATAGCTTTTTATTGAGGATGCTTCATAGAATGATCATTATGGTGATGCTGCAAGTTTCCACCATGATTAGTCATGGCTTAGGCTAGCGGTCCAGGCGTTTCTTTAACACAAAATACATAACTCCATGGACTTACAAGCTCCCTCTTTATTTCACACCGGTGACAAAGTACAAGTGCAATGTTGAAAACGTTCCCCATGACAACATGGTTCTGCTAATTCCAACGTATAAGTGCATGCATATACAACAGAGATGACACAATGGTTCAAGTTTATTAGGGGAAAATAATATAAAATGTGCCATCAAGTTCGTGAGGCCTTTAATCACTAAGTTTTCACATAACAAAATACTTTTAATTGGTAGATAGCTGAAAACAAGAATATACTTGGAATGGTGTAACACACCATGCATAGGAGTTTATAGTGGACACTTTGTAATAACTGGGTTTCTTGGGAGTTGGAAGCATGAGTAGAGCTTACTCATACAAGTGGAGGCTAGCAAAAGACTGGGAACAACGAACTAAGAGAGCAATAATGGCCATAATCATGCAGAGCAACAAAACATTACTAATAAAAGCATAGAGTGGTACTACAAGTCAAGGACTAAATGATCATAGAGGCTATGGTGACTTGTTCATAGTCATAACATGGTGTGAGCATGTGCCAAGTCAACCCAAACAAAGCATCAAAGGAGAATACCACAATACTATGCTTTTGTATGCTAAAACAACACATGATTTTTTTCAAGGCACGCTAAGCAATCCCAATTGTTTGGAACAAGACATGCTACAGCAATAATCACTAAGCATAAGGTCAAAACAACACCTAGCATGTCATGCTAAAGTCTAAGTCACAGTCAATGCAAGCTCCACTTGCACCTTCAAGCAAGAACTTTCTACTCTTTTCCAACACCAATCGACTTATTTGAAACAACACGGCGAGAACGGGGTCCAAACTACTTTATTCAAACAAACTAAGCAAAGCAAACGAAAACTAACACGCTCCAAGAACAACACAAGTGCATGAAACAATAAAAAACGAAGTGTCTAGAAAGACCTGAGATTTTTATTGATGAAGAAGGGGATGCATTGGGCATCCCCAAGCTTTGACGCTTAAACCTCTTGGATATTTCTTGGGGTGAAACCGGGGTGGCATCCCCAAGCTTGAGTTTTTGTCCATTCTTCATCTCATTACAACATTCTCTCTCTACACCTGAAAATTTTCCTTCATACAGAACTTCACACAATCTTCATTAGCAACATTAGTGTATTCAAAAGATAATAGACCTTTGGGTTTAGCTTTGGAACAGCAAAACTTTTCACTAAAAACACAATCTACTTTAGCAATTCCTTCAAAAAAGCTCAATTCCCCAAAAGAGAACTCAAAAAGGAATCAATAAGAAGCAAATGCAAATAATGGTAGAAATCTCTCAAAACAGACCAGCGGGTAGAAACCGATTTTTTCGAAACTCTTCTGTTGATCAAATCAAAAAGTGTTAAACTAACTAAAGTTAGCTAACAACTGGGGGATTTATTCGTAAATTTTCAACTCAATACGACTTACAGAGACTCCTCATGAATTTTTATGGTGGAGGACAAAAATCTGTTTCGGGACAGCAACTCCCCAAATCTTACTTCTCTCTCATTAGAGGTCATTCTTGGCAAAAAAAGCAAACAAAAAGGATAAGGAGAGGTCATTACTGAAGTGATAACTTCCAAGATATAAGGAAACTCTTGGGTTATCTCCCAACAAGTACTTTTCTTTAACGCCTTTAAGTTAGGCACAAGAAGCAAGAAATCAAGTATTTTCAAATGAAGAATTAAGATCAATACTTGCAAAGTATTCAACAATGAAAGTTATCTCACCAAATGAATTTTGGAGGATCCCTTCTCATCTCTCTTTGGTTCACTACTTTCATCAAAAGGATTTTCAGGAACAATCCAATCAAAATTCTTTTCAAAGGCGTCATGCATCCCAACAAGCTTAAAGGGTATGGGTATCTTAAATTCCTCTCTAGGCTTAGTTTTATCAGAAGTACCCACAACATCTACACATGAGCCTAGCATATTGAAACACTCAAAGGCCTTTTTGGATTCCTTAGCAACATCATGGAATACTTTGAGTAAGGTTTCAAGACTCTCTTTTCAGCATTCTTTTTTCCTTTTAGTTTTAGGAACAAAATTTGCATTATGGGGTTAAGGCTAACAAACCTAGCCTCCAACATATGAACTAAAGAAGCTGCAGCAATTTCATAATTAGGATCAAGCTCTGCTATAGATTTATCCTCAATATCCTCATGTTTGCTAACATGATTAAAGAATTCTTCAATATTATTTTTCCCAATTATGGAGCCACTCACTATCGAAAGTTCCTTCAGGGCGAACTTGGGGAACAACATGGTGAGCTAGAGCAAGGTGGAAACTAGAGTAGGAACTAATTTTTTTTGTCTTTTTGATATGAGAAAGCAAACCAAACTAAACTATTTTTTTTGAGTTTTGATAAAAAGAGGCAAACAAAACCAAGCAAAAGAAACTAAGCAAGTCAAAAAAAAGTAAAGAGAAAGGTTGAGGAGGACTCCCCTTGTGAATACGTCCTTAGCCTCCCCGGCAACGGTGCCAGAAAGTCTTGATGCGTGTTGAACGCCCCATTGGGAAACCCCAATAGGAAGGTATGATGCGGCACAACAACAAGTTTTCCCTCGGTAAGAAACCGAGGTTATCGAACTAGTAGGAGGAAGTAAACGCCTCGAAGGTGTTGCAAGAAACATGGAAACCTGCACAACACAAACTCAAGACTTTGCCCCAACTAACCGTGAGGTTGTCAATCTCACCGGTTGTTGTAACAAAGGATTAACTGTATGGTGTGGAAGGTGATGATGGTTTGCAGCAAGTAAACAGTAACAGTGGAAGATGTATCAATGATAAAGATTGGACCGGGGTCCATAGTTCACTAGAGGTGTTCTACTTAGATAAAAACATGGCATGTTGGGTAAACAAATTACAACAGGGCAATTGACAGGAACTAAGCAAGGCATAACAATGCAATACTAGACAAAAAGATCCTATGAGTTTCGATTGGGCAATACAACAATATACATAGACCGCCATCCAAATGCATCTATGACTAGAAGTCCACCTTCAGGTTATCATCTGAACCCCCTCCAGTATTAAGTTGCAAGCAACAGACAACTGCTTTAAGAAAAGTGTGTAAGGTAAACAATCCACTTGTTCCATGAACAAGAGACCGTTGTTTTCTCCCTAGTGGAAACATCACATCTACAACCGAAGATATTTCTGTCACTTCCCTTGTAAACTAGAGGCATGAACCCACTATCGAGCATAAATACCCCCTCTTGGAGTCACTAGCAACTACTTGGCCAAGATAGCTACTAACAACGGAGAGCATGCAAGATCACAAACAACACAGACATGATAGAATCAAATAGACAAAACCATTAATCAATCTAACATAGTAATATCAATATCCATCGGATCCCCGCAAACACAACATTCATGATTACAAATAGATTAGATCTTAATCATGAACGGATCTCACAAGATCTATACATGAAAGCACAAAGGAGGAGATACAACCATCTAGCTACTACATGGACCCGTAGTCCAAGGTGTAACTACTCACGCTTCATACCGGAGGCTGGCATGATGAAGAAGAAAGACTCTAGGATGATCTCCCCTCCGGCAGGGTGCCGGGAAGAACTTCAGACCCCCCTGATCTAGGGACGATGGTGGTGGCAGCTACAGACGGTTTCGTTGAGTTTTGATCGGGTGCCTAGGGTTTCTGCATCAGGGGCTTCTTATAGGCGAAGAGGCGAGGCACGAGGGCCGCCAGGGGGCCACACCCTGCCCAGGCGCGGGATGGGCCCACCCGCGCCTAGGGGGTTTGTTCGCCCTGTGGCACCCCTCCGTATCGTCTTCTGGCTTCATGTCGCCCACGGTAAAATATTGACTTTGGCTTTCGTCCCGTCCAATTCCGAGAATATTGATTTTCTGCCTTTCTAGAACCAAAAACAGAAGAAAACAAGCAACTGGCATTGTGGCAACTTGTTAATAGGTTAGTTCCAAAAAACATATAAAAACACCTCAAAGTGTGGACAAAGCAAAGCAAAGTAGATACTAAACAAGCATGGAGCATCAAAAATTATAGATACGTTTCCGATGTATCACCCCTCCTCACTTCTCACTCACACCTCCTCGTGAAGGATCTCTACCCCCTCTAGTATTTATCCCCCATGGTCTCGGAATAGCGATATACATGCTCCCGGTGGCTATTCGGCAAGAAAGAGTTGTGCTTCCGCTGCATCGCTGGAGCGAGGAGGCGGAGGTTGCTCGGTGCCTCGGACGTGTGTGCGAGCACGGATGCGCCGTTGATTTGCGGCGCTAGGACTTCCTCTCGATCTTGAGATCAGCAAGAGATCGTCTACATCAACCACGAGTTCAACCTTGTTAAGCTTTGTCGGTCTTCAAGGGTATGTTCTCTATGGATGTATATCCGCCCGTTGCTTGTATCTTGTAGATAGATCTTGGTACATAGTTGTTCCCATCGCAGGAATTTTTTTGTTTTCTATGCTACAAACCCTACTGAAAGGATCGTATGGGCACCAAGAGGGGGAGGGTGAATAGGTGCTACTTCAAATTTTCTTCTTTTTCAAATTAAGGTTTGACAATAAGGTAAATTCTCTAGATAATGCAACTATGGTGAATTTACCTATATGACAATTATGCAAGAGCTACCAAAACACAAAGTAGGAACAAGTAAGTAAAAGTGCGGTAAATGATAGAAGTAACCAAAATGGTGGATGCGGAGACACAAGGATTTGTTTCCCGTAGTTCCTTCCTTTTGAGGGGAAGTACGTCTATGTTTGGAGAGGGGGTGGTTTCAAACCACCAACGCCACGAAAGGCCTCCCTTGTTCTCCGATGAATCTCACCCCAATGGGATCGATTCACCTTCCACTATATCGGCAACCTTCAAGGTGGAAGCCGACACCGTTACAAGTTTGGGGCACACATCCACAACTTAAGGGAGGCTCCCAAATACAAGCAAGCTGTCAAAGCAATCAAAGACAAGCTTGTAAGAACCAAAAAAAGAACTAGGGTTTCCAAGAAAACACTAGAGCAAAGGTGCCCTCAATGAAATGAGGGGGAAATGAAGATCTCTTTTGGTGAAGTAGTAGATCGGGGCCTCCTCCTTCGATTCCCCAAAGATCAAGGACTTTGGGTGGTGGAATGAGGAGATCTTGAAGATTGGGTGGCTCCAATGGAGGTCTTGATTTTAATGTGGCTGAGCAGTTTGTCCCAAGGTAGGTGGAGGGGTATTTATACCCCTCCATGAAATATGGCTGTTGGAGCCATTAATGCACCGGTAGTACCTGTACTCAAGCGGTAGTACCGCTGGCAAGCGGTACTACCGGTCCAGTACCGGACCAGGTACCGGAGATGCTTCAGTTGGTCGAGCCTTCTTCAGGTTTGGCCGTATCGCCCTTGCGTTACTACCCCCAAGCGGTAGAACCGGTCGTATGACGCGGTACTACCGGTCCGGGCGGTAGTACCGGTCCTAAGTACCGCTTGGTACCGAGCAAAACAGAGAGGGGTGGCTTTTCTTCAGAACGGCCCGGTACTGCCGAGCGGTACGACCGTGTCCAAGCGGTAGTACCGCTTGTCTCAAGCGGTACTACCGGTTGGACTGGTAGTGCTGCTCCGTGGTACCGGGTGGTACTGACTAAGACCCACCCTTATCAGTTTTGCACGGTTCCAACCGGTACTTGAACCGGTAGTACCGGTGTCAAGCGGTAGTACCGGTCGTATCTCCGGTACTACTGTTTGACACATTGGTTTTTCGCAAAGGGAACTGTTATGCCAATATTTGTGTCACACCCTTATCAACCCTGTGATACACTTAGCACACGATTAAACCGATAAGTGTGCTGTTATCAAACATCAAAATCAGAGGGATAAGAAAATGCTCTTTCAATCTCCCCCTTTTTGGTGTTTGATGACAATACACTTTTGCAAGATGATTTAAATAGGAAGCATATGAGATTTGTAAAATAGAGACGGGTCTCCCCCTAGATGTGTGGAGACAAACCTCCCCCTCTATTTTACAAACCCCAACATGGGTGCACAAATATTGATACTAGCATTTGAAATCATACCTTTGCATAATAACATGTGATGAGAAATATATAGACAATAGATAACGCATATCATCACAAGATGGATCTAATGAAATAAACCACATAGTCTCATAAGATGGATCCATGATATAACCACAACATAACCACATAGTCTCACACATAAATAGAGGGAAATCGAAGTTCACAAGCAATAAAAGGATCAAAATAAGAACAAGCTTGTGACTTCCCATGCAACACCCATGCCTAAAGTGCAACTTCTCCCCCTTTGGCATCAAGACGCCAAAAAGGGACAAGTGCAAGACTACCGTCTCGACAGTCAATCATCCTCCTCCTCTTCCTCATCCTCAAGGTCCTCCTCGTAAGGGGGTGGGGCGCGGTGCGAGGAAGGGACATTATCGTCCCAACGGCTGTGCTGAGAGATCCACTGATCTTCTGGAGTGATGTTGGTCTCGGACCCCTCGGAGATGGTCAAACCCTGAGCAACCATCATGTACTTCTGCCGAGCAATGGCTTTCTTGGCATACACGTGCGCCTCATACATGCGCTTCTGGTTGTCAACCTGGAAGCATAAGATCTTCTTGAGCTTGACCTCCATCCTTTTGGCCCAAGAGGGCTTAGCATTCTTACGACGGGAGACAACATAGTCAGTGTCATGCCCACTGTCATTATCCTCAGAGTCATCCTCTTCCTACTCACCCGCCGCAACGCGGGGTTTAGCATGTGTCTTGATCTTGAGTGCCTTTGGCCTGTGCACAATGAGAGAGCGAGTGGAGAGTGTCCTAGCAATGACGGGGCACTTTGACACAATGAGGGCCATAATATAAGGAGCAAATGGTGGAACCCTCCGAGAGTGTGCAGCAGCAACCATCTCATTCCATATGAAGTCTGACACATCAAGAGGAGTGCCTGAGTCTCGGTTGAGGAAGGTGTTGAACAGCAAGTCTATAGAGAACCCATGTATCTCATACTTGTTGCCCACACGAGGAGCAACAGTCTCACGGAAAATGTGATGGAGAATGTCATACGTGGGGAGAAGATCCTTGATCTTGCCAGCAATCCCACGGCCCTAGATATACAGAGGTGTAAGGACATCCTTCTTGGAGGGGTGATCCCGCATGTGATAGCGAAAACCACAAGGAATGTCCCGGCCGCGATCTTCATACCCCAATATTGCAGCAAACTCCGCAAGTGTAGCTTCCTTGACAGCACCTTGAGTCATCCAAGTGATCTTCCGAGTACGGCCAATGTGGAAATGTGCAGTGGCATAAAACTGAGCAATAAGGAGTGGATCATAGTCATACTGGAACTCCATAATGGGGAACAAGCCAAGGTGAGAGCAGATTTCCTTAGCTTCAGCAAAGTAGTCAAGATTCTTGTTGATGTGACCCATGTCAATCCACTGCTGAGGCACCACCATCTGGATATTGGTCAAAAGAACCTCATGATAAACACGCTCTTGGAAATCATCGAAGAAAAGACTGTCTTCTCTGGCCTCGCTCCGGTTGCGTGAGTATGGATTTTCAATCCGGAGAGCCCTAAACTCCGACTCAGAGATGTCAGATAGTTTCTTTGGCCCTGATGGCCCTGAGATGAGACTCTTGGTACACCCGGAGGAAGGGGGAGAGAGGGAGGGGATCTGCCACGCCCCGCAGAGCGCTTGGTAGCCCCCTCACGACCCCCACAGCCACCTCGAGTGGCAGGCAACTTGGAACGGTGTCTTGGCTGTGGCATAACCTCTTCCTCAGACTCCGTCTGTTCCTCAACAATCTCATGGCTAGTCTTGGAACGCTTGCGCGCACCCCGAGAACCACCTGCATCTGTGAAAGCATGTAGCGGTCTCAATCTTTAATAAAGATAGAGCCCCCTGTGTTTACAATGCTAGTCCCTGGATCAATAGCTAGCATCCATAGTTAAGATGTAATATCAAGAAACAAAGGTCATAACATAACTTTATAACCAGGAATAACATAATTTTATTACATCATACATAGCTCATTTGGCTATTACATTACATTGCAGCGGAATAACTATAGTCATGGGTCCTTCATCTTCAAAGTGCCACAGGCAGATGTTGGTTGTAGACTTTGTAATCCTAATCAATCAATCTTCACTAAAATCAATCAAACCTGCAACATTACAAGTTACAGCCACAAGGGTCAATACATTTGAATTGTATTGGCAAGTTTCACTACTATGTATAATATAAGTGGATCCTATCATTACATGCAAATTTGGCTAAATAGAGTTTAAGGCTTACTTGCATAAAGCAAAATTTATCCTATCTTTTCAAAAGGGTTTTGGTCCTTTGTCAAATCTCCTTTTTCAAGTTCCTTGAACTCCTTGGTAGAAACTCAAGTGTCCAAGTCCTTGTCAAAATCTCTTGAGCTACTTGGTAACCCCAAGTGCAACAAGTTTTATAAAATCTCATGAGTTCCTTGGTAACCCCAAGTACATCATTCTTTAAACAAAATCTCTTAAGCACCTTGGTAACCCCAAGTGCATCAAGCTTAACAAAAATCTCTCTTTGAATTCCTTGGTACCCCCAAGTGCATCAAGTTTTTATTTTTAGAAGTTGGAATGTCGAGATCTCCCATAGTTCAAACTTTAGTTGCTCAGTATTGTCCATAACCGGGGACACGGCTAAGTACTTAGATTTTATTAACTTCTGCAGAAGGAGTACACTTTACCCACATGTCACAATCCCATCCTTTTGCCACCAGTGGCCTACTGGATTAGTGCTCACCAAGATGGAGTACTGGCAGATTGAGAATGTGACGAAGTCTTTCCAGAGGGTCCTCCCATACACCATTGCTAGCTTGCCTTCAGCACCCATGAAGCATTCCAGATCCCCATGTCCAGTTAACTGAAGACAGTGCATGGGTCTTCCCAATGTAGTTGACTAAGCCAGAGCCATAATAGCATGTGGTTGCACACGAAAGCCACAATTGGAGAAACATGTTCAATCTCTAAGTTTCCTAGGTGGTTTTCTTTTGGATCACAACACAAAGTGATACCCATAAACATGGTTCCTTTCGTTGCCACCTTCTCCAAAACTTAAAGTATCCTCCACCTAGGTGGTTCATTGAGTCCTTGTTTTATTATGTAAAACACAAGACCTTTTCTCAACCTTTGTAAAATCTCAACATGTATCTCTTTTCAAAATATAGCATGGCTAAGCATGTAACAACTACATTGTTTTCACTAAGGAATGTATAGGGTATCCTATTAGGATTTAGCATAGCATAAGTATAGAAACTCTTTTCATGCATGTTTCAAAATCCACTAAGTATAATGAAAATAGTAGGACTTTGAATGATAGTGTCACTTGCCTTTTTGGAAGGGAATGGTGGTTCACTCCTTGATCTTGCTAGCCTCACACTTTTGCTAATTGCACTACAATCAATCCAGCAAACACCAAATCAACTAGCATTCCAAATAATCAATCAAACAACATTTCACACACACATATATCTATGGGATTTAATCATGCATGTAAGCATGCAAGAGATGGTCCTATTTGTAAAGTTGGTCTCCACTAGGCTTCTAAACTTTGTAAGTTCCAAATTGGTCATTTTCCAAAGTGGCAAAGTCATTTGCAAAAGGGCTTTAGTCCATAAACCATTTTTAAATCCCTTCATTATTTTTATGTGATGGAAAAATATTTTTATCAAAGCAACAACTTCAAGTTGTTTACCAAATAAGTTGTTATTTTCCAAAACTTGGTGTTTAGGGCCAGTAGGTTTAGTCCAAAACACTTTCCCAAAGTTTTCTTTGCAAAGACATTTTCATAATAAAATCAATAATTTTATTTGGCTAGAAAGGGCTAAGTCAAATAATCCAACCTAAATTTTACCAAAATCATTTTTAACACCAAGGGTTGGTTCCTAGGGTCAGTAAGGTCACAACAAACCATTTTGCAAAGGTTTTAACCCTAAAAACATTTTTAAACAATTTTTCTAAGCTAAACAAGCACACAAAAGTTTCTGCAAAAACAAGTAAATTAACAGATACTATTTACTAAACCAAGGGTATGGTTGGCTAGGGTTTGCTCTCCTGAATCCAACGACATAAAATTTGTAATTTTTGGGCGTGTGGATCCAAAGTTACAAGGGTTTAATGCGAATCGTGCGGCTCAGATGCTTCCATACCGGTTCGCTTAAGTCATTCTGCCTACGCCACAGGATTAAGATCTAACGGCTCTTGCGTGTTTGACCAGAAGCTGGCGGCGCTGCGCGGCGACAGACGGCGGCGACGGTCAGGCGAAGTGTTAGCGGTGGTTCTAGGAAGCAAAGTACGAGGTGAGGATTATCACCATGATCGCGAGGACGAGGTGATGCTCGGGGCGTGGTCGGTTGGTCGAGGGGTGCTCAGGGTCAAGTGGAATCGCTCACCGGAGTTTGCTACGGCGTCAGACGGCTCTGTCCACGGTCGAAGGCGACATTGTAGATCGCCCTAGGACAAGACAGGGGCATGGTTAAGTGCGGGAGGTCACGGAGAAGACACGTGCATGAACGAGAAGGCGCGGGGCGGTCGGAAACTACCTGTGGGGCTCGTCGGAGTTGGAGCGGACGGTGACGTCGTTCAGAGCTTGTCGTAGTCGACGCTCAGGGGCGCCCGCGGTCGAACGAAAGGTACTGGGAGATGTGTCTGGGAGTGGGGAGTCTGCTAGCGTGCTCAGGGAGGCAAGGGGTGGTGGAACTCGGCCGGAATTGGTCGGAGAGGGTGGTCGGAACTGGGAGTGTGTCGAGCCAAATTGAGGCAGCCTCGGGGCAGAGAGAAAGTGGCGACAGAGGGGAAAGGAGGAGAAGATGCAGGTGCTTAATAGCGTGCAGTCACGACGAGGTTTAAGGCGCGGCATTACTGCGAATTGATCGCGGCTTTGAATGGCAGCAACGGCTGCGAGGTTTGGGGGAAGGAGGTCGCGCGGGTGAGGAGGAAGAACAGGAGGAGTGGGGTCCAGTCGTCAGTGGGAAAAAGAGTGAGGGGAGGGTCCACTGGTCAGCCTCTGTCAGAGTTAGATTCTGAGTGCAAATCGTTTTTCTCCGGGGAGGGAAACTGGGCTGGTTACTGGGCCTTGTTGGGCTGGGTCCTTTGCACTATTTTTTCTGTCTGAAACATTTTTCTTTTTCTAAATCTAATTTCTGTTTTGAATTTCAAACTATCAAACAACATTCAAATTGATTCAAACAATCACCAAACTTCACAACTTTGAACTTGGTTCTGTTTAGTAACATAAACCAAATTCCAAAATAAAATAATAATTTTTATTCTTTTTAGGATCCATTCTTTAATTAAAATGGATCTTTAGTCATTTAATAAAGTAAGGTTTGATTTAATTAATAAAATCTCCATTTGAAATCCAAATATTTTCAAAACCAAAACAGTAGGTTTTATTTGGAAATAAAGAATACTTAGAAACTTGTTTAAAACAAAATAACCTTTTATTTTAGGGTCCATTAATAATTAAACACATTAGACCATCATTATAAAATCAACTAGGATTTATTTTATTAAAATATTTATTTTGAAATCTAAAATAAAGCCAAAACACTTCAGTAGTTTTATTTGAGAATATAAAATATTTGGGAAACTTATTTAAAATAATTTAATAAGTTTTTGATGTTTTAATTAAAATGGTAAAACCTTTTATTTAGACAAAATTGGATATTAAATCCTTATTAATTTATTTAAATAAACCTTTGCTATTTTTATTCAAATCAAAATGTTTTAATTCCAAAGCTTGGCCAAGGTTTAATTTGGCTTTATAAAATAACCTTTATTTATGAATTCACCTTTTCTTTTGAAAACCAAAATTTTTTATTTAAAAAAAAGATCTTAAATAGTATTTCCCAAAATATTTCTTTTATTTAAAATGTTTATCTTTAAAAATCCCTTTAGGGTTTATTTGATCCAAATTGGTTTGAAGTTCCAATTGAATTCCAAAAAGTTTCTTCTGGCCCTGAAAATCAAACAAAGTTTTATTTTATTCATTTATTTTCACATTACAAGATTTGGAAAATCTTGGGATGTGACAAAGCACGAGGGAGGATAGCAAGGGGGTAAGGGCACAAGAATCATAAGGAGCAAACGAGAGAATCCAATATTAAGCAGAAAAAATGCGGTCAGTTTGGGCCGGTACTACCGGACCTGACGACCGGTAGTACTGCTTACAAGCGGTAGTACCGAAAAAAGTTCCGGTACTACCGGTTGAGCGGCACGAGTTCGTGAGATCTGATGGAAACGGACCAAAGTGACGGCATAAGGAGCAAACGAGAGAATCCAATATTAAGCAGAAAAAATGCGGTCAGTTTGGGCCGGTACTACCGGACCTGACGACCTGTAGTACCGCTTACAAGCGGTAGTACCGGAAAAAGTTCCGGTACTACCGGTTGAGCGGCACGAGTTCGTCAGATCTGATGGAAACGGACCAAAGTGACAGCATTAAACTGTAAATAGATGATTCTACTCGGTAACAAGGGAAGCATATGTCAGTACAACTTTACAATGTGTCAATTTCTCCACAAATCTAAGCCAAAACCTAGATCCAATGAGGAAATTAAACGGAGATAGAAAGGGCGGTTGTACCGGGATCCATGGCGGTGGAAAGAAGTGGGAGCCCGCCAAGAGGCCGAATCCAAGGGGGATCTGGGGAGAGGAGGGCGCGGCAGGGCTCCGGCGGCTTCAAGGTCTCCGGCGGCGACGCGGGTATGAGTGGAGGGCGTGGGGATGAATGAGGCACAGAGGGGTGCCTCCCCACGCGCGTCCAATATATACCAGAAAAACTTCGACCGGTAGTATCGGTTGCTGAAGCGGTAGTACCGCTTGTAAGCGGTAGTACCGGTTACCCAACCGGTAGTACCAGTGACCGGTAGTATCAGACATGTGGGCGGTAGTACCGTTCCAGGATCAGTTCTTCCAGGAGACGACCTGGGAACTAGCCAGGTCTGGTAGTACCGCTCGCACATCCGGTAGTACCGGTCCCATCTGATTCCAAAGCAGGAAACAAAGGTGATTCTTGTGAGGATAGAGAGAGGGTTTTTGCGAGGGAGTAAGGAGGCTTGGGTTAAGAGAAGTTGGCTGGGAAGCACATGCACTCTAAAAATCGAGAAAAAGGAAGTTAAAAACCAAACTAGAGTGCATGAGACTAAGAACGGTGAAGACAATTCACAAGATGACAATCAAGAGTAAAAATCAAATAAAAAATGACAAACACGAGTACGCACATCAACCTCTCGATTGAGAGGGGGCGGTGGCCTAGGCCACCATATTTGAGTATACTCGGCTTGGAACCACAAAGATATATCTTGGGTCCATTACCGAAACTCATCATTAAGCTCACATATCACAAAATGATATTAAGAGGAATGATTTTGTTTTCTTTGCGCATAATGGGGGGAGGGATGGTCCAATAAATTAGGACCGCACTCTCCCTATGTCCATGCCTACACCTAAACCAAATATGGGTCGAGTATTAGGTGAGAGTGCAAGATAATCAAGTCAAGCTCCTTGAATCTACGATATTTAGTTCATTCCTCAAGTAGCAAAACCTTGCTTCATCAAGTGGCTTCGTGAAGATATCGGCAAGTTGATCTTTGGTTGAAACATAGGATAGATCAATATCACCTCGAGCAACATGATCTCTAATGAAGTGATGACGAATCTCAATATGCTTTTTTCTTGTGTGATCCACCGGGTTGTATGCAATTTTGATGGCACTTTCATTGTCACATAGAAGAGGCACTTTGTCACAATGGACACCGTATTCCTTTAAAGTTTGCCTCATCCATAGCAATTGAGTGCAAGCACTAGCGGCAGCAACATACTCGGCTTCGGCGGTGGAGAGAGATATACAATTTTGCTTCTTAGAAGACCAACATACCAAGGACCTACCAAGGAATTGGCAAGCCCCGGATGTTGATTTTGTATCATCCTTGTCCCCCACCCAATCCGAATCCGTGTATCCACAAAGAGCAAATGTTGAGCCTCGAGGATACCAAAGACCATAAAATGGGGTATGAACTAAATATCGAAAGATTCTCTTGACCGCCATTAAATGGCTTTCCTTAGGAGCCGCTTGATATCTTGCACACACACCTACACTCAACACAATATCGGGTCTAGATGCACAAAGGTAAAACAAAGAACCAATCATGAACCGGTATACCTTTTGATCCACATCTTTCCCATTTGGATTTTGTTCTAGATGAGTCTTTGTAGCCATGGGAGTAGGAGCTCCATTTAAATCTTGCATTTTGAATCTCTTGAGCATATCTTGAGTATACTTGGCTTTATTGAAGAATGTCCCTCCTCTAACTTGCTTGATCTCAAAGCCAAGAAATACTCTCAATTCTCCCATCAAAGACATCCGGAACCTACTAGTCATAAGCTTTGAGAATTCATCATTAAAAGCTTTGTTAGATGAGCCAAAGATAATATCATCAACATATATTTGGCATACAAAAAGCTCCCCATTGACCCTCTTAGTAAAAAGAGTGGGATCGATTTTCCCAACCTCAAAGCCACGGTCAAACAATAACTCTCTAAGGTGCTCATACCACGTGCGTGGGCCTTGCTTGAGCCCATAGAGCGCCTTATCAAGTTTGTAGACATGGTTTGGGAAGTTGGGGTCCTCAAATCCTGGGGGTTGCTTAACATATACCAATTCATTTAACGGTCCATAAAGAAATGCACTTTCTACATCCATTTGTTGCAACTTAAAGTTGTGATGTGCCGCATAAGCAAGAAGGATACGGATGGACTCAAGGCGAGCCACAGATGCATAAGTCTCTCCATAATCAATGCCTTCAATTTTAGAATACCCTTGTGCAACCAATATAGCCTTGTTCCTTACTATAATTCCATGCTCATCTTGCTTGTTCTTGAATATCCACTTTGTTCCAATAACATTGCGGCAATCCTTTGGCTTCTCAACTAACTTCCATACTTTGTTTCTCTCAAAGTTGTTGAGCTCTTTGTGCATAGCTTCTAACCAATTCGAGTCTTCAAGAGCTTCCCACACTTTCTTTGGTTCAATCATGGAGATGTGAGCTTGGTGTTCACTGAAACTCTTCAATTGTGCTCTTGTGGAAATACCTTTCCTTAGATCACCAACTACATTTTGTAGAGTGTGATCTCTTAATTCCAACATTATTTCCTTTATAGCTTCACGACGAGCGTGGATCTCCGTGTTGTTTCTTGGAGGACCCTCTTCATCATTTTGATCCTCGTGTTGACCATCATCTTGACCTTGATCATCATGGGAGTCATCCTCTACATTGGGAGGCAAAGATTGACCTTGGTCTTGATCAAGTGCACTTCTAGCGTCAATTTGAGCTTGTCTCAAAGCAGCTTGTACGGATCTTCCTTGACAAATTGACTTGGCACCACTTGACAATCCGTCGAATGGACCAAGCTCCCCTTGACTAGAGTTGACACTTTGATCACCATGTTGAGGGTCCACATCTTGTCTTTGGCTTGATTCAATGTCCTCTTCGGTGGATGGAGCATGTTGAGGTTGTGAAGATGAGGGCTCCACTTGAGTGGAGCATAGTTCTTCTCGATCCGCCATAAGGGGTTCCTCAACAGGGCGGATATATCCCACACACATTCTTCCTATGGCATCCTGAGGCATTTCATCATCTGCATCACAAGCATCAACACGCCCCCTTGGGGACCATCATATTCTTCGAAGGTCACACTACAAGATTCTATGACGGCTCCAGAGAGCTTGTCATAGATTCTATAAGTGTGAGATTCGAGACCATAGCCAACAAAAATACCCTCTAATGCTTTAGACTCGAATTTAGACAAACGAACACCTTTTATGAGATAGAAACAATTACAACCGAACACCCGGAAGTAAGATATGTTGGGCTTGTTATCGGTAAGTATTTCATATGGAGTCTTGTTGATTTATTTGTGGAGGTAGAGCCGGTTTGAAGCATGGCAAGCGGTGGAGATGGCTTCGGCCGAAAAGTTGTATGTAGATTTAAACTCCGCCAACATGGTCCTAGCCATCTCAATAAGAGTCCGGTTCTTCCTTTCGGCCACACCATTTTGTTGAGGGGTGTATGCAGCGGAATATTGATGTTTAATCCCCTCATCACTAAGGAAATCATTCAAGGTGTAGTTCTTGAACTCGGTGCCGTTGTCACTTCTTATGATCAACACGGGAACATTGTATTGCCGTTGAACCAAGTTGATGAAGTCGATAAAAGTCTTTTGAGTCTCACTCTTCAACTTGAAGAAATAAACCCAAGAGTATCTTGAAAAGTCATCAACAATCACCAAGCAATATTTCTTCCTACCAAGACTTGCATGAGATGGAGGACCAAATAGGTCCACATGGAGGAGTTCCAAGATCTTGGTAGACTTGATTTGGTTCGTAGGCTTGTGAGGAGCGTCATGCATCTTCCCTAGAACACATGCCCTGCAAACATGATCTTTGGCAAAGGAAACATTTTCTTTTAGTCCCAAAATATGGCCCTCCTTGTGGAGACTTTGCAAAGTTCTCATATTGACATGGGCCAGTCGGCGATGCCATAACCAACCCATATCGTCCTTTCCGAATAAGCACATCACACTTGTAGTGGCTTGCCCCGAAAAGTCCACCACATACAAGTCATGTTCGACATACCCAACGAAAGCGACCTTGAGAGACTTGCTCCACATGAGGACCACAAGATCATTATGTATAAAGACGGAAAAACCCATCTTTCCAAGAGCACAGACTGAAAGTAAATTGTACCCAAGGGTCTCAACAAGCATGACGTTCACGAGTGTAATGTCGTGAGCAACCACAACTTTGCCAAAACCCAATACCTTAGATTTTGACTTGTCGGCATAAGTCACGGTGATTAGATCATCATTTGGCTTTAAGTCCTTGACAATAGACGAGCTTCCGGTCATATGACTTGTGCAACCAGTATCAAGCACCCACTTTGACCCTCCGGAAGCATAAGTCTACAAAAGATCAAGCTAATTTTTAGGTACCAATTTTTCAATGGGTCCTCTTTTGTTAGCAACAAGGGTCTTGGGAACCCAAATAGACCAAGCAATATAACCATCATAAGGGCCAACATATTGTGCATACACATCACCATAATAATCACGCATTAGAACATAGTGAGGGTTAGCACTTCCCGCAAAGTCATCATGAGACATAGTTTTACCACTTGTGGTCTTACTCTCCACAATGGTCTTGTTGGTCTCTTGTGCGGGCTTGTCCTTCTTCTTCTTATTGTTCTTATTCTTGGTTTTGGAAACAAAACCAATGCCCCCTTTATCACCACTACGCCTTTGCTTGCTCAAAAGATCATCAATGGACTTGTTGCCTTGTGGAAATGTGGCCTTAGCAAGCTCCCCCTTCAACCTAGCATTCTCTTCAAGAATAGTTGTGCTACTAGATGGAATGAAGTTACTAGGTGAAGGAATATTGGCCAATTGAGTTTGAAGCGTTTCATGGGACTTTGTGAGTGACAAGATTTCACTCTCCAAGGCCTTGTGAGCCTTGTTAAGCAAACTAAAGTCCTCGGCAAGTTTTTCATGAACCACACCAAACTCAATATTGTCCTTTTTAGGTTAGTCATAAACTCATCAAAGGCAATTAATTCCTTTTTAACATCAAGAGACATCTCATCATCTAGTTCATCATTATCTAAGGGGGTAGAGCGAGATGATGAGGATACCTCCGTTCCTCTTGCCATAAGGCAAGTGACATTCTTGGTGGGAGAGGTCTCATTTGGAGAATCGAAGAGTGAGAATGTCGGAGTAGAGGTGGTGGCTAGAGCAGCCACACCATGAGAAGTTTCCTCTTCCTCATCTTCATCATCTTCATTGTCGGAGGAGTATTCTTCATGAGTGATCAAGAAAATTTCTCCCAACTTCTTGTTGATGGGATTCTTCTTGATGAAAGGTTTCTTATAAGGTGCCTTGAGAGTCTTCTTCAACACAAGCTTACCCCCATGATCTTCTCTCTTTTCATAGGGACAACTTGCTACAAAGTGATAGCGGTCACCACAATTGAAGCAAGTTCTCAATCTCGTTGTATTTTCTCTTTTCCCATTTGGGTTGCTTTTTCTTTGCATTTCCATCTTGGCCTTGGCGGGGTTCTTCCAAACGTTCTTTGCATAGAAGGCCATATATTGACTATGAGCAATCTTGACTTCATCGGGGTGGTCCATGGGAAGCCCTTCATCACTATCATCTTCATCCCCATGGTCCACAACTTTGGCCTTCAAAGCAACATTGACAACATTGCTCGTACCAAGGGCACGAGCACGGGCATCTTTGGCATTCTTGGCGGCAACCTTGAAAGCGGCCATCTCTTGCATAACTTCATTTGAGGTCATGAGATGGTAGTTGTGTCTTCCTTGTAGGCTCTTCAAGTCGGTGGGCTCAAAAGGCATGAGTGCACTCAGATATTTCCTTTTTATCCATGCATCATCCACATGTGAGGCACCCACATTTCTAAAAGCGGTGGCGGTGGTCTTGAGCCTTCAGTACATGTCTTCGTGATCTTCACCTTATTTCATGTAGAAGCCTTTGGCTTCATTGCTTAGAGCATCATATCGGTTCCTCCTCATACTCTCATTTCCAACAAACAACACTGTGAGAGCATCCCAAGCTTCCTTGGCAATGCTAAAGTGCTCAGTGTGTGGATAATCCTTTGTCCCCAAACCTTGTTGAATCATATGCAAAGCAGTGGCATTGAGTTGACTATTAACAATCTCTCTTCTTGTCAAGTTGTTTGGATCCCCAATAAAGAGTCCATGCTCGATGATGTTCCATAGTTCAATGCAAGAGCTGCGCATATGAGTTCTCATTAGTGATTGCCATTGAGCAAAAGTAGCAGATTCTTCAAGCTTAGGTGGGTCACCTCTATTGTATACATGAGGGTGAGGGATTGTAGGGTTAGGAGAGTACCATGAATCACGGTGCTCACCCTTCCCACCATCATTGTGTGTGGAGGAATTAACGTTGTCTAGTTTACCCCCCACCACCATACCCTCGGGGGATACAGACGTATTCCCTTTAGGTAAAATGGATGGTTGATCCTCTTGAGGAGATGGGGGTGATGAGCCTTCTTTTTCTTTAAGAAGTTACTCAAGCATCTTCTTGACTTCGTTGACCAAGGAAGAGCTCAACCTTGTTTCCAAGTTTTTGAGATCTTCCATGGTCACCGGGGTCGGCTCACTACCACCATCCCCATCGTTGCTACCCATATTCTCTTAGGAGGTAAAGCCCAAATAAAGAGCCGAGGCTCTGATACCAATTGAAAGGATCGTATGGGCACCTAGAGGGGGGGGGGTGAATAGGTGCTACTTCAAATTTTCTTCTTTTTCAAATTAAGGTTTGACAATAAGGTAAATTCTCTAGATAATGCAACTATGATGAATTTACCTATATGAAAATTATGCAAGAGCTACCACAACACAAAGTAGGAACAAGTAAGTAAAAGTGCGGTAAAGGATAGAACTAACCAAAATGGTGGACGCGGAGAAACAAGGATTTGTTTCCCGTAGTTCCTTCCTTTTGAGGGGAAGTACATCTACATTTGGAGAGGGGGTGGTTTCAAACCACCAACGCCACTAAAGGCCTCCCTTGTTCTCCAATGAATCTCACCCCAACGGGATCGATTCACCTTCCACTATATCGGCAACCTTCAAGGTGGAAGCTGGCACCGTTACAAGTTTGGGGCACACATCCACAACTTAATCGGAGGCTCCCAAATACAAGCAAGCTGTCAAAGCAATCAAAGACAAGCTTGTAAGAACCAAAAAAAGAACTAGGGTTTCCCATAAAACACTAGAGCAAAGGGGCCCTCAATGAAATGAGGGGGAAATGAAGATCTCTTTTGGTGAAGTAGTAGATCGGGGCCTCCTCCTTCGATTCCCCAAAGATCAAGGACTTTGGATGGTGGAATGAGGAGATCTTCAAGATTGGGTGGCTCCAATGGAGGTCTTGATTTTAATGTGGCTGAGCAGTTTGTCTCAAGGTATGTGGAGGGGTATTTATTGTTGGAGTTATGCCCTAGAGGCAATAATAAATGTAGTTATTATTATATCTTTGTGTTTATGATAAATGTTTACATTCATGCTATAACAGTATTAACAAGGAAACATTAATACTTGTGTGATTTGTAAACTTAATTTGAAGTCCCTAGTAAAGCCTCTATACATCACTAGCTTGTTGGTTGATAAATGATTGTGGTTTCCCTATCATGAACATTGAGATGTTATCAACAACAAGATCATATCATTAGGAGAATGATATGGTGGACATACTCCTATAGATAAGCGTAGCATAAAGATCAAGTCATTTCAATAGTTCAATTGCTATATGCTTTCTGATACATAGTAACCTAATTCCTTCGACCATGAGATCATGCATATCACCTTTACAGGATGGATGCTTTGATGACATCAAACACCACACCGTAACTGGGTGGCTATAAAGGTGGCATTGAGTGTTCGGAAAGTATTGGTTGAGACACATGGATCAAGAGTGGGATTTGTCCATCCATATGACGGATAGATATACTCTGGGCCCTCTCGGTGGAATGTCATCCAATTAGCTTGCAAGCATGTGACTGGCTCACAAGGGATCACATATCACGGGAACGAGAAAAGAGTACTTATCGGTAACAAGGTTGAACTAGGTATGCAGAGATACCGACGGTCATAACCTCGGATAAGTAAACTATCGTGAGACAAAAGGGAAGTTGGTATCGTATGTAAGTGGTTCATTCGATCGCAAAGTAATCGTAGAAATATGTGGGAGCCATATGAATTTCCAGATTCCTCTATTGGTTATTGTTCGGAGAACTGTCTCGATCATGTCCGCATAATTCACGAACCGTAGGGAGACACACTTAAGGATTCAACGTTGTTTGAGTAGTTATGGTATGATGAGAAAGAGACCGAATGTTGTTCGGAGTCTCGGATGGGATCCGAGATATCATGAGGAGATCCGAAATGGTCCAGAGAATAAGATTCATATAAGGAAAGTCTCGTCTCGGAGTTGGGGAATGATTCCGGTGTTTTCATCGGGAATGTTCTAGAAGGTTCCGGAATGTCCGGCACTCCGGAGGGGAAGGGGTACATGAATGTGTCATTACAAGTTGGAATGATTGCATCATGTACTAGGTGTCATCGCTGTCCAAAATAAAGGGTTTATTCAATCCCTAGTTTGAAAAGTCAAACGGCTAGTTTGAAAAGTCAAACGGCAGTTTTTGGAAAGAGGAGGAGAGGTGGAAACCGAGTTGGGGAGGAGTTCCCTCCTCCAACCGGCGGCCCACCTCCAAGCCGAGTTGGGGAGGGACTCCCCTCCCCTTGGCCGCACCTCCCACCTATAAAGGGAGGGGCAGGGCTGCCCCTCCTAGCACATAAGTTCCCTGCCCCAAACCCTAGCTTGGCGCCACCACCTCCTGCAGCTGCCGCCGCCTCCTAGGGTTGCCCTAGCCGCCGACTTGGGCTGCCCCAAGCCCTATCCGCCGGCTCTAGAACCTCCTCCTTGGTGTGTCTAAACCCTAGATCGCCGAGGAGCTCTCTCATAATCCACCATACTCGCTCCGGCTTAAGGCGAAGCCCTGCGAGATCTCCCCTCTACTTCCGGTACCACGCCGTTGTGCTGCCGGAATCGCGAGGAGAGTGCTACAACCTCCGCTGCCTGCTGGAACAAGGGAGAGGAAGGTCTTCGTCGAGTACCGAACGTGTGACCGACTGCGGGAGCGCTGCCGGAACGCAGCGCCGGAAGGATCGTCTACGCGATCTTGAGATCGGGAAGAGTACGACTACATCACCCACGAGAATCCGCTCTCGTTAAACAATTTGGAATCTTCGAGGGTGAGTTATTCCATCGACTTGTTGCTACAATCTAGTAGATAGATCTTGGCTTGTTTGTTTGTATGTGGTAGAATTTTTTTGTTTTCCATGCTACGAAACCCTACAGTGGTATCAGAGCCGTGTCTATATGTAGATCTGTTGCACGAGTAGAACACAATGGTCATTGTGGGCGTTGATGCTTTTATTGTCGATTGCTTCTTGTGTACTTTGCATCTTGCGGTATGTTGGGATGAAGCGGCCCGGGCTAACCTTACATGACATCGTTCATGAGACTTGCTCCACGCTTGACATGCAACTTGTATTGCATAAGTGGCTTTGCGGGTGCCTGTTTCTCCTAGCATAGTTAAGATCCAATTTACAACGGGTGATTAACAATACTAGTATCAATGTTGTGGTTCTTGTTTGTAAGTTAGAATGACACTTATTGAAAGCCCCAAACCATGTAAAACATGCAAAGAAAGTAGAGGCGTCTAACTTTGTTTTGCAGGGGTGTGCAGTGATGTGATATGGCCATGATTGTGATTATATTTGATGTATGCAATGTTCCTTATTGTAAGTTGGCAACCGGCAGGAGCCATATGGTTGTCTTTAATTTATGTTAAGACCCGCGTGTCTATTCAAAGTAGTTGTAATAGTTGAAGCCGGTGGACGACAACCATGAAGAAGCGTCATTGACCTTGATGCAATGCCGGTGATGATGGAGATCATGTTCGTGCTTGAAGATGGAGATCGGAAGCACAAAGAAGAAAGGCCATATCATATCACATATTATGAATTGCATGTGATGTTAATCCTTTATGCATCTTGTATTGCTTGGTAGACGACGGTAGCATTATAAGATGATCCCTCATGCACATGAATTTCAAGTCATAAAGTGTTCACCCTTAGTTAGCACCGTTGCTAAAGCTTGTTGTTTCGAAGCACCACGTGATGATCGGGTGTGTTAGATTCTGCAAGTGTATACAACGTGAGCAAGCCAGATTTGCTCATGCGGAAACTAATGTTTGATCTTGACGAGCCTAGCATGTACAGACATGGTCTCGGAACACGGATCACCGAAAGGTAAAACATGAATCATATAGTAGATATGATGAACATGTCGATTGTTCGCCATTGAAACTATATCAACTCTCGTGATGATCGGTGTTGATATAGTGGATTTGGTTCGTGTGATCACTAAAACAATGTGAGGGATGTTGTTTTGAGTGGGAGTTCACCTAGTTTAATTTTATTATTAATTTGAACTCAATTTGTCATAAACTTAGTCTAAACTCTTACAAATATGTTGTAGATCAATGGCAGCCCCTACCATCAATTTTAATGCGTTCCTAGAGAAAGAAAAGTTGAAAAACAATGGAAGCAACTTCGCGGATTGGTTCCGCAATTTGAGGATTGTCCTCACAGCTGGTAATTTGACCTATGTGCTGGATGCACCGCTGGGTGACCCACCTGCAGCTGATGCTTCCGATGAAGTAAAGAATGTTTACCTCGCTCGGAAGAATCAGTACTCCATAGTTCAGTGTGCTATCTTGTATGGTTTAGAACCGGAGCTTCAGAAAAGGTTTGAGAATTCAGACCCATATGATATTGTCGAAGATCTCAAATTGATTTTTGAGACTCACGCGGCAATTGAAAGTTATGAGGCTTCTGAAAAGTTCTTTAACTGCAAGATGGAAGAGGGCAGCTCCTTCAGTGAGCATGTGCTTAAGATGTCTGGGCACGCAAACAAACTTCAAAGCTTGGGTATAGTGATTCCTAATGCTTTGGGGATTTACCGTGTCCTCCAATCACTGCCACCAAGTTACAAGAACTTTGTGATGAACTACAACATGCAGAACATGAACAAGCAGTTGCCAGAACTGTTTGCTATGTTAAAGTCTGCAGAAGTGGAGATCAAGAAAGAGCACCAAGTGTTGTTGGTCAATAAGACCACCAAATTCAAGAAAGGCAAGTCTAAGCAGAAGGGACACTTCAAGAAGGGTGGTAAGAAAGTTACCGCGCCGACGAAGAAGACCAAGGCTGGACCTAAGCCTGATACTGAGTGTTTTTACTGCAAGGGAGAAGGTCACTGGAAGCGGAATTTCCCAAAGTACTTGGCGGATTTGAAGAACGACAACATCAAGAAGAAAGGTATATCTGATATACATGTTATTGATGTGTATCTCACTAGTACTCGTAGTAGTGCCTGGGTATTTGATACTGGTTCGGTTGCTCATATTTGTAACTCGAAACAGGTGTTGCAGAATAAACGGAAGCTAGCGAAGAACGAGGTGACGATGCGCGTGGGAAACGGATCAAAGGTTGATGTGATCGCGGTCGGCACGCTACCCCTTCATCTACCATCGGGATTAGTTTTATACTTAAATAATTTTTATTTGGTGCCTGCGTTGAGCATGAACATTATATCGGGATCTTGTTTATTGCGAGACGGTTACTTGTTTAAATCCGAGAATAATGGTTGTTCGATTTATATGAGTAATATGTTTTATGCACATGCACCTTTGATAGATGGTCTATTCTTATTGAATCTCGATAGTGGAAATACACATATCAACAACATTGAGACTAAACATTTGAAATCAAGCGATAATTCGACCTATATGTGGCACTGTCGTCTTGGTCACATTGGAGTGAAACGTATGAAGAAACTCCATTCCGATGGACTTCTTGAATCACTTGATTTTGAATCACTTGAAAGATGCGAAGCATGTCTGATGGGTAAAATGACTAAGACTCCATTTTCTGGTATGAGGGAGCGAGCTACAGACTTATTGGAAATCATACATACCGATGTGTGTGGTCCAATGAGTGTAGCATCGCGCGGTGGTTATCGTTATGTTCTTACCTTCACGGATGACTTGAGTAGATATGGGTATATCTATTTCATGAAATATAAGTCCGAAACTTTCGAGAAGTTTAAGGAGTTTCAAAGTGAGGTAGAGAATCAACGTAACAAGAAGATTAAATTTCTACGTTCTGATCGTGGAGGTGAATATCTAAGTTACGAGTTTGGCGATCATTTGAAGAAATGCGGAATACTTTCACAATTGACACCGCCGGGAACACCACAGCGTAATGGTGTGTCCGAAAGTCGTAATCGAACTCTCTTAGATATGGTTCGTTCTATGATGTCACTTACAGATCTACCGCTATCATTTTGGGGTTATGCATTAGAAACAGCCGCATTCACTTTAAATAGGGCACCATCTAAATCCGTTGAAACGACACCGTATGAATTATGGTTTGGGAAGAAACCTAAATTGTCGTTCCTTAAAGTTTGGGGTTGCGAAGCCTATGTAAAGAAGTTACAGCCGGACAAGCTTGAACCCAAAGCGGAAAAATGCGTCTTCATAGGATACCCAAAGGAAACTATTGGGTATACCTTCTATCATAGATCCGAAGGCAAAATCTTCGTTGCCAAGAATGTATCCTTTCTAGAGAAGGAATTTCTCTCGAAAGAAGTGACTGGAAGGAAAGTAGAACTCGACGAGGTTGTCGAACCTTCTCTCGAAATTGCGAGTAGCGCAGCACCGGAAGAAGTTCCTGTGTTGCCTGGACCAATAAGAGAGGAAGCTAATGATGATGATCATGAAACTTCGGTTGAAGTTGCTACAGAGCCTCGCAGGTCAACGAGAACTCGTACCACTCCAGATTGGTATGATCCCGTTATGAGTGTCATGTTGGTGGACAACACCGATGACCCTGAGACATATGAGGAAGCAATGATGAGCCCAGATTCCAATAAATGGCAAGAAGCCATGAAATCCGAGATTGGATCCATGTACGAAAAACAAGTATGGACTTTGGTGGACTTACCGGATGGCCGGAAGGCTGTCGAGAACAAATGGATTTTCAAGAAGAAAACAGATGCTGATGGTAATGTTACTGTCTATAAAGCTCGACTTGTCGCAAAAGGGTTTCGACAAATTCAAGGAGTTGACTACGATGAGACTTTCTCACCAGTAGCGAAGCTAAATTCTGTGAGGATTATGTTAGCAATCGCTGCATATTATGATTATGAGATATGGCAGATGGATGTCAAAACAGCATTCCTCAATGGAGACATTGATGAAGAGTTGTATATGATGCAACCCAAAGGTTTTGTCGATCCTAAAGATGCTAACAAGGTATGCAAACTTCAACGGTCCATCTATGGATTGAAGCAAGCATCCCGAAGTTGGAATCAACGTTTTGATAAGGTGATCAAAAGTTTTGGTTTTATACAAACTTATGGAGAAGCTTGTATTTACAAGAAAGTGAGTGGGAGCTCTGTAGCATTCTTAATACTATATGTAGATGACATATTGTTGATTGGGAATGATGTAGACCTTCTTAATAGTGTCAAGGAATATTTGAATAATAGTTTTTCAATGAAGGATCTTGGCGAAGCAGCTTACATATTAGGCATAAAGATTTATAGAGATAGATCGAAACGCCAAATATCATTGTCACAAAGTACATATTTGGACAAAGTTCTAAAGAGGTTTGGAATGGAAGATAGCAAGAAAGGGTTCTTGCCCATGTTGCCCAATACGACCTTGAGTAAAACTCAAAGTCCGACATCGGTAGAAGATAGAGAAAGGATGAGTAAGACTCCCTATGCCTCAGCCATAGGATATCTAATGTATGCCATGCTATGTACTAGACCCGACATTGCATATGCTGTTAGTCTAACTAGCAGATATCAAAGTGATCCAGGAGTGGATCATTGGACAGCGGTCAAAAACATCCTTAAGTACTTGAGAAGAACTAAGGATATGGTTCTTTCTTATGGAGGTGATGAACAGCTCGTTGTTAATGGTTACACCGATGCTAGTTGGAACATCGATCCGGATGATTCTAAATCACAATCTGGATACGTATTTATTTTGAATGGTGCAGCAGTTAGCTGGAGGAGTGCAAAGCAAAGCGTTGTGGCGAGATCTTCAACTGAATCGGAATACATGGCTGCTTCGGAGGCTTCACAAGAAGCGATATGGATGAAAGAGTTCATTACAGAGCTGGGTGTGGTTCCTAGTGCGCTGGACCCAATGTCTATCTACTGTGATAACATGGGCGCCATAGCCAATGCGCAAGAACCAAGGTCACCCAAGAAGCTGAAGCACATCAAGCTACGTTTTCACGCTATTCGAGAACATATCCAAGATGGGGATATAAAGATTTGCAAAGTACACACAGATCTGAATATGGCGGATCCGTTGACAAAACCTCTCCCGAGGGCAAAACATGACCGGCACCAAACTGCCATGGGTGTTCGGTATATTACCATGTAATCTAGATTAGATGACTCTAGTGCAAGTGGGAGACTGTTGGAGATATGCCCTAGAGGCAATAATAAATGTAGTTATTATTATATCTTTGTGTTTATGATAAATGTTTACATTCATGCTATAACAGTATTAACAAGGAAACATTAATACTTGTGTGATTTGTAAACTTAATTTGAAGTCCCTAGTAAAGCCTCTATACATCACTAGCTTGTTGGTTGATAAATGATTGTGGTTTCCCTATCATGAACATTGAGATGTTATCAACAACGAGATCATATCATTAGGAGAATGATATGGTGGACATACTCCTATAGATAAGCGTAGCATAAATATCAAGTCATTTCAATAGTTCAATTGCTATATGCTTTCTGATACATAGTAACCTAATTCCTTCGACCATGAGATCATGCATATCACCTTTACAGGATGGATGCTTTGATGACATCAAACACCACACCGTAACTGGGTGGCTATAAAGGTGGCATTGAGTGTTCGGAAAGTATTGGTTGAGACACATGGATCAAGAGTGGGATTTGTCCATCCATATGACGGATAGATATACTCTGGGCCCTCTCGGTGGAATGTCATCCAATTAGCTTGCAAGCATGTGACTGGCTCACAAGGGATCACATATCACGGGAACGAGAAAAGAGTACTTATCGGTAACGAGGTTGAACTAGGTATGCAGAGATACCGACGGTCATAACCTCGGATAAGTAAACTATCGTGAGACAAAAGGGAAGTTGGTATCGTATGTAAGTGGTTCATTCGATCGCAAAGTAATCGTAGAAATATGTGGGAGCCATATGAATTTCCAGATTCCTCTATTGGTTATTGTTCGGAGAACTGTCTCGATCATGTCCGCATAATTCACGAACCGTAGGGAGACACACTTAAGGATTCAACGTTGTTTGAGTAGTTATGGTATGATGAGAAGGAGACCGAATGTTGTTCCGAGTATCGGATGGGATCCGGGATATCATGAGGAGATCCGGAATGGTCTGGAGAATAAGATTCATATAAGGAAAGTCTCGTCTCGGAGTTGGGGAATGATTCCGGTGTTTTCATCGGGAATGTTCTAGAAGGTTCCGGAATGTCCGGCACTCCAGATGGGAAGGGGTACATGAATGTGTCATTACAAGTTGGAATGATTGCATCATGTACTAGGTGTCATCGCTGTCCAAAATAAAGGGTTTATTCAAATCCTAGTTTGAAAAGTCAAACGGCTAGTTTGAAAAGTCAAACGGCAGTTTTTGGAAAGAGGAGGAGAGGTGGAAACCGAGTTGGGGAGGAGTTCCCTCCTCCAACCGGCGGCCCACCTCCAAGCCGAGTTGGGGAGGGACTCCCCTCCCCTTGGCCGCACCTCCCACCTATAAAGGGAGGGGCAGGGCTGCCCCTCCTAGCACATAAGTTCCCTGCCCCAAACCCTAGCTTGGCGCCACCACCTCCTGCAGCTGCCGCCGCCTCCTAGGGTTGCCCTAGCCGCCGACTTGGGCTGCCCCAAGCCCTAGCCGCCGGCTCTAGCACCTCCTCCTTGGTGTGTCTAAACCCTAGATCACCGAGGAGCTCTCTCATAATCCACCATACTCGCTCCGGCTTAAGGCGAAGCCCTGCGAGATCTCCCCTCTACTTCCGGTACCACGCCGTTGTGCTGCCGGAATCACGAGGAGAGTGCTACAACCTCCGCTGCCTGCTGGAACAAGGGAGAGGAAGGTCTTCGTCGAGTACCGAACGTGTGACCGACTGCGGGAGCGCTGCCGGAACGCAGCCGGAAGGATCGTCTACGCGATCTTGAGATCGGGAAGAGTACGACTACATCACCCACGAGAATCCGCTCTCGTTAAACACTTTGGAATCTTCGAGGGTGAGTTATTCCATCGACTCGTTGCTACAATCTAGTAGATAGATCTTGGCTTGTTTGTTTGTATGCGGTAGAATTTTTTTGTTTTCCATGCTACGAAACCCTACATTTATACCCCTCCACGAAATATGGCCGTTGGAGCCATTAATGCACGGTAGTACCGGTACTCAAGCGGTAGTACCGCTGGCAAGCGGTACTAGCTGTCCAGTACCGGACCAGGTACCGGAGATGCTTCAGTTGGTCGAGCCTTCTTCAGGTTTGGCCGGTATCACCCTTGCGGTACTACCCCCAAGCGGTAGTACCGGTCGTATGATGCGGTACTACCAGTCCGGGCGGTAGTACCGGTCCTAAGTACCGCTTGGTACTGAGCAAAGCAGAGATTGGTGGCTTTTCTTCAGAACGGCCCGGTACTGCCGAGCGGTACGACCGTGTCCAAGCGGTACTACCGCTTGTCTCAAGCGGTACTACCGGTTGGACCGGTAGTGCCCCTCCGTGGTACCGGGTGGTACTGACTAATACCCACCCTTATCAGTTTTGCACGGTTCCAACCGGTACTTGAACCGGTAGTACCGCTGTCAAGCGGTAGTACCGGTCATATCTCTGGTACTACCGTTTGACACATTGGTTTTTTGCAAAGGGAATTGTTATGCCAATATTTGTGTCACACCCTTATCAACCCTGTGATACACTTAGCACACGATTAAACCGATAAGTGTGTTGTTATCAAACATCAAAATCAGAGGGATAAGAAAATGCTCTTTCACCTACAATACTAGACATCAAGATCCGATGAGATTCGATTGGGCAAATACAACAAGATACATAGACCGCCATCCAACTGCATCTATGACTAGAAGTCCACCTTTGGGTTATCATCCGAACCCCCTCCAGTATTAAGTTGCAAGCAACAGACAACTGCTTTAAGCAAAGTGTGTAAGGTAAACAATCCACTTGTTCCATGAACAAGAGACCGCTGTTTTCTCCCTAGTAGCAATAACACATCTACAACCTTAGAGATTTCTGTCACTTCCCTTAGATTAAATAGAGGCATGAACCCACTATCGATCATAAATACCCCCTCTTGGAGTCACTAGCAACTACTTGGCCAAGATAGCTACTAACAACGGAGAGCATGCAAGATCACAAACAACACAGACATGATATAATCAATAAGACAAAACCATTAATCAATCTAATATAGTAATCTCAATATCCATCGGATCCCCGCAAACACAACATGCATGATTACAAATAGATGAGATCTTGATCATGAACGGAGCTCACAAGATCTAGACATGAAAGCACAAAGGAGGAGATACAACCATCTAGCTACTACATGGACCTGTTGTCCAAGGTGGAACTACTCACGGTTCATACCTGAGGCTGGCATGATGAAGAAGAAGGCCTCCTAGATGATCTCCCCTCCGGCATGGTGCCGGGAAGAGCTTTAGATCCCCCCGATATAGGGACGATGGTGGCGGCGGCTACAGAAGGTTTCGTGGAATATTGATCGGGTACTTAGGGTTTAGGAATCGGGGGTTCTTATGGGCGAAGAGGCGAGGCAGGAGGGCGGCCAGGGGGCCCACACCCTGCCCAGTCGCGGCCTAGGGTGGGCCCGTGCCTGGGGGGTGCGGCCGCCCTGTGGCTCCCCTCCGTCTCTCCTCTGGACTTCCTGTTCTCCTCGGTGAAATACTGACTCTGGATTTTGTCCCTGTCCAATTCTGAGAATATTTTCTTACTAGCTTTTCTGGAAGCAAAAACAACAAAAAATAGGCAACTGGCACTGTGGCAACTTGTTAATAGGTTAGTACCAGAAAACATATAAAAACACCTCAAAGTGTGGACAAAGCAAAGCAAAGTAGATACTAAACAAGCATGGAACATAAAAAATTATAGATATGTTTCTGACATATCAAGCATCCCCAAGCTTAACTCCTGCTCGTCCTCGAGTAGGTAAGTGATGAAAAGAATAAATTTTGAGGTGACATGCAGCATCAAAACCAAGATCAAACCATTTGCAAGCATTGAAAGCTGGGATCAAAGAACTCTAAACATGAGCATGAAAGATGGAGTTCTAACAGTAAGACAAAGTAACTTTGCATGCAACATGAAAGGCTACAAACAAAGATCATGAATAACATGCATTGAAAAACGTTTGTTTGTTTCACAAATAGAAAACATGGCATAGTGGCAATTAGCTTGTCCGTCATAGAGTAGCAAATAGATGCATAGGACACCTTCAAAGTTCATAAGAGTGACTAGATACAAATAGCACAAGAACAAGCAATATCAACAATATGAATCAATCAATAAGTTTTGGGACAATGCACATAGAACTAAGAATGGAAACTATGCTCTATTAACTGGTGCCTAAAGGTAGAAGGTGGAGACTCAATATAGTGGAAGAAAGGCCCTTCATCAAGGGAAGCAGGGATTTCAAGTTTCAAAAAGAGCTTCCAAAAATTATGGCACTTGTTAGCTTTCAGCCCTCATTGCCCCTATCATAAGCATCTTGAAGTGATTAAGTTTAAAGTGAACAAACTATGGAATATATGCTTGACAAAGTATAAGTTGGCAATCTCATGTCCCTTGAATATGAGGGCCGCTCCTCATGCTACTCAACTTTAGTCACCTATAAGTTCTTGTCATAGTAAGTACATGTGTATCATAAAGAACCGCCAATGGGGTACCCCTTGCACATGGTACAAGAGCTATCCCATAACCAAAATGACAAGGCAAGTAGACAATGAGCATCTCAGCGATCTTTTTATTTGCTATTTGCATAGGTTTTTATTGAGGATTCTTCATATATTGCTCATTATGGTGATGCTGCAAGTTTCCACCATGATTAGGCATGGCTTAGGCTAGCGGCCTAGACATTTCTCTAACACACATACATAACTCCATGGACTTACAAGATCCCCTTTTATTTCACACCGACGACATCCATATACAAAAGAGCATGATATCAACTGTGTACAAAGTACAAGTGCAATGTTGAAAGCGTTCCCCGTGACAGCACGGTTCTGCTAATTCCAACGTATAAGTGCAAGCATATACAACATATATGACACAATGGTTCAAGTTTATTAGGGGCAAGAAAAATAAAGTGTGCCATCAAGTTTGTGAGAGCTTTAATCACTAAGTTCTCACATAACAAAATACTTTTTAATTGGAAGATAGATGAAAACAAGAATATACATGGAATGGTGTAACACACAATGTATAGGAATTTATAGTGGACACTTTGGAATAACTTGGTTTCTTGGGAGTTTGATGCATGAGTAGAACTTACTCATACAAGTGGATGCTAGCAAAAGACTAGGAGCGACCAATTAAGAGAGCAATAATGGTCATAATCATGCAGAGCGACAAAACATTACTAATCAAAGAATAGAGTGGTACTAAAAGTCAAGGACTAAGTGATCATAGAGGCTATGGTGACTTGTCCATAGTCATAACATGGTGTGATGCCAAGTCAACCCAAACAAAGCATCAAAAGAGAATACCACAATATTATGCTTTTGCATGCTAAAACAACGCATGATTTTTTCAAGGCACACTAAGCAATCCCAATTGTTTGGAACAATTCATGCTACAACAATAATCACTAATCATAAGGTTAAAACAACACCTAGCATGACATGCTAAAGTCTAAGTCACAGTCAAAGCAAGCTCCTCTTGCACTATTCAAGCAAGAACTTTCTACTCCTTTCCAACACCAATCAACTTATTTGAAACAACACAGCGAGAGCGGTGGTCCAAACTACTTTATTCAAGCAAACTAAACAAACTAAGCAAAGCAAACGAAAACTCAGACGCTCCAAGAACAACATAACAGTGCATGAAACAATAAAAACAAAGTGTCTAGAAAGACCTGAGCTTTTTATTGATAAAGAAGGGGATGCCTTGGGCATACCCAATCTTTGATGCTTGTATCTCTTGGATATTTCTTGGGTTGACACCGGGGTGGCATCCACAAGCTTGAGGTTTTGTACATTCTTCATCTCATTACATCATTCTCTCTCCAGACCTAAAAATTTTCCTTCATACAAAACTTTACACAATCTTCATTAGCAACATTAGTGTATTCAAAAGATAATAGACCCTTGGGTTTAGCTTTAGAACAGAAAAACTTTTCACTAAAAACACAATCTACTGTAGCAATTCCCTCAAAAAGCTCGATTTCCCAAAAGGAACCCAAAAAGGAATCAATAAGCAAATGCAAATAATGGCAGAAATCTGTCAAAACAGACCAGCAGGTAGAAACCGATTTTTTTGAAGACCTTCTGTTGCTCAAATCAAAAAGGGATGATCTAACGAAAGTTAGATAACATACTGGGGGATTTATTCATAAATTATCATCTCAATACGACTTACAGAGACTCCTCACGAATTTTTATGGTGGAGCACAAAAATCTGTTTCGGGACAGCAACTCCCCAAATCTTACTTCCCCCTCACTAGGTCATTCCTGGCACACAAAGCAAACAAAAAGGATAAGGAGAGGTCATTACTGAAGTAATAACTTCCAAGACTCAATAAAACTATTGGGTTATCTCCCAACAAGTACTTTTCTTTAACGCCTTTAAGTTAGACATGAAAGTTTGAGAAGATGCTCACATAAAAAATATGAATTAATGTAAAAGAGAGCATCAAGAAGCAAATTCGAAACACATTTACATCTAACCCACTTCCTATGCCTAGGAATCTTGTAAGAAAATAAATTCACAAAGAACAAAGTGACATGCATAGGAAGATAAATCAAGAGTAACTTCAAAACTTTCAGCACATAGAGAGGTGTTTCAGTACCATGAAAACTTCTATAACCATATTTTCCTCTCTCATAATAATTTTCAGTAGCTTCATAAATAAACTGAACAATATAATTATCACATAAAGCAGGATTTTCATGATCTACAAACACATAATTTCTATCAAGCTCAAAAATAGTGGTATTAAAACCTTCATAGGTTTTACCCAAAATAGATATTTCAAAAGGATCCACATGAACATAACATTCATCCTCCTTTGGTAAGCATGGGGGACAATCAAATAATGTAAGGGATAAAGAGTTACTCTCATTAGAAGGTATGCATGGGTAGATCCATTCTTCCTCCTTTTGTTCATCACTCTCCTTCTCTTTTTCATCTAATGAGCTTCCAGTTTCAACAATTTCTTCTTCCATAGGCTCCTGCAAGGCATTAGTCTCTTCCATTTGTGGAAAGCATATATTAAAATATTCAAGAATATAGCTATTTTCTTCCTTGTAATTATCAAAGCAAAATTTAATTATCTCATAAACCTCATATTCGTAAGGTGCATCATCAGTATTTTCAAGCAAACTGGCAAGTTCAAATGCACCCTTGAAAGCAATAAATTCTTCAATTTGTTCCACATCATAAAATTATAGTTTCCTTTAACATAAGAAGATATGGTAACATTATCATTATACTCACATTGAAAATGCAGATGTTTATACCTCCTACAGCAACAAGATTTATCAAAGAAATAAGTAACATTATAAGTAGAGCACACCTCTCTAGCAATAGTATTCAATTTATCAATTTGTTCCCATAAGTGTTTCCCTTTTTTGGAAAAACGGTGTTCCTCATAAAAATACGTTTGTTCTTCCGTGAACCCACCTTGCCAATAAGAACTAGTTTCAAAGAAACCATCCATTGATAGAAAGCATGACAAAGCAAGGCAATAACAGACCAGCAACTGGAGCAGGAACTATTTTTTTGTGTTTTTGATAAGAGAAAGCAAACCAAACTAAACTAATTTTTTCGAGTTTTTTTATAAAAAGAGAAACAAAACCAAGCAAAATAAACAAAGCAAAACAAAAACAAAGTAAATAGAAAGGTTGAGAAGGACTCCCCTTGTGAAGACGTCCTTAGCCTCCCCGGCAACGACGCCAAAAAAAGCTTGATGTTGGTGCTGTATCAACGTGAAAGCGCTTCGTCGGGAAACCCCAAGAGCAAGGTGTGATGCAGCACAGCAGCAAGTTTTCCCTTAGTAATAAACCGAGGTTATCGAACTAGTAGGAGGAAGGAAACGTCTCAAAGGTGTTGCAAGCAACTTGGAGACCTGCACAACAAAAACTCAAGACTTTGCCCCAACGAACAATGAGGTTATGAATATCACCTGTTTGCTGTAACAAAGGATTAACTGTATGGTGTGGAAGGTAACAGTGGTTTGGAACAAGTAAACAGTAATAGGGGAAGATGTATCAATGGTAAAGATTGGATCGGGGTCCATAGTTCACTAGAGGTGTTTTCCTTAGATAAACAAACATGACATGCTGGGTAAACAAATTATAACAGGGCAATTGATAGGACTGAGCAAGGCATAACAATGCAATACTAGACATCAAGATCCTATGAGATTTGATTGGGCAATACAACATGATACATAGACCGCCATCCAACTGTATCTATGACTAAAAGTCCACCTTTGGGTTTTCATCTGAACCCCCTCCAGTATTAAGTTGCAAGGAACAGACAACTGCTTTAGGAAAAGTGTGTAAGGTAAATAATCCACTTTTTCCATGAACAAGAGACCGTTGTTTTCTCCCTAGTGATACGTCCAAAACGTATATACTTTCTCGAACACTTTTGCTATTGTTTCCCCTTTTAACTTGTGTGATTTGGATACAACTAACACAGACTGACTTGTTTTCAGCAGAACTACCTTGATGTCTAGTTTTTCTGCAGAAAATCAACTATGAGGAAAAATCCCGGAAAATATGCCAAAATCCTATTTCACCAGAAGATCCACGGAGCCAGGATACGAGACAGAGTGGAGGCCTGAGGTGCCCACACCCCTGCCGCGCGGCTGGGCCGCGCCTGGGGGGTGCGGCCACCTCAGGCACCCCCTCGGACTCCCTCTTCGCCTATAAGATGCCTCTTGGCTTAAAAACCGAGTGGGGTTCGATGTTTTTCCAAAAAGAGTTCCGCTGCACCGCCACCACCAGAAACCGCGATTCGAAACCAGAAACTCCGTTCTGGCACCCTGTCGGGGCGGGGAATTTGGAGAGGATCATCACCGTCGTCATCACCAACACCTCTCCATCAACCATCCATGTTTCCCTCATCCATGAGTGAGTAATCCCCTGCTCTAGGCTATGGGGATGGTAGGGATTGGATGAGTTCTATCATGTAATCAAATAAGATTGTTAGGACATGGTGCCTAGTATCTCTATTAGTGCTATTTGACTTTGTTGCAACTTGTTGTGCTTAATGCTTGTCACTATGGCCCGAGTGCCATGATGTACACATATCATTGTACGGATCCAAAGGCCCCGAAGTGACATAAATTAGGATAACCTAAGGGAATGGCTGTGATGTGTGGATCACATGTGTTCATGGAGTGTTAATGCTTTGCTCCGGTGCTCTATTAAAAGGAGCACCTTAATTGTCAGTAGTTCCCATGAGGCCCCGTTGCAATGGGCTGGCAGGACAAAATATGTTGTGCAAGTTCTCATTGCAAGCACGTATGACTATATATGGAGCACATGCCTATGATTTTTTAGTACTTGGATGCTTATTCTTATTTATCTGCAATTGCCCTAGATCTTGAAGCTACATGTTTAGACTCGTCCATGCAACGCCCGTCCATCCATACCTATCCCTACCACGATCATATCCTACTGTTTGCTACTACTGTTACTATTGCTTTTGTGTTGCTGCTACTGTTACTTTGCTGTTGCTACTACCAAACTGTTGCTACTGATAAAATTCTATGAGCAAGAACTATTTCCAGGTGCAGCTGAATTGACAACTCAGTTGTTAAGGCTTGCAAGTATTCTCTGGCTCCCCTTGTGTCGAATCAATAAATTGGGTAATACTACCCTCGAAGACTGTTGCGATCCCCTATACTTGTGGGTCATCACCTAGTAGCAACAACACATCTACAATCTTAGAGATTTTTGTCACTTCCCTTAGATTAAATAGAGGCATGAACCCACTATCGAGCATAAATACCCCCTCTTGGAGTCACTAGCAACTACTTGGCCAAGATAGCTACTAACACGGAGAGCATGCAAGATCACAAACAACACAAACATGATAGAATCAATAAGACAAAACCATTAATAAATTTGACATAGTAATCTCAATATCTATCGGATCCCCGCAAACACAACATGCATGATTACAAATAGATGAGATCTTGATCATGAACGAAGCTCACAAGATCTATACATGAAAGCACAAAGGAAGAGATACAACCATCTAGCTACTACATGGACCCGTAGTCCAAGGTGGAACTACTCACGCTTCATACCGGAGGCTAGCATGATGAAGAAGGCCTCCGGGATGATCTCCCCTCCGGCAGGGTGCCAGGAAGAGCTTCAAATCCCCCTAATCTATGGACGATGGTGGCGGAGGCTACAGAAGGTTTCGTGGAATATTGATCGGGTACTTAGGGTTTAGGCATCGGGAGCTTCTTATAGGCGAAAGGCGAGGCAGGAGGGCGGCTAGGGGGCCCACACCCTGCCCAGGCGTGGCTTAGGGTGGGTCCACGCCTGGGGGGTGCGGCCGCCCTGTGGCTCCCCTCCGTCTCTCCTCTGGACTCCGTGTTCTCCTCGGTGAAATATTGACTCTCGCTTTTGTCCCGTCCAATTCCGAGAATATTTCCTTACTAGCTTTTCTGGAACCAAAAACAACAGAAAACATGCAACTTGTAGTGTGGCAACTTGTTTAATAGGTTAGTATCAGAAAACATATAAAAACACTTCAAAGTGTGGACAAAGAAAAACAAAGTAGATACTAAACAAGCATGGAACATAAAAAATTATAGATACGTTTCCAACATATCACTTGGTCGTGCGGGTCTCGTGCTTGTGGTTCCAAGAAGAACTGTTCGCGTGGGGTACATCGTATCTTTGGCACTCCGTAAAGTTGCTAGATCCTTGTTCCATAAGATCTACTTCTACAATCTTCGCTGGATCAAAGAGACATGGCATCGTCGTTTAGCACCCTACGTGTGTGAAACCATAGAGGTGCTGCCAGTTGTGGCACATAGATTGTCGTACGAGGAGCAACGTGACCTTGAGGTCGGCTTTGACTACTTCATCCACATCCATGGTGAACGTTAGCGCTTTCGGTATACAAGGGTATGTCACCAAAACCTTCTCTGTTAAAGCATTACTCCTAGATAGATCCTAGCATTGGTGTTGCACTAGTCATGAATTTTTTTGTTTTCTGCTACGAACCCCTTCATGGGCATGATTGGGTTCTCCACTCACATGAAGAGGGGAGAGGTGGGGGCACCCCTTGGGGATAGCGACACCCCTAGGGGCTGATACCCCCTCTATATAAGGAGGGGTCCGAGCTTCCTCTCCCACACACTCAAGTACAAGCCTCTCTCACTCCATCCTCCAGTTGCTCCACCCCTTGGCTTTTGGATTAGCGGAAGTAATGGCCAAATAGTTTTCTCCGATGGATCTACTACTTCTGCTGCCCCGTTGGATCGAGGGAATGGAGGTCATCGTCAAGTCGTACGTGTGACAAAGTAGAGAGGTGCCGCCGTATTGTAGCGCTCGTCTACACGATCTTGAGATCAGCAAGTGTTCGTCTATGACATGAGGAAGAAACTAAAGGCAATCTGAAACAAAGATGACAACAAGCAAACATGCAATATATCTAGTTGTAAATGGTGTTTCAATGTTTAGAAACAAGGCCTAGGGATCATACTTTCACTAGTGAACACTCACTCATATAAATATCTTCTCTTCATGATACTACTCTTAACTACTCTCCGGTTGGATACTCTAATCCATGGTAGGGATATAACAGCACACCTCAAAGTTCGCTTTCTCCGTCTAGATAACCCCACACTGTCACCTTGAGGGCTAGATGGTTCCAACAAACACCACAATTTCATAGAGACAACCAACTCAAAATATACTCAAGATAAGTATTTATGAAAACTCTAGCCTAAGTGCCACACGGTATGCACGCTGTCACTTTCACACACGTGGGGATAGTCGGAGATCTATTAAATCACTTGAGTATCAAGGTAGATCTACTTGATTACAAAGCTCATGATCCCAATAAGATCACGCATAGAGAGAGAGATGAACACATTAGCTTTGAAGATCCCGGTAGAGCCCTTAGCCTCGAAGAAGAACTATTCCCTCCTCATCATGGGAATCAACAACGACGATGGAGATGGTGATGGAGATTGATGGAGATGGCTTCGGGGGCAATTCCCCGTCCCGGCAGGGTGCCGGAACAGAGACTTCTGTCCCCCGAATCTCCCCTTTGGTGGCGGTGGCGTTGCGGAACTTTTTGTGGATGGATGCCGATTAGAGGCGTCCATCAATAACACTAGCTTCGAGATGTCAAAGGTTTGGAGACGATCGGGAATTCAAGCCTTCTGAGGTTGCCAAACTCTTGAAAATGGTTAGGAAATCAAGTTGTCTCAGGGGTAGAGATATTGGAGAGAATTATAAATTTTGACCGCCTGAGGTAGTAGTTCTTAGAGCTGGAATGGGAAACCGACTCAGGTTAGTGCGCTCTTAGAGACTATGCGCTTGAGCTACAAGGAGAAACCGACTGAGGCCTATGGACAAACCGCCTCTAAGTAAGAGTTCAGTACTAGTGTGACCCCCTAGGTACCCCATCCCCTACCCTACAGATGATGATCCAAAAAGCAGGAAGTCAAAGACCATAATCCTCAATGACCCTAATAAGGCAAGGCTCCCATGTGGAAGAGGAGCTCCTACCTAGAGGAGGGTGGTGCATGTCTTTCGGGTCCATGAATGAGGTTGTGAAGGATTTATCTGCTGCCATTAGCGAGAGCAAGTGAGTGGACATGCACCCTAATATGTACAATAATATGATGAAGGCTAAGGGGTTAAGTGAAGAGGCCTTGAAGGTGGACTTGAACCACCTACTGCACAACAAATCCCAATATGTCTCAACTTTGTTCAGATGAACACGTATCGCATGACCCTCTATCTTAGGACCTACCTAAGCAAACATAATACAACTGAGTTTTGTGCTTGCAGACTTCTTTGTGAGTAGCCAGGGAATGATGAATTGGTGTTAGATATTTTGTGAGGTGGTATATATAGTAACCCATATGATGGTGAACTATTATACGGGTAACACCACTTTTTGTTATGGTGGTAGGATGATACCATAGTTTTGTATGTGGCCTGGTGATATGGTGGTAGGATTAGACACCTGTTGTGTTTTTTTGGTAATGCGCACAATCATTGTGGTCTGTTCATGTGTTATCTTTGTTCTTTGTGCTGAAATATTGTTTTGTCATTCTGAATGACCTTATATGTGGTATCCATAGGAAATATGGTAACTGTATGGCTCAAGACAATTGTGCTGAGAAGGAGCTCCAAGTTTGTAGCAAAACTAGAGGAACGGCCAACCATGGCATACACAAGGGTGATGCAGTAAGAGTTTAAACATCTTAAGGACATTGTATACTACCGGTTATCCAATTTGCAATAATTACACTCCTGTTTTTTCCGGAGTATCATTTTATGAGAATAAATAGGTCAATGCTATCGTAATGGGTACCCGCAAAACAAAAATGCTATCGTAATGGGAAATGTGATGGTAAGTTTACCGTCGTGCTTGTAACCACGTGATCTCACACGGGTTACCAAACATCTCTAGTTTGTATCACCGCAGCCTAAAATCCCATATGCAGTCAACCAAACGTGTTCAAACTCCAGACTCTCCACATTAAATTTAAATTAGTTCCTTCAGTTTGGTGGGTGCTCATGGGAATCGCACCCTAGCACGACGATGCAAGGTCATACTTATAGCAGAGGCACAAACTTGGATCTACTCGGGTTAGGTGGGAGTGAGACAAGGGGACGACCTCGTCGAAAAAGACAGACGAGTATTATGTCGAGGTTTGACTGCTTGGGTCTCGGTTGTTTAGCTTTTACTGGACATATTTTATACCGTGACATAGGTTAGTGTTCCGTCAGATAATAGCCAGTACTATCAGCTTAATGGTTGACAGCAGCTATGCGTCCGTTCATAAAAGATACCAGTCCCTCTCTCAAGTCGCAACCATGTGAGTAAACTGGTTTTGGTCTCCCTGAACATTAAGTGATGACAACGATAGCCTCGGATGGTGTTTAGTTGTTGTTAATACGGAGGTAGTAGTACAGGATCAGGGCATGCATGCATGCTTGGAGATGAGCATAATTACTCCAACATTTTTGAACAGAATAATTAGTCCAACATGCATGGCGCGAGACTCCACAACGGCAAACAACCAGGCAGACCGGACAAAATTATGCCGATTGGCTATAGCGCCTATCCAGCTAAATTAATTAATTTTTTTGCGGGTAATGCATCTACTAAATTGATTACTGATAAGCCCCGACTGATAATCTGATGCATGAGCAATAATATAATTGCTCCCTTGCTTCGTGCAGTACCAACCACATCGGCTCCTTTTTCTTCCCACTTGGATATGGACTTGATAGGCCAGTGCATCCATACATACACATTAATTCGTGCATTTCCTCCTAGTATGCAGCAGCATCTTATCTTATCCTACTCCTTCGACTGTTATGATATGAATCAGCTGGCGCGTGTGTGTGGATGGATGTGGTTTTATTGCAACGTTTGGGTTATAATATGTAGCATATCCATGATCCATCGATGTGACTTCTCCATGCATATGAGTAGGCAGTCTGTCCCCGTTCCCGGCCCATTCTGTTTTATGTATTGTTTTTGGCATAGAAAAGCAAAATACATAAATTCTTGAGAACCTTAATTATCTTTATAGAGTGTTTGGGGTTGTCCATTAATTTCTGCCGATTTTTGTGAAGTATAGTATTATTTAATTGCCAGCATATGGGCACCCGTCATGAGATATAACGACATGGCGTGCCCTTGATCAAAACTATCAACACATGATAAAATTATCATCTCACAAAATATTAAAATTAATAAAACTCAACTATCAACACCATGGGTGAAAAGTAGAATCGAAATATTCATTGCACTATTCAATATATCGAATTTTCCTATTGCACAATTTCCATCACTTTCATGAATCCATACACCTGATGTCACCGATTTTGTCCAAAGATGTGGGTGCGTGCAAGTGGTTATCAAGGGAATATCATGTTTTGAAACAAGGATATATATACCTGATAAATGCTATTGAATTCACATCGACCTTAAGGGCCTATTCAGTTTGTAGTTCAAGAAGAATGGATGAACGAAGAAAACGCGCTTGCATTGCAAAAATGACGTCCTCTTGGGCCTTACTTGATTGAAACAAAAATGGTCATAACAAATGTTTGATCACACAACAAGAAAACCTCGAAGGTCATGGTCAATTGATATGAATCAGCTGGCACGTGTGTGGGTGGATGTGGTTTTATTGCGACGTTTGGGTTATGATATTTAGTATATCCATCGATGTGACTTCTCCATGCATGAGTAGGCAGTCTGTCCCCGTTCCCATTCTGTTTTATGTAGGAGTATTGTTTTTGTCATAGAAAAATAGAAGACATAAATTCTTGACAACCTTAATTATTTTTATAGAGTGTGTGGGTTGTCCATTAATTTCTGCCGATTCTGTGTACTATATATATTACTAGTATTTAACCACCGGTATGGGCACCCCTCATGAGATATACAGAACGATATGATGCACTCACCCTTTGGGCAATGTGTGGCCTAAATCAAAACTATCGACACATGATTAGGGCTGTCAAAAAAGTTCGGGCTTGACAAACTGTGCGAGTTCGGCGCGTTAACAGCTCGGCTCGAGCTTGATTCGTCTCTCTAGCGAACCAAGCTCGAGCCTGTTTTCGAGCTCGCGAGCTTAGACGAGCCGAACTCAAACAGTTTGATAAAGCTCGTGATTTTATACAGCCGCAAAATTGATACTGTTATTATTATTTTATCTGCTGTAAGACTGCTAAAATACTTATGCTGGCATGTTGGCACTGTATTACTATTATATGAGACTCCAAGCCATTTTTGCTATTTCGTTTTTAAACTTTACTATTTTCTTACTATGTAGCTGCATGGCAATGTACTAAAATTTTCTTAACGAGCTTCAACGAACCGAGCTCAAGCCTACTCGAGCTTTGGTCGAGCCGAACTCGAGCTTAGATGTAGGCTCGAAGGTTAACCTAGGCTCGCTCGAGCTCGGCTCGAGCTTCTACCGAGCTCGAGCTGAGCCTAACAATGTTCGCTCGAGTTCGGCTCGTTGACAGCCCTACACATGATAAATTTATCATCACCCAAAATATTAAACTTAATACAATTCAACTATCAACAACATAGGTGAAAAGTAGAGTCAAATTATTCATTGCACAACTCGTGATGTCGAATTTTCCTTGCACAATTTTCATCACTTATCGTGTATCCATACATGCGATACCACCTATTTTGTCCGAAGAAGTTGTTGCACACATGTGCTTTTTTTTGAATATCAAGTTTCAAAACAAGGATATATATATATATATACCTGATAAATGTTGCGGATTGAAATCACACCGAGTTAGTAGACCTTAAGGGCCTATTCAATTTGTAGTTTAAGAAGAATGGGGGAACGAAGAAAATGCGCTTGCATTGCAAAATGACGTCCTCTTGGGTCTTACTTGATTGACACAAGAATGGACATAAAAAATAAATGTTTGATTACACCACAAGAAAACATGGAAGGTCGTGGTCAATTGATACTTTTAATAGGATAAATTCAATCTCAAATTCCATTTATAGCCGAAGTCAAAGAGATATGTAGAAAAACAAAATCGAAAATGTCTAGTCATATAAATCTTAGTATATACGAAATCTCTTGATGAGTGGAACATTGCAAAAACACAATAAGCAGTTTTGTGAAACAAAATATTCATAACTCATGAAGTCTGCACTCGTTAGGCTAATGAAGATTTTTCATCGTGCCTTACATAATTTTTTTTAGGTTCCCATAGACTTTTCCTCAAAGAAGATGCAACATCAACATTCTTATTGGAACATAAATAAAAAAAATTCAAATTTAGTCACTCAAATATTATACATTCTTATCTGGTCTATAAACTAATATTTAAGAAATGTAAATGTCAAAACTTACATCAGTTAATTTAGAGGTGGACTGCAAGCCCATGCATCCCAAAGTAAGTTCTAGAAAACAAAAAGGAGAAAACCCAATCAGGGAATAGATATATTGACAAATTTGGAAAATTAGATAAATAAGATACTTTTTGGAATTTGAAAAAATAACAATCAAAATGTAGAAAGTCTAATAAAAATCATGAGAAAGCTAGCCATGTCTACAATTTTTTTTCATGTGCTAAAAAATGGTGTGTGTGAGCCTCCAGCTCACGCTTGTATTTAGGTCCCATCATCCATATTTCTAGATTGGCGTTAGTATAACCTAAGCATTTTTTATTTGATTTCTTTGAGAATTCAATAAATTAATGTGTTTCTTTTTGAACAGAAACATCCATTTCAAGATTATTCTATGATATTCTTGTTTACATAACCGTTTGGGTTCCAAAGAACAACTGATTCACTTAACTTCTCTAGATTTTGTCTATAACATTTTGTAAAAGTTTCAATCACCCAATTAGTAGCACACATTCCTTGAAATGGTACCACGACAATCAGCTTTTTTTCTAGAATAACCCTGAGAGATGTAACAAACACGTAGAAGAGCTGCCGACGGCAGGTTAGAACACCGCAAAGCGGCAAGGTTATACTGTCAACAGGGGTGACAGTTCCCAGCATAAGCCTACTCTCCGTCCATCAATAACAGGAACACCGGCTCCGAAAAGCCAAACACCTCCAACCTAAACAACCTAGCTAGGCGTCATTATGCGAAGTCCGCCCTGATCCGCACCTTGATGGTCTCCACGGCAATCAGCTTTGCAGCATGTACTACGTACCAAGGCCTACGACCGATCGACCTCAGATTGTACACATGCGCCGTACCTACAGTGTCGTACGGTCGTAGGAATGGCTGTAACAGTATTAGACGGATCAGAGTATATTAGCTCGTAGCAGACACGTACATTACGCAGCTGTTATTTACTCGATCATGAGCGTATTGATGGATCGTTGCGATTCATGCATCGATCACAGTCACGGGTACCATATGCATGCATCTGCTCAGGCTTGAGCTGATTTCACAGGGACCCCTACGTAGGCAAACAGTAGAGGTGTATGTAGCCACAGCGCCATATATAGGCGGGCATGCACTGAAATGCGACCAGAATACATGCCTGGATCAGGGTGGTGGCCTGAGAAGGAGGGGAGCATGCATGCCCCCCGAGGGCATCTCCAGCCGGGTACCCAAATCGCTGATCTAAAAGCATCTCTACTGGGGCGACACGCAAATTCGGTTGGTTTGGGTCGTGTTACGGATGATTTAGATCCGTTGTTAGATCTGTCCGGTCGACTGTGCATAGTTGAGTGGTTAAACGGACGAAAATGGATAGGCCAGCCTAAAAGAAGAAGGATGTGCGTCTGCATCTGGGTCAGTCTATGTCCGTGTCTGTCCGGACAGACACATCCGTCACTCAGATCTGGGTCACGAGTGGCTCTGGCGGACCGAAATAATCTGGATGGGTCGTACCGCTGGGGCGCCGCGCAGTCTGCGCGCACCCATACGGACACTTGCGGACTGTTTGCGTCGCCCCAGTGGAGATGCCCTAAACCGTCCGTTTCGGCCAGTTCGCAGCCAGATTGCGTTGGTCGGTCTAGCCGTTCTAGTGTGATGCCAGAGCGGGGTGACCCATTTTGTTCTCTCATGTCTTTTTTCTTCTATGATACTGCAACTTCAAACCTGAACTTCTACTCGCCGGTGTGGCGAGCTCGTGCTAGGCAGGGAGGCGCGACGATTTGAGCCTGGGAGAGGGCGGCGGTGACGAGGTTTGATCTCATCAATGCCCATTGTTATGGACTTGGGTTTTGGAGACGATGGGGATGCTGGAGATTGTGGCACGGTTAGCAAACAAGCAACACGGGGACACAAGGTTTACCCAAGTTCAGACCCCCGGAGGGAAAACCCTACTCCTGCTTGTCTGCTCTTTGATTACGGCGGAACCGAAGGTTACAGGGTGCGCAGATTCGATCTGGCGTGGATGCGTGTGCGAAAGTATGAGTCGAGTTGCCCTAGGACGTGCCCTCCTGGCCTTTATATAGACTTAGGCAGGTCCCGGGCGTAGTCCTAGTCGGTTACAAGTTCTAGGGTTTTACCCCTTTGAATTTCCTATCTCCTCTAGTCTTGCTCTCCAAGGATCCGAAGACGTCATGGGCCTTGGCCACCCGAAAATCTTCATGGACCAGCGTATGTCTGCCGTGGGCCTTCTTTGGGCTGGACTAGGTATGCTGAAGTTACGTACCCGTAGGGTATAACCATGTCAGTAGCCCCCGAGTGATCAGTCGAATCATAGATTCGGCTGAGGACTCTTCCATCCTTCGGGAGCAGCTATATGTTAATAGTATATGTATGTAGCGATTGTTGATGCGTGTGCCTGACTCACCCGACGGATCAGGGTCAGTTAACTGTCTTAGGACGAAACAACACGATCTTCTTCAGGTTCGGGTCCCTTAACCCGGGCCTGGAACATATGCTGGCGTAATTCAACTCAGGCCGCGGAGGACTTATAGGAGTGGAATTCCAGTGATTTTAATTGGTGTACCCAACGCGTCCGTCAGGATTTTTCATCGTACCTGCTGGTACGGATTCATACTAGCAGAGCGCAGTCAGGTGCGTTGCCAGGCCATCAGATGATATCTGTAGGTCTTATCTGTGCGTCGCAGACGCAACATCCGAACATTTATCACCTCGGAGGTGCTTCGGGTGGCCAAGGAGATTGTTGCTCACTTAGCGTTTTGTTGAGGTAGAGTTGCCAAAAAAGTTTTCGCATGCGGATCCGGAAGATCGCAGTCGAAGATTTCATAGGGTGCGCGACCAGCGCTCCCTATGGGAGTAGCCCCCAAGTGTCTGTTCCAGTCGTAGACTCGAACGGAGACTTTCAGTTCAAGCATTGTTTCAATCATTAGGTCCGCAGGACTCGAAATTTTTTGGATGCTTAAATCCATCCTCCCTATGGGAGTAGCTCCCGAGTCTGTAGTGGAGTCGTAGACTCGACGTAGGACTCAGATAAGTAATTTTGTCCTCATTTGTCTGTCGGATGCGCGGCCAGCGCTCCTGATAGGAGTAGCCCCCAAGTATTTAGTCGAATCATAGATTCGAGTGAGTACTTTTAACTGTGGAGCCGAAGTGGTGCTAGTATAGCTTTTGATGACGTTAGTGCTTACGATCGATGACCTCAAGCGTCTGCTACGCCAGAGATGACTTGACTGGACGAAGCGTGGGTCCCACTTGCTGACTTTGAATTGACCAGTCACGCGCGGCGTGGAGATGATTACAGCGTCTCCTCGATTTCCGCACATAGTGGACGGTGTGGTAACGACGGTTCGTTTTGGTGCTGACACGTGTACGGCCAGATCTACCGTTGGCGTTACGTCTTCTCGATGGACGGCCAGCGTGCGTCGTCTTCGCTGTTATAATCCCTAGTGAAATCGTGGTTTGTTTTTCACTGCAGCAGTTCATCTATTCACTGCCTCCTCGTTCTTGAGCTATTCTGGCTGCGCGCTGAGAGTTTCCTCCACATTTCCTTTGTCTTTCTTCGCTGGCAACGCCACCACCGCCTTAGAGCCATGGGGAAAACAAAGAAATCCTCATCTGCGGTTGGGACCAGCGCCGCCGGAGGCAAAAAGGGCACCACCACTGCTCGCGTCACCGACGGTGGCTGGCGGCGATCAGAAATGCGGGAGAGCGATCTCCGCAAACTGCGCGAGCGGAGCCTGATCCCGCAAGACACGACGGCCGTGAGACTCCCCGGCAATGAGGTAATCCCCCGTCCCCCATCTGGGTATCGGGTTATGTTTGTTGCCTTCATGATTCGCGGGTTTTCTTTTCCGGTCCATGACTTCCTTCGTGGACTGCTCTTTTTCTATGGGGTTCAACTCCATCATCTGTCTCCCAACTCCCTTCTCCACATTCCGTGTTTTATCACGCTTTGCGAGTGTTGGCTTGGCATTGAGCCGCACTTTGGCCTCTTCCGGAAGCTTTATTCCGTGAAGAGGCAGTCTGGTTCGTATGGTGTGTATCCCATTGGGGGTTTCATCATCTCCCTCAGTCCCAATGTGCAATTATTTTCCTTTTCCATGTCCGAATCTGTCCAGTACTGGCGGAGGAAATGGTTTTACATCCGTGACTCCGTACTGCCTGGGCAAGATTTTGGTCTCGTTCCTTTTGACCCCTCCCAATTGATTGAGAAGAAAAGATCTTGGAAAAAACAAATCTTAGACGGTGAGGTGGCGGAGATAGAGGCCCTGTACCGTCGGGTGGAGGATCTCCAACTGATTCCTGAGAAGGAGGTGAATGGTGTCGACATCATCCGGACGTTTCTTGAGCGTCGGGTGCAGCCTCTCCAAGCGAGGGCGCATCCGATGTTTCTTTACTCTGGGCGCCGTGATCCGACGAGGGTTTCGAGTGAGAAAATCTCCGAGGTGGAACTTGACAAGGCTCTTCGCGCGCTGTTGAAATTCAAGGCCGACGAAGAAATCCCGGGGAAGTCGCTGACTCCTCCCTTTTCTTCTACGTTGGTCGTACCGAAGGTGTAGATTTGCGCACGTAGTGCTCCCCTTTTGTTTTTGTCAGCTGTGTACTTTTTCCTTTGTTTGCTAACAAAGTTCCTTTTCCTTTTGTAGAGCTTCAAAGTGTCGGGCATGGCACCACCGTTGCCCGAAAGGTATCTGAATGCCCCGGATAATGAAGTGGTGGATTCCGTGTCCGAGCTACCGTCAGCGCGATCCCCAGCGGAGGATGCTGACGAATCGAGTGAGGACCATTCGCGCAAGCGATCACGGAGCTCTAGCGAGTCGTCAGATGCCTCGACTCCTCCGACTCCCAGAAATCCTCTGGGCCTTGAGCGTCATGATGATGTTCATGGGGGTTCTTCCTCTCCCCTTCCTGCCATTCCTGTGCGGGCTGTTGCTCCGCACCCGTCAGCAAAGCGGAAGAAGGAAGAAAAGAAGGAGGAGAATAAGGAAGAAAAGAAGGAGGAGAAGAGGGCCCGAAGGGCTTCTCCTATCTTCGACCTGAGCGCGTTGGGCTCGTAAGTTTTCTTGTTGCTACTGTTTTCCTTTGTTCCCTTGTTATTTTTGCACCTGTGTTGATTGGTTCGTATGCAGGCAATCCTCCGACGGCTCTAGTGATGGTGCGCGCGAGATGATGGGGGAGTCGAACATTGCGTCGCCTCCTCCTCAGACGGTGGCGACTTCTGGTGACGCTGCGCCAGTTCCTCCTGTGCAGGAGAGGCTGGTGGTTGCGCCTCAGAATTTCGCAGGCGGGCCTGCGGGTTCGCCTTCGAAGCACGTAAGTTTTTCTGCTTGATGTTACGGGGGGAGCCCCCGAGTGTCTTCGTATGGTGATGTTGTTTATGCTTCTTTGTGTTGGGCGTAGCCCCCAAGTCCTGTTCTTACTACTATTGCCTTTTGCTGCAGCCTTTTGTCCAAGTGGCCAAGCGGCTGGTGGAGGAACGCCTGACGCTGGAGGCGAAACTGCGACAGCTTTAAGGTATTCGTCTGCCTTGTAGTACTTCTCTTGCTTATCCTGTTCCTGTTCTTTGACACTTGCTTGTTGTAAATGCAGAGGAGCATAACGACTCTCTCCGTGAGGTCGACGCTCTGAAGAAGAGCCTTGGCCAATCGGAGCAGAAGGACGAAGCTGCCGCTGGTGCGAGAGAGCGCCTTGAGCTGGAGCTGACGAAGGCAGCGGAAGCGAAAGAGCGTCTGCAGCAGGAGGCCGCAGATCGTGAGGAGCAGCTGGCCACCGTTGCAGCTGCTCGTGAAAAAGGGGTGGCGGAGAAGCTCATGGCTGCCGCCAAGGCTATTTCGGGTGAGCGTTAGCTTTTGTACTTGCTTCTTTTCCTACAGATCTTCTTCTATGTTACATTTCTTCATGTTTTCTTCTTTTTTGTCTCAGATGCCGCAGACATCGAGTTCGACCGCGGTGCTCTGGAGCACGGGAGTGCTCTAGATGATGCCACTATAGCGGTCGAAGACCGCTGCAGCACCGTCGTCAACTCCCTTGCCAAGGCGAAAAAAGTCCTTGGTCGCTTCTACCAGGAGCTCTTCCCGAAGGGCGCATCCCTTGAAGATGTGGATGCCCTGGCAGAAGCTCTGGCAGCCGAAGCGCCTGCAGCGTATAAGCGCAAGCAGAAGGGCATCGGCGCGTCCGTCGGGCTGGCGATGGCCATGGCGGCTAGGGCGGAGCTAGACCTGCCCCAGATTACTTCTCGGATGCCTATGGCTATGGATGGATCCGAGGTAGCCTTCGCCGCCTACTCCGCTCGCTGCAGACGATATGGGCCCAAGCTCATTGACTTGCTGTCTGAGTATGCATTGCGGCAGCAGGGCGAGGCCAAAGCTAGGCAGTCTGGTTCTGAGGCGACTCAGTGTCCTCCGCCTTAGGCATAGTAGACGTAGGGTAGTTTGTAGTCTACTTTTGTTGTAAATATCTTTTGTAGTACCATCCTTATGCCACGTAGTGGCCTTATATATTTTAATGAATTACTCCGAGTTGTGCTCTATCCTTGGCTGAATGTCGGCGTGCCTTCTTTTTTTTTCTGCTGCTGTAGGATCCTTCGGGTGCTGACCCAGTTGACACTTCATCCGGAAGGCCCTTGCGACCATCATTGGATGATTCCTCGCAGCTCGCTTTTCTTCGAGATCGCGTGCGCAGCTTGGAGAGAGATTTGCTTGGGTTACGCGGTCGCGCCGACGTTTGGAAATCCAAGGCAGACCGTGGTGCAGCCAGAGAGGAGTATTTGATGGCGGAGCTGGGTCGGCTGTCCGAGCAGCTGCAATGTAAGTTGATCCTTCTTTCGGGCTGTAGCTCAGTTCTTCGGGTGAGCCTGATGGCCTTATTCTTGTTTTGTGCGGTTGTCGCAGGTGCCAATCTTGCTCCGAGGGAAGAAAAGGAGCGTATCGCTGTTCGAGTCAATTGCTTGACTCAACAGGACATGGAGGCCGACGGCTTCTTCTGGATGGATCGTGATCGCGTCATGGTTCTGGCGACGGTGCAGGATCGTGTCTACCAGGTTTCACGGGTGCTCCGCCAGGTGCAGACATCACTTTCCTCGGTGCTGCACGTCATGTTTCCGTTGGATGCCGTGCCAACAACCCTTGCAGGTCTTCTGACGAAGTTTCGGAGTGCCAGCAATGTCAAGGAGCTGGTGCGGCAGCAGCTCGTCGCAGGGGTGAAGGCTGCCTTGTCTCTTGTGAGGGTGCACCGCCCTGACGTAGATTTGGCTGCTATGGCGACTGGGCCACCTCCTCGACCAGATGGTGGCGAGTGGAACATGCGTCCGCATTACGCGGCTGTAAGGCAGTATGCCGAACAAATTGTAGATTTGTTTGAGCAGCGTGCCCAGGTTATTCTTTAGAATAGGTTGGACCTGAAAATAAACAGATAGATGTAAAATTTGTATATTGCGGCTGGGCGTTTATGTGCCCTTTGTTGTAAAGGTTTGCTTGTTTGTGAGCACGCAGTGCTTTGATTGAGTACGTGCCCTTTTCGTTTGCCTGACGTAGTCAGCTACTCAGGTGTACACGTTTGGTCCTCAGTCGATGAAATCGTGAGGTGGGGGGAGCCCCCGAGTGCGTATGTAGCATGTAGTAAAGTTGTAGAAAATGGTCAACCGAAGGTTGGGGGCGAGACACTTAGCTTTATTTATATCGTAATGGAGGAGGTACATGGTTCGGCTGAGTACCCTTGGCTGAAAGCCTTCTTGAAAGTAAAAAAAGGGGGGTAGGTTGCTACGGGTAGAATCGTCGCAGGTGCGAGATGTTCCATGGGTTGGAGTATGCGACTCCAGACTCCACGTGCTTGAGGCGATAGGCGCCACCTGGGATGACTTCGGTGATGACATAGGGTCCTTCCCATGGTGAATCGAGTTTGTTCGGTCGCTTTTGCTTGAGTCGCAAGACGAGGTCTCCTTCGACGAAGGACCTTGGGCGCAGCCGGCGGCTGTGATAGTTGCGGAGACTCTGCTGGTACACCGCTGATCGAGCTGCTGCTATATCCCGTGCTTCGTCGAGTGTGTCGACGGCGTCTTCGAGTGCAGCCGTGGACTCGGCTTCGCTGTAAGCGACGACTCGTGGAGCCTGGTGGCGTACTTCGGCTGGTAGCACGGCCTCAGCTCCGTGCACCATGAAGAACGGTGTGTAGCCGGTGGAGCTGTTTGGCGTAGTACGTAAGCTCTACAGGATAGACGGTAGCTCTTTCGTCCATTTTCCAGCTTTGTGCTCGAGTGAGCTCATGAGGCGCTTCTTGATGCCAGCGCCGATTAGGCCGTTGGCCTTTTCCACTTGCCCGTTTGTTTGCGGGTGTGTCACTGAGGCATACGTGATATTGATCCCGAGGCCTTCGCAGAAGTCCTGGAATTCTTCGGAGATGAAGTTTGATCCGTTTTCGGTGATGATGCTGTGCGGTACGCCAAACCTGTAGACAATGGATTCGAAGAACTTGACGGCGGTTTTGCCCTTCTGGTTGGTGACTGGCATGGCCTCGATCCACTTGGTGAATTTGTCGACTGCGACCAGGAGGAAGACATGTCCTCCTTTCGAAGATTTTGGCAGTTTGCCGATCATGTCGAGGCCCCATTGGGCAAAAGGCCAGGCTATGGGTATGGGTCGAAGTTCGGACCCAGGTGCGTGCGGTTTGTCGGCGAACCGTTGGCACCCGTTGCATCTTCGGACGATGTCCTTCGCGCCGCTCATGGTCGTTGGCCAGTAGAATCCTGCTCGCAGAGCTTTGGCGACGAGGGAGCGACTGCCTGCGTGGTGGCCGCATATGCCTTCATGGATATCTTGGAGTATGGCCTTGCCGTCGTTGATGGTGACGCACCGTTGCAATACACCCGTAATGCTGCGTTTGTACAGCTCGCCGTTGATGATGGTGAAGGCTTTCGATCGACGAGATATGCGCCGGGCATCTGTCGGGCTGTCAGGCAATTCTCCGTTTGTCAGGAACTGGAGGTATGGACATGTCCAAGTTTCTTCAACTGCCATGACCTGCAGCAGGTTGACCATGGCAACTTCGGTATCCAACTTTTCGGGTCCTTCATGACCTTCGGGTAGCGTAGCCCCCGAGTGTTCTGCTTCTTCGGGTGATCCTTTGGGGAATTTTCGCTTGATGGATGGCACGCAGATCTGTTCGAGGAACACACCTGGTGGCACCTTTGCACAAGTGGAGCCGATGTTGGCGAGTCTATCGGCCTCCTCATTGCTCTCTCTTCCAACGTGCCGAAGTTCGCAGCCGTCGAATTCTCCTTCAAGTGCGTTGTATAGCGCGCGGTACGCGATCATGTTTTCGGCATGTGCGTCGCACTCATTCATCGTCTGCTGTACGACAAGGTTGGAGTCACCGTAGATGACCAGGCCCGTTGCGCCAAATATTTTTGCCATCTTCATGCCATGGATGAGGGCTTTGTATTCGACCTCGTTGTTGGAGGCTCTGGATTTCATCCGAAGAACGTACTTCATTTTGTCACCTTGCGGGGAGGTCAGTATGACTCCTGCCCCTGCTCCTGCTTCGCGCTTGGAGCCGTCGAAATGCATTGTCCAGGATTGTGACATATCTGGGGTGTCAGGCAGCTGCAGCTCCATCCAGTGTACCAGGAAGTCTAGAAGGACTTGAGATTTGATTGCGTGTCGCTTCTCGTAGACTATGTCCAGGGGTGATAGTTCAATGCCCCACAGGGCCACGCGTCCTGTGGCCTCTGGGTTATTCAGATGCTGTTCAGGGGTGCCTCGTTGACGACCATCACCTGATGCTCCTGGAAGTAGTGGCTCAGTCGTCGAGCCATCATGAACACGCCGTAGGCCAGCTTCTGGTAGTGCGGGTACCACTGTTTTGTTGGAGTGAGAACCTCGCTGAGGTAGTAAATTGGGTGTTGTACCCCGTGGGTCTTGCCTTCTTCGGGTCGTTCGACCACGAGTACTGTGCTGACCACCTGGTGTGTGGCTGCTATGTACAGTAACAGGGGCTCGCGCTCTTTTGGCGTGACCAAAACGGGCGAGGTGGAGAGGAGCCGCTTGAGGCTTTCGAATGCGTCGTTGGCTTCTGGTGTCCACTCGAACTTGTCTGCCTTGCGCAGCAGCTGGTAAAATGGTAGGGCCTTCTCGCCCATGCGGCTGATGAACCTGCTTAGTGCCGCTACTCGCCCTGCGAGCTGCTGAACGCCCTTGAGGTTTTTCGGCTTCTCCATTGTCATGATAGCTTTGATTTTCTTCGGGTTCGCTTCGATCCCTCGTTGAGAGATGAAGTACCCGAGCATCTGACCCGAAGGGACGCCGAAGGCGCACTTTTCTGGATTGAGCTTGATCCTGTAGCGATCAAGGTTGTCGAACGTCTCGCGGAGATCGTCGATAAGTGTTCTTGCCTCCTTGGTTTTTATGACTATGTCGTCGACATAGACTTGGACGTTGCGACCGATCTGGTCCTTGAGGCAGGCCTGCATGCATCGCTGGTACGTGGCACCCGCGTTCTTTAGCCCGAAGGGCATTGTGTTGTAGCAGAATACTCCGAACGGTGTGATGAACGCCGTTTTCTCTTGATCTTCGACCTTGAGTCGAATCTGGTTATAGCCTGAGTAGGCGTCGAGGAAGGAGAGATTTTCACAACCTGCAGTCGAATCGATGATCTGGTCGATCCGAGGAAGAGGGAAGTGGTCCTTTGGGCAGTGTTTATTTAGTGACGTGAAGTCCACGCACATCCGCAGGCTGTCCGTGTCCTTCTTCGGGACCATCACCGTATTTGCCAGCCACTCGCTTTCCTTGATTTCCCGGATGAAGTCTGCTGCGAGTAATCTGTTGATCTCCTTGCCGATAGCTTCGGCTCGTGGCTCCGACAGTCTTCAGATAGACTGCTTGACTGGCTTGGTGTCTGGGAAGACATTGAGTGCGTGCTCGGCGAATTCCCTGGGAACTCCTGGCATGTCCGCAGGACACCAGGCGAAGATTTCCCAGCACTCATGGAGGAATTCGACGAGCGCGCCTTCCTATGCAGTGCTGAGGTCGTTGGCGATCAGCGCCGTCTTGGAGGCGTCCGTCGGATGGACCTGCACTTTCTTGGTGTTGACGGTGGAGTCAAAGGATATGTCGGGTGCGTTCTGCCTTGTGACTGGGAGTAGCCCATTGTCCGTCACCTCGCGGAGCCTTACGAGCTCGTCTTGCATGCCGAAGGACTGGGAGATTTTGTTGAAATCCCTGTCGCATTGGTCCGATCGGGTGAAGCTCCCGTGGACTGTGATGACGCCCCTTGGTCCTGGCATCTTGAGTAGTAGGTATGTGTAGTGTGGGACGGCCAGGAACCTTGCGAATGCTACACGTCCCAGGATGGCATGGTATTGCGATGGCCAGTCCACCACTTCGAATTCTAGGCGCTCCTGCCGAAAGTTGTCCGGCTTCCCGAAGATGACGTCGAGCCCTATTTTGCCCAGGGGGAAGATGCCCTTCCCTGGGACAATGCCGTGGAACGTTGTGTCTGATTGTTCCAGGCTGCATTGCGGGATCCGCATAGCTTCTAGAGTGCTTGCGAACATTAGGTTGATGCCGCTGCCGCCGTCCATGAAGACGCGACTCATCTCAAAGCCTCCGATCTGCGCCTCCAGCACCAGGGCAGCATGACCTGGGCGAGGGATCTGGCAAGGGTGATCCGCGCGAGTGAATGTGATGCAGGACTCCGATCCGCTGAGGTACTCAGGGATTGCAGGCGGAGTTGCCACGGCCAAGTTGATTTGTCGGGTGATTTTCTTCTGCACCCTATTTGTGGGGCGTCCCTTCTGTATCATATTGAGTGCTCCTTTTGGTGGGGGGTATGCGACCCCGGCGTTGTTTTGCGCTGGTGCGCCTGGTTGATTTGGGCCTCCAATAGGCGACGGTGGAGGAGCTCCGTGTGCTATTTCACCTGGCGCAGGTGTGTTTCCGAACGCAGGGATTGGAGCTTGTTGCCTCATCTGCACCATGCCTTCGCTGAGTTTCTGGAACTCGCGGCAGTCCTTGAGCATGTGGCTAGCTTTCTTTTTGCCATCTTGTTCGTCGATGTAGAAGTGGATGGTGCATGGACCCGAAAGTTTGTCGAATGCTGAGGGTCCGTTGTCGCGGTCGCGGCGTTGCCACGACTGCGTTGGTCGTCCGTTGTCGCGGAAGTTTCCGCTGCGGTATCCTCCGCTATTGCGGCTGTTGTCGTTACGGCGGTCGGCGTAGCCGGCTGCGACCATGTCGGGTCCGTCGCGGTCCTCGTAGACACGCAATCTCCTCTTGCTGCGGCGTTCGCGTCTTCGGCCGTAGTCGTCCTCTTCATCTGATTGCGCCCACTGGATGCAATCTTCGCCGTCTGCCCAACTGTTGGCGATTTCCATGAGCTGGTCGAGTGTCTTGGGCTTTACACGTCCAAGTTTCTCCTTGAAGTATGGGCGTTTGACGCCGTCCCTGAAGGCGTCGATGGCCCGCTCTTCGGAGATGTGTGCTGTGGAGTTCTTGGTTGTAGACCAGCGTAGTATGTACGAGCGAATGATTCACCCGTTCTCTGAGTGCAGGCTCGCAATTCTTCAATTGAGGCGGGCCTCTTGCTGGTGCCTTTGAAGTTTCGGATGAAGCTGTAAGCGAGCTCCTCCCAGCTTCGGATGGATCCTGATGATAGGCTGCTAAGCCAGACCCGCGCTGCGCCTGTTAGCTGCAGCTGAAGGCATTGCATGGCGGTTTCTTTGTTGCCTCCGTGAAGCTTGACGGATGACAGATGGTCACTGAGCCAGGACTTTGGATCTTGCGTGCCGTTGAACTTCGGAGTATCTGAAGGAAGCTTGAAGTTGCGTGGCATCTGTGTTCGCCGGACGGATCTGCTGAAGCATCGAGCCCCGCAGAGTTCTCCTTCGTCTTCATCCATCTCAGATTCAGACGAGCATGCGCGTTTAGCGCGTGCTTTATCGATCTTGCGCTGTGTAAGCTTGTGTCTGGCGTCGTAGTCGCTATTATGGCGGTGCGAGCCCTTCTTCCTTCGAGGAAGATCGTGCTCCTCTTCCTCTTCGGATGAGGGGGTGGGACTCCGGTCGCGCCTGGCCGGAGCTTTCTTCTTCGGTTCCGCAGGAGCGTCTTCGTGGAGCGCAGCTCCAATTAGTCCTAGTCCGGTGAGTGCGGACCTATGCATGGCCCTTTTCGGGTCCCCCTCCGGAGGTGGGTGAGCCGCGAGATACGCAGTGGCTGCCATGATCGCAGCTTGTGGCGTCTTCGGGATGATGTTGCCGTCAGCGTCCATATCCATGAACGATGTATGGAGAGTTCGGGTCACGTCACGCCGCTCCTTGGGGTCCATGTTTTCCACCCGAGAGTGGTGCTTGTTTCCCTGATTTCCGTTTGTGCTAGAGCCGGGCCCCATGGTGGAGAGCGCAGCTCGTCGCGCACTGGACTCAGAGGCTGCTTGCTTGCGTTTGTCGAGCGTCTCCTGCATCTTGACTTGCTTCTTGTGCTCCTCGATGAGGAGGTAGTGGTATGCCCTCAGCAGATCACGTGGGGAGTCCAGAGGTAGGACTATTTCGCCTGCGACAGCGCGGCGTGCTTCGACCCATCCTTCTTTGCTAAGTTGGATGAGGTGGCCACTGTTTTCCCCGTTTTCGCCGTTTCCACCGTTTTCGCCGTTTCTGTCCTGCGGGTTGGGGTTGGGCGGCGGGTTAGGCGTTTCCTCGTCGGTTTGGATGACTGCGGCGCACAGATAGCGCCTGCAGATTGGTTGGCTGCTGCCGCAGCTTTCGGATCCGGAACCGTAGGTCCCTTCATCCGAAGGTGGATCGCACAGATCGGAGTTGCAGCTGCTGCTGCTGTAGAACTCATATGTTGATGGTGACGTGCGTAGCACGGGGTGTGGAGCCCACGAAGCGGGCCTGATTGACGGCACGGGCACCCGCTCAGGGAGGCGGAGGGTGCCAGTTTGTCCCACCTGGAAGCAGAAGCTCCCGAACAAGATTTCGAGTCCGTCGCCTACGGGCTCGAAATCCTTCATGGTATCCGGCGAGTGGGCGGTGAAGTCGAAAGCGCCGAAGAGGAGGTGATTCTCCGTCACCGCGGAGTTGTAGATCGATCGGGTCGGAACCGTCACGACCGCACAATCAGCAGCCCCAATTCCCACAGACGGCGCCAATTGACGAGGTTTAATCTCGTCAATGCCCATTGTTATGGACTTGGGTTTTGGAGAAGATGGGGATGCTGGAGATTGTGGCACGGTTAGCAAACAAGCAACACGGGGACACAAGGTTTACCCAGGTTTAGACCCCCGGAGGGAAAACCCTACTCCTGCTTGTCTGCTCTTTGATTACGGCGGAACCGAAGGTTACAGGGTGCGCAGATTCGATCTGGTGTGGATGCGTGTGCGAAAGTATGAGTCGAGTTGCCCTAGGACGTGCCCTCCTGGCCTTTATATAGACTTAGGCAGGTCCCGGGCGTAGTCCTAGTCGGTTACAAGTTCTAGGGTTTTACCCCTTTAAATTTCCTATCTCCTCTAGTCTTGCTCTCCAAGGATCCGAAGACGTCATGGGCCTTGGCCACCCGAAAATCTTCATGGGCCAGCGTATGTCTGCCGTGGGCCTTCTTTGGGCTGGACTAGGTATGCTGAAGTTACGTACCCGTAGGGTATAACCATGTCAAGCGGAGAGGCACAATGGGGCGCTGCAGGAGCTTGCAGTGGGGAGAGCGGGGAGAAGGCCAAGTTGCTCACAGCACCGTCGGCATTGGATGGGGAGGAAATGTCAGAGGTGAGGCGGAGGGTGAAACACGTCCTTGGGCGAGGAGCACGGATGGCGGGAAGGCGGCACATGGGGAGAGGGAGAGCTCGGCGGGGCGACACAGCCAGGGTGAGATCGACCTGTGTCGTGGTCTCCAAAGACATTGATTTTTTTTGTTTCACCGCCAACTAGGCTAGGCCAATGGCTGGGAGGACAGTCTAGGCATCCGCGTCTGTCCGGGCTAACCCATCGATGGACCAAATTCGGGTGTCGGATGGGTCGCTGCGGATATGTTTGTCTGTTTGGATCGCCCTGTTGGGCCTATTTTTTTGGCTCAGTGTTCCGTGTGGATCAAAATGGATCTGCTCGGACCATTTGCGTCTCCCTGCTGGAGATGCCCTGAAAACCTGACCCCTTGGTTGTCTTGCTTGGCACCTGTCAGAGCATCTCCACTTGCGTCCCCGTAGCCCTCTGCAAGTTCTATTGGCCGTACCCATAAAAAACCCACCTCCAGCGACGGCATGATGCCCTGCGCATTAACACCTAGAGGAAGGTAGACGCCACAGCTCGCGAGGCTGACCGCCTTCCCCTAGGTTACCCGGCAAGGCAATAGTGGAGACTCAAAGCCTGGACGGAGAGATGGACAAAACTTAGATTAGATCAGGTTTAAATTTAGCTGAATTTTAGTTAACTCTATAAAATCTTCAAATTTCGAATACAATTTAAATTCGCCGTTTCATCATGTGTTCGTTATTGCTAGAAATAATAGACTATGGGGTGCTCATCTAGGAAGAGGCGCACCCTAAGGGCATGTACAATTGTTGATAAGACATTCTAATCTTATACATGCCATGTAATTTAATATAATAATAAAACATGACGTATAATGAGTTATTTTTTAGTCTTATCTTCAACAACATATATGCCTAAAATAAATGGTGAGACATATGGTGCTAAAAGATGATCTGTTAGCTAAGAGAAGATAGAGACTATTTTTTTTTTGTTTTCTCTTTTCCAACTCAACAATCATCCTACATTTTTTTGACAATCAATACCATATTATATTAAAGGAAAATTTGCTACAGAACACCATTATTTTTAGACGTTTGCCAAAATACACCGCAAAATTGTGTCTTTGTTACGTACCATTACAATTTTATGGCATATTTGCCAGAACACACCGCACGGCTAAAAAGAAAAGTTCAACATATTTTTTTCAAACCCGGCCATAACATGGTCACACGGGAAAAAGTGTCAAAACTTTCTATTTTTGGCCATGTGGTGTGTTCTGGCAAATGTGCCACAAAATTGTATTTGTACCTGACAAAGACACACTCGGACAGTGTGTTTTAGCAAACGCCTAAAAATAACGGTGTCTTGTAGCAAAATTTCCGTTATATTAATAGAAGCAAATAGTACATGGCAGACATATATGAGCTGACTCCAACGATTACAAAATAAAGTCTAAAAGAAACTAGCAAATCTTCTAGGTCTTCATACTCTTTCTTCTTCCATGACACAATCTTGCACTTTCCTGAAGTCAGTCGAACTAAACTGACATAGAAACCAAACAAGAGACCTGTAAATACCAACGTTGGTTCTCCCATAATTTTAATTTGTGCTGCAATGCCAAGGCCAAGTGCACGCGCACAACCATTAAAGTAATCAACCAACATCGGCAAGAGTACCAATACCGATAATTCATGGAATAATAACCGAACAGCCTGATCAACGTCGCTAATAAACCGATAGTAGGAATCATCATTGTCAAAGACGTAGCTGCCGGGACAAATATTGCAAGGACAAAACTCGCTCCAACCATGATAAAAAAAATCTAAAATAGATCTGGCGAAGAAAGATCTATAGACTCATACCTAGAAAACTTTAATCTTCAAACATCACCATTGACATCGCGAAAGAGATCTCATTGTCGAGCGAATGACCAAAGATCGCTTATTGTAGATAACGCCACCTCCATTAAGGCGAAGATGGCTAGCAAAACTCTAAACCTAATCTGACAAAATCTCTACTATTACTAGAAACTCCACTCATAGATCGGGTTTTCCACCCCTCCCGACGCCGGCGAGGACGGCCGGAGGAGGGGGAACCAATCTACAAAGGAGGCGATGGTGAGAGGCGATGACTTCTTCTTCTGGCGTCGGCTGTTTCCGTACGTAGAACCAACAATCCTCCTACATGGTATTGTTAAGCTAAGACTATTGTACATACCCTAAACACTACAACATGTGTCGGCGCCCTGGGGGCGGACCCAGCAGAAAGCTTCAGTGGGGACAAAACATATGAGTGGGAACACCTTATTAGTAAATTCAAACAATTTAAATGCTTTTTCTAGAAAAAAGACTAGTAGAAAACAAGCCTTTCGTCCAGGCCACTAGTCCCGGCTGTGGCTGGGGCCAAGACTAATGGCCCTCGCCGGATGGCCCGAGCCACCCAGAACCATAGGTTCCGGCCCGTTAGACCCTATTAGTCTCGATCTGAGACACAAACCGGGATTAAAGGGTCCTGGCCCTGCCGCTCGCTGGGCGCACCCCCTTTATTCCCGTTTGTATCTCTAACAGGGACTAGTGGTCTGGACCTATATATATGCACAGCCCCCTCCTCCTCTCAACTGTTTTTTTCCTGGTGGGAGAGAGTGTTGTTGTGCTATTTTTTCTTGTTCATACATATGCACTAGAGGTGTTCGATGAAATGTCCATTAGAGCGATGCGAGTTTAGATCACACAAGACAGACATGATATGAGGTGTCTGGGCCACACTTAAGTTTTATCATCTTTGCTTCCAAGTGTAATAAAAGGTTAGCAACTATTTTCTCGTTTATACCGTGCGGTATTAATTTTAGCATAGTGATTGCGTTTGACATATATTTGTATGATATAGATGATCCATCCATGGATGTACATGACCGATGCTTTGGCGCTTTCAGAGAAGGCGTGCGTTCTTTTCGAGTTGTGGCCGAGGAGAACAAGCGGCGAGATGGTTTTATGTGTTGTACATGTGTTGACTGTAGGAATGAGAAGGCTCACACTTCCGCAAGAGTCATTCAGAGCCACCTTCTTCGGTCTGGTTTTATGTCCGGATATAATGTTTGGACCAAACACGGAGAAAGAGGGGTTGTGATGGAAGATGGCGATGAAGAAGAGAACGATGATGACAACTACCAATCTATGTTCCCTGAATACGCTGATACCGCAATGGAAGACAATGAAGAAGAAGGAGGTGAAGATCGGGAACCAGACTGGCCCGCTGATGATCTTGGTCAGGTCATTTCTGATGCAAAACGAGGCTGCAACACAGAAAAGGAGAGATTGCAGTTTGAGCAGATGTTACAGGACCACAACAAATTATTGTACCCAACTTGTGAAGATGGCCAGAAGAAGCTGGGTAGCACACTGGAATTGCTAAAGTGGAAGGCAGAGACCGGTGTGACTGACTCGGGATTTGAGAAGTTGCTGGTACTCATGAAGAGGTTACTTCCAAGAAATAACAAATTTCCCGCCAGTACATACGAAGCAAAGAAGCTCGTTTGCCCTCTAGGATTAGATGTGCAGAAGATACATGCGTGCCCTAATGACTGCATCCTCTACCGCGGTGAGAAGTACGAGAATTTGGATAAATGCCTGGTATGTACTACATTGCGGTATAAGATCAGAAAAGATGACCCTGGTGATGTTGATGGCGAGCCACCTAGGAAGAGGGTTCCTGCCAAGGTGATGTGGTATGCTCCTATAATACCACGATTGAAACATTTGTTCAGAAACAAAGAGCATGCCAAGTTGTTGCGATGGCACATGAAAGAACGTAAGAAAGACGGGATGTTGAGGCACCCCGCTGATGGTCGACAGTGGAGAAAAATCGAGAGAGACTTCCCGGACTTTTCTGGTGACGCAAGAAACTTATGGTTTGATCTAAGTACAGATGGCATGAATCCTTTTGGGGAGCAGAGCTGCAGTCACAGCACCTTGCCCATCACTCTATGTATATTCAACATTCCTCCTTAGTTGTGCATGAAGCGGAAGTTCATTATGATGCCAGTGCTCATCCAAGGCTCGAAGCAACCCGGAAACGGCATTGATGTGTACCTAAGGCCATTAGTTGATGAACTTTTATAGTTGTGGGCCGAACCAGGTTTACGTCTGTGGGATGAGCACAAACAGGAGCCATTCGACCTACGAGTGTTGTTGTTCGTAACCATCAATGATTGGCCTGTTCTTAGTAACATTTCAGGACAGACGAACACGGGATATAATGCATGCACACACTATTTAGATGAGAATGAAAGTATATATCTGGATAAATCTAGGAAGAATGTGTACCTGTACAATCGTCGTTTTCTTCCATCCAGACATCCCTTAAGGAAAAAAGGCAAGCATTTTGATGGCGAGGCAGATCACCGGAAGAAGCCTGCCCCCCGTACTGGTGCTGATGTATTTGGTATGGTCAAGGACTTAAATATAATATTTGGAAAGGGTCCCGGAGGACAACCTGTTCCGAAAGACGCCGACGGACGCGCACCTATGTGGAAGAAGAAATCTATATTTTGGGAGATACCCTATTGGGAAGTCCATGAGGTCCGCTCTGCAATCGACGTGATGCACCCGATGAATAATCTTTGCGTGAATATTCTAGGCTTCATGGGCTTGTATGGAAAGTCAAAATATACACCGGAAGCACGGGAGGACCAGCAACGTCATAAAGGATGAGACGGCAAGCATCCAGGGCAGTTTCAAGGGTCTGCTAGCTACGCTCTTACAAAGGAAGAGAATGAAATCTTTTTTAAAGTCCTTTTCAGTATCAAGGTCCCGTCTGGCTTCTCGTCTAACATAAAGGGAATAGTAAATATGAAAGAGAAAAAATTCCAAAACCTAAAGTACCATGACTGCCACGTGCTTATGACGCAATTGCTTCCGGTTGCATTGAGGGGCATTCTACCGGAAAATGTTCGGCTGGCCATTGTGAAGGTATGTGCATTCCTCAATGCAATTTCTCAGAAGGTAATCGATCCATAAAGTCTATCAGGGTTATAGATTGATGTGGTTCAATGTCTGGTCAGCTTCGAGTTGTTGTACCCTCCATATTTCTTCAATATTATGATGCACCTCCTAGTTCACCTAGTCGAAGAGATTAGAATTCTCGGTCCTATGTTTGTACACAATATATTCCCCTTCGAAAGGTTCATGGGAGTCTTAAATAAATATGTTCATAACCGTGCTAGGCCAGAAGGAAGCATCTCCAAGGGTTATGGAACAGAGGAGGTCATTGAGTTTTGTGTTGACTTTCTTCCTGACCTTAAGCCGATTGGTGTTCCTGAATCTCGGTATGAGGGGAGGCTGACTGGAAAAGGCACACTAGGAAGAAAAACAATGGTATGTATGGACAGAGATTCTTTCAATAAAGCACACTACACAGTTTTACACAATTCCACCTTGGTGGCTCCGTATATCGAGAAACACAAGATTATTGTACGCTCAGAAAACCTGGGGAATCCTGACTCCTCGATTAAAGTGGAACGCGAGAACACTTTCGGCAGTTGGTTGCAAAAACATGTCATGAATAGCAACACTGTTGAAGATCAGCTGTACTTGTTGGCATGGTTACCATCTTCGACTATATGTACTTTCCAAGGGCACGAGATAAATGGTAATACATTTTACACGATCGCCCAAGATAAAAAGAGCACCAACCAAAACAGTGGTGTTCGCTTTGATGCAACAAATGACAATGGGAAGAAGGACACATATTATGGGTATATAGAGGAGATATGGGAACATGAGTATGGACCTACTTTTAAGGTCCCTTTGTTTCAGTGCCAATGGGTCAAGATGATAGGAGGCGGGGTACATGTAGACGAAAAGTATGGCATGACAACAATGGATCTCAACAATCTTGCGTACATGGACGAACCATTCATCCTAGCCAACGATGTGGCTCCGGTTTTCTATGTGAAGGACATGTCTACGAAACCGAGAAAAATAAATCAGCAAAAGAATACATTGTCTGATGAGCCAAAGCGCCACATAGTTCTTTCAGGGAAAAGAAACATCGTGGGAGTGGATGACAAGACAGATATGTTAGAAGATTATAATAAATTTCATGAAATCCCGCCCTTTAAAGTGAAAACTGACCAAGCCTATTGTTAAATGGTGAAGATTCTCTATGGCTACGGCGCAGAAGAAAACAACAACACTAGATAGGGATGTTGGTGTAATATATTAAACCTTCTATGTAATCATATTGTGAATCATATTGCCGCCAAGTCGACTACGAGGAATGTGTGTATGTGTGAGTGGACATGACAGACGCACTATAAATAGAGGGAAAGGGCGGGGCAGGCTGGGCCAGGCAGCAATAATAATAGGGGCCGAACCTTTAGTCCCGGTTGGAGAAACCAACCGCGACTGAAGGGATTGCGGCAGGCTGGGTCAGGCAACACTAATAATAGGGGTTGAACCTTTAGTTCCAGTTGGATACAATCGGGACTAAAACTTATTCATAAAATAGATTTGGATTAATTATTCAAATTAAAGAACTTTTCATGTTGAAAGTTTAGTGAGATTCAAAAATATGCAAAAAATAATAGTTAATGCATTTTTAAATTGATAATGGAAAAATGGTTAATAATTTGACTATTTAAAATAATTATTTTATAAAACAGAAGATGGAGTTGGATTAATTATTCAAATTCAAGAACTTTTCATGTTGAAACTTTAGTGAGATTCAAAAATATGAAAAAAATAATAGTTAATGCATTTTTAAATTGATAAGGGCAAAATAGTTAATAATTTGACTATTTAAAATAATTATTTGATAAAATAGAAAATGGATTTGGATTAATTATTCAAATTCAAGAACTTTCCATGTTGAAAGTTTAGTGAGATTCAAAAATATGCAAAAAATAATAGTTAATGCATTTTTAAATTGATAATGGCAAAATGGTTAATAATTTGACTATTTAAAATAATTATTTGATAAAAGAGAAAATGGATTTGGATTAATTATTCAAATTCAAGAACTTTTCATGTTAAATTTTTTTCAAATTCAAAAGTATTCAAAAAAGTATAATTTAAATGTTTTAAATGATATATTCGAAAATTTGAAAATAAAAAGAACAGCGCGCGATGGAGTTTTTGGCCCAGCGCGCAAATTTGGGCCTTTAGTCCCGGCCCACCTTACCAGGCGGGACTAAAGGCTCTGGCCCCAGCGCGCGAAAAATGAAACGCCCCCCTCTAGTCCCGGTGCGTGGGCACCAGCCGGGACTACAGACCCCCCTTTAGTCCCGGCTGGTGCCACGGACCGGGACTAGAGGTGGGGGTATAAAAGTAGCCCTTCTCCCCCGGTGCGTTCCACGCACCGGGAGAAGTGGAGGCCAGCAGACGACGTACGCCGCCAGGCTGCCCCCGCGAAACTTTGATGAGGAAACCGCCACGCCTCCCTCTCTCCGCCGGCCTGTCGCCCACCTCCGAGCCCGATGAGCCTGCCGCGCCGCGCCCCGCTCTCACGCCCGCACCCACGCCACCGCGCCCCGCGCGCCCCCCGAGCTCGGGCGAGCCACCGCCACCACTCCGACGAAGCGTCGGCCGTGAGGCTGCTCGCCGCCACCTCCCGCGCCCGTGCCTGCCGCCAGCGCCACCGTCGGCCGCCGCCACCGCCGGTGAGTAGTGTTAGGGGTTAGGATTAGGATTAGTTAGGATTTTTAATTTAGGATTAATTTTTTAGTTTACTGTATATAGTTTATTAGGATTATAGTGTATGTTATTTTTTTGTGTATATAGTGTATATAACGTATGTAGTTTAGGATTAGGATTAGTGTATATAGTGTATGTAGTTTAGGATTAGGATTAGTATATATAGTGTATTTAGTTTAGGATTAGTTTATTATTTTTAGGGTATGAGATTTATAATCTTGTAAGTTATGTTTATAATAGGGTTTAGGGTGGTTGTTCTCGCGGGAAGCCGCTTAGTGTTAGGTTTTAGGGTGTTGGTTCTCGCGGGAAGCCGCTTAGTCGCCCGCCTCTCCCGCAGCCACCATCACCGGCCACCGCCACCTCACCTCCGGGTTTAGGGTTTAGGGTGGTGATCAGAGTTAGGGTTAGGGTGGTGGTTCTCGCGGGAAGCAGCTTAGTCGCCCGCCTCTCCCGCGGCCACCATCACCGACCACCGCCACCGTACCTCTGGGTTTAGGGTTTAGGGTGGTGACCGGAGTTAGGGTTAGGGTGGTGGTTCTCGCGGGAAGCCGCTTAGTCGCCCGCCTCTCCCGCGGCCACCATCACCGGCCACCGCCACCGCACCTCCGGGTTTAGGGTTTAGGGTGGTGACCATAGTTAGGGTTAGGGTGGTGGTTCTCGCGGGAAGCCGCTTAGTTGCCCGCCTCTCCCGCGGCCACCATCACCGGCCACCGCCACCGCACCTCCGGGTTTAGGGTTTAGGGTGGTGACCGGAGTTAGGGTTAGGGTGGTGGTTCTCACGGGAAGCCGCTTAGTCGCCCGCCTCTCCCACGGCCACCATCACCGGCCACCGCCACTTCACATCCGGGTTTAGGGTTTAGGTTTTATTTGTTAAGTTCAAATACATATTATGTGCATTTTGCAGGAACTATGGATCCACCTAGTCCAATCCACAGAGACCTAGATTCGGAACACTTGCTCGAGGATATGATTCACGATGCCGATGAGAGATCTCCCTCGAGGTATCTGAACTCATCCGGTGAGGGAGAGGAGACCAACAGACAAGAGGAAGAAGCCCATGGATGCGTAACGCAGACCGACGAGGTATATATATATGATGTCCGATGATCGTCACTAGATGTACCTAGTTGTATATATATTATGTTGACGAATGTTTCTTATCTTAGGCCTCTACATCGATCAAGAAAACCAAGCGCGGTCCAGCCAAAAAGTTGCCCCAGGGTACTGTTTATGAAATTACAGAGGTTTCAGGAGACGGCGAACCATTGGAACCAAAGAAAACAAAACAAATATTTGTACAACAATGTGGAGTTGTTGCTAGAGATCGCACCCCGGTCACTGTTCGGTTGATTGGAATAAGCCCAAAGAGGCGGAATGGAGTGATGTGTATATCGATGATAGATTCAAAGATCAACTATTTATTGACCTAATGGCACATTTCAAGCTGCCAGAATGTGATACTGATGACGAGACGGCTGAAATGAGAAAGAAAGTCAAGCAGTTTGCACTAAAGAAGATGGCCAAACTATTCAAGAACTGGAAGAAGTCATTATGGCAACAGTATCAGAAGGACAAGAAAACCCCATTATTCGAAGGCTATCTAGCGAAGCAGCAGCCTTACTGGGATGCATTTGTGGAGTATAGGAAAACAGGAGTTGCTATGGAAAAGTCGGAAAAAAACAAGATAAATGTTGCGAAGAAGAAATATCACCATAACATGGGGCCAGGGGGCTACGTGGTTGCCATGCCTAAGTGGGGTGCAAAAGAGAAAGAGCTTCATGATAAAAGAATCATTCCAGAACCAATTCGCGAAGAATGGGATTTGAGGGCAAGAAATTGGTTCCTTGGTCATGGAAGTACATATGACAAACTTACACGGGACCTTGTTTGCAGTGACGGGATAAAGGTACTCAGGAATGCATGGATAAAAGTGGTGAAAGATATTAAAGATGGAATAAAACTATTTCATCCCGATAGAGAGAATGACTTCCTGACCTTGGTCCTCGAGAATCGCGAACATACAGGACGAGTCCGGGGCCTTGACGGAGTTTCACGTGGGATACTGGGTTTCCTAAGGACCAAGGTACCTATAGAAGCCGAGCAAGAGCAAAGCAGCGACGGGAGGAGGAGACAGACAAGTTCAACCAGCTGCTACCAAGACTTGACAAGCAGCAGCAGCAGATCGATGAACTTAGAGGAATAGCGCGCTTGCAAAATCCTCCACTCGATATTACTACCAACCCATCTCAGCGGAGAAGCAGCATGGCTGAATGGGAGGTCCGGTCTAACGATGCATCCTATACAGATGGCGGTCCCGGCTACCTCGTGGATGGAATTAAGGAGCAGATACCTTGTGAGCTCCATAATAAATGGAAGAACGTATCTGTGAAGGTGTCGGTCGGATCGGCTTTGCCTTGTCCGCCTGACGTATGTTGGCATGACCGTGAGATTCTGCCTCGCTATGCTAAAGTCGGAGTGGATCAAATTGTAAAGGAGTGGGAGTCAATGGAGCTTGACATCCCTGGACCTGAAGGTGAGATCACACTCGGAGAAGTACTTGGTGGGATCATTCTCTGGGACAAGAACAACATACGGTTTCCAGGCTCGGCCCCAAGGATAACACTGCCGCCTCCGAGTCGTCGCAGGTCTCCTTCATCTCCACCTCCATCACCTCCAAGAAGCCCACCCCATGATGAATACGACCACCACATCCCGAGTCCAGCTCGATCTCCGCCGCAGGCTCAACAGTCTTCGCCGCCCGCTAAGGACAATAAGCGGAAGCATGCTCCGTCAGTGAGTACTAAAGTACGCGGTAGCCCAAAACGGAAAATGTCGCCCCTCCCAACAGTGCCTCATAAGAATCTTCCCATCAGACCTTACGATCGTACTGATGCGGAATCTGCAGCGATAGCAAAGGCCGAAGTGGCGGCGCATTTTGAGAAGTAGAAACCCGAGCCCGCTCCGGTATACACCGAGAAGCAAAAGGCATATGCAATTGATTTTTTGAACACAAAATCGCAATATGAGTTGCACCATAAGCCATATGACTATCTACGCACACTTCAGAAAGAAGTGGCGAAGAGCAAATCAAGCAAATCAAGTGCAAGCGGTAAAAAATCAGCAAGCACAGGTGCAAGCGGGACCAAAACTGCAATCAGTAAAAAATCAGACGTTCCCCTTCTCGGACAATAGGCCAAACAAACGATCGCACCCCTCAAGGTGGTTTCACAAAATGTTCCACTCCTCGCACAACAGCTAGTAGATATGTCAATAGCTGCGGAGTTGGCGGCCAACATGGAAATTAGTCTTGATGAACTGTTAGGCCCCCAACTCGACCTTCTACCCAAGATGCCACTAGCCCCCTAAATATGTCGCAGGTGAGGATTTGGTCAGCAAAGAGAGGCTAAAAGAACTGCCAACACAAATGCAAAATCTCCATCAATGGTACCCGGCGATCATAAAGCAGAGGAGAATATTTATCGTAGCCAATGTCCCACGTGAGTACTACTTCAGACCCGAAGAGGTCCATATTGAGTTTTCAGAACTTTTCCAGTTATACCATCTCGACGCCCAGGACAAATCCATCCCCAGATGCTATTGTCTGTAAGTTGTTGAATTCATTGTCTACATGTTCGGTTTTTCAGTTGTTCAGTTCAGAACATGTAATTATCCTTATTATGCAGAATGAAGATGCTGGAATGTAAAAGAAAAAGAATCTATAATATTGGGTTCATTGACCCAGATAAAATGCATATAGCCACGCTAAGGGATAACCCCGAGGAGACGGAGGAAAACATTCTAAGGTTTCTATTGGAGCAAAATTTCTCTGACCATATACTGTTTCCTTACAATTTCAGGTCAGGGTCTTACTCTGTTGTACACATTCAGTTTTGATTAGTCGATGCTAATAAGTGTAATTGATGAGTTACTGATGTATATATAAATATTTGCAGCTTCCACTGTGTTCTGCTAGATATTCAACTTGATAAGGGAAGAGTTGATGTCATGGACCCATCAAAGAGAAACCTGTAAGATTTCCGCAACATGCAGGTCACGCTCCAGAAGTAAGTTTTGCGCTATATCGGTCTCTTTCGTTGATTTCCTGAGATATCAGGTAATGAATAACTCATTCATTCATTTTCTTCTCGGGCAGGGTTTGGATCCGGTTCAAGCGCGAGGTTACGGGTGTATTTAGTGAGAAGCTGAGGTTTAAGACGGTCTCGGTAAGTAGCACGTGATATGTCCGTGTATCTCTTTACTTCTAGTTTCAATACAATAATGATGCTAGATTATTATTTTGATTGAATTCTATTCTCGTAAAGTGCGTGAGGCAGCCACGGGGGTCGAATCTATGTGGATTCTACGTTTGCGAGTTCATTCGCACGTTCACCACCGAACACAACGATCATAGAGTCGACGTAAGCAGTGCATTCACACCATCATTTTATTGCCGTTACCTTTTGTTATCATGATTGATCTCCTTTTTCTTATATATAGTTTCAGAGAATACGGGATCAACTACTACCAGAGTAACGCGTATTAGCAATTGCGGAGGAGCTGACAGAATTTATTTTCAAAGAGATCATAGGAGATGCCGAAGAATTTAGTGTGAATATGCACTACTGGTCTCCATGTAATCGAACTTTTTGTGATCTCCATGTAACTATGTAAATTGTATATATTTGTATGCTCGATATCGTAATACAAGTTATCTTAACTATGCACGAATGTACACGATATATATGTGGTGGCGTAGAAATATTCAAAAACTATGTTGAAATGAAAAATAAGTAAAAATAAAAGAAATCTCTTCCGCGGCAGAGAAAAGACACAAAATTCTGCCACGACAAAGAACCACTAGTCCAAGGTAATGCTCTGCCGTGAAGAGAAAAGGCCCAAAATACTGCCGCGGCAGAAACCCACTAGTCCCGGTCATTAACACTAACCGGGACTAGTGGGGGTGCACCTCGAGCGCGCAGGGACAGCCATGTGGACACCCAATGATCCCGACTGGTAACTGAGCCGGGACTAGTGGTGGGCCTCTAGTCCCGGTTCCACAACCGGGACTAAAGACCCTTACTGACCGGGACTAGAGGCCCAGTTTCCACTAGTGAAAATTTAAAAAAAAATTACAATTTAAAAATGTGAGGCCTCCACTAAGTCCTTCTTGGCTCCGCCCTGGGTGCCCTATACACCGGATCCATACATGGACGCCTTGAGATGCTCTTATTATGTTTTATGCGAGTACGGTTGGAGCACGTCCGTTATGTCGTGTGACTAGCAACCTAGACTGTACGCATATGTTTTTGTCTAGGCACACATGGAAAATGGAAATGAATGCATGCATGGTGACTTGGTGAGCACTAACGCGAGCTGAAGAAATTAATTCGTAGTGAAATCTTCGTGGAAAGGGCCAGTACGTACGAAATTTATATGCCGCCATTGGTGAGCACCGACGAACGACAAGCAGGTAGTAGCTAGCCACATTATTGTTTGTCTCTCATGTTGCTCAATGCATGGACGATCACTGCGCCGGATAAAAAAAATCATATATTGTACTCCCTCTGTTTTAAAATAAATGTTAAAACTTATTTAAATTTAAGTATATTTATATACTAAATAATGTCTAAATTCGTTTAATCTTTTACAAATCTGAGATATGTATTTTAAGACGGAGACAGTATTAGTGGCTTGACGAAACAAGCAGTCCTCGCAAACTAAGCTTCCGTGTAATAATGCAAGATTAGTTAATTTCTACTGGTCGTTGGGCCCTGCATGCATATGCCTGCTCACGCACGCTGATGGACGCATGTATAAAGGATAATCTCAAATGTTAATCCTGTCGCATTACATGAATAGAAAACTACGTCGACGGCCAAACGTCGGAGCCGTTGGCGTAGCTATCGTTCAGGCCAGTCCCGCCAAGCAGTTGTCGGCGTAGAATTACCCTCGGCATATCCTATGCTACGCCGACGGCGCCCTCGGCGTAGCTATTTTTTATTTTATCTTATTAAACTTTGAAAAATCATAACTAAATCATTCTAATTCGAAAAAATACAAATGATATCAAAATTTTCAGAAAATAAGACCTATCTATCTACACTCAAATATTACACATTTGTAAATAAAAATTAAGTAAAACATAAAAAAATATATATAGTTTAAAACGGGCATAAAAAATTCAAAAACGATCGAAACAATGCGAAACATTCGCGTGGTGTTATATTATGTGACATAGTTAGAAGGAAAAATATCAAACTTGGTATATTGATTATGTCTCAAAGAAACCTTCACAAAATGACCTATCTCATTCGAGTTTTCTTGGCTTTCGGGTCAAATAACCAATGTTATGGCTAGAATCAAGGCATAGTTTGTGATAATGTGCCCATATTATGCATACACATGCATCATGGGATGGCGAACAATGTTGCGGGAGGAAGTTTTCCTTTTCGTCGCACCAAAAAGCCATTTCCCATTTTCCGAGCACAAAAAACAGACGGTTTTGTGAAGCAACCACCAAATGGCTAATTCAAAACGCTACCACCACATTTTACAAAAATACTATACCACCTTATATGTACAATGTCCCAACAGGGGGATCCGAAACCTTTCCGTCCACCTCTGGTGAAAAAGACAAATTCCTGCCGAATCGGTAGAAAGTGGGTCAGATATGAACTACAGGTACATGATCTGATGCTCATGTTTTTAAAAAAAAATCATTTTTAGGTTCATAATATGCTATTTTATCAAAGATCTAATGCAAGTTTAGCGAGGCTCGGCCCCGAGCTAAGAATCTTCATGCCCGCCGTTCGACAAAGTTTGACGATAGTTTAAAACGGGCATAAAAATTCAAAAACGATCGAAACAATGCGAAACCTTCACGTGGTGTCATATTATGTGACATAGTTATAAGGAAAAATATCAAACTTAATATATTGATTATGTCTCAAAAATATCTTCACAAAATGACCTATCTCATTCGAGGTTTCTTGGCTTTCGGGTCAAATGACCAATGTTATGGATAGAATCAAGGCATAGTTTGTGATAATGTGCCCATATTGTGCATACACATCTATCATGGGATGACGAACAATGTTGCAGGAGGAAGTTTTCCTTTTCGTCATACCAAAAAGCCATTTCCCATTTTTCGAGCACAAAAAACGGACGGTTTTGTGAAGCAACCACCAAATGGCTAATTCAAAATTCTACCACCACATTTTACAAAAATACTATACCACCTTATATGCACAATGTCACAACAGGGGGATCCGAAACCTTTCCGTCCACCTCTGGTGAAAAAGACAAATTTCTGCTGAATCGGCAAGAAGTGGGTCAGATATGAACTACAGGTACATGATCCGATGCTCATGTTTTTTTACAAAAATCATTTTTAGGTTTAAAATATGCTATTTTATAAAAGATCCAATGCAATTTTAGCGAGATTTGGCCCCGAGCTAAGAATCTTCATGCCCATCATTCGACAAAGTTTGACGATAGTTTAAAACAGGCATAAAAAATTTAAAAACGATCGAAACAATGTGAAACCTTCGCGTGGTGTCATATTATATGACATAGTTATAAGGAAAAATATCAAACTTGATATATTGATTATGTCTTAAAAAACCTTCACAAAATGACCTATCTCATTCGAGGTTTCTTGGCTTTTGGGTCAAATGACCAATGTTATGGCTAAAATCAAGGCATAGTTTGTGATAATGTGACCATTACTGCATACACATGCATCATGGGATGGAGAACAATGTTGCAGGAGGAAGTTTTACTTTTCGTCGCACCAAAAAGCCATTTCACATTTTTCGAGCACAAAAACGAACGGTTTTGTGAAGCAACCACCAAATAGCTAATTCAAAATGGTACCACCATATTTTACAAAAATACTATACCACCTTATATGGACAATTTCCCAATAGGGGGATCCGAAACCTTTCCGTCCACCTCTGGTGAAAAAGACAAATTCCTGCCGAATCGGTAGGAAGTAGGTCAGATATGAACTACAAGTACATGATCCGATGCTCCTGTTTTTTTTTTGAAAATCAGTTTTAGGTTCACAATATGCTATTTTATCAAATATCCAATGCAAGTTTTCCTTTTCATAGCACCAAAAAGGCATTTTTCATTTTTCGAGCGCAAAAAGGGGGATTTTCTGAAGCAACCACCAAATATCTAATTCAAAAACGGAGGGTCAGTGTTTAGTTGATATGGATATCATATTTGGATTCCTCTCATTTTTCTGATCAATTTAGACATATTATTTGTCGAATTCCGATTTACGGATTTCAAGATATTAATTATTCCATATTAAATAGAAAAATACAAAAAAGTAAAATTATTATATTTTTATTTGAATTCAATAATATTTTTACTTATTTATGAATGTTTACTTAAATAATTATTTGTAATTTCAAAAAATACAAACATGTGACATGATGATATAAGAGTTAATAGGATTGATATCATATTATTGACAACAATGTATGAATTACTTTGCGAAAACGGATTTTGAAAGAACGAGGAAGTTAAGCGTGCTGGAGCTGGAGTAGTATTAGGATGGGTGACTGGTCGGAAAGTTTAACTAAGACTAAAATTTAATCAAATATTAAGTGTAATTAGTGTTAAAAATATTCAAGGTGGGATATTAACGAGTCAAACAATTCAAAGAATAAAAAAATTGAGGAAAAAAATATTTTTTTTAAAATGTTTTTGCAATCAGCCGACAGGCTATGCCGACGGCCGCTACGCCGAGGGCAAAGCCGTCGGTGTAGCGTACGCCGACAGTATTTCGATACGCCGACGACTTGTGTGTGCTCCGCCGAGAGAGACCTTTGTCGAGAAGGCTACGCCGAGGGCAGCCGTCGGCGTACCATACGCCGATGGCATTTTGGCATACGCCGACAGCTTTTGCGCGCGCGTCCTGTAGTGTCGCGATGTCTAATTTCCGGGCCAGCTCCTTTGACCAAACAATCAAACATTATCGTAATGGCAACATCAAGTTTTAGACGTACACTTTTACTTACTAGGATCATTGCTTGGAAGGTTTTTAATAAAACCGCTCGCTTGCTTAATATAATATCGTTCTAAAAAAATCAAACACTATCGTCGAACCCTGCGTCGTCCCAATGTATTTCAGTTGCGCCTAGTGCCAATTTCCTTCACAGCTGTGTCGTGCTACAGTGAACATGACATGTCGAATCGCGTCAAAAGCACGATCATTGTTTTTATTAAAACAGCAAGAATCCGTACCATATATAAATCTAGATGGATTACATCAGACGCCTGTATGTGGCAGATCGACGACGGGAGTGCTATCCCACCGAGAGATGTTAGATCTAGCCTAACCTTGGTAGATTTACTGTAGTGGTCGAACACGTAGATCTGAGAAGGAGAGAGAGAGAATGGTACTACCTGCGCCCTGGCTCGACAAGCATGAGCCAGAGGGGATCCTGGAGCTAGTGCCGGAGCTGGACCCGCCGTCGTTGGCCATGGGGAGAAAGGGGCGACGGCGTGGGTGTGCGGTGGTGGTGGTGCTTCCCGTCGGCTCGCGCTAAACCTAGATCAGTAGGGGTGTAGGTGGGGTGATTGGCACAGCGGTGAACCTCGTACCGTGCGCTGCCAGCTCCCCACCACTTTATATAGCGCGGCGACAGGGGCCCACCAACCAGATAAGATTGGGTGCCCCCGATCAGGGCGCAGTTAGGGGCGTGACGGGCCGTTGGGTTTTGTCACGTTGAGATCTATCTAACATTCTCCCCCTAGATCTCGACTTTACTTTTAACTTTATACTTTACTCATTTCATCACAGACCGAACATAGAGCATGTTTCGTCGTCTCAGCTCAATTGCCGATAGAATCAGACAACCACTATATACTGATGCAGCCCGTCCTACGACCGCTACTACATCTACTCCCACGAGCTCCCCAAGTGGACCCATGACTCGCGCCCGAGCTAAGCTCCTCCAAGCTAAGGTTAACTCGCTCCTTTCCTTGTGTGACTTCGACACACCCTTGGATGGTTTGCTACTTCATACGCATACACTGTGCATCATCAGGTACGAAGAGAAGGACCCAAGGGACGGAGGAAACGGAGCAGAAGCAACCAGTCGCTGCCAGACGCCAGCGGTACTGCCGACCGGTACTACCGCTCCAAGCGGTACTACCGCTCCAAGCGGTACTACCGGCCCAGCAACCGGTACTACCGGACTGCGGTACTACCGCTCCCTCCTACCGCTCGATACAGGCAACTCCGACGGAAGCTCCAGGCCCGCCAGCGGTACTACCGCTCCAGGAGCGATACTACCGGTTACGACAGGTACTACCGGTTGCCGGACCGGTACTACCGGCCCTGACTGAACCTGAACGCCTGAGTTCGGCCCTGTGCCTTGTAACCCTTCCTATAATTTACCTTTTCGTTCCGAAACTACCCCTGTTTTGTGGCTGGACTATATATAGCTCCCACCCTCCATTGTAAACCCTAGACTTGGATAATAATAGATATTAAGGAAACCCTTTGAGGAACTTATATCTATTGGTCTCATGCTCCTACCAAGGAGCACCGGATTATCCACCCCCCTCTTGGATCTTGCCTAGTGCGTTCAAGTTGTACAAGGCCTTGGGTTCTCGGTTTCTCGCCCCCAAGTCGTCAAGATCTCACCAAGCACCTCGTCCCCCGTTGTTGGCGTGGAGAGCGAGCTTCGCCCAACACCGATCCTAGGGATTATGTTGGACCGGTTGCCACCGGCGTGAGGGATAGGCGTGTATCGTGTTTTGGCGTGCGTGTGTTCGTGGTTTTCATCTCCTTCCTCGATTTCATTCCCCGACCACCGCTTTCCCCTCGTTTCTCGTGGAATTCGTGAAAGATCGGGCCAACCCAAGGGTTACCCCATAACATATTGGTATCAAGAGCACGGTTGATCACGAATTTCCCCACAATTTTTCTTTTATCCACCTTAAAATCGAAAATCCCACCAAAAAGAGCCCCAATTTGCCTTCGGATCGATCTCTGGATTTGGTGAGTTTTTCGTGGTTTTGGTCCATAGATCTGTTGCTTTGGGAGTCGATCTATAGCCCCTGCTGTTTCTAGCCCAGCCTTTCGGTCAGATCTCCACGAATTTGAGGTTTTTGTCAAGTTCATCTCGTTCCAGTTTCGTGCCAAGCGGTACTACCGGCCGTGCAAGCGGTACTACCGCAAGTAACCGGCACTACCGGTAGTACAAGCGGTACTGCCGCTCGCCGGTACTACCGGTCGTTACCAGCGGTACTACCGCTCGACTCTGACCGTGCTTCCTTGCCCTTTGACGCCTCAATTTCGTTGGCTGACTTTTCCTCTTCGCTTGTTCGTGTTCCGCGTGTTTGTCGCAATTTTCACAACAGCTTCCGCATCAAAGTCATCACGCGCTCAACGACACCGCGAGACTCGAACATCATCCCCCACCAACAGTTGCAAGTCGTCAACAATACCAAAGGTATATCTTGCACCACCTTGACAGCCCCATATCTTCCTTTGTGTGTAACTATCCTATGAGAGCAACTCATTTTGTGTTTGTCTAAGCATTGTGCACTTTCCTTCGGAAAGTGAGAGTGTGAGGCCAAATACAAAATCTAACATAGTAGTATAGAGAGGGAGAAAAAGAATCAAAAAAAAGGAAAAGATAAAATAGAAAGATACATAGTCTCCCAATACAAAGAGCATACCAAGCTTGTAAGCCAAGAAAGAGAGAAGAAAGAGCGCACCGAGGCAAGTGCACAAATCTATTGCTTATCCTCTTTTGGCAAACGAGTTGTGGTCTCTCCTTGTGTTGGCACGACAACCGAGCGTAGTCTTCGTTAGGACCTTTTGTGCTCATTTTCATAGTCGTGCTAACCCCGTTTTTCTCCACGTGTGTGTTTTCCGTGTTTTTGTAGATCGTATCCTTTTGCTTTTGATCTTTGGTTCTTTACCACGTAGAACAATAACCTTTTTGCATTGATTGTTTCGTTTGGTTTTCCACAATCCTAACCTTCCACCAAAAGCTTTTGAGAGTTCTAGCATATTTGTGTGTGTGAGTTTCTTACCCATTTCACTTTGCACGTTGTTCTCTTATTTGTGTGGCAATTGGTTTGATATAATCTCCAAGGTGAGGTAAAAGGCTAACTCTCCGCACCCTTATTCTCCATATACAACCCTTGTTGGCTTTTCATCATGGACAGGCATGGAGAGCCATCCCAACCACCACAACCTCCGGAGGATGACACACAATTCATGACAAGATGGGACCATTGGAAGGTCCGAGGAGAATTCAACTATCGTTGGGAAGCTCTCGAGCGACGCCAAGATGAACAATTTAGCGAGGCCCGTGTGGAATTCAAGAACATCGACAACCGCTTCGAAGAAGTCCGTGGCCAAATGCATGCCATGCAACACAACCTCGGTCATCAAAATGAAGCTCTTAGTCGTGCACTCGCCTCAACGGATGATAAGCTTCAACGCCTCATTGATGGACTAGCAAGGCCACACTCGCGCGAATCAAGCTCATCTCGGCACTCCTCAAGTGAATCAAGTGCACCTCGCCGTCACGCTTCAAGACACCGGGATGGACCCGTTCTTCAATCCATGAGCTCTTCGCAAGCGGTACCATCTCTGCGTCACGCCGCAACGTCAAGCTATGATGGTGACCTCTCCGCAAGACCTCCAAGACGTGAAGCGAACCGGCCACAACCAAGGGCACTTGTGATTCAACAAGAACAACCTCACATGGACCACCAAGCCCATCGCCGTCGACATGCCCTTTCAACAACAAGTGAAGCACCCGAAGAGGATGGACAAGATCACCGTCGACATGACGCACTCGACGATCCTCCAAGGCGTCATCATCGACATGATCGTCCACGTCGGCAACATGATGGTCATGACGAGCCTCCTCCACATCAAGAAGAAGAAGAGCAGCCCATTGCGCATGCGGCTCGACGTCCTCCTCGCCACAGGGCGCAAGACAATGCTCCTCGACATCGACCACGACAAGAACAAGAGCAAGCTCCCCAAGCTCGTCGTGAGGACCATCAACCTCCTCCTCGTCCTCAACCGCGTCAACGAAACGAGCAAGCTCCCCAAGCTCGTCGTCAACAACAAGTTCCACCACCAAACGTGGCACCTCAACAACCGCAAGAGCAACGCAACAATCACCAAGCAAGACATGAGAGTTCGGATGATGATGATGACCGCCAAAATCATGGCTACCGCTGCAACCGGAACCGCAATGGAGAAGAAACTTTCGGCAAGCTCAAATTCACCATGCCCAAGTTCACCGGTTCCAATGAGCCCGAGGAATATCTCTCATGGGAACTCAAGGTCGACAAGATGTTCCGCATGCACAACTATAGCAATGAGAAGATGATGGCCATGGCATCCCTCGAGTTTGATGAGTATGCCAACCTTTGGTGGGAACAAGTCCAACTCGCTCGTGAAGCAAAAGAAGAGCCTCCAATCGCAACTTGGCAAGACATGAAGGCTCATATGAGATCCCGCTTTGTTCCTTCACACTACACGCGTGACCTTTTCAACAAGCTTCAAATGCTTAGTCAAGGGATAAAGACCGTGGAAGAGTACTTCAAGCAAATGGAGCTCAACATGATCCGTGCCAACATTGAAGAGCGAGATGAACAAACAATGGCACGCTTCCTCAATGGCTTGAACCATCCCATCAAGCGCATCACCGAGTTCCAAAAGTACAACAACATGGTTGAGCTTGTACACATCGCATCAAAGGCCGAGCGTCAAGTGCAAGAGGACATCAAGTACAACAAGCCAAAGACGTACTTCACCTACAAGCAAGCACCAACCACTACTCCAACAACACCAAGTGTAAGCTCCTCAAGTACCACCAAGCTTCCCTTCAAGCCAACTCTCCCTCAAGGAAAACAGCCCCCAAGTGGCAAAAACACAAGGGATGATCAACCATTCAATGGTGAATGCTACAAGTGTGGAGGCAAAGGGCACAAGTCGAATGCATGTGGGAACAAGAAAGTTTTGTTCATCCATGACAACGGCGATGAATAATACTTGAGTGAAGAAGAGTTTTATGCAAGGGTCAAGGAAGCCATGGCAAGGCAACATTTGGAAGAGGACCAAGAACTTCTTGTGTGTGAACGCAAGTCCATCGCTTGTGGTCACAAGGGTCTTGACTACCCAAGTCAATGAAAATGAAGACCAACGCTCGAACATCTTCCAAACTCGTGCCGGCATCAATGGGAAGTCCATCAAAGTTGTCATCGATGGAGGGAGCTGCCACAACCTTGCAAGCACGGAATTGTGTGAGAAACTCAACCTCACCCTCCATCCGCATAAACACCCCTACCATATCCAATGGCTAAGTGACCAAGGATCCGTCAATATCAAGCACACCGTCTCGGTGACGTTCTCAATTGGGCACTACAAGGACATGGTGGAATGTGACGTGGTCCCAATGACGGTTTGCCATATGCTGCTCGGAAGGCCGTGGCAATATGACAAGCGTGCTTTGCATAATGGTCACTCAAACACTTACACCTTCAAATGGCTTGATAAAACTTGTGTGTTGCAACCAATGACTCCTAGCCAAATAATTGCGGACAATGCAAAGGCTTTAGCGAGGGCGTAATACGCAAAAACACCTTGTGAGAAGAGTGGTGAGTGAGAGAACCACACCATAGTGAGTGAGAGTTACAAGCCAAACTCGAGTGGAAAAACTAAGAGTGTTCTTCTTGCCACCAAAAGTGAGATGAGAGAAGTGCGGAACAACCCATCCATCTTGCACTATGTCCTTGTATGCAAGGGACTAGCGCAAGGAACTAATGACTTGACAAATGTTCCTCCTTCTTTGATGGCTATTTTGCAGGAATTCCAAGATGTATTTCCACAAGAGCTTCCTCATGGCCTTCCTCCTCTTCGTGGAATCGAGCACCGCATCGACCTCATACCCGGCGCCCCACTCCCAAACCGCGCCGCGTATCGCACGAACCCGGAAGAGACAAAGGAGATCGAACGTCAAATCAAACAACTCGTCTCCAAAGGTTTGATCCAAGTAAGCACTAGCCCAAGCGCGGTTCCCGTGATTCTAGTCCCAAAAACGGATGATACATTGCGGTTATGCATGGACTGCCGTCCAATCAATGCTATCACCGTGCGTTATCGACATCCTATACCGCGTCTTGATGACATGCTTGATGAGTTATGTGGAGCCACTATATTTTCGAAAATTGATCTTCGTAGTGGTTACCATCAAATTCGCATGGCTGAAGGTGATGAGTGGAAAACCGCCTTCAAGACCAAGCTTGGTCTCTATGAATGGTTGGTTATGCCTTTTGGCTTATCTAACGCCCCATCTACCTTCATGCGCCTCATGAACCATATTTTGAGATCTCTCATTGGGAAGAGTGTATTTGTTTACTTTGATGACATCCTTGTCTATAGCAAGTCACTAGAGGAGCATGTTACTCATATTAAGGAGGTCCTTCAAATCCTTCGTCATGAAAAGCTTTATGCTAATCTCCCAAAGTGCACTTTTGCAAAAGACAAGTTGATTTTCCTTGGTTTTGTTGTGTCTTCTAATGGCATTGAAGTTGATGTCTCAAAAGTCAAGGACATATGAGATTGGCCCATCCCTACAAATGTTAGTGAACTTCGTAGTTTTCATGGGTTGGCTGGCTTTTACCGTCGTTTTGTCAAAGACTTTTCTACAATTGCTTGCCCCCTCAACGAATTGACCAAGAAAAATGTCACGTTCGTTTGGGGAAAAGCACAACAAAAAGCTTTTGATGAGCTCAAAAAGAGGCTCACCGAAGCACCACTTCTTGCATTGCCGGATTTCACAAAAACCTTTGAGATTGAATGTGACGCTAGTGGTATTGGCATTGGTGGCGTCCTTATGCAAAATGGGCGTCCTATTGCTTACCATAGTGAGAAACTGGATGGCGCACGCCTAAACTATCCCATTTATGACAAAGAACTTTTTGCCTTGGTTCGAGTTCTTCAAGTGTGGCAACACTACCTTTGGCCCAAATAATTCATCATCCATTCCGACCATGAGTCGTTGAAGTATCTTAAGGGCCAAGCCAACTTGAGTAAAAGGCACGCAAAATGGGTTGAGTTCATGGAGTCTTTTCCTTACATTGTCAAATACAAGAAGGGCAAACAAAATGTCGTAGCGGACGCCTTGTCTCGCAAAAACACAAGACTTCTTACACGACTCGAAGTCAATGTCTTGGGTCTTGATGACATCAAATCTTTTTACGCGTCCGACTCTTTCTTTGGACCAATATTTGCACAATGTTCAATAGACAAAGGGATTGATGATTTCTATTTTCATAAGGGTTTTCTTTTCAAACAAAACAAGATTTGCATTCCGAAATCATCTCTCCAACTTTTTCTTCTTCAAGAGTCCCATGGTGGAGGCCTTATGGGTCACTTTGGCCGTGACAAGACATATGACATGCTCTCCACTCACTACTTTTGGCCAAAGATGAAGCGCGACGTGGAGCGCCACGTCCAACGATGCACTACATGTATCCAAGCTAAGTCTAAGTCCAACCCCTTTGGTCTTTATATGCCATTGCCTATTCCTCATACACCTTGGTCGGACATTAGCATGGACTTTGTGTTAGGCTTGCCTAGATCTAAACATGGACATGATTCCATATTTGTAGTCGTGGATCGCTTTTCTAAAATGGCACATTTCATTCCGTGCCATAAGACCGATGATGCTTCACATGTAGCCAATTTGTTTTTCAGGGAAATAATTCGGCTACACGGTGTGCCTAGAACAATCGTCTCCGAACGCGACATAAAATTCATGAGCTACTTCTGGAAGACTCTCATGGCCAAGCTCGGCATCAAGCTCCTCTTCTCGTCCGCCTCGCATCCTCAAACCGATGGACAAACCGAGGTCGTCAATCGAAGTCTTGTCACACTCCTCCGGGTGTTGATAAAGAAGAACCTTAAAGACTGGGAGGAATGTATTCCACACGCCGAGTTCGCCTACAACCGCGCCAAGCACTCCACCACCATGAGGAGCCCGTTCATGATCGTCTACGGCTTCGAGCCTCTCACCGCGCTCGATATCCTTCCACTTCCACTTCATGAACGTGCCAATATGGACGTTGTCAAGCGTGCCCAAACAATGAAGAAACTCCATGAAGACACACGAGCTACGATCGAGCAACAAGTCCTTCGCCAAGCATCAAGGCTAAACAAGACCAAGAAAGAAATGATCTTTGATGAGGGCGACCTTGTGTGGATCCACTTGAGTAAAGACCGCTTCCCCAAGGAACGCGACTCCAAGCTAAAGCCAAGAGGCGATGGACCATTCAAGGTGCTAAAGAGGATGATCAACAACGCCTATGTCATCGATATACCAACATCGAAGTATCTTGTGAGCTCGACATTCAATGTCAAGGACCTCTCACCCTACCATGGCGAAGAGGAAGTTGTGACGGTTGAAGAGTCGAGGACGACTCTTTCCCAAGGGGGGGAGCTGATGCAGCCCATCCTACGATCGCTACTACATCTACTCCCACGAGCTCCCCAAGTGGACCCATGACTCGCGCCCGATCTAAGCTCCTCCAAGCCAACGTTAACTCGCTCCTTTCCTTGTGTGACTTCGACACACCCTTGGATGGTTTGCTACTTCATACGCATACACTGTGCATCATCAGGTACGAAGAGAAGGACCCAAGGGACGGAGGAAACGGAGCAGAAGCAACCAGTCGCTGCCATACGCCAGCGGTACTGCCGACCGGTACTACCGCTCCAAGCGGTACTACCGGCCCAGCAACCGGTACTACCGGACTGCGGTACTACCGCCCCCTCCTACCGCTCGATACAGGCAACTCCGACGGAAGCTCCAGGCCCGCCAGCGGTACTACCGCTCTAGGAGCGGTACTACCGGTTACGACCGGTACTACCGATTGCCGGACCGGTACTACCGGCCCTGACTGAACCTGAACGCCTGAGTTTGGCCCTGTGCCTTGTAACCCTTCCTATAATTTACCTTTTCGTTCCGAAACTACCCCTGTTTTGTGGCTGGACTATATATAGCCCCCACCCTCCATTGTAAACCCTAGACTTGGATAATAATAGATATTAAGGAAATCCTTTGAGGAACTTATATCTATTGGTCTCATGCTCCTACCAAGGAGCACCGGATTATCCACCCCCTCTTGGATCATGCCTAGTGCGTTCAAGTTGTACAAGGCCTTGGGTTCTCGGTTTCTCGCCCCCAAGTCGACAAGATCTCACCAAGCACCTCGTCCCCCGTTGTTGGCGTGGAGAGCGAGCTTCGCCCAACACCGATCCTAGGGATTATGTTGGACCGGTTGCCACCGGCGTGAGGGATAGGCGTGTATCGTGTTTTGGCGTGCGTGTGTTCGTGGTTTTCATCTCCTTCCTCGATTTCATCCCCCGACCACCGCTTTCCCCTCGTTTCTCGTGGAATTCGTGAAAGATCGGGCCAACCCAAGGGTTACCCCATAACATATACCTTTCTATTTTGAAACAAACCCTATTACTTTTGGGCCTCTATAGTCCAGGAATCATAGGCATTCCATTAAACCCATGCCGGCTATGTGTTCCTTGAACACATTGGGTGGTAAGCCTTTCGTTAGCGGATCCGCAAGCATATCCTTTGTCCTTATATGCTCGAGTCTTATTGATCCTGGACTTTGTCCTTCACAACATAATACTTTATATCTATAGACTTTGTAGCATTACTCGACTTGTTGTTGTGAGCATAGAATACTGGGGGCTCGTTGTTACAGTACATCTTTAGTGGCCTGCTGATGCAGTCAACCACTTTCAAGTCGGGTAAAAATTTCTTTAACCATAACGCCTGTCCCATGGCCTCATAACATGCTATAAATTCTGCATACATCGTAGATGATGCAACTATCGACTGTTTGGCGCTTCTCCATGAAATAGCACCTCCTGCGAGAGTAAAGACATATCCTGTCGTGGACTTTCTATCGTCTTTATCTCCCACAAAATCCGCATCTGAATACCCTTTTATCTCTAGGGAATCAGATCTCTTATATGTTAGCATGAGGCCTTTTGTGCCTTGCACATAACGCAAAGCTTTCTTTACCATCTTTCAGTGCTCTATGCCTGGATTCTCTTGATATCTACCGATTACCCCGGTGATAAAAACTAAGTCAGGGCGAGTGCACACTTGTGCATACTGTAAGCTTCCAACATCCGAAGCATATGGTACTGACTTCATTTGATCGATCTCATATTGATTCTTTGGACATTGGGATTTTCCAAAACTATCGCCCTTGACTATGGGAGCAGGTGTTGCATTACTCGCATGCATATTGTATTTCTTTAGAATCTTTTCACAATTTGCTTTCTGCGACAGTCCTAACACTCCATTCTTTCTATCTCGGTGAATTTCTATGCCCAAAACATAAGAAGCTTCACCAAGGTCTTTCATGTCAAAATTTGATGAAAATAACTTCTTTGTCTCTAGTAGTAGACTAACATCACTGCTAGCAAGCAGGATGTCATCCACATACAGAATTAGGAAAATATATTTCCCACTTTTGAACTTTGCATAAATGCAGTTATCCTCAACATTTTCCTTGAATCCAAATCTTTTAATTCTATCATTAAACTTTAAATACCACTGCCTAGAGGCTTGCTTTAATCCATAAATGGATTTCTTTAGGCGGCATCCCATATGTTCCTTCCCCTCCATGAAAAAACCCTTGGGTTGTTTCATGTAAACATTTTCTTCTAAATCTCCATTTAGAAATGCCGTCTTGACATCCATTTGATGTAACTCTAAATCAAAATGTGCAAATAGTGCCATGATGATTCTGAAGGAGTCCTTACACGAGACCGGAGAAAAAGTCTCATTGTAATCTATGCCTTCTCTTTGCGTAAAGCCTTTTGCCACAAGTCTAGCTTTGTACTTTTCTACATTCCCATTGGAGTCATACTTTGTTTTGTAGACCCATTTGCATCCTACTGTTTTGGCTCCTTTAGGAATTTCCTCTAAGTCCCAAACATTGTTGGAACTCATTGATTTCATTTTATCTTCCATTTCCTCCACCCACTTGGCTGAGTGAGGGCTGCTTATGGCTTCTTCATATGAGGTAGGATCGCCCTCCATATGAAATACATTGTAGACTTTGTAAATTTCTTTGGAATGGCTGGTCTTCGTTCTCTTTTAGACCTTCTGAGTTCATCAGACTCTTACTCATTTCTTGCCTCGGGTTCAGGCACGTTTACAGCATGTGGCTGTTCTGGCTCCCTTTCGTGCTCAACAGTGGGTTCAGGTGGCTCCTGATGGACAGGTTCCGAACTTTCGCCCATTGTTGTCACGTGTGGAATCACAACAGGTGCCGGCACCACAACCTCAGGGGTTGTAGATGGTGCCACAACAGGTAGCGAGAAAAATGGCCCCGGAGTCATCGGATTAGGTGCATGCACCCTCTTCTCCTCAAGATCAATTTCCTGAGCTACCGTGCTCCCCCTCATTAATTCGTCCTCCAAGAAGACTGCATGTCTCATTTCTACAAACTTTGTGTATCTGTCAGGACAGTAGAAACGATGGCCTTTTGACTTATCTGGATAGCCAATAAAGTGGCAAGATACTGTTTTGGGGTCTAACTTTGCAATGTTTGGATTGAAAACTTTTGCCTCAGCTGGGCTCCCCGAGACCCTCAAGTGGTGCAGAGAGGGGACTCTGCCTGTCCACAATTCATACGGCGTTTTGGGCACCGACTTACTTGGTACTCTGTTAAGAATGTGAATGGCGGTTTTAAGTGCCTCCATCCACAATCCCAATGGGAGGGTGGAATATCTCATCATGCTGCGCACCATATCCATAAGGGTACGGTTACGCCTTTCAGCTACTCCATTTTGCTGAGGTTCGCCCTGCATAGAATACTGGCGACTATTCCATTTTCCTGCAGGAACCTTGCAAAGGGTCCTGGTACTTGACCATATGGAGTATGCCGACCGTAGTACTCCCCCCCACGATCGGACCGAACTATCTTAATTCTTTTGTCATGCTGATTTTCTACTTCAGCTTTGAAAATTTAAATTTATCCAATGCTTCAGATCTTTCTTTAATTGGATAAATATAACCATATCGGGAGTGATCATCCGTGAATGTTATGAATGAATCATAGCCATCCACACTTTTCACCGGAAACGGTCCACAAATATCCGTGTGGATTATTTCTAGTGTAGCTATACTTCGGTTTGCACCCTTTTTAATTTGTTTTACATACTTTCCTTTAATGCAATATATGCATTGTTCTATGTCTGAGAACTCTAACGGAGGAAGAATGTCATTTTTAACGAGGCTTTCTATTCTTCCCCTCGAAATATGGCCTAATCTGCAGTGCCATAACTTCGATGAGTCAAGAGTTCGCTTTCTTTTCTTTTGATCTTTGTTCGACAAGGGAACTTGTTCATTCACATCACACACAGAAAATACTTTCTCATGCAAAGATAATAAATATAGCTTGTCATATAGGGTAGCAACACCCACACAAATATCTTTTAACCAAATGGCACATTTGCCATGTCCAAAATAGCACTCATACGAATCTTTGTCCAAGCACGACACACTTATTAAATTTCTATGAATGGAAGGAACAAAAAGAACATCCTTAAGCAAAAGAGAAGAGCCATCAGCCAGCTCCAGAGGAATGTCGCCAACAGCCTCCACTTCTGCTTCAATCCCATTCGCCACTTCAATGAGTCTTTCTCTTTTTGGCAAAATCCTTGTCGAATGGAACCCCTGTAAAGAGTTGGAAACATGAACAGTTGCACCAGAGTCAATCCACCAAGTAGATCTAGAAAACTTTTCATACAGAGATTCATTAACAAAATAGACTATATCTTTACCGTTTTGGCCATTATGGACTTCAGCCATACTGGATTTTCCTTCTTGTAGTGGCCAACCTTTTTGCAGTGGTGGCACTGGTCTTTTTCCCCAGGGGTGGACTACTGGTACTGATGCTGGTGCTGTTGTGGGCCCTTGCCATGTGGCTTGGAAGGTGAGCCACCATGGTTACTGTTGGTGAAGTTCCTCTTCCTATTGTCCTTCACGTAGTTCAAGGAACCACCGTGAAGAGACTTCAGCCTTTCTTCCTCTTGGGAACACATCCCTATGGTATTTTCAATGTCCCACTTTTCAGGGGACATGTTATAGTTGATTACGAAGTTCTCGAATGGCTGTGGAAGAGAGGCCATGACCAGGTGCACCAGAAGTGCAGGATTTAGATCGAGGTCCTCATCCATGGGCTTCAGCTTGGCCGCCATGTTTGACATCCTCAAGATGTGCTCTCTTATGCCATGTGTCCCTCCCGTGTACTTTTCTGTCACCAGCTGTTTTAACAGCTGGGTTGCATACATCTTTGAAGAGCCAGTAAACTGGCTCTTTATCTTTGCAAGGTATTCGCCCACAGAGGCACACTCTCCAATTGAGCCCACTATAGAGTTCTCAATTGTGTTCTTTACAAAAGCCAAACATTTCTTGTTGGCGTTCACCCACTTTTGATTGTCTATCGAGTAGGCCAGCTCCAAAGGAGCATGGTTCCTCTTTCTCTTTTCAAATGCAGCACTTTCCTCAGCATCACCCCTCGCAGGGTCAGCAGGCTTGACTGGTTGCTTGGTGTCAACCACCCAGTCCACCTCGGCGCATACAAACGCCAGATCAACCTTTTTCCTCCATTCGGAGTAGTTATCCCCCTTAGCAGTGGGATGTCCTTCAAGCAGCTCATGAGGTTGAGACCTCCTGAAAATCACAAAAGATGTGAGATAACCAAAACAACTGTATGCATTAATCCAACGTTGGTATAAATTAAGCATGCAATTGTTTGTGCCATTTAAAATTACATCACCGTTGGGTAGAAATAAAATTAAATGCACCTTTAATACTCAATGAAAACGATCATGATCATGCTTATTAATAATGTTGGTCAATTAATAACATGGGACACAATCATCTTTAATTACTTTGTCACATCTTTTAAAACAAAAAATCAACACACTTTTATTGCATTCATGCAATTTGAATCAACTATTTGCAGCGGAAACATTATTACAACATTCATAACTTTGAACTTTATGGAAAAAACTTTGTCACTTCCATATTCTCTAATCAAGATATTCACAGAAATAAAATGAATAGAGAAACTTTGCAAAATTTGCTTAAAAAAACTATGCAAGAAACAATTAAAACAGCTTCTGTAAAACAATAATCAGAAACAGAAAACTGTGCTGAGAAGCCCAGCGTGGCCCAGGGCCCGGCAGCTATCTGCCGCGCGGGGCGCCCGTTGGAGCGGCCAGCAGCCCGCGGCCTGGGCCCGCCAAGCCTACCTGCGCGCTGCCCCGCCCGCGCGCTCGCTGGCCTATACGCCGCCCACGCGCAGCACACAACATTGCAGCCGCGGCCCAAACAGCAGCCCGCCAGCGCCCTACGGCCTGCACCGCTCGGCCTGCTTGGCCCGCCACCCCCAGCAGCCAGCAGCCGATCTCAGCCGTCCGATGCGGCAAACCTAGATCCTCGGGCTCCCCGCGCCCCTCGCGGGGACAAAAAACCCCACCCGCCGCAGCCCCCACAGACCCTAGACCCATTTGCCCCCAACGCACCCCCTCTCCTCTCATCTGTCTCTGGCGGCGCGCGCGCGAGCGGGCGAGGTGAGGCGGCCGCCCCGCCGGCGACGGCGCCGGCGGCGAGCCCCTTCCTCTCTCTCTCGCTGCTGCTCCCCTTTGCCTCTGAGGGAGGGTGGCTCCCCTCCACAGCAGCCGCGGCGGCGCTTTGCCCCGTGCTCGACGAGCCAGTGAGGAGGCGGCGGCGCCCAGCCATGGCCGGCGGCAAGCCCCTCCCCCCATGCTTTTTCCTCCACCTCCCCTTCCCCACCATGCAGCAGAGAGAGAAGGGACAGTGGCGGCGCCTCCCCTTGGTTCCTTGCTGACGCGCGCATCCACCCGAGGGTGGGTGCGCCGCCGTCAACTGGCCGAGCAGGGGGCAGATTTCTTTTGCCGGCGACGGCCGGTGCGCCCTTCCATGGGATTTCCTTGGAGTTTTTGGGGTGTTTTCCTTTGAATCTGGGAGGGTTTGGTGTCGAAACTAGGGGTTTTTCGTTTTGGGACTTTAGATCTGGGATCTTGGGGAATTTTTCTTTGCCTTTTCCTTTGCCCCGTTAGGGGTTTGTTCTTCTTCCCGACCTCGGCTTGCCGATGCGTCGGGATTGAGAGGAACGACGCGGCCTGAGGGGCAAGGCGCACTTTGGGGTTTTGGATCTAGGGTTTTTCTTTCATTTGCTTTTCTACCAAAAGAAAACTAGCATCTAAGTGCTCTGATACCATTGTTAGATCTAGCCTAACCTTGGTAGATTCACTGTAGTGGTCGAACACGTAGATCTGAGAGGGAGAGAGAGAGAGAGAATGGTACTACCTGCGCCCTGGCTCGACAAGCATGAGCCAGGGGGATCCCGGAGCTAGTGCCGGAGATGGACCCGCCGTCGTTGGCCATGGGGAGAAAGGGGCGACGACGTGGGTGTGCGGTGGTGGCGGTGCTTCCCGTCGGCTCGCGCTAACCCTAGATCGGTAGGGGTGTAGGTGGGGTGATTGGCACAGCGGTGAACCTCGTACCGTGTGTTGCCAGCTCCCCACCACTTTATATAGCGCGGCAACAGGGGCCCACCAACCAGATAGGGTTGGGCGCCACCAATCAGGACGCAGTTAGGGGCGTGACGGGCCGTTGGACTTTGTCATGTTGAGATCTATCTAACAAGAGACACTAATATGGAATCTCTATTCTTTGTTCTTACTTTCAGTCAGTTAATCAACTTTTCCAGCCTACCCGGCCCGGCTGTGCATGTTGCACTGCTAGCTCGTACTACGTACGTACTTGATCGAGCTCTCTAATGCCATAGCTCCAACCCTGTTCCTGCCGTACAATTAGTTGGTGCTAATCCTGTTATCCGTACAAATAACCATATGCATATACAAGTCGTGCGATCCCAAGCTATTCACTAGACAGGACAGCGGTGCCAGCTAACGGACGGATGGGAAGTTTTTTTTAAAAGAAACCTCTCGAAAAAGGTAGGTTGTCGATCCAGTCTATAAGAAAAACAAGGACCAAAAGTCATACATTACGAGAAAATTGGACCGAAAAACCACACAAACGAGGAGACCCATCGTCCGCATGACACTAGCCTACCAAACACAACAAACTCATACCTCCGCCTCCGGGAACGCCGCCCCGACGCATCAACCTCGACGACCTCGCATTGCCCGAAGACGAACCCGCCGCCATCATTGGCACCAACGGAAGTCAATGCAAGGGTTTCACCCGGAGATCGGCCTGCCCGCGAAGCGAGAAGAATAAGGCTCCGCCGCCAACCACTGAGCTCCTCCGCAAGTTGTGGCAAACACGACACCTCAAGTCGCGAAAACCATGATGCCGTTGCCCAAAGCAGCCCTCAATATAGGGCCGCTGCCCCGGTTTCCTCGCTACAGATCACACACGGAGCTTGGGAGCCCGCCCGGGATGCTGCATCCTCGTAGCACCTTTACACCTAGCTCCATAGACGGTGCGAACCCTGGGCGAAGCAGCCTCATCACCTCCTTCCGCCTCCGCCTCTCTTCGACCATCCCGATAGAGGCGCCGCTCCACGACACAATGCTGCCCACTAGGCCTGCCGCAGACCTAGATTGGGCCAGGGCAATGCCACCGCCACACCCTCGCAGAAGGGGCAGGCACGCTGCCACCAGTTGCTCTGCCAACCATCACACTGAAGCACCGCCGCGGCCACACGCCACGCTCTGCAGGCCGATGAGCCGAGTGCCTGCACCCCCTCCCCCTCCCTCTCCCCAAAACACCGCCAGTAGCCCGAGATGAGGAAGCCAGCCGCCACCTTCCCTGGGTCGAGCACGGCTTCGCCGGTGTCCCCACCAGCGGCGGCGATGCGTGGGAGAGAGGAGGAGGGGGCCTCTACTGGTGGCGGCTAGGGTTTCCCCCATGTCGCCTGGATTGGGCGACACAAAGGCAATGTGTATTTTATGCAGTTTAAGATTCTTGGTGTTTTTCAGCACTTAGACCCCAAGTCAAGATGTGCATACCAACAAAAGAACACAAGTTCAATAGTTAAATTGTACTAACTTCGTTCCATTATGTAAGCTTTACTTAGCATTTTAAATTGAACTGCTGAAAGTCTTATATTATAGAAACGCAAGGCCGTGTAAGACCAAGTCAAAGTGTCAGATGGTAGGTTCCGTTATGTATTTGGTCGACAAACACCAGGTAGCTAGCCAGTGCACATGGGTGTACAGAGCCGAGCTTGACCACACCCCTGTACGTACACACAGATGTGTACGCGTACGAGAGACCGATGGGTGCATTATCCCCCGGACCGGACGTATGTACGCTTTTATTTCCTCGATCGCTTCCATTTTGCTCCGCCTGCATGCGTCGAATCGCTCGTTGAACAGGAACGTAGATTGTCGATCGGTTTATGGGTGAGTGCAACCACAACCTGGTCCCGTACGTCCGACACGCACGGAAGCAGAATTGATTTCGTCTTTCAGCTGCTGGCTGCTACGATGTAACACCCCACGATCACATGCATATCATATCAGCATATGCCTCAACCAGAATGGCACGCTCCTAATAACCACGGACATGGTAATGACGTGCACGTACACTCACAAAACCTGAGTAGTAATGCCCATGCATGCAGCGATCGATCGATGCACCCCCTCCGTCGATCGATGATGATTCGCCATCTGTATATGCAGGCTAGCTGCTTTCGGCTTGGCATCATTCACCTCCATGCTAGCTTTCCATCGACCGGCTGCTACCTGCTAGTACATGCCGCGCTGCATGCCGGCCGTGCGTACTAATTGCACGCACCGACACACACCGTGTATGCATGGGCATAGTTTGTCCTGACCGTTTATACGCCTTTGGTAGTCTACAGATGGTCTAGGCAGCAGGCCGTGGGTAATGAAATCAGACCGATTGATTATCTGCATTCAGCTGTTTAACCGGAGTCAGCCTCGCTGCGTGCAAAAAGAAACACGGGGACGGAGCTCGTGCAGGCAGGGAGATAGCGGGAGGCCGTGCGTAGCCGATAAATTCTAGCGGGAGAAATTTGCTCATGCTCTTTCTACTCCCCTCCCTATTTAGAGACTACGCGGTGTACCGTCCAGCAAATCCAAATCCACCACCCCTCAAGCTTTTGACTCATCAGATCTAGATCGATGTTGTCCGATTATTCTGCGTCCAGCACGAAGACGCTGGTCCTGCCGCGTTCGTTGGCGAGAACAACATCAGTTGGCAGTCGACCAAGGAGCTTGCCGGCAACAAAGTCGACCAAGGAGACGGTCGGGGTGGCGGCAACTCCAACGACCGTGGTGACAGTCAGCCTACCAGCATCTCCTTTTTCCCGTACCTCTGTGCTGCATCATCTGGAAGTTGTTGTACGAAACCTCTCAGCTTGGGCTAGATATACATTGATCTGCTTGTGTGAGTTAGTTAGTGTGAGCATGTATAATCTGTTCATCACTGTTGTGTGAACTTCTGCTTGTTCCTAGTTACCGGTGCTGCTTGTTCATCACTGTATAATCTGTTCATCATGTACAATCTGTTCATGTAAAATCTTATACTTCTAGTCCTATAAATCTAATATATCAAATCTCTTGATGACGGGAATATTGCAAAAACACAATAAGAACTTTTCTCAAACAAAATACTCATAACAAATGAAGTCTATAGACATTAGGCTAATGAAAAAAAATCGCGCCATTCATAGGTTTTTCTGTAGCCTCCCATAGAGATCTCCTCAAAGAAGATGCAACATCAACATTCTTATCAGAACTTAAACAAAAAAATTCAAATTTATTTACTCAAATATTATACAATTCTTATTTGGTCTATAAAGTGAATTATAAACTATGGAATATAAATGTTAAAATTTATAGCAGTTAACTTAAGCCCATGCACCACTAAATAAGACCGAGAATGAAAAGGAGAAAATAAAACCAGGAAATAGATATATTGAGACAATCTGGAAAAAAATATAAATACAAAAAATTTGGAAACTGGAAAAAATAACAACCAAAATGCTAGAGAATCTAATAAAAACCTTGAGGAAGTTAGCCGCATCTACAATTTTTTCATGTGCTCATAAATGGTGTGTGAGTATCCAGTTCACACGTGTATTATTTACTCACATACATATTTCTTGATTTTTATTAGTATAATTTAAGCATATTTTCTTTTGATTTCTCTGTGAAATTCAATAATGAATGTGTTCCTTTTTGAAAGGAAACATCTGTTTCGAGATAGTTCTATACTCCCTCAGTTTTCAAACAAATGTATTTCTAGGTTTGTCCAAAGTCAAATATTTTTAGATTTGACCAACTTTGTTCAAAACGATAATTGATTGGCTTACCTAACCTTTTGGGTTCAACACGAAAATTGATTCACTTAACTTTTTTTTTATTTTGTCTATAACGTGTTCTAAAGTTTTCAGTCACCCATTTAGGGCATGTTTGATTCAAAGGATTTCCAAAGGAATTATATAGGATTTGAATCCATAGGAGTATCCAGTAGAGTGTGTTTCATTCAAAGCAATAAATCCTACAAAATTCCTATGCATTCCTTTCCTATACTAGAATCCTATAGGATTTCTAATAAGAAGTGAGACCTCTTGGAAAAGAATTCTATGTGTCTATGCCAACTATGACATATACCTAAATCCTATAAATTTTCTGTGTTTTTCTTGCGGTGCAATCAAATAGTTTATCTTATCGATTCCTGCATTTTTCATTCTTGTAGAATTCTAAATGCCATGTCATTCTATTTCTACACCTTTTCTATTCCTGTGTTTTAATTTACAAATCCTTTCAATCAGACAAACTCTTAATAGCAGACATTCCCTAGACTGGAATGGTACCACGGCAACTAGCTTTGCAGCATGTACGTACAAAGGCCTCGCATTAGCTCTGCCTTTGCATACAGAGACGACTGATCGACGTCAGATTAACCTACTTACCTACGAGGTACAGATGATATACGTGCAGTGTCGTACAGCCGTAGGGGTGGCAGCACGTAGAGCCGTAACAGTATTACACGGATCGGAGTGTATATTAGCTCGTGGCAGTCTGGCAGACACGTACTATACATTACGCAGCTGTTATTTACTCGATCATGAGTCTGTGCTGTGCTACGTGCACTGGTTAGAACATGCTGTTGCGTATTGATGGATCGTTCGTACTACCGTGCGATCCTTTGCATCGATCACAGTCATAGGTACTGGTACGTGCATTTGATCAGGCTTGAGCTGATTCCACAGGGATCCCTACGTAGGCAAACAGTAGACGTGCATGTAGCCACAGCTCCATATATATAGGCGGGTATGCACTGAAATGCGACCAGAATACATGTCTCGGTCATGGTATAACCCAACCCATTCGAGCGTGTCATAATCGATTCACACAGACGCGCGGCGGTACGTGAGTGGCGTCCTAGCGGAACGAATCCGACCCGGACGCTGGCCTGTCCGGTTTTGCAGTCCTATAATGGGTTTTTTTCTCTCTCCTTTCTCTTGGACCGGTCTGTCCGATTTTATTTGTTTGGGTCGTCTTGCTGGACACGGCTGACCGAACGAGGACCAAAAAACGTCGGTGCCTCAATCCAAACGGACTAAACCGAACCATTTGGGTTGTCCGTTGGGACCTCCCCAATGGAGATGCCCTCAGGGCGGTGGCCTGAGAAGCACCGGAGCATGCCTGACATGCCCTGAGGCTATCCCCAACGGCCCCGCATTTTGGACAACAGTTTGATCAGAATCGGTCCGTTTGCGGGGGTGGAGGACAAGCTGTCCGGACTCATCCTGGTTTGCGGTGGCATGTGCCCCCAACGACATCTCACCCGCAAGAAAAAGGTGCACAAATCAAGGACAAAAATAATTAACATATTACACAAAAACGTTCTTGTCCTGGGTTCCCCGGTCACAAAATATACAAAAAAGGCCCAATATTAGGGGGTGCCTTGGCATGGAAGGGAGGTGAGGTGGAGGGCGTTGCTGCTGGCCGGCCGGCGCCTTGGTCCTACAGCTGAGCCGCCTACTCCTCCTCCTCGTCGTCAGCGAGGTCGATGAAGACCTGCGACAGGGTCCACGCGCCGGCATGAGCCGGAGCGGGAGGCGGAGGCGGTGCCGAGAGCGCGGGCGGCATCTGGGCCTGGGCCACCCAGGACTCATGCAACGCCTGGGCGTTGCCGTCCCACTTCTTCTCCTCCTCCATATTGGAGGCGAGGATGGCGGCCTCGAGCTCCTCCTCCGTCATCGGCCAGCGCTGCCGCTCCGTCTCTGTAACACCCTCAGAATCGACCCTATGCAAGTTTCAGCGATTCCCGCCAAACCCGCATAGAAACGATTCAAAGGTGCCCACCAGGCACTTTCGTGCGGGTGGAAAACGAAGTAATACCATTACACAATAGTCCATGATGGAACCCACAGAATATATATATACAACACGACTCCATGAGTCAAGAATAGAGATATACAGTACAAAGATCCAAATCACCCTGAAAACGATACAATGTTCGACTATGGACAAGATGCAAATGGGGCTAAGAGCCCTGAAGAATAACCAATGGCGTCCATAACCCTTCCCAGGACAAGCCGAAAGGGTAACCCTGCTAACGACGTCGATCTCAAAACCTGCTTAAACAAAAGGGGTGCCGACAAAGGGCAAAGAAAAAAGAGAGCGGTCAATACTGAGGCCAGTACACGGCGAGACTAGAATTTGGCGGTCCTCGCCTACATAGGTATGGTGGACTGAAGCGGCAGCGCAGCATGCACTAAACAACCTATAGAGACTCAATATAACTGGCGGCTATCAGATAGGGATAAGAAAGACCTATTCGGATCCAACCTAAAACAATCATCAAGCATACCCATCCTGGTATTTCCCCCTCGAGTCCAAACGAGGAAGTCAATCGAGGAACTCACACAGTTGGCAGTTTTATTCATTTCGTTATAGTTGCGGCAATTACTAGTCAGATATAGATAGCATGAGTTATCCCAATATAATAAACAGTGGGCAGTTTTAGTTAACCATTCTATTGTAGTTGTAGTACTTACTAGTCAGATACATATAGCATGAGGCATCCCAAAACCCAACAGTTATTGGTACTTTTATTTAGCCATTCCATTGTAGTTGCAATACTTACTAGTCAGATACAATGGTAACAGGTGACAATCCAAACCAGCAATTGTTGGCACTTTTATTTAGCCATTCCATTATAGTGAAGCTGATTACTAGTCATTATAAAGTCAAATTTATAGCACTACTTTAGTTATAGTTGTCTATGATCGAGATACTGTGCTCCAAGTCGTCCATAACCGCGGACACGGATTTCAGAAAGTTTTACCCTGCAGGGGCACAAATAGCAACACACACACGATCAACCTCGGGAAAAACCAAATAAAAACCCAACAAGGCATCACGACAGAGCAATTGCAAGATTCATATAAATTTCAGGGGGCCATCCCACCAAGCTACCCGCGACGAAGTTGGACGGCTCCGGAACGGACCCAGAGGTTTGCGTCAATGGCTTTAAACGACTGGAAACCGGAAAGTGTGACTGGGCTTGTCGATACCGCGAAAACACTCCGCTTACCTAAACAGTACAGGCGCTCCACGCGCAATCGTAAATAAAGCAGTAAAGCATGGCATAAGTACAGGATAGTAATAAAGCCTCAAACTACTTTGTGGCCCCAAGAAATAAATATGATTCAAGTTGTGGCTAGGGGGATTCATGGTCCCACATGCGGATAGTGCGAATATTCAAAGAACAGGTATCAAGTACTCTGGGTCCTACGGGACACAAGTGGACGGTTAAAAACCAAATAACATCTATTGCCCACCTGTGCCTCTGCATTATTTACCTACTTCAGTTTTAGTTATTAAACGATAATTAAAGTCATGATCATCTCCAACATAAAGCATATGGCATTCTTCCAACAACTGTGGTACTTGACGACACGCAACAACACTTGAGCAAGCGACTACGACACGTAAGTCCAACTATCTACCAAGCAACAGGTAATAGGATGTGTCCAAGGCAATATAAGGCTGCAAGGGATATCACGGGTACGAAAACTAGAACATCGCAACACAGATAGCAATAGATCAACAGGAGGAAATAAAGACTAGAAAGGTAAAATTGGTAGAAAGGGGGAGAATGCTCGCCTGAAAACATTGCCGAAGGTTCATCCGAAGATCGGGTCGACACTCGCATCCACTCATCGGCCTAATCCGTGAAGAAGCAAATCACTAGAAGAAACACCGGATGCACTATTTAATACTACGGCAAAGGATCGGTCATAATGCATGTATGATGTATGACATGGCGAGGATGCAATGCGATTAGGCCATATTAAGCGGAACCGGGGTCCCGACAATTAATTAATCGGTTCTTGTTCTTTAGATACCCCATAATTTAAATGTTGTATTAACAAGGCAAAATTATATCACCGATTCGATGCACAAATTTAAATGGGACCAATATTAGACTAAATTCGTCCACATATGGCCTCCATATTTAATTATGAGGTGAATTGGCATAAGGCCCCCAAACCACATGATATGAGTGCAATATGGACAATTTAATATGCAACAAGGATATATCATTGATAAAAATAGGGGCTTGGAAAGGGGTCACACATGCGGTTCCGAAGATCTTGGAGCTCGAAGGGGTTCGGGTCGGTCTTTGGATTCTGGAAGAACTTGGTTTATCGGATCCGGGAAGGAGGCCTTGGGGTCTTCGGGTCCGTGAAGGAGATCGTGCCACTCGGGCTCGGAGAACTTATCAGTGGATCTTCGGGTCAACATCGTCGCTTTCAGGTTCACACACGCCCTCGATGGTGGAATTGGTATCCCCTATGGTTCATTGTTCATTGGGTTCGCCAACTTAGTGGGTTGCTTGATCTCCACTTGGCGTCGCTCTTGCATCGGCCGAACTTGGCAACAACAGGACGATGATGTGCAAGAGTGTTCCCACGGACAAATTAGGCAGCGAGACCTGGTACACACAAACACATGAATACACACGTGCGGCCACAGATGAGGACGCGCGGGACGATGGCGGGCAGGGCCGGCGAGAGAAGAGGGAAGGGGCCGCACCTAGCAGCAAGGGTCGATGCCGACAGTGGCCAGACGCGGTGGCGCGCGTCCGCCGCGAGAGAGAGGTGGGCGGCACAGAGAGCTCAGGGCAGAGGCGGCGCGTTCAGGAAGGTAGAGGAGCCCCTGGTGGAGGACGGCCCAGGCCGACGCTGGAAACGAGGCTCGCCGGCGGTTGGTGGCGAGGGTGAGAGGAGGGGTCGCACGGCGGCGGAGGGCGTCTGCGGACGGCAGCACATCGAGCGATGTAGAGAGATGGCGACGGTGGGCGTGGCCTCGGTGGCGGGGTCACGGCCAGGGAACAGGGAGGTGCTAGCAGAAACGGCGACTCACGAGCACGACCTACGGAGAGGTGGCGCGGCGGCCAGAGGAAGGCCGAGGCCCGCTAGGGCGAAGCTGGCGGTCGGCGCCAGGGCACCGCAAGCGCGTGCAGGAGGCAGGCGAATCTGGCGGCGGGGGGGGGGGGGGAGGGAGAGATGGTGGGTGGGGAGCGGGCGAGTGGGGCAGGGAGGTGGGGCCAGGGTGCAGGCGGGGTTGGGGACGGGGCGTGCGTGCAGGGCAGTAACGTGGGGTGGGGCGCGCCGCGTGTGGGTGTGTAGGATGCGTGCGTGTGTAGCTGGTGGCGGCGGCAGGGAGTGGAGCTAGGGTTGGGTAGATAGATGGTCTAGGGTTTAACCGGCTGGGCCTTTTGGGCCTGGTTGGTTTAGGTTTAGGATTCTTTTTTATTTTTGTTTATTTAAAACCTTATTATTATTACTTTTATTATTTTTAGAAACATTTGTAAATAGTTTTACACCGTTGAAAATAGAATAAATGAATATGTTTTTAATTTAAATATAAGAGGAAAGACTTTGCAAACAAAAATAGGGTTTACTAAAATACTTTTAGAGACATTACCATGCATGATGATGCAATAATGATGCGAATAATAAAACAACACGCAATTTTCTAGTAGTGGAAATTCCGGGTGCTACAATTCGACACCACTAACAATGGATCTCGCCCTCGAGATCCGCCTCATGGTACAGGTAAAAAGGCCGATGATCTGAACCTTCGTGCTTCATGTAGATCCTCGCGACACCACTAACAAGGGTTCTTTGTCCGTCTTGAATTCGGCGACACCACCAACAAGGGGTCGTTGTTCATGTTCGTCGAGAGAACACTCCGGAGAAACAAAAATGAAGGTCGAGGTCTCACAAGATAGGGCCACCTCTAACTTCTGTGGAAGGAGTAAAATTGCTTAATCCACCGATTCGATGCACAAGAGCGAATGATAAGAGTAGTCGAATGGTGATCAGTCCATCGCGCACCCAAAGCATTACTCTGCACATGAATAGGAGAATTATGCAACCAACTCTCGGAATCAGACTGAAGATCTCGACAAGCGAGGTTTGGAAACAAAGGAGGGATGGAGATTCTCATCAGGTCTGATGTGGATGACTTCGTCGTATCATAAAACACCGAAGGATAGAAAGAAAAAATTTAGTGAATCTTCGGTCCACTGAACGGTACAACAGATGAAAGATCCATCAGATAGCATGAAGACCAGTTGTCGAAGCACCGTTAACAAAGGATGGAAGTGAAACCCTGAAGGTACGATGGAAACCCAACCACGAGAAATCCTGGACTCGAAGAAAATATAAGAGAGCATATTCAAAACACGTCGATATAAGAGGATAATAGCAGCGGGATAAGAAGTAAAAGCATACCTAATCAGATCTATCCAACCGATTTTTTTAAAAATAGTTTTGACACTCTATGACGTCCGTTAGCTAGGTTATCCTACAGGCTGGACCAGTGGGGTATCGTAACTGCTGATCTCTGATACCACTCTTTAACACCCTCAGAATCGACCCTATGCAAGTTTCAGCGATTCCCGCCAAACCCGCATAGAAACAATTCAAAGGTGCCCACCAGGCACTTTTGTGCGGGTGGAAAACGAAGTAATACCATTACACAATAGTCCACGATGAAACCCACAGAACAGATATATACAACACGACTCCATGAGTCAAGAATACAGATATACAGTACAAAGATCCAAATCACCCTGAAAACGATACAATGTCCGACTACGGACAAGATGCAAATGGGGCTAAGAGCCCTGAAGAATAACCAATGGCGTCCATAACCCTGCCCAGGCCAAGCCGGAAGGGTAACCCTGCTAACGACATCGATCTCAAAACCTGCTTAAACAAAAGGGGTGCCGACAAAGGGCAAAGGAAAAAGAGAGCGGTCAGTACTGAGACCAGTACACGGCGAGACTAGAATTCGGCGGTCCTCGCCTACATAGGTATGGTGGACTGAAGCGGCAGCGCATCATGCACTAAACAACCTATAGAGACTCAATATAACTGGCGGCTATCAGATAGGGATAAGAAAGACCTATTCGGATCCAACCGAAAACAATCATCAAGCATACCCATCCTGGTATTTCCCCCTAGAGTCCAAACGAGGAAGTCAACCGAGGAACTCACACAGTTGGCAGTTTTATTCATTTCGTTATAGTTGCGGCAATTACTAGTCAGATATAGATAGCATGAGTCTTCCCGATATAATAAACAGTGGGCAGTTTTAGTTAACCATTCTGTTGTAGTTGTAGTACTTACTAGTCAGATACATATAGCATGAGGCATCCCAAAACCCAACAATTGTTGGTACTTTTATTTAGCCATTCCATTGTATTTGCAATACTTACTAGTCAGATACAATGGTAACAGGTGACAATCCAAACCAGCAATTGTTGGCACTTTTATTTAGCCATTCCATTATAGTGAAGCTGATTACTAGTCATTATAAAGTCAAATTTATAGCACTACTTTAGTTATAGTTGTCTATGATCGAGATACTGTGCTCCAAGTCGTCCATAACCGCGGACACGGCTTTCAGAAAGTTTTACCCTGCAGGGGGGCACAAATAGCAACACACGCACGATCAACCTCGGGAAAAACCAAATAAAAATCCAACTAGGCATCACGACAGAGCAATTGCAAGATTCATATAAATTTCAGGGGGCCACCCCACCAAGCTACCCGCGAAGAAGTTGGCCGGCTCCAGAACGAACCCAGAGGTTTGCGTCAATGGCTGTAAACAACTGGGAACCCGAAAGTGTGACTGGGTTTGTCGATACCGCGAAAACACTCCGCTTACCTAAACAGTACAAGCGCTCCACGCGCAATCGTAAATAAAGCAGTAAAGCATGGCATAAGTACAGGATAGTAATAAAGCCCCAAACTACTTTGTGTCCCCAAGAAATAAATATGACTCAAGCTCTGGCTAGGGGGATTCATGGTCCCACATGCGGATAGTGCGAATATTCAAAGAACAGGTAGACAACACAAGAATCGACATCAAGAATGACGCGACAACCAGAGTCAGTAAGCTGGCTAGCAGAGAACAGATTCATCTTAAGAAGAGGGACATGAGAGATATCAGGAACAGAAAAAGAAGAAGTAGAAAGAGTGCCCCGACTAGAAACAGGAAGAGAGGTACCATCAGCTGTAAAAACACGGACAAGAGAAGGGAGAGAACGAAGAGCGGACAGAAAAGAAGACTCAGAGGTCATATGAAAGGAAGCTCCAGAATCCAGATACCATGGGGACGTACCTGACTGTGTAGAAGGTGGTGGTCGCGTAGTGCCTGAAGAATCAGTCACAGAACCAGCAGTGCCTGTCGAAGAAGAGCCGGTAGCAGCAAGCAGACCGTGAAGATTCCTGATAATGTCCTGAACGGAGAGAGCAACTGCTGAAGATCCAGAAGGAGTCGACTGCCCACGAGCCTGGTGCTGCTGCCGTAAACTGGGATCCCGTGTATAATAAGTGGCCCAAGTGTGGCCATCCTTGTTACAGTAAGAACAGTGACGAAGAGAACCACAGCGACCCTGACCACGAGCCTGCTGGTGCTGACTCTGGCCCTGGAGTTGCTGATGCTGACTCTGACCCTGAAACTGCTGCTGCTGACTCTGACCCTGACCTGGAGGAGTGGGTAGTATCAGCGGCGGCACAGAGGACCGTGGCTGAGTCAAGGGAGCAGACGGCATAGGAGGACCACGAGTAGCAAGCACAGATGGAACCTTAAGAAGACCAGCACCACGGAGACGGGTCTCCTCAGCCCGAAGCTCAAACAACACCTCAGAAAGTGGAACACGACCACGAGCATTCAACTGACCACGCCGGGGCTCAAACTCTTGGCGAAGCCGAGACAGAAACTCATAGATGCGGTGAAAGTCCAAATCCGAGCGCACAATCTGGCAGCACGAGCATGTGCCACAAACAGCAGTACGTAGAGAATCAAGCTGACGCTAGATAGCAGCACTCTGAGTATAGAAGTCATCAATGGTGGAATCACCCTGCTGGAGAGCATGCTCCTGGCGAACGACAGACAGGTAAAGAGCATCCCCAGACGGCTGATAGCGCTGACGAAGATGGGCCCACTGAGCGGCAACAGCAGGGAGACTCATGAACTCAGCAGGATACTGGGGCAAAACACTAGAGGTGAGAACAGCAGCAGCACGAGCGTCCTCGTCAACCCACTGAGTGTAAGCAGTCAGATCGTGTCGATAGGCCTCGAGATCAGAAGAGTACTGCTTGAACTTCAGATCATAAGCAACAATAGCACTATCATCAGCACTCTGAGCAGCATCCTTGGCCTCCTGAGAAGCATCAGCACCGAGAACAATCGGTGTCGGCGGAGGAGGAGCCACAGGAGCAGGGGCACGGCGGACAAGAGACCTCGCCGGAGAGCACACCCCAAAGACGGAGACCGCGCATGTGAACGCGCATAAAGGCAGCGAAATCAGGATAATTCGCGCCATCGAAGATCACCGGGCAGCGAAGAATCGCAACATAACCCGATGAAGAAGACATATATATCTCTCTCTCTCTCTCTTTTTTTCAGATCAGATCAGACTTGATCTGATCAGTGCTGACGTCAGCAGTGGCAGAGGACGCGCTCGTAAGCAAACGTCAGCAGGGGCAGAGGACGGCGGGCCAGTAGGTGAGGGCCCGGCCTGTCATTGACAGCGGGAGGTAGTGGGTAGATGCAGAGGAGGTGAACCGCGCGTGGAGACGGAGTGTAGGTGCAAAGGACGGCAAGTGTAGGTGCTGGGATGGAGGACGGCCACGCGCGTGAGAAGGACAGCCACGTTGAGATCCACGGCAAATATGCACCCCTAACATATGGGGGAAATACAATATACAGATATATACATCTAACATAGTTAAAGCCCGTGTGTCTATACGTCGTGTTACTAGCTACATAGACTGTACACATATACTTTTGTCTGGCCAGAAAGGAAAAATGGAAATGAATGCATGCATGGTGAGCACTGACGCGAGCTGCAGAAATTATTAATTCGATCGTAGTGAAATCTTCTTCGTAGAAAGGCCAGTGCGTACGAAATTGATATATATGCCGCCATTGGTGAGCACCGACGAACGGAACGACAAGGTGGTAGTACATTATTGCTTGCCTCCCATGTTGCTGCATGCATGGACGTACGAAAGAAGCAGCAGCTGTAAATTATTAAGCTTCCGTGTAATATAATATTGGTTAACTTATTATACTTTTCGATAGGCCATGCATGCATGCATGCCACGCTGACACTACAAGACGCGCGCTACGCTGAGAGCCAAAATATCCTCGGCGTATGGTACGCTGACGGCTGTCCTCAGCGTAGCCTTCTCGGCAAAGATCTCCCTCGGCGGAACACACTCAAGCCGTCGGCGTATCGAAATGTCATCGGCGTACGCTACACCGACGGTTTTGCCCTCGGCGTAGCGGCCGTCGGCATAGCCTGGATGACTGCTCCGACTTTTGGCCGTCGGCGTAGCTTCCCACTTTTATAGTGTCATGAACGCATGTGTAAGGATAATCTCAGATGTTAATCCTGTTCCGACGTATGATTTCCGGGCTAGCTCCTACGACCAAACAGTCCAACACTATCGTCGATCCCTGCCTCCCAACGTATTTCAGTTGCGCCTGCTAGTGCCAATTGCCTTCACAGCTAGCTGTGTCGTGCTGCAGTGAACATGCCATGTCCGATCGTCAAAAGCAAGAATCTAAAGAATCATTTTTTATTAAAATAGCAAAAGAGAATCCGTACTAACCATATTTAGATCCAGATGGATTACATCAGACGCCTATATGTGGCATAGAACTATCGACAGATCGACGACGGGAGTGCTATCCCACTGAGACTGACTGAGAGACACTAAAATGGAATCTCTATTCTTTGTTCTTACTTTCAGTCAGATAATCAGCTTTTCCAGCCTACCCGGACCGGCTGTGCATGTTGCACTAGCTACTTAGCTAGTACGTACGTACTTGATCGAGCTCTCTAATTAATGCCATAGCTCCAACCGTGTTACTGCCGTACAATTAGTTGGTGCCAATCTTGTTTTCCGTACAAACTATATGCGTATACAAGTCGTGCGATCCCAAGCTATTCACTAGACATGACAGCGGTGCCAGCTAACGGATGGGGCGAAGGTCGCTAGATAACTATGTGTATTTATGCAGTTTAAGATTATAGGTGTTTTTCAGCACTTAACCCCACGTCAAGATATACGTACCAACAAATGAGCACAAGCACGATAGCTAAATGTTATCTCCATTCTACTCCCTCCGTTTTAAAATGTAAGATGCTTTAGCTTTGTAAAGCAAATGTATCTTGATTTGTTTTAGTGTCTAGATTCACTCTAAACGTAAGTAAACCTACATACTAAAACAAGTCTAGATACATTCTCTTCACAAACCTAAAATATCTTATATTTTAAAACAGAGGTAGTATAAAGCAAGGTATATCAATTTTTATAATATGTAATCAATATCATGTAAAATACTTTCATAACAAGTCTATTAGATCTTGTAAATGTTAATAGTTTAATCGACAAGTATGTTCAAACTTTACACACTGTTTGACTTAAAATAAACTTATAGGACGGTGACGATGTCAGTCCGCCCCGCCTCTGGTTGTCTTGGAGGCTTGGAGGTGTGGCGAACCACGATCCCTTTCGCTAGTGAAGGATTTTTTTTGTTCTTTGTTCAGACTGTTACCTGTGTCTTTTTTGAATGTTGAGGCGACGGTTTCCCGAAGTCAGAATAGTCCTCCCTGCCCTATCCTTACTTCAGTGGTGAGTCTAGCATCACCCAAGGGCGCGTGGATTTGTGTGTCCGATATATCTCCTAAGATCTGATTTGTTTTCGTGTTTGTTCATGTCTATTTTAGGTCTGTCTCTTACGATCCAGTGTCGTCATCATTGGTGATGGTTGCTGCTCAGCTATGCTAGTCTTTTAGGGTCTTAACACAACGACTTCCAATCTGTCTACTATGACAAGATGGAGGGATGAGGACGGCGGCACGTCTTCAGCTCATGCTAGTGGCCGTAGTCGTCGCTAGGTGCTTCATGGATTTATTTGTAATTTTTACTACTTTTAGACTTGTTTGTGCTGCTATGGATGATTATCAATAGATTGGTAGAATTATGCAAAATAAACTAGTATGCCTTGTTTTTTCTTTAGAATCAAGGTAGACCAAGTCAAAGTGTCAAAATGTAGATTCATTTTATCAACCCCGGGAGGCTGGGAAATTAGAGATTCCAGCCGATTACATACTCTCGTGCGCGTGTGATGGTCTAGAAATATGCGTGGGCACTGGAGTGGAGACGGTGTACAACCGCCGCGGGGGGGGGGGGGGGGGGGGGGGGGGGGCTCACACACAGACTATGAGTCGTCATTAACCAATTGCTGCCACGGTCTACAAATTAACGGGTAATAATTAATTAAGCAAAGATCCGAGCACACATTGGTCGTGTATTTGCTGGACAAACACCACCTAACAGGCGCACATGTGTGTACAGAGACAGAGCTTGAACACACACGCGTCTACTTGTATCAATGACAGAGAAAAGATAAGATTGCTAACCTCGATCGAGAAAAATAAAGAGGAGAAAGCTCAAGTGCGTCTCGGACACCTTCTTTTTTTTTGTTTTATGAGAAATTGAACGGGATCATTCACTCAAACATTTCATCAAACACCTTGAATTCATGCATAGGGGAAAAAACTAGCACACCCCTCACACCTTCCACCAAGAAAAAACAAAGTGAAGGCAGAGGACTGAGGCGTTGCATTTATAGAGGACGAGAGCATACGTCCCGGTTTGTAACACAAACCGGGACTAAAGGTGTGTGCCACGCCACGTGGCTGACGCCTAACCTTTAGTCCCGTTTTGTGTTACAAACCGGGACGTATTTCCCCTTACCAACCGGGATGCATGCCTTCGGGCCCCGTGCCCGCTCGAACCGGGACGCGTGCCAGCATTAGTTCCGGTTCGTGGCGCAACCGGGACTAATGCTCTGAGAGGGCGCGAACGGATGACCTGTTTTTTACTAGTGACTAGTCACAATGGAGAGTATCATATAGTAATATCAGACTAACTTTAATGGAAGTATCATATGTGGTATCATGCATTACATGCATGCAAAATGGTTATGTGTCACTGCAATTAGTGATAAAAGAAATTATGTTAGTATCATAACACGTGGAACTAGAAAAAATAATCTTAAATAAATCTTGTACATAATTTTACATTAAGATTGTATAAACAATAAATAACTAAGACTATGACACTACTAGTACTATGCGTTGTGAAGATCTTAGTATCGTATATTGTGAAGATTAGTTGGACTCGACAAACTTTTAATTCAAATTGTCGTGTGGGCGCGGCCGGGTACATTCGTGTGATGGTCTAGAAATATATGTGGGCACTGGAGTGGAGATGGTGTACATACTCTAGAAATATATGTTTGCACTAGCTAGGGAGTAGATTAGCGGTAGGTTGGAACCGGGCACGATTACCGGTTGACCAGATAGTAGTTTAGTATTGTGTGGATGGTTAACCAGGGGGGCTCACACACAGACTATGGGTCGTCATTAGCCAATTGCAGCCACGTACGATCTAGGAATTAACGGGCAATAATTAAGCAAAGATCCGAGCACATTAATTGGTCGTGTATTTTGCTGGACAAACACCACCTAACCGGCGCACATGTGTGTACAGAGACAGAGCTTGAACACACACGCGTCTACATTGATCTGTAGCTGTAGGTACCTGAAACCGATGGGTGCATGCATCATCCCCCTGGACGTAGTACCCCCGCTTCCGTTTTGCTCTGCGTGCGCCGAATCTCTGGTTGAACAGGAACATAGATTGTCGGGTTATTGGTGGTGAGTGCAACCACAACGCCGCGCCCACGACATGATCTGGTCCCATACATACGTAGTACGTCCGACACGCACGGAAGCAGAATTGATTTCAGCGCAAACGGTCTTTCAGACACGATCCGGGACCTTGCCCTCACCGGTCCGCGCGATCCATCGAGTCCATGCACATGCGTGGCCCCAATCCTGGCTAGGAAACCTGCAAATCTATCTAACGGTTAAGATCAAAATATTCTCACTTGGAAACCACACTTTTACAACTGGAAGAAACTCAGGGCGCAACTTGCAACCCACATACAACTATGTACGTGAGTTGTTAATCACGATGCAAGTCTAATGGTTCTATAGTCCACCAAGCTCTAAGCTAATTCTCGGTTGACCGAGAATTATCAAAACTGATTAAGCATAACCTTTATCGGAATTATTTTTTATATTTTTTTAGACGATGACTGAGTAAACTCAAGTATTCCCTCCGGTTCATATTAATGGCTCAATTTTTTCTAAATTCGTGTGTGTTTAGTTAAGTATTTAGACAAGATGCATTCGTATCTGCATAAAGTTGACGCTATTAATATGGACCGGTTGAGTATTAGAAACCAGCAAATTAAACATTGATTTGCATGGATTTCACTAAAAAGAGCACATGATGGACATCAGCCCAATCGCTAGAGCTAGGGAGGGCAACACAATTAAGTTCGGAGCAGATGTTCACATGCATATATACGCGGATATGCCTCAACCAGGATGGCACGCGCGCTCCTCCTAACCAGGAACATGGTAATGATATATATGCATGTACGCTTCCAAAACTGTAGTATTTCTTCATTTGGGAAATAAGTGATTTACTCCCTCCGTCCTCCTCCGTTCTCAAATAAGTGTACTTCTAGTCTTGTCTTAAGTTAAATTTTACTATGTATGACTAACTTTTTAGAACAACGTACCAACATTTATGACACTAAATTGATGCCATTAGATTTATTTTTAAATCTAGTTTTATAATATGTCAATTTGATGTAATATATGTTCTTATATTTCTTTATAAAATAAGTCAAATTGATTATCTTTAACTTAGGAAAAACTAGATGTACACATATTTGCGGACGGAGGGAGTAGGTTTTTCTAGATTGGCATGCGGACGGAGGGAGTACTACTAACACACAGTACATATGCCATGCATGCAACGATGGATCGCCCTCCTTCGACGACGATTTTGTCATGCGCATTACATGCACTCTTCGCATCATTCACCTCCATGCTTTCGGCAGCTACATAGTACGGGCATGCATGGCTCTGCATGCCGGCCGAACGTATATCAATCTCACACACCATGTATGGCTTTGTCGTCAATTAAAGACCAGTACGTCATATGCGTATCTAGCTAGACTTTATAGAGCACACCGAACGATCAGAGTTGAGCACGATAAGACAATAGTACCAGTAGTACAAGAGTACGAGTAATGTATATGTTGTGTGCTGCCCTGCTAAACTCGTCAAATTCTGTTATCTCGCCATGTAAAAACAACTACTTTTTTCATTCAGAAATAATTGATTTTTAGTTTGTCTAGATTCAAATACTCCCTCCGGCCCATATTAATTGACTCAAGTTTGTTTAGATTTAAATAAATCTAGACACTATTTAGTATATAGGTTTATTCATATTTTGACAAATCAAAGTTAATTAATATGGATCGGAGGGAGTATATCTAACTGACTTAGTTTTATCTAGATTTAAATATATCTAGACATTAATTTGAACTTGGACAAACTCAAATTGGTTATTTCTAGATGGAAAAAGGTATGTTTTGGTTTTATCTCTAGACACCATAGGTAGGTGTGAGCAGTGGTGGTACCGTCAGAAAAAGGGAAGTCGATCGGGATTAACTGGCCGGCCGGCAGCACATTAACACCGAGCAGCGCAAAGCAGCGAGAGCGGCACTGAAGTGCGGGCCCAATGCATATGGAACTAAAAGCGGAAAAGGTGAACGGAGCTAGCTATGACACCAACACCACATGCATGAAGATAGTACACATCACACATGCCTGCTGGTTACTGTGGGGAGGGATATCCATCCATTATCCAGATATATCCATGTCAATCAAAAAGAGGCAGAATGGAAAAAATAACCCAAATTCGAAAAGATTTCACAAAATGACCCATCTGGAAAACTATTTCACTGCACTAACCCTTTTTGTAGCGCCTAACAGCTAGGCGCTACACTGTAGGATTTCACAAAATGACCCATCTGGAAAACTATTTCACTGCACTAACCCTTTTTGTAGCGCCTAACAGCTAGGCGCTATGCCCCCTGCCAGCGTGGCACCGCCTGGCCCCTCCCTGGCCCCACCCCGCCGTGTGACGCCCAGGCGCTATGCCTGGGGCGAGTAACGCCCAGGCGCTATGCCCAGGGGTAGCGCCTATCTGCTAGGTGTTACACTTTAATGTGTAGCGCCTAGCAGATAGGCGCTACACCCTGGGACTTAAGCTGTCGCGCGCAGCCCCCCTCCCCACCCCTCCCCATTCAGTACCAGGCAGACAGAAGAACAGATAGAGGAGGACGGCGGTTCCTCCTTCCCTCCCTCTCAAATCCCCACCTCAAATCCAACATATCTGAGGGATTTCACCGTGGATTAGCTCCCCCATCCCCCCCTCAAGGTAATCCCCTCCTTTCCCCTCTCTTTCATCCAATGAATCTTGCACATTAGCCTTAAACCCTAGATCTAGTTGGATTCATAATATGAACTATTTGTGCATGTTTTTAGTTACTTGGTAGTTATAAATTAGTTGTATTTGATGGGGAATGAAATTGTGTTGTTGATTTGCATTGTATATGATGGTTGTATATGGATTTGTATGGATGTTTGAATAATATGCTACCATATTCTTTGTAGTTTATTGTATAAATTCAAACAATGGCCACATACCACACACATTTTATTGATGTTTGGAATATATATGTAGGATGGTGTGGCTACTTGAGGATTACTATGATCATCAACACCGGGCATACTTGATGGCGGAGAAGAATATGGTAATAAAACTATGGTTGAACCTCTTTGCTTTTGTTTTTCTATTGATTCAATTGTGTTGGAAAAAGCATAATGTTTGATCTTGTATGTATGCAGAGGCTTTGTCCCCTCAAGATTCGGTCTCATGGCGCATCTTCGAATGACATGCCGTACGACGAGCGGTACACCGAGTACATCAAGCGGCTAGGCCTCCTCCCTTTCATCACGCTTGTGAGCCGGTCGACGCCGAACCTCAACGCGGCTGCTATCACCGCACTTGTCGACCGGTGGAGGCTGGATACGCACACTTTCCACCTCCGGACCGGCGAGATCACTCCTACTATTCAGGATGTTTCCATGATCTTTGGACTTCCTATTGCGGGGGAGCCTCTCTGTATGAGCACAGATTCTGATGGGTGGCGCAATGCGATGGAGCTACTTATTGGCATGGCTCCTGAAGAACTTGAAGATAAGAGCAAAGATAGAGTCCCAGCAGGCGCGACATATGCGTGGATCGTGGAGAACTTTAGGCAATGCCCGAACCCCGCCGAGGTTGAGGTGATCGAGACACATGCTCGTGTGTACGTGTGGTATGTCCTTTCTAGGACTCTGCTGACAGTGCAGGTAGGACCGCTCAGTGGATGTGGCTCAAGGCACTAGCAAACTGGGATAGCAATATCAGCTAGGGTTCGACGGCTCTTGCCTACTTGTACCGGCAGGTAATCACCTGTGCACTCTACATTCATTTGTATATGTCGAGTCCACACATATGCTATACTGACCTCGTTTTTGTTCACTTGCAGTTGGACGATGCCTGTCGTAGGGCAGGCGGAAATGCCGGAATAGGTGGTGCTATGGTTCTTCTCTCGATATGGAGCTGGGAACACTTACCATTTGGTCGTCCCAAAGAGGTGGACCACCATCCTTGGCCAGCGTATAATAGAAACTCTCTACACCAGCCGACTTGGGCTTACAAGTGGGACGTGGTATCGGAGATGACAAGCGATGTTGATGCCATGTATCTCAAGTACACGAACGAGTTTGATGCGATTAAGCCCGAGCAGGTAGATGTTTATCTATACGTCACTATCCATAATATTTACTTCACGAGTCAAAATCGATACCAAACATGTTCTTGTGATATGTTGCAGGTGGAGTGGGAGCCTTATGGTTGTGGGGACGAGTTTGGTATTGCTCCCGGGTTTGATATTAACCCGAAGTGCTTGGAGGAACAATCTCTCTGGCTCATGTGCTGCCCATTGATTTGCAATTGGGCGGTTGAGTTTCATATGCCACAACGGGTGATGAGGCAGTTCGGGTTGTTTCAGTGTAACCCTCTCGTGTGGAAGGACACCGACAAGGAGCTTCATCGGTTAGTTAGCATGATAACTTGTGCTCAATTGCTTTGGATGGTACTAACATGGTTCTTTGTTGTTGTTCAGGTTGGACAGAAAGAGGCAGAGGAAGATCAAGAATTGGGATCACCATCATAGGAGGCACGTCATGGATTTCCTCATTTGTGTGGAGAATGCTCGACGAACGGAATGGAATAGTGGAAGAGCACATTGCCCAGTTGCATTTAACAACTACATCCATTGGTTTCTTGGTAGTACCCGTGTCTCTATTTGCCCGCCGTCCTACGAGGAAGAAATATTGGACGAGCCAGTCCAGTTCGATGAACTTGCCTACACTCAGTACAACCGGCAGGTCAGGAAGGGGACCGACATCCCGCTTTCTTCCTCACTCAACTTTGCGGTAAAGTTATCGTTGCCTTTGCATTACTTTCCTTGCACTCTCATCTCTTTCTTGCCTAACATGTTCTTGTTCTTGACTCTGTAGAGAACGGAGGTAAAGAAATATGCCGACGATGCCGAGGCGATTCTTTTTGCTGCCCCTAAGGGGAAAAAGGGAGAAGGCATGATACGAGACTTCCTTAAGGTATGGATGCGAGACTTCCTCAAGATAGGCATGTTCTCGTTTTGACTTATGTTGTTATTTGTTACAGCGCTCGGCCCAAAAGATGCGTCGGTTATCTAACGTGCTAGGTTGCCGCGATCCCGAGTACACAACCCCGTCCGGTTCTAGGTCCAAGTCGACTACTGATCCGTCGGCCCATCTTCAGGATGATGTTGAGGATGACACCACTTCGGCGATTCGTTCGGAAGATGAGGTATGGGACAACCTTACATGCATTTAGTGCTTTCTGTTTCCCATGCATTTCTCATAGCCATACAATCTTACATGTAGCTGCCTCATATGGAGAATGAGACTGAGGAGGAGTACCAGATTCGTTCCGCATACCAGCTGAAGCCAAGGAAACAGTTCAATCGCTGGACGTCGGACGACTTCCGTAACAAGGAAAATGCCAATGTTGTCGAGGACGAGCCGCCACGGAGGTCAAGAGCGACTAGGAGGACGAGAGGCCTACGGTATGATGATGAAGATGAGTCGCAAGAAGAGGAGGTGACAAAGAAGATACCTCCAAGGAGGGGCCGAGGCCCAAGGACGCGTGGACGGAAGTAGGTCATGTATGGCACAATGTTGATGATGATGCACTAGGTTTGAGACTATGTATGGGTTGATGTATGGCACTATGTTGATGTTGTTTAAGACTATGTTCATGTATGGCACTATATTGATGTTGTTTAAGACTATGTTGATGTATGACAATATGTTGATGTTGTTTGAGACTATGTTGATGTTGTTTGAGTATATGTGCACTAGGTTTGAGTATATGTGCACTTGTGCTGCCAATCAGCTAAAACTAGTGCAGTTCAGGAGTGTAGAGCCTGTCTGATAGACGCTATGCTCTGAGGTGTAGCGCCTATCAGACATGCGCAACACTCTGACTTAGAGTTTTTCCCCGCCAGCGCCTAGGCGTCACACGGCCGGGTGGGGCCAGGGAGGGGCCAGGCGGTGCCACGCTGGCAGGGGCATAGCGCCTAGCTGTTAGGCGCTACAAAAAGGGTTAGTGCCAGTGAAATAGTTTTCCAGATGGGTCATTTTGTGAAATCTTTTTGAATTTGGGTTATTTTTGTCCATTCTGACTCAAAAAGAAGAAACGGAGCATCTACACATATCATGAGAGGCCTTTTCACCCGGTCTGCTGTCTGAACTACCTTTTCCTCTGTTCGACTGTTGGGTAAGTGTGCTTGGAGTGGAAGCAACATATATGAGGGGCCGCGCGCTCCCGAGAAAAAGAAGAATAAGAAGGAGGTTACCGGCCGGCTGATTCGTCGGTCAGACCGGATCGGACGCTATGTGTGTCAGGTGGCTCTTTCCGAAGCCCGATTTGAGCAGTGTTGGTGCAGGCTCGATCATACCCTGTACTACCCTGTACTACGTGTACATCTAGGTCCAGATGGTTCCTGTGAAGTAAATGACATCGTGAGTCACTAAACTTGTCTCACGGGTGCACTTAAGTCACACTTCTCACAAACTAAACTAACCATCCATATAACTTGTATTTAGGTGCACCGAAGGTCACAAAACGGTTAGCCCGTTCGGTTTTTTGTAAAAAAACAACACAAGCGTTGCACGTGTGGTCCTTTTGGACTGATATTTTTCAGTTTAGCCCCGGTCCCACGCATCAGCCTAAGTTAGAAAAACTAAAATGTCTCAAAGAAATAAAAAGTTAGGAATAAATATTAACTGCAACTGACGTGTGATACGGTACTTTTTATTATTTCCTAAAAAAAGGAGTGGAGCCTGGGCGGTCATCTCTTTTTCCCTCGGAACACGACACAACCGTACCTTCTGGACGCAACCCATGGCCACACCCCTGCCCCCCCCCCCCCCCCCCACACACACACACCCACACCCCACCCCTCCCCCCCACCCCCGTGAACTCGCGGCCATCAGTTGGTCCGCATCTTCCCCTTCATCCCTTCACCCCGCGCACGGGGGCCGGCCTGCTCTCCCCTGCCTGCGGGAGAAGTAATCGCGTGCGCCGCCACTCTTCTCCTATTCCGGCGAAGTTCGTCGGAAGAAGGAGGATGCCACGGGCGAGGACGAAGAGCTCCTCCGTGACTGTGCAAGTTCCTGGCCGCCGTTCTCGACCTGCAGGAGCATGTGCTAGGCCTCATCTTAGCTGACAAGTGGGACCCAGTGCCACATCATCTTAGTAGGTAAACTGAAAAAGACCAGCCCAAAACGACCGCACGTGCTAAGCCTCATGGCGGTTTTTACAAAAACCAACCGGCTGACAGTTTTGTGACCTCGGGTGCACCTAAATACAAGTTATGTGACCGGTTAGTTCAGTTTGTAAGAAGTGTGACTTAAGTGCACATACGTAACAAGTTTAGTGACTTCCTGTGTCATTTACTCGTTCCTGTGGCAGCAGCGCAGACATGTATGCAGGGGGTCTCCGGAAGGGTGGTGAGAGCATCTAGTACTAAATTAACTTTGTTGCGGGTAAATGGGTAATGCATCTAGTACTAAATTAACTAGGGTTAATTAGATAGACGCCACTGCAATTTCCACGTATTTGAGAAACGCCACTATAACTTTCAACTTTAGAAAAACGCCATCGCAATTCTGTGTACGTTTGAGAAACGCCACTACACCCACTTATCCAATATATACCAATCAATATACCTGGTATTCCCAGCTTATACGGTGGGTCCACCCGGTTCCGTGAAAAAAACTGGAACACGCACCCGAAGCGACGACTCGGCCTCTCCCGTTCGTCTCGCGTGCGCTCTCTGTCTCCCTCGACAGAACCTATTGTGTGTGCTCTCTGTCTTCCTCGACCGAACCCTAGCCTGGCTGCGGCGGACGCCGGCGAGCATGGGGATGGCGGCGGACGGGGCCGGAGATCCTGGGGGCGGGGAGCATATGGTTCCCGCACTTCCTCCCCACCCCGCTGACCGGATAGAAGCCCCCCCGGCTCCTCTCTCCTTGGCGGCAGAAGACGGGGAGAATGGAGGCGTTGTTGCCGCGAGATGGCGGCAAGCACACCCAGCGGACGAAGGTTCCTCCGACGTCATCTCTCCTCTTGGCTCATGTATCCTCTCTCCTCTCAGAGCCGACGGAGGCTCCTCCCAATCCTCTCTGGTCAGTTAGCATCGGCAACTTCAGTCGATGGACACAACTGGTTATACTATGTAGCATATGCTGTGATTAATTCAGAAACAACAGAAAATTGGACATGGTTTATGCAGCAATTGCGTAGGGCTGTAGGATCCCCACCAGGGCTTGTCATTTCCAGTGATGCTTGCAAAGGGTTAGAAAATGCTGTAGACAGTGTATTTCCTGAATGTGAATATAGAGAGCGCATGAGGCATCTTTACCAGAACTTCATTAAAAAATACCATGGTAAAGTGTACACAGACCATCTGTACCCAGCGGCAAGGGGATTCACTGAGCAGAAGTTTAGGTATCACATGGAGAAGATATGCGCAGCAAATGCAAAGGCTATTGAATATCTAGAGATTCACCATAATAGGCTCTGGTATAGATGTGCCTTTGGGGAAGCTAGCAAGGTTGATTATGTCACAAACAACATTTCTGAAAGTTTTAACAAGCAGATCAAAGATTTTAAAGGGCTATTCGATAGGATTAGAGAGCTCATAATGGTGAAGTTCAATGTGAGGAGGCATGTTTTTAGGCAGATGGCGGGAAGAATACTGTCGTTTGTCCTTAAAAAGCTCAATGCCCTTAGCAAAACAATTGGACCGCACAAAATCTCTTGGATACTGAAACTGAAGCAGATGTCACCCTGTATGATGCAAAACCTATGACCAAAGGCACACCGTAGACTTGCAGAAAAGAGTGTGCACCTGTCATGTATATAAAGTTTCAGGCAAGCCTTGTATTCATGCACTAGCATTCATCTTCTCAATGAGAGATAGAGGAGTTGAAATCCAAACCTATGTTTATGAGTACTACAGTGTGGCTAAGTTTCGGGATGCTTATGCAGCGCCAATGCCAATAATGACAGATAAGACACAATGGGTGCAAGTAGACCTTGGCTTCAAAGTATACCCACCTATACAAGAGAAAAGGCCTCCTGGAAGTCATAGGGAACAGAGAATTAGAGGGTTCCTTGAACCTGGAAGGAAGATGGTGAAGTGCAAAAAGTGCAAGCAGCCAGGCCACTTCGAAAAAACTTGCAAAAATCCTCCTCCAAAATATCCTGACTATGTTGACGAGCAGCCACAAGAGGAGCAGACAGAAGAGCAGCCACAAGAGCAGCACACACCTAGTAAAAGGTTTACTAACCCTTTAGTAACCTGTTTCTTTTCTAAACAGTTTTTAATGCATATTTCCTAATATTCTCTATACATTACAGGAAGCGATCTGCCGAGGAGCAAGATGTGCAAGACGATGAGCCTATAGCTAATTACAAGCGGTATCCTTTTGGGTACCCCATATAGCAGTAGCAAATGAATATTGCCTAAGATTGCTCCAATAATATTATTCTCCATGCATCTGTAGGAATAAAACACCCGTGAAGAAGACGCCCGCGAAGAAGAAGACACCCACAAAGAAGAAGACACCTGTGAAGAAGAAGACACCGGTGAAGAAGAAGACGCCGGTGAAGAAGAAGACTCCAGCTAAGAAGACACCGGCGAAAAATGGCAAGAAAAAGAAACCTGACGTGATCGCATCATCCACGAGTGAGGCGGTTCTGACGCCAACACTTGGAACCAAGCGAAGCCCAATGTACTGTCTTGGAGGCTAGATTCATGCATTTGATTTCCATTTGAATGTGGAGCCATTTATTTTGTGAGATGATGCATTGTAATGTTGTACTATGAATCTGGAACTAGAGTTGAGTTTCTGAAACTATAGCCTTTTATCTGAAACTGTAGCTTTGTTGTTTCATGCGTGTATTGGACCTGGAGTTGCGTTGCAAATATTGAGTGTTGAACCTGGAGCCTTTTATTTGAATGTGTACTGTTGCTATAGTGTTGACCTGGAGCTTTTATGACACATTTTTATACAAAAGCATGCGTGTGATCTTCACTTTGTAATATTGTTTTAATTTTACTCTAATATTTCTCATCAACTTATGTTTTTTTCTTGGAACCAGGTGGACCCCACCGTGGTACGTATATACAGCTGGGAATACCAGGTATATTGATTGGTATATGTTGGATAAGTGGGTGTAATGGCGTTTCTCAAACATACACAGAATTGCGGTGGAGTTTTTCCAAAGTTAAAAGTTGTAGTGGCGTTTCTTAAATACACGGAAATTACACTGGCGTCTATCTAATTAACCCAATTAACTAACAAAGCCCCTACTGATAATCTGATGCATGAGCGAAATAGTATGATTGCTCCCTTGCTTCGTGCAGTACCGACCACATTGGCTCCTTTTCCTCCTTTTTCTTCCCACTTGGATATGGACTTGATATATAGGCCAGTGCATCCACACATGCTCATTAATTCCTGCATATCGATCCTCCTAGTATGCAGCAGCATCTTATACTACTACTTCGACTATTATGATACAAACCAACTGACGCGCGCGCCGCGTGGATGGATGCGGTTTTATTGCCAAGTTTGGGCTAAATATTTAGCATATGTGTCGACGTGACTTCTCAATGCACAAGTAGGCAGTCTGTCCCCCGTGCTCCGTGTTCCCATTATGTTTTATGTATTGCTTTTGTCAAAGAAAAAAAGACATAGTAATATATTCTTGACAAGTACTAATTTTATACTCCCTCTGTCCCGATTTAAAGGGCCTCAAGAGATATACAGAATGACATGGCGTTCCCTGGATCAAAACTATCGACACATGATAAAATTACCATCTCATGGAATGTTAAAATTAATACAATTCATCTATCAACAACACGGGTGAAAAGTAGAATTGAATTATTCATTGCACTATTTGCAATATCGAATTTTCCTCTTGCACAATTTTCATCACTTGGTGTATCCATTCATCCGATGTCACCGATTTTGTCCAAAGAAGTGGGTGCATGCAAGTGGTATCGAGGGAATATCAAGTTTTGAAACAAGGATAATATATACCTAATAAATGCTACGAACTGAATTCACATCAAGACAGTGGACATTAAGGCCCTATTAAATTTGTAGTTTAAAAAGAATGGATAAGCGAAGGTGACGTGCTTGCATTGCAAAAATGACGTCCTCTTGGGTCTTACTTGATTGAAACAAGAATGGACATAGAAAAATGTTTAATTACACCACAAGGAAACCTAGAAGGTCATGGCCAATTGATATTTTTAATAGGTTAAATTCAATCTCAAGTTCCATTTGTAACCAAAGTCAAAGAGAAACATAGCAAAACAAAATCACAAACTTCTAGTCCTATGAATCTTATATTATGAAATCTCTTCATGTCCTGAATATCGCAAAGACACAATAAGAATTTTTCTCAAACAAAATAATCATAACTGATGAAGTATGCGCGTTAGGATAATGAATAATTTTCATCGCGTCATCCATAGATTTTTTTTAAGTTTTCTAATAGACTTCTCCCCAGTGAAGATGCAACATCAACATTCTTATAGGAACTTAAATTAACAAATTCAGTTTTATCCACTCAAATATTACTAAATTCTTATTTGGTCTCTAAACTGAACTATAAAAAATGAACTCTAAGTGTCAAAATATTACGACAGTTAATTTAAGGGTGGACTGCAAGCCCATGGGTCACAAAATGACATCGAGATAATTAAAACGAGAAAATGAAATAAGGAAATAGATATATTGAGATAATTTTGAAAATAGATAAATAAGAAAATTTTGGAAACTAGGAAAAATAACAATTGCTAGAAATTCTAAAGAAACATCTTGAGATAGTTGGCCATGTTTACAAATATTTCACGTGCTCATAAATGGTGTGCGAGTCTCCAGTTCACACTTGTATTTACTTTCCATCCATGTATCTAGATTTTTATTATTATAACGTAAGCATTTTTTAAATAATTTATCTATGAAATTCATTAAATTAATGTGTTTCTTTTTGAAATGCAGAACCATCGGTTTCAAGATTGTTTTATGTTTTCTGCGATATTCTTGTTTACATAACCTTTTGGGTTCAAAAGAACAATTAATTCACTTAAATTTTCTGGATTTTGTCTATTATTACCTTCTATAAAATTTTCAATCACCCAATTAGTAGCACATGTTCCCTGGAATGGTACCACACACGGCAATTAGCTTTCCAGCATGTACGTACCAAGACCTTGCTTTAGCTCTGCCTTGCATGTAGAGGCGACCGATAAACCTACGAGGTAGTACAGATGCGATGCCGTACCCGTACCTACAGTGTCGTACAGTCCTAGGGGTGGCAGTGGTATATATAGCCGTAACGGGTATTAGACGGATCGGAGTATATTACTAGCTCGTAGCAGACAGCCAGACACGTACATTACGCAGCTGTTATTTACTCGATCATGAGTCTGTGCTGTGCTACGTGCACTGGTTAGAACATGCTGTTGCGTATTGATGGATCGTTCGTACTACCGTGCGATCCATGCATCGATCACAGTCACGAGAACCATATGCATGCATCTGATCCAGCGGACCAGGCTTGAGCTGGTTCCACAGGAATCCCTACGTAGGCAAACAGTAGAGCGGTGCATGTAGCCACAGAGCTATATATAGACGGACATGCACTAAAATGCGATCGAATACATGGCTGGGTGGTCAGGGTGGTGGCCTGAGAAGCACCGGAGCATGCATGCCATGCACTCAGACCCTGAACCTCCTGTCCATTTGCTCGGGACCTCTGGCCAGCACGGTCACAGCATCTCCACCTCCATAGCCCTTCCCAAATGCTACTGGACCCGCCGGTTAAAAACCGAGCCCTGTCGCATCCATCAATGACTTGCTAACTACAGGACCCGCGCGCTACACCGAGGGTAAAAAACCGTCGGTGTAGACCAAAATACTCTCGGCGTATGGTACGCCGACGGCGGTCCTTGGCGTAGCCTCCTCGGCAAAGGTCTACCTCGGCGGAGCACGTAGAGGCCATCGGTCAGCCCTCGGCGTAGCGGCCGTCGGCATAGCTTGTCGACATGTTGCAAAAACATTTTTTTTTAAATAATTTTTTTCTCAATTTTTGAATCTTTGAATTGTTTGACTCAGTAATCTCTCACTTTAAACATTTTTAACACTAATTATTACACTTAATATTTAATTAAATTGCAGTCTTGGTCAAACTTCCCAGCCGGTCACCCATCCTAATACTACTCCAGCTCCAGCACGCTTAACTTCCTCGTTCCTTCAGAATCTGTTTCCACAAAGTAATTTATATATTGTTGTCAATACTATGATATCAATCATATTAACTCTTATATCATCATGTCACATGATAGTATTTTTTGAAATTACAAACAATTATTTAAGTAAACATTAATGAATAAGTAAAAATATTATTGAATTCAAATAAAAATATAATAATTTTACTTTTTTGTATTTTTATATTAAATATGGAATAATTAATATCTTTAAATGCGTAAATCGGAATTCGACAAATAATATGTCTAAATTGATCAAAAAATGAGAGTAATCCAAATATGATATCCACATCAACTAATCACAAACCCTTCGTTTTTGAATTAGCTATTCGGTGGTTGCTTCAGAAAATCCTCCTTTTTGCGCTCGGAAAATGAAAAATATCTTTTGTGTGCGATTAAAAGGAAAACTTGCATTGGATCTTTAATAAAATAGCATATTGTGAACCAAAAAATGATTTTTATAAAAAAATATGAGCATCGGATCATGTACCTGTAGTTCATATCTGACCCACTTCCTACCGATTCGGTAGGAATTTATCTTTTTTACCAGAGGTGGACAGAAAGGTTTCGGATCCCCCTGTTGGGATATTGTCCATATAAGGTGGTATAGTGTTTTTGTAAAATGTGGTGGTAGCATTTTGAATTAGCCATTTGGTGGTTGCTTCACAAAACCGTCTGTTTTTTGTGCTCGGAAAATGGGAAATAGCTTTTTGGTGCGACGAAAAGAAAAACTTCCTCCTGCAACATTGTTCGCCATCCCATGATGCATGTGTATGTACACTATGGGTACATTATCACAAACTATGCCTTGATTCTAGCCATAACATTGGTCATTTGACCCGAAAGCCAAGAAACCTCGAATGAGATAGGTCATTTTGTGAAGATTTTTTTGAGACATAATCAATATATCAAGTTTGATATTTTTCCTTATAATTATGTCACATAATATGACACCACGCGAAGGTTTCGCATTGTTTCGATCGTTTTTGAATTTTTTATGCCGGTTTTAAACTATCGTCAAACTTTGTCGAACGGCGGGCATGAAGATTCTTAGCTCGGGCCGAGCCTCGCCAAACTTGCATTAGATCTTTGATAAAATAGCATATTGTGAACCTAAAAATGATTTTTGTAAAAAAACATGAGCATCGGATCATGTACCTGTAGTTCATATCTAACCCACTTCCTGCCGATTCGGCAGGAATTTGTCTTTTTCACCAGAGGTGGACGGAAAGGTTTCGGATCCCCCTGTTGGGACATTTTTCATATAATGTGGTATAGTATTTTTTGAAAAATGTGATGGTAGCATTTTGAATTATCCATTTGGTGGCTGCTTCACAAAATCGTCCGTTTTTTGTGCTCGGAAAATGGGAAATAGCTTTTTGGTGCTACGAAAAGGAAAAATTCCTCCTGCAACATTGTTCGCCATCCCATGATGCATGTGTATGCATAATATGGACACATTATCACAAACTATGCCTTCATTCAAGCCATAACATTGGTCATTTGACCTGAAAGTCAAGAAATCTCGAATGAGATAGGTCATTTTGTAAAGGATTTTTTGAGACATAATCAATATATCAATTTTGATATTTTTCCTTATAACTATGTCACATAATATGACACCACGCGAAGGTTTCGCATTGTTTTGATCGTTTTTAAATTTTTTATACCCGTTTTAAACTATCGTCAAACTTTGTCAAATGGCGGGAATGAAGATTCTTAGGTCGGAGCCGAGCCTCGCTAAACTTGCATTGGATCTTTGATAAAATATCATATTGTGAACCTAAAAATGATTTTTGTAAAAAAACATGAGCATCGGATCATGTACCTGTAGTTCATATCTAACCCACTTCCTACCGATTCGGCAGAAATTTGTCTTTTTACCAAAGGTGGACAGAAAGGTTTCGGATCCCCCTGTTGGGACATTGTCCATATAATGTGGTATAGTATTTTTGTAAAATGTGGTGGTAGCATTTTGAATTAGCCATTTGATGGTTGCTTCACAATACCGTCTGTTTTTTATGCTCGGAAAATGGGAAATGGATTTTTGGTGCGACGAAAAGGAAAACTACCTCCTGCAACATTGTTCGCCATCCCATGATGCATGTGTATACACAATATGGACACATTATCACAAACTATGCCTTGATTCTAGCCATAACATTGGTCATTTGACCCGAAAGCCAAGAAACCTCGAATGAGATAGGTCATTTTATGAAGGTTTTTTAAGACATAATCAATATATCAAGTTTGATATTTTTTCTTATAACTATGTCACATAATATGACACCACGCGAAGGTTTCGCATTGTTTGAATCATTTTTGAATTTTTTATGCCCGTTATAAACTATCGTTAAACTTTGTCAAACAGCGGGCATGAAGATTCTTAGCTCGGGGCTGAGCCTCGCTAAACTTGCATTGGATATCTGATAAAATAGTATATTGTGAACCTTAAAATGATTTTTTTAAAAAACATGAGCATCGGATCATGTACTTGTAGTTCATATCTGCCCACTTCCTACCGATTCGGCAGGAATTTGTCCTTTTCACCAAAGGTGGACGGAAATGTTTCGGATCCCCCTGTTTGGACATTGTCCATATAAGGTGGTCTAGTATTTTTGTAAAATGTGTTGGTAGTATTTTGAATTAGCCATTTGGTGGTTGCTTCATAAAACCATCCGTTTTTATGCTCGGAAAATGGAAAATGGTTTTTTGGTGCGACAAGAAGGAAAGCTTCCTCCTGCAACATTATTTGCCATCCTATGATGCACATGTCTGCACAATATGGACATATTATTACAAACTATGCCTTGATTCTAGCCATAACATTGGTCATTTGACCCGAAAGCCAAGAAACCTCAAATGAGATAGGTAATTTTGTGAAGGTTTCTTTGAGACATAATCAATATACAAAGTTAGATATTTTTCCTTCTAACTATGTCACATAATATAACACCACGCGAAGGTTTCACATTGTTTTGATCGTTTTTTATTTTTTTATGCCCGTTTTAAACTATATATAATGTTTTATGTTTTACTTAATTTTTATTTACAAATGTGTAATATTTGAGTGTAGATAGATAGGTCTTATTTTTCTGCAAAATTTGATATATTATTTGTATTTTTCCGAATTAGAATGATTTAGTTATGATTTTTCAAAGTTTAATGAGATAAAATAAAAAATAGCTACGCCGAGGTCAGCCGTCGGCGTATGCCACGCCGAGGGCAGCCGTCGGCGTAGCATAGGATATTCCGAGGGCAATTCTACGCCGACGGCTGCTTAGCGGAGCTGGCCTGGACGATGGCTACGCCGACGACCCCGACGTTTGGCCGTCGGCGTAGCTTCCCATTCCTGTAGAATTGTTGTGTCTGATGCGACTTAATGTTGTGTCCATCACTCTTCGCCAATATTAACCTAGGGAGCCTTGTGGGCGCCGGAATTAAGTGACTACCGGGATATCCTTGCCATAGATTCAATTGGCTAGCCTTGTCATAGACCCACTTTGCACAACGAGGAGGCATCAATGGAGGAGTTCGGCGAGGAGGATCCGGAGCAGGCCCTCCTCGCCTCCTACGAAAAAACTTTTCGGGAGTGGAATGCTTTCTTCAACCACGAGGAAATGAACGGCCATTCAAGCACTAGTTTAATGGAGATCTCCATCGAAAACGGAAGGAGGGGAAATCTGGCAGCCAGCTCAAGGTCGAGGAGTGACGTGACATCCTCCACATTAATGCATAGAGGAAGGAAGACACCGCAACTCGTGAGGCTAACCGCCTTTCCGGGTTATACCCCAGGCACACAAAGCGGCAGAGGTGACAGGAGGAACCAGGAGGCACCGGTGCGCAGGGCATGCCTTTTCGCTCGACATGCTCTGGCGCCGAAGTACCGACAGAGATTTGAAGCCTGTACAGAGAGGCGGGCCAAGGCCAACAAAGACGAGGCGGGTCCGTGACGCATCTCTAGCCCGAACCGACGGCCAAGTTTTACTTAACCCTATAAAACATCTTCAAAATTTGAATAAATTTTAAATTCGATGTTTCATCACGAGTTCGTTTTTTTTAGAAATAATAAACTATTTGACGCTCGGCTAGGGAGAGGCCCACCCCCAAACACTGCAACGCATGCCGGCGCCCCCATACACCAGATCTTGCGTGTTCTCGAAGGCCGTATGGGGCGCGATCTGAGATGCTCTTTATATGTTTTATGCGTGTACAGTTCGAGCACGTACGGACCTGAGCTACCTAGACTGTACACATATGTTTATGTCTGGCCACGCATGGAAATTGGAAATGAATGAATGCATGCATGGTGAGCACTGACGCGAGCTGAAGAAATTAATTCCTAGTAAAATCTTCGTGGAAAGGGCCAGTAGTACGTACGAAATTGATATGCGGCCGTCATTGGTGAGCACCGACGAACGACAGTCAAGAAGCAGGTACTAGTAGCTAGCCACATTATTGTTTGTCTCCCATGTTGCTGCATGCTGCACTGGATAAAAAAGATCAACTGTTCTCTTGACGAAAGAAGAAGCAGCTGTAAATTAAGCTTCCGTGCAATAATGCAAGATTAAATTAATTTCTAGTTTTCCTTTATTAGGCCCTGCATGCATGCCTGCCCACACACGTGTAATTATTTCCGGGCTAGCTCCTGCGACCAAACTGTCCAAAACTATCGTCGATCCCTGCGCGTCCCAATGTACATATTTCAGTTGCGCCTAGTGCCAAATATATACCTTCACATGCAGCTGTGTCGTTTTGCAGCGAACATGCCATGTCGATCGTCAAAAGCAAGAATCTAAAGAATCATTTCTTTATTAAAATAGCAAAAGAGAGAATCCGTACTAACCATATTTAGATCCAGATGGATTACATCAGACGCCTATATATGGCATGGTGCTATCGACAGACGGGAGTGCCATCCCACTGACACTGAGAGAGACACTGATATGGAATATCTCTAAGTATTAATTATTCTTACTTTCAGTCAGCTAATCATCCTGCTTTCCAGCCTTGCCGGACGACTAGCTTGTGCACGCTAGCTCGCTCGTACTTGATCGAGCTCGCTAATGCCATAGCTCCAAGCGTGTTCCTGGCGTACAACTAGTTGGTGCTAATCCTGCAGGTCATCCGTACAAACTGGGGCTTACACAGAGGATGGTCTATGGGTCATTTGCCACCATTTGCTACCACGATCTAGAAAACAGGCAATAATTAAGCAAAGATCCGAGCACACTGGTTATGTATTATTTGCTCGACAAACAGCAGCTAGCCAGCCAGCCAGCGCACATGTGTGCGTGTACATAGACGAGCTTGACCTGCAGACGGCGTCGTGTACATTGACCTGTACGTGCCTGAAACCGATTCATGCATGGGTGCAGCATCCCCCTCGGACGTACGTACACACGCTTTTATTCCGTTTTGCTCCGCGTACGTGGGTTGAACAGGAACGTAGCTAGATTGTGGGGTTATATATTGGTGAGTGCAACGACCACAACGTGGTCCATTGCACGTACGTAAGTCCGACACGCACGGAAGCAGAATTAATTTCATCGCAAACGTAAGGTGGTCTTTCAGCTGCACGTACGATCATGTGCACACATGCATTTGCCTCAACCAGAATGGCACTGCGCTCCTAACCAGCAGGGATATGCACGTACACTCCCAATTAAAACCGGAGAAGTAAGAGCATCTCCATCAGCAGCGCAAAATAAAACGCGCGCGCGAGAAAACGCTTTTTTAGCACGCGGGAGCTGCGTTTTCGCGCTCCAGCGGCAGCGCCAAAATGCCGCGCGCGGGAAATTTTTTACACAGCGCGCGCGGGAAGCGCTATCCCGCGCGGGAGCTTTGGCGCGCTCGCAAGCGCGTGCGCTATAAAACAAAGCGTAGCGCTAGCATCCAACCGCCACCGCTTCCGCGCGTGCTGCCGCTGAACAGTTTTCACGCGTCCGTCGCTCCGCCTCCACGCGTCCGTCGCTCCGCCTCCACGCGTCCGTCGCTCCGCCTCCGCCGTTGCTCCTCCTCCGCCGCGATGCCGCCGCGCAGGAATGCGACGGGGTTCACCGGCGTTCGCCAACGCTCCACAGGCGCGTACTCCGCCGAGCTGCGCGCCGGCGGAGAGCGGTTCAACCTGGGAACCTTCGACACCGCCGATCGGGCGGCGCGCTCCTGGGACGCGGCGGCGTGGCGCGTCGGCCGCCCACGCCGCTCGATGAATTTCCCGGGCGTGGAGAGCGTCCAGGAGGCGGAACTGATGGCGCCTACTCCGGCGCTCATCACCAACGAGAACCGCCGCCGCCACCAGCAGCAGCAGCGCCGCCTTGACATCGCCGCCTCCGACGAGAGCGCGATGGCGGAATGGCGGCGTCTCTTCCCGTAAGATGTCCAGGCGGAAGAAGAACTCTACGCCGCGCGCCGGGCACAGCGGGACGAGCAGAAGAAGGCGCGTCGGGCAGCGCGGGCCGAGCATCGTCTGCGCAAGAAGGAGGCGGAGGAGATGGTGGAAGCCGAGATCGACATCGACGAAGAATCGGAGATTTTCGCCGAGCTTTGGGACAAAGTGTCCTCGGACACTACCTCCCTCGGCTAGGACTGGGACGATTCCGATGATGAGTAGTTATTTAGGTTGCTTATTTCTATGTTTAATCTTCGTTTAAGTTTGTTTTCGATGTGCGTTGCTCGAACAATGTTTAATTTCAAGTTTAATCTATCGTTTAAGTTTGTTTCGGTCGAATCTGTGTTTTTACGCGCTAAATTTACAGCGCCTGTCTTTTTTCGCGCGCGCAAAATTTACCGCCGCTGCTGGAGCGCGGCTCAATTTCGTGCGTTAAAGTCGTTTGCCGCGCACGCCAAAGGGCTTTTAGCGCGTGGCGCTTTTGGGCGACAGCTGGAGATGCTCTAACACACTAGCATGCATATGCCATATATAATGCCATGCATGCAGCGATCGATACGTCGATGATGATAATGATTCGCCATCTGTACATGATGCATCTCAATACTTTCAGCTTTCGGCTTGGCATCATTCATCTCCATGCTAGCTTTTCATGATCGGCTGCTACCTGGCACTACATGCATGCCTCATGCATGGCTCTGCTGCATATGCCGGCCGAGTGTACTAATTAATCCGATTTGCTAGATCTCAGGTCCGGAGAACTTCTTAATCCTCAGTCGTCTCTTTCATCGTTCGATTTACTTACACATGAGTTGCAACTCGGGTGTAATTGAGAATTTAATGAGTTATAACTAGGTTGTAACTAAGAATTAGTACAAATCTTATAAGTTGTAACTAAAAATTAGCACAAATATTATGATAACATCAGCGACTTAGACACCGCTAATTAATTGCAGGCACCACCGTGTATGCATGAATATCATGGGCTACGTTGTCCTGACCCACCCGTATAAGAGAAACTTGGTACTACGACTAGCATGTCATGTGCGTTGCCTCCTCAGCTAAACTCAGCAGGTGCCTTGTGTTCTGATCGATAGCAAAAAGTGCCGGCCGGCCCGATCGATGCATGAAAAGCGAAAAGAGGTGAAGAGAGCGAGCTTAGCTTAGCTATGACACCGACACAACACACATGCATGCCTGATCGAAGCAATTAGGCGTACCTCTTACACATGCTGCTTTGTCATTGTAGTCGATCGATCTGTAGGAAGGGGATCCCTCCATGCATGTCAAAATAAAGGAGAAATCGGAGCATCTATAAATCAACCTATGTTAACAACACTGCTGTCTGAACTGTTGCCGCCTTTTCCTCTGACTGATGATGGTTCTATACGTGCTTGGAGTGGAAGCAACATATATATCAGGGGAAGAAGAAGAAGGTACGTACGGTGGAGCTGTCGTCGGTCAGACGGGACGCTATAGCTTTTTTTTTTTTTAAGATAATGGGCAGCTTCATTCATTCATACGAGATTGTTCAGTACATACAATGGCCCTGATTACATTACGTGTTTCATTAAGCCAACAGGACCCTACATCATGTTCTGCAGACCTTGCTAGGACATGAGCTGCCACATTACAAGAACGATTAACATGAGTAAAACAGCAAGATACAAACTTTGGAGCCCTACTCTTAATATCAGAGACTATGGCACTTATGTAAGATCTGTCTCTCTCCTTGTTTTTCACTTTGCTTATGAGACTAGAACAATAAGATGCCACGGTAATCTTTTGGAAACCAGCTTCTTCAGCAAAAGTTAAAGCATGGCGCATTGCAATGGCTTCAGCTAGCTCTGGATTGTCGACATGGTCCACGGAGCACCTACTTGCAGCTAGCACCATACCCAATTGGTTGCGGATGACGACACCAATACCCATACAGTTACTCTTTGAGAAGATGGCGGCATCAACATTGATCATGACCGACTCAGCCGGCGGCGGAGACCACTTGGACATTGACGTCTGGTTCTCTAATAGCAGTAGTCGACCTGAGGCTGTACAATAAGATAAAATCAATATAAGCTTTGATCTTACCCACCACACGTGAAGGATGAGGCATTTTTTCACCATTTCTTACATTGTTTCTATTCTCCCAGATGTGCCAAAATGCAACAGCGAGAATCATTGAGTGGAGATTATGATCGTAAAGAGGTTTCTGTGAACGATGCCTTGGCCTCGGCTCGGTTCCGTGTTTACATATGGCGAGAGCGCGCCCAGAATTACAGGAAGGGATTACAACCGAGAGGGAGAGAAAAGGGGAGATCGATCTGATCTTATCAGATCGTATCAGCTAGTTATAATCATTCAAACTAATTCTATCTCTATCTCCCTATCTGTTAACAACCGTGTACAACACATGATAACGATCGCTAACACCCCTCCTCAATCACAGCCTTCTTAAGGTTGAGATTGTGCTTGAATTCTTCAAATTGCCGAGCTGGTAATGCCTTTGTGAAGCCATCTGCCACCTGATCACTAGAGGGAATAAATCTGATCTCTAGTTGTTTGTTTGCTACTCTTTCTCTGACAAAGTGGAAATCAATTTCTATGTGTTTGGTTCTAGCATGAAAAATGGGATTTGCAGAAAGATAAGTTGCTCCCATATTATCACACCATAGACAAGAGATTTCCTTTCTTTGGATTCCAAGTTCTCCTAGAAGAGACTCTATCCAAATGATTTCAGCAGTAGCATTGGCTAGAGATTTATATTCTGCCTCTGTGCTTGACCTGGACACTGTTGCCTGTTTTCTAGCACTCCAAGAAATTAGATTAGGACCAAAAAATACTGCAAAACCTCCTGTTGACCTTCTGTCATCTACACAGCCTGCCCAATCAGCATCTGAGAAGGCACTTACTAGAGTAGAGGGTGATCTCTTGAAGGTTAAGCCAAGTTTTACTGTACCACTGACATATCTCAAAATTCTTTTTACAGCAGTCCAATGCACAGTTTAGGAGCATGAAGGAACTGGCATACCTTGTTGACAGAGAAAGCAATATATGGTCGTGTGAGTGTTAAGTACTGCAGTGCTCCAACAATGCTTCTGTATCTTGTACTATCTTCTGGTCCTAGAGATTCACCTTCAGTGATTGACAGTTTTTCTGATGCTGATAGTGGTGTTGGCAATTCTTTGCACTTCTTCATTCCAACTCTGTTAAGTAAATCTAGAGCATATTTCTCTTGAGTTAATAACAACATGTCTTTATTAGGTTGTTTTACCTCAATTCCTAAGAAATAGTCTAGATTACCAAGATCCTTTAGAGCAAATGATGAACTGAGATCTTGCAGGAGTGAAGTTATAGCCTTGTTGGAAGATCTAGTAACAATAATGTCATCAACATATACTAGCACATAAATAGTGATACCTGACTTGTTATATATGAACAGGGATGTATCTGCCTTGGATGCCAGAAAACCAAGTCCTTGTAGTTTCGAGCTCAACTTGGCAAACCATGCTCTTGGTGCCTGCTTGAGTCCATACAGTGATTTGTCCAGTTTGCAAACATGAGAAGGTGCATGTGGATCCTCATAACCAGGTGGTTGTTTCATGTATACCTCTTCTTCCAGAACGCCATGAAGAAACGCATTCTTCACATCTAATTGCCTCAAGCTCCAACCTTGTGAGACTGAAATGGCTAGAACAAGTCTGATAGTAGCAGCTTTAACAACAGGACTAAAAGTATCCTCATAATCTATACCATACCTTTGTTTGAAACCTTTTGCTACTAGTCTAGCTTTGTATCCATCAATAGTTCCATCAGCTTTTCTTTTAATTCTATAAACCCATTTGCAATCTATAAGATTTCTGCCATGCTGATGTGGTACTAAATGCCATGTTTTATTTTGCATTAGTGCCTTATACTCATCATCCATAGCATTCTTCCATTTTTTATCTTGCAAAGCTATTTGTAAGTTTGCAGGCTCACTACTTGCACAAGACAAACCATATCGAATTGTACCATCCGTATAAGTTTTTGGTTTCAAGTTACCGGTTTTGGACCGTGTCACACGGGTGGTTGGTGCAGGTTGAGCCTCAGGCTGCGAGGATGCAGAAGATCCTGGGATTCTTGCCTGGCGCGTCGAAGCGGGCGCCAATCCCGAGGTGGATATCGGCGCAGAGGTTCCCGCTCCCGCGCTCTCCGATCCCGAGGTAGATGCCCGTGTAGAGGTTCCCGCGCGCTCCTGTGGTGGCGTCGTTGTCCACGTGTTGCTGGAGTCGCGCGTGCCGTGACTCGAGGAGCTGGAGGGCGACGTTTCGCCTCGCGCGCTGCTGGCGCTAGGCCCAGAGGGAGTCGTGGCGGGCCCGGTCGGTGAAGACGTGACGCCTGGAGTGCCGCGCGACCGCGGATCAGGAGAGGTCGCTGTCGCGGACCCCGCGGTCCCAGATGGCGTGCGCCTGGATGATTGGCCGCCGCGTGCTCGAGGCAGGTCTTCCGCGGATCCCAAGGGAGATCCTCTGCCGTACGAGGTTTGCCCGATCCGAGGCGGATTTTCCTCGGAGTCCTCGTCGGTCGTGTCGCCTGGAAGATTTCCGTGTGTTGCTCCGTTTTCGCTAGTTCCTGCACTGTTTGACTCTGAATTTTCTCCTGCATGCTGCTGTACCTGTGGAGCACTTGGGACACTAGGAATTACAGAGTCATTAGATGTTAGCTCAGTGCAATGTTTTTCCCCCTCACGAGATAACAGTGGTGGATTTTGGAGAGACTCGGGAAGGAGAAGAATTTCACGACGAAGTAGAGACCCAACATTTGGATGTAAATGGGCAAAGGGAAACATAGTTTCATCAAAAACTACATCACGTGAGATATAGACCCTACCAGACGTGATATCAAGGCACTTAACTCCCTTATGCATGTTGCTGTATCCAATGAACACACATTGCTTTGAGCGAAAAGCAAGTTTTCTCTTGTTGTATGGTCTAAGATTGGGCCAACATGCACAACCAAAAGTGCGGAGAGATGCATAGTCTGGTGTTTTATGAAGGAGTCTTTCCATGGGAGTTTCATGATTGGTAATTTTGGAGGGAAACATGTTAATGAGATATGTGGCTGTTAAGAAAGCTTCATCCCAGAATTTTAATAGCATGGATGCATTAGCAAGAAGGGAAAGTCCTACTTCCACAATATGACGATGCTTGCGTTCAGCTGATCCATTTTGTTGATGAGCATGTGGACAAGATACATGGTGCTCAATGCCAATTTTTTGAAAGAAAGAGTTTAATTTCTCATATTCACCACCCCAATCAGACTGTAAAGCAAGGATTTTTCTATCAAATTGGCGTTCAACAAATCGCTAAAAATTATGAAAGACTTGAAACACATCGGATTTCTTTTTGAGAAGATAAATCCAAACAAACTTGCTAAAATCATCAATGAAGCTTACATAATATGTCTATCTACCTACTGAGCTAGGCGCAGGACCCCAAACATCTGAGAATACAAGTTGAAGGGGAGCGGTGGATACACTAGTGGATCTCATATAGGGTAATTGATGACTTTTGGCGCGTTGGCAGGAATCACAAACAGACTCAACACTAGATTTATTTGAACATGGTAAATCATGTTTGCTAAGAATTTGTTGAACAACTCGAAAGGAGGGGTGGCCTAATCGACTATGCCACCGTGAAGCTGAAGGCTTGGTGACGCTAAAAGCTTGTTTATTCTTGATTGATGACGAGGAGATCAAGGGGTAGAGACCTTGCACGCATCTACCCTTAAGGAGAACTTTCTTCGTTGCCTGATCCTTGACATAAAAACACCATGGGTGAAATTCAAGAAAGACATTGTTGTCAAGAGTAAAACAATGAATGGAAACAAGGTTTTTAGTGGCATTTGGAACATGTAGGACATTTTTAAGATGAAGTTGTTGGGAGGGGGTATCTACAATTGCATGACCAACATGGCTAATGCTCATACCTTGTCCATTTGCCGTGTGGATCTGCTCACGGCCATGGTATTTCTCCTTCATGGTGAGCTTGTTGAGCTCACCCGTGATGTGATCGGTGGCACCGGTGTCTCCATACCAATTGGTGTCCACTCCATAGGACACCGCATGGGCGCCCTTTTCCTCCTCCTCTTCTTCATCGTCGGAGTAGCGATGCCAGCATTGCCAGGCTTCATGCCCGGGCTTGCTGCAGATCTGGCAAGTGGTGTAGTCGCGGTCCTTGCCGCTGCCCTTGCCGCGTCCTCCTCCGCGACGTGTGTTGCCGCCGCCACGCTGCTGGTGCCGTCCATTGCCGCGACCGTTGCCGCGACCGCCTCCACGTCGTCCTCCACCACGATAGCCGCGCCCACGTGGACCACCACGACCACGGGAGGCGGTGTTGACGGAGGAGCTGCCGCCTCCCACGTCCATGAGAATCTCCATGCGATGATCATATGCCATGACATGGGCATAGAGATCATGGGTGGAGAGGTCCTTGCCGCCGTTGACCCCGATGGCGGCGTAGAGGGGATTGTACTGATCGTTAAGGCCGGCGAGAAGATACTCGAGGAGCTCTCCATCCTCGATGGGCCGTCCTGCTGCGGCCAGCTCATCCGCGAGCCCCTTCATCTTGGCGAAGTAGGCTGGCGTGGTCATGCCCTCCTTCCTGTTTTTGGCGAGGGCGACGCGAAGATTGGAGATCCGCGTCTTGTTCTGGGCGGCGAACATTGTCTTGATCGCCATCCACACCTCCATGGCCGAGTTGAGGCCGATCATGGACACCAAGATCTCCTTGGAGAGGGTGTTGAGGAGGTAGGAGAGCACATGTTGATCCGTGCATAGCCATGCATCAAAGGCGGGGTTGGGCTCCTTGGCTTGTCCCTTGTCGCCGCCTTGGTCGACGAGGATCTCCTCCGCCGGCTTCTTCTTGTTGTCGAGGTAGTCCATCAGCTTGGCGCTGCGAAGTGGGGGAAGGACTTGCGACAGCCACAACAGATAGTTGTCGCGGGTGAGTTTCTCGCTCACACCCTGTCCGGCAAGAGGATTGGAGTTGGCCATCGCTGGGGAGGAAGAAGATGCGAGGCACATAGATGTGTTTAGGAAGATTTGGTTGGCTCTGATACCATATGATCGTAAAGAGGTTTCTGTGAACGATGCCTTGGCCTCGGCTCGGTTCCGTGTTTATATATGGCGAGAGCGCGCCCAGAATTACAGGAAGGGATTACAACCGAGAGGGAGAGAAAACGGGAGATCGATCTGATCTTATCAGATTGTATCTAGCTAGTTACAATCATTCAAACTAATTCTATCTCTATCTCTCTATCTGTTAACAACCGTGTACAACACATGATAACGATCGCTAACAGAGATCAGAGGCATTAGAGATCCAGTTCAAAAGCCATTGTTGCATGTGGACAAAGCTTTTCAAATTTAAAGATACATCAAAGGATTTTTTTAGCTCTGCCCAAATTTCTTTAATATAATGGCAACGGAGAAAACAGTGTTCCGCCGTCTCATCCTTGTTGCAAAAAATGCATTCGTACCTTGTTGGAGCTGAACGTTTGTGGAGCTGATCCCCGGTAGGAAGGCAATTTTGTGCAATTCTCCATAGTACTATTTTCATTTTATCTGGACACTGGATTCTCCAAAGATTCTTCCATAATTTCTCCATGACACCTTGTTCCGAAGATGATCCTTCACCATCCGAGCTTCGATTTATCCAGAACAGAAGTGTCCTTGCAAGGTTGTATCCCGACCTCACCGGATAGACTCCATTCTTGGTATATGTCCAGGAGGCAAAATCACCACACCCTTCAGAGCTTAGAGGGATTTTAAGAATTTTTGACAGGTGACTTTTTCCAAAGCCCGATCTGCACTGTGTGCCGCGCTGTTGCAGGCTCGCTCTTACATTAAGGGCCATGGTAACGATGGCTCTATAGCTACGGATGGTGCTTATTTCTTGTTAATACGAAGGTGTGTGTAGCACTGGATGAGGGCATGCATGCATGAAGATGAGCATAATTAATTAGGCCAACATGCATGGAGACTACAACTACAAATAATGTGCACTAGGGCAAACTGCAAACAACAAGGCAGACCAGACCAAATCATGCTGGTTGGCTTTGGCTTTAACTAATCATGTGATGCAGGAGCGATAATATCATATATACCCTGATTCGTGCGGTACCAACCACAATATTGGCTCTTTTTCCTCCATTTTCCCCCAATTGGATATGGACTTGAAGGGCCAGTGCATCCATACATGCACGTCCATTCGTGCGTATCCTCCTAGTATGCGGCAGCATCTTATCCTACTCCTTCGACCAATATGATATGAACCAACTGACGCCCCTTTATGGATGTGCTGTTATTGCGATATTCGGGTTAAATATTTAGCATTTCCATCGATGTGATCTCTACATGCGCCGACTAGGCAGCCTGCCCCCTCTATTCCCATTGTGTTTTATATTGTTTGATGCCATAGAAAAGCAAAAGACATAAATTCTTAAGTATCTAACCTTTGGGTTTCACCATTAATTTCAGCCGATTTTGTCTGGATTATTAATAAATTTAATAGGAACACGCATTTGTAGTCGGGGTTCTAGGGATAAGTAGCAAAACAAAATCCTAAAATGCTAGTCCTATAATTCTTATGAAAATCTCTTGAAAGATGGAAATGTTGCAAGACTCATAAATTCATAAAGTACATACTCCTTGGACTAATGAGGAATTTCATCGTACCATACATAGATTTTTAATCTAAGTTCCCATATATTTCTTCCTTAGAGATGATGCAAAATTTAACATTCATGTTGGAACTAAAATAAAATAATTCCATTTCAAACCCTTAAATATTGCACGAATCTTATTTAGTGTATAAACTGGATTAGGAAAGAACAACCTTTAAAATGTCAAATTTACATAAGATAATTCAAGGGTGGATATGCAACTCTACACATCACAAAATAAGATTGAGAAAAGGAAAAGGGAGAACATATTGATACGTTGGAAACGTATCTATAATTTTTGATGCTCCATGCTTGTTTTGTTTCTACTTTGCTTTGCTTGTCTATACTTTGAGATGTTTTTTACATGTTTTCTGGTACCAACCTACTAACAAGTTGCAACAGTGCCAGATGCCTGTTTTCTGCTGTTCTTGGTTTCAAAAAAGTTAGTAAAGAAATATTCTCGGAATTGGACGGGACAAACATCAAAGTCAATTACTTTTCGTGGGGAACAAGAAATCTAGAGGGGAGCCGGGGAGACGATCCAGAGGGGCCACCCCCCCCCCCCCCCCCAGGCGCGACCACAGGTAGGCCGGCACCTGGCTAGGGTGTGGGGCCCCTGGCCACCGCCTCAGCCTCCCCCTTCGCCAATAAGAAGCCCCCGATGCAGAAACCCTAAGCACCCGATCAAATCTCCATGAAACTGTCTGTAGCCGTCGCCACCATTGTCCCTAGATCGGGGGCTCTGAAATTCTTCCTAGCACCCTGCCGGAGGGGAGATCATCCCAGAGGCCTTCTCTTCGGTATGATGCGTGAGTAGTTCCACCTTGGACTATGGGTCCATGTAGTAGCTAGATGGTTGAATCTCCTCCTTTGTGCTTTCATGTATAGATCTTGTGAGCTCCGTTCATGATCAAATCTAATCTATTTGTAATCATGCATGTTGTGTTTGCGGGGATCCGATGGATATTGAGATTATTATGTTGGTTTGATTAATGGTTTTATCTTTATGATTCTATCATGTCTGTGTTTTTTGTGATCTTGCATGCTCTCCGTTGTTACTAGCTATCTTGGCCAAGTAGTTGCTAGTGTCTCCAAGAGAGGGTATTTATGCTCGATAGTGGGTTCATGCCTCTAGTTTCTAAGGAAAGTGACAGAAATCTCTTTGGTTGTAGATGTGCTGTTACCACTAGGGAGAAAACAATAGTCTCCTGTTCATGGAACATGTGGACTGTTTACCTTACACACTTTTCTTAAAGCAGTTGTATGTTGCTTAGAACTTAATATTGGAGGGGGTTCGGATGATAACCTGAAGGTGGACTTCTAGTCATAGATGTAGTTGGATGGCAGTCTATGTATCTTGTTGTATTGCCCAATCGAATCTCATAGGATCTTTCTGACTAGTAATTGCATTGTTATGCCTTGCTCAGTTCCTATCAATTGCCCTGCTGTAATTTGTTTACCCTTCATGCCATGTTGTTTATCTAAGGAGAGCACCTCTAGTGAACTATGGACCCTGGTCCAATCTTTACCATTGATACATCTTCCACTGTTACCTGTTTACTTGCTACAAACCATTACCTTCCACACCATATGTTTAGTTTGCTTGAATAAATAAGTTTGGACACCTATTCTCGTTGTGTTGTTTTGCAAATAAGTTGCTTGGTGTTGGAAAGGAGTAGTAAGTTCTTGCTTGTAAGTGCAAGAGGAGCTTGCATTGACTGTGACTTAGACTTTAGCATGACATGCTAGGTGTTGTTTTGGCATCATTCTTAGTGATTATTGCTGTAGCATGTCTTGTTCCAAACAATTGGGATTGCTTAGTGTGGCTTGAAGAAATTATGCGTTGTTTTAGCATGCAAAAGCATAGTATTGTGGTATTCTCCTTTGATGCTTTGCTTGAGTTGACTTGGTACATGCTCACACAATGTTATGACTATGACAAGTCACCATAGACTCTATGATCATTTAGTCCTTGACTTGTAGTACCACTCTTTGCTTTGATTAGTATGCTTTGTTGTACTGCATGATTATGGTCATTATTGCTCTCTTAGTTGGTTGCTCCCAGTCTTTTGCTAGCCTCCACTTGTATGAGTAAGTTCTACTCATGCTTCCAACTTTCAAGAAACCAAGTTATTCCAAAGTGTCCACTATAAACTCCTATGCATGGTGTGTTACACCATTCCAAGTATATTCTTGTTTTCAACTATCTTCCAATTAAAAACTATTTTATTATGTGAAAACTTAGTGATTAAATCCCTCACGAACTTGATGGCACACTTTATATTCTTTGCTCCTAATAAACTTGAACCATTGTGACAACTTTGTTGTATATGCTTGCACTTATAAGTTGGAATTAGCAGAACCGTGCTGTCACGAGGAACACTTTCAACATTGCACTTGTACTTTGTACTCAGTTGATATCATGTTCTTTTGTCTATGGATGTCACCGGTGTGAAATAAAGAGGGAACTTGTAAGTCCATGGAGTTTGTATCATATGTTAGAGAAACGTCTGGGCCGCTAGCCTAAGCCATGCATAATCATGGTGGAAACTTGCACCATCACCATAGTGAGCTATCTATGAAGCATCCTCAATAAAAAAACTATGTATATGGTAAATAAAAAGATTGCTAAGATGCTCATTCTCTGCTTGCCTTGTCATTTTGGTTATGGGAAAGCTCATGTACCATGTGCAAGGGGTACCCCGTTGGCGGTTCTCAATGATATGCAAATACTTACAATGACAAGAACTTACCTGGACCCAAAGTTGAGTATGCATGAGGTGTAGCCCTTGTATTCAAGGGACTTGAGATTTCTAACTTATACTTCGTCAAGCATATACTCCATCTTTGCCACTTTAACCTTAACCACTTCAAGATGCTTATGATAGGGGCAATGAGGGCTGAAAGCTAACAAGTACCATAATTTTTGAAAGCTCTTTTTGAAACTTGTAATCACTGCTTCCTTTACAAAAAGGCCTTTATTCCACCATTATTGAGTCTCCACCTTCTACCTTTAGGCACCATTAAGAGAGCATAGTTGTCATTCTGTGTGCAGTGTTCCAAAACTTATTAATTGATGCATATTGTGTTATTACTTGTTCTTGTGCTATTTGTTTCTAGTCACCCTTGTGAACTTTGAATGTGTCCTATGCATCTATATTGCTACTCTATGAGGGACAAGCTGATTGCCACTATGCTATGTTTTTTGTATGTGAAACAAACAAACGTTTTTCAATGCATGTTATTCATGATCTTTGTTTGTAGATTGTCATGTTGCATGCATAGTTACTATGTTCTATTGTTAGAACTCCATCTTTATGCACATGTTTAGAGTTCTTTGATCCCAGCTTTCAATGCTTGCAAACGGTTGGATTTTTATTGTGAGGGTGCATGTCACCTAGAAATTATTATTTTTATCACTTACCTACTCGAGGACGAGCATGAGTTAAGCTTGGGGATGTTGATATGTTGAAAACGTATCTATAATTTTTGATGCTCCATGCTTGTTTTGTTTCTACTTTTCTTTGCTTATCTACACTTTGAGGTGCTTTTTACATGTTTTCTGGTACTAACCTACTAACAAGTTGCAACAGTGTCAGATGCCTGTTTTCTGCTGTTTTTGGTTTCAGAAAAGTTAGTAAAGAACACACCCCCCAGGAGCGTCCACGGGTGGGCCCATGCCTGGCTAGGGTGTGGGGACCCTGGCCACCGCCTCAGCCTCCCCCTTCGCCTATAAGAAGCCCCTGATGCAGAAACCCTAAGCACCCGATCAAATCTCCACGAAACTGTCTGTATCCGCCACCACCATCGTCCCTAGATCAGGGGGATCTGAAGTTCTTCCCGGCACCCTGCCGGAGGGGAGATCATCCTGGAGGCCTTCTCTTCGGTATGATGCGTGAGTAGTTCCACCTTGGACTATGGGTCCATGTAGTAGCTAGATGGTTGTATATCCTCCTTTGTGCTTTCATGTATAGATCTTGTGAGCTCCATTTATGATCATGATCTAATCTATTTATAATCATGCATGTTGTGTTTGCGGGGATCCGATGGATATTGAGATTCTTATATTGGTTTGATTAATGGTTTTGTCTTTATGATTCTATCATGTCTGTGTTGTTTGTGATCTTGCATGCTCTCCGTTGTTAGTAGCTATCTTGGCCAAGTAGTTGCTAGTGACTCCAAGAGGGGGTATTTATGCTCGATAGTGGGTTCATGCCTCTAGTTGCAAGGGAAGTGACAGAAATCTCTTCGGTTGTAGATGTGTTGTTGCCACTAGGGAGAAAACAACGATCTCTTATTCATGGAACATGTGGACTCTTTACCTTACATACTTTGCTTAAAGCAGTTGACTGTTGCTTGCAACTTAATATTGGAGGGGGTTCGGATGATAACGTGAAGGGGGACTGCTAGTCATAGATGCAGTTGGATGGCAGTCTATGTATCTTGTTGTATTGCACAATCGAATCTCATGGGATCTTTTCTCACTAGTAATTGCATTGTTATGTCTTGCTCAGTTCCTATCAGTTGTCCTGCTGTAATTTGTTTACCCTTCATGCCATGTTGTTTATCTAAGAAGAGCACCTCTAGTGAACTATGGACCCCGGTCCAATCTTTACCATTGATACATCTTCTACTGTTACTTGTTTACTTGCTGCAAACCATTACCTTCCACACCATACGTTTAATCTTTTGTTACAGCAAACCGATGAGCTTGACAACCTCACTGATTTGTTGGGGCAAAAGTCTTGAGTTTGTGTTGTGCAGGTCTCCACGTTGCTTGCAACACCTGTGTGACGTTTTCTTCCTCCTACTGGTTCGATAACCTCGGTTTCTTACTGAGGAAAAACTTGCTGCTGTGCTGATTCACACCTTGTTCTTGGGTTCCCAACGAAGCACTCCTACATCAACTCAGTGATGCATCACATATCAGAAAGTGAATATATTGAGGTTATTCAGAAAAGGTTGAAGAATAAGTAAATTTGTGGAAATTTGGAAAAGGACAGTCAAAATGTTTGAAAATTAGGAAATATCTCAACTTCTATAGAAATTTAGTAAAAATCTTGAGAAATTTAATGATGTTCACAATTTTTTATTTTGTCGTAATTGGTATGTGGGTCTCCAGTACCTGAATTATTCACTTGTGTTTTCATCCCAGTTTCTGAACTCCTGGATTTTTCTTCGTACAACTTACAATTTTTTTTGTGTTTGTTTCTTTTTTAAATTCAATAAATTTAGTGCGCACGTACTTTTAAGGAAGAAATATCCGTTGCAAGATTTTTCTATGTTTTCTTAAATTTTCCTCTCATGTACTAACCTCTTTTGGGGTTAAAAGACCAACTGATTCATTTAGAATTTGTAGATTGATTTTGTCTATAACCTTCTCTAAAATATTCAATCATCCAATTAGTATCACACAGCATTGCCTTGAACGGCACTACGGCAATTAGCTTTTCAGCATGTATTTTCTCCCTTCACTAATATAAGACATTTTGGCAAATTGAGTTAGTTTACCAAAAGTAGGTTTGACATTATAGTGAACGGAGAGTTTAGTACAGTACTACCATGCTCTAGCTCAACTAACTCTGCCTTGGATGCAGAGACGATCCACCACTGATCGATTGCAGATGAACTCATAAGGGTACAGATGCCATACCTACAGTGTCATACGGTATAGTCGTAGGAGGTGGCATGGCAGCATGTATAGCCATAACTGTATGAGACGAGTCGGAGTATATGAGCTCGTACGTAGCATACACACGTACATGGCGCAGTTATTATTTGGTCGATCATGAGCGTATTCGAGTGCTGTGCTACGTCGTACTGATTAATCAAGACGCGCATGCTGTTTCGTATTGATGGATCGTTCGTACCGTCCCATGCGATTCATGCATCGATCACAGTCACGGGTACCATATGCATGCATCTGATCAGGCTGAAGCTGGTTCCACGGGGATCCCTACGTAGGCAAACAGTAGAGATCCATGTAGCCACAGCGCCATATATAGCCAGACATGCACTGAAATGCGACCAGAATACACGGAGATCGACGGGGGTGATCTGATTCTGATGCATGCATGGCACACCGCTGGTGGCCTGAGAGAGAAGCAGCGGGGCATGCAGGCCATGCCCTGAGAACCTGAACCCCCCTGCCTTGCTCGGGACCTCTCGGGTGGGCATGGCATATGTTCATGCCTCTACAGTTCGGGTGCGTACGGAAGTACTCCCTCCGTTTTAAAATATAAGATGTTTTAGGTTTGTGAAAAAAAATGAATCTAGACTTCTTTTAGTGTGTAGATTCATCCCAAAATTGAATTAACCTACGTACTAAAACAAGTTTAGATACATTTGCTTCATAAAACTAAAATATCTTATATTTTGAAACGGAGAGAGTAGTAGCTACCTAGACTGTACACGCATGTGTATGTCTAGCCACACATGGAAATGGAAATGTACGGTGAGCAACGAGGGCAACTCCAGCCCGAGGGTACTAGTGTGTCAAGTGGGGTCCACCTAGATCCTACTTTTATTCATTATTATGAATTTTGTAGTGTGAAATTTTAAATTTTAAAATAAACTAGAGGTGGAATCTAGGTGGGATCGTACTTGACACCCTACCAAAAACGCATTTCGTCTTGACGTGTTCTTTCATGTTCGGGCGGACAAAGGGAACGACATGGAGTCCCCATCTAGGACACGTGGCTTGGCACGGTGCACGACCTATGGAGCCGATCATACTTTGCTACTGCCGACCGCGAGGAGGACGACAACAACACCGAAGAGGATAACGACAACACCGAGGAGTTCATTGATTCCTCCGACTTGTGCAAGATGTAGAATGAGAGTCAGATATGTGGTCTTGCCACTCGGGTGATGCCGGCTACAACCCGTCGATGCCGATCAAGGAGGAGCCGCCCGAGTGGTGCCGGTGAAGGAGAAGGAGGACAGTCGCCTCCAGGCCGCCATCAAAGCCTCCGAGCTAGAGGAGCTCCGGCAGTGGCCATATCTGGCTAGTTGTGTCGCTCCGTGAGTCTATAATGGAAGCGGACACACCCCAAACTCCACCGGTGCAGCACTCCCCCATGGGAGCCATGGACACCCTTGACCGCTTGTACGTTAGCACCGGCGGCTCCAGCAATGGCATGAGTGTCGCCTATCGTCATCATGAAATAGGACGACTCGTAGGCTGCCGACGGCTCAAACCCTAGATGGACTAGGGTTTATTTACCTTCTTAATTAATGCATAGTAGTTTTAGTTTAATTAATGTCTGGTTTACTTTTAAATGTATTTTTTGGTTTATGTAGAATTATTTTAAATAAATATTAGAAAAGATGAAATGTGTGGCCTTGTTGGGTGCATGGGCGGACAAAGGGAGAACAACTGGTCCAATTGTATCCGTGTGGCCACCCAAACGAACAAAAAAGACATTAATTCTGTGTGATATGGGGGCCGGCAAAAGAGTTGCCGGTTGAAGAAATTCGTAGTGAAAAATTATGGTACTAGTAAATTGATATTACCGCCATTTGATATTTTGATGAGCACCGACGAACGACAAGCTGGTAGTAGCTAGCCACATTATTGTTTGTCTCCCATGTTAATGCATGCATGGACGATGCACAGAATAAACAAAAAAGTTCAAATCTACTAGTAGTACTGCCTGTCCTGACGAAAGAAGCAGATGTAAATTAAGCTTCAGTGCAGTAATGCAAGATCAAGTTATTCTCTACTTTCCGTTAGGACCTGCATGTATAGTTAAGCGCATATATATGGCCAGCCTCTGCTAAATCTCATCTCTCCGGAGGGATAGTCCCAGAGTTGTCCTAACTGTAATCCCTACGTTTAGTTTCATCAGGGCTAGCTCCCACGGACACCCATCGTACTATATATATACCGTCGACCATCCCTGCCTCCAAATGTATGTCAACTACACGTAGTTAGTTTGCTACTCCGATCACATTCAGAAATTACCATGCATGTCATGTCAGCAGAGTTATGTTGCCGAAATCTGATGAGAATTATGCGAACCAAACAGCCTTCAGCCCTTAACAGCTGTTTCGTGCATGCTGCAGTGAACATGCCATGCCGACCATCGAATCTGAAGAATCCTTTTGTGATTAAAAAAATAGCAAAAGAGGATCCGTACTACTACCATATATAGATGAGCTTAATCAGCGGATGGGTTACATCAGACACCTATATATATGGCATGGTACTATCGACAGATCGACGACGCGGATAGTGCTATCCCACTGATATGCACTATCTATTTCTTTATTCTTACTGACAGTTAGCTAATGAGCTTTTCCAGCCTTCTCGGACGTGTTAGTGCATGTTACACCAACACTAGCTACTCACGTACAGTTAGTTGGTGCTAATCTCTGACATCCGTACAACCCATATACTAACCGACGACTCGTGCGATTCCAAGCTGTTCAAAGGGAGTGCCACTGTGCCAGCTAGCTAACCGACGGGGAGAAGGTAGTAGAACTAATTGAAAAAAAACAAGCCCGTTGTTTGACACTTTGACCTGTCAGTGTTCTTGTTAGATCTTTTTCTTTTTGCGGGTAGTGTTCTTGTTAGATGTTGACTCAGGGGTGAAGTGCTGGTGAACCCCAGTCAAGATCTAACAGGACGGCTTTTTTTTGCGAATGATCTAACAAGAAGACTGACAGGTCAAAGTGTCAAACAAACAAGAAGACTGACAGGTCAAAGTGTCAAACAGCGGGCTTGTTTTTATCAACCACGGCCAGGGAAATTTCTTATTCCAACGATTGGTTAGTGCTAAATGATCCTCCCAACGATTTACTGGTTGACTAGAGATAGGTTATTAGCTAGTGGGTGGATGATGATTAGCTGGGGCTCACACTCACTATATGCCACTCTATATATATATGGGTCATTAGCCAACTGTTGCCACGATCTATCTAGAAAAAGGGGCATAAGGTAAGGAAAGACCTGAGCACATTGATTATTGTGCATGAGTCTTTCTCGACATACACCAGTTAGCCAGCGCACATGTGTGTACACAGATCTGTATGGACGAGCAGAATCGATTGCATGTTGAACAAGAAAATGCGTAGATGGTGAGTGCACCCACACCACCGCGCGCAGGACAGGAACAGGATACGAAAGCAGGCTAAGCTGGATGGTCCCGTACGTACGGATGCAGAATTGATTTCAGCTGCAATGTAACCCCACGATCGATCGGCCCTCCCAACAGCAGGCCGGCCGGGACCTCGCCAGTCGCCTGACCGCGATCCATCGACTGAGTCCACGCACATGTCTGCTGGCCCCAAGCCCCCAATCCTAGCTATAGGAAACTACTCTAATAATGTCAGTGATTAGATGTCGTCTCGATCCGGTGGGAGCGCCCGCGCACACTATAGCATACTACCAATTATGGAAGATACTTAAGCATGTCAATCCGTATACACATGTGTATATAGATCGAGTGGGTATTTCTAATGCAAACATCATTAACGAGTCGATCGTGTGCATTCACTGCCCCGGCCCTTCTCTAATGTCAGTGTAAAGGTCAACTGAATTGGATGGGTTGAAGAGCTAGCTAGGTGGATGACCTTGAGAAGGTAACCAGCAGGCATCTACTCCCTCCGTTTTAAAATATAAGATGTTTTAGCTTTTTAAACCAAATGTATCTAGACTTCTTTTAGTACGTAGGTTTACTCGGGTTTGGAGTGAATCTATACACTAAAACAAGTCTAGGTATATTTTCTTCACAAATCTAAAACATCTTATATTTTGAAACAGAGGGAGTAGCAGGCTGTAGCTAGCATAACCTTTAATTGCCATGAAGAGTATTTTCTGTTTTTTAGACGATGATGACCGAGTTTTTAACATGTGTAAAAGACCAGTGGCACTGATTTCCCGATCAAGAAGAAGAGCGCAGGATTTACCTTGCCCAGGGCTAGCAGGGAGAGCAAAAAAGGTACCGGCCCAATGCATGGAAGAAAGCGAAAGAGATGAAGAGAGGTAGTATCGACACCGACCGACACAGCATACTCCCTCCTTCCGCAAATATGTGTACTTTTAGCCTTGTCCTAAGCCAAACGTATTAAAGTTTGACTAACTTTTTAGGACAATGTATATGACACTGAATTGTTACTATTAGATTTATTTTTAAATCTAGTTTTATAATATGTCAATTTAATGTAATATATATTTCTATATTTCTCTATAAAGTTGGTCAAATTTGATTATGTTTGACTTAGGAAAAAAATAGAAGTACACTTATTTGCGGACCGAGGGAGTAGACATGAAGCAGGGCGTGTACACATCTCACTACACAGAGAAAATGACAAAAAACTACCACATTTAAGGACGCGGGGACACGAAACTACCACGTTACGGTTTTTTCACACATAAATACCATTTTACAGGACGGGCTGTGACGCGGGGCACTGATTCCTCGTGGTTAACCCTCTAACCAAGTTTCTGGCAAGTGGGGCCCACTGTCAGTGCACACGTGGCGGGGTGGCGGACGGACCGACCAGACGGCCGTTAACGACCGCGTTAGGGCACGGTCTGAGCCGCATCTGAGCTGTCCACCTGGCTTACTCTCGCCAGTTAGCTCCCGCGAGTGCCATGGCGACAGGAGGAGGCGGCGGCTCGCCGGAAGGGCACGACGCCGGGCCGATTGGAGGCGGTGGCGGCAGATACGTGAAGCAGGTGCTGTTCGGGCCAGGCTTCAACATGGGCGCCGTCGATTTGGACAGCGATGACGACCGCGAGTCGATGGAGATGTTGCTGCAGCTAGAGCAGTATGGTGCACCGGAGGAGGTGTCGTCGCAGCTGGAGCCGGCGAGCCAGTGTAGCAACGACCCGCTCAGCCACTACCGCTCCGACTACGGGTAAGGAAAAAGTTCCTTCCCCTATTCTTGTTGGAGATATGCCCAAGAGGCAATAATAAAGTGGTTATTATCATATCTTCATACTGATGATAAATGTTTACATACCATGCTATAATTGTATTAACCGGAAACATTAATACTTGTGTGATTTGTAAACATAAAAGAGTCCCTAGTAAAGCCTCTTGTTAAACTAGCTTGTTGGTTAATATATGATCATGGTTTCCTGATCATGAACATAGAGATGTTATTAACAACAGGGTCATATCATTAGGAGAATGATGTGATGGACATACTCCTATAGTTAAGCGTAGCATAAAGATCAAGTCATTTAATATAGTTCATTTGCTATAAGCTTTCTGATACATAGTAACCTAATTCCTTCGACCATGAGATCATGCTAATCACCATCACCGGAAGGATGCTTTGATGACATCAAACACCACACCGTAACTGGGTGGCTATAAAGGTGGCATTGAGTGTTCGGAAAGTATGTGTTGAGGCACATGGATCAAGAGTGGGATTTGTCCATCCATATGACGGATAGATATACTCTGGGCCCTCTCGGTGGAATGTCATCCAATTAGCTTGCAAGCATGTGACTGGCTCACAAGGGATCACATACCACGGGAACGAGAAAAGAGTACTTATCGGTAACGAGGTTGAACTAGGTATGCAGAGATACCGACGATCAAAACCTCGGATAAGTAAACTATCGTGAGACAAAGGGAAATTGGTATCGTATGTAAGTGGTTCATTCGATCGCAAAGTAATCGTAGAAATATGTGGGAGCCATATGAATTTCCAGATTCCTCTATTGGTTATTGATCGGAGAAGAGTCTCGATCATGTCCGCATAATTCACGAACCGTAGGGAGACACACTTAAGGATTCGATGTTGTTGAGTAGTTATGGAATGATGAGTAAGAGACCGAATGTTGTTCGGAGTCTCGGATGGGATCCGGGATATCACGAGGGGATCCGGAATGGTCCGGAGAATAAGATTCATATAAGGAAATTCCCGTTTCGGAGTTGGAGAATGGTTCCGGTGTTTTCATCGAGAATGTTCTAGAAGGTTCCGGAATGTCCGGCACTCCAGAGGGGAAAGGGTACATGAATGTGTTATATCAAGTTGATATGATTGCATCATGTACTAGGTGTCATCGCTGTACCAAAATAGAGGGTTTATTCAAATCCTAGTTTGAAAAAGTCAAACGGCTAGTTTGAAAGTCAAACGGCTAGTTTTGGGAAAGAGGAGAAGGAGGTTTGAAACCGACTTGGGGGAGGAGTTCCTCCTCCCACCGCCGGCCCACCTTGGGTCCGAGTTGGGGAGGGACTCCCCTCCCCAGGCGCGCCTCCCTCCACCTATAAGAGGAGGGGCAGGGCTCCCCTCCTAGACACACAAGTTCCTACCTCTAAACCCTAGCTTGGCGCCACCACCTCCTGCAGCTGCCGCTGCCTCCCAGGGTTCTCCTTGCCGCCGACTTGGGCACCACCAAGCCCTAGCCGCCGGCTCTAGCACCTCTTCCTCGGCGTGTCTAAACCCTAGATCGTCGAGGGCTCTCTCATAGTCCACCATACTCGCTCTGGCTTAAGGCGAAGCCCTGCGAGATCTCCCCTCTACTTCCGGTACCACGCCGTTGTGCTGCCGGCATCGCGAGGAGAGTGCTACAACCTCCGCTGCCTGCTGGAACAAGGGAGAGGAAGGTCTTCGTCGAGTACCGAACGTGTGACCGACTGCGGGAGCGCTGCCGGAACGCAGCGCCAGAAGGATCGTCTACGCGATCTTGAGATCGGCAAGTGTACGACTACATCACCCACGAGAATCTGCTCTCGTTAACCGCTTTGGAATCTTCGAGGGTAAGTTCCTCTATCGACTCGTTGCTACAATCTAGTAGATAGATCTTGGCTTGTTTGTGTGCATGCGGTAGAAATTTTTTGTTTTCCATGCTACGAACCCCAACAGTGGTATCAGAGCCGTGTCTATATGTAGATCTGTTTGCACGAGTAGAACACAATGGTCATTGTGGGCGTTGATGCTTTTATTGTCGATTGCTTCTTGTGTACTTTGCATCTTGCGGTATGTTGGGATGAAGCGGCCCGGGCTAACCTTACATGACATCGTTCATGAGACTTGCTCCACGCTTGACATGCAACTTGTATTGCATAAGTGGCTTTGCGGGTGCCTGTTTCTCCTAGCATAGTTAAGATCCAATTTACAACGGGTGATTAACAATACTAGTATCAATGTTGTGGTTCTTGTTCGTAAGTTAGAACGACACTTATTGAAAGCCCCAAACCACGTAAAATATGCAAAGAAAGTAGAGGCGTCTAACTTTGTTTTGCAGGGCTGTGCAGTGATGTGATATGGCCACGATTGTGATTATATATGATGTATGCAATGTTCCTTATTGTAAGTCGGCAACCGGTAGGAGCCATATGGTTGTCTTTAATTTCTGTTAAGACCCGCGTGTCTATTCAAAGTAGTTGTAATAGTTGAAGCCGGTGGACGACAACCATGGAGAAGCATCATTGACCTTGATGCAATGTCGGTGATGATGGAGATCATGTTCGTGCTAGAAGATGGAGATCGGAAGCACAAAGAAGAAAGGCCATATCATATCACATATTATGAATTGCATGTGATGTTAATCCTTTATGCATCTTGTATTGCTTAGTAGACGACGGTAGCATTATAAGATGATCCCTCATGCACATGAATTTCAAGTCATAAAGTGTTCACCCTTAGTTAGCACCGTTCCTAAAGCTTGTTGTTTCGAAGCACCACGGGATGATCGGGTGTGTTAGATTCCGCAAGTGTATACAACATGGGCAAGCCAGATTTGCTCATGCGGAAGCTAAGGTTTGATCTTGACGAGCCTAGCATGTACAGACATGGTCTCAGGAACACGGATCACTGAAAGGTAAAGCATGCGTCATATAGTAGATATGATGAACATGTTGATTGTTCGCCATTGAAGCTATATCAACTCTCGTGATGATCGGTTTTGATGTGGTGGATTTGGTTCGTGTGATCACTAAAACAATGTGAGGGATATTTTTTTGAGTGGGAGTTTAACAACAATATGATTAAAAGTTGAACACTATTTATCATAAATTAACTCAAAGTGAATTTGCATAATTGTTGTAGTCATTGGCATCCGTTTACCACCTTGCGCTTAGTTATAATTGAGATGATAGAACTATAGAATTCTGGTTAGTTACTTTACGAACTGGTATCGTATTGTTTTGAAGTGTTAATCTAAAGTTTAAAAGTCCTATTGCAAACTTTCAGTAAATTCCGGTTACTCCATGAAGTTTAATAATTGGTATTAAATCAAGAGTGACAATTCCAAGTGTTAGTGTATGAGTATCATGTTTGTCTCCATGATTCTTGATATTCAAAGGATTATCTTAATATCAAGGTTATCTAGGATCTGAAAGAGTTGTTTCAGAAACCATGATGTGTGGAAGATATTGTGATATCTGAAACGAAGTTTTGGTTACACCATGATAGAGTATAATATGGCAAAGTTCATGTTCTCATATTTTGATGAGAATTTGCAAAGGGTTGGAGACACTTGTTGTCCTAATCCTCCAAAAGGTTTTGGATAGCAACATTATACTCGTAATTCATTGTTATAAGCTAAAAGTAGCTTGATCATGGACGATTCCATGATAAGGGTGAATATTTGATGTAGGTAAAATGTTTACTACACCAAGAGATTACTAAAGAAAGGAATTTGAAAGAACACCAAACATTTGATGATGGTGATCTACTTCAAAGTGCAAGTCCAAAGACATTGGTATTTAACTATACACGCTTTGGACTATGTGTCATATGTATGACTCCACTATTGATGTTGATAGATTCTTTCAAACAGAAAAGGAAATACTGAAAGAGAATCTCATAAGTATATGGCAGAAAAGAAAAGACTAGAATTGTTCAGCTTAAGTATATAGATGATATACATGTTATGGCTATATTCTTTGCTTATTAAACAAAGCGGTTCTTAAGTATTTGATACTGAATTTGTTGGTGTGAATCGTCATACGAAACACCAGAATTCATGAACTACAGTCGCCTAAGTAACTAGCAAAAGAATATGTGATGATGTTCATCGAGAACAAATAAAGGGTTATTGTGTTGCTCGTTAAACATCAAAGCTTGCCTTCAAAGATTTGTTTTATCAGGTATTATGAGAACAAAAGGGTTGTTCAAATAATTGCCGTAATCCATAAAAGATGGATTCGCAAATCTCGTTGGAGAAATCACATCCATAAAACTAGTGCTAAAGATGTCGAAAGACAAATTGATTGAAAGATCACTTAGGAAGTGACATCGCCATTTAAATTATATTGAAAGAAAACATGAAGAAACTCCATGTGGATGGAATTTTAGAGTCTTTTGATTTTTGATCAAATGACGCTTGTGAAACTTTCCTAGAAATAATTAAAACTTCGTTCATAGGCCAAAAGGGAACGAATGACTAGCTTATTGGAACTTGTACATATTGTTGTACGAAGTCCATTATGTGTAGTCAAGAGCGATGGATTTCAACTTCATATGCTTTCTCCGAAAATTTGAGTGAATATATGAATATTTACTTAATAAGGATGAAGTATGAAACATTTGAAAAGTTCAAAGACTTTCAAGATGAAGTGCAAAATCATTGTAACAAGAATATAAACAGTTTATGATAAAGATCATAAAGGAAGATATTTGAGTTACAAAGTTTAGCATAATACCTAAGATTTATGGAATCGTTCCGTGGATTTGCATTTCCCGAAACACCATAAGAGTATGGAGCATTCGAGATATGTAATTAAACCTTGTTTGACATGGTAAGATCAAAGGTATAATTCATAAAACTGCCATTATATTTTAAAGATTAAAAGCTTTAGAGACTACCGTTTTTTCCACTGAAAAGAGCTTCATCATAATCCGTTGAAATGACACCATATAAAGTTATGGTTTAGGATAAAACCCAAGTAGTCCTTTCTTAAAACATTGGTATGCTATGCATAAGAAAGATGTGTGCAACCAAAGTCGGATGAACCTGTCTTTGTATAACTGTTAAGTATTCCTCCATAAACACCGGAGACAAAAGTGTTTGTTGCTTAGAACGTCAAGTTTCTTTGAGAAGGAATTTTTCGTGAAAAGTTAAGTGGGAGGACAATAGAACTTTGATAAGGTTAAAAGAACCTTAGCTATATGTGCAAAGTTGCGCAGCGCCAAAAAGTGTTCCGGAGGTAGCAACAATGCTCATGGCTCACGTACCTCAAAGGTTGTGGTCACGGAGATCCAAGTTCCTATTGAAACAAGTAGGTCGGATGAACAATCGAATACCAAGATTTGAGAGTTAAATCATTATTTGACAATAATGATCCGACTACATGCAAAGAAGCGATGATGAGCCCTGACTCCGTCAAATGGCTTGAAGCCATAAAATCCGTGATAGTTCCATACACGAGAAATCAAGTTTTGAACTTGAAGGACCCTCGAGAAAGGTGTAAGACCTTACAGTCGTGTTTGGATCTATAAAGAAATAGACATGGATGTTTTACATCTATGAAATAGTCGACATGTTGGGAAAAAGTTCACAACAATGTTCAAAGGTTGACTATGATAAGATTTGATCTTTCATAGTGATATTTAGTCTAGACGGATTAGTGTAGCAACCACTACATATAATTTTGTTATATGATAGTTGAATAAACAAAACAAGTTCTTCTAATAGAATTGTTACCTAGGACATGTGAATAACATGGTCCATAGGGGTTTTTTTAATTCAAAGGATGCTAAAAGCATATGCAAACTTCAATGGTTGAAGTAAGCATCGCGGAGTTGGAATCTTCACTATGATGAAAATGTTAAAAGAGTTTAAATTCATCAGAGATGATGAAGATGCTTGCATTTGCAAGAAATTAAGTGGGAGCGCTAAGACATGTTTCTAATACATTATGTGGAAGACATATTGTTGATTGGAAATAATGTATCTTTTATTAACACAGGATAAGAATTTCATCTCGATGAAAGACTTAGGCAAAACCCAAATATTTGGCATGAATATACGCTAATATGGTTGTGCCAGAAGTACATAGACGAGATATTGAATGAGTTCAATATAGAAACTACAAAAAGTTTCTTGTCGCACAGAAAGGATTGAATGAGTTCAATATTGATGATATATTCAAATGTATTGACATTTGGTAAGTGAAACAAGATTCAAGTATAGATTGATACTTGATCACAAAGAGTATTTATATCAATAATACTGTGAAATGTACAAATCCAGATATGCCCTATGCTCTAAATGTTGTGAGCATATACCAGAATGATTCATAAGATGATCATTGGACAATAGTAAGAATATTCTTATGATCTTTTGGAAGAACTAAGAGTATATTATTTGTAGAAGTGACAAATAGATGGTTAGTTCATTGTAAAAGTACTACATTGATACTAGTTTTGTCACAAAGTACAAATTAAGTTTATCTCAATCTAAACCAAGGGTGGCACAATATAATGGAAAGTGAGTTCCATAATGGATTTGGATGAGTTCCAAAGTTAAAGACATTGTGACAGATACTACAACAAAAGGCTAAGTGTATGACTGCTATTTTAGCAGCAAAAGAGGGCATTTGTGTCAAGTAGTTTGTTATCAAACTAGGTGTAGTTCACAATGGGATAATACTATGAAGATATATTGTACGACAATATTATCAACATGTTTTTAACCCCAAAGAACTAAAGGTCACACCAAAGGACCAAATTTGTACAAAGCCATATCATTAGAGAATGAGTGATGCGTAGAGACGCAAAGACATGCAATTACACACGGACCTGGAAGTGTCAGATCCGGAGATCAGTTGACCACTAGCAATCGTGTACATACAACACCGGAAAGCCATAGGTGTTGAATACACAAAGGTTTGAAACTAGATTATTGACTCTAGTGCAAGTGGGAGACTGTTGGAGATATGCCCAAGAGGCAATAATAAAGTGGTTATTATCATATCTTCATACTTATGATAAATGTTTACATACCATGCTATAATTGTATTAACTGGAAACATTAATATTTGTGTGATTTGTAAACATAAAAGAGTCCCTAGTAAAGCCTCTTGTTAAACTAGCTTGTTGGTTAATATATGATCATGGTTTCCTGATCATGAACATAGAGATGTTATTAACAACAGGGTCATATCATTAGGAGAATGATGTGATGGACATACTCCTATAGTTAAGCGTAGCATAAAGATCAAGTCATTTAATATAGTTCATTTGCTATAAGCTTTCTGATACATAGTAACCTAATTCCTTCGACCATGAGATCATGCTAATCACCATCACCGGAAGGATGCTTTGATGACATCAAACACCACACCGTAACTGGGTGGCTATAAAGGTGGCATCGAGTGTTCAGAAAGTATGTGTTGAGGCACATGGATCAAGAGTGGGATTTGTCCATCCATATGACGGATAGATATACTCTGGGCCCTCTTGGTGGAATGTCATCCAATTAGCTTGCAAGCATGTGACTGGATCACAAGGGATCACATACCACGGGAACGAGAAAAGAGTACTTATCGGTAACGAGGTTGAACTAGGTATGCAGAGATACCGATGATCAAAACCTCGGATAAGTAAACTATCGTGAGACAAAGGGAAATTGGTATCGTATGTAAGTGGTTCATTCGATCGCAAAGTAATCGTAGAAATATGTGGGAGCCATATGAATTTCCAGATTCCTCTATTGGTTATTGATCGGAGAAGAGTCTCGATCATGTCCGCATAATTCACGAACCGTAGGGAGACACACTTAAGGATTCGATGTTGTTGAGTAGTTATGGAATGATGAGTAAGAGACCGAATGTTGTTCGGAGTCTCGGATGGGATCCGGGATATCACGAGGAGATCCGGAATGGTCCGGAGAATAAGATTCATATAAGGAAAGTCCCGTTTCGGAGTTGGAGAATGGTTCCGGTGTTTTCATCGAGAATGTTCTAGAAGGTTCCGGAATGTCCGGCACTCCGGAGGGGAAAGGGTACATGAATGTGTTATATCAAGTTGATATGATTGCATCATGTACTAGGTGTCATTGCTGTACCAAAATAGAGGGTTTATTCAAATCCTAGTTTGAAAAAGTCAAACGGCTAGTTTGAAAGTCAAACGGCTAGTTTTGGGAAAGAGGAGAAGGAGGTTTGAAACCGACTTGGGGGAGGAGTTCCTCCTCCCACCGCCGGCCCACCTTGGGTCCGAGTTGGGGAGGGACTCCCCTCCCCAGGCGCGCCTCCCTCCACCTATAAGAGGAGGGGCAGGGCTCCCCTCCTAGACACACAAGTTCCTACCTCTAAACCCTAGCTTGGCGCCACCACCTCCTGCAGCTGCCGCCGCCTCCCAGGGTTCTCCTTGCCGCCGACTTGGGCACCACCAAGCCCTAGCCGCCGGCTCTAGCACCTCTTCCTCTGCGTGTCTAAACCCTAGATCGTCGAGGGCTCTCTCATAGTCCACCATACTCGCTCCGGCTTAAGGCGAAGCCCTGAGAGATCTCCCCTCTACTTCCGGTACCACGCCGTTGTGCTGCCGGCATCGCGAGGAGAGTGCTACAACCTCCGCTGCCTGCTGGAACAAGGGAGAGGAAGGTCTTCGTCGAGTACCGAACGTGTGACCGACTGCGGGAGCGCTGCCGGAACGCAGCGCCGGAAGGATCGTCTACGCGATCTTAAGATCGGCAAGTGTACGACTATATCACCCACGAGAATCTGCTCTCGTTAACCGCTTTGGAATCTTCGAGGGTAAGTTCCTCTATCGACTCGTTGCTACAATCTAGTAGATAGATCTTGGCTTGTTTGTGTGCATGCGGTAGAAATTTTTTGTTTTCCATGCTACGAACCCCAACAGTTCTCTATACTAAAATTTGTGGAATGTTCAGAACATCAGGGCAATATGCTGTTTTATTTCATATTAGGGAACATTCAGAGATGTGGGAACTGTTTATTCAATTTGATGGGGCCAAATTTGTGTCAACAACCATGCGTCGGTCTGATATTAGGTTTCTAAACTTGTTGGGACTGATGGAGAAGGAAGGGTATGGGCTGTGTGATTCAATTTATTATGTGAAAAATGAAGGAGAGGGGTTGAATGGCCTAGAATTAGTGGACAACAACATTAAGGTGGAAGAAATGCTGAGAAAGTATGAAAGGTCAAGAAAGCTTGTGTTGACAGTGATGAGGGACAACGCTAAGCAAGCCATTGTGTTGTCCCCTGTGAAGAGCAAGAAGGGAAAACAAAAGTTGTATGCTAGGTCATATCCTAGCCACATTGCAGTTGATCTGGATGAGGAAGAGCATTGTGACAACAACATGTTGCAGACTCAGAATAGTAGCAATTTTGAGCCTCTGTGCACACAGATTGATGAAAATATGCAGAAATCAGCAGAGGAGGGAGAAGATATAGAGGAAGAAGCAGATGCAGAGGAAGAAGAAGATGTAGAGGAAGAAGGAGATGCAGATGAAGATGACAGTTGGATGCATCCTTCCAAGTATGATTCAGTTCAGACAGAGAAGTTGAGGAGGAAGGAGGTTGATGAAATGCAGAAAAGAATTGGTAAGAGGAAGAGAAGGGTAGATGAGGATTTGTATGAGGATGAGTCAGATCTAGAAGATATTTTTGACTCTTATATTCCAGAGGAGCCAGTGAAGAAGACAGTTAAGAGGCAGGGCCCAACAACCAGATCACACTCTCATGCAGAAGTGGCAGTTATGACAGATTGGGATCCTTCTGATGATGAAGAGGAGTTTGGTTTCCTTGGAGAAGAGGATAATGATGGGTTTGAGCCTTTTCCATTTGTGTTGCCTAATGGGAGGAAGAGCAGAGCAAAGAAGCAGACAGGGAGGGTGTGGTATGGTGAGAAAAGGGAAAATCCAGAGCAACAATTCAGGTTAAAACTTTGTTTTAAGGATGTGTATCAGTTCAGGCAGGCACTGTGTAGACTACATATTGTGCAGGTTAGGAATTTCCATTACCACAGAAATTGCCCAGATAGGATCATTGTGTGGTGCAGGCCAGAGAAAAAGGAGAAGTACAATTGCCAGTTCTTCATTTCTGCTTCAAAGATAAAGCATGAAACTACCTTCTGCATAAAGAAGATGCACTTGGAGCACTGCTGTCCTACTGAACCATCAAGCACCAGAGTTAACAGTAAGTGGCTGAGCAGTGCTTATGTTGACAAATTCAGATCAGACCCAAACACAGGTATTAGATCTTTAGTTGACAAAGCTAGAAAGGACTTTGGTGTAGATGTTCCAAAAAGGATGGCATACAGGGCAAAGATATATCTTGGATGAAAGAAACAACCAATAGTGACAATGCTGGTAGGGATCTATGACAAGCAAATGGTCAGGTTTGATGACAAGAGAGATGGTGGTAGAAAAGCTAGGTGGGAAATCACACCACATTATTCTGAGAAGCTTGAAATGATGAAAAAATATGCTAGACATTGCATCCCACAAAGAGCAGATGAAGGACTATGGCAGGTAGCAAGTGGTAATCACACATATGAGTTAAATCTAGATAGTAGAACTTGTTCTTGCAGAAAGTGGGATTTAACTGGGTTGCCATGCAATCATGTAATCTCAGCCATCTATAAAGCAGGAAAATATCTAGAAGATTATGTCTCAGTTTTCTACAAGAAACCCTACTACCTCAAATCCTATAGGCCTGTGTTCTATCCAATGCCACAGCAGCATGGCTGGACAAGAACAAATACTGAAGACATAATGCCACCTGCTTTTAAATATCACCAAAAGGGAAGGAGGCAGGAAAAGAGGAGAAAAGGGAAATTTGAGGTCCCTAAACTCAAAGAATCATCTAGGATGGCCACTATCACATGTAGCAACTGCAAATTACAAGGACACAAGTACACAAGTTGTGCACAACCACTTAGACCTGATCTTGCACTTAGGAAAAGCCAGCACAAGGTAACTAAATTATTGCACTTAGGATTTCTGCATTGTATTTATATTTTAGTTAATAACTCTATTATTTGCAGTCAAACAGGACCATTCCTGCTGGGGCAGGCCCTAGAGTTGATGGAGAAGGCTCAACTTCCAGGGCACCATCCTCATCTTCTATGCCAGAACAAACTCCCAGGCCACCAAGATTCTCTTTTGTTCCTCCAAGATCAACTACTGATGCACAAGCTCCTACTTGTCCAGCTCCAAGGCAAGGGAGAGGATTCATGTCCTACTTCACAGCTGGGGAAAATGCATCTGCTGGTAGGGACTCAAGTAGTGGTCCTTTGGATGGTTGAAGCAAAGTAGTGGTCCTTTAGTTTCTGTTATTTGCTTGGAGCAAAGTTTCTGATGTAAACCTGTTATTTTGTTGTGGCAAATTGGTGAACCAGTATGTACCTACCTATGTCAGTCTTGTTGAATCAGTATGTCAGTCATGTTGAACCATTATTTAGCTACCTATGTCACTATTGTTCCACCAGTTCATTCAAATGCTTTTGTTGTCATTTATTTTCTTACATGATGTGTGTAATTTCACCATAATTCTGGTAGCTGATCCAGGCCAAAACACATATATTTCAGACCAAAACACATCATTCAGACAATAGTTATTCACATATAAATTCTGGCAGCTCACAGATACTTAAGAATTTAAACCAAAGCTCATCTCATAGTTCAACAAACAAAGCATCAGTCAGACAATAATTGTACTTATTACAACTCACAAACACTTAAGAATTCAGCTCTGAGAGCACCCATCACAGTTCAACAACACATCCTAATTGAACATTACTTAATGAAGATAAAATTACACATCACAAAGATCTTTTATCTTCTTGAACCTACTCTTGTAAGCTTCTTTCTGCTTCAACAAGTCAGAAATGATGGACTCCAACTTCCTCTTATCTTCTTTGTACTTGTCCCTATCATTCTCTGCTTTTTTCAGCAAGCATTTGTGCATCTTACAGGTTGTTTCATCAGTGATCCTTTTTCCCTCTAATGCAGCCCTAGCATCCATCAATCCTTGTTCAGCTATAGCCTTATGGGCTAAAGTCACCTACTTTTCTTCCACTTGTTTAGCTAGCTCATCTTGTGAATTCCTCAGATCAGTGTGGAGCTTGTTTATTTTATCTTGATAATCAAACTTCTGCTCCATGAAATTCAGGGCATCAGTGGTCTTGGCTTGCTTAACTTCTCCATACATATCCCATAGCTTGCCTACTGCTTTCATCATAGCATCAGTAGGGACTGGATCAACCCATTGCAGAAAGTCACACTTCAATTCCTTCTAAAATTCAGTGACATTTCAGTTAAAAGAAGAACTAACTATGAATATGAGAGAAAATGGCACAAACATTTGATCACTCACCTGCCCTTCACAGCTTAGAAACCTTCTACCAGTGTTGTAGCCCTCAAATCCAACAAATTTAGCCGCCACAAATCCACATTTACAGAGAATGGGCTCAGCCCCATCGTCGGCTAAACCACACCAATCCGAATCATATATGACATTCATGCTCTAACAAGTGCAAATGGAATAGCAAATTAGACTAGGCTTGACCTAAATAACAATTTCATCACAAACCCTAGAAATCAACAATATGAGCCCGAAAATCCCCAAATCCAGTGGCAAGAACTTACACTCTCGCCGTCAGAGCTCACATCAAGAGGCGATTCGTCTCCATCGGACCACGACACCATGGCGGAAAGGGCGGCGCACCCTGCTTCTTCACCGGCGTCGGGGAGGCAACAGCACGACAATGGCGGGCGCGAGCACAGAACAAGAACAGAGCGAGGGGAATAAGCTCAGATGCGACGGCGCAACGGTTAAAACCGTGCCCTAACGCGGTCGTTAACAGCCGTCTGGTCAGTCCGTCCGCCACCCCGCCACGTGTGCACTGACAGTAGGCCCCACTTGCCAGAAACTTGGTTAGAGGGTTAACCACGAGGAATCAGTGCCCCGCGTCACAGCCCGTCCTGTAAAATGGTATTTATGTGTCAAAAAACCGTAACGTGGTAGTTCCGTGTCCCCGCGTCCTTAAATGTGGTAGTTTTTTGTCATTTTCTCCACTACACATGCCTTGATTACCGCAGGAAAGGAAGGGATCCATCATCCATGTCAATCTATGATGTTAACCGTGCAGGACAACTAGCTGCTAGTCAGCGTTAATTATGGACTTTTCACCCGGTCAGCTGTCGTCTGAACCGCCTTTTATATATTTCCTTTGACTGAAGGATGCGCGTACGCTACGTGCTTGGATTGGAAGCAACATATATTAGGGGGCCGCGCCGAAGAAGAAGAAGAAGGAGGAGGAGGTACAGTACGTCAGTACCGGCGGTCGGGCCGGGGCTAGGGGACGCTACCGGTGGCTGGTGGTGACTTTTTCGGAAGCCCGATCGATCTGGGCGGTGCTGTGCTGGGTCCAGGTGGTTCCTGTCATCGTCCTGTGTGCCGCTGTGGTTCTGCACCACGCGATCGAGGTTAGGTTTCCATGTGGCCGGCTGGTCGGCCGGCCGGGGAGAAACCCACCGCAGGCCGGCAGGCCGGCAGGCGGTAGTGGCGCCGCAGCGTACGTCGCTCGATCGTCGTCGTCCGGTAGAGTGTACGTACTTGCCAACACTGCATTGCGTTGCATGCCGCCGTGTGCTGTGTTGGAACAAATCTTGTTAGTTTAAAGTTCATCGTGTTTGTTTGTTTGAGTTGTTCATGTAATTGAGTCGTCCGACCGGAAAGCTGCGAAGTGTACACACATGGAGATGCGATCAGTGTGTATACAAGCTAACGGTCTGGTATAGGGAGATAAGTACGTGCAAATGCTAGCTAAGAGAATTGCTCAAATGTACGAGCGGAAGACTAGCTTTAGTTATGACCAAGTTTAGTCAAAAGAGAAGGTGCATGCGTGCGCATTCCTTGCATGCAGCTGCACGCACCAGGTCGTGTGCCCGTTGTGCTTAGGAATAGGTCAGATGGTTAGCAAGTGTGTGCGTTGATAGTTATCTGGTTAGTGGGTGCGTGTCAGCCTATGAGTGTGACTATTTAAACCCATGTAATCATCTGAGTTGATAGGCAGAGAAAATAATGTAGTGTTTGTGGCTGCCAAGGTAGAGAGTCTTGGCAAAGCCTTTGTGGTTCTTCCTTGGTGTAGTGTGCGTGTGTGTTCCTGTTAGTTTTCAGATTTCTTGTGTGTGTTCAAGGAGAGTAGGGAGATTGAGAGGTAGAAGAAGAAGATCAGGAGCTGCATATGGCAGCTCCATCATGCTGCAGCCGGCCGCCGCGCCGGATCGACGCCAGCCAGCCGCAAATCACTACAGGAATAACAAGAAACGCCGACGGCCTTATTTTACGCCGACGGCTAAATGTTGGGCCCGTCGGCGTAACTGGGCGGGCTCGTCAGCTGGGCCAGGTGGCCGTCGGCGTAGAAAACCCGTCGGCGTAAGGCGAAAATCCCCGACGGCCGCCGTCGGCGTATATAAAATCGTCGGCCTCCAGTTACCAACATCTGACGGCGACCGTCGGCTTAAAGGTACCGTCGGCGTATGGTGCCACGTGTCCCTACCACCCGTCCCACCTGACGGGCGTGGGCAACGGCGTTAGGCGCGTCGATACGCCGACGGCCAGGCCGTCGGCCTATCTTGCCAGCACGTGTACGCCGACGGCAATGCCGTCGGCCTAGGTAGGTACTTTTACTACTTTACTCCAAATTATAATATTCAAAAGTTGCATAATTTATTTCCCACTGTAATTTTAATGTAGATGTAATTTATAAATAACTTGGTGATTGTAAGATATCTCATTTTTTATGGACCACGGGGAACCGAACCCTATCTATTGGGAAAGCCTAGAAACCCCACTCTTTTGGGGACCCTCGGGCATCGAACCCACTATTTGGAGAAACCCTCCACCGAGTGAAGGTTATCGCATATGTACGCTTGTAAAGGCCAAAAAAGTATATTGGTATGACATAAACAAACCTAAACTACCGTCCACGTTGCATGCGATAACACTTAGATAAGTGTGCTGGACATGTAGGAGTAGGCTCCCGCCGCGGGTCAAACGAGGGTACACCGGTGGAACCATGGGCCTATCCTTGGTTTTTCATGTAGATATGACCTAAAAAAACCTAAACCACCAAGAGAGTGCGTTGTTCAACCCTCGTACAGAGAATGCTACGGGGGTAGACCCGCGGGTCCCTCGGATTAGGGTTTCGTCGGAAAAGGACCGCCCGAGTGCCGGGATGCCACGAGAACATGCGTGTGGCCCTAGCATACATGCACAAGGGTGGTGGATTTCCCCTAGATGGAAAACCTAGCTCCCGGGTGTGACCGTCCACGTTGCATGCGATAACACCTATAGAAGTGTGCTGGACATGTAGGAGTAGGCTCCCGCCGCGGGTCAAACGAGGGTAGACCGGTGGAACCCTGGGCCTATCCTTGGTTTTCCATGTAGATATGACCTAAACAAACCTAAACCACCGAGAGAGTGCGTTGTTCAACCCACGTACGGAGAATGCTACGGGGGTAGACCCGCGGGTCCCTCGGATTAGGGTTTCGTCGGAAAAGGACCGCCCGAGTGCCGGGATGCCACGAGAACATGCGTGTGGCCCTAGCATACATGCACAAGGGTGGTGGATTGCCCCTAGATGGAAAACCTAGCTCCGGGGTGTGACCGTCCACGTTGCATGCGATAACACTTAGAGAAGTGTGCTGGACATGTAGGAGTAGGCTCCCGCCGCGGGTCAAACGAGGGTAGACCGGTGGAACCCTGGGCCTATCCTTGGTTTTCCATGTAGATATGACCTAAACAAACCTAAACCACCGAGAGAGTGCGTTGTTCAACCCTCGTACGGAGAATGCTACGGGGGTAGACCCGCGGGTCCCTCGGATTAGGGTTTCGTCGAAAACGGACCGCCCGAGTGCCGGGATGCCACGGTAACATGCGTGTGGCCCTAGCATACATGCACAAGGGTGGTGGATTGCCCCTAGGTGGAAAACCTAGCTCCGGGGTGTGACCGTCCACGTTGCATGCGATAACACCTATAGAAGTGTGCTGGACATGTAGGAGTAGGCTCCCGCCGCGGGTCAAACGAGGGTAGACCGGTGGAACCATGGGCCTATCCTTGGTTTTCCATGTAGATATGACCTAAACAAACCTAAACCACCAAGAGAGTGCGTTGTTCAACCCTCGTACGGAGAATGCTACGGGGGTAGACCCGCGGGTCCCTCGGATTAGGGTTTCGTCGGAAAAGGACCGCCCGAGTGCCGGGATGCCACGGGAACATGCGTGTGGCCCTAGCATACATGCACAAGGGCGGTCGATTGCCCCTAGATGGAAAACCTAGCTCCCGGGTGTGACCGTCCACGTTGCATGCGATAACACCTATAGAAGTGTGCTGGACATGTAGGAGTAGGCTCCCGCCGCGGGTCAAACGAGGGTAGACCGGTGGAACCCTGGGCCTATCCTTGGTTTTCCATGTAGATATGACCTAAACAAACCTAAACCACCGAGAGAGTGCGTTGTTCAACCCACGTACGGAGAATGCTACGGGGGTAGACCCGCGGGTCCCTCGGATTAGGGTTTCGTCGGAAAAAGACCGCCCGAGTGCCGGGATGCCACGGGAACATGCGTGTGGCCCTAGCATACATGCACAAGGGTGGTGGATTGCCCCTAGATGGAAAACCTAGCTCCCGGGTGTGACCGTCCACGTTGCATGCGATAACACCTATAGAAGTTTGCTGGACATGTAGGAGTAGGCTCCCGCCGCGGGTCAAACGAGGGTAGACCGGTGGAACCCTGGGCCTATCCTTGGTTTTCCATGTAGATATGACCTAAACAAACCTAAACCACCGAGAGAGTGCGTTGTTCAACCCACGTACGGAGAATGCTACGGGGGTAGACCCGCGGGTCCCTCGGATTAGGGTCTCGTCGGAAAAGGACCGCCCGAGTGCCGGGATGCCACGAGAACATGCGTGTGGCCCTAGCATACATGCACAAGGGTGGTGGATTGCCCCTAGATGGAAAACCTAGCTTCGGGGTGTGACCGTCCACGTTGCATGCGATAACACTTAGAGAAGTGTGCTGGACATGTAGGAGTAGGCTCCCGCCGCGGGTCAAACGAGGGTAGACCGGTGGAACCATGGGCCTATCCTTGGTTTTCCATGTAGATATGACCTAAACAAACCTAAACCACCGAGAGAGTGCGTTGTTCAACCCTCGTACGGAGAATGCTACGGGGGTAGACCCGCGGGTCCCTCGGATTAGGGTTTCGTCGAAAAAGGACCGCCCGAGTGCCGGGATGCCACGGTAACATGCGTGTGGCCCTAGCATACATGCACAAGGGTGGTGGATTGCCCCTAGGTGGAAAACCTAGCTCCGGGGTGTGACCGTCCACGTTGCATGCGATAACACCTATAGAAGTGTGTTGGACATGTAGGAGTAGGCTCCCGCCGCGGGTCAAACGAGGGTAGACCAGTGGAACCATGGGCCTATCCTTGGTTTTACATGTAGATATGACCTAAACAAACCTAAACCACCAAGAGAGTGCGTTGTTCAACCCTCGTACGGAGAATGCTACGGGGGTAGACCCGCTGGTCCCTCGGATTAGGGTTTCGTCGGAAAAGGACCGCCCGAGTGCCGGGATGCCACGGGAACATGCGTGTGGCCCTAGCATACATGCACAAGGGTGGTGGATTGCCCCTAGATGGAAAACCTAGCTCCCGGGTGTGACCGTCCACGTTGCATGCGATAACACCTATAGAAGTGTGCTGGACATGTAGGAGTAGGCTCCCGTCGCGGGTCAAACGAGGGTAGACCGGTGGAACCCTGGGCCTATCCTTGGTTTTCCATGTAGATATGACCTAAACAAACCTAAACCACCGAGAGAGTGCGTTGTTCAACCCACGTACGGAGAATGCTACGGGGGTAGACCCGCGGGTCCCTCGGATTAGGGTTTCGTCGGAAAAGGACCGCCCGAGTGCCAGGATGCCACGAGAACATGCGTGTGGCCCTAGCATACATGCACAAGGGTGGTGGATTGCCCCTAGATGGAAAACCTAGCTCCGTGGTGTGACCGTCCACGTTGCATGCGATAACACTTAGAGAAGTGTGCTGGACATGTAGGAGTAGGCTCCCGCCGCGGGTCAAACGAGGGTAGACCGGTGGAACCATGGGCCTATCCTTGGTTTTCCATGTATATATGACCTAAAGAAACCTAAACCACCAAGAGAGTGCGTTGTTCAACCCTCGTACGGAGAATGCTACGGGGGTAGACCCGCGGGTCCCTCGGATTAGGGTTTCGTCGGAAAAGGACCGCCCGAGTGCCGGGATGCCACGAGAACATGCGTGTGGCCCTAGCATACATGCACAAGGGTGGTGGATTGCCCCTAGATGGAAAACCTAGCTCCGGGGTGTGACCGTCCACGATGCATGCGATAACACTTAGAGAAGTGTGCTGGACATGTAGGAGTAGGCTCCCGCCGCGGGTCAAACGAGGGTAGACCGGTGGAACCATGGGCCTACCCTTGGTTTTCCATGTAGATATGACCTAAACAAACCTAAACCACCGAGAGAGTGCGTTGTTCAACCCTCATACGGAGAATGCTACGGGGGTAGACCCGCGGGTCCCTCGGATTAGGGTTTCGTCGAAAAAGGACGGCCCGAGTACCGGGATGCCACGGTAACATGCGTGTGGCCCTAGCATACATGCACAAGGGTGGTGGATTGCCCCTAGGTGGAAAACCTAGCTCCGGGGTGTGACCGTCCACGTTGCATGCGATAACACCTATAGAAGTGTGCTGGACATGTAGGAGTAGGCTCCCGCCGCGGGTCAAACGAGGGTAGACCGGTGGAACCATGGGCCTATCCTTGGTTTTCCATGTAGATATGACCTAAACAAACCTAAACCACCAAGAGAGTGCGTTGTTCAACCCTCGTACGGAGAATGCTACGGGGGTAGACCCGCGGGTCCCTCGGATTAGGGTTTCGTCGGAAAAGGACCGCCCGAGTGCCGGGATGCCACGGGAACATGCGTGTGGCCCTAGCATACATGCACAAGGGTGGTGGATTGCCCCTAGATGGAAAACCTAGCTCCCGGGTGTGACCGTCCACGTTGCATGCGATAACACCTATAGAAGTGTGCTGGACATGTAGGAGTAGGCTCCCGCCGCGGGTCAAACGAGGGTAGACCGGTGGAACCCTGGGCCTATCCTTGGTTTTCCATGTAGATATGACCTAAACAAACCTAAACCACCGAGAGAGTGCGTTGTTCAACCCACGTACGGAGAATGCTACGGGGGTAGACCCGCGGGTCCCTCGGATTAGGGTTTCGTCGGAAAAAGACCGCCCGAGTGCCGGGATGCCACGGGAACATGCGTGTGGCCCTAGCATACATGCACAAGGGTGGTGGATTTCCCCTAGATGGAAAACCTAGCTCCGGGGTGTGACCGTCCACGTTGCATGCGCTAACACTTAGAGAAGTGTGCTGGACATGTAGGAGTAGGCTCCCGCCGCGGGTCAAACGAGGGTAGACCGGTGGAACCATGGGCCTATCCTTGGTTTTCCATGTAGATATGACCTAAACAAACCTAAACCACCGAGAGAGTGCGTTGTTCAACCCTCGTACGAAGAATGCTACGGGGGTAGACCCGCGGGTCCCTCGGATTAGGGTTTCGTCGGAAAAGGACCGCCCGAGTGCCGGGATGCCACGGGAACATGCGTGTGGCCCTAGCATACATGCACAAGGGTGGTGGATTGCCCCTAGATGGAAAACCTAGCTCCGGGGTGTGACCGTCCACGTTGCATGCGATAACACCTATAGAAGTGTGCTGGACATGTAGGAGTAGGCTCCCGCCGCGGGTCAAACGAGGGTAGACAGGTGGAACCATGGGCCTATCCTTGGTTTTCCATGTAGATATGACCTAAACAAACCTAAACCACCAAGAGAGTGTGTTGTTCAACCCTCGTACGGAGAATGCTACGGGGGTAGACCCGCGGGTCCCTCGGATTAGGGTTTCGTCGGAAAAGGACCGCCCGAGTGCCGGGATGCCACGGGAACATGCGTGTGGCCCTAGCATACATGCACAAGGGTGGTGGATTTCCCCTAGATGGAAAACCTAGCTCCCGGGTGTGACCGTCCACGTTGCATGCGATAACACCTATAGAAGTGTGCTGGACATGTAGGAGTAGGCTCCCGCCGCGGGTCAAACGAGGGTAGACCGGTGGAACCCTGGGCCTATCCTTGGTTTTCCATGTAGATATGACCTAAACAAACCTAAACCACGAGAGAGTGCGTTGTTCAACCCACGTACGGAGAATGCTACGGGGGTAGACCCGCGGGTCCCTCGGATTAGGGTTTCGTCGGAAAAGGACCGCCTGAGTGCTGGGATGCCACGGGAACATGCGTGTGGCCCTAGCATACATGCACAATATGAGCCAACGCAAGGAATCACCGTCCTCTATCCTTAAGTGGAAGCATAAGAAGGTTACCAAAAGTGGAAGAGCACCCATTCCCAACTCGCGTTACAATGACGACAATGCGGGAGGAGGAGGACGAGGTGAGGGAGGAGGAGGTGGACTTCCTCCGAGTCCAGGACGAGGTGCAGGACGAGGTGAGGGAGGAGGCGGACTTCCCCCGAGGGCAGGACGAGGTGCAGGACGAGGTGAGGGAGGAGGCGGACTTCCCCCGAGGGCAGGACGAGGCGGAGGACGAGGCGCAGGACGAGGTGGAGGACGAGGACGAGTTGGAGTACGAGGTTTACGCCTTCTGAGTGACCTACCTTCCGCTTCTGGCGACGTGGCTTCCGAGGCTGCTTACTCGGAGTCTCCTGACGAGGAGGAGTCTCGAGACTTGGAGGAGGAGTCTCGAGACTTGGAGTGGGAGTCTCGAGACCAGGACTTTGATTCTCGAGACCAGGAGGGGGAGTCTCGAGACACGGAGGGGAAGCCCCGAGACCAGGAGTCGGGGCCGTCGACGCGGCCGAAGAAGCCAAAGATTCGTGGGGAATCGGGTGTCCCAGTGGACGAACCTGCTTCTGAGGAGGAGAAACCCATCATTACGCCTAACGGCATTGAGTAAGTGGCTATACTAATTTTGAACATGTAATTTCATTTTGGTCATAAGAATTTGGCATGTACTAATGTTTTACTATTGTGCAGCAACTGGACATTTCCTCCAGGTACCCGTGCGCCTAACACCTTGGTTGGAGCTCTGATTAGGAAATTTTGGCCAGGCTTTTACACTCCCGTCCCCAACGGCGAGAGGAAGCTAGCCACCAGTTGGGCGCACTATGAGGCCGCCGAAAACTCGGGCTATGTTGGGAAAGCTTCTGAAGCCGTGATCACCAAGTTTTGGGTAAGGCAAAGTTTTCGAGTTTCGTTCATAGTTGATGACCCCACCATGCTAACTTATGACCCTCACAATATTTTGTATGTATGATTACAGAGATTCTATAGGGTGCTTCCGGAGGACCAGGAGAAGGCGGACAAGACTTTGCGGGGGGCTTGTCAGAGGTTGACACGGCAGTAGTTTTACAATCAGAAGCATACCACCACCAGTCTATACAGCTCCGAGAAGTTGAGAAAGAGGGCGCCGAAGCATTTGAATGTGAAGGCCCAACCAAAGATGACCGAGGAAGATTATGCCGGGGTAAGTAAATTGTCAATCAGATTCTATGTTGTTGCTAATTGCATTATCCATTCTTCAAATGAGTATTGTTTTTTCAGTTTATGCCCACGTGGGCCGATGGTAAGGAGGACGCATGGCTGGCGTTGTCGGCGAGGTGGCGCGGGGAAGACGCCGAGTTCAACGCCTTGAGCGAGCGGAACAAGGCAAACCGTGGCTCCGGAGGGACACACTGTGCGGGA